>JAZDUH010000198.1:17310000-19710000 GCA_036419115.1 Scarus forsteni
TAATGTGTCAGGCTATGAAAGTACAAACAGACAGCAGGATCAACTGTCCATTTGCGCATGTGCAGTGGTTTATTGAGTTATTTTTTAAAACTATGATGGTGGATTAATCCTTGTTAACATGCTAATTTTTGCAGCTCTGTTTTAAATATATGACCTACATAGTTAAGGCAGTGAAGGTGAAGGGCGTCCGATCTGGTACTTGCAGGGAGTTTATTTGCTTAAAAAAAAGACTTAACTCGCAGCTCTTTATAAGCTGAGAAGGCAAAAACACTGATTGGGCCTCTTGTTTCAGTTTTCACAGTTTTCAGTCTGAAGAAATTATGCAGCAGTGAATGTGAAGAGACAGAGGTCACATACTTCAGAGCTCTAACTAATTGATTTACAGCCTAGAAACAGAAATAAGGGAGCAGAATTTCCCACTTAAGAGGAATGTGTTTTATCTGTATCAATGATGTATGAAGTAATGAGCTGGATTATGACCTCAGCAGTGAATCCCTCGTCAGCAGTAAAACTTGAAACATCTACTAAGCCGGTTCCCCGCACAGAAACAGCATGAGCAGGAGGGAGGAGCGTGGAGCTGTAAGTATGAGCTGACCCTGAACCTTTAATGTAACCCTGCTCCTATCAAACAGTGTGTTGAACATAACTCTGTGGTCTTATTACAACGCTCCCCTCCACAACAGAGCGCCCAGATTTCCCCGGGGATCTGTTTCCAAGGTCAAAGTACACCGCAGCAAGGAGGAAGCCAATTATCCCACAAATATGGTCGTATCTCTTCTCATGACGCTCGGCCACTTTACGCCGCTCCACCTCTGCGTCCACATCGATTTCATTACAATTAACTGAACCTCTGGTTCCTGCTGACTGTGGTGTTACCGCAGCATTTATCAGCTGCCAGTTTAACACTTCAGCCAAAACTGAGCCAAAACACTCGACCACAAAAAGCCATTTTAATCACAGCGGGGCTGCAGGGAGGAGCACTTTAGTGAAGTTAAATGACAGAGTGAAGTGTTTCTACATCATCTTTCACTTATATCTTTATGACCGAGGCTGTGCTTTTGGCTTGAACTGTTGCTTTGGCTTCATTTCTGCAAACTGACTAAAATATAATACAGATATCCTGAGTCCCTATCACAGACAACAAACACTTAATGACCATAATGGATGAACAAGTCCACAGTTTCCACTGATGCCATGAAAAGACTTAACCTAGAGTTCCTCTAACTAGATGTTGCTACTAAAGGAGATCACATGATTGATGGGCCAGCTGACCAATCAGAGCAGACAGAGGGTCAGTTTGCCAGTAATGCTTTCTGAGGGGCCGTTTACATGGAAACTCCTGACTTGAAGACGCAAAGATTCTTCCTTTCCGTTTTCGAATTCTTCTGCGTTTAGATGACAACGCTCGGAGACGAGTTAAACCCCTGTAAATCCGCTGTAGTGTGCATGCCGGTTCAGTAGATGGCGGTGTAGTTCTGCAGAGAGGCAGCGCTGCTACAATACACGAACGAAGAAGAAAAACTTTCACAAACAACAATGGCGAATAGACGCACAGAGAAGCAGGAGTTTCTTTTTTGGACAACAAATCAGTTCGGACAACAAATCTGTCGCGATAGTTTTGTCTGGATAACAAACCGAGCACGGTAAGACGCTCACACGTTACTCGGCGGACGGAGGAAGCTGTTGTTGTTCCTGGTATGCGCGCGCAGCCTCCATGTGAAAGAGTACTGCGCATGCGGTGATGTCAGCGTTTCCCCCTGAAACGCTCTGCTCTGTGTTTACACGAGGCCGGATGGAGGAGCGGATTCAAATCTTTCCGCTCTGGGGAGCGGTTTCAAAAGTTTGCGTTTTCGGTGGAAACGCAACGTGGTCTCATCTAAACGGAAGGCCAAAACGCAACGAAATGTTTGTGGAATTGACGGTTTTCGGCGTCATGTAAACGGCCCCTGAGTCTGCTCTTAAATGTGAAGTTAAGTAGGGTAACCATAATCTGAAGACCCAAAATAAGGACAAACAGCAGCATGTGTTACGTTATGCTCTTTTAAGACTGCAGAACCAGCAGGAAGCCCATGACAAATTTCCCCAACGGGGACAATAAAGTATATCAATTGAAATGAAATCATGCACGTAACTTCTTGACAGGTAGGTACTTTGGTCAATGGTCCAGTGGAGCACTTTATTATAAATATTAAGCCTTTTACTACATGAATATAAATAGCCGCCTGGTCTTTTTGCCTTTTTTTTTGTCAATGAATATATCAGCAATGTCCTTCAGTGAATTATTTTGAACATTTTTTCAGGTAAAAATAAACATTCTAGCAAGTATTTGTCATTACTAAGTTCTAAATCTTTGCAACAGTGTGTAATTACAAGAAAAGAAAAGAAAATCATTTTCAACAGGTTCCTTTTTGTAAACAATTTTAAATAAACATGTTCAAAACTTCCGAGAAGATTAAACAGAAACTCAACCTATTTTTCTTTATCTATTATTATTCATATTATTTTTAACACAAACTTAGATTAAAAAGACGATCACAAAAATGATGAACTATGCAAAAATATGGCAAAACTCAGCATGAATACAGCAAAAGAACAGCAAGAAAACACTCCAGAATGATACTAATGTCATTATTGTCAATGTGTTTACATTATTTACACAGAAAATACTGATAAAACATTAATTAACTGCTCACATTTGTCTCTGAATCCCCTGCTCTCTGGCTCAGTCAGCTCACTTCCCGTCCCTCCCCCTAAGGCAATCAGCCTTTACCGTAATGTACCATATACAGTGTTGTGTGTAACGCGTTACAGTAATGCAAATACATTTTCTGGTAAAAAAAAAAAAGAAACGCACGTGACGTTACTTTTTCCACAGACAGCTCTGACACCGTAGCTGCCTTCTCGGCTGCTCACATTGGACGCGAGCAGCATTGTCAAGTCCGCTCGTTATAATCTTCTAAGGGCTCGAAATCTCGTGAGTCATGGCTGAAGGTCGCATTTTTTTGGGCTTGTTTCTAAACCTGAAATTTCTTCTTGGGGCTCTTCTGTCTCTGTGAATCCCCCTGATTAGCTTCCAACTCCTAATGATAAAGCAAAACACAACTGCTGTAGGCAGTTTGTTCACTTCCTCATTTCCTGGTTATCGTGCACGCCCCCAAACACACTCATGCACATTGTGCATGCTCCAGAGCCAAAGTTGCCAGGTCTTCTTATTATAAGCGACGTTCTTTTTTTCAATAGATGTTTGGCACTGTGATATTGATATGTAATGTAGATGAAAATTAACACATTTTATGTAGATTTCTCTTTTTAAAAAGTTATATACCACATTAGGAAAGGAAAAAGCTGGATGTTGCTTGGGCTTGATTTTATTGACCAGGTTGCTTATTTCAGTAGCAAAATGTGGAAATAATGGGCCGGAGCTCTCACTCGACAGGGTATGTGACATGATTTTGATGAAATAAAGAGTACAAAAGAAATAACTGTTATGTTCTCTGTAGAAGAACTTTTGTAGGCCTTCACAGTTAGGACCAGATATGGGGTTCTGTCCAAGTTCGAGCAATGTAAAATAACATAAAAGTAACGTGAATAGCTACTTTTCATGAGGGTAACTAATGGCCCTTTTCCATTAGCCCTACTCTACTCTACTCGACTCTACCCGGCTCTTCTCTACTCGCCTTGTGCTGCTTTTCCATTAGCTCCAGTTGCCTGCCCAACGAGGTGCAGTGTCGCTGTAAACAGCTGAGCGGCACTGCGTTGACGTCATTTTGAGCGCGACACAACAATCTGTGGCTTTTTGCCACAAACAGAGTAAAAAAGGAAAGCAGGAGAAGGCTGCAGGTGGTAAGAAGAAATACCCCTTGAGAAGCACAGGAGAGTTTTGGAAGCTATACAACAGAATGAAGCCGAGGACGAGAGCAATCCAGCTGCAAAGAAAAGACGTATGAGGGTAAGCTAATGGTAGCTTCCGCTAGCATGCTAGGTCGTCGCGCTCATGACTCATCGATGATGACATTGTCTGACCAATCAGTAGCCGGCAGTCGGCATCTTTTAGTATCGACTCAGCTCGCTTGGAACCGGAGCGGAGTGCTAAAACTAGCTTGTTTTAGGAGGTACCAGGCTAGTGGAAACACGCTGCAAATCGAGTAGGGCCGAGTAGAGTAGGGAAAACACTACTTTTTAAACGTAACCTTCCCAACACTGAGCATATATCACTGGAAAACTCTGCCTTTTCTCTTGTATTTTATCAAAATCACGTCCATTGTTCCTCCCTGTCAAACTCGTACGAGGCCCTCACTGATCCGCTCCTTTGTGTCGACCTGTGTTCTCATATATCATGAGCCTGTTGTGCCTCCGTCAGCATGTTTTCATGATGAAGCTTTTACTGTTTCCATCTCACCGTGCGGCCTTGTGATCAGAAGAAACAGCTCTGAGAAAATTGCAGGTATGGATTTAACTGGATGAATTATAGATCAATCCCAGCATGCAAATGTCCAGAGGAGAGAGTGTGTGTGTGTGTGTGTGTGTGTGTGTGTGTGTGTGTGTGTGTGTGTGTGTGTGTGTGTGTGTGTGTTGCTGATCTGAAGTCCTGGACAGATTGATGCCTGTGTGTGACCTGCAGGCCTCCTCTTTACGGTTAGTCATGAGCACAATAACACACACACACACACACACACACGCACACACACACACACGCACACGCACACACACACACATATCACAGTCTTATACATTTAAATGTTGCAGCTCATCTATAATTCATGGAAATATCATTCTCAGGATCTCTGCTTCCTCTCTGCTCGGGGCTCTACCTCTGCTCCATCCATCTCATAATCATGTTGTTTGGTTGTGATCAAATAAATCCATTTCTGTGTTTTCATTCTGTCCGTCATCAGGATCTGTTTCCAGTCAGCTGTGCATGGCCTGGGATTATCAGGGTGTGTCAGGGGAGTGAGACAGAGTGAGTGTGAGAGCTGCTCTAAGAGACAGAGCGCCATCTGCTGGTCGCTGGTGTTTCACCTCTCTGACAGCATTGATAGAGCAGATGGCAGGTGAGCTCAGGTGTGCTGATTTTAAAACATGCACAACAGTTCATAATAACAGCAAAAATAAATAAATAAATAATAGATTTGGAAAATTCTGCTGTCATTTCTGACTACAAATAAAAAAAGATTGATGCTGTGATTGTGCTATGGCACTGTAAAAATGTTACTACTACTTACTGCTAATGAGACGTCAGCATTTATGTAAATGTCTTTATAGTAGCACAACTCCATTTAACTTACAGCATTATTACTGTATTTGATGTAACTGTTTAGCTACTGTACTTTTATTTAGAGTGTCACAACTGTCTTTCTATTTACAGAATATTTACAGTATTTTCAAAAACAGCTTCATCACTGTTATATAATATTTAGTGCCATTGCTGTGTTATATATTGTATTTTTGTGTACACATTTTAAATTACAGTGAACTTGCTTTGTTGTATTTTATATTACTCTATTTTTAAGTATTTACTGATCATTTTTTAGCAAGATAAATAAAAAAAATCACATATATCAATATTTTATCCAATTAAATACTTTTACTCTTTAAAACATTTATTCAAATTAATCTTGTCTTCTATGGGTCAGTTTTCTTGACTAAAATGGAATTTTCTCCTGATCTATTTCCTTCTCAGTATTTAAATGTATGGATATTTTACTTTAACCCTTTAACTCCTACCTCAACTGTTTGGCAAAGGTCAATAAATGCATGAAAACTTAATTTGTTAAAAAAAAACCCAAAACATAACACGTCATTGTTTGTTCCTGCCACTGATTTAGAATATAGAAATAACTGCGAACAAACCAAAATAACTAATGTTTTCTTTGTGAAGGATTTAAAAAGCTTAAAGTTGTAATTATTTTATATTACTATATCTAAGTACTTTACTGATCAAGTAAAAGTTAATATTACCATCATTATTATTTTAAGTACTTATTTTAACCATTTACTTTGGTGATGATTTATATATATGTATATATTATATAATATATATATATATATATATATATATATATATATATATATATATATATATATATATATATATATATATATATATATATGTATATATTATATAATATAAAGTTTTCACCAAAAAATGTGTTTGTCAAACTTAATATCATCCATTTTAAGTTTTTTTCTTTATTTTATATTCAAGCATTTCTGCTTTTTCTTATTTATTTTGTCCCAAATTTTTGTGTATTTTTATGTCATCACCTAATCAACTTTTAGCTTATTAACCCTTTAAATCCCACACCAACAAAACTTCTGGGTTCTGGTTTGTTTGTAGTTCATTTTGTCCCCTGAAGTGTTAACAGAATTAAACAATGATTTGATTTTCAAGGTCTGATGTCATGTGATGGCGTCCTGTAACAAAATCACATGACACTTTCTAGGTAATTCAAACAATCCAAATTCTCTCAATTATGGCTATTGAAGCAATTCCTAGATCTTTAAGGGGTGGGGACAAACCTTAACGTTTCTTACAACGTGAAACATTTTGGATTTATTCTCTAAAAGCCACCCTCTCTCCAGGCCTAAATGAAAACATAGATTTTTTTCTCCTTTTTTTTAGAAATGACTTTTTTCATAATGCATTTCTGATATTGAATTTGGTCTAATGAATATTGCTGATTATTGTTTCGTGTAGCTTGTTTATGATTGTACAACCAGGCATCTTGCATGTTTTCCTTGTATGTTTCATCTGTATACGTCTTTTAAGGTCTGATGTCATGTGATGGCACATGATTGAATCACATGACACTTCCTAGGTAATTTAAACACCTGTTTCGTGTTGTTAATCATGTCCTGATGAAGACTCTGAGAAGTCGAAACGCGTTGACATGTCCCTGACACAATAAAGGATTTTAATTACATCGGAGTGCCTCGGATGATGTTTGTTCTCTAAATGATTTGATTTATTCAGTTTTTTAAAACATTAAATTCCCCTGACTTTACTGATGACCTCTGCCAAACAGCTGAGCTGGTAGTTTAAGGGTTAACGAAACTGTTGATTTTATGGTAAAATGTCACTAATGTAACAGAAATCATTAAGTTTTCCACTTTCTTTATCATTTACAGTGATCTCCTGTATATAATTTTACAGTATTTACCTGCAGACAGTAAAGTGAAATGCTGTTAAGTTTACAACAATGACAGTGTTTGTTACCATGGTAACCATGTTAACCCCTCTGACCCGTCCACACTGTCCTCCCTCTTCACGCCTTCCTCCTCGGGGTGTTGTTGTTTTCTCTAACAGCTGATGACAACAAACAGACAATAACATCGTCATGGAGACCCTCAGGCTCAGAGTGGACACCACAGAAGAAGAAATCACACTGAACACACGGCTCACTCTCGTTACTCTGCAGTCTAATCTTATTTAAACAAGGTGATGAACCTGTGAGGGAGCTAAGCATTCTGGGTAACGATGTTTACTCCTCTGTTTTGACCCGCTGTGACTTTACTGTTTCCTGTTGATCTGATTATTTGTTGACTGTGAAGCAACAAGTGGCCGACGAAGGAAACGAACGAAGGAAACAAAGGAAAAACAAAACCTCAGGTATGAAAAAAGGGTCTTACATGTTTTCAACAGATCATTTTACTTTATTGAATTATTCCAGTTCTTCAACAGAGTCAAGATTTACAATCAGCAGCAGATAAGGCCGATTCTGTCTAAAATACAAAGTATAAAAATATAAAATAATCTAAGTTACTCATCAAAATATCTTACATCAGTACACTCATGAAAACAGTATTTATAAAAAGTTCTGGGCAGAAAAGAAGACAAAAACAGATGATTTACAGAGCACATACTTTGCTGTAATTCATCACCTGTAACTGATGACTTTGTTATTATATCTTTTTAAGTTTCCGTATAAAACTCAAGTTAAGTAACTTAAACCTAAAGACCTACTTAATTTTAAGAGTTTTGCAGTTTCTAAAATAAGAAAAGAGGTTCAAACAAACCATGAAAAACTCGGGAAACAAAAGTTTGAGCCTGTTAAAACTCACCAAACATTAAGTTTTAAATCTTCATTTTAGTCTGTGCTACTGTAATTTTTGTTAGAACATTTTCTGATGTTTTTATACTGATTATTGCTGCTTTTAAATGCAGTCTAGGAAAATTAAAACCACTGGTTAAAAAATACTGCTGAATAAATCCTAAAAACTGATGTGTATTTTTCCTGATAGTCTGTCGGTATCATCATTGTTCATATTTTTCACTGGTGTTAAAAAAGCTAACTAAAGATTGAAAAAAATCACCATTATTGTAGAATTGCAATTTAAACCGAATCAGCACCTAAAAAATCTTAAACTATCCAATCAGGAGAAAAGTGAATCATCCCAGCCCTAAAGTTTAAACACATCTGCATTGAGCATAGGACAAAACCAAACTGAGCTTAACAATAACTTTAATAACTCTGAGTCCTGTTTGTTTAAATGTTGATATAACATTTAAATCTGTGTTGAAATTTGCAGCATAAAAGTTGATTTATTGTAACTAATAAGCTGACAAATGGCTACAATAACACACTTTGGTATCACTTTAGAAAGTGATCATTTGAAAGCCAGTAGATAGTAGATAGTTAATCAATCATAAACAAACTAAATATATACATTTGTAAATGATAAGTAAATCACTGACAACTTCAGTTACAAGACATCTATAAGCTATTAAAACATATAAGTAGAAAGTTAACCAATCATGAAAAACTGATATAGATATAGATATATACAGTACAGGCCAAAAGTTTGGACACACCTTCTCATTCAATGTGTTTTCTTTATTTTCATCACTGTTTACATTGTAGATTCTCACTGAAGGCATCAAAACTATGAATGAACACATGTGGAATTATGTACTTAACAAAAAAGTGTTTAATAAATGAAAACATGTCTTATATTCTAGTTTCTTCAAAGTATCCACCCTTTGCTCTGATTACTGCTTTGCACTCTTGTCATTCTCTTTATGAGCTTCAACAGGTAGTCACCTGAAATGGTTTTCTCTTCTCAGGTGTGCCTTTCCAGGGTTAGTTAATGGAATTTCTTGCCTCATTAACGGGGTTGGACCTTCATTTGTGTTGATGCACAGCCCACAGCCCTATTAGACAACTGTTAGAATTAATATTATGGCAAGAACCAATCAGCTAAGTTCAGAGAAACGAGTGGCCATCATTACTTCAGTGAGAATCTACAATGGAATTAGTGATTTAAACAAAGAAAACACATTGAATGAGAAGGTGTGTCCAAACTTTTGGCCTGTACTGTATAAATGTAGTTAATTCATAAAAACTTCAACATCTACTAATAGCTTTTTTTTTTACATGTCTTGTAACTTAAGTTATTAATGATCTAATAATCATTTACAAATGTATAAGTGGTTTGTTTATGATTTACTATTCACTAACATCTACTAATAGCTAATAAATGTCTTACAAATGATCGTTATTCTAAAGTTTCAGAACAGATGTTATGAACCCAAATAAATTCTCATTGTGCTGAATCAATGACTCCAGAGCTAAGTCTAATAATGTTGTTTAATTCTTTTTCTACAAACTAATTCACTGCTTCTCTCCTTTAAAATGCAGCTTTAAAGAACATTTAAGGATGTTTTGACTACAGAGAAATTGGACAAACAACACAGAGAGGTTTGATTTTTGTTGTGCAGTAGAAAGTTCCAGATCTTCTGTCTGAATAAACAGAATCTTCAGGTGTGACGGAGATGTGGAGGAGGAAGAGTAGATCATGGTCACCAGGTCAAGAGTCCTGTTTCTGTCTGAGCTAAGAAAAAAAACAAGAAGGAATTAATTAGATAAATAAACTAGAGGAGCTGAAGAGCACAAACTCTGCAAAGACATTTACAAATTGTCAAAAATGTGGAAAACTGCCCTAAATGGATCCACATCTGCGTTCAGATCATCAAACAGCATTACTTTTACCTTTTACTGTGACAATATGAACCTTTTCTGTTTTCCTGCTCACAATCTAACAAACAAACAAACAAACAAACAAACAAACATGACTCCTTGGCTGTGGTAACACACAGAGGAGGAATCAGTCCAAATCACAGCCATGTTTCCTCGTGTCTGCAGCTCCTCCCTCACCTCCGCAGGTCACCACTATCTCCCCCTCACACATGTTAGTCTAGACTCCCCCCTCTCCTCCCACCCTCGCTCTCTTCCTCTGAATTATCAGCGTCTCTTCCTTCACGTCCTCCTCTTCGTCTCCCTCCTTCAGACCTCTTCGTCCCTCCCTCCTCCTCTGAACATCCTCCACATTTTCACTCTTATCTCTCCTCATTCTCAATATCAAACTCTGAGGGGGAGTAAAGATATGTAAACATTTGTCTGACAGGCAGAGGTTAAACACAACGTGAGAGAATTTAATCAGCTCTTTATGTCACAATCAAAGATCTGACAACAAACTAGTCTGAGGGTGAAATTCTGCTTTTATTTGGCAAAGATCATTGAGAGAAATTAAAAACAAAGAAAATTTGGTGCATTAAATGTTGAAAGTCCTCCAGATGGATTAATTTGATTTGATTTCCAGTCTAAAACAGTTAGATCAGTATCTTTCATTCTCACAAACTCTAATGACAGATTTAAAGACATCCTAGATAAACATACAACTCCAGACTTTACACTTGATTGTCTAAACCAGACCAGTGCCAGGCTCTACATCATCTGGTAGAGGGAATAAATGAACAAAACTACTTACTCTCAGCCCTCCATTTTGGAAAAAAAGAGACCAAAGTTATTTTATTTCAAGAGAATCAGTGGATTCTTGTGTCCCGCCCACGTAGCTTAACTTAAAACACAGGCTCTGTCTCTGTTGAGAGGCATGATAACGTAAGAATTCACAGAATAAAAAATGACAAATTAAAAAATTCAAAGACGCACGAAATAAAAAACACAAAGGGGGCGAGACTGGTGATTTTTTACCCTCCTCGCCTACTGTGGCAAAACACTCGCTTCAATATGGAATAAGACGAGGTCGAGGAATTAGCTGACACTACTTCGTCAAATAAATCGGTTGTGTGGACCTATTTTGGCTTCCCACGTAAAAGACGAGAGAATGGTGAGAAGATTGCGGACAAAACAACAACCGTGTGCAAAATATGCCGCTAAAGTTCGCCGTATACTGCAGCGAGTACAACTACCAACTACTTTGAACTGGAGACAGGCAGCAACTGTATGTTTGTGTAAGTCTACATAAAAAACAATATTTGATTTTTGCATCTACTGTTGAGTTGACAGAATTTGATCATACTTGAAGATCAGAAGTATATGCACTTGTCACAATCTCAGCTTCAGCCTCAGCCTCATCCGCAGCCTGTCACTCCATAATGCACTCTAATGAGCCCGAATGCAACTCACCTGTGTTCCTGCTCTCAGCTGCACCTCGTCTGCTGCAATCAAGCCAACTACAAAAGCCCCAGCTCCACTCTCAGTCCTTGTCAGACTGTCTTGTTTTCCGGATTGATCACCCGTTGCCGACAAGTTTCGTCCCAGACTTTGCCTCATACGCCTGACCCTCGGCTTGACTTCAAGGTATCGACTAGCTTCTGTCCTGCATTCACCCGCCTGTCTGAATCCCCGGCTATCGATCCTGTTCCTGTCTCCTGTTGCCGAGTCCTGCCTGTCCTACGCTGTGTTCTCCGCCTGGTAACTGATCTCAGCCTGTCTCCTGACGCCGAATCCAGCCTGTCCTACGCTGTGCTATCCGTCTGGTATCTGATCCCTGTCTGTCCTCGACTACGTGAGTTGGCCTGAATCACTTCTCTGAATGTTCCTGAACGCCTCTGCTCGTCTGTGAGTGAGTCAAGCCTCCACCGCCTTCTCCTTTATAGACTGTGTGAGCTTCTGCCTGTACACCCCCTGTGTGGCTCAGTCAGTAGAGCGCCCGTCTACGAAGCCGGCTGTCCCGGGTTTGATCCCCGCTCAAGCCACAGCCTTTCTTCTCCAACTGTGTGAACCTCTGTTTTGAAACATCTCTGTGTGGCGCAGTTGAAAAGGTGCTCGTCTTCAGAGCCTGCTGTCGCGGGTTCAACCCCCGCTCAAGCCACAGCTTCCTCCTGAAAAGACCGTGTGAGTCACTACCTGTACATCTCCTGTGTGGCTCAGTCGAGAGAGCGCCCGTTTACAGAGCCTGCTGTCGCGGGTTTGACCCCCGCTCAAGCCACAGCATCTTTCCTGTAAAACACCTTGTGGGCCTAGGTTTGCATGTCTCCTCCGTGGCTCACCTGAAAGAACACTCACCTGTCATTCCCAAGTTTGCAGGTTCAAACCCCGCTTTGAACTGTGCTTTGAATTACTGTCAAATAAAGACTGTTCGTTGTTCACATCCTACTGCTTGCTTCTGGGTCCTAACTGCAATCCGTGTCAGCGCTGTTATAGGCTAAATATTATAGTTCACAGTTCAGACATTTATAGGTCTAAACTGCAGCTCTGAGGACTGCTATTTGTTTTCCTTTTCATTCAAGAATGTTCTTATTCTGATTGTTACAACAACAAAGCTTTTTTTATTGAGATTTTATGTTTGTATTTGCAATGTAGTCTAAATAAGGGGACAAAACTAATTTTTTTTTTTTCAAAGAGCATTTATTTTGTACTGATGCAGCAATATTTTTTGTAAGTCTGCATTAGGAAGAAAATAAAGAAAATGAGATTTTTGCACAACTTCCTACTGTTGGGATTTTCTATAATCTTTATTTCGTATCGTGAGTCCTGTTTCGTATTTCGTATTGTTTCGTGAGTTGACCATTTCGTTACACCCCTAGTAGTCACACCATTTTCCTCCTGATCTGTGGTCTGAATGTAGCTGGAAATATACACTGCCTGGCCAAAGAAAAAAAAAAAAAGTTGCCAACAAAAAACAAGGTCACACACTTTTGTGCAAGATCACACTGCTCCCACAGGCTTGGACAGTCGGCACTAGGCATGATGGGTGCATCACTTCACCTGCCTCTCTTCTTACCCTGATGCTCCCATCACTCTGGAACAGGGTCAATCTGGACTCATCAGACCACATGACCTTCTTCCAGTCCTCCACAGTCCAATCTTTATGCTCCTAGCAAACTGAAGCCTTTTTTCTGGTTAGCCGTACTGATTAGTGGTTTTCTTAAGGCCACACAGCTGTTCAGTCCCAATCCCTCGAGTTCCCTTCACATTGTGTGTGTGGAAATGCTCTTACTTTCACTATTAAACACACCCCTGAGTTCTACTGTTGTTTTTTTTTTATTTGATTTGGCCAAACGTTTAAGTGATTCAACGAGGATTTTATTCTGACCACATTTCCTCCTTGAAGACGATGGTTCCCCACTAATCTTCCAGTTTTAAATAATGCATTGGACAGTTCTTAACCCAGTTTTAGTAGTTTCTACAGTCTCCTTAGACGTTTTCTCTGCTTGATGCCAATGATTTGACCCTTCTTAAACAGACTAACATCTTTTCCACGACCACGGGATGTGTCTTTGACATGGTTAAAAAATGAGAAGCTGCACATTGCATCAGCTGGAGTTAAATAAATTGTTTCCAGCTGAAAGATAATCACACATGCAGTAATTATCCAACAGGAGGCTTGAATATTTGCTTTGTTAAATCCAGGTGGAGACTTTTTTTTGGCCGAGCAGTGTATTTGACTCTGCACGATGAAGCACAACTTCCTGGTGTGAGGGTTGAAAAGTCAGAGGGGACTAGAAATTCAGTCAGGACTATATTCTAAATGTCGGACACCTCTGGTCTAAAGAAAGTTTTTCAAAGATCCCACATGCCACACACACTACTCGGTAATACAGTATCAATCAGTTTTCATTTTGAAAGCACTTTTTCATTTAGTTTAGTAACAGTCTTTTGCCTAAAACATCTTTATTTTTGGAAAAATTTAGTCACCCAAACTGTTCTAATTTTGGTCTTGTTTTAGTCGATGAAATCTACAGTAAATTTAGTCGACTAATATGTGAAGTAAAGTGTAAGGCATTTTTTATGTCTCCTTAAATTAAAGTCATATTGTACACTTGGAAAACAGGAAACATCTAATAACCCTTTACTGAATGCTTGTAAAGTTGTGCATGTGTCAGAATGATCTTTGGTTTTTATTGTATGTCCTCTGGTATCAATCAGTAATAATAATGATAATAATAAAAGGTCTTGCTGGTCTAGACCAACCTGCTTGTTCATCACTACAGGGTTTCCTTTGCGTCTTTTGTTTGTGAATGCATTGTTTTATGTTTTCTAGTGATTCTGTTACCAAATGTCTGTGATCTGCCACATCCCACTTTCCTTGTAAGGGATAAATACACTAAATTATTAAGGCTTATTCAAGCATACCAGCTTTGAGCTTTATGCACTTAATTTGGACAGATTAAAACTTAAAGATTCTAAAAAATGTTGGCAACACCTCCACTGTTTTGCAACACTTCTCAGTATGATTGGCACGAGGGGGCCTTGTCTCCTCTGAGATTGTTGATCTGCATTTTTATCTGCTCACACAAGACATGACCAGACTTATTGAAAGACCATAAAACTCCACCAAAGCATTTTTTTGACATTGCTCGTCAAATTATTATTAAAAATCGTATCAGTTCTGTTTTGTGCCAAGACCAACAGTCCCTGAAAGTGTCATCACAATCCACTGGGAACTTTCTGATTTGTCTTGCTCCCAAACAAACGAACAAACCAAACTTGATCAAACTGCTCACAGCATGTTGCTCTGAGTCCATCACCTGCTGTGATGACAGGACGGATCAAACAGGTCCAGTGGTTTAGTGTAGTCGACTGTTCTCCATCCAACACAGAAAACTGTGTGACCCAGTGTTTCCATGAAGGTCAGTGAGTGTGCACGGTGAGGCACAGTGAGCTCTGCACAGCTGAGATAAAAGCAGCATTAATACCACCACAGAAGAAGACTCCTCGGTCAGAGCAGCTTCAACAAATGACGCCCTCAATGACACTCGAACACTCACGCTCCTGTAGCCGCCTGATTAGTGAGCGTGTGTCACGGCTCAGCTGTGACTGATGGCTCGGTGACAAGCGGCCCATTTAACCGCTGCCCACGTTTGTTTTGATTTCATAAAGAAACACACACTCTGCCATCCGGGCGTGTAATTCGCCTGGCAGCCGGTCAGAAACGCTCGACTCTCTGGAGAGCGACAGGAGCAGCAGTCGGAGGAGAAAAGATGCTTTCAGCTCCGCCGGAGGAGCAGCAAGGAGGGTGTGTGAGTTTATCACCTGTTAGTGAGACGGACATTTTATTCTTACCTGCAGAGTTCATTTAGTGGACTAATTATTTTTGTCATAGTTTACATCAACAACCTGTTTTCCCAAGTGTTTTAGTGTTCTTTTATTAAGACAAAAAGGTATGGTTTACCTTGACATGTTTCGACGTAACTCTGCCGTCTTCTTCAGAAACTGTCATCCTGACAGCTGTGACGTGTCTTTTTATCAGCTGTTTCCAGGAGTCTTAATAAGAGAACACTAAAACACTTATGTTCTAAGAAGATAAGACGAATCTAATTAGTAACCTGTTTTCCCCTTAAAGGAATATTTCACCCAAAGAATGATATGCCTTAATTTTCTACTCACCCTCATGCTGAGCAACACTCTGGAGCACTTTTTTGATGTCTCAAATGCAGCTGGAGGTCCGGGGGGATTTTCGCTGTCAACAAACGTCCATCTAACAGGGCGTCCAAAAGAAAAAGGTCCATAAAAGTCCACAAAAACGTGCCTATTTTCCTTCATACTGCTCGTCCGCTGTAATCCAAGTGTCCTGAGCGGGTAACGTCCATAATTAATTCGAAACGAGGTCATTTAGTACATTTTTCGAGCCTAAACAGTGCTATATCGTACTTCCACAGTGCACGTCTATGCGCGCTCCCTGCACTACGTAAGCCGCGGCAGACCAACCCAGACGGCTACGTAGTTAGATGGACGTTTGTTGACAGCGAAAATCCCCCCGGACCTCTGGCTGCATTTGAGACATCAAAAAAGTGCTCCAGAGTGTTGCTCAGCATGAGGGTGAGTAGAAAATTAAGGCATATCATTCTTTGGGTGAAATATTCCTTTAAGAAAACTACTGTAACTAATAAAAACAAATGCACATGGACAAAAAATAAATTGACATTTTTGTCAACAAATAAAAACTAGACTGAAATGTTTGACAGAGACTTAATCCAATCAGACCTAATTTGGTCATGTAGAAAGTAGGGCTGGGTTAAAAAAATCTATTTAATCGATTTCCCTTTAAATGATTCAAAATCGATCCATAAACTCCAAAGATTGATCTTTTAAAAAAGGGTAGCCTTTTCGTCATTGGACGGTCTGAGAAGCAGCCTGTGGTATCATCCCTGCTAGTCTTGTGTTTAGCGCTGCTTTCCAGTGAACAAGATCTCATGAGATGTTACTGCAAGCAGTCAAAAAAACATGGCAGAAGCAGGTAGCACTATAGGGGCACCACCAGAGAGTTTAAACGTTGATGTTTGGACATATTTCAGATTTAACAAGCATGAAAGAAAAGACAAGTTGGACAAAAAACAAGTAACTTGCAGAATATGCATTAATGTATATCATTAATATGTGATTAATGTAACTGCTTTGGGTTCAGTTCTTAATGTAAAAACAGTTTTTAATAATGTACCAGGTCAAAAAGTCATTTACAGCATTATTTTCACTCAGATAACCCAGACTGAACACATTTCTAATCGTGAATGGAATCGATTTGAGACCTCTTTATATCGATTCGAATCGATCCAGAAAATCTGAATCGATACCCAGCCCTAGTAGAAAGTAGAGACAATTTAGGAGTATATCCAATCACAGCTGCTTTGCTTGTGTGGAAAGGTTGGATGAGTTCAGAGGGACATCCAACCACAGCTGCCTTAGTTTGGTGGTGGTGGGATAAGTTGTGGAGCGATCCAATCAGAGCTGCTCTCTTTATGAACTGATATATTCATGTAGAGCAGGTTCACTGTTGGTTGTCAGTTCTGGTATTGTAACTAAGATGCTCTGCCAGGTAGCCTAAATAAAGGAGACTGCATTTCACACAAAAGTTAAATTTGTTTCTGTTCATTTAGACATTCAAAGTTTACTAGCATTCAGTAAAGCTGAATTAGATGTTTTATTTTATCCAAGTGTAAAACATGACTTAAGCCACTGCTTAAAGCTATGGTCTACGATTTGGAAGCTTTGTACATCTAAATAACACCGTTTATAAGGCTGTTATGGTCCTATCTACACAGTATAAAGACCAAAAACAACGAAAAAAATCCATTCAGTATATCCGCTGAAAAGCTGCATACTAGTTGACCAATCAAGCCTTGAAGCCTGTAAGGTTCAATTGGTCCGTGAGTTGGTCCGTGAGTCCATCCAATCCCCTGTCTCCCTCACTACGCAGCATCATGCCCATGGTCCCGCCTCCTCCCTCTACCTCCGGTGAGCAGCTAGCACTGTAGCTACTGAACTATCATGGAGCCGGAAAAGCCTAGCGCCGAAACCGGGAAGCCGCTTCCCTCTCCCGCGGGGCCCAACGGAGCTCTGCCCGCGGGTCGAGGCCTGTTAGCGGGCTAACGGCTAACGAACGGCCTCAGTCGGCCTCAGTCGCCGCCAGACCTTCAGCATCCCCGGTTTCTCGTAATGGCTTTGTTTACTAGAGTGGGAGGTGTCTGCTGAATAACTCTGGTTAGTCTGTGCCTGGCCTGGCTAATGACTTGTAGCGGAGCGGGTTAGCCTGTTAGCCGCTAATTGTTAGCATTGTAAGCTGAGCTGTGGAGGACAGGCCGAGAAAGATAAATCCTTGCCCACAATCGGCTCCGCTCTGGCGGCGCCAGACCCTCATTGCCGCCGGTCCAATTGAAATGGCTACTGCTGTGTGTTACAAGGGGGATGTCTGTAGTGTTTGATACTTTCAGTTGAGCTGAGCTGTTTTTGATTGAGTTTGCTGCTGATATATTATGCTAGTCGCTCGTAGCTCAGTCCGAGGGGGCTTACATGAGGCGCCACGAGCTGGGGGCGGGATCTTGGAACACGAAGGGGAGAGGTGAGGGAAGGGGGGGCAGGCTGCGGTTTCAAATCGTAGACCACAGCTTTAAGTGTCTCCCTGAGGCTGACCAAAGATGCAGCAGGACACATAAACAGACTCCATGTTCACTTGTCGCCTTTACTGCAGAAGTTCAACTTTTTATAGTCCAGAGGTAGACGGACACAGCGGTGGTGATCAGACGAAGTAAGTGTATTAAAACACAGAATGGTTGATAAGTTGTTAATCCACTTCTTCAACAAGCACAACATGAAAAATAGAATTTCAGCTCCTGTGCTCAAGTTTTAAATTAACACAGCACACAGCTAATAGGGTGTTTATTTTTAAGCTAAAATAAAATTTGCTGTAAATTTGTATGTAGCTCATCTTTCCATCTTAGTTTGTAATGAATCTGTGAATTGTCCAGAGTTTTTCTCTCCTCTCTGCCTGACGATGCAGACTGTGACAGTCAGAGAGACATCCTCATCCTCTATATATGACACAAATGTCACACTATATTAGAATTCTCTTTAAACATTTATTTACTTTACTTCTATTCCAGATTTATTCATTTGAAAAGAAAGTAGTTTTAACTTGTACTTAGATGTTCACTTGAACACATCCAGTTTGTGATTACGTTCTGACTGTTCATTTTGAGTCCTTATATTCCTTCAATTAAAACACTTTTTACAATACTTTTTTAAGTCAGCAAAAACAGAATTTATTTTGCTCTCTGAAATGTTACTGTTTATTGGCCCCCCCAACTTTGAAGATGGACTTTCGTCACTGACTGTAGTCCGGTCTACTCAGAGATAACTGGTCAGATTGGTGCCGTGATTTAAAGAGCTCTATTAGGGCAATGTTCCAGTTTCTCACATCATTCAGCTTTTCTATGTCAGGTTTATGCTAAAGCATGATGTAAGGAGAGGGAGGAAAAGCTCATCTAACAGGCTCAGACAGTTGTATAGTCATTTTGAGTTTTAGTCACTCAGGACTCACACCTGTTAGCATCCTCAGAGGCTCAGACAGACTCGCAGCTCCTCCAGCGTCAGGCCTCGGTCTCCGTCTCTGTCACAGTACTGAGAAAACTTCTTTGCACATCGTCGCGGCTTCAGCCTCCGCCTCAGGAACTGACGGAGAGGTCGAGCTTCACGCTCACTAAGAACCCCGCTGGAGTCCAGGTCCAGCTGAGAGAAGTGCCACCGCAGCGCCTCATCTGGTCTGAAGGAATCCACGGCGGGAGATACGGCAGCCTGAGTCCATGAGGAGGAGGAGGAGGAGGAGGAGGGAGGGCTGAAGGCAGGAGACGGATGGCTGGAGGGAGGAGTGTTGAAAGCTCTTTTGGAGAGATAGGAGACAAAAAACGACCTATGAGGATGAGGAGTAAATGCAGAGTCCATTTGCTATTGTACCGACAGATCAGTGGTGAACAGAATAAACATAGTCGCAGAAAACGAGTTGAAATGTTCCAAAAACACTTTTACTCTACATCCATTTTGAAAAGTTTGTCCCGGTGGCTCTTGTGTAACAGACAGCATCAAAACTTTTTCAGCCTACATGCAGATCTGTTCGAAGCATTTATATTCCAGCGCGGGGAGGAAAAGGCCAAGGTCAGTGGATCTCAGCTGTTTTTCACACCTGCATCTCAGTTGTTTAGTCTGATTCAGCAAAAATTTGCATATTTCCTTTGGACCGTTTCATGTTCACTCTGCTGCACACTGAAGTGGCCAAAATCACACAAAAAAGCAGGGTCCTCCTCAGACCACTGCGTCACAGCCAGCATTGCTATGACTACCAGTCACACTTTGTATTATGGGAAATTAGCTAGCAGGCTAAGCTAACAACTAAATGAGCCATTTAACAGAGGAGGTTAAATGTCTTTGGATCACTCTGATGAACGTATTTATTAATGTGCTTTACCTCATATGTTCTTCATTACTGTTTATTTATCTACTGCACAGCGTTTTGATGACTGAATGCACTTTATGGGTTTTGTCTGATCCTTAGCTTTTGGCATTTTGTGATTTAAGTGCCGTCTTTTTCCACTTGTGCTCAGGATTTTCCTAATGCCTGTGTGTTTTGAAGTTTTATCATCAACTGGTGTGCTGATACCTGCTGCTGAAAAACAATTTCCAATGGGATAATAATAAAGTTAAAGGGACTGTGAGGAGTTTCGAAGTAATTACAAAAAAGTCTCACTTTTAGATATATGCCTGATGGAAATACAACCTTTAAGATGAGTTTTATAGCATCAAAATAGGTTCTCTATAAATGCTATTCCTTAGCCTTCTGGACGGGTCGGACAGGGCTGGACTGGCCCGGATACTCAACTTCGGGAACAAGACAATTAAAACTAGAGCAAATTTATATTATTCGGACACGTCTTAGAGCACCGGGCTGTAAGTAGCCATATATAGCCGGTTACAAAACTACGATACTAAGTTTTTCAAAAATTGCTTGTTGTCACACATCAAAAACTACCACTACGTAACTAGAAAGAGATACATTACCTCATCGCTTTACATCCTGTAAGTTAGGGTTAGGGTTAGGGTGGCGTGGCTTGGGTCACGTCTTTTGGTGCGTGACAGTTGTAGTCAGAAGTAGGAATTTCCAGGTTCCGAGTAGGAAACTGCAACTGGAACGTCCCCTGAAGTCAGAATTTCCTACTGGGAACTTGGTGAAATCTCGCCACCCCTGAGCTAATAACAGCTAACAATAGCCTGGTAGATCGGCATGTTTTTTTCCGACTTCAACTGGAATGCCGATAAGTCAGAGATGGTGTCACTCCCAGTTCCGAGGTTACTGGAATGCAGCATTACGACAGTTGCCGTGCGTGCTCATGGGTAGCAGAGTCTTAATGTCGCTGGTAATAGATTCTCCTCATAGCACCTTTAAGTTGAATGTTAACATACTCAGTGCACCAAGAAGAGAGACACCATGTACACACCATATGCACACTTCAATTTTCCCCTCCCTGCCAACTGCCTGCCAACTTCTAGCCAGTTAACAGCTAACTTCCAGCTGCTAGATATCCCCCCAACTCCCTGGGAGTGACCCTTAATTTAACAGAAAGCATCTGCAGAGACGACTCTTCTCTCACAGAAACCCAAAGTCTCATCTCTGCCCCTGGTTATTTAAGTAAAGCAAACTCGACATCACAAATTCAAACATGGCCTCAAATTTACAGTTTGACTGACAGGACGCATGACCAGCCAAGAGCAAAGTCCAGGTCTGCTTTGGAAAATCAAACATCAGTAAGTTACTAATATGAAGAACACTTTAGTTCTCTATAAAGCTGCAAATCTTTAGAAAACCTTCAAGGTGATATCTTTATTTTATTTTTCTTCCAATTAGAAACCCTCTAGATTTTTTTTTGAAATGGCCTGGTGAGTATAAACGTGTGTTTTTGATAAGTCACAATATTTTTAATGCGTTTTCACTTTTTTGGTTAAATATTGCAAAAGAAAAACAGTTTTCCATTTGATTACACAAGGCATGGGCATGAATAAGCTTTAACGTACCGCTAAGATACTGTAATCCATGCTGAAGGGACTATTTTGCATTTTTGTAAGCACAGCGTGGCTTGACTTTCAGGCCTGATTTGGGCTGCCGCGGGTAAAAAATGCTAAAAAAGCTCTGCCCTGTATCATGGTAACTCATTGCACTGCTAACTCAGTCTGCAGAGGATCCGTCAGTGATGCGTGAAGGTAGAGAGCAGCTTTAAAAGGATAAATTCTCCTGCTTCAATGAGCTGGAGAAATTTCTGTGAACTACACCAGTGCTTTAATCCAGTCCAGGTTGTTGAGGGGCGGGAAGTGATGTTCACATGTTGAAATTAGAGCATGACACGGGAGCGGATTTTCACTCCTGTCCCGTCCCACTCCCAGAGAAAAAAACCCCATCCCGTCTCAATCCCTGGCCGGGTTGAAAAATTAATCCTGTCCTGTCCCACTCCCGTAGAATGACTCCCACTCCCATCCCGCTCAGAATTACTCCCACTCCTCAATAAAACCAAACATGTTGAAAAAATGTTGCATTTTTTATTTTAGGTAAAAGTGTAGTGCATATAAAAGGCATTGCCTTTAAGTTTTTTTTACTTTGTGCTGCAGCTCTCTTTTCGACGTGTCATCTTCTCCCTCCATGTTGTTTTGAGTTGCTTTTCACTTCCTGTGGTGACAGGAAGTCAAGCCACTTTTGTAGTTCGATTGTGTTGCTAGCGCTGTCAAGAGTGTTGGCTCTCACTGAGAGATGACTACAAAAGTGGACGCATCTGTTCATCTGGTTGTTTAAAGGAGACATATCATGCTGATGCATGATTTAATACTTACATATAATATGATAAATTTGAAAACAAGACCTTACACCCCCTTAATTTTCAAAAAATGAGATATTGTATTTTTTCTGATATGCTAGAACGAGATTTGATGCCTCTGAAAATAGGTCATTGTGAGATGTCCGCGAGATGTCAAGCGTCGTGACATCACGAGGTACCTTTCTTTTTATTGGAGTAATCTGATAAAACACTTCCTCCTCTGTGATGTCCGTTAGCCACAAAACCGTCACCGAGGAACACATCCGTCCAGCAGGGGTATATAGATCCCTAGCTCACACTTACTCATTACCAGCTCTGGCCTGTAGGGGGACTCAATATGCGGTTGCTGCTTTGAGCCTGCCGGAAAATACAGTAGAAGAAGAAGGACAGGCTGGCTCTACCCCCGATAGAACTGACCAATCAGAGCACAAAGGGCTGTGACATTGCGAGGTAACTTTAGGTCATCCTCAGATCCGAGCATTCAATGAGACCTTGTTATTGGCCTAAACTGAGGATTTTGAGAACGCTATTGTGGGGCAATGAAGGAACTAAATGACTTGTACTGAGGGCAGAAATGCTTTACAGGCATCCTAGTCTGGCATAGTGAAAAGGAGAAACAAGCATGATATGTCTCCTTTAACACGACTGAAAATGATCATCTATTAATGTCGTTCTTGCTCTTGCCCGCTCCCCTTGCTTTTTTTCCTGTCCCGTTCCGATCACGGGATTAATCAAAAAATGACTCCCATTACGTGGGATTCCCGCGGGAATCACGTGACCCATGGGAAATCCCGAAAAATGTCCTCCTCTAGTTGATATTTTCATGTATGTTGTGCCTGAGCACAGAGAGAGTGACTCTGAGGGATCAGAACATTAATAACCCTGTTTGTGTTGTTTTCTGGGTTTATTGTGTCCTCACTGCAAACAAAGCGCTGCCGTGATCGACTGGAAGCAAGCCGAGACCACCTCTTCTAGGAGAGCTTGGAGAGCTTGGTTGATTGATTGATTCTTGTTTTCACATATGTTCAAACTCTTAATGATCTAAGTGTGAATACTGCCTAACAGAGTAAAAGGGAGGAATGTGAAACATGCCTTTCTACATAAATACAATTTTTTTGAGTCAATTTGTGCTTGAATGAAGGCATGCAAGAGCCATGCAGATAAAGCACTGATGTCTAAATCTGAGTCTTTAAAACGTAAACATCAGTGTTAGCATCAGCGTGTTAGCATCAGCAGTTTAAAGGTGAGACTGTTTACAGCTGAGCAGCTTCATCAACGAGCTGTCCCCGTCCTCAGTCTGCTGTCATCACGTCTCAATTTCTCCTGACAAAGTGTTTCTGAACTTTCACACCTTCAATGTAACAACAACACTTTCTCCACAAAGCCATAAATATCACATTTCAGAAGGACACGACAGGGCGATGAAAACGTTCATCACTACAGAGGCTCCAGGGTTTCTTATCGGGCTTCGGTTTGATTCTGAAGGAAAAACACAAACAAAACTGCAGCTGATGAGAGAGGAGGAAGATATCGGGAGGAGAATGATGATGGAAATGAAACACGAGTGAGAGAAACATATAACGTACAAGGGCTGGGCAGTGGATCAAGAAACATAAAACTCTATGGAGATAGAGAGATGCATGCTGACCTCAAAGAGATGGAGGAATGAAGTAAACACTGAGAGTCTGAGGCTCTGACTGACTGACAGAAACAGAAGAGGAAACAGGTGGAGTCTGTTTAGTTCTTCAGGATCTGGATCAGGTCTGTGCTCACTGAGGGAGGAAATTAGTTTTTATTTGGCTGTTTCAGCAGCTTCACAAACATTCCTCTACGTTCTTAGCCTTTATTTTTGGAACATGTTGCAGGCGTCTAATTCAAAATGAGTTTATGAGTTTGAGTCTTAAGTATCTTCTCTTCGTCGTGTAATCGAGTAAATCCTGTCCCAGCGCCAGTGGAGTTGGAGTTTGTATTTAACAACTTACCCATTTGGACTCAGACTCCCAGCATGCTCTGCTTCCAGCTGTAGGGCTCTGACCAGACTCTGCAGGAACTGTTTCTTTCGAGGTCCAGGACAACCTGCAGGACCACAATCAGCCAATCAGAGCAGAGCTTGACTGCAGTGATCTGTTATTAGACACTGAGGATCAAAGTAATGAGTGAAAGGCTTCATGAGATGACAATGCAGCGGTGAGGAGAAAAAACAGGTTCAGATTAGTATTTACAAGCATCAATATATGCTAACTCAATCAGCATTGACTGAGTTAGCATATATTGCTGACAAGTTTTCTTGGGTTAAAAATGCTGACCTTGATTGAGTTAGCATATATTGCTAACAAATATAACTGGGTAAAAAATGCTGGCTTTGATTGAGTTAGCATATATTGCTAACAAGTGTACTTGTGTAAAAACTATAGGAGGGTTTCAGTCACGTGATTATTATGACGTATGAAGAGGGCGTGGTTTCAGATGGAGGGCAGGAAGTAAACATGGAGTCTATGAAGGAGACTGGCGAAAGTTCATATTGTTTGGATCTAGATCCAGTTGCAAGAGAAAGATATAATCAGCTAATCAACAGATACGTCGGGCGTGATCCATATCTCATGAAGACGAGTGAGTTTTCAGCAGAGACAAAAGATTTACCGGCAGTTGAGGGCATCGACATCGCTAAATATCTGGTAATTCAAACGTCGTACATTACCAAACAGCAGATGAAAGCCTATAAAAGTATGGAGGCATACAACTTTTTGTCAGCGGATGGGTCCACAACCTTGGCAGCAAACGGCTACAGGGTGGTTATTGTTTGGTCTTCGCAAGGGTGAGTCTTTCTTCTTTTTTTATGCGTTAAGGTTATAGCAGCTGGCAGTCGCGGTTATGATGTACACAAACCATGGAAACAAACACGACAACCCAATGATATAAACAAAGCCACAAAAACCAAGCTGGCTTACATACGTACCTCGATTGAAGTGGTCACTACAGACACGGGCATTAGCAGACTCTGCTCCTCCGGACCGCAAACGCAGGTTCAAAACCCATTTTTTTCGACGTTGTTCTGTGAGCTTTTTACATTTCTCACCTTTGTGAACAACGACCTTCGGTACTCTGTAAAAACCCTTGTCCTTGCGGTTTGAGCTGTTGGAGCACCCGTAAACAACACAAAACATTGGCATCTTAAATGTTTCTCACCGCAAGTTCTAACGTTACTTTACTTCTTGCCCTCCATCTGAATTGCGCACTGTCGCTATGCAACAATGTGACGTCACGTCAAACCCAGCTATTGACCTTATTTAGTTAGCATATATTTTCATGCTTGGGTCATTGGTAGGAGCAACTCAAACAGTTAGTTTAGTATTTTTTGAAGTTGGTTGCATTGATTTTAATTGCTTTGTATGGAGCCCCTAAAGGGACATCAGCAGAAAAAAAAATTAAAACTACCTAGTGTGCACCAAATAGTATTTGCTGCACGCTAGAAATGATTTGGCCTCTAAAGAGACATTGGAAGAAAAAAGTAATTATGAGTATCAGTTGCACACGACAAACTTTCTAGTGCACATTAGACAGTTTCTGGTGTGCACCAGATACTCAGAATTATTTTTTTTCTTCTGATGTCCCTTTAGGGGCTCTGTAGTTTTGTAAATTGTCAGAATGTCTCTGTGCTCTTCCGTCTGTGTGCACTGACCCCAGCCACTGAGTCCAGATCTGAAGATTTTTTTTATATTTGGTTCAGTATTAGTTTCCTCTGCTGTTGTGTCTTCTTGAGTCCATAGAGAAAAACAGTAGATCAGCAAAATCAATACGCACAGGCGGAAGAACAAAGCATGGTAAACTAGTGCCAGACCTCCAAGAGGAAAATGAAATTACTTTGACTTTTTTTGCTCAATTTGCACATTCAACCCAACCTCATTTCATGGCTTATTTTTACATAAAACCCATAAATGTACACAAAATAACTCCCACTAACAGCCTTTCTGGTTGTCTGGACTTATTCTCCTTGTGAAGTGACCCAGCTTTAAACAAACTAAACTATATCTGTTTAAAACATCTACAATGTAATCCAGGATGTTTTTAAATAAGCGCTAACATGGTGTGATAGGGCAGTGTTTCTCATTTAGGCTGATGGAGGCGGAGCCATTATGGAGGTGCAGTATGTGTTCTGTGAGCTAGTTTAAATGTCTTTCTGATTATTCATCAGAAACTCTCACCTGGCAGAGGTTTTTCCCTGAGCCTCCTGTCTGTTGGCGTCTCCCCTGCCCCAGTGCAGTCTGGGATACGATTCCTGAACCATAAACTATGGTTAGAAATATGATCTTATTGGTTTAAAGAGCAGAAAGAAATCAAGAGAAATGTTGTAAAAGTAATCAAATGATGATTAAAGTTTCCACAAGGACATTCCAAGTCTTTATATCTTGGATATACACCTAACAACTGGCTGCAAGTGTACAAGTATTTTATGAATGCATAACTGGTAGCCAGTAAGAAGCCACCAATATGAAATGGTTACTATCAAAGAGCCTAATGGAAGTCTACAGCATGGAGCAGCTAACAGCTCATGAAAATCACAAGAGGTTAAAGTTTCATTCACACTGGAAAAAATGGTTTCACTACATCAGAGCCAAATGGCTTGATCACATTGTCTTTATTTACTGTATTGAAGTAAAACGTTACTCCCTGTTTGTATGCAATTATTTGACTGTATTGGTCTGTTTTCTTCCTTTTATTTTTGTTGTTGGTGTTGTCAATGCTTGAGTATGACAACTCACTGTTTGCAACGAAGGACAAAAGAACAAATAAAGCACAAATAAAATATAATACATAATAAACCACACATTAGATAGATAGATAGATAGATAGATAGATAGATAGATAGATAGATAGATAGATAGACATATGATTAACTGTCTTGAGGACTCTTTCCAGAACTTAATATAATTAAGTGCAAACAAAGTATTCAGTCAGCTGCAGGTCTCCCCTGATATATAAAAACACTTTTAATCAACTACAAGGCCTGCTGGTGTTTATTCAGCCCCATCAGTGAAGAGAATTAAAAACACGACACGGCCTCTCGAGGTTTCCACAGCAAGTGAAGCAGAGAAATCCTCCACATGAAAACATCCACCAGTTTCCTCTCAGGAGTTTGTTCAGCGTGTAAAAACCTCCAGAGAACAAAACCAACCAGCAGCAATCGACTCTGATTTGTCCTGCGTGTTTCCTCAAAGGGAAACCACCGGGGACCTGAGACAGTAATTGGTGTAAAATTGGATGATCAGGATCAAATGTTTCTGTTTCTGTTTCATACGAGGCTCAGAGAGGATGGAGAGAGCAGCAGAGAAAAGAAAATGGAAATTAAATTGATCAAAAGAGGAGAGAAAGTGACGGGGAAAGAGTGAAAAGGAAAATTCACATCACAGGCTCTCTGATTAATTTATTGATTAATTTATTGATCGACTGATTACCTTGCAGAGGTGCCCGGTAGCGGCCTGCCGCTGTCCACCCGCACACACCAACAGTAACCTGTGGCTGTGTGACACTGTGCTGGGCTGTAGCGTCCGTCTGCAGTGCATTCTGGGATAAATCGCTCGTCCTCCTGCCAGACTGAGCGAACCTGTGAGAGCAGCAACGCTCGCTCACGCTCACACGTCTGAGGACTGTCTGTGGAGACAAACACGTATGAAACACTCAGTTTGACTTTAATAATAAAGAGCATCTGATCTAACTGAAACAAGGAAGAATGTTAAAGGTCTCAAATTTTACCTTTTTCCATCAAGTCTTCACTGGTCAAAAACATTTTCATGAAGCTACTTGTCATAAATCCTCCTGGATATCAGATTTTGGCGTGCATGCAAACCCCTGTGTTTCATCCCTGCACAGAACTGTCTGTTTTGGTCATTTAGCCTTGAATACTGTTTCTCAAGAGGTGGAACATTGAATATTTCAACTGTTCATTTTTGGTGGAGATCCGGATCACTATCTGGATCCAGGAATTGTTATAAGGATTCTTTGTGGGAACTGTGCTGTTTGGCGGAGGTCTGCGCTCTCCAAGTGCTTTTCTAGTTTATTTATTTAGACCGTTATTACCAAGACTAGAAAAGCACTCGGAGAGCGCAGACCTACGCCAGTGCCACAGCCCTCATCCATATTGTGATTTTCACCATAAATATTAGTCCTACCTTTATTTCATCTACAATTGTAAATATTTAGATTCCTTGACCATGAAAACATATCATTAGCAATTGGATTCCTAATGATATCTATTTTAGTTTAGTAGTTATTCACGAAAATCACATTTTTCATCATGGCGGTTTTATGCTTATCCGAATCAGTCCCAAAATCTAATAATTTGTTTCTTGTCCCAATCCGGAGGAAATCCATCCATAACTTTTTGAGTTATGTTGCTAACAGACAAACAAACCAAACACTCTTGGCAGAGGTAAGAAATGACGGGGAATAAAAACACACCAGTTCAGCTGGGCGATAAATAAAGTCCACAGGCTCAGATTAATAAAGGACCATCTTCTGTGCCTGCGATCGTTTGGTCACTTCAGACGTACCAAACAAAAGGCACACAGAGTATCGAGCTAAAAACTTCAGGAATTAATTTAATAGGGTTGTTAGGAACTCTCCCAGTTACCTGACAGCTGCATCAATACAAAAAGAGCAGTATGAAGACTTTTCTAAAATATGGAAACAGGGTCAGAATGAATACAAGACTCTGTTTAAGTAGGTTTCAATGTTACCAGAGGTCGTCAGTTATATTGGTATAAGCCTTTTTTATTGATAGTGTAGGAGCAGAATAGGCCTCTAAGGCCTAAAACAGCAGGAAACATCTGTTCAATTCGCTATGCCAAAAACTAAGTGTTCCTTATCCATGTTTGGAATTGTTTGTCCTGATGGTGGACATTGACATAATTGTTTTCCCTTGTTAGGTCGGGCTGACCTGTCAAGAGTAATTAATAGGCAATCTGAAACTGCTTATCCCAAAAAAGGAATATGTTTTGATTCAAGTGTGCAGAGGTGGGGGAACAGATCAGCGTCTTCCTGAGGATGTCTAATGACGCACGAACATGCTATATATGTGAGAGGGAAAGAGGAGTATCTAGCACCGTCTTGATATGCTGTGATTGTACAGGGCCTTGTGTCTTTGATCTTCCTGTGAATTAAACATCGGACCCAAGAGCTGAACTTTGCCTAGCGTTGTGTTTGTCTCTGTTCATTTTTTCTGATCGGGACAGACCCACATAATGGTGCCGAATACCCGTCTCGTTTGCGGGTGCTGGGGCCAGACCTACATTGACTGAGATACCGGCAAACTAAGGTAAAGAGCTTTTCTCTTTTTAAAAAAAATCTCACTGAGTGATAGGGTTTGGCCTCGGCGTCCCAAACAAAGAACCACAGTGTTGTCAATTTCAGCCTTGAGGCCTGATGTTTTTTTTTTTTTATGGAAGATTTTGGTCTGTTTGCTGCAAAATAACATGGGTACAGAAATTTAGGGATGGGGAGACGGTGAATTATAATTGGAACTGATTGCAGCTGTTGAAGTGTGACCTTAATGATGTGTTGTTGAGGCCTGTGATATTGTGTTTGAAGTACCTGCAGAAAGTCTGGAGCCCGGACTGTTTGTGTGTTTTTATGTCCGATGAGACGAGGCTGTAGGAGAGAGATACAGTCCCTCAGGGGACGAGTCTTGTCAGATTAAGTTTAAACTTATGGTGACTAGGCTGATGGCAATGCTGTAGGAGCTGGAACTGTCCAACGGAGCTCGTGGGCAGTAAACTCAGCGAATCAGATTGCATATATATATATTAAAATGTGAATATTTTGTTCTTATCAACACATTGTTCTTCTAAAGCATTCATTTGAATAGTTTATATGTCTCTCATGCAGCTGTCATTTCTGCACATTGTTCCTTATTTACGCAGGCAGCAGCTTCATGACTCTTACCTGTGGGTCGTCTGATGGAGCGGTTTGCTTTGGGGTCCGAGTTCATGAGGATGGTCACCCAGAACGGAGGAGCTGTCAGCTCTGCAGGTTAAAAACAAAGGGACAGTAGTATTTGTTAGCATAGATGGTGTATAAGAAGCTCTTAATTTGAGTGATTTAAGCTAAAAAAATAACTTTATCTTCATAGTGCTAAAACTTCAACAGAATTAAACAAACATTTGTTTGTTTCCTTGCAGATAGACACCACTCTTCCAACTGTGTGAAGTAACAATTAGAGGCTTCCTTTTGCTGACCAACAAAAAAGCACGTAGTAGTAGTTGTTGCACATGCATCCTGTGGTAAATTCATATATATTTCTTTCAAAAATTACATAAAGTGCTTATCTTAGTCCAAAAATACATAACCTGGTAAAAAAAACACGAGTCAAAACAAGCAGACAGGACTGTTTAGAGTAGCTGAAGAGTTTATATGATGATTGTAGGCAGAGGCAGGCTAACACTACCCATTGACTCACAGTGTTTGAGCTAAGCTAATTAGCAGTGGGCAAGCTGCCTGTCTTTTCCTTGTTACTTTATGAAACGTTGAAGAATACAGTCTATCTGCTTGTCATGGAGTCAGGTGTGAGGCAAGACACGAAAACAAATCAATGTTGGCGTGTAGCTTTAAATGCCAGCTGATGCTAACGTGTGCGTCATCATAGAGCATGTGTGAGTCATATTTTCTTTTCTATCCACATTACTTCTACAACAAAGGATCATTTGGAGAGTGTTCAGTAATTTACCTGCAGACTTTCTGGGAGCAGACGTTGGCCCGGGTTCTTCCTCATCATCTGGAACATTGAAAAGAGTGAAAACAAAGTGAGGGAGGCAGAAATGTGCCGTGACGGAGGGGGTGTGAAGAGCGTGAAGAACCAGAGGAGAGAAGAGTGAAAATTAAACAGAGACATTTTTGAATCTTGGCAAGTGGAGCACTGTGTGAGTGTTCAAGGTCCTGCAGGTGTTTCTGACTCAGAAAGAAACCGAGTCGTGTCATGAAAAAGAGAAAATGTGAAAAACAGAACAAAGTTTTCAGTGAATGTAAAGCACAAGTATGGGGTCTTCTCACCTTTAATGGGAGCTGGATCTCCATCTGTGGCCTGAGCCAACCGAGTGATGTGCTCTGCATGGGATGAAACAAAAAGAAGGTACAATGCAGATTAATTAATTAAGGCACGATATGCAGACAGATCATCAGTCATGTTCAAGCAAAGGTGGTCAGCAGGACTTTTTAATTCTTCTATAATCGATCAATCCATCAATCAATCAATCTTTATTTGGATAGCACCAACTCATATCAAGTGTTATCTCAAGACACTTTACAATAGAGCATAAAACTCTTCATTATATGGATACACATATATGCATAGATGCATATATACATATAAAATACACACATATATATATATATACAAATATATACACCCAACATGAATCCATATAGCCAATCATGAATCCCTCCATCATGGCTCAAGAAAAAACCTTCTGTTAAGCAGCAGGAAATCTTGAATGTGGATCCCAGTCTCATGATGAACAGCAAATCCACACGATGCTGTGTTGAGTGTGTGGGAGTGGAAGGGAGGTAAGAGGAGACAAGTGAACTAAAGTAAGAACTAAAGTTAGTGACAGATCCATGAACCATAGATCTGTCGTCTTTTTTATTAGAGGTTAGCCTCTTGAGATGCTACATCCCATTTTCAAGAGGGACCTCATGTCTATGTGGTGCTAAAATAGTTACTATAGATGTATGAACCATGGATAGAGAGATCATGCTAATGGTGCAGCTCTATCTGAAGCTAACATCTGGACATAAACATAAATATAATCTGACCGGTGCAGTTGGGGATCAGATGGAGCACCGAGGTCCCGCTCACTGGTTTGCCGTCGGCCGTGGAGCACCAGCAGTATCCGGTCTGATTGTGGCACTGAACCGGCAGGAAGTGGCCGTCAGGGTGACACTCAGGGACAAAGATGGCCGCCGCTGGGCTGACGTGACCACCGGTGCTGCTGTGAGAGCTGACCTCCAGAGCCTGAGCCCGAGTCTGCTGACACTTCGACTGACCTGGATCTGTGAATGAAGGACAATGAAGAAATCAGGGTCCACGCAGCATGTGTCTCCACAGCTGCACTAACGACATAAACTGATCACGTTTTGTTACCTCTGCCAAGGAGGTTATGTCAATGTCAGCATATGTGTGTTTGTTTGTTTGTTAGCATGATACCGCCAAAACTACTGGGTGGATTTGGCTGAAATTTTCAGGAGATGTTGGTAATGGCTTAACTTAAAAATGATTAGATATTTGTGGTGATCCAGATAACTGCCATCAGTGAACAATCGTTTTTCTAAATAACTGTCCAACTAAAAATATATATAAACATGATTCTGAGTGCTAGATGTGTGTTTTCAGGGTCATGAATCGTATTGTGATGGTGACTTTATCATGAAACTATTACTTATAGATGCAACAGTAGTATTTGTGCTGCCTTGGTGGAGGTTTGTGCTCTTCAAGTGCTTTCTAGTTAGCGATTATTTCCATGTGATTTAAATATTTAAAAACTTAAAACAACCTTTAATGGAACCTCAGCAATCGTCAATATCTTGGCAGAAAGACAATTTGCTTGACCTTTATTTGGTTCTTACTCTAAGGTCAAACTCTAATTTGGTCTTTTTATTCAAAAGTTTATCTCCAAAGAGAACAAGTCCAGATGGAAAAATAGTAAGACTAAGGTAAGTATAGGAGTTTGTGGGTTTTATGAGGCTGTTATTCAAAAGAAAACTGGGATTTCTTTTTCAAGAAATGTGTTTTTTTCTTGAAAATCAAAATTTGTGTTATCTGAAAGTTGACCTCTAAGGCTCAGCTCTAACAGATTTGTTCCAGGATGTTCAGGGTTTGGTTGGAGACCTTCTCTTGCTGGTGAAAAGAGAATCAGATCATCTGCATAAAGAGAAATCTGACATGTGTGTCACTGAGATGGAGGCTTAGAATTAAAGAATGCTCAAGCCTCATATTAAATAAAGTGGGACTCAAACATTATCCCTGCTTCACACCACGTTGTTGGGTGAAACAAAAGTCCTCTGATTGATGATTTTTACTGTACACAGGTTAATCTCATACAAACATTTGATAAGGTCAAATTCCTACATGCATTTTAAAGTCCTCTGGCATGTTCAACTGCTTCTTATGATCTCAGCTTATGTTTCTGAACAAGTCAGAATGAAAACCACTTTTTCTTTTCTATAAAAAAGTGTTAAAGTCAGCCAATTGCTCCAGATTTTCAAATATAATCTCCTTATTTCGAGAAAACCAACATTGCTTATGCTAAAATACAACAGACAAGCTTGTTTCCAAGAACACTACTGAGATTTATTTATTGTCAAAATTAGGTAAAGTAAATGTTAGACTGTTTGTCCACCAAGGCTTTTCACTAACTATAAAAAATAAACCACTTTGTTGCAAAAAATTACAAGAAATCAGTGCAAACATGTTTAGTCTGTTTTGTATGACACTGAAGGTCCTGATGCCAGCCTCATCAGAAATCATTTTTCATTTACTATAATCCCAAAAACATTAACCCTTCTGAACATTATTCCTTAAACATATTGTGCTTTTTTTGAAACATCTCAAGAAGTGTAAATTGTGTATGTAAAACAGTATGTATCACTTAAATGTTGCTGCCACACCCTGATGGACTGAAGCATGACCACCTCACCACGAGTCGGCGGTGATGCTGCGTTTACCTGAGCAGTGTGAGCGAGGAGCCATCCGGAGCTGTGTGTTGATGCACTGAGCTCTCTGAAAGGAGCACACAGATTTATACAGCCGGCCGTTGCTTCCACACACGGCTCTGTGACGCCCCCTCTGGCAGTCCAGGACACAACCACGAGGCCACATGTTCTCTGTGATCAGGAAGGGCTGCAGGTACAAACAGGTACAAAGACATCAGCTCTAAAAACTGATGAAACAGAAATCTTTGACATACCTGCTTCTCTTTGTATTTGTGTAACCTTGATAATCCTTCAAGAGTGAATGTTGACACTGCTGTGTGTTCCACTTTTTTTCTGTGAAGTGCTAATGTCATGAATGTTGTTTGAGTAGTTGATAGTTGATTATTCCTCCCCTCTCAAAAAACCAACTGGTATTATTTTCTATCATTTGAAAGCCTAATTGGTTATCTTTATGAAGGGCTGTAACCGAAAACATTGTGCTAGATAACTGTTGTGCTTTATAGCTCTAGCCAATCCTAGCAATGTGCTCAATTTTGTCCCTTTTTGGCCACCATAGTTTACACTCGTAGATGCAGACGCCATCTTTCACTAAATTTTTCTTCTGTTACCCCCGTGAAGATAAGCAGTGTTAATGGGTGCCCACAGTATAATAAATTAAAATAGTGCAAATGCATATCAGAAATTAATATGTTCGTATGTCATTCTGTGAAGTGTTAAGGAAGCATTTAGCTGGGATTTTGAAACGGATACTCAAAAAAATGAAAGCATTTATTCAGTTTATCATTTCTCCTCTTTAACTCTTTAACTACCAGCTCAACTGTTTGGCAGTTTGGTTCCAGTAACTATTCAGGGAGCAGAGAAAACCACACACTTCCTGACACTCTAGGACTCTTCTTCACCTCACTGAGCATTCTGCGCTGTGCTCTCACAGTCATCTTTACAGGATGTTCACACCTTGGCAGAGTAGCAACAGTGCTGAACTTTCTCCAGTTGTAGACAGTCTGTCTTACCGTGGACACATGGACATCAGGGCTTTGTCAAATAAAAACATGAAAACTTATCATTTTTGTGTGGTATTACTTTAAACAGACTATGTTTGTCCATTGATGTAACTTATGGCCCTTTTCCACTAGCACGCCTTGGCCCTACTTGATTTGCAGCGTGTTTCCACTAGCCTGGTACCTCCTAAAACAAGCTAGTTTTAGTACCTACTCCGCTCTGGTTCCAAGCGAGCTGAGTCGATACTGAAAGATGACATCACTGACTGCTGGCTACTGATTGGTCAGACAGTGTCGCCATCGATGGCTCAAGAGTGCAACGACCTAGCATGCTAGCGGTAGCTACCGTTAGCTTACCCTCATACGTCTTTTCTTTACAGCTCGATTGCTCTCGTCCTCGGCTTCATTCTGTTGTAGCTTCCAAAACTCTCCAGTGCTTCTCAAGAGGTATTTCTTCTTACCACCTGCAGCCTTCTCCTGCTTTCCTTTTTTACTCAGTTTGTGACAAAAAGCCACAGATTGTTGTGTCGCGCTCAAAATGACGTCATCGTAGTACCGCTCACCCCGTTGGGCAGGCGACTGGGGCTAATGGAAAAGCAGCACAAGGCGAGTAGAGTAGAGCAGGGTAGAGTCGAGTCAAGTAGAGTAGGGCTCATAGAAAAGGGCCATTAGATGAAGATCAGAAAATATTTTATGACCAATTTAAACAGAAATCCAAGTAATCCCAAAGGGTTCACATACTTTTTCATGCAACTGTAGTTATAGGACTTCATGTTCACTTCTTGATTTTGATATCTCAAGATCACCTATAAGGATATTTTTCAAACTTCACAAGGTGAGATCACAAGGTAACTGTGATCTAACATTGGGTAAAAAAAACATGCACTTAGACCATTACAGTAAGAATAAAAACAAACACGGCTCTTCTTCTTGACCCAACGCTTTTACTAATGCCCACTTTTATAGGAACAACTCTCCCAAACAATGCAGGTGTGAAAACCACCAAAGTTTACTCGTTCTATGTGCTGTGACCTACGTTTTGTTCATTTTTCTGTCTTTCAGTTTTAACATAAGTCACTGCACTGCCTCTCTCCCTCGCCCACACCGGACAGAGGCGTGTCCATCAAACCTCCGACAGGGTTTGTGTCAGAGCAGCAATAAAGCTGTCCAAAGGCAGCAGGTGCAGAGAGGAGATACACAGGAACTCATTTACAGCCTCTGTTCAGCTGTCTGTCTGCGAGGGATAAATTAGCTGCTGTGAGTCAAACTTTTAATGTCAGGCCAGAAAAACTGCACTGACAGCAGAAAGAAGAGAGAGAGGGGGACAAAAGTATGAGACGGTGAAAGTCAGAGGAGTCAATACATCTGACAAACATGCAAACATCTCAGGAGGTCTGAACAAACAGAGACTGTGAAGAGGTCAGAGTCTTCTCCTTATTAATGACGGTGTGTGTAATCGAGTGGATGAACTTCACTAATTGAGGTGAAGGTGGAAGTTTCTCTTCTGCAAACAAACATCTCAGAGGGAGGAGGAGGACGAGCAGAGGGAGAGCAGGTAGAAGAGGAGAAGAAGGACAGGTGGAAAAGTGAAGGGGAGAAATAAGAAGTTAAGGGGGTGAGGAGGGACAAGGTGCAGACCAGTTCTGCAGTCCAAACAGGTCTCTAGTAAAAACTCATAAAGAGTCTAAATATGTTCAAATAAGTGCTGAACTTTCTAACTGGCCAATAAAAACACGAACCCACAGACTGAGCCAACAAACTTTTATAACTCACACTGCTGTTTCCTCTTTTATGACTTTACCATCTTATAAATATTACACCTATTCAAACATAAAATCTGAACATTTCTATAAAAGTAATGTGATAAAGCTCTGAGGATTATTGGCCTCCAGCAGCTGCTGCCGAGGTTTGTTTTCTGGAAGCACAGGCGGCTTTATAACAAGGTACAAGCTGCAGGTTTCAGGCCACAAGCGTTGCAGTTGGAGTCAGTTTTGGCCCTTTTCCACTAGCACGCATTGGCCCTACTCTACTTGGCCCTACTTGATTTGCAGCGTGTTTCCACTAGCCTGGTACCTCCTAAAACAAGCTAGTTTTAGTACCTACTCCGCTCTGGTTCCAAGTGAGCTGAGTCGATACTGAAAGATGACGTCACCGACTGCCGGCTACTGATTGGTCAGACAATGTAATCATTGATGAGTCATGAGCGCGACGACCTAGCATGCTAGCGGTAGCTACCATTAGTTTACCCTCATACGTCTTTTCTTTGCAGCTCGATTGCTCTCGTCCTCGGCTTCATTCTGTTGTATAGCTTCCAAAACTCTCCAGTGCTTCTTAAGGGGTATTTCTTCTTACCACCTGCAGCCTTCTTCTGCTTTCCTTTTTTACTCGGTTTGTGACAAAAAGCCACAGATTGTTGTGTCACGCTCAAAAGACGTCACCGCAGTGCCGCTCAGCTGTTTACAGCGACACTGCACCCTGTTGGGCAAGCCACTGGGGCTAACGGAAAAGCAGCACAAGGCGAGTAGAGAAGAGCCAGGTAGAGTCTATGTCTGTGTGGGAAACGTTAGTCAGTGAGGACATTAGTTCTGATGAGACGGACCGCAGAGAACTTACAGATAATGCTGCTGTAGGGCATCAGCTGCAGAGTGGTCAATAGGTGAGTAAAAAGGATACAGCTGGAATAATGACAGCTTACAGATCCTATGATGTGATATATGATATGATCAGGGTGAAACTCGAGTGGAAGTAACGTCACCGAGCCAAAACAACAGGCGACACTGACCAAAATGAGGTATTTATGGACACGCGATGCGACTTCAGTGGACAACGCGATTTTGATTGCAGAGTCACTTGCGGTGTAAACCGTGCTCCCGCGACCTGACCACGGATAAGCAGAAGAAGATGGATGGACAGTAAACTTAGCAAGCAGGTTTTTGGTCTGTAGGGGAAGATGGAGAACCCACGTTTGCACGGGGAGAACAGAAACTCCGAAGCCCAACCCGCAGCAGAATGATGGGAGCAGTAGTTTGAAGTTTCCAGTGTTGGACAGTCTGGATTTTTGTTTAAAGTGTTAAAACAATTACAGCCAGTGTCTCCAGGCTGTAAAACTTCAGCTGTGCCACCAGAGTGTGAAAGAGTAAAAGAGAAAGGAAACAGGAAGTGAGTGTGGAGCAGAGAAAGTGAGAACAAGTCCCCACTGTCTCCTCGTGCTTCACACCCTCCAGACACCATCAAGCTCTCTCTTTAAAAACAGAAACTCATCTCCAGAGCTTTGTGAACCTCGGTCTGAACAGAGAGGCTGAACCTGCTGAAAGCTGTGTTGACACCAGGAGAGATTTAAAGTCTGAACTAACTGCCTGTGCTGTTGGACACCAGCTGAATCAGGCGCTCATGAACGCGGCTTTTTTCTCTCTCCGCCATTAATCAGAAAAATTTACTCTCAGCAGAGCATGAACACAAACACGGGGACGACCATGATGACATGTTTAATGTGTCAGGTGATTTAGCTGTGCACAAATCCCCCTCACACACTGATGACATGTGCGATGATTGATGACAGACACACAAACACTTACTTCTCTAATAAACATTCCTGCAGGTAAACACTGTGAGACTTCATTTAAACGAAGCTTCAGTCTGTAAGTCCTGCACAATTTAGCTGTTAAATAAAAATAACATGCACTTCTCATTAATGGCTGATCTTTCCAAAACAAACATCTTGGTTAACATGCAAAGAAATTCATATTTATGACATATTTTAGTGATTAAACTGTTTATTTCTACTGTAAATTTGAACATTTATAGTCCGCTAAAGAGAGTGCCTGGGAAGAAGATCTGCAACTCAAATATTAGAAGAACAGTGGGGAAAACCTGCGAAGAAGTTCAAACTAAATCAATAAATTCACGCCTTAAATTGATACATTATAAGTTGTTAAAACGGGTATACCTTTCACCAGTGGAAGTAAACAGATAGAAATATACCATTATTATTATTATGCCTTTGTTAGAATTCCTGATCATTCTTTTTTAATTATTACAAAAAGGAAAAAGTGTTTCAACATTCAAGACACTTACATTTAGGTCCTCAAAGATTTTGGACCTAAGTTGATGTTGCACCTTGAAGTGAAGTTTGGCTTCAACGTTTACATGTGTTGTTGATAACATTACCCAAAGTGTATCAGCAACAGCTGTCACAGCATTTGGGGCCATATAATATCTATAGCACCGGTATCGATACACCAATTACCAAAGAGTGTACGACGACACTGTGCCACATCGATATCTTGAGCACAGGCCTAATATGCACAATAGGGCTGCCAAGATTAGTCAACTAGTGTAATATTTGACTAGTCAATTATCAAAACAGTTGTTTGTGGCAACCCTAATGCACAGTGTACCAGTTACATTCGCCAAGCATTCAGTTCTTGGCAAATGTAACAAATGAGTCTCAGCTGGCCAGAGTATTGATTAGGGATGCACAATATTTATAATATATAAACTTGGGGAAAACTGACATTTTTATCGACCTGATATGTACATTTTATCCAATAAAAAGAGCTGATAAATTACTTAAATTGTGTAAATTGTTTGCAGGCCAAAATCACGCCTTACTAGAGGGACCCAAGCCTGTCCCAATCTCTGCCAGATCTAACATGAACATGGCTTCACCAGTGTGGTTGTTTTTCTCAGTGGCAGAGGATAACAGCATTGCAGTTTGCAAAACCTGTTTGGCTAGAATTCCAAGAGGTGGAAAGAGAACTTCAAATTTAACACAACAGATCTTACAGCTCACCGAAAAGTCGCCATTGCTGCAAAGCAGTTACGGTAGCAGCTTGCTGTGCTCAGGCTAACAACAACATCATGAAGTGTGGACATTCCTATTCAACCGGCATTTGAAAACTATAAGAACTTTTTAAGAGACAGCGAAAAGGCCAAAGCCATTAACAACAAAGTGATGGAGTTTATAGCACTCAACAATCAGCCCTTTTCTCTTGTTGAGAGCCCAGGTTTAGCAAGTTACTAGCCCGTTTGTAGCCACATTACACCCTCCCAAGCCATCACTTCTTCTTGGACGTATCCTTCCATGCCCTCTAAGGCATCATGGCCACACATGTCCATAACTTGATAACATAACACATAACAAGAACGGACTACACTTAAGTTTGAACACAGAAATATCATCTGACATTAGTCCGGTCAGAAAGCCTAGCTTAACGGCTTAATGGTTGGATCAATATTTTAACATGCAAAAACATTATTTAATACAAAATATGAACTTATTGGTTATCAGTATCGGCCATGAGCAGCAGGAAATTATTGGTTATCGTATGGATTCAAGTTTTTCATATCGTGCATCTCTAGTATTGATGCAGCAAATACACATTTTGTTGGAGTAGCGATAACAAGCTGAGCATATAGCAACACACTCAGCTCAGTAGTCAGTCAAAGCTGTTGCAGTTGTACTTAGGTTTGTGTGCATTTTCTAGCTAAGAGAGTACTGCACATTCACCGCAAGTCACGGTTTTCTCTGACAACACTGACTCCACAAAGTAAGGCGGTTAATTAAGAGGAGAGGCTGTGCTAAAACAAGAAAAAACTGAATGTGACAGGCCACAAGTATGTGAAAAGCCCATTACTGTTCCTTTAAAAATATTTGTACCAGTGATTATTACATCGCCATACTCCTGTTCTTACTTCTGCCTTCTCTGCACTGACTCTGCTGTGCTCCTATCAGAGTGTTGATATCATATTTGATCCATTTGTCCCTGCACCCACAGAGATATTTGTACAGCATATGGTCCGAGCTTTAAAATGAATTACAGGATCACTGTGGCTCTTTTTCACGAGCCTCACCTTCTCTCTAACACACACCTGTCTGTTTCCCCTGAGGAGAAGCTTAAATATTTGCCTGGCAGCCGTGTGTGGGTTTATGGTTTGCTCTCTCTGGCTGGTGTTACTCCGCGGCTCTCCTGGGAGCTCGTACACGAGCACACACACACACCTACACCGCAGAGGAATTCATGAACATAAATCCCTCTATCCTGAAAATCAATATTATCTTTGGTGCTGCCAGAAAAGCCAGAATAACACCGAGCAGCTCCACGGTGAGCCGTGTTGTGGAGTCAACAGTGATGGAGCCAAAAGTGATTTAGCGCTGATATTTGGAGCTGCTCTGCTGGACCTGTTAGCGGTCTCTGAATAGGAGGCCAATTACTCCAACTTTACACGGCACACACCCCTTACCACTCTCAGGGTGAGGGGCTGTTTTGTTCTCCAGACTGGGCAACACTTGAAGGTGTCGTCTGGTGCTGACATTAAACTCTTTGTCCTCTTTCTCCTGTAAAGTTTGTGCAGCTGCAGACGGAGCTCAGTGTAAAGAAGCTGACTCGGGTTTTTACTCCATAGAACTCGTTTGGCTCAGAGCTGAGCGGCTCAAAACACTGATCTGCTTTTCTAGTTTCCTCACAGAAGGCCTTGGTGTAAATGACCTTATGTTAGTCAGTTTGGAAGTGGAGTAACTTATAAACCCCCCCCTAAGAATTTTTTTCTTACAACAATTCTTTAATAAAGAAAAGAATAATTATATCAGAAATCGTGTGGATTTGCTGTTGGCAGCATTTTGCTGAACAGAAACGGTGAATATAGGATATAATGTTTCTATTTGTATGTAAAGTCCATCAAAATAGGTGGAAATACATCATAATAAAACTTAAGTTTTCTTATTATGTTAGAAAAAGCTTTTTAGATTTATGTACTAGGGCTGTTAAAAAAATACATTTAATCCAATTAAATGATTTCCCTTTAAATGGTTCATAATCGATCCATAAAATCCAAAGATTGATCTTTTAACGTGGGTAGTTTTTTCTTCATTGGACGGTCTGAGAAGCAGCCTGTGGTATCAACCCAGCTAGTCTTGCGTTTAGCTCTGCTTTCCACTGAACAACATCTGGTGAGATGTTACTGCAAGCAGTCAAACAAACATGGCGGAGCGAGTAGCACTATAGGGGCACCATCGGAGAGTTTAAACGTTGATGTTTGGACATATTTAAGATTTAACAAGCATGAAAGAAAAGACAAGTTGGACAAAAAACAAGTAACTTGCAGAATATGCATTAATGTATATCATTAATATGTGATTAATGTAACTGCTTTGGTTTCAGCTCTTAATGTAAAAACAGTTTTTTATAATGTACCAGGTCAAAAAGTCATTTACAGCATTATTTTTACTGAGATAACCCAGACTGAACACATTTCTAATCGTGAATGGAATCGATTTGAGACCTCTTAATATCGAATCGAATCGATCCAGAAAATCTGAATGGATACCCAGCCCTATTATGTACCGTGGGTCTCCCCTCTGTGGAGGCTGACATAACGATCAGCCATGTTGTCTACGGGTGGGTTTTGGGAACAAAAAGAGCAAAACGTAATTTTTGAATACAAGTCTGGCCGCCAGTCCTGAAATCTACCTGGATGGCAAGTGGCATCTTAACTGACCTTTAATCCACTAAAATAATAGTTACAAATACAAACTAGAAAAGCACTCGAAGAGCGCAGACCTCCACCAGCGCCACAGTCCTCACCCATATTGTGATTTTCACCATAAATATTAATCCTACCTTTATTTCATCTAAATATTTAGATTCTTTGACCATGAAAACATACCATTAGCAATTGGATTCATCATGATATCTATTTTAGTTCAGTCATTACTCATGAAAATTGCATTTTTCGTCATGGCGGATCCAGATGGAGACAATCCGAACATTTCCTGAAAATTTAATCGAAATCTGTCCTAAACTTTTTGAGTTATGTCGCGAACAGAGAAACAAACAAACTAACAAACAAAAAACAGACACGGCGATAACTTAACCTTCTAGCAGAGATAATCAAAAAACCCTTCCCTTGTAACTGTTGTAAATGAAGCCCTGTTCACAATCCTTTTTGGTTTTCACCAGCTGTTGTCGCTTAGTGATGTAACGGACGAGCTCATTCTAAAATCCGAACACTAGACGTCGCTAAAATGTCAATTTCTACACACTGCACCTTTAACAGAGGGTTTTTTCTTGCCGCCATGATGGAGGGATTCATGATTGGCTGTATGGATTTATATTTCATGTGTATCCATAAACTGAAGAGCTTTATGCTCTATTGTAAAGTGTCTTGAGATAACACTATTTATGAATTGGGGCTATACAAATAAAGATTGATTGGAATGAGAAGTAACGAGGCAGATGGAGGCCTCGTGCTCAGGCGGCATCAGGGTGTGATGCATGAGGGCATGTGTAGCTGCAGAAAACCCTCAAAGTGATGACGTTTTTTGTAACAAACAGCTCGATTGTTCTCTACGGTTCTCTCTGGTCGATAGCGAACATTTAATTACCATCCAAAAACTGTCTAAATGTTAAGTAGGAATTTTTCCTGTTCATTCAACACAAGTCACAATCAAGTCACAAAAAATTAACCTTGCACAGGAAATTGATCCAGCGAGTTCAGATTCATCCTGCCATCATTCTGCAATGATTTTGAGAATGATGAGTCCTTCATGGACAGAATGAAGCAGCAGGTTTTATTCCAGCTCCCGCTGAAGTGACAATCCATGTCTGTGTGGCAACAAGTTCTGCCTAGACGGGACCACAGAGACGTCCCGACAGAGGTGCAGCTGACAGACGAAGTCAGCTGCAAATATATGATATATGATCCTGGTGAACCTCAAGTGGGTGTGATGTCACTGAGCAACACATCGTTAACAATATGATCAACTTATGGACAGGCAATGCAACTTGGGTGGGCTACAAATCATGGTCGCCAAGTCGCCTTCACACGAGAGACGACAACAGGAAGTAGCTGCTTGTACAGAGATTAGCATAGATGCTAACAGCTTTGGTAGCAGTTTGATCAGATCTGGACCACATTTATTTGTCAAACGAAAAACAAACAATGACCCTGCAAACTTCTTGAGCGAAAGGATATCTGCGATCCTCTTTCAACACGCTTGTTTTACAACGTGGATGTAAAAAGGTATTACATTGGGCCCAGAGTCATTCTACATAGTTTCTTAGACTGAGTATCCATCAAGCAAATATATAAATATGATTATATATTTATATATTTTAATCTATATAAATCAGCCAGGTTTTTTTTTAGTTTAGAGATACTGGTACAAATAAGCACCAAACAACCTTCAACTGGAAATAAAACAATAAATTCTAAATTAATCAATGTCATTAAAGAAATTCTCTGGCATTTGAACCATTTTAAGGATCAAATAGTTTTTATTTATAATTTTAAGGATATAAGAAGCCCTGGTGATTGTCTTTAGAGGATTAAGCATTTGGCTGACCACATAGTCTCATATTTTTTACATACAAGGTACATAAATAAAACTGAAATCCTCAAGTGAGGGGTCTAAAGAGCCTCCTTTATATACCTTACCTTTTATTTGAATTAAATACTTAAAAAAATGTCCAAATCTTACTTTTTTGCAACGGTAAAATAAGGAGATTGTGTGTTTTTTGTAAGAGAAGAGTATGAAGGTTTTACAGCAGCACTGGAAACGTGATGTTGATATAATCTTCTAGGGGCCCCTAAAATCCGCCCCTTACTGCCCCACTGGGCCTGGACTAGTGAATTAAACCCGAGCTGGTTTCGTTTGTGTTTTGGATTCAGATAAAACTTAAAACTCTGATTTTTGTTCCAAACACTCAGCCCTATAGGGGACACCATAGTTTGCTTGTTGATGCCTAAAGTTAACATGTCACGCGCATGTCTCCTGCAGATCATGAAAAGTGAATGAATTCTTCCTAAAAACGCTCGCGCACTCAAACAGATCCCCTGAACCCTCAGTCTCCTGAGTCAGACGGGTCCGGGTCTTACCGCCCTCCTGTCGCTCTGAACGGCCTCTGAAGCCAAGACGACGAGCAGCACGCGGCAGGCGAAGGTGAGCGCGAGCATCATCCCAGCCACAGAGGTGCAGATGAGGAGCGGCCGCGTGCGCGCAGCTCCCTGTTGTTGTCCAGAAGTTTCAGCGCGCCGATGCGCGCGCGGAGCCAGTCTGCAGATGATGATGCTGATAAAGACTTCAGTAAAGGGGGTCAGGTCGAGACCTTCACGTCGTCTCTTTGGACTTCTTCATTCTTCTCATGTTTGGCGTTCACGCGCTGTCCCAGACAAACACAGCGCGCGCAAAACTGGTCTGAGTGTTACAAGGGCACGAGACCCTCCAATATCTGGAAGGTACTGCCCATTTCCGCTCCTCGTGCCTCCGACAGCTCGGTTCAGCAGAGGGATTTCTCTTCCATCAGCTGATCAGCCCACAGACAGAATCAGCCTCTGTGTTCTGCTTTGGTTTATGAAATATAATTTGATTTTTCTACATAAATCAAAAAGTCTGAAAACTTTTCAATGCTGTTAAACTTTTAGGGGAGCTGTTCTATTTTCACTAACCTCATTCAAACACTTAATTCAGCGTTTTTCAAACCTTTCCAGGCAAAACCGAAATCTAAACTCACTCATGATCATGACCATACAAAACCTTTTCAATATGTCAGTGTCTCTTTATATGCAAATATTTACTTATATACATTTACAACAAAATGTCAAACGACTACTTTATTCCTAAAATACTTAACACATAAATAATGAGAGGTATTTTTCCAAGCAGGCAGTTAAAAGTTACAGCATTTTGGTTTGAGTAAATGTAAAATGAAGCTGTTTGCTCCTGAAAGACCTGAAGAGAACAAACTGGCCTTATTTCACAAAAACAATGAGACCTGCACAAAGAGTTGGTTCAAATTAACATCCAAACTATATATAACTATTTATAGTTCAGCTGATAAACAGCCTATTTCAGTTTATTTGTTTTCAATAAATTACTTTTTCAAAGTGCTTGTTGTCCCACTCCCCCTTCTTGCTTTTGCATATTGTAGCTCTATTTAAAACCTCATTTAAGGTCCAAATGTGCAAAATGCATATTCTAGCTATTTTTAACTGGTCTAAAGATTTTGATCAGGTCTGTATTTGCATTTTTACCTCTGCATTTCTGTTATTTGATGATCAAAATTATTGTGTTCAAAAGAAAAAATATTCAATAACAGCACACAGTGCATGCTTCAAGTTAGTTATTACAGGGTTCCTACAGCTCAAGTCAAGTTAAATTTAAGACTTTTTCAGACTTTTTTAAGGCCGTTTGAAATCAAATTTAAGACCAAGTCGACATCGAACCACAATTGAAACAAACAAAACAAACAAACAAAAACACCACATGAATTTCCTGGGTTAGAGGCAATTTTAACCCAATGTTTATTTTAAATAAAACATCACTTTAATCTTTTTTTAACCCCATTTTTCAAACTTTATGCCTATTTTGCCTCCATTCATCTTTTTTGGCCACTGTCAGAACCATTTTTGGAATTTTTACATGGTTTTTGAAGTTTAATTTCAAACTTCATTCCCAATTTTGCTGCTATCATCAATTTTCCTAAGCCACTTTTGGATTTTTTTGCCAATTTTTTCCCAATTTTTTTTCCTCTCCAGGCACTGTAGGTAGAACCAAGACAAGTGTCTGCTCTAAAAGATCCTGGTGCAACCACATCACCGTTTTGTTAGTTCCGCTATTGTGATGTTGCCACGAGAGTAAATAAGCGAATTATTTTTGAAAAATAGATAAATGTTACTAAATATTTTTTTAGTTCAAACTAACATAAATCTTACTAATGTGTTCAAATTTTCAAGACTTTCGAAAATTGGATTTAAGACATTTTAATGCCAATTAAGGCCTTATTTTTAGAATAAATTCAATGCCTTTTAAGACTTTTCAAGGATCCGCGGGAACCCTGTATTATGTCTCGTAGCTGTGAAGTCAATATTTAGAACAAAAAATGCAATTAGGATTTTTGTTGGGATTGAGCAGCCCTACAGTAAATACATTTAAAAAAAAAAAAAACCTAATGTGTGGTTTCAGAGGCTTCATTTGTTTGCAGCTGCAGGTGCAGACAGATTTTAAAGTCCAGCTTTTGGTGTCCAGCAGGGTGTGGATGTGTGAAAAAAAGACATGACGCCAGGCGGGTTTATTTTGTAAGGAAACTTTTTATGTGTGCTTTGTGAAACTCACTTTATCATTAGAGACAGAAGGCGTTGCAGTTTCCAGTACAGCAGATAAGGTTTGATATTAAAGAGTACAAAAAAAAGGAAAATCACAATTCCAGAGTTCATTTCTCTCCAACCTCTCAGGGAAAAATAAAACAAGAGAAAGAAAAAAAAAAAGAAACAAGCTTTTGGTCCGAGTCTTTTCTTCTCAGTTCCTTCCCTGTCTGATCCTCCCTCTGTCTCCCCCTCCTCACCCCCGCAGCTTCCCCCAGAACTCAGATATTTAACACGCTATGATTGCATAGATTTTTTTTTTTACACAACAATTTTTCCTTTTTGATATTTTTTATTTGCACATAATGGAATGTTTACAGACAAGAGCCCTCCCCGGTCGTGCCCCTCCCTCTTTCCTCTTACATGTACTTTTTCCCTTTTCTTCAGAGATAAACGAGGGGATGGAGGGATGGGGGAGGGAGGGAGAGAGCGGGAGAGCGAGGTAGGGAGAGAGACAAGAGAGAGAGAGAGAGAGAGAGAGAGGGCTGCAGAAACCAACGGGCATGTCCATTTTTAACACTTTTGCCAGAAGAAAGTGGACGTCCTATCAATCAGGGAAGTGCCTCTATCAGCCAATCAGATTTGTCCATGACATTAAGATGCTTTTTTTATTATTTGTGTGGTTTCTAATATAGAAAACTACACTGATTTTATATCTAAAATAAGCCCCCTGATGGTGAGTACATGAGAATAACTATCTGTTGTGATTTAGACAAGGTAAGATGTCCCAATAAAGACAAACTGTTTTCTTCATGGGTTTGAATCCAACTGTAAGAAAAAGTTGCATCAGCCAACGTAACAAATAGTCAAATACATCCAACTTGAGATGATTATTTCTGAGCATGGCTTCAGTAAAAACAGACTGATTAGTTCAAAATAAGCTCCTGGTAGAAAATAAGCAAGGATTGTTCTGCTTGAGGAATACAAGAATCCTCATAATGATGTTTTCCATCACACTGTATCATACATTTTAGTATTTTAAAATAGGCACCTGGTGGTAAATAAATGGGGATAATTCTGCCTTTAACGGGATTAATCCTCCAGATGATACTCTACCCTCTATGTGTTGGCGTTAAAGCTTTTTATGTGTATTTTTCTTAATGTTGTGATGATGAATATAATAAAAAAAAACAATAAATGCCTCTTCAAGCCACTTATGAATTATACTTTTCTGTATGAGGCTTCTGGAATATAAAACCAGACTCATCTGAGTTACTGAATACTGATTTATGTAAGAGTTTGAATGTAAAACAAGCTCCAGTTGGCAATAACATGGCTATAATAGGACTCTTACATCCACGCCGTGGCCAACAATGTGATCTGTGTGGGTTTGCTGATACGTGGTATGAAACACTTAGATCGGCCAATGATTTAATATATATTATTTATGAGTATATTTATTCCCAGACGCACCACTTCAAGCGTTAGAGCAGAATGATAATTTAAAAGAGGGGAGGCTTTAGGAAGATATAGATAGAGATGAGTAAAAGAAGACTCGACTAAGCAAAAGAAAGTTAATAATAATTCATATTTCTCTTTATAACTCCATGAACATAAATCTGGACTAAATCTGCTTACAAAAATATCAATTATGTATTTATTGTGTTTTGAAAATAAGCGCCTGGTGGCAAAAATGAAGATAGTTACACCAGTCATGAGATCACTGAAAGAAAGATAAAGTAGAGCTCTTACACAAGTTTTTGAGACACTCTTACCGATCAAATATTTTGGTCTCTGGAAGGTAAAACTGGACTTATTTGTTTAGCAGTGTCTTATCAGTCTGGCTTGCACGCATCATGGCAAACACTGAGCTCATGTGCGGGTTTATTTATGTGAAAATGTGCAGGAGATAAAAGTAATAAAGAAAGTATTGAATGAATCCATCAACCAGTTACATAAAACTTATATTTCTGGTATTATTTGCTCTTGACTGATCGGTGTATTAGTTTGTATTTTATTTGATCACCTGGTGGCAAATAAAAGCAAATAATCACGTCTTTACCGGGATGTATATGACACGGGATATAACAACACTGAAGTCTAGACAACATTTTCTTTCCATGTTTTCTTAAATGGAAATAAACTGAACAGAAGTGTAGTCTTTTCTAACAAACAGATACATCAACAGCATGAAGGAGTATTTGTGTTTCCATAAGCTGCTCCTGGAGTACAAAACTGGTCTGGATTTGCTCTTGAAAGTTGGATTTATGAGGATATTTGGTAGTTAAAAAAGCCCCTGTTGGCTAATAAACGCTGATCTTTAAGTTTGTCATGGTACAAGAACTCACTGTGGGGGACAATGATTTTAAACGTTGGTCTTTGTCTCTGAAATAGAAAGAAAACTAAAATAAAAAGACGTCTGGAAGCTCAAACCTATCCACTGTAGAAACTGCTGTGTGTTTTTTTTTTTCATTTTTGTATTTTCTCTTTGATTTTCTAATAAATGTCTCTTTTTGTCGTTCTACTGGAAAGCCTGCGTTGATTATTCCCCACCACTTGGACCATGTTGGTGTCATTCTTCGCACTGAAAAACAAAAAAAGTATGTACAGCGCTGAGCCCCGCCCTCCCCCCTGCACCGACCCTCGCCCTCACCCTCACCCCGCCGCACCCACCTGCTCCAGAAAAGAAACAAACAGAAAACAGAAGAGGTCATAAACGAAGACAGGAGGAGGAAAAGAGCTGAGGTTAGACAGGTCACCTTATCCAGCAACAGGGAATTATGGGTAAATATGACATTTTATCTCTGGTTGGTCATAAACCCGCCCCCCTCCCTCTCCCCCCGCAGCATATATCTCTCTAGGATCTAATACACAAACCTCGCCAGTCGCCACGTCACGCCCCGCACCGCCCCGCCCCTGCCTCGCACCCTTGACCCCACCTGGCAAGAAGAAAAAAATCATAATAAAATAAACAAAAATTAGCATAAGTATCAGATTAGCTTGTGCCCCTCCCCCCTCCCTCCCATCTTTAAACCCCTCGAAGGCAGACAGGGTGAAGCTAAGGACCCGACCACGAGGCCCGGCCCCTCGTCCTGCCGCTGTCACCACGGAGACGCCTGCTCAGATCCACCTCCATCCCTCTCTTCACCCGACGACGTAAAACATCCCAAACCAAACCACAGTCCAATCAACACCTGCTGACCTACACACGCCACTCCAACTCGTCCAAACCTTCGACTCACGGCGTCTCCTCCCCCCTCTCCCTCCCTCACCACCTCCCACCCCCCTCGTCTTCCTCGTCCTCCTCTACAGGTCGCTCTCTCCGTACAGGGCGGTGGAGAAGGACATGTAGTCGAGGGCTCCTGGGACACCGTCGGGCCCGCTGTAGGGCGCCATGCGGGCGATGCAGTACTCGGCCTGGTCGGGCGGGAGCTCCCTCCTCAGCTCGTCTGCCGTGATGAAGTTCTGTGGAGACGGGGGGGGGGTAAAGTCAGAGTGTTTACATGCAGCTACAAAACTGATTTACTGTGTAAGAGCCACTAAAACTGGACTGTTCAAGATGAGGAGACCAAATAAATCCAATTTCTCAACACAAAAACACATCAGCACTGGGTTTTACATTCTTACTGTTCCCTTGTAAATATTTTATTTAACTTACTTTTATTCTTAATTTTATTTTTATACCTCATTACTGTTGCACCATCAGACTTGTTTTCCAAATTTCGTTGTACATTGTGTAAGTGTACACTGTGTATGATGACAATAAAGCTTTCTATTCTACTCTACCTATTTAAATTACCTGTATGTACACATCTTAAACTAGAGCTGTGAAAAAATACTGATGCACCATTAAATTACCTTTTTTTATGTTAAGGCCAAACAGGAAAAAGAAAGAGCTTTTAAAATAACAACAAAAGAATGGTGCAGTTATTGTGAACAACAGCACCTGCTCATTTGTGGCGGGAGTTTGCATGGAAATGTCTAAAAAGACTTTTTATAAACACCAAAGTTAAGAAGTTATTATATGGGAGAATTAGTCAAATGTTGGTGTTGTTCTGAGGATCAAGAAGCAGACCACTGCCATATACTATGGAAGTGTTCTAAATTAAAAACTTTCTGGTTTGATATACAGAAAGTAATGGAGGAAATATTCAAAAGATGATTTTTTGATGGGCTGTCTCACCAAACATCTGTTTAGAATAATGGTAATGGCAGCTAAGAAAAATATTAAAAGACAATAGATGCACCCAGAACCTCCCACAATAAGTGAATGGATAGATACAGTAAATGAAAAATATAAAATGGAAAAAAAAAATACTGGTGTTGAATAACTGGGAACATTTCATTTAATGTTGTGATGTTTCTTTCTGTACTTTTGAAGACATGACAGAGTCCAGGACAGTCTGCAAAGTGCTCAAAAAGAGAAGATTGTAAGACGTTACATCTGCACTCCTGACTCGACCCACGGCCCTTTCAGTTTTGATAAAACAGTAAAGGCAGTTACTCTGTGGTTAAATCTTTAAATATACATCACCTGAAGATTTACCTTCAGGTGAATCTTTGCGTACAGAGCAGCACACTGACCTTGTCGGCAGCCAGGATCTTGAAGGAGGCGATGACCTGGTCTGCGGTGTCCGTGTCGGTCGTTTCCCTCGACATGTAGTCGATGAAGGCCTGGAAGGTGACGGCTCCGCTGCCGTTGGGATCCACGATGCCCATGATGCGAGCAAACTCAGTGTCGCCCTGGCAACCAGACAATAAGAGGTTAACCCGGGAGAGGCGGCACGCAGCGCTGACAAACACAGACGGAGCGTGACGGACAAAAACTGAAGTGAACGAAACATCAGGAGTCTCAGTCAAGTGTTCCCAGTGTTTACAGTCCACTTCAGCACATGCAGGTGCATGAAACATGATCATGAAACACGATCTCTCACTAAACTAATGAAGCAGCTGACACACAGACGAAGCAGCAACACAGTCTGGATGGCTGGTGTGAAAAGCATAAATGCAGCGATGAAAGACAGAAGCAGATGAAACAAAGTAAAGACGAACAAGAAGAACGAGGAGATCAGGGAGTCTGCAGGTCTCTGCTCTTCAGGAATTCATCTGCTGTGGGGGAAAGGACACAAGGCCGTCCTGGGTGTCAAAGGAGTCCCAGAGCAAGGAGGCTTGGGGTGGACTAATGTCTGATATCCAGTGATGCTGGGAAGTCTGGATTTCCGAGTTAAAAGTGGGAAATTTTAACTGGAACTGAGGTCGAAATTTCCTACCAGGAACTCGGAGGATTGAAAATCAAAGATGGCTGCCCCCGGTGTAAACAGTGATCAAGCTTCTGTAATAATCTGTTTATTAGCACTTATGACTTGTGTTTATGGCTCTAAATCAGCCGTATACGCAGTGCTGTTTAACTTGTATTTATGGAAATGCTGCCATAGTGTTATTGACATTCTTCATGTGGTATTTGTGAACTGCAACGTAGGGCGCGCTAACAATGGCTAACACTAGCCTGGTAGGTCAGCAAGTTCTTTCCGACTTTGTAACTGGAACACGGATAACTCTGATCTGACATCATTCCCACTTCCCAGCTCTGTGGTTAATGGAACGCAGCATTAAGCTGTAAAGGAGTTCAATTACAGCTGGATTTTCTTTCAAACCTCTCTTTTTGCTCCTTATTAAAATCTTAGACATTTATAACTCTGCTTTTTTATAAATAGATTTTATTGATTTACTGTTTATCTGGCCTACATTTCATTTTGCCTTTTTTTTGTCAACCTTGTTTATTGCATTATTTCATCACCTCATATCTAAGGCAAAGAGTGCATTAGTTACCAAGTACATTTTTACTTTTCTTCCCATGTTTGGCTTTTGTTCACTAACAAGGTAGAAGGAAGACAAATCATTCTCCAGGAAAATTCAAAGCTTTTCCAGTAAATTTTACTTTTGTCAACATTACCACCACCAGGAGGTCATGTTACTGCCAGCGTCTGTTTGTTTTTTTGTTAGTTGGTTTGTTGGTTTTATTAATCTGAGCCTGTGGACCTTTATTTATCACCCAGCTGAACTGGTGTGTTTTTATCCTCTGCCAAGAGACCAAGTGTTTGGTTTGTTTGTCTGTTAGCAAGATAACTCAAAAAGTCATGGACAGATATTGATGACATTTCCAGAGAACGCTGGTCATGGCACGGGGAAGTAGTTATTGGATTTAGGTGGTGATCCGGATCCGGATGCAGATCCAGCCACTCTTTGAAGGATTTGTTAACGTTACAGGTACAGAAAGTTTCCCATGTTTACCTCCGCCAAGGAGCTTATGTTATTGCCGGCATCTGTTTGTTTATTTCTCTGATAGCAACATAACTCAAAAGTTAAGGACAGGCATCGATGAAATTTTCAGGAAATGTCCGGATTAAGAGAAGGAACAAACGGTTAGATTTTGGGAGTGATTCGGATCAGCGTCTGGATCCGCCATGACGAAAAATGTGATTTTCATGAATAACTACTGAACTAAAATAGAAATCATGATTAATCCAATTGCTTATGGTATGTTTTCATGGTCAAGGAATCTAAATATTTAGATGAAATAAAGGTAGGACTAATGTTTATTTTGAAAATCACAATATGGGTGAGGGCCGTGGCGCTGGCGGAGGTCTGCACTCTCTGAGTGCTTTTCTAGTTTTCCATGTTTTCCATGACTGGAAAATTGGTCAATAATTTTCCAGGTTTTCCAGGATGCTTGGGTGTCTAAACTGCATCAAAAGCTCATGAACCCGTTCAGATAAATTGGAGCGTGTGGACCTGCAGACTCCCTGAGCGAGCGAGCGAGCGTCGTGCAGCAGCAGCAGTACCAGGCTGTTTCCTGTAGAAATGAGGAGAGCTCGGAAATCATCTGAGACCATCTGTCCTGATCGCTTCTGTGGGACGCCACAGCACAGCCAAGACCGAGAGGATGGGGGGGTGAGGTGGAGTGAAGGGTGGAGAGAGAGAGAGAAAGATAAAGGTGCCAGGGAGGAGGAGGAGAAGGATGAAGGACAGACAGACAGACAGGTATATTGATGCAGAGAGTGAGTGATGATGGGGGGATAAAAAAAGCACAAACAGTTAACAGCAACAGTCTCAGAGCAAAGTAACCTGACGGACAGACGGACGGACGAGGAGTGAGAGGGAGCCCGACAGGCTGAAGCAGCACAAAGCAACAGTGACCCCCGGTGGACAAACAGGGACACGACACCTGTGGCCTCCATGCTGACGGACTGACGGACTGACTGAGCCTGAACAGGAGGAGCTCAGAGCGGGAGAGCTGGACCATCACTGACCGGGTCACCCTTCATTATTCACTCTATGATTTACAAATGTTTCTTTACTTTGCACATCAGTCTGATTTATTTTAAACTGTATTTTTAATTCTATATTAAAGATTTGCTCCTTTAAACTGTTTACTGTCTTGTGTAAAATTTCAATAAATCTATGCTGACTTAGTTCAACACAGTAATCATGGACAAAGTCTTAAATAACAGCAGAGATGTGGACAAAAGCTCTGCACAGGCTGTCTTCACAGAATCAAGTACCTGCTCATCAGTAAACTGGTATTCCTGTTTTATTTAAAACTGAAAAATCTATTTCAATGTTTTTTTTGGTTAATATGGCTAAACTATGACTTAAGATGGCTTAATAAAAAGTAGACAAATAAAAAAACATCTGAATGGCATGAAAAAAAAGCATTTGATTATTTAAAATAACAGTTTACGTAGAAAAACAATTGTGTTTTAGATATTTGACAAGATAAAAGGTTAGAGCTTCATCAGGACTTAAAATATGAAAAATAAAAACAAATTAAATGCCTAAAATGGACCAAAATTTATAAAGTTACTTATAGAAGAGAGTTTAATTTACTGTTTAATATAACATTTTAAGATACATGTTTCTCTGTTTAAAGCTTATTTGTTCTTTTAAACAGGAAAACTTGAGTGCTAAGCAGTTATTTTTTCTTTTTAATTTTATTTCATTTCATTTCATTCATGTATTTATTTGTTGGCTTGACAGAAAGACTGAATAGTTGGTTTGGGATGGATGTGATATCTTGACATGGGGCACAAAAACTCTGACAGTCTGCCTGAGGTCAGGTATAAGCAAAATAATGTAATAAAATAGTAAAATAAAAAAGTGTCAAATTTCAAGATTTTAATGGAAAAGTTAAGAATAAAGTCAAACACAATTTTAAGAAAACGTCTAAACAAAGTGTTAAGAATGATGCTGAGAGAAAACAGCAGGAAAGATTAAACAAAAAATGAAAATAAAGTAAAAATTAAATACTGAAAATAAATTTTTAAATACAATTTTAAGAATAAGAACAGTTCCATACTTTATTTTATGTAGTTCATAATAACATAAAAGTCTCATCTCAGTATTTTTTTCTATCCAGGACCAAATACTATCTTGTGTAAAAGGGACTCGGACTGGAAATGGATTTATAACTTCAGAAGTTGGAAACATGTAGGATTTTCTTTTGAGTTCATTGTAGACAGAATAAAGATGAACTGGCATCTTTCCTGATGAGCCTGAGAGAGTCTGATCAGGTCCTAAATCTGCTCCCTTCAGATCAACCCCTCCCATCAGTGACTCCGCCCCCCCGCTCTGACCCCCGATGACCTCCACCCGTCCCGGAGCTCCTACCTGCTTGTCGTTCTCCACATCGTAGCCCAGACTGATCAAACAGGCTTTGAACTCCTCGGCCATCAGGGCCCCGCTGTGGTCCTGAGATCGGCCAAACACCCACCGTCATGAGGATGAACCAATCACAACACAGGGAGGTGGAGGTGGAGGTGGAGGGTGACGGTGTGATCCACAGCATGCAGGGAGGACGGACGGACAGATGGACAGACGGACGGACACACAGACATTCATGGATGTTTAGACAATGTCAACACTCACAGCACAACAGGCGGCCATGATGGACGGCACATGCATGTGTCTGAATGGGACGACACATCTCACAGTCTAATGATTATTATTATTATTATTATTATTATTATTACTGACAGAAATATGAAGAACGGTACGAGTGTGACACGAAAGAGTGTCAAACAAAAACAAGAAACATTTGAATTAAAAAAAAAAGTGTCACTCTAAATATATAGGATCCACCTGGCCCATTTACATTATCAGTTTTATCTGTATTTATTTTTTGTTGTTTGCTTTTGGTTTATTTGCATTTTTTGTTTGATTGTCTCGGTTGATATTTACACTGATCATTATATACGGTGTAATAGGAAAATATGACGCAAGTTTTGTTTAAAAAAAAAACAACAACTGTATCCAATTGTATGACAGACTGTATCTTAAGTTTGTGAAACTACTAAAAATATCTTGATAAAAAGTGTTACTATGAAAAGGGCAAGGAGCAACCGATTATTCCTATTTTTTTAATAATTTATCATTTTTACTCTAACAACATAACTATCTTTATCTTACATAGAAGAAAGGATTATGTGAATATTTCCATTAAAGCAGCAGCACAACAGGTAACCTTGCAGTGCAGCTGGATCCACCTGATTCAAGCTCCAATCTACAATGACTGAGCTCGACCCAAAGTGATTTACAGCAGGAAGGGGTGGAGCTATGAGTAAGACAGCAGGAAGTGACTGTTCACACAGAGATTAGCTCAGATGCTAACAGCTTAAGTAGCAGCTTAATCAGATCTGGTTGTCATATCTGAATATAAAGAATATTTTCACTCCACTCCCTAACACAACGCTCCATAGCTCCACCTCTTCCTGTTCTAAATGAATCTGATTGGGCTGTGCCGCTTTGGACCGAGCACAATAACTTTAGATTGGACCTTGGCAGGAAATATTGGATCTGTATGATTACAGACATTAAATCAGGAGGATCCAGCAAGGCTAAATATTTATATTTTGTACTTAAATATTTAAAGGCCTCCAGTTGCTGTGGATCTGGTGGCGGGATACGTGATTGGCTGCTCCACTTGGACTAAAGTCGAGGACTTATTCCCCCCGCTGGGTCGCCCAGGTGAGGCTAACCTGGTGTTTTCTTAAAAACGAGATGTGACGTGTTCCCAGCAGACACACTGATGAGACAGAGGACTTCTGAGTGGATGAAGAGTGACCTGAGTGACCTCAAACGCACACACAGATGCTGTGAGGCGATGGATGACGGTGGAGTCTGTCTCATCTTTATGAGGCTCAACGACAACGAAACACCAGGATTCACAACAACCACAACAACACACAGAAGTTTGGTTTTTACAACTTAAACACCTCTGCTGAAGACAGAGTGAAGTGATCATCGTCTGAACGAACCACACGAGAGTGAACACCAGGACTAAAACAATAACCTACAGGATCCCTGGATTCACCACGTCTTTGTTAGAAAACCCCGGAAATGGATCTACATGGGACGGAAACTCACACGATTGGCTCCTCTCCCACCCCCATGTGAGGTCTAAACATTTTTTTATACATGAATATATGTGCAAAAATCAATATTAATATAAAAAAAAAAAATCAAACTTATCTGAGTGGGCTGATTTATACATTTGGTATGAAAGCTAAAACATTAAGGACCCTATTTAACCAGGGCACAAAGGTGTCATCATCATCCTTAATTCACTCCTAACAAATGTGATTATACATATTTTATTATTATTTCGTATTTCGTATCACTATCTCTAGTTTTTTTTCAGTAATAATGAATTAATTCCCTGATTCTCAGTTGAGACCAAATGTTTTAATGAGCCTCTTGTGCTCAAAATGTACATTACTATATTATATAACATCCTTAAAATTACAATTTCTACTGTGACTATGCTGCACTTTTATTATGTTAGATTATTCTTGATGACATTTATTTTGTTGTTTCTGAAGGCCTCTAGTTGCTCTTTTCTGCTTCATTCATGACTTAGTGTGTGGAGGTTTAAGAAACACAACAGTCAGTCTCTTAAGTTACACAAGAGAGCAGTAAAACCATCACAATACTGTGAGACAAACAATATAATTATATGTTCTCAAATGTATTATTTGTTTAAATTCATAACAGTAAAAATAATGAACAAAGGGGAAATAAACAGTCAGCGTCTGTATGAACCAAGCGCAGATGTTTTCATACAGAATAAATGTATTTTTTATTTATTTTATTAATTTAGACTGATGTGAAGCAGAGATGATTCATTTAAAGGGTTAAACCTGTGGATAAGCTAAACCTCGGGTTATAAACAGGTAAATATGGACTGTGTTATGCCCTGGATTTAATGTTAACTTCTTTATTGATTGCTCGCAATTTTGGCCTAAAATGTTTAAATTTCTTTATTGTTGTTGTTTAACTTAAAGTACAGAGCTACAGGGCTGTCTTTAAAGATGTAAATATATTTGTTTTTTTTAGAGTAGGTAAAATCAACTTAGGCCTCAGTCAACACCATTTCAGTCTAAGTCCTAAAAGTCTGGTTTTGATCACTGATTTAAAATACTGACTGAATCATTTCTAATTAATTTGATTGATTACATTTGTATTACATACTGATGTTCATTAATGTGCAAAGTCCTTTAAAATAATGTTTGAATGAATACATAAATAAATAATAGAGTTAGTAGTTATAACAGCAACTACGCAACATCAGCAAAATGCACCAACATAGAAAAAAAAATACCAGTTTCCTTTTTTCTAATTTAAAAACACAAACATGTATCTTTAAATACTGACAAATCCTCCATTGTCCTCCTGATAATGTTAATGTGGAATATCAGATGAATTGAGTTTCTTATGTTTCATGTATACCTTTAATATAAATAAATCTGACAAATGATATAGAAAACCAATGTATGTATTTATTTATATCTATTGTGTTCCCTTTTCTTCATATGTATATATAATTGTTAGTTTATTTCCTACTTTATCGTGATATACTTTATTTTAATGATACATAAATAAGGGAAGTATACGCTTTGAATGTAACCCAATTTAAGGATATCTATGGAAAGTTGCTGCGCTGCTATGTATGTATAATGAATTTTGAATTGTATTATTTATCCATTATTATGATATTATGATATTATGATATATATATTGTTTATGTTTGTATCATAATCTGTCTGGGTGGTGAAAGAGAAAAATGTGTCAATATTGTTTGAAACATTAAGATATGTGTCAATGTATTAATGACACCAACTGACACAATAAGATATATATATAAAAAAAATTACATACTGGCATATCCTCCAGCCTTAAGAGGCAGGTGTGCTTGAACTTGTCTATGATGAACTTTTAAGTTTTTATTTTTTATTTCACCCTGGACAGACCTGAAAAGATCCCCTGCTGAACTTCGTGGTGTAAATAAATGGTAGTTAGTTGATGGTTCTAATTACCTAATAAGAAATAAACTATTTTTATGACCCAATCCAAATCCTCGGCAAAGAAAATCTGTGTAAAAGAACAACATAAGTGAAGTAAAAGAGCCTGCAGCTGGAGCCCTGACCTTGTCGAAGTGGTTGAAGGAGGCGCGGTACTCGCAGAGCTGCTCCTGGCTGATGCCCTTGGCGTCACGCGTCAGGATCTGGTTCTCCACCTCGTTGATGGTCCTGGCGATGGTGGTGAGCAGCTGCTCCCAGCCCACACGGAGGTGCTGCAGGAGGAGGAGAGGAAAGGCTCGTCACTTAAAGTCTCCTGAGAGCTCAAGGCGAAGACTGGGCGGTAATCCGTGAGGATGTTGACAAAACAGGCTCTGTGTGCTCGAACAGGCCCGCTTCCTTCCCTCCTGATTTGATTTTAATTGTTAGCTTCTGTCTGACACGGAGACATGACGTCCTGCTCTCCACATGAACTTTGAAACACAATCAAGTTTTCTTATGAAGCACTGAGCCTGTGAAACAGCTACACGTTCAGGACATGAAGCTTTTATTAACCTGGTAATATACAAAGACACTTAAAAGTCCATTTCTGTTTGTGGAGTCAAACTATGGGGCGGCCTGGATGTTACTTTAAAACATACAACTTAATAATATGTAAATCACATTATTCACATGTACTAATAGATTCATAAAAGCTATTTAACAAAAATAAGTTAGCAAGATTGTTAGCAAGATTGAACAAAACTACAGGACAGATTTCGCTGAAATTTTCAGGAGGAGTTGGTAATGGCACAACTTAACCCTATAAAGCCAATTGTATCATAGTTGATACATACTTTTATAATACCTCTTTCTACTGAATATGATCAACAAATTGCAGAAAAAACATCTGAATACATCAGATAAATGATAAAAATGTCCTCAAATGGATTATCAGTTACCAAAAAACACTGAATGTATCAAATGAGATACGAAAAATCTCCATGTTGAATTTTGTGGACATTTTGATATTTTTAGGATTTTAGCAGAAAGTGAAACAAACATTTCAGCTCCAAAAAATTAGGTTATTCTGGTTATAATCTACGGTCTTGGGCCTTAAAGGGTTAAGAATTATTAGATTTTTGTGGTGATCCAGATAACCACCATTAGGAAACAATCACTTTAGTTTAAAAACTATCTAACCAATAATGATACAAACATGACTAAGTACTAGCTGTGTGTTTTCAGGGTCATGAATCATATTATGATGGCAATGTTATCATGAATACTTATATTAAGTAATCTGAAATGTAGTTTATAAAAGTTGTACTGTGGAAAAGTTTAATGCATGTGTGTACTTCATTATGAGGATGATTATGAATACATAAGTGTACATTTACATGAAAATCTTTAAGGATAATATGTAAATATAGTATGAAAATATATTAATAAATATAATACATACATTTACCTTCTCTGAAGTGCTTACTTATTGTTAGTGTGTGTTGTTTGTTCTCTTGGAGATTCGTATGAAGACTGCTGTTTGAGGCTGTTACCCATCCGTTTATATAGTTTCCATGAATAATGACAGCTGGTATTGAATTATAATTTTCATTCAGCACTGGATCTGATTTGTGAGGAAGAGGCCGGACCAGAACAGCTCTCTGCTTCGTTCTGTTCTTCTCAAACTGGTCGTTGTGTTGATGTAAAGTACAGGCCAAAAGTTTGGACACACCTCCTCACTGGATGTGTTTTCTTTATTTTCATCACTAATTACGTTGAATGAGAAGGTGTGTTAAACTTTTGGCCTGTACTGTACATGTGTATGTGCTGGATATATATTATATATTATATTAAGTTTGAGATGAATAAAGAAACAAATTCCAGTCACACATGTTGGTGACTCAGTAAATGACCGTATGGGTGTATGGGTGTGTGGTGTTACCTCCATCGTGTAGGGGGTGTACTGGTTGTCAAAGATGAGGGCCTCCTGGATTTGCTGGTGGTATGCCTCCAGAGTGTTGATCTCCGGCGTGTAGCTCACGATGTTTTCCTCGTACTCCTTCAGGTTGGCCAGCTGATCCTCCAGAGTGCCGTTCATCTCAATGGATATCCTGCCGATTTCCTAAAAAAAAAACACAAGCACGCCGCGTTTACCAGCCTGATCCGCTTAGAAAAGACATTCAAGACTTTGTAGATCCAAACTCCCTCCTTACACAAGTCACAGCAGCTCAAGGATGAATCTTTATGTACGGACTTTAATGGTGTTAGATACTTTTATAGAGTTTATGTTTGGACTTTTCTCTCTTTATTAAACAGAGAAAAAAGTGGAGAGTCAGACTGCGGGGAGACAGATATAATGACCACAGCAGGGAGTCTGACTCTCTCCAATGTTTTCTCTGTTTTCTAAAAAAGCTGAATATCAGAATCAGCCATTATGAAAACTTCACTGACATTTGCTGCTGGTATTAAAGCCTCATATACACTTTCATGTATGTATAGCTTTACAGAATAAGCCAAAATAAATAACAAATTTTCTGTTAGCAGACTAGATATGTAGAGGGACTGTTCCTCTTGTCGGAAGCTTCTTTAAGATTGATTTTGGGACTTTTATGTCTTTACTAAAAAGAGAAAACAGCTGAAAAAGTCAGACCCTTGGCAAATGTTTCTTTTAAAGCGGAATATCAGAATCAGTCAATATTAAAAAGACTTCATTTGTTGCTGATATTAAAGCCTAACATGTGTATATTTACCTCCACTGGGAGATTATGTTATTTCCAGCGTCTGTTTGTTTTTTTGTTGTGTTTGTGAAATCTAAGACATTTTTAACTCTGTTTTTTATAAACAGATTTTGTTGGTTTACTGTTTCCATTTCATTTTTTCATTTTTTTAATCATCTCTTTTTGTCACCATTGCTATGAGTTTTTAGATTTTTCCTTTGTAGTGATCAACTTTTTATTTTGAATTTAACAATTTATAAAAGAAAAACAAAAATATCAAAACAGAAAAAACTGGAGCATTGAGGGGTGAAAAATATCCTTGTACCAAAATACATATGCAAAAGTCCACAGTAGGTTCCCCTTGGATGATAGTACAAGAGTTAAGAGGAAAGCATAAAGTGTCAGACGGACAATGAGGGGGGGTTCCAGCGGGTAGCCACCAACTTTTTTTCAGCCGTGAGTCCAGCAAAAACTGCCCGTCGTTTGCAAACCTTGATACAAGTCAGTGGGACGTCATTTAACATCAGAATTACGGGACAGCAAGGCAGTACTATGCCAAATATTTTGGAGAGTTTTCATATTTTCATTCCTTACCTTGCATTATTATATCTACTCACATCTAAGGCTACGTGTGCATTAGTTACCAAGTACATTTTTACTTGACTTCCCATGTTTGGTTTCTGTTCACTACCAAGGTATCAGGAAGACAAATAATGTTCCAGGAAAATTCAAGTTTTTCCAGGACATTTTACTTTTGTCAACATTACCTCTGCCAGGACGTTATGTTATTGCCAGCGTCTGTTTGTGTTTTTGTTTGTTTGTCTGTTTGCAACATAACTCAAAAAGTTATGGACGGATTTCAATGAAAATCACAATGTGGGTGAGGACTGTGGTGCTGGCAGAGGTCTGCGCTCTCTGAGTTTTTTAGAATGCAAAGCTTTGCAGAACAAGCTTCAAAATAAGGGCTAATTTTCTGTTAGCAGACTGTTAAATCTGTAGCCTTGCACACCTAAACGGACTGTTAAATATATTTCACAGGTTCTTCTGGGATCTCCGAGGTCATTATTCAGGTCTGAAACTCATGAAAATCAAAATAAAGCACTTGTAAAAAAAAATTTCAGGGAGCATGAACAGATTATTTACTTAGGCAGTGCTAGCCGTTAGCTGAGAGAGCTTTTAGGCAGCTCAGTGCGGATGCTCATACATCAAGCACCTAAAACCATTTGCTCCCCTCCATCAAAAGCTCAGAGTTCTTCCAAACAGCTGAGCATCTTCTCTTTGAGCTTTCTGGTTTTCATTGTTGGTCTGAAACTGTGACAAACTCGGCCCAGCCGAGCAGAGCTAACGGGACGGCGAGGATGAACCCCTTACCTCCATCTTAGCCTGGATGTGGGCCCCGACACTGTTGGCCTGGTTGGCGAACGTGGCTCTCAGGGTGTCGTTGTTGTTCTGCTTGTTGAGCTCGTCCTGCAGAGCTTTGTCCCGCTGTGGCACCATTTCCATTGCCTGCAGCACGAACACAAAAACATTACAGAAGCAGCTGGACTAAGTCTCTGGGGAGTCTGACTGCTTCACATTATGACATCAGAAAATAAGACATCCTGCTCTGGTGTACCTTTTTCCATTTGGAGTCAATGCTCTCAGGTGTGATGGTGGTGTAGGGGTTTGCTCCGCTCAGCTTGATGCCGTTGCTCTGGGCGATTTTCTGCACCTCAGCTTGGATGGACTGGATGGCCTCTCTCTCCTTGTCTGCCTCTGACAGGGTGGATTTGAACTGCTCGTGGGCTGTGATCAGACCCTACAGGAGGAAGAAAAAGGAAACATTTAACCCTAAAGACACTTGAAAATAACCCAAACAACAGATGGGCCGCTGAATGGTTCACTAATCCATCTGGGAAAGAGCCCATAGAAAGTGTTTGGAGGGGGATGACAAGGGATGGGAATTGATAAGATTTTATGATACTAGTGCTGTTAACAATCCTGCTCAAACGATCAAATTCTTTCACGATTCCCTTATCGATTCCTGCAGATTTTCCATGTCGGCAACAATGTCAAACACACGTCACAGCATAGATAACTGCTTCTGCAAGTTGCTGGTGTTTCCATTCACTTAAGGTTGTGCAGTAGGCGCCTTTTGCAAAAAATTAAGCCACAATTCTGACTCTTCTGAACCCTGTCAGTGGAAGGAACTGATTATTAAAAAAACTCATGATATCGATTATTTGATGGAGCGGTTAACGATCCTAAACTGGAATCGGTTTTCGATCCCCATCCCTAGGCAGGTGATTGGATGATTGTTCCATTAATCACAACTACAGGGCTCTCAAGTCCTGCCCATTCAGCGTGTTATACACACATTTTACCCTTTTTACACACTCACATGCTAAACCTGGAATTTCTTACATATGAAAATGTGTGTAACACCTCCTGAGTTAAACTTCAATAAATGCACTCATGGAACAAGACACTCTGAGCTTCATAGAGCTGAACGGTGAGTAAGATCAACTAACCATCAGCCAATCAAAAATAACATACAGCTTTATGTCAGCCAATCAGATTATAGTGCTGCTGCATCCGGGTAAGATACAGTTATCAGACTGTGGCGGGAGAGCCTTATCCCATGAGTACAGTTAGTTATCTCACCATTTGATTTTGTTAACTATAAGTAGTTTTATTGGCTAATGCTAAGGTTAGCATCTGGCATTTCTTTTACTGTGTTCTGGATCATTTTGATAATAAACTCTGTGGAGAACAAACATGTATGAAACGTATATGCTCTTGCTGTAACATTTTGGGCTTAAACATGATGAGAGGCTATAAGCTGCTATGAAACTACAACATTGCAGTTCAATTTGGAAACAGATACATTATTTCTAATGTCAAACATCTTGTTGTGACCTCTCTTGGATTAAAGTTCCTCTCAATCCAAAAAACTAATCAAGTTGGCCCTCATAGCTGAGGTTATAGTGTGCAAATTATCGTTTATTAAAATGATTGTAGTTGGGTTCTTTGCCATTTTTATAGCCCTTACTAGCAGCTAATTAGCAACTGTCATTTCAAACAACAACAGTTTAAGATTCAAAATTAGGCAAACTCAGATGAATTTGGTTGTTTCAGACAAAACTTTAAAATCTCCTGTGTTCCTCACAAACTTTATTTCAGGCTTTGAACCCAAAGCAGCACTTGAAATCCCGTTCACCTCTCCACTCTCACCACGACTGCTGGATTGATCCGACCCGTTTGTTTCCATTAAGAGCTTCACAAAGTTAAACTTTCAGCCCCCCTCTGCAGCAGCCTGCCCCCAGTCACCTGGATCTCCTCGATGTTGTGGACGATGAACATGTCCTGCAGATCCTCCATCGCTCCCTCCATCCAGTTGTTGAAGGGCGCTGCTCTCTTGGCGTACTCGAGGTAAAGCTCGTCTATTGACTCCAGCTGCTTCTCTGTCCTCTGTTGGCAGAAAAACACACAAAAGATAGATTTTTAGTCCACTGTATCCTTTAAAAAAAGAGAACGGTATGTGTGCAGATTCATCCTCAGCTGTATCTACTACAGAGAGTCTGAACATGACGTCTCAGTCAAAGCAAGTGTGTTTTTGGTAATTATTTTTTTTCTTAGTATTTTTTCTGATAAAATAAATCATCAGTATTTTATATGATGTTGCACAGATGATTTGCACATGCTTAAAGCTGACATAAAGCCCAGAGAAGTTCAATAACAATGGCGATTTACAACTTAAAAAAGTAAACACCTCAGACTTTACACAAATTAATATTGAAGGAATCTGCTGCCATCAGCTCGTTGGAGTGAATTTATTAAAGTCTGCAAACTCAATGTTTTGTCATGCATCCCCAGTTTAAGTCGTACCTCCAGTGACTCTTTCCTGCTCTGGGTGAGAGCTCCCAGGACGTCCCACTGGTCACAGATCTTCTGACAGCGCTCGTTGACGCTCTTTGAGTCGTAGTAGTCCAGTTCACTGCAAACACAAGCACACGCTCAGATCACATCAGCTTAGATGCAGACTGTATATATAACATCTACGAAATCTGTTTCTGTAATGCGTCTTTTCTTACTTGAGTTCCTGTGCGATGGCGGCGATCTGCTCCACTCTGTCCTGATGAGCGGCCAGGTCGCTCTCAAAGGCCTCGTGTTTCTTTAGCAGCGCCTTCACCTCCGACAGGGTGCTGGTCTCATAGTCCTTCTGGGTCAGCATGGCCTCCTTACCTGTGGACACAAAACTCATTCATTAAAATGATGAGAAACATGTTTGAGGGCCAATTTTTCACTTTTAGGACTATGAAAAAAACAGGGATGAAAAATTTTAAAAATTGAGCTAAATAAGTAAAGTGTATTGGGTTGTCATTAAATGTTTCTAAATGGATTTAAAGTCTTTAATTTTTGGCATCAACCCTCCCAAAGTCATGGGACTGCAGGCCCCTCGTGTACTTATATACCTGAAACCTTGTCATGGATCTATATGCAGATGACTTTGTTGGTCTTGATAAACTTTGTGATTTAAATAAAGTTCTGTAAGATTTAACTTCCAGTTTTTGGAGTTTGGATGTACAGCTTTAATACAGAATAAAAAGTCCAGACAGACCAAACAAACGTTGTTTAATTACTACATGAACTTGACTTTTTTCCTATCTAAATGTTTTTCGTACCGTCGGTCCAGGACTCGTGGATTGCTGCCTTCTGGTGGAATTTCTCTGCCAAATGTTCGAGTCTCTCCAGACGTCTGATCTCGCTGAGGATCCACTCCTCGTAACCTTTCTCTGCTCCCTCCAGAGTGTGCCACGCTCCGTTGATATCCTGACAGACGAACAGCAGAGAAACGTCACGTTTGTCATGTGTGATAACACAACTCCTCATGAGGTAGTGACACTAAAATGTCCTTTACAAATTGTTTCTACAACATGTTTTTGTTCTAGTTTTCAAAATATTATATTATATGTAAGTATTAAATCATGCATCAGCATGATATGTCTCCTTTAATAATGTGTATACCTCCATCTCAGTCAGTCTTATTTCCACTTCATTTTTACTTCTTTTCCTTCATAAGAAAGTTGATTCTTTTCATTTATTTTTATTCAGTTGTGACTTATAATTTCTTTTGTAAATGTCTTTCTGATATTCCTCTTGTATCCTGCTCCTGTTGCTGTAAATCTGGAATCTCCTCTGTGGGGCTAATAAAGGTATATCTTATCTTATCTACATAAAGAATCCACAATGCTGTATGCACAAAAGTACAGATGTTAATTGGTGCTTTAAACCTAAAGTGTGGTCCCTGCAACATTTATAAACTTTATTATCTGTCAAAAAAAGAAAATAACAACAGGAAATGTAACAGAGATGGAGAGTAAAACGGCTGAATGCCTGTTTGGTTGATATTTTACCAAATTTCTACAAATTGTTGATTTAAAATAAAACCGTACTGCAGAAAAAATATTGATTCAGTATTACACCATAACATAAATCAACAGGGCTGATGGATTTTTTAATTGATATTATAAAACACAATTATGAAACATGTTGCCTCACTGATTTTATAACACTTTGTTTACAGAATTATACAGGGCAGTAATTGTACTTGAGAACAGATTTCAAAAATCTGCCCAGCTCTTCTTCCTGACATGTTGGTGTATATCCAGCACTGAAATACTCTTTTATTGCACATGTGTTAATTATATTTGCCATAGTTCTCTTCAACAACCTTTTTCCACTGATGAAAACCAGACAGTAATGAATACAAACAAGTGCACATGGGCAAAAACTAAAACTAAACTTCCCACATTTTCATCAGCAAATAAAACTTGACTAAAATGTCTGACAGACTTAATCCAATCAGACCTAATTTGGTCGTGTACGAAGTAGAGACAATCACAGCTACTTTGGTTGTGTTAAAGGTTGGATGAGTTCAGAGGGACATCCAATCACAGCTGCCTTAGCTTGGTGGTGGTGGTGGGATAAGTTGTGGAGCGATCCAATCAGAGCTGCTCTCTTTATGAACTGATATATTCATGTAGAGCAGCTTCACTGTTTGTTGTCACTTCTGGTATTGTAACTGAGATGCTCTGCCAGGTAGCCTAAATAAAGGTGACTGCGGCCCCATCCACACGAAGACAAACCGAGGTCTAAACGCAGAAGTTTTTTGCTGAATCTGCGTATCATCCATACGAAGACAGCGTTTTGGGGGTCTGTAAACGATCATTTTTGAAACCCGGTTCCAGAGTCGGAAGATTTTGAAATGCCGTATACGCAGCTCTGTGATTACTGGCTCTCCGCAAGTTTTCAGATACGCTTACGTCATAGTTTCATATCTTTATTGACACACATGCGCCACACGCGGCAACAACAACAATGGCGGCGTACGTGGAGCATATGTGCTGATGAAGCTAGTGACCCTACTATCCCTGTTGTTGCAAAATCTCCTTCTTCTCAATCACCACCGAGTTGAACAAACAATTATCGAGGACACATTGCGCCACTTTATGATCACTTTATCACAATCTCTGTTTACAACTTTTGCTGCAAGTGCGCATGCCCACTGTTTTTTCATCTGTTTCAGCTTGTTCCCGTCATATCGTTACAGCGCCCCTAGAGGTCTGACATGTGTTTTTGGTGTTCTCATGCGTATCGAGTAGATCATATAGACGCACACATTTTGAGACGCCTTCGTCTTTATGAAGATCGTTTTGGAAACTTTTAAGTGTTTTGTCTTTGTGTGGATGGGGCCTTAATTTCGCACAAAAGGAAAATTTGTTTCTGTTCTTTTAGACATTCAGACTTTACTAACATTCAGTAAAGGGTTATAAGATGTTTGATTTTATCCAAGTGCAAAACATGATATCAGAAATTCAAGGAAACAAATAATACTAATACTTTACACATCATATTTTAGTCGACTATAATGTTGTGACTAAAATCAAAACACTTCAGTTGACTGAGTTATGACTAAAACTAAAAGATATTTTAGGCAAAAGACTATAAGTATAACTAAAATGTGCTGTACAAATAAACACTGTATTGCGCCCCAAACGGGGAAACAAAGCACAACAGATTTAGAGTCAGGCATTTAAGCATTTATAACGTAATCATGACAAATGTTTGAAATGTTTAGTTCCATTTTTCATGAAAAAGGGTGAAAAAGGACGTTTCCAGAAACACTGATTGACAGATAAAGACAAAGAAGACCAGGCCGATTTTTGCATTTGCAGTATGAAGCACTTACAGACACCATGCGCCCCTCTGACGGCATGAAGGCAGGTCTGTTGCTGAGTCTCAGTTTGGTCTGCAGAGTGTTGAAGCTGATCTCCAGCTGACATTTCTCCTGGACCTGAAGACCAGAAGGGGACATTTTAACTTCAGGACAAACTGCCAGAGCGACGTCCTTTTCTTACTTCATGACGAGGATGAGGGTCCAAACCTTTGGCGGCTTGTGGTCGCAGCGGTAAGTCCTGAAGTCGTCCTGTTTGGCCTGCATTTCGTTGACGGTCTTCTCCTGAGTTCGGTCCTCCAGCCACGGGATTGTACGACGGATCCACTCCAGCAGCTGTGGGCAGAGAGCGAGAGAATCAGCTGTGACACTTTCTCTGTGAAAGTTTTGCCATAAACACGACATAATTGCCGAGTTAAATGAGCAGCTTTAAAAAGACTCTGAGTGTATTTATGAGGAAAACAGAGGATTTAGAGGGAGGGCTCATCACGTTCTCACATTGCTGGCCAGCTTCTCGTAGTCCTCCATCATCTGCTCGTTCTCCTGGTTGACAGCGAGCACTTTGCAGATTCTGTTAGCGGCTGTCTCGGCCTGTGAGGAGACAGAGTGATGAGTATCGCTTGCACTGATTGGATAAAAAAATAATCAACACGTCCACACACTGTGGCCAAAGCTTAGTGACAACATTCGCTCAAGCTGCATTTTCAAATTTAACCCCCGATAGACTGATTAAATGTTGAAAAACTCAAATCCAGGAGAGTCTGCTTCCTGATTTGTTGTTGAAAACACCTCACTGCACAGATTTTACATCACATTCATCAGACAATCAGACTTTAAGATGTTAGAAAAAAAGAACATGTGGCCTGAATGCAGAGAAAATATCCTTCATAGAGAGAAGAGCTCTCAGCGTGTTTGTATCTAATAAAGAACACAGCTGCTCAACGTTTTACACAACATCAAACTTAATTGATTTAACCGCATCTATTAAGAGTAGGAATACACAGATGCTGCTTCTTTAAAGTCACTTTTAAAAACTTATTTTTACGGAATAGCTTTTAAGTGATGTTGTCTTTTTAGTCTTTCTAGTCTTTTATTTTCCTTCCTCCTCTGTTTTAGTCTCTTTTTCTTTTTGTGTTTTAGTCTTTTTATTCTTTTATTTGTAGGAATTGCTCCAATAATTTTAGCTTCTTCATCTTTTATTGACTTTTTATTTGTTATCTTAACAGACTGGTGTCTTTATTTACTTTTATTCAGATTGTTTATCTTTGCTTCTTCTTGCGTCATTCTTTTGATCTTTTATTGAAGACTTTTAAGCTAATTTTGTTACTGTTCTGTTTCTTTTATTATCTATATTCAATTCATTTATTAATGTATTTTATTAAATTTATTTATTTATTTTTAGCCTACTTTGGTCCTCACGGTCTCATTTTAGCAGCAGTGTTCCTGTATTGTCTGGGTTCCTATGACATATGGGGGGGGCCTCAGGAAACTTAAGTTTAGCTCATTGGCCCCTAAATGAAGATTTTATTACTTCAGCTGAACATGGCTTAAAGGTGCTATGAGCAGAATCTATTTCCGGCGACATAAAGACTCTGCTACCCATGAGCACGCGCGGCGACTGTCAAAAAGACGTGACCCAAGCCAAAGCGTGTGTTTGTTGTGATGCTAGTGAATGCAGCTCTGACCTTCCTCAGAACTCTGCATTGATTCACAACTTCTTTTTTCAACAACTTACAGGATGCAAAGTGACGAGATAATGTATCTCTTTCTACTTACGTAGCGGTAGTTTTTGATGTGTGACAACAAGCAATTTTTAGAAAACTTAGTATTATAGTTTTGTAGCCGGTGTTCTGTCGAGTTGTCCTACCCATCGAGACATCCTACTTTGCGTCACTGCGCATGTGCACGAGTCAACAGCATCGCCTGAACGATAACAGCACAGAATCATCCTACCGATCAGCTGTTTATTAAGGAAAACCGTGAAAACGGTAAGATTTTAGTGTTTTCTACAACCTAATCCCAATTTCTTGTATTTTTCATGTTTGCGTGCGTGTCGGCTAGCCATGCTTCCACATAGATAAATGCAGGTAGGATGATTTGACAGTTAAAAATACCCCGTCAAATCATGCTTCAACATAGACATCAACATTCATCTATGTGGAAGCGTGATTTGATGGGTTATTTTTAACTTTCAAATCATCCTACCTGCTAATATCTATGCTGACTTCCTGCTGTTAAGTGGTCTATTTACATGAAAAGGCCTTTGAAAAGAACAGAAACTAAGACAAAAGAAACAGGAATCGCACGGTAGCATTTTCTGACAAGGTAGGACAGCTCAGCAGATAAGTCTGTCATTTCATCCTACGGGTAGGACGATTCGCGGAGGTAGGACAACTCGGCAGAACACCGGCTGTATATCGCTACTTACAGCCCAGTGCTCTGAGACGTGTCTGAATAATATAAATTTGCTCTAGTTTTAATTGTCTTGTTCCCGAAGTTGAGTATCCTGGCCAGTCCAGCCCTGTCCGACCCGACCGGAAGGCTAAGGAATAGCATTTATAGATAACCTATTTTGATGCTATGAAACTCATCTTAAAGTGTGTATTTCCATCAGGCATATATCTAAAAGTGAGACTTTTTTTAATTACTTAGAATCTTCTCATAGCATCTTTAAAGTGCAGTGAGATGTTTTCAAAAGGAATCAGACAAACTCTTCCTTAAACTTCGAGTTTTGTCATTTTGACTTTGATTAGTGCCTCAACTTGTGTTTTTCCTTGAATCTTCAAAGTTAAGAGCTGCATCTTTAAACCTGAACACAGCACACACACAGGCAGTGAACAGAACAGAGTTCACATCAAACCTCAGGCACAAACCACCAAGTGAGTGCAAATACACAAAATCTGTCAGTCAAATTAAAGTCCGACTTTAACATGCCAGAAACAGGTTAGTCTGAGGTGACAATAAACACTCTGTGTGTCTTAGAGCTTCATGCGTCTCCTGTCAAAACTATTTACAGTTTGATGAAGAGCTGACGTCCATCAGCAGGACAAAGACCCTACTGAACCGCTGGAACAATAAAACACAGGACACACACTCAAACAACAGCGCTCACTCCAAAATACTTAACACGAAATAAATTCATGTTTTCTTTATAACTCTGATTCAGTGTTTTCACATTTAAAGACTAAACTGACATCCATTTTCACAAGAACATCATAAATGAGTGGAAAAGTGCTAAAAGCAGAAAAGAAAAGTTAAATACATTAAACAGTGATTTCCCAGGAGAAAATAAAAGATGGTCAAAATGACCAGAATACTGACATGAGTTTGGTCTGGAAATGAAGAAATGATATTTAATGGGAAACACGGTCAATGTCCAAAAGAAATAAAACAAAGAGAAAACATCTGTTGATGTTTCAGAGTTCCCATCATTCATGCTGATAAACCAAAGAGTCAATCCACACTGAAATTTTAATGATCTGTGCCTCAAAATGTTTGTTTGAATCTAACGTTTGTTTCTTTTGTGTTTTTAATAAAATTAGGAATAAATGGCCGACATAAGGTTCTAAGGTTCATGTTTTTAATGTTTATAAACCACCAACTGTAGAGACAATTCGACAAATCGTGACGTCAGACTTTTGATTGTCAAAGCTGCCAGAGGCCAATCAACGGACCCAGCCATAAACGCCATTCAACCTAACTTTGGATCAACCTACTCACAGACAGAGAGGCGGGACTAAAGGCCAACTGACCAACCACATTTCTGAGCTGTCTGCTGTCCTGTCCTCTTAATCTGGGACAGCTAACTTTTGTTACAGAGGGCCACATTTGGGGTCCATCCCAATTCTACCCTTTACCCCTTGTCTTACCCCTTGGTTTCACGTGTTAACGTCTAGTGAAGTGGTGTCCCAATACTCCGTAGGGCTAAGAAACAAAGACAGACCAGGACCTCACTTGAAATCAAGGGGTAAAAGAATTTCCCATAATTAGTTATAAGTAATTGTTCAACCATAAAGTATAGGGATGGGAGAAAAAAATAATTCAGCCCAGCCCTAGTAAAGTAACTATTAGTAATGTTTTTAGTAGCTGGACACATTTTAAAATTTCTCATTTTAACTAGCTAGCTTTCACAGCCGTCGCTACGGTTACTGTCACAGCTGCATACGTCACAGCTGATGACGTAGGGGGAATGGGATTGGGATTCATCCTTGGTTCGTTCTTACTGCCAGAAGGCAAAGTCCTGGCACTTTCAGGCTGCTCACGTTCACCGTTACAGTTATTTTGATAAAATTAGTTGAACAAAAACATTCTCATAAGGAGGTTTTATCAACAAGATTCATATCTTAACTTAAACACAAAAGCAGGCCTTAAAAACACCTTCATTTTTTACAAAAATAAATACGTTTTTACTTATTTCACAAAATTGTACCTTATGAAGGCTTATTTGCGACTTACATTTAAGTTTTAACCATAAATTCACAGCCTACAGCAATTATGCTCTTCCTTTCTTGGAACTATTTCCACATTCTATTTGACAGATGTCATGTTTTCTTCTTTTAAAATATTTTTAATTAACCACTGACCCTACCACCTTCAAACACACCTATTTCACACCACTTTTAACTTTTAAAGTTTGTTTTTAACTGCTTTTTACCTATGCTCATTGGCTTGGTATTTTTCCTATTGTCACGTGTTATCTTTAAATATTGTTTTTAATATGCACTCTTATCTTCTTGTGTTAAAAAGTGCCTTCGAGTCTCTGAAAAGCACTGTAAAAATAAAATGTATCATTATTTTTATTATATTTATTGTTATTAATAACAAATGACCCACATTTAGAATGTACAGTGGGTGCATATGGCTCCAGGCCACAGATTGTCCACCTCCATTTAAAATAAAGTCAGAAAAGTTCAATAAAAAGAATTAAAACAGACAAAGATAGAATAAAACACTTTGTTTCACTCATGCATTGTTTCTTGCTGCCGTTTTAAACTAACCCTGCGTCGACATGATCAGTTTTTCTTCTCCCTTCTGGACCAACATCCACTTCATAAACTGTACCACCTTAAACGAGCAGCTCGTCCCTGCCTGACTAAACCATGAACGATAGGAACCCTGCAAAGCTGCTGCAGTGACATGTTAGTGAGTCTTCAGCGTGAGAGGGTTACCTTCTGAGCACCAGAGAAGGCGTGATAGAAGCAGGACACGTAGGTCATAATGGCCTTCTCGTCGGGCCTCAGCGTGCCCACGATGTCTGCACACCACCCAGCAGCAGAGAGGGAAACAGAGAGAGAGGCAGAGTGAAGCAAGAGCAACCCAGAGCTTCATGATCCCCGCTCCACAGAGAGAGTTAGAGCGAGGAGGAGGTCCTCCTGCTGCTGGTCCACAGCTTCAAGGTCCGACTCGCCCCAGCCTGACTCCACGCCAGAGGACGAGGAGAAGAAGAGCTGCTGTTTTAGAGGGAGGAGGGACACCAACACACTTTAACCTGATCAGCCTCAGTGTTTCCTCAAGGTGTCCTAAAGGTGCTTAATCATAGGGCCGGGTAAGCTTTGACCATCTGTAAATATAATCTGAATATTTACTTTGGTCTTGTAGTTTTGTGTTTGTTACTCTTGTTTGTTTGTGTGTTGGTGTCCCAGCCAATCAGTGTCCTTGCAGAGCTGTAGAGAGAGAGCGACGCCAAGCTGGACAGGAAGCAGCACCATGTTAGTAACTGGAGGGGTTAAAGGTTAAGGCCCAGGAGGGGTCCTAGGTGTGGTCAGAGGGTACCTTCTGTGCTCCAGAGAAGGCATGGTAGAAACTGGACACATAAGTCATAATGGCTTTCTCATCTGGACGAGCTGTGTTCACAATGTCTACAGGGGGGAGACCGGGGTTATTGACACAAACAAACATATGGAACAGGCACGACAAAAAAACATAAAACAGGCACGAGCACGGAGATGAAACATTAGAGGACACACAAAGATGCACATTCAGGGTTCAAGCAGGAACATCTCAGAAGACTGTGACTGGATTATCACGCAAACAGAAAAAAACGAGGACGAGGAATCAACAAAAATACACATGCAAGGGTCAGACCAACATGTCAGCTCATTCAATATATGACTTTATATATGTATAGATTTAATAAAGGTAAAGCCTTTAATGAATCTGGATTATAGTTTAGGAATGGACTGTAGTGGTCTCGTTTATTCTGCTGAGTCTTTATGACCCATGAGCAGGAAGCTGCTTGAGTTTGGGTTGTGTTGTGAGGATTCTTTACTTTAAATTGTGCTTCTTGTTGCTTAGATTGTTTTGAGCTTATCATTCCAGTTAGCACAAACCTTCTGTCTCCAAAATAACTTATTTCAACTTAAATGAACAAAGAAAACACTCTACAACTGAAGGAAAGAATACTGTATTTTCTTTATAGCAATTTTTTTTTGTACTTGATTTTAATTAGAAGTTTATAAAACCCATTCACCATCGCTGAAGGTGGTCATTAGCACGTTTTTTTTTTTTTTTTTTTCTTACAAAAATAAGACATCCTGCATTATAAAAGCACTTTATAAAACTGTGTAGATCAAACTTCCATTATCATGAAAGTGCTGCAGGGATGGCCTGACCTTCATTTCTGAATTGAGGTGAAAAAAATCCCATCTGTTGCTTCTTTAATCATGGTTATGAAGTTAAATTAAACCATTTTCACACATGTAACCCAGAGATTTTCTAGAAAATGCACAGCATGAAAACTGTAACTAAAAAACAAGCACAAGAATCTATAAAATTCCAGATTTATACCCATTTTAGGAGGTCAAAATTAAGCACTTTGCAGCTTTTTCAGGCTGCAGGTTTGAGCCTTTTTAACATCCTACTGGTCCAAACTCAAACAAATACATTAACAGGACAGGGATGCATACTTTTATCAGGATGGTACCAACATGTGCAGATCATAGGTCAAAATGTTAATAACAGTCTCAGAAGTTACAAATGTTTTGACATTTACAACATTTGTTACGGCTGTAAATATCTGCACAATGTGCACATTCATTTGTTCTGAAAAAACAGACTTCACAAGCTTAACTTAATTTCTTTCTTCATGTTTAAAGTTCACATTGGGTTGTAAAAACTGACGTTTAAGGTCACAAACTTAAATAAATTGCCTTGTGAACCTGAAGTTTGGTTCAGGTCTAATTTTTTGAACAAATTAAGTTATTCCAGATAAACATATTTGGGGCTTTACAGATTTCTTGGTCCGTGTGTTGCTGTTTGTAGCCCTCCAAAGTCATGTAAGTTTGTTTTATTGAAGCAAAAGATTTTTCAAGTACTGGTATATAACCGTTCACATCCATTAATGTGGAAATATTGACATGCATTACTGAAATGTTGTTGGTCCCTCATTGTTGTTCATGATTTTGTTTCCTCATCATTTAAAAGACTATCCTGTTTTAAACAATCTAAACATTTTTACAGAAGTCTAAGAAAGAAGAAATTACAGCTAAACATAGACTGACAGGTTCTTTCATACAAGTGCATTTTTATGAGATCTGATAAATAAATAAATGAAAATAAAGTCAATACAGCAGTAAACTGTCACATGACTGATCACTGATTAAATGATCTGTTTGTTTCCCTCCCGTGCAGCTTTAACCTGAGTGAGCTCAAATCAAAATGAAACAATTTCATTTAATAAAATAAACATCACTATAACTGTCAGTCCTGAGCCTGCATGTTGGTCTGCCCTCTTTAGTTTATATAGACATTCAGACATAAGGCTCAATCTTTACAGTCCAATAAAACAAAAGGAGACGGAGGAAGAAGAGACGTGAGGTGGAGGGAAAGGTGGAGGCTCCATCCAGGCTGGAGATGACCTCCTCTGATCTGCTGCAAGAGTTTAAGATGACAACAAAAACAACAACAACCACAGCAGGATCTAAAGCCGCTGCTTCTACATGCACATTATCACTGTGACTGATCTGAGAGGTGAAGCCTCGACGTTCACTTCAGCCTCAGCTCACGTGAGCTGTAACTGATTATTGTCAACTTAACAGTATTTTACTGTAAAATCTACAGCTACCTACTGTACACAGCTATGCAGTAAATTACTGTAAGTGGCAAAATATTGTGGAAAAACATTCAGTTTTTTGTAAAAATTTACTGCATTTACCACAAAATCTACAGTTAATTACTGTAAAATGTTCAAACAGTAAAAACTGAAAATGGAGAAGGAAACTGACCAATGGAAGGTAAGATTTTTTTCAGTTCTGTTTTACATTTTTAGGTGAAAACATTGTTTGAGTAAACTTATTTTACTGCATTAAAATGATATATGTATATTTTTTTATTTTATCTTGACATTGTTATATGAATTGAAATACAGCAAGTTCACTGTAATTTAAAATGCATGGAAAGTTGTAGACTAATGATACTGGAATTGGAAAAACAGTTAGGAAGCATTTTTTTATAAAACAGTAATAAATGCTGTAAATTAAAAGACAATAATGATTCCTTGAATGAAAATACAGGATTTAAACAGCTTTAGAAAATACAAGAATATTCCTGTTAATAAAAACAGAGTAATGCTACTGTAAAGCCATTCAGATTAATTTACTGGCCTCTTGTTGCCAATAAATTACTGTAAAATTAACAACAACCTTTTTACAGTGTGAGGAGGCCTGTTTCACTCTGTCAGCTTCCTTACATCAGAGATGGGAAACTCTGATAATCCAGAGTAAATTAAAGAAAAATAAAAATTTAAAGCATGTGTATTATTGCTGTTGAATCAAACTATTCACCACCAAATAATAAAAATAAAAAAAGTAACAATAATAACACCCATTTTGCCCTCTGTTGGCTATTTTGTATTTAAGATAAATCATCTTGATATGGTAAAAATGTGCAAAGATAATATTTTTATGAAACTAAGGACAAGTTTTTGAGAATTTACTACCTGGTAGTTGAACACAGTACTGCAGCCAAAAGGGTTTACAATTTATTCCAAATCTCTGACTACTGTAGTGGACACTATGCATGAAAGGGTTAAATACCCATCACATGGTGAGACCCAACCTATTCTTTACTGATTTATTTTGAAATTAAGAAAATAAATCACATTGTTGTCTATCTTTATATGCCACAACAAAGCAGAATCTAACTAAACCAGCATTTCAGGCTTCAGCCAGCTTGTGGTGTGCATGTAGAAACAGCCTCTTACAGCTTTATTAACATAAACTGGATAATTAAATAAAACCATAAATCATATAAGAGGAAACACTTCAGCCTACCCTCTGCGTCTAACATCTTAGGGATGTCCAGGTGCTTCTCAGCCACCTCGAAGGCGTTGTTCAGGTTGGTCACAGGGTCGTCCTGAACAAAGAATTCACAGATTAATCATCGTAATGCTTTTTAGGAACTTGACTGTTCCTCTAAACATTAATTATTTAAATATGTGTGAGTGAGGACCTTTCTGAGGCTGTCGTAGTCGATGAGGTCGGGTCTGTGTCTGTGGATCAGGGCGTTGAAGGCGAGTCCGTCCTTCCAGCTGTGACGAGACAGAAGAGACACGATCAGTGTTAGGCTTCTATCTGCTACGGGCGGGAGAATATATCAAAACTCTGATTATTAAAACATTTAATGTGTTTTTGTAGCACTGCATAAACAGTTTTGGTGCTACATTCTGGTGTTTCATTAGTTAAAGATCTTTTGTATTTTGGGACATTTGTCTTTATCTCAGTGAATCCCTCATCATGGAAAGTTTTTAAAAGTCTTTACACTGAGAAAAACCACAATGTGTTTGCCTGTTTATAGTTTCAGCTTTTTCTTGTCATGTTAATGCATCCTCTGTTATGTATAAACTGTTTTCCTCCCTTTAGACTAGATGGAAACTGGTAAGATTTATTGATACTAGAGGTGTAAGAAGTTGTGCAAAAATCTCATTTTCTTTATTTTCTTCCTAATGCAGACATACAAAAATATTGCTGCATCAGTACGAAATAAATGCTCTTTGAAAAAAACAAAATTGTAGTTTTTTCCCCTTATTTGAACTACAGTGCAAATACAAACATAAAATCTCAATAAAAAGTGCTTTTTGTGTTGTAACAATCAGGATAAAGTACGTTTTCTTGAATGAAAAGGAAAACAAATAGCAGTCCTCAGAGCTGCAGTTTAGACCTATAAATGTCTGAACTGTGAACTATAATATTTAGCCTATAACAGGGCTCATTAGGGGTGTAACGAAATTTTGTGCCACGAAATTTCACAAAATAAAAAATGATGACATAAAATTCAAAGACGCACAAAATAAAAGCATGACATAAAAAACGCGAAGGGCTGGCGCACCACTGGTGTTTTTTTACCCTCCTCGCCTACCGTAGCAAAACACTCGCTTTAGAATGGAGGAAGACGAGGTCGAGGAATTCTTCAGCGCTCTGTAGATCAAATAAATGGGTTGTGGCTGAGACCTATTTTGGCTTCATGTAAAAAACGAAGAACGGTGAGAGATTCTTGGACAAAAACAACAACGTGTACAAAATATGCCGCTACTGATTCGCGCGTACTAACTACTTTGAACTGGAGACAGGCAGCAACTGTATGTTTGTGTAAGTCTGCATAAAAAAACAATATTTGATTTTTGCATCTACTGTTGAGTTGACAGAATTTGATCATACTTGAAGATCAGAAGTATATGCATACCAGTGTCATCTTTTAGAATAGATTTTAAGGTTCTTTTATTAGTTTTTAAATCTCTTAACGGTCTTGCTCCTGCCTATTTTGTTTTTACCATATGAACCCCGTAGAGCCCTCAGGTCTTCAGGCCTTTTAACTGTTCCCAGAATAAGAACTAAAACATACGGTGAAGCTTCTTTTTAAGACTACAAAAATTATTTTGTTATTATAACAGTCTTCCTGAAGACCTGAGAGCTGCATTTACCTTTTCATATTTTTAAAAGCAAACTCAAGACCTACCTTTTTAATCTGGCTTTATTATTATTATCTGAATAAAGACAGAAGAGTCCCCCATAAAGGGGAAAAAGTCAAAATTAGTTCCTACTTAACCAGTTTGACACAAGTTTAGGAGTTAATATGTTCTTTTTAGATCTCAGCCTGAATAATCTTTAACACAACCATAAAATGTTCTGTGAAACGATGCTGAAGTTTATCCAGCAGGGGGCGACGTCAACACACTGGAACAGCCATGTGCTGGACAACATGTCCTGACAGCAACATGCTTTTAATGCATCAACAGCCACTGTGAGCTTAATGCATCATCAGAACACTCAAATTAATGTCCTCAGTAAAACTACTGCACCACAGTATCAGCATGTTTCTGAATTTCTGTTAAACTTCAAATTAGAAAGCAGATTACTGACGTCTCAGCACAAAACTGTGACAAGTTTTCCTACGTTTTAACACAGAAGTAGACTTTCCATGCCGTTCGTCTGTAAATGTCTTGAAAAATATCCCAAAATATGCAGCGCTGACAGCTCACGCCACAAAGTAACAGTGAGTGTGATCTGAGTGTTTCTGAGCATGATTGCGTGTTACCTCATGTGGAAGTTCTGCACATTGACATTCTTGTAGGGAGCGGTCTTCCTCTGGCACCACAAGAGCAGACCCTCCTTCGCAGAAGTTTCTGCAGGGAAGAAAAGAGAAGAAGAAGAAGAAGAGGAGGAGGAGAAACAGAGGAGAGAGTCAGTGAGGAGAAGAATAAAAGGCCTTATTTACTCATAATCAGACGCACTGATTGTTTTAATGTGGTAATTAAGCACAAATAGAGGCTGTGATTCCTAAATTTAACCTGGGAGCTCCGACAGTGACAGGATGTTTTTGTTTACCGTGTGAGCCTGAGCCAACATCAGATTTATGATACCAGGAGTAAAAACAGTGACTCAGTATTTCTTAAAGAGGCCCACACCCACCAGAGTTAATACAACACAGACTGGTTTTAATTAGCAGCTAAAGAGCCGCCGCAGATAGGAACAATGGAGCCATTTAAAGGTGCTATGAGGCCTTTAACATTCCCAGAATAAGAACTAAAACATACGGTGAAGCTTCTTTTTTAAGACTACAAAAATTATTTTGTTATTATAACAGCTCGGACCTTCCTCAGAACTCTGCATTGCTTTACAACTTCTTTTTTCAACAACTTACAGGATGCAAAGCGACGAGGTAATGTATCTCTTTCTAGTTACGTAGCGGTAGTTTTTGATGTGTGACAACAAGCAATTTTTGGAAAACTTAGGCCCCATCCGCACAAATACAAACCGAGGTCTAAACGCATACATTTTTTGCCAAATCTGGTCGCCGCAGATAGGAACAATGGAGCCATTTAAACGGAAGTGCTATGAGGAGAATCTACGGAAATACACGTATACGCAGCTCCATGATTACTGGCTCTTGGCAAGTTTTCAGATACACTTACGTCATAGTTTCATATCGTCATTGACACGCATGCGCCACACGCATCAGTGACAACAACAATGGCGGCGTACGTGGAGCATATGTGCTGATGAAGCTAGTGATCCTACTATCCCTGTTGCAGCAAAATCTCCTTCTTCTCAATCACCACCGAGTTGAACAAACAATTATCGAGGACACATTACAGTGGTCTCTGTTTACAACTTTTGCCCACTGTTTTTTTGTCTGTTTCAGCTTGTTTCCGTCATATCGTTACAAGAGGTCTGTAAATGTCTTGAAAAAATATCCCAAAATATGCAGCGCGGCAGCTCACGCCACAAAGTAACGGTAGTGTCTGAGACTTTGTCTTTATGTCGATCGTTTTGGAAACTGTTAAGCGTTTTGTCTTCGTGTGGCTGGGGCCTTAGTATCGTAGTTTTGTAGTCGGCTATATATCACTACTTACATCCCGGTGCTCTAAGACATGTCCAAATAATATAAAATTGCTCTAGTTTTAATTGTCTTGTTTCCAAAGTTGAGTATCCAGGCCAGTCCAGCTCTGTCCGACCCGACCGCGAGGCTAAGGAATAGCATTTATAGCTAACCTATTTTGATTCTATAAAACTCGTCTTAAAGTGTGTATTTCGCTCAGGCATATATCTAAAAGTGAGACTTTTTTGTAATTACTTAGAAACTCCTCATAGCATCTTTAAATAAAAATACAGATATTTATAGACATGTTGCTGAAGTTGGGATGATTTGTTGCCCTCAGTTGACCTTCACAGTTAAAGTAACCCTCACGCTGAAGTCCAGGTTTCTGAACAGCTACCTGAGGTAAACAGAAAACGAGTCCCTCATGAGAGCGGGCTGAAGTTGCAGAGCTTGGCAGAAAACATCAAATCATTATGCAACAGCTCCTCTTTGTGGAACCACCTACGACTCTTCTGCCTCTTTGAAGCAGCTCCTCTTACTACTGCTGCTGCAGCCTCCACTCCAACTACTACAAGCCTTCGTACCTCAGCTGGTGGTCTGGGACTGTCCCCCTCCGCTCTGCTCCACCTTCTCCTTTGTGCCTGAACTGTTTTACAGCTTAATTGCTCTGTTTCCCCCTCCCCCTCTTTACAGTATTACGACCCCTCTTCCTCCTCTCGTCTTCCTCCTGCTCCATCATTTCTCCTGTTTCCTGTTTTTGTGATTCCACTGTTACAAAGTTACTTTGACCAGAAAATTCTATTATGATGCTGGTTTGGCAGAGCTGTATGCAACCAGGAGGTGAACTAGGGCTGGGCGATACAGCCTAAAAACAAAATCCTCCATTTTTTTCCACAACACTCGATTTGCGATTTTAAGCGATGTCTTTCCCCTCTCAAAAAAAAAAAAAAAAAAAAAAAAACCTCCCAGTGACACAAATATAACATAAATCAAGTTCTTCCTTTATTCTGTCAAAATATTTTCCCAAACCAAACAGAACTACCTTATTAAAGTTCAAGTGTGTGTCATAAAATGTTGATTAAGTAGTTCAAACATAGACAGATTTGTTTACGTAAACACTAAAGGCTGAGCCATTTTCACAAACTATCAACATTAAACTCTGTTTATAATTATATTTCATATTAAAAACAAATTCAAGCCTATAAAAGTGCTTGTGCAAGACCTGACAGGGCCTACTGTTATGAAAACTGTAAAAATTTTAAACTCTCTAACAACTTACAATTTGGCTAAGGCAAGAAAAAAATCTCGATTTGTGGCAGAGTAGGGGAACATGGCTGGAGGCTGATTTTGGGAACCACTGCAGTTCTGACTTGTGATTTCTGTGGTGTCGAACTAAAGAGAGCTTTGATCACTCATACCGCTTTCACACTAAAATTAGCGGCTCAACACAGTTTTTTTTTAACGCGGGTTAACCCACTAACAATCGGCAAGTGACTCTTTTCCCACTACCAGCAGAAACGGGTCTAACCAGCAGCAGATGAATGAGCTGCATGGCTGTTTTTATTCCTCTGGAGCATCAAGATGATGTCATCGCGTTGATGACATCATCAGCATAACGTAGCTCTCCATGTAAACAATGGACAGGAGCTTGGAGGCCGTGGACACGGTTTTCTTTACTTACTTACTTTACTTCTTTACTTGTTGTACTTTTGTCCCTCTTTTAAAATGTACAAACTCGGTGCTGATGATACAAAGGTGGGTGGGATTAGTTGCTGAGACAGCAAAGAGTCACGTACGTTACAGACGGAGGGCGGGCGTGATATTATGCCGTGGGGACATTATGACAACGTCATCTGTAAATTAGCGGTTGACCCAGGTGTGAGGCCAACTGGAGGTGAGCCGATTAGAATCCCTGTTGCTTGCAGGGTCAGTCGACCCGGGTCTAAATGCTGATTAAACCCTTTCAAACTGTCGACAGAAGACGATTGTTACCGGGTTTAAACAGGTCTTTTGTCAGTCTGAAAGTGGTATCAGTGACACGCTCCTCTGACAGTGTGGGACAGGCCTGTTTCAGCCTGGCTGTTTTCCATCACTGAACCACCCTGCTCACACACGTGCATGTTTGTGCATGACCGTGTTTGTTCAAGTCCTTTTCATTCCACTCTACTTCTCACAGATCCAACCTCAGCTCCCACATCTGCACATGTGCGCTCCTGCAGATAATTAATCTAATAAAACAGAGTCGAGCTGCCTCCTCCTCCTCCGCTGCTTTTTAAAGTGTTTTGTTGTAAATGAGTCGTGTGGTGACAAGTCGTACCTTCTACAGAGATGTCCTGGATGGCGAAGCGGAGGATGATGGTCCAGATCATTCCCAGGGTCATCTTTGCATTTCCGTCCACGATTTCTGCACACACAAAGAAGAAAAGCTGGTCTATCACTTCTGTTTTCATCACCTTACATCTGCTGTTTCTTCTAATAATGCCAACACACCCACATGCAACTGCACTGAGCGGCCAAATCACAGGCAAGTGTGAAACTCACACACCGAGTTCTTTCAGAAAACACTGGCAGACTTGGAAGATAAAAAACAGTCATTTGGTGTTTGTCAGACGATTAATAAAATGATTTACTGGAGATATATTTGGACTTTATAATTCAAGTGATTTATCATTCTGTTTCTCAAAGGAAATTTTTTTTCCTAAACTGAAAATTTTTTTTCAGTTTAGGAACAATTCTTCTTGCCAAAAAAAGGCATTTACATTGTTTCGTCATAGTTTTCGTCAACAACCTTTTTACCCATGATGAAAAATGAAATAGTGTCTAATAAAACAAGAGCACATGGACAAAAACTCAGACTCAATTAACTGATGTTTTCATCAACAAGTAAAAGCTAGACTAAAATCTCTGACAGAGGCTTAATCCAATCAGACCTAATTTGGTCATGTAGAAAGTAGAGACAAGTTAGGAATCTATCCAATCACAGCTGCCTGAGCTTGGTGGTGGTGGGATAAGAGAGAGAGAGAGAGGATTCAGTGAGCCACACCTGAGTGAATTATAGGAGGTTTATCAGTGTTTTCTGTGTAAATAATGTACAAGGTTGTAAATAGCAGCATTCGTATCAAGCTGGTGCGTGTTCTTGCCGTTCTTCCGCCGTGTATTTGCCGTGTTTCGCCGTATTTTGTCGTAATATATCGTCTTTTTTTGTTATAGTTTGTGTTTTATAGATTTAGTCAATCGGAATTTGGAAATATTAAATAAGATGTTGAGGAGATCTGCCATGGAAAGGGAGACCAGAGGAGAGTCATGAAGGGGGCTAACTGCTTCAGTAAAACAAAAAATAAATAAATAAAAAGGCCTCAACATGGTCTAATATAAGAAGCTGTTACATGGACACTAATGCTGCAGGCAAACTAAAATGTCTGAGTCTTTGTAAAATACATTAAATTTATTTTTGGCTGTCTCAAAACTTTGAACATGTTCATTTTCAATTGTTTTGTAATGACACACAGTTTAAGCATTAACAACATAGTATGACTAATACTTGAGCACACTGCAACAATACTGTGATAATAATGATAACCGTGATAATTCTGGTCACAATAACCAAGATATGAAATTTTCATACAGTTACATCCCTAATCCAATCAGAGCTGCTCTCTTTATGAATCGATATATTCATGTAGAGCAGGTTCACTGTTTGTTGTCAGTTCTGGTATTGTAACTGAGATGCTCTGCCAGGTAGACTAAATAAAGGAGACTGCATTTCACACAAAAGGACATTTTTTAAGACATTCAAACTTTACTAGCATTCAGTGAAGGGTTATTAGAAGTTTCATTTTATCTAAAAGTAAAACATGACTTCAGAAATGAAAGGAAACATAAAAATGCCTTACTCTTTACACTTCATATTTTAGTTGACACAGTTTATAACAGATTTCTCACTTTCACTAAAATGCTGTGAAATTTCATCAACTAAAACTAGAAAAGCACTCGGAGAGCACAGACCTCTGCCAGCGCCACAGTCCTCTCCCATATTGTGATTTTCACCATAAATATTAGTCCTACCTTTATTTCATCTAAATATTTAGATTCATTGACCATGAAAACATACCATTAGCAATTGGATTCATAATTACCTCCGCCAAGGAGGTTATGTTTTCGGGAGAGTTTGTTTGTCCGTCCGTCCGTCTGTGAACAAAATAACTCAAAAAGTTATGGATGGATTTTGATGAAATTTTCAGGAAATGTTCAGCATGGGAAAAGGAAGAACTGATTCAATTTTGGTGTTGACCCGGATCACCGTCTGGCCACCATGGTGAAAAATGTGATTTTTGTGAATAACTACTGAACTCAAATAGATATCATTATGAATCCAGTTGCTAATGGTCTGTTTTCATGGTCAAGGAATCTAAATATTTAGATGAAATAAAGGTAGGACTAATATTTATGGTGAAAATCACAATATGGGTGAGGACTGTGGCGCTGGCGGAGGTCTGTGCTCTCCGAGTGCTTTTCTAGTGATATCTATTTTAGTTAAGTAGTTATTCACAAAAATCACATTTTTCGTCATGGCGGCTAGACGTGGATCAACACCAAAATCGAATCAGTTCTTCCTTTTCCCATGCTGAACATTTCCTGAAAATTTCAGCCAAATCTATCAAATACTTTTTGAGTTATTTTGTTCACAGACGGGCGGACGGACAAACAAACTCTCCCAAAAACATAACCTCCTTGGCGGAGGTAACTAGACTAAAATTAAAACAATTTAGAGGTCTAGATCAAGACTAAAACCTAAAAGAAATTTCAGGAAAAAGATTATAACTTAAACTACATTATAAGGTGCTGTCTAAATTAACACTGCACTGGCTGATTCTCAAAGGCAAATGAAACCAACAGCGTTCCAGTCACCGTGCTGCGAGGGTTCCCATCACGATCAGCAGATATTTTTCAGGTTAATGAGCACAAAGACAAACATCGATCAGGACAGAGAGGCATGTGGCGCTGCTCAGATTCCACTCATAGCTTAAATGCTCCAAATGTTTGTACTTTCACATGCTCCATCTTAGTTTATCAATCACAGCTGCAGTGTCGGCTGTCATCGGTGAATTTACACCTGCATCCTTCTTATTCTTTATGTTACATTTCATATCCATCTCCAATAGAGCTGATTTTAATTTGAACTTTGACCCACTTCCATTTACAGGTATAACACAAAGAAAGCTTTAGACTGATGGAGAAGTTAAAGTCTCTCTGCTCTGTGAGTTAGCAGCAGTTTTTAAATCCTGAACTTGATTTTACTCGGCCCTTCAGATTCTTTTCATCATTTAATTGGTTGGTATTTCTCTCTCATGTACCCTTATTACAGCAGAAGTGTAAACAGTTAAGCTTGAGGCCGTTAAAGCTCCAAGGAAACCACTGAAAGTACATCAGACAGGAGTTGTCATTAGGAGTCCTTAGCAGTGTCAGTTTAGGGGTGTTTCCAACTTAAATCTGGAGAATCCTTCCCATCACACCACTGTTATTGTAAAAACAAACTTTATGGACAGTTTTATGTTTTTCAGCTCATTTGGATCAATAATTCTGTTGGGTTGGGAAATGAGGGACAAGGAATTATTTATAATCAAAATGCTTGATAGTAATAATACCCACCAGTGTGAGTTACACTACACCGAGTATGTGTTTACTTTATTTAAGCGAGTACAGTTCTGCAGCACATTAAAGGGATAGTCCAGTATTTTTGAAGTGGGGTTGTATGAGCTCCAGATGGCTGCTAGGTGCATTACATACAGTAGAGAGTTCTCTTCTCTCCCTCAGTAAGACACAGTCTGTAAGAGTCTGTTACGTAGAACTAGCCGCAAACAGGGAAGAATTGTACCAAAAGCAAAGGGTATTTTCTCCGCCTACAAGAACTCCCATTAAAAAGTAATACCACAGTTTAAGAGTACGCTATCTAGAAATGTTTTTAAGAGCATTAACTTTTTGGAAATATAAAGTTTATCCAGACCTAACCAACTCACGTCATGTACTCCTCCGCGCAGCACCGTTGAATGACTCCGCCTGCCTCTCAGCTGTTGTAAACATGACAAGCTAGCAGCTTCAGACGCTGGTTGTAGCCTTGTGTAACTTTATAAAGTATTGTAGTTCTTTTGTTCTGACTCTTAGTCATGCGAGGAAGAGACAGCATAGGGAATTAAAGTGAGTGTTTATGACAGTGCCGATAACGCTCCATTCAGACCTTCATGCTCTTCTGAATCAGGGAGTTTTGCGGACATTCTTCAATTTTTTCAATGAAAAACTGCAAAAAAAAAAGATCCCAAATCTGAACGACCTCATGACAGTTTATCCTCGCAGAGAGTTATAATGATCTGTCAGAGACAAACAAGCAGAGCAGAGGAGGCTGTTTACCAAAACATTACAGGCAATGTGTGTGTGTTTCTTTCTCACACACAAACTCAACAATTACTATTGTGTGTTAGCATTGTGCGGCTCACTGCAGCGCTGCACAGAGAAATACATGATACGTGTTGTAAGTTCCAGATAACTATATATTTTCGAAAAAGTTAATGCACTTAAAAACATTTCTTGGTAGCGTACTCTTAAATTGTGCTATTATTTTTTAATGGGAGTTCTTATAGGTGGAGAAAATACCCTTTGTTTTTGGTACAATACCCTGTTTGTGGCTGGTCCTGCCTAACAGACCATTACAGTCTGTGGCTTACTGAGGGAGAGGAGAGAATTTTCCACTGCATCTAATGTACTTAGTGACCATATGGAGCTCATACGACCCCACTTCACAACACACTTTGCGAAAATGGAGGCCGTTTGTTGAAAATGTGCAGCTGGCTTATTCCCATCCACGACTAATCTGCTGGCCCTGAGTCTGCCTTCCACCCAAGTGCAGTCGTTGAGGATTGCTCCACCCGTCTTCCTCTACAGGCCCCGGGTTGATAGGCAGAAAAAGGCCATCAGAGACTACAAGATTACTAGATTAAAAGATTGATATTTGAGAAGAAGTAGACCAATGGCGTAGCTGCAGGAGGGTTAAGAGTGAAATGATCTCATTTTTGCGTTGCACCCGGACTGTATCAATAATTCTGCATGCTGCAACCTCCTTACTTTGTTTTTTCTTATTTTTCTATTCTTTTCTATTTTAATGCCACTGCTTATACCGTCTATAAGAGCAACTGAAACAACCAAACTTCCCCTTGGGGATTGATGGTTTATTTCTGATTCTGAAAGTGACAGCTTTAAAAACTACTGATGGACTGCACACTGAACAGCAGCTGTCATCTTAGTCCACGTTTTCTGTACATGTGTATAATAGACTGCTCTGTTGTTGAAAGTGTGAGTGTAAAACTACAAAGCATGTATGATAACAGCTAAAATGATCATAAAAGTTGAAGATTTTTGGCCTATATATACTTTAGGACATAGCTAGATGAATATCTAAAACGTTTAAAATGTTAGGTGGGATAATTACGACACAGAATTCTGATCTCATCGAATGCCTTCAGCCCTCCCCCCAGATTTTCCTCTTCCATCTTTAAGGTCGACATTTCTCTCTCTGCCAGTTTCCAGCTAATGACCTTCAGTGGGCTGCTTTCAGAAGAGACCAGAAACTGACCGAGAGAGGACTTCAGGGAGCGACTGCAGCACTTTGGAGTCTGACGGTTTTTAGTGGGAGAGGTTTCATGTTGCAGGAATGACGTTTGTCCTGATGGAGCAGTAGAGAGGTCACTCTGCTCCAGATGACCATGACACACACACACACAAATACACACACACACACACACACACACACACACACACGGCTGTTTCTCTGATTTAGTTGCAGTCCTTGACCTTCGTCCTTCAGCAGCAGGACACAGAAAAACATGCAGGGGAGGCGATTCGCTGACGTTTAATCTGGAAAGTTTTATGAGCAAAACCAAACTCTGATTCTCTTCATTTGAGCTGAAACGACTTAATAAGTCACCAGAAGAGAGAAGCTCCAGCACGTTATGAAAGAAGTTTATATGGGAGGGACTTGTTTGAAGGTTATAAAGAGCACAAAACCCCTGCACACTTCTTCTACAGATATCTAGAACACACAAATTCACTATTCTTAAGGTCAAATCCAAATAGTTAAAGTCATTGTTATTGTTGAACTGCAAAAACTAATAATGCACAGGTCCAAGAATAATTTACCACCTACAAGCCAAAAACTTTTTAGAGATTAAAATGGGGATTATAATTAAAGGGGAAATTTATTTTTCAAATTCATTGGTCATGCATAAGAATAAAAAATCATCTTTCACAGTGAGGTGTTGAATAATAGGCTGGATTAATACAGGATCTAAAGCAATGTTCACGCCTGATGGAATTTAAAATATAAATTTTAGGAGATGTATGGATAAAACTGTAAGTAGCACACTAAATTGGAGGATGACTAATTTGTTTTGTTGGTTGCGTTTTACTGTTTTGCTTTGTTTTTTTGGCATTTATGTTTAATGACCTGATTGGATAAGGGGTAGGGCTTTATAAGTTTTACTTCCTTCCAGGCCTGGGCAAAAAATCTATAAGATTTAAAAATGGATCCATCCCTGTTTATGCTTTTTAGGATTGAAAAAGATGCAGATTGAGCCTAAATGCATTTACGTGCTGCTTTGTACTGCAACCTCATTAACAAGTTTGAGAAGGTGTTAAAGAGAGACTATTGTACTAAACCGATGAGATGCAGGGTATTTAGGACCTTGGTGTTTTGATTAATATAGCTCAAAAGGTCATTTTGCTGCTATAGTTCAAAATATTTGTCTTCGATAAAGAAAAAAGCACCTTATCACCTTTTGTCTACAGCCATTATTTTATGGGTCGGAATATGGTGATGCACGTCTATAGCAGAGCTCCTTCTTTCTTTTTGACCCCTAACTAACAGAAATGTTAAAGTTTGTGGGACTGTTTGCTCATGTATAATAAAAAAAATAGGTGTGCATTCAGGCTTTGTGAGGTTGATAGTGGTTTATATTTAAGGACGAGCATTGTGGGATCATCATACATGTGTGACTATATACTCTAACAAAAACATGGACACAAATAACTACAGGCTCATTATTAGAATGGAATAGAACAAAAATAAGTTTGAGGTTTTATTGACTTGAGCAATGTTTTCTCTGTTTTTAGGTTTCTGCTGTTTATTTGATAGAGACCGTCAGTACCTCATGTTTTGGTTCAGAGCTCTTGGCGGCCATTTTGGCTAAATGAAGTCTACTTGTGGATGCTTGTTCGAAGTGCACAGACTTACCCTCTGCTCCGATGGACACCAGTTTGACCCCCTTGCTGGCGATGAAGTCCAGAGCTTTATTGACGTTGTTGATCTTGTGGACCCTCATCTTTCCCCGCTCAGGCTTGGGTAACCGTTCTCCTGCAGGTACACACACATTAAACAGTTAGACACACGAACACACACACACACATGAACAGAGAGAGAGAGAGAGAGAGAGAGAGAGAGAGAGAGAGAGAGAGAGAGAGAGAGAGCTCCTGCAGAGTTTCCATCGGCTCAGCAGAACGACAGTCAGGATGCTAACGTTACAGCTGGGACGTCAGTGTCGCTCACAGCAGAAAAAAAGCTGACATGAATGTAAAAAAGAATCCGTGTGGAGTCAAAAGTTCATTATGGGATGACAGCAGTCCAAATAATCATAACTCTTCTCTGCTGCAACCTGCAATTAGAGACAAAAACCTCGAGAGGGTCGTCTCTCACAGCAGCAGATCTGCAGCAGGGTGTTCCTCCGCTTTTTAACGTCTCAGATGTGACTGAGGTTTGAAACCGAAGGACCACGCCCTGCAGGGACAGACGCTTTCTGCAGACAGACAGCTCGGGGACGCCTTTGAAACTCACTGAAAATGTAAAAGTGTGTTTTGGACGGCTTCCTCAAGGCTTCTGCCTGAAACACTTCAAACAATCTGACAGCAAAAGACACTGAAACTCTATCACAAAGCTTCACTTCCTATTTGGACTGAGCTACAAACTATGATTTTTAAAAATTCATAATAAGAAACTGAGCGGGCATGCACAGTTCTGATCAATATATAAACTCCTAAAAAAAAGGCTGGAATATTTTCAAAATTGTTTTCAAGGACTTTTCCCCCTTTTCCCGACCCAACCCCGCTTTGCAGTGTCCTTTTCGACAGCTGTGCCTAGGGCTGGGCAATATACCAACTATATTGATTAATTCACATTATTTTCTGCAGAAGATTTAAAAATTTAGATTTTTTTTCAGTCACTTACTTAAATTGTAAGTTCTTGCATGGTATGGAAAAATATAAATACTGAAAATTTTACAGTTTTCATGATGGTGGCTTTGTCAGCTTTTGCACAAGCACTTTAATAGGCTTGTATTTTTTATATATATAATTAGATTAAATATTGATCAGAGAGAAACATGTTAACAAGTTGTTAAAGTCCCTCAGCTTTCAGTCATTACGTAGGCAAACCTGTGTGCGTTAGAACTACATAACCAACATTTTATAACGAACTTTAATTTTAAATTCTGATTGATTTAGGAATACATTTTGACAACATAAAGGCAGTATCTGATTGTCATTTTTGTGTTAGCTGCAGTTTTTTTGGTTTGCGAGGGGAAAAAATCTGATTAAAATCTCAAATAGAGTTTTATGGGGAAAAAAAATCGAGGATTTTATTTATAGGCCATATCTCCCAGCCCTAGCTGTGCCTTACATTTTGTACATTTACTCAGATTGCTGTTTATGCCTCTTCTGCCCCAGAGGTCTGATCTACAAGATCTGCCGTCTATTCCTGTAACAAATCTATGAAATTATCTCTGACATTCGTGGGGATCGTGACACATTTATCATAGACAAGCACAAAAACACATCCACAGATTCCAGTGTCACACAACTTCATACATCAGCCTTTTCATATCTGTTATATTCTATGTGTTATACCTACTACATACACACATTAGCTACACACACACATTTTAAACCCACTTGTCTTCACTAACGAAGAACAAAGAGACAGAGGGAGGATAAATAATTTTCCAAGACATAGGCCTGTCATGATAACAAATTTTGCTGGATGATAATTGTCCAAAAAGTTATTGTCAATAAACGATATTATTGTCAATATTGTTTTGAAACATCATTTTTTCTTTAATGTAATTATAATATGTGTCATAATAAAGTGAGTACACCGTATCAAAAGCAATAAACTTGGATTTCTTACGAGTATTTAACTCTAATTGAAAGATCAAGAGATTTTTCTTAAAATAAATTAAACAAACAATATAATAAAATTAACAAAAAAAAAGAAAAAAATTAATGAAAATGAAACGGACCCTCTTTTGGGAAAAAATGCATGTTACTCATCAAAAACAATAAAAAATAGTTCCTGTATTTTTAAAGAAAAAAAACCCCCAAAACACACATAGCAATAAAAATAATGAATAAATTAAATGTAGTTTATACAGTTCAGGAATTGTTTGTGATATGTATGTTCTCCCGGTCAGTTTGTACTGTCTGTCAAAAGTTTGTAACATTGCTGACTTTCCAACCAATTTTATTTATATTTACTTTGCTGACCAAACGCCTCAGTAAGCGCTGACTGTGTAGGATGAAGGCTCCGCTGCACCTCCCCTTCTTCGTTGCCACCACTTTCAAACAAATACAACATATCGGCTCGTTGGTGTTCATGGGCTCACACCTTGTTCATTCTGTTTAAAACCAAAATATTCCCACACTGGGGCTGTGGCAGCCAGCTTGGGAGCCGTAACTTTCGTGCCATCATTCATATTAATGTCTGTTTCCTTGTTACTCCTCGGGACACTCACTTCAGCTCTGTGCGGCCCCGCATCTCCCCAACAAAGATTGAATGATTAACAGATGCTCACTCCGCTATAAATCCGCTATAGAACAAATGCACCTAGGTCTTGAGAAAGTTGCACAGAGTGAACCATCTTCTTATTCAGCCTGTTTGGTGGAAAGAGAGGATGAAAACAATCATGCATGCACGTGTCAACTTTTCGGGGCCAGCAAACTTACCAAGGACGTTTTTTATTTGCTTTTTTACTTTTACATGTGGTTAGTTGATTTGATTATCGTGACAGGGCTACCAAGATATTTTATTTTTTTCTCATTTTCCATATGCTTTCCATGACTGGAAAATCAGCCAATCATCTTGAAGGTTTCCAGGAAACCCTGATTATTTTGTTGAACATTTCTCCCCTATAATAAAAACAAATACTGTTGCATTTTACATCGTTGGAAAGCCTGACTGGTCAACTTTACAGTGAAGTGTGTTGGGATGGGCAACACAGCTAAACATAAACCAAAAAAATGTGCCAAAAATAGGGATGAGAATTGATAAGATTTTATCAATACAAGTGCTATTAACAATCCTGCTAATCGAACCAAGTCTTTAACGATTCCCTTATCGATTCCTGCAGATTTTCCGTGTGGGCAAATGGTGGCCTTTAGGTTTCAGTGTCAACAATCCTCTCTTTCTACCAAACAGGCTGGATGAGAAGATGGGTCACTCTGTGCAACTTTCTCAACACCTGGGTGTGTTGGTTCTATAGTGGATTTAGCAGATTTATAGCGTGAGCATCATTGGTGAGCATCTGTCTTTCATTCAATCTTTCTGGGGGAGGCGGGGCCGCTCGTGCATACACACACAGAGCTGAAGTGCGCGTCCTGAGGAGTAACAAGGATAAAAAAATTTAATATGAATGATGGCACAAAAGCGACGGTTTCTGAGCCGAATGCCACAGTACAAGTGTGGGAATATTTTGATTTTAATCAGAATGAGCAAGGTGTGAGCCCATGAACACCAAAGAGTTGATATGTTGAATTTGTTTGAAAGCATTGGCGACGAAGAAGGGGAGCTGCAGCTTTTTTTTTTTTTTTACAGAGACAGGGTCTATTTTTATTGTTTTTGATTAGTACAATTATTTTTATTTACATGCAATTTTTCTAAAAAGAGAGTCCATTTCATTTTCATTGTTTTTTCTCTTTTTTTGTTAAATTTATTATATTGTTTGTTTAATTTACTTTAATAAAAAGCTCTTAGCCTTCCAATTACAGGTAAATACTCCTAAGAAATTAAAGTTTATTGCTTTTTGATACGGTATGCTCACCTTATTATGACATATATTACAATATACTTACATTAATGAAAAATGACGTTCCAATACAATATTGACAATAATATTGTTTATTGGCAATAATTTTTTGGACAATTATCATCCAGCGAAATTTGTTATTGTGACAGGCCTTCGAGAATTGGTTAGCAATAAGACTCATGATATACTGCTTTGATGAAGCTGTTAAGGATTCTCAACTGGACTTAGGATCCAAAATCCCCTCCTTTCCTCCTTTCCTTAAGTTCATCACTGAAGCAAAGGTGAGGAACCATTCATCTTGGAGTGATGTCTTCTTGGCACGCCCACTTCACGGTCTGTCCATCACCCGCCTCACAGAACAACCAAATAAAGCTGCAAACAAGATTCCAGTTGCCGGGGATTTTGACACATTTCTTTGGGTGCTACCCTCAATTTCATCTGTGCTGCTCAGCCCACAAATGCATGATCCTTATATGATGTACTTAATGGTAAAGTTGACTCATCAGGCTTATATAAAACACAAACACCAGTAAAAGGGAGAAATGATTAACCAATAGTGAGATTGATGAAGTGCTGGAGGGACTTTCTTGGTTTTCTTTGGCTCCTCTCACACAGCAGAGCTTGTTAACTTGTTTTATGTTGAGCAGATAGCGGAGCATGAGTGAATCTTTTTACCGTCACTTTAACGCCGTGGGAGAAACTTTCTTCTCCTCACAGAGAGCTGGTTATTAACAAATCTGAGTCAACCCTCATCAGGACAAAGCACTACACATCCTTCCCTCCATCTCCACAATAAAAGCTCTTGATGTGGCCAACTGGTTAGAAGTGGAAACATTGGACAGTGAAGTGAACATTTCACGGATGTGGTGTGGACAGCGGACATGTGACAGCTGAAGCTCAACATTCAGTTTGGACTCGTCCGTGACCGGTCTGCATGGATCCAAACCCAGCCTGTGCCCGTTCTTACACGTCCTCAAGGCAACCACTTTATGCTACAGCCATGTATGAAAAACCTGAAGTCCTGTTTGAAGTCTGACTATTTAGCATGAAAAGGTTTAAGGAAATCCACACACCAAGAAATAGTTCCTTTGAAAATGTTTGATTTGAAAAAGTGACGTTTTGAGCAAAACAGCTCCTCAGACTTTACAGGGTGGGCAGTTTGTGGCCATTTTTTTGCCCAGACCTTACTCTCTCAGACAAATGCCCAAAAGCTTTGGATGTTGGTCTGTCCTTCATTATCTCTGCTTTCTTTTCCTCCAACCACAAACATTTGCTTCACTTACGCCAAATTTCCTACCAGCTTCTCTGTTGTACACTTCAGTCGTCTTTCTTTTGATGCTGCTGGGTAACTTCGATGGTATTTTACTGTTGTACAACTATTCTCAGTCAGATACCTGCTGACAATTTTACAGTATTTGAAACAATGATGTAATGGACAAACTTTGGCTAGCTGGTAGTGTTGTGGCTTACTCACGTATCCCTGTGTCTCCAAGTAATCATCCAGTCCAAACCCGTCTTGAGTTATAACACACAAAACTTTATTCCACAGTTTATCCAGATGATAATTCCTTCTGGAAGATTTCTAATACACAGTAACCGCGGTTTGAACTCACAAAACAACAGTATGGCCTCGGCTCATACAAATGACTTTACGTCATTTCATATCTCCCACACCCTAGCATGCTCAGTCGTAGTTGGCCGACCAATCAGAGAGCAGCTTTTTTGCTCCCCTCGCCTACAAGATGGCGGCTCCCTGTCAATTTACACGTGAGCAGTACGTAATTTGGAGAATTACACAATCACTACACAAAGGTAGACTACTTAAGACCCAAAATATTGGATTAGAAGAGTTTAACAGCCCGTTTTATATGAATTAGAAAAGTTTGGTGGTAATGTTTTGCAGAGAAAGAAAATATTTTGGCTTTTTGTGTCAGATGTTTTGCATGTTTTGCTTGTGCTCGTGTACAATAAGCACCCAAAAATGAGACCTCATTTAAGAGCAAAGAAATGCATGTTATATTTGAGAAATTACTGTACTCATGGTAAGACAAAATGGCTCAGGGGATAAACAAGACGAAAAATCTTGGGAACCACTGCTGTGGAGAACCAATTTGGTCTGAACGGTTCATTTATTTAAGTCGTCTTACTGTACACGCGCATTCTTTTCCTATGAATCATTCATTTGATTTGATTGAGGGGTTTTTCTGTCAGGACCATTGATGACAAAACTACAGACAGCCTTGCTAAGACAGTATGAAGTCCTGACTCTACCCAACACCTTTGTCAGTACTAGGTTGATCTGAAGTTAGTATGACAAAAGTCTCAGTTATACTCTCGACACGGATGGACTCGTGGGCACAAACTGCCACAGCATCAAGACGCATTTATGTGGCTTTAACAAACGTTCTCCCAAGCTCTAGGGGACAGTGTCCTGGAGAAGTTGCATCTACATCCTGGTTCATAAGAAGTTACTGACGATGAAAGTTTGTTGTTATTGGCAGAACAACAGAAGAAGAGGAACTGTCCTGGTGTTCTTTTATTAAACAGTCATAGGCTGTGTCCGAAGTGGCATACTAACGTACTACATACTACATACTCATGTGTATATACGGTATACTACATACTATAAGTATGATCAGAATGCCAACCGTTCACACTGTAGTATACTACTAAGTTTCCCATGATGCATTTCAAACCTCCGACGACAAAAATCGAAAGCACACCATGCTATCAAATATCTCTGTTGATTCACCACATCTGAAAGTTCAGAGAGCATTTTAGGTGAGAAAGTCACCACGTAGAATACCAAAATGTGGTCATTTGAGCCATAAAACGCACAGATACAAATTTCATTTCAACGTTTCGGACGTTCCGTTATGCGCGCCATTATGCTGTCGAAGAAACTTCTGGTCGGCTCCAAAACAAGAGCCCAATTTACAAAAGCGTTAAAGAACTAAAAGGAGATAATAAAAGATGCTTTTATTTTGAAAATGGGAAGTTTGCTAGTGGTTGATTTTTAGCTGAATGCTGGCCTCAAGACGATTTAAAAATTATGATATTAATAAGATTATAATCAGTAACTTCCCAAATATAATAAAATGTTTACTGCCCGCAGACACCGAAGATGATCCGTCCGTCCACTCCGGCACTTGATTAATACGCAATGCATTATGGGGCTCGCAATGCATTATGGGCTGTTTGAGTGTGACTAGTATGCCCACCTCGTATACTTAAGTTTTTTTCTGATATAGTATACTTCCGTGTATTTCTGGCACACTCAATCTTTTCATACTATCTAACGTAAACGCACTACATACTCATTTTGACATCACACTTAGTATGAGTAGTACGTTAGTATGCCATTTCGGACACAGCCATAGAGATGTTTAGATTCACCACTTCCTCTTTTTCTTCTGGAGGCTGTTGCCCATAAAAATGAGGGCAGGACAGAAGATGAGCTCCAGAGTGAGGACAGAGAAGAGGCCACCATCAGTGAGAACATCGGCCCGTAAACACGAGCTGCTGGGCCGTGACCCAAGACCTTAATGTGGTGCAGATGATCACAGTGATGATCATGATGTACCTGAGATGACCTCGAGCAGCAGCATGAGTTTGAGCCCATCTCTGAAGTCCTCCTCGATGTTCTCGATCTGCGTGCCGGCTTTCCTCAGGTGAGAGTTACACCAGGCAGTGAAGGTCTGAGGGAGAGCACAAAAACAGGAGGTACACGTTAGATCTCAGTGTTTGTCCAGCCATTGAGACAATAAACCCACATGAATGAGAATAAAAGACAAAAAACTGAATTGAATGGACAGGAAGGGTGGTCAGAGAGACGCTTTGAAAAGACAGGAAGCAGCAGAAGAAAAGGGGCGGAGCCAAACGTTAGAACACAATCCAATCTGAAAACACGGAGCAATCTCAAAACAACATTTTTATCAAAATGTCAGACTCATGAAAATGTGCTGAGGGCAGTTCAACGCTGCACAAATCAACGCTGACTTTGGCACCAACAAAAGAATCCAGTTTTGAGTTTAATCCCACAATAAAAGATGAATAAAAAGCCAAAGTCCTGTCAGGGGCGTCCAGAGTTAAACACACGAGAGGCTCCGCACTGATCCATAAAATGTGAAGAATGCATCTGAGATACCCGCCATAAAACATCCAGAATCACTAAAACAGACACAAACACAAATCACACACATCAAGAGCGGCCTGCAGTCTGTGTTTTTAGTGCTTCTGGTGAGTCGGCATTCCTCACAAATGTGTTTCCAATCATTTTATTTTGAAGGAGCTCGTGGCAGCGAGGTGGGCACGAGGCTGTGGAGGAGCTCTGTCACGCCACGCTGCAGAAATCTCAGCTGTGGCACATCATCAATCAGCGTGTCAAAACACTTCAGGGCCTTTTCTCTGGATTCTTACACAGTTAAAGGCGACTGAGGGAAACTGCCAAACAACCAAAAATACATGTTTCAGGTCTGAATGGAGCTGGAGCTCCACAACAGGACTTTCTTTACATGTTAAAAAGATAAAGCACATTCTTTTCTACAGCTGTGCCTTATATTTAGTTTATTTACCCAGATTGTTGTTTATGCCTCTTCTGATCTACAGGCTGTGCAGTCTAAACTCAGGGCTCCAGACTACCTTTTTGCAATAGTTGAAACGATGCACCAAAAACATTTTTTAAGGTGCACCCAACACAAAATTAGGTGCACCCGAATTTGTCATAGTGTCAGCTCTAACGCCATAAGGTCACCATTTTCACTCTTCATAATTTTTATATAATGTAAACGATTTCTAAAGGTGCGTACACACCGGACGCTACTTGTACTACCTCGGCGATCACTCTCCATGCAAAGTCAATGTACAGCCGCGATGGGGCGGGGCTAACCCTCCCGCGATGTGACAGCCACTTTTCACACTACCACATAGCTTGTTGCACGATGTCAAAGTAAAAAAATGTTGATCAATCAGCGGTGTGTGTACGTGTGACGGTACCCTAGACAGACAGTTATTCATCCAGACTACAGAGTAACAATCCATGTCCGTGTGGGAAACATTAGTCAGTGAGGACATTAGTTCCGCCTAGACGGACCGCGGGAAACTCACAGATGCTGCTGCTGCAGGGCATCAGCTGCAGTGTTTTGTGGTTGATAAGAGGGTGAAAATGATACAGCTGGAATAATGTCCGCTTATACATCCTGTTATATGATACATGATGTGATCGCAGTGACACTCGAGCGGACATGACGTCACCGAGGGACGACCGACGACCAAAATGAGGTATTTATGGACACGCGACGATACGTCAGTGGGCGACGCGATTTTGGTAGCTGGGTCGCTTGCGGCGTGAACGCAGCATAAGACTCCACACACTTTAGTCAATAACAATTCTCAAACTAATTTATAAAAAAAAACGACATATAGGACAGAACATTTCATGACTTTTTTCTTTCTTTTTTTTTCTTTACAGCTTTATGTTCAGACAGGTCATGTGTCCTCAGCGGACGTGGACACTCACCTCTGTGCCTGCGTGACTGGGAAACCCCCCCTAACAGGAGAAAGGACTGAACAAATATGGATGTTATAGTTACTGTAACTTTGTTTTACTTGTTTTTGTTGGTAATTCTTAATTATCTGACAGTCACTAAGACAAATTTGGCAGAGCTTCGGCTGCTTCTTCAGAGTTACCGTGCTGAAACCTGACATCACAGTCAGGCGCCGTCTTGGCTCATTTGCATACTGACAGCTGATTGGATGATGACTGAGGGCTTGGAAGAGGAAGATGAAACACAGGGACAGAGAAAAGAGAGGAAGCAGGTGCTGTGTCTTGTTCATTTTTGGCAGATTTTCGCTACCTCAGTTACTTTGGTCAATTTGAATTTGTCAAAGTGCTCCTAACATTTTTTTTTCGAGAACCAGTGCGCCAGAGAAAAAAAGTTAGGTGCACTCTCACAAATTTTGGGTGCATGTGCGTCCAAAACGATTGCACTCTGGAGCCCTGTCTAAGGCTGTAACAAATCTATGAAACAATCTCTGATATTCTTAGAAATTATGACAAATTTATCAGAGAAAAGCACAAACACACCCACAGATTCCAGAGTCACATAACCAACTATAATTACAAATCGGTGTGGTTGATTCTCAGGTTGATGTAGTAGGGATGGGAATCAAAAACCAATTCCAGTTGAGAATCGTTAACAGCTCAATCAAAGAATCGATACCATGAATCTTTTTGCTCATCAATTCCCTTATCAATTCCTTCCACTGACAGGGTTCAGAAGCGTCTGAATTGTGGCTTAATTTTCATAGCACCTACTGCACAACCCTAAGTGAGTGGAAACACCAGCAACTTGCAGAAGCAGATATCTATGCTGTGACATATTTGACATTGTTACCACTGAAAATCAGACCAACATTTGCCCACACGCAAAATCTGCAGGAATCGTTAAGGGAATCGTTAAAGAATTGGATCGATTAGCAGGATCGTTAACAGCATTGGTATTGATAAAAATCTTATCAATTCCCATCCCTATGATGTAGCCTTCTACAAAACAAGATTAAAGGTTAATGACCAATATCTCTATCAAGCTCCACCAAATTATGTTGAAGTTAAAATTTATTTACTTCTAACTCTCGGGCATGAACATTGTCTGCCATCTGTCTTTTAAGTCTAGTTTTTATGAAGTGTCTGGCCATTATAAATGTATCTATGTACGGATAAAACTTCATTTCCTGATATTCATGACAGATATCTCAATATCTATACAACATATATATTGCCAATTTTTGCAATCTTTAGTTGGCTTTTTAAACACCAGAAAAGAGGAACAATGATGCCTACAGACTATATCAGGAAAAATACACATCACATATGAGTCTGTTTTTAGGATTTATTCAGCAATGTTTTTTAACCAGCTGTTTATACTCTCTCTTCAAAAGCCTGGATTACGTTTCAAAGTGGCATATTCCCCCACAGTTTAAAGAATGAGTAAATTTGATGATAAGGACAGCTTTGTAGGAATGTGTGCTTTATAAGGTAAACAACAGGGATGGTTCTACAGCATCAATTTGGGAACCATTCTGATCCTATATTACTGTCAATTAAGATGATATCTTGTTGTACTCAATATTAAAATGGATTCAAGTATTTATGTATTTAATCTAAATTTTCATACTATTTCATCTACTTATAGGAGCTAGTTATTTATCATTATTACTATTTATCATTTATGAATTTATTTATTAACCTTTACCTACCAGTAAACACTTCCAAACCTTTCATGTAATATCATATAATATTATTGACACTTTTTATTTTACATCTGTATTTGAAGGCCCTGCTCAATATAATTTTGTAACACTATTTAGCTGTTCAAAAAACTGGCGTATTGACACAGACTAAAATGAAGCACTTAAATAAAAAAAATCGATTCAAAAATTGTCAAACAAAAAATCCTGATACTAATGTGAACTGATTTATTCTCCCACCCCTACTGACTACTGTTCTCTGTCTGTAATCTCACCTGAAAAAGCCTTTTCTTACAGCCCATACTACAAGTAAGTAATAAAATTATGTTTCATTCCTGCTGATATCGTATTGGAGCGATATCAATATCAGACAATACTCCAGGCTGCACTATCGGTATTGTATCGTAGGTGAAAAAGTCATATCAGGACACCCCTAACATTAATATTAAACAGTGTTAAAGTGGAATGACCCTCAGCCTGCTCCACTCGCTGTGAAACAACATTATGACAGGGTGCTGCCCGCTGCCCCTCTCCCCACTGCCCCACTCTGACCACCCGCACAAAGCACCCATTGAGCCCCGTGGATAATAGCACCCTTCAGCCCCCGTGCTCTGGCTCTGTGACCCTCCCCCTGACCGTCCCATTCCAGCCCCCTGCACTGACAATGGCTCACATGTAGAGAAAGGGGGGTCCCACTCTGAGACTGGACCAGGACCCTCTGAGGGGATGGGGGGAGGGGGGATACATTTCACATAAACAAACAGACACACAAACAGAGTAAAGAGGGCACGGGGCGATAACAACCCCCCGCCCCACACACAGACGCTCAGATCTGACAACAATGCAGCAGGAAGTGGACCAGTGCTGACAGGAAGTGAGAGCTCTGTGTCTAACAATCAGGGAGGGGCTGCTGCATTACTTCACTGAAATAAACTGAGAATTTTTAAATAGATTTTTTGTTCAAAAATCAATTTTTCCCCAAATTTAAATGCTTCATTTTAGTCTGTGTTAATAAGCCACTTTTAAATGCAGTCCAGGATTTTAAAGAGAGAGTATAAACAGCTGGTTAAATATATTGCTGAATAAATCCTAAAAACAGACTCACATGTGATGTTTATTTTTCCTGATATAGTCTGTAGGCATCATCATTGTTCATCTTTCTTCACTGGTGTTAAAAAAGCTAACCAAAGATTGCAAAAATTGGCAATATCGTAGAATAGCAATTTAAATCGAATCTGCACCTAAAAAATCCTAAAAAATCAAATCCAGAGAAAAGCGTATCATCCCAGCCCTAATAAATGTCCTTACAGACCATCTTTCATATCTTTCTTTTCCTAATATTTTCTTTTTACCCATTCGTTTATCAGTTTGCTATTTGTTTATTTAAATTTTCCCCATTATTCCATATAAAATTTTGCCCAACATTCCCCAACCATCCCCAACTATTAAAAAACTTGTGACCTAAACCTTTAACTCCTATCTCATTTGTTATTTATTACTTAAACTTTGTTTTGCCTTTTAATTCTCATTACTATCACTGTCTTGTTTTTGTTTTATGATTTATATATTTGTTTTGTTTTTGTCTCTTGTTATTGTCTTATTATCTTCTCCAATATTTTCAAATTTATCATAATTTTATTGCACTGTTTGCTTTTTACTTTAATCCTTTGGATGTCTGGGTAAATGTTTGCAACCGAAATATCAAACTCAAGCAAATAACTGAGTTTTAAACTTACCGTCCAAGGGTCTTGTTCTCTTTAGCATCATGCTACTCTATCAACAAATTTATCAATTCATTTTCTTTATCTTTAGTGAACTAAAGGCAAATCATACAAGACGAGTTTTTAAGGTTTTCTAAATCTATGTTAAAAGCAAGAATGTTAATAGAGTAAATGTAATAATGTAATATAGTATATAATATCATCTGCATAACAACATACGCAGAAAATACTACAAAGTTCAATGCTGAAAATGAAAAATAATCTGAAAAGTAATCATTACTACTGCTGTGATGTCATGATTTAACTCCAATTGAATTGACTGTTTTGGAAAGCTGAAGGCTTCAAAAACTGTTTTCCAGATCAAAAATATTAAACTTAACCTGCAGACTCAGCTCCAATAATTTATGAACATGTGTCGAGCTTTGTATTAAAAATCCTGGTGACGTCATGGAGCTCCTGCCTGATTATACGTCTATAATCACAGCTCACAGCTGAAGGAATGAGCTCATTCTGCAGAGACACAGTAAAACCAGCATCCTCTAAATGAGTGAGAGGCCTGAGCCTGTTGACAGCATGAAGGTAATCCAGTGATCATCAACTGGTGGCCAGGGGGCCTGACAAGGCCGCCCACAGCTTCCAATCTGGCCCCTCAGAGATTTATCAAGTCCTGAAAATGTGAGGGGGAAATGTTGTTGTCAGGGTGTTTTGTTTTATGTCTACAAGCGATCTAGTAAAATTAAAACTTGACTGTAGTATTATGTATTATGTATTAAATAAGTTTATTCTTCTTCATCCTTATTTTCACATATGTGGACTTTCTCCATAACCAAGGCATCGTCAACAGTTAACTTCTTAGCTTTTTTATTTTTGTTTTGGTATATGTGTGTATTGTTCATGGTGAATACCCATGTTTGCTTTAACATGTTCAAAGAAAAGCATTCAGTTTGAGTATTTACACACTCCACAAGACATTTTCTCATAGCACGAGTTAATCAAGATTATCAGACATGTTTAGAATTGAAATACAAATAAAGAAATATTCCTGCTTTCACCAGCTGACATCCACATAAGTGAAGCCATAACACCAGTCAGACATGGTGGTTGAGATGGATTTATGTATTTTTGGGTGGACCAAGACTTTTTTTTTTAATGCATCTATGTTGTCAGGGAGGGGAAAGAAATCCTCAGTTATTTAAACATACCAGTCAACATGTGGACAGTCTAAGTGAAGTTCAAGATGGAAGATTTCATCCAATCCAAAATAAAATTTCAACTATAAATGCACAGCTGTGTTTATTTGCCAAACAAAAACACTAGAAATATTGTTTGAGGCAGCAGTTTCTGGACTAAATGGAGAAAAGAGGAAGTGCTATTACTGTTGTAATTTTGGGTTTTTGCTAATTGGTAAAGTAGTGTTGTTCTAAAGACCACATTATCCGAGACCAAGACTTGCCCGAGACCAAGGCAAGACCAAGACTTTTGGTGGTTGAGACCGAGTCGAGACCAAGACTGAGACAAGCCGAGACCGGGACAAGACCGAGACCATCAAAATCAATTTAAAAACCATGACAAGGTTAAAGAGTTTAGGGGGATGTCCCTCAGTCACAGCAGCGGGAAGGTTGCAGTCATCACAGGGGAAATAACACATGAAGTGGTGCTTTTCTTGTTTTCCCATGTGTTCCTTGTGTCATGAATCCCGAGCCCTGCCAGTTGGAGACTGAGACAAGACTGAGTAAAAATGCTCTCAAGTCCGAGACAAGACTAAGACCTCCATAGTGTGGTCTCGAGACCAAGACCGGTCTCAAGTAACACAACACTATTGTAAAGAAACAAACTAAATGGCCCCAGTCTGCAGGCCACTAGCTATATTTGCAATCAGCTTATCTCACAAAAAATGAAAAGAAAAGTGATTTATGATCCATTTAAGATAGTCTTTTTAAAGGTTGTGTTTTTTCTTGGTTTGATTTTAAATAACGCAAATATAAAAGATGAGAAAATATGAAAATCTTAAAAAACACTGAAGACCAAGATACTATGATTTACTTTAACCGTGGAAAAAAACGTTCAATTTCAGAAATCGTCGCGATATAAAAGAATTCAGTAGCCTTAAGATGAGAGACAGTGCTTGTACAAGGTTGTTTGTTATTGGAAAAATGTAGTCATTATTAATATCATTGTCAATTTTGAAACATATTTTTTTGGGGTGTGTTTGGTGTTATGATATGACCATCTTGTAAATAAATTAAAATATCATAGCAGTAACATCTCTGTCTTATTTGTTTTGTTTTTTTGTCTTTTGGACAAAACAGGAGGTTTTTACTGTTTCCTTAACGTGTGATTTGTTTGATGTTACATGTATGTTGGATGGCTCTTTTCTATATTTCATGTTGGGATGCTGAATTCTCTGATCTGTAAATCTGTAAATAATAAAGAAACCTTGGACCTTGACAATCCTCCTCAGTTGTCGTCTGTGTCGTCCTCTTCCTGCTGTGACTCTAAACTCATCAAACACTCACACATGGCACAGAAACATCCCCAAACTTTCCAGTCCAGCACTTCCTGCTCCTGCAGACTTTATCCTTTGGCCTAAATATGATCTCACTCGCTGTGCCACTGATTTACCTCTGAATTGATATCATATGATACCTCAGGCCAGAGGGAGGGTCACGTGAAGTTTGGACCGACTTTTATGAAATCAGAGCAGCTTGGCGTCTCAAATCTGATCTGAAATATTAAAGAGCAGTCTGGGCCTCGTTTCTGCAGCTCAGGGTTTGGTGTTTTAATTATTAATGGAAACAAAAAGTTCTGGAAACGGTCCACAGGACTGTCAGGAAATGGGCTGAAATGATCGAGCAGTCATCCTTCAAGGCAGCTGCGCTGAATCAATGCCAACTAAATGGCTTTGTTTTGGTTTTATCAGGCACAGATTGATTTTAAAAGAACAAAACAGGAGAGAGGAAGCATGAGGAGACTGAACGGACCCGCCTGAGAGAAAAAGAATCGTAACTCTGGGGACATTTAGAGCCAAAATGACTTTATGAAGGTCCAACTGCAGCAGAGGCAGACATGCCTCTTTATTTAACTTTACTTTTCTTTTATTTGAACCCCAGAATCTGATTGAGCTGCAGCTTTACCCCCGATATCACCTCAATCAAACTGAGTTTCTTATTTAGATGTTATTTTGTTTTAACATTATTCAAGAATTAGGTTTATCATTGCTACACTTATTATTCAGAATATTTGGGCTTTTATTTTGATGGATTTGCTTGTTTGACACCAGGTGATATGGATACCAGTGCTCCAGAGTGTGACTATTTTGGGCGCACATGCACCAGAAATTTGCAAGAGTGCGCCTAACATGTCTTCTTGGGTGCACCATGAAAAAATGTTAGGCACACTTTTACAAATATAAGTTGACAAAAGTAACTGAGGTAGCCAAAAAAATCAGCTAAAAAAATAAAGAAGAAAGCCATGAAATGTTCTGTCCTATGTGTCGTTTTTTTATAAATTAGTTTGGGAATTGTTTTTTTATTATTCACTCTAGTTTCAGTTTTTCATAAATAATTTTGCTTTGAATAAAAACAAGTATTTCTTTAAATCTTATTAAAAAGCATTTACATTATATAAAAGTTATGGAGAGTGATAAAATGGTGACCTTATGCCGTCATAAAAAATTTGGGTGCACCTTAGAAAAAGTTTTAGCTGCACCGTTGCAACCAAGGCAAAAAGTTAGTCCTGAGTCCTGGATATAGAGGGGCAGGTAGGACGGGATAGGCAGGCACAAGGATGGTGGAAGGTTTTTAACCAGTAAGTCAGGTGGACGGGAAACCAAGAGCGCACAAGGACACGTGATTGTTCAATCTTTAACAAACTAAAGGAAACTGAACCTGTGGCTTAGTCATGACATTTTATTACCTCCATCAAGGAGGTCATGTTATTGCCGTCTGTTTGTTTGTTTCTCTGTTGGCAACATAACTCAAAAAGTTAAGGAGGGATTTTAATGTAATTTTCAGGAAATGTCCAGATTGGGACAAGGAACAAAAGATTAGATCAGCATAAAACCGCCATGAAGAATGAAATGCTTTTGTGAATAACTACTGAGCTAAAAAATATATCATTATAAATCCAGTTGCTAATGGTATGTTTTCATGGTCAAGGAATCTAAATATTTAGATGAAATAAAGGTAGGACTAATATTTATGGTCAAAATCACAATATGGGAGAGGACTGTGGCACTGGCAGAGGTCTTTACTAGTTGCTCGTGTGCCACAATGGCTGTTTTGAGTTTTAAGATTTTTAGTTGTTCTGGAGCTGATGAAGCCATAAGTCAACTTTCCTGATTTTTTGGGCAAGGGCAACTAATTGAAAAATAATCAAAAATCGACATTTAGACCCTCTAATAGAAGTAATTTTACTCATGTCCATTGTTTTGTTTCTTTTCCCATGACTGTGCCCCCTCCACACAGTCTACATTCACTTTCGCCAAGAGCAAAAGACGAGCTGCCAACATGGAGGAGACAATCAGCAATCTATCAGAGGATCTTGTAGTCAAGAAAAATGCTGTGTCTGTTGTTTGGGCACATTTTGGATTCTGTACAGAGGATGTTGAGCAGAAAGAAGTCAAGTGTAAATACTGCAGGAAGACCGTGTCAACGAGCATAAAATAATCGTTCATTAATTATAATCGAGTCTGATTAATCACACAAATGATGTTCAAAGAGAAATAAGCTCCCCTTCTGTTCGATCCTTTAAGGGCCTGTTAATCATTTAGGCACCAAATAATCTAAATGAAGTCCAATCATGTGCTAATCCCACTGTAAGCTCTGTTTTGCTTCAGTTTAAACACTCTCTTGAACATTCGTTAGTAAGCTGCTAATCTAATTTCCTTCATTGTAAGCATCTTTTATGTGAGAGGCTTTCAGTTTGCAACGATCTGAAGGTAATCTACTTTGTGAATTGACCAAATTAAAAGGTGACCCGGCTCTAATTCTTACAGGGAGTTAATGGAGCAGACAGGACGGGTGCCAGTTAGGCCGGTTAAAGCTGCCGCTCCGTGTTCACTTCACACTCGCTCACCAGATCAGACGGTGCAGACCGAGGATTTCAGACCCCGGCTGAAGCAGAGCAAAGCTGGATCTGGGAGTGTTAAATAGGTTTACATTTAGACACGCAGCTCTTATCCTCGGGCATCAGTGACATAACTGCTGAAGACACAGGGGAGGACACCCTCAGAGTTCTCATCACAGACAGGACGACTGGTTCAGCATCAACATGACGGGACCACGAGTTGCTCTGGACCAACCAACACACAACTAAACCAGACTATTAAATATCAAACAATGTTAACAGCTGCAGCTGAACCACCAGAACACAGACAAGACTGAGGCGCCAGAGGATGAAGATGCCACCACAATAAATAATGAACCATTCTGAGCTCATTGTGGTGGAGAGGGAGCTGAGCTGAAAGACAAAGCTCTTGATTTACAACTACACCTTCGTTCCTACCCTCAAATACGGCCACGAGCTGTGGGTAGTGCCCGAAAGAACAAGATCGCTGGTACAAGTGGCTGATATGAGTTCCCTCTGCAGGGTGTTCAGGCTCTCCCTTAGAGATCAGAGTAGAGCCGCTGCTCCTCCACATGAGGTGGATCGGGTCTAATCAGGACGCCTCCCTGATGAGGTGTTCAGGGCATGTCCCACTGATAGGAGACCTCGATGAAGACCCAGGACAGGCTGCAGGGACTACGGCCAGAAACAGAAAAACTGAAAAGGCTGTAGTGTGCATTCCAGGCCAGTAGTTGGCGATGTAGGTTTGCAGTGAAACAGCACTGCTGCAACATGTCTATGTTTCCCGTGACGACAAACTTTTCACAAAAACAATGACGAGTAGTGTAATAGGTGTAATACTTCGGTAGGTACTCCGACACATCTCTTCTGCACTTGCCCCGAACTGCATAACTTCTGGTCTCTTATCCTACAAACGTTTTCCACTGCCTTTAATGTCATTGTAACACCCGATCCTGAAACTGCTGTTTGTCATTGTTTTTTGTACTTCAGTTTGAAAACACTTAAAATGTATACATATATATATAAAAAAGAAGCAATGGCGAGCAGACAAACGAAGACGTGGGGGTTTCTTGTCTGGACACAAATCTGTCTGGATGAGCCTAACCCAAGCACAGTTAGCAGCAAACATGTTGCTCTGTAGTTGGCCATTGCTGTTGTTGTGGTTGTTTCAAAGTTTTCACTCTGGACCCTGGTTTCAAAGTCTGCAGATTCAGGCACTCCAGGCACCGTTCTCATGCAAACAGAAGACGCAAATGCAACGAAAACTCTCCATTTCAGCTGTTTATGTTGTTGTGTAAACAGGGCTGATGTGTCTCAGCTGGCCTGGGAAGAGCTGGACGAAGTGGCTGGTGAGAGGGAAGTCTGGGCTTTAGGTTGCTGCCCCCACAACCCGATCAGTAGTTGGGAATATATATGACAAACATTCTACTTCTACAGCAAAATAAACCCACCAATATGTGGGCAAAAACTAACACTTTATCTTGGGTTAAACCAAAATGAAAGTTTGTGGCCGAAGCTGAATACAAATATAAACGCTTGGCCGAATACCGAATACTGAATATCTTATGCGGAGGCAAAGTAGTTCACTATATTTTCTAACAGTGCATAAATAGCTTAGAATAAATTTTTAGACATGTTTTGAAAAGAAAGTAATTGTTTATTGAATATTATGACATTTTTTAATATTCCAGTAGCCTTTGCTTTTCAACACATGAATTATTGTCCTTTTGACACAAGTCACAAACTACAGTAACACGCAACAACGTATTTGAATTCATCATTGCATCACACAGTACTATTCGGCCTTGCTATTACTTCACTACACTGAAGGCCGAATATGATTTTTATGCAATATTCGTCCAAATATATGCAGTCACGAGTATTCATCCTTAACTTTAACTTCTGATTAAAGGCCTTCTCCAGAAAATTAGGCGTGCATGTGTGAAAAACACTCCTGTTCTTAACTGTTGATGATGTGAGGAGGAGAAGAAGGATATGAACGAGGGTTAAAGGTCATCTGGGTGCAGGAATGTTTGTTGCAGAGAGTGTGAGTGTGTCTGGAAGAGTTTAGCTTGGTGGCAGATATACAGCTGCCCCCTCGCGGCTTCACTGTGAGAAACAGAGGGAGCCTGATGGGGTCCAGCGGTGTCAGCTGTGTGATCTCTCCTCTCCTACACACTCATACGTTCATGCATGTGCTGGAGTCATCAGGGCGACCTCTGCAGCCCTTAAACTCTGATCTCTGACTGAGAGGGCGGGTGACACGGGGTTCAGACAGATATCTGTGTCTGAAAAAGAGCGACTGATGCCACACAAACACAGGATGTGATGACGGGGTCAATCAAATGTGTTTTCTCATGAATCTGTTACTCGTGTAACAGACACCACACCTTCAACAAGAATGTGCCAAGAGACACAGATGACATCCTCCAGCTGCACACACCTATCAGATCATGGTACAGCTCTGACGCTCTATTTTTAGCATCCATACACACCAATTATCCCCACGCCCCGGTCTATCAGCACATGTCATTTTTTCACAGCGCAGGCCTGAAGTCATACCGGCATCAGCCCACGCGCTCGTCAGGGTGTGTCCGTGCACCTGGGATGGAGATCCAGGTTGATGGTCGTGTTGTTGCTCAACCGTCGGCCGTTTGTCTGCATGACGTCAGCGGTGTGTGATTTCTGGATCCCACTCCCTTTTCTGTCACCGATGAGCTCACTCGAAAAAACAAGCGTTCACGCTGACGGGCTGTTTGTGTGACGGCTCGTCTCTTTCCTCATCGATCTCAACAGCCTCTCATTGTGACACAGACATACTTTAGACGCCTCCACACTTGCATCAGAATCAGTTTGGCTTCACTTCTTGATAGAGAGAGCTCAAAGGTCACAGAAGTGTGGCTGGGTGATACAAACCCAAATTACAGATCAGACATTTTATTATTAACTTTTATTTAACCAGGTTTGTTTCACTGAGATCAGCAGTTTGCAAGGGAGTCCTGTTCACTTTAGGGATGGGTACCAAATTCGGTACTTTAAGAGGTACCGACCGAATTCTGTAGGTACTACCGAGTACCGATTCACGTAAAATCAAACGGTGCCATGTTTAGGTACCTAAACGCATCCTTGTGACTGTGAGGGAGTGGAAGAAGCAGGCATACTATTGGGTAGAGTAGGTGAATTTCCATACCGGACTTGAACACAGCACAGCAATAGCGTAATGACGTCAGCAGCCGCGGGCTCAGTCAACAAAGCAAGCACGGCTGAGAGAAAGCTTTCTAAAGTATGGCTCTACTTTATTAAATGTGATGGAGATTATGCTCGCTGCAATATTTGTGACACCAAGTGTAAGGCCAGCAGCAGAAATACTTCAAATCTGAGGAAGCACCTGGTGACGCACTAAATTTTCCTTAAAGCTGAAGAGTGCACAATTTTTGATAGCCTCAGATCTACGAGCACAAAGGATTCATTCAGCACTGTTAGCACGCCTGTGTCCAATGGAGACTAGTCGTCTGCAGCCAGAAACACAGGAAAAGAAATGGCTTTAACATTTGGTGATGGCAGCAAATGAGACAAGGAGGATACCTGGTCCAGGTAAATAAGCCTCGTGTTTAAGATGGTTTTGGCTTGGCATTTTAACGCGCATCAGTTATCATATATTACTTGTAACATTATTGTAAATGCTTTTTTTATTTACAGCTCTGTCTGACCCATTGTTAAACTGCCCTAAAGTTAAAGTGAGGGCTGCAGTTAATTTATTAAGTTGTGGTTCATTTCAGTTACTGGTTTTCATGTTGAAGAAATTTTTGGAACAGCTACAATGTTACAATACAAACAGTTGAATGTTGTTTTGATATATATCTGTCAAATTTTATATATTGAGAAATAAATTTACATTGGAAAAATCTGAGATCTTAATATTAACAAATTAATATTTATTACCCCATAAACACGCAAAAGTACAGAAAATTGGTACCGTTGAGTACCGATACCGATTCCCAGGTACCGGGTATCAGTACTGTATCGGTTCAATTGTGAAAGGTACCCGTCCCTAGTTCACTTAGCTAACAACCCACTTTCCAGAATGTCTTATACAGTCTTGTAAGGGTGGGAGAAAAAGTAGGTTTATATAAGTATCAGGATTTTCTGTTTGACGATTTTTAAACCTATTTTTTGTTCAAAATCGATTTTTTTTTCAAATTCAAATGCTTCATTTTAGTCTGTGTTAATAAACCACTTTTAAATGCAGTCCAGGCTTTTGAAGAGAGAGTAAATACAGCTGGTTAAAATATATTGTTGAATAAATCCTCATTGACTCACATGTGATGTGTATTTTTCCTGATATAGTCTGTAGGCATCATTATTGTTCATATTTTTCTCTGGTGTTTTAAAAGCTAACTAAAGATTTCAAAAACTGGCAATATCGTAGAACCGCAATTTAAATCGAATTAGCATCTAAAAAAATCGTAAAAACTCGAATTAGGAGAAAAGCATATCATCCCAGCCCTATTAAAGACATAGTTGATTTGATTCTTTTCTTGTAAATATTCAGTAAGATTAATCTTTTTGTGTTTAGAAGAGAAGTGAGTTTCCTCGCACTGCTTTTGTCCTGCAGTTTCCAGCTTCTCTCTTTATTTATTCAGATGTTTTTTATTGATTTGACTTAAAAACTCAGCAGCAAAATGCTTCACAAAGCCCCCAAATTTACTTTCCCTTTTCTGCCTCTTGTTGTATTTTGGCTGCAGCGTGATGAGGTTTGTATTGATGCTCACAGATTCAGATCTGCAGCAGAGGCGCTCCGTGGAGGACGAGCCTGCTGCCTAATTAAATCAACCCACAGACTCAAAAGACTCAAATCATCAGCCGGAAAAAGTTTACACAAAGTTTTTTTTTTGTTGCAGCTTTGTCACATAATTGAATCTGGATGAATCAGTGAGAAATGTGAAGGTTTGTCTGGATTAGGCTCTTATCTAAAGTGTGTTCAGAGAGTGTGTGCTCTGCTGCTGTATATAGGTTAAGTGTGTGTGTGTGTGTGTGTGTGTGTGTGAGATAGATTCAGAGACCTTGGATGTTAGACTGAGAGATATGCTGTGAACGTGGATGTAGGAGATAAAAAAGGTTTGTGCAACACTGCTGTCAGGTCCTGGTGCTCATGATGCTGAAGGGATATATTCTCAGATATGAAGATATAGTTTGTCTAATATACAGATGGAAACAACATTGTTAATTAATATTGATAATTCTGATTTCTAATTCAATTCAAACTCAAAACCTACCTTTTTAGTCGTGCTTTTACCTGAATTACCTTTTAGTGTTTTTATTTATTCTACTTACAGCCCACTCTTTTATTATTTTATTTTTTATCTTTGCTATCTTTCCTCATTTTATTTTCTAGTTTTTCTATCTTATTTTCTTATTTTTTTAACTTCATTTCAATTTATTATTTATTCTTCTTATTTTTTTTAATTCTTTTATTTAATTGTATTTTATGATATATTTAATTTGACACTTTTAACCTAACCTAAAGTGTTTTCTCATTTTTAAACCTTTAAGGTGGCGTTTCCTCAGTACGTACTGGGTACAGCAGTGTGCTTTATTATTGTCTTTTATTTATGATGCTTTTCACCAACACTGTTCATGGGTTCGGTGTGGGTGGGTTCAAGGGCTGGGTGGAGTGGGTTTGTGTCATATATCCTTTATTTTAATTTATCTGTCTTGTTGTAAAGCACTTTGTGCTACATTTTTTGTATGAAAAGTGCTACATAAATAAAGTTTGATTGATTGATTGATTTACTCAAGAATAAAGACACCCTGCAGAGCCCTGAAAAGTTAACAGTATCATCTCACTGCTCTGAAACATAATCAGGTGAAGTGATTCATCTGAATGAGTAATTATAATTAAATTTGTCTTTTTTATTCAAAAAGCATTTTTATGATTTTACTAACAGGGAGTAGTGCTGGGAAATTAACTGCACTTCCATTTTAATCACAGTTTTGGCTTCTAATGTCGTGAAAACAAGACAATCAAGATTAAAGGAGACATATCATGCTGATGCATGATTAAATACTTACATATAATATAATAAATTTGAAAACAAGACCTTACACCCCCTTAATTTTCAAAAAAAGAGATATTGTATTTTCTCTGATATCCTAGAAGAGGATTTGATGCCTTTAAAAATAGGTCATTGCGAGATGTCCGCGAGATTTCACACATCGTGACATCACGAGGTACATTTCTTTTTATTGGAGTAATCTGATAAAACACTTCCTCCTCTGTGATGTCCGTTAGCCCCAAACCCTCACCAAGGTACACATCCATCCAGCACGGGTATATAGATCCCCAGCTCACATTCACTCATTACCAGCTCTGGCCTGTAGGGGGACTCAATACGCGGTCCTTGCTTTGAGCCTGCCGGAAAATACGGTAAAAGAAGAAGGACAGGCTGGCTCTACCCCCGATAGAACTGACCAATCAGAGCACAAAGGGCTGTGATGTTGCGAGGTAAATTTAGGTCAGCCTGGAAACCGAGTGTTTCAATGAGGGCTTCATAATGGCCTAAAATGAGGATTTTGAGAACGCTATTGTGGGGCAATGAAGGAACTAAACGACTTGTACTGAGGGCAGAAATGCTTTACAGGCATCCTAGTCTGGCATAGTGAAAAGGAGAAACAAGCATGATATGTCCTCTTTAAACAACACTGTGCCACAGGCCTTGTTACATTCAGTTGTGCATTGTCATTTTTTAATATTTCTATGCTGGTTTCTTTTGGTTGTTGCTTGTTTTATCTATTGTATGAATATATAAGTCCATAGGCGCATTTACTGGAGATGTTTATGAGTCACTGTGCTTAAAATGGTGATTTCAGTTTCATTCACAGGACTCAGGACCTCCTCACACGAGGATGGCACCGTATTGTCTTGGTGTCGACATCAAAACATGTATCGCTGTTTACACATCGTATTGTAGATAGACTTGTACATTTACATGACAACGCAAAATCCTGTAGTACACACGCCTACGCCATGCTGTGTCTCTGCATGAGCACTTGTTGCTGTTGTTGCCGTAGCTGGTGTTGTTGGTGCTCTGTGAGCAAATGTTGGTATAAAAGTCGTAGCAATATTTGTAGCTGCTGGAACAAGATCAGAATCAGCCCGGCTGCCGCCATTGTTGTTGTTGTTGTGTGTGACAACGTGGGTTGGGGGGCCGGGGGGAGGAGGGGTGCTATGAGGTCACCGTCTTTTCCGGACTTATCTGTTTAAACCAACTACGGCATGAAGACGAATACGCAGATATCCACCTGCAGACCCATTTTCAAAAAGATGCGGGGTCAATGACAAATACGCGTCTTCATGTGTCAATATCACCAGATTGATAGTTTATTTTACCGGAGTCTTACAAATTCGTACTCGTGTAAAGCCCACCTTAGATAAGATACTCCTGATGCCTGAGGAAAGTTAATTGATTCAGGAGTTAGAAATGGCATAAGAAGAATGAATAGATAATGTCATAACTTCATATTTTTTGTAAAAAATAGTTATTATACAAAGAAGTAATATATCAGTACAAGACAGTAGGGCTGGGATGATACGCTTTTCTCTCAATTCGATGAAAAGCAAATCCAGCCAATTTTGTGAATGAGGAGCTCGAGGAGTAGACTCACAGCTCGGGGGGATCAGGGAGTAAGAGTGACCCAGCAGCAGATGGCTGCTTCAGCAGAGAGCAGTTTTGTTCTGCTGCTAGTTAAACAGTTATACAGGACCTGCTGGCAGGAGGTGAAACCTCAAAGACGTTGGACAGAGCTGTGCTGGAGTGGACTGGGCCGCACCAGACCAAACTGTGCCCAAACCGAGCTGGCCTGGCCCCGTGAAGAAAGCCCAGAGACTAGTCTGGCCTGGCCTGACACAAGGCCTCCTATTCTTAGAGGCAGGCCAATTAAAGCGGGGCTGTGGCGTGAGACAGAGCAGCTCCGCTAACGACGACACACACTGCTGAGCTTCAGAAAACACCCATCAGTGATTCTGCAGCAGGCGGCGCAGACACCAGCAGTTTGAGGGCTTTCTCCAAGTCAGCTTCCAAACAGGCGTATGGTTACTATGGAAACTCACAGGAGCTCTTCGAAAAAACTCAACAACCAAATCTACAGTTTGATTAAACAGACAAATATCTGAGCTCTGCACGAGCAGACCATGAAGACGTGACCTTCAATTGCTCTTATCCAGGTAATCCTCTCCAGAATAAACTGAGGTGGGGTGCTGCTTTGGCAGCGCGGTCAGGCGCGTTCCGTATCTGCCCAGGTTTGATCCCCGCCTGAGGCCTACGCAGAGTGTCCTCCCCTGCTCTCTTCTCTCCTCTACTCAAGCCTTTCAGTGTCTCACCCTACACAAACAAATAACAGCTAAAAAATACCTTAAAAACGTTGTAAAGAAACCAACATGATAACATTTTAAATATCAACAGTAACTTTATCTTTAGAGCCACATAGACATGAGGTCCCTCTGGACCATCTCAAGGGGCTTACCTCAAATAAAAGTATATCCAACAAAGACAACTGAAGCATAGAGACGCATGATGTTATCGGTTTGATATCGATATCAGGGTTTCATTGTTGCAAGTGTTAAATGCTGTTTTTCTTGTTTTACAAATGTAACCCACAAAAATCTATATACTGTAACGCTGGAAGAAACAAGTCCATTTTTGTTAAGTACAGAGCTTGAGCTCTTGACCAGATATATTGATATCAGTGATAATGAATTAAAAAATGTTGCCATATTAGATGTTGGAAAAAATCCACCATCGTGTATCCCTAATGTGGAGCTGCAGGAACAGAAGTGATGAGGACAGATTTATGATCTGGGCTTCCACATGTTTGTCTCCATCATAAATTCTTATTTTTTATTTTGTCTCTGTATTTATGCATGTATGTCTGTATAGAAATACATGGGCGGGTTGCTCTGTACGGATTTCTTTGAATTGGAAAATGTAAAGAGTTCAGGTTGATTTTTTCCAAAAAGAAACAAAAAAACAGTATTTATATTTTTTTAACTTGATTTTTTTTATATATTTTTTCAAAAACAGTCAAAAACTGCCAAAGATAATCAGAAGAAGCTAAAAAGTGTTGTAATTGGGTGTAATAAACACCAAAAGTGACATAAAAGTGAAATACAAAGTTTGGTATATCAGAAATGTCAAATGGGACTAATGGTGCCAAACTGTGCCAAGATTGGTCCTGACCACTCTGTAGTAAAACCTCTCCAACTTTGCTCTGCATCACTTTATTAGACTCAAACTTGGCAGAAGTAATGTTCACATATTTTGTCATTCATTCACAGAGTTTTAAAGCTGCAACTGCCTCATTCCAAAGAGATAATCGCAACAAAATCTTAATTCCTTTTAGGCGAGGGTGAAATGTTCAAATTATTCTGACTATCTTCATTTACTCTGTCCCAGGAACACATATAATGATAATTTCACATCTGGACAAATCTCTCAAGTGTTCATTTTATTATGACACCAGAATTATTCAAGTAGACCTTGTGGTTGGGGGGCTGAACAGGTTAATCAGCACTGCACAATCTGTTAATATTACCAAATGCAAATAAAGTCAAACAATGATTAATGCACATCATTGTAAAGATATATCCCTTTAATTCCATGTATATGCTTTACATGGCGCCAAAGCTGTGTTTCTGCTTGTTGCTGCATTAACTTTACCTTCATTAGTGTAACTGTATCATATAATCCTCCCTCTTTACAGACCAACACGTCTAACTCTGATTAATGAAGGAGCTGTCAGATGGAAGTCCGTGCCCTCTTAAAGCAAACACCCTTGAAATGAGATTAGCATGTTGTCTCTGGCTTATTTGATAAATTACATTCAAACACGGCTAACTGAGACAACCCACTGCAGAGTTCAAATAAAAGATCATGGGACAATCTCAAACTCAAGTGCTGAGATTCCTGAACTCTGCCTGAAATAAACATCATGACAGCTCATTTTTACAACCGAGCTGGACTCAAAATAAATCCAGAGCCACAATGAAAACACAAACACTTAAGGGAGGGGAAAATAGCTGCACAATGGATTCCTCTGCACTCAGTTTCCATGCAGTCGGCTCATATAACACAGCTGTAACTGGATCTGCCTCTACGATGGCCGAGCGGAAACACGACACCGAGCCTCGAGGACGTTCACGGAGCTTCAGCGGGTAAGACGAGCGAGGGCCCGAGGAGAAGAGGAGGCCTCCAGCTAAATCGGAGAACAGCTGTTTGAATGTTTTAAAGCCTTGGGAAAGTGAGGACGTCCAACACACAGGAGGACACACAACTGGCAAATCGAGCTGAGTCAGAAATGATGAATGATGAGGAGGAAGAGGAATGCAGACGAAGGCCAAGAGCTGAAGAGGGCCAGGATGTTCGTGTTCAGAGTAAGGCTGGGCAACATGCACTGGAAATACAGTATGTGATGCCTTTCAGGGGGGGGAAATAAAAAACTAGGGGTGTCCTGGTACAACTTTTTCACCTTCAATACGATACCGATACTGCAGCCTTGAGTACTGGACAATACCGACATCAATCTGATACGATATCAACAGGAATCAAACAGACTTTTATTACTTATTTTGCAGTATGGACTGTAAGGAAAGGCTTTTTCAGGTCAGATTACTCAAACAGAGAACAGCAGTCATGAAAAGTAGGTATGAGAAAAACTGACCCATTTGTAATTAATCAATGGGTTCAATAAATTTTAACCTTAAACATAAGAATATAATACAATTATATTTTCCAAAGTATGGGGCCCTTATATACGATATTGTTATCGTATATAAGGGCCGTATGTTTACGGTTAGATATGTGTATATATGTTTACGTGAATGGATATTAATTGTACGTGAATGCAAAATAAATCAAGATGCTTCTATGATTTAAAAAATTCCCAAACCAAATATGAAAGGTTGTTATGATGAAGTAATTATGGATGCCATTGCCAAGGTGTGAACACATGAGATGTGATGGACACTGATAATGCTTACCCTGTAAATGTTTGTATTGATTTACTGATTTATTTATTTTTTAAATTTTATTTAACACTTTATTCTCATTTTCTTCTTTCTAATGGTTTATGTTCTGTATTGACATTGTTATTAATGTTCAAAAACAATAAAAAGTGAGTTACAAAAAAAATAATATACTTAAATGAGATAAAATAAATGAAAAATAATTTAAAAGACCCTGAAAAGTAACCTCAATAAAACCAAAATAATCACTGTGTTTAATTTGAACATAAGCATATTCTACAACTAAATTAAATAAATAAAAATAAATTAGAATGGACTGCTTGTATATCTGCTTATATCGGATATTTTAGATGCAGCCAATATAATCTGATATTTGTTTTTTTGCTGATTTTGGACCGATATCAATTCTATTTCCAATGTGTGGGACTCAAAGATATAAGAAGTTAAAAGTTGATAACCTGATGACTTAAAATGCACAAATATTTGGGAAAAAATCAATTAGAAAAGGCATAAATCAACCCTATTCAATCAGCAGCCCGACAAACACATACAGCCCAAAAGCAACACTCGAGTGGCCTAAAATTAAGGTGATTGGGACTTAGGTCCATCAAGTAAAACCTTTTACAAACACTGTCAAGGTCTTACAAAAATTCCAACATTATTACAGACATTGAGTCAATCATGTTCTGAAAAGTTGCTGTTAAGCAAGTAACTTTTAATGCACTTTCAAATGTGACCAAAAGATGGTGTTTTTAATCTGCACTTTTTAATGCTACCTGTCAAAACCTGTTGAATGTAAAGAAACAGTATTTCAGCGGAAGTTTAGTTTAAGTACTGCTCTTTACTGAGTTTATGCCCTTTTGGATGTGGCAGTAAATTAACAAACATCCAGTGTGTTTGTTATCTATTTTTGTTTCTTTAACATGGTTAAATTGGCTCACTGTCTGCCAAAATGCCCGGCCCGCTTTTTAAACCTTTAAATCCCACAAAAAGGAAATATCAGTTTGTTTGTTTTTTTTGGTTTGCAGTTTCTTCTGTATCCTAAAACACTGACAAAATCAAACGATGTGTTTTTATTTTTGACACATTAAATATTTCAGTATTTACCGACTGCTGCCAAACAGCTGAGCTGGAAGTTAAAGGGTTAAGCAGAGAAGAGTTCACTTTGGGTGGGTTATCATGTTGAAACTTGTGCTGCAGTACATTGTGTGTGAAGCACATGCACACAAACATCTTCATATACTTTAATTCAGCCGGAAAATCTGCAGCAGCTGTGATGTTTCCATATCAACATGGACAAAAAAAAAAGAGGACTGTTTCCATCGCTGAAGACAAGTGTACCTAATGAAGTGGCCATTTTAATGGGAAAAATATGACCATATGACTTTTGGTTCTCTACTCAGCCCTGGTAGGAAAGGTAAGCGGTCACCAGAGGACAGATCAGGAGGAGTAAAGAGACTGAGGAGGAGGAGGAGGGGATGAAGCAGGACTCAGCTGCACAGCTTCTCCTGCTCTTATTATCCTCTCAAGTCTGGACAGGTGATCATTAACGTGCACACGCACAGACGGTGGAGCCTCCCTCTGGCTGCGTGTGCTGACAGGTAGTCAGTGCAGCAGGGCTGTAATGTGGGGACAATCTTTCAGCGCACACACGGACACACACGGACACACACAGACACACACAGACACACACACGGCTCCCCGAGGAGCCCTGCTAACATGTAATTGGCGTGTGCTGGCCTAATGCCCCTCAGATATAACATTATGTGAGTCAACAGTTTAGAGCAGACTGTTTTCAGCCAGAGCTCTCAGGGGGGAGACTCCATCCAGCCGAGGACAGAAACAAAAGGAAGGAGAGGATTAAGGAGAGGAGGGGGGAGGAAAGGAGATGAGGAGGAGAGAGTGATGAATGTGAGAAAGAGGAAGGAGACAGGCAAAGAAAACAAACATTGTAAAAATTGTTGGAGAACAGCGTTGAGAGATGAAGTGTGAACGCTAAAGAGCTCCAAGAATGACTTTTAAATCTTTGTTAGAGAGAAGAGGAGACTCAACGATGAAGACGAGGATAGAAGTGACACTCTGAAGCTGCCGCTGGACGAGTTTCTGGATTTCCTTTTTTTTGGACTCGTGAGCGAGTGTGAGAACAAAAGACGTGGGAGCGCACAGAAAGTCTGAAAACTGAGGCAAAGAAAGATCCGAATTTACACCTGAAATCAAATGAAGCAGGCTAATAAAATACTTCCTCATCCTGCTCAGGGTTGATCCACTGGAGGCCTCTTACTCCTGTGTTTTCATCTCAGTTACCATGTTGTCTACTCAACATTTGGACTTATCGTGTCGGAAGGAAATTACAATTTAAGACAATGCAATCATGTGATCACCAAAGCTGCAATTTTGTTGTTTCCCTGCCTTTGTGTGTGTGGGGAAACATGCTGTTGCAAGATTTTAAGCTGTGTTGCAGCATGAAGCCACACAGATGAATGTGAACACCTCGATGTGTAAATATCAGCCTGAATGCAGCAGGTATTCATAAAGGCTGAATAGGAGTGCAACAATACATGTATCTGTATTGAACCGTTTGATACAGTGGCCTTGGTTCGGTGGTTCGGTACACCCTATGAACCGAACAATACGCAATTTTGTATTTATTTATTTGATCAACTTCTGACGAGGTGTTATGTGCTGAAAGTTCAGTGAATCTGTGTTCGACTACTCCGGGGTGCATAGTCGAGCACAGATCCGCTTCTTTCATTCGGCCAAGCTGCTGAGACAGAAGAAACTACATACGCTAGGACGCTACAACATGGCGAGTTCTTAACCTTCAGCTGAAACTGAAGACCCTCCACTATCATTCAGATCTGGCGTTTGGGACTACTTTGGTTTCCGTGTTAAGTATGACCCTGATGGTAAGCGTGTCACGGACAAAAACACAACAGTATGTCGGAAGTGCAACACGATGCCAAACTACGTCAACACATCTACGCTGACATCATCCCGGGGTTTAAACAAGTGGAACCAGACAGAAACAACAAGCAGCACACATGCTGCAGACTTTACCTGGGTCATTTAGACAGCCATTAGCACATGATTCAAAGAGGGCAAAGGAAATCGACCGGGCCATAGCTACTTTTATTGCTGTCAACATGAGACCCTTTCCTGTTGTGGATAACGCCGGGTTTCAGGACATAGTACAGACACTTGATACACTTATATAGCTAGTTACATGTACTCTGCTGCTAAGAATGCACCACATAAGATAATGTTATTTTTACTTATGTCTATTTTTACATGGTGATGTTTTTGTTTTTTATGATTCTAAGTATAGACCGAAGAATGTGCCTGGTTGAGCTGCAAGAGTTAAATTTAATACAGTTTAATGAAAATGTACTCTGAGATGAAACAAATATTGGTTATTTTAATAAACCACAAGTAAAAAAGGCATTGAAATTTCTCATATTTTGTATCGGAAAAGTATCGAACCGTGAATTATGTGTATCGTTGCACCCCTAAGGCTGAACTGGGCTTTAGTTTGGAGGCACCATCAACAGATCTGTATCATTTCACGTATTCAACCAAAAGGCGTGCAGTGCAGCCGAACAGGCAGCTTCCTGACCACTTTAGGATCCAAACCTCCACTTGAAAACCCCCTTGCTAACGGATCTTCTGTCATTTTATGGGAAGAGTGAGGAGAGGAAATAAGGGAGGAAGAGTGGGGGGTGAGGGAGGATAAAGTGTGGATCAGTGTGGTCATTTGTTCATTTATTTATGCCTCTTCCTGTCTTTGTTCCTCAAAGAGCTCGAGCAGGGTCGGATTGCACCGACACAGACCTGCACAGGCTATTTCTGGATCAGCAGGTCCTGGTGCTGCATTAGGGTGACAGAGGAAAATCAGCAATGCAAACATGTCCACTAAGGCTGAACAATTAATTGCAAATCAGACTAAATCGCAATATGGCTTGTTGCAATTTTCAAATCGCAGACAGTGCAATATCTTTAACCCAAAATGTGTTGAACATTTTGGCATTGTGATGTAGTTTCTTGCAATTTCATGCCTATTTTAACCTTTTTTAACCCAGTTTTTGAAACTTAATGCCTATTTTGCTCCCATTCATCTTTTTTTTTGGCCACTGTCAGACCATGTTTGGAATTTTTACATGGTTTTTGAAATTTAATCCCAAATTTGCTGCTATAATCAATTTTCCTTAGTCACTTTTGATTTTTTTGCCTTTTTTTTTTGCAATTTCATACCAATTCTGCACCTGTTAACTTTTTTTCCGCTTCGTACCATTTTTTTATACCCAGTTTTTACAATTTCATACCTATTTTGTTTCTGTTCTTCACTTCTCCACTTTTTCTCAAATCTTTTATCCTTAGATCGATTTAATGTCATATTGGTTTTACTATAAAAAGATCTACTGCTTATGTTTATTTAAGAATACATAAGATGAGGAACATTAAAATAGTCACAGAGTAAATCGCAATTGCAATACCGGGGAAAAATATCACAATTAGATTATTTCCATAAATCGTTCAGCCCTAATGTCCACATGACAGAAATGTCCCTGAACTGTTTGTCCAAGTCTTAGAGCCTCAAAACTGGATTTATGTGAGGACAACAGACCTCGATGTCCAAACTTGTTCCTGCCGTCGGACATGTTTGTTTTATTTAAACTCTGGCACTTTGACAGAAACTTCTGGGGAACTTCCACAAGTTTACGTGCACTGACTCCAGAATCGCTCACAGAGAAAGTAAAGGAGTCAGACCTGCCTTATGCAATAGAAACTGCACTTCATTTAAACCTCCATCTGATTAGACATCAAATGAATATTCAGCATCTTGTCAGGATTTTAGAAATGCGTCGAGTATAAAGCACTCAGATTTAGAAGGATTTTCTTTTGCACAAAGAATCTGTGTGATAAATAAAAGCAAAGTGGTCGACAGGCCCCGTTAGTTTGACTCCAGGACATACTGGAGCATGATGAAGACGTACTTATTCTCTAAGTGAGGCCACTGCAGGAGCTGCTGTGTACCTGTGAGCTCCTGCATGGATCAGAAATCCTGGACAGGTTGGGATCATCTGACTCTGAAATATCACCACATCAGCTCAGTGTCAGTGAGCTACGCAGGTGCAGGTTTGATAAGCTGGACTCATGCTTTCTCTGATGTTACAAACTTCTTTCAAATGCTTCAGAGTTTTAGATTTAATGTTTTACTATACTAAACAGTTTCAGCATTTCAGAAAATCAACATCTTCAGTCATGTAACTAACTAAAAGATGTTACATAAGGAAGAGAAAAATAAAAAATAAAAAAACTGCATGAAATTCAGACCACATTTATATTGTGAAATATCTCAGAAAGTTTGATGTGTTTCCTTGAAATTACTCAATCAAAAAAGTTAACCAATATTTGGTGCCTATGAGCCCTGCATTGTGGCCATGGTGCCAACACACTTTGATTTTTGAGTATCACATCACTATTTTTATTATTATATTCTTTATTTAACCAGATAAAAGCCTCATTGAGATTTGAAATCTCTTTTCCAAGAGGGACCTGGCATGGCAGCAGCAGACAGTAACACAATAAGAACAACAAATACATTCAGACATCAGCACATCGAAACCAAACTGTTCTGAAAACACCAATTCAAAACAAAATAAGAAGCAGTCAAGAATTAAAGCAGTCACATTGTCCAAGGCCAGCACCAACAGTGACCAGTTCTGTTAGTCTCAAATCCACCAAGAGACTATTCCATGTACAAGAATCATACAGTCCATTTCTGCAACAGCACAGTAAGTTAGCACCACTGTAGTTACACCTTAAGAGCTTCACACTGATTCCTAAATTGTGGGATAGAAGTGATCCAACCTGTTCATTAACAGTGCTTTACGGTGTTGCAACAGCATGAATGAGCATGGCATAACGTGAGATTTACAAATACACAGCACGCTGCACTTTCCTGCTGCTGCATGCACTATCCCGGCTAAACAAATCATGATTAGATCGATATTAGGGATCCACAATTCTCCCAGTTCAGACCAGACTCATGTATGATACTGATTATTAAAAGAGATTTGAATAAGCTCGGTGAGATAGGATGATAATTTCTCTAAAAGAGCTTTAAAGAAAAAGGTGCTATAAAAAAATTATGTCACAACAAATTACAAAAAAATCTGAAATATTTCTGAAAGCGTGGCATACAGACACTAAATTAAACTTTTTTCATGCCTGCGAGTGAAACTAAAAATGACTTTTAACTGCTTTAAGCTTCACTGGTGCCTGTCTCCATGTGGAAAAGGACTTACTCTAAAGGGCTGAACGATTTGAGACAATCCAATTGCGTTTTTTTCCCCCAATATTGCGATTTATAAATTGCAAAACAAGGGGGGGAAAAATTGACAAAAAAAAATCTAAAAGTGGCTTAGGAAAATTGATATGAGCAAAATTTGAAATTAAAATTCAAAAACCATGTAAAAATTCCAAAAATGGCTGTGACAGTGGCCAAGAAAAGGTGAATGGGGGCAAAATAGGCATAAAGTTGTAAAAAACGGGGTTAATAAAGGTAAAAATGGTCCAAAAGTGGGAAAAAAGTGTATGAATATTGCAACAAGCCATTCTGCTAATGCTAATTGTTCAGCCCTATTACTCTAGCATCTTATCAAGTTAAGCTAAATGTGAATCACTGTGAACAAGCACAAAGTTTTAAATTCTGCTGTTGTGACAGCCCTAACACTCCCATTATCCAACAGTCTGTGGATGTTTCCGCCCCTCACTCCGCTTGCTGCTCTGGTTGGTCATTGCTTAAGACTCGCTGACCCTTTTCTCGGGCCTCTAACCTTCTGACTGAACACTTCCCAACATCATGAGGCCTCTGCTGTGTGTCAATACAAACGGCTGATGACTTTGAGCCATCGCAGAGTTACGTAAGCCCGTGTTGACACTGTCCACCACAGAATCCCTCAGCTCATTTCTTAATCCACCTCAATTATGTGCAATTAAAAAGCAATGTCCAATGTTTGTCTTAGTTTTCTCACACACAGTGTTTTCCACTTTGTGATTGTCTCATGTTGATTTGTTCCCGTCCATCCACTCACATGTACGTCACCCACAGACAGGACCCTCAGCTTAAGAAATCACCTGCAGATTAAAAATATTAATCCTCTAAAGTATGTGTGATCGCTCTGCTCCTTAAAGGGCCACGTTTAAGAAAATCTCTCCTTGTTAAAAGGTGATTGGTGTAACTGTGGGAGCGAAAAGCCGAGGGAGTCATGGAGGACAAATCCCACCCAGAGAGTCAGAGTCAGAAATAAAATTAAAGTATCTGGTGAAATCAAACCGGGAGCTGAGCTCAGTGTGAAGTGCTCTTTTTGTCCAGACTGTTCATTTTTAAGCTTCAGTTTTGTTTGTTTCTCCGAGTTAAGCCGAGAGAACGTGACTCTGTGTGACTTTAATGCTTCAGTGACAGCTCTGCAGAGTCTGAGGGCCGATTTAATGAGACACTGGGACTCTTCCTGAGATAAGACGGAGGGAAGAGGGGCCCAAAAGAAAGGGGGACACTCGCCGAGAAGTGTTTCAATACTTTGATCTGCAGCCATGACGGGGGACAAAGAGGGGGAGGACAAAGAGAGGAGTGGAGGTGAGAAGGTTTTCAACATCACTGATACCTTTTCAATCACTTTTTAAAAGTCGTAAACTTGTGATTGAATGATCAGCAGCTTCCAAAGTAGGTCTGTGCTCAAAAAACTGTCCTACCGTTGTTTCATCAGCAGTTTGAGCTCTTTGGGTTCAGCTCGGCAGCCCGGTGTCATAAACACAGAGCTGTTGAGCAGCACCGAACTAAAAAACACCACAGAGCAGAGAGAGCTGACGTGGGGAAGGGAGCCTTAAAGGGTCAGACACTGAGTGAGAATTAGGGATGTATTCCGCGGACTGGTACTTTAATCTGCTCATCACTGCTCTTTGTATGCCAGGGTTGGATGGTCTGCTCTGTCCACCCGCAGACTCAATCATTGGCATGTCTTTGTTTATAAGGCCATTCTTGGCCTGCTTCCATCATACTTGGGGAACTATCTCACTCAAAAAAGCACTGGGAGTCGGAACCTTCGGTCCCAGGACTTGTTTCTATTGACTGTACCGAGGGTCCGCACCACACTAGGTAGCAAGGCTTTCAGCTATGCTGCCCCTTCTGCATGGAATGAGCTGCAAAAAGTCTTAAAGTTAAAGGATCTGGTGTCACTTGATGCTTTTAAGGCTCTTCTGAAAGACTTGGAAGCAAGTACATTTGGCTGTAGATGTTTTGACCCGTGATTTTGTTTCTATTCTGTGAACTTGTTCTTTCTGCTTTGTTTTTAACTGTGTTGTGTGTTTTTTGCAACTCTGTGTTTGTGCTGCTGCCTGTCTTGGCCAGGACTCTCTTGTAAAAGAGATTTTTAATCTCAATGAGACTTTTTCCTGGTTAAATAAAGGTAAAATAAAATAAAATAAAATAATGTACCGGCCCCTAATTGGATCGGGACCCGAATACTGCTAAGAATCTAGAAAAACTGTACTGTTGTCGGTACTTGATCGTCTCTTCAACTGTCACGTAGTTATGACACTACCGCTGTCGACAGCTGGCTCTAGCATGTTGGTGAGGGCTAAGTGCTCGAAGGTTTGCGCTCACTTTGGCAAAGTTAATGAAAACTTGGCCCGATGCAATCTTTGTCAGAGAGAAGTTGCGTCCAAGGGGGGAGATACCAGCAACATCACCAAACACTTGGAGCGTGCGCATAGTATAAAGCTAAAGAAGTGCGGGCTGTTTGATTGCTATAGCAACACAAGTAAAGTTAGCAGCCTGGCTAACACTAAAGACTGCAGCACTGTGGCGGTGGCACCTGGTTTTGTTTCTGCTATGTCAAGTCATGGTAAGTTTTTTGTCTAGTTTGTAGTCATCATTACAGCATCGATTTTAGCACCACAAGATACATGGGTCTGTCTGTACATGCAGTCTGTTGGGCAGCATGAAGGGGTTTTGCCATCTCCTTAGCTTTCTTTTTGCCTCTGAGAAGCATTTGTAATGCATTACTTCTATTCTGGTGAAGCTTATTATTACCAGGTGGTAATAAACAAAAAGGTTGAATCTTTTAAAATCTTGTAAAGTCTTTATTTTTTACATAAAATTACATTTTGTAGTATCAATAAAGGTGTTTACACACCAGACGCTACTTGTACTACCCCGGTGATCACTCTCCATGCAAAGTCAATGTACAGCCGCGATGGGGCGGGGCTAACCCTTCCGCGATGCGTTTGCTGTGTACAAGATGATCACTTCACTCGTTGCGCGATGTCAAAGTTAAAAAAAAAAGTTGATCTTTTCAGGCGATGTCATGTGTGGCTGTGAGGCAAAAGTCAATCAGCGGTGTGTGTACGTGTGACGGTACCCTAGACAGAGTTATTCATACGGACAACAGAGTAACAATCCATGTCCGTGTGGGAAACATTAGTCAGAGAGGACATTAGTTCCGCCTAGACGGACCGCGGAAATCTCATAGACGATGCTGCTTCAGGGCATCAGCTGCAGTGTTTTGTGCTTGATAAGAAAAGGATACAGCTGGAATAATGTTTGCTTATACATCCTAATATATGATATATGATATGATCGCGGTGAAAGGCGAGCGGACGTGACGTCACCGAGCGTCGGCTGACGGCAACGGTAACCAAAATGAGGTATTTATCGACGCACGATACATCAGTGGGCGACGCGACTTTGGTAGCTGGGTCGCTTGCGGTGTGAACGCAACATAACAGTATGGACAAGTATCAATACTGATAAGGAGTATTGGTATCTGTATCGATAAAATCATAAAGATATACATCCCTGGTGAGAATACAGGTGGATCAGGGGTACTTAGTGCAACAGAAGGCTTTTGAGACATTAGTAATTATGAAAATACTCATGAGAAGTGAATCAGAGGTGCAGCAGGTTGTGCAAATGCCTGCAGAAAGACAACGAAAAAGGACAAAGAAGTCAAAACAGTGAAGCGACCAAATGGTCTTGAATGAAACAGAGTGAAGTTTTTGGTCGGTATTTTATGATGTGTTTGTTATGGTCGGTTTCCGTTGTGATTTAAATAGATTTCCATTGTCAAATTCCTAAGTTTTATTTTTCTCCAGTGAACAAGACTTTGCTTCTAGTTCGACAAGGCTTTTCTGTGTGGTCAAGGATGAACCCTGCCTCTTGTCCAAGTCAGCTGGGACCGGCTCAAGCCCCCTGCAACCCCGGTCTAGACTATGAATGAATCCACTTCCACGTTAAAAATTCTATCATGACAACAAACAGCAGGATAAAAAGGTCTTTTCCAACTTAAAGCATTGAGTGGAGAAAACAGAAGAGTCTTAAAGCATATGCCATGGCTAAAAACTTTCCAGATGTGCGTGATTCTCCTCTCTGGATAACGTCCCCATTGTCACCGCAGACGAATCAAACAGTATCTGTCGTCTCTCTGCTGTCTTCTGAGGAAGACTCCGCCCTCTTCAGCTGACAAAACAAACCACAAACATTTCTCCTCAGATGAGTCGACTGCTGAGGAGCGACAGGCCGTCAGGAGAAGGTTGAAGGGAGAGAGAGATGGAGGATAAACGTGCGTCAAACTCTGCTGAACATGAAAGAAACGTCAGGAATGTCAGCTATGCTCTTCTCCCTCCGACTCCCTCTCTGCTTCATCCTCACTCTCTGCTGCTCTCACTTCTCACAGCGCCCTGATCTCTGCTCCGGCTTTCTCCCAATAATCAACAGAGGAGTTTACAAACTGATGATCACATCAGACTAACCTCATAAAACTCCTTTAAGCATCTGTGGAAGAGTTTAAGGAGACAAGTTTACCTCAGACTCTTGATTTCAGGACATTAAAGTCTGTTCTTTAAATAAACCTCAGCTCATGACGGTCCAAGCTAGCACGTTAGCCACACGATGAAGAAGGGAGGATTTATCTTCCCAGTCTGTAGCTCTGTAGACATGTTTTGTTGGCAGCAGATGCTGAAAAGCTAACCTTGCACAGCAGCTGGATCCAACTGAATCAGTGTCTGTAAACAGGTCTGATCCGAGTCCTTTAGGGACTTGGACTTGACGGAAATTTTTAAGCTTTAGGGCTAAACGATGGACAAAAATTTTGTATGGACAAAATTTCATATCTAGAAATTCATACCAGATATCTCAATATCGATACGATGCGATATGACTATGAGTTCAATGAAAACCAAGCATTTTACAGAAATATAAAAATTACACTATACAAAAGAATGTGGAAAGTGTGGTATTACTTATAAGAAATCTATATCGTTTACATCATTGCTTTTCCGATATTAATATCCAGAATGTTCATATATTGATATTGATATGCTTACAATGTATCTTTCAGCTCCATTTAGTTTTAGTCTTTTCCCTAAAATATCTTTTAGTGTTAGTCATAATTAAGTCATCTAAACTGTTTTAATTACAGTCTAGTTTTAGTGGACAAAATTTCACAACATTTTAGTCGACACAATCTACTGTAACTTTATTAGACTGAAATATGAAGTGTAAAGGGTAAGGTATATTTTATGTTTCCTCTAATTTCTGAAGTCATGTTTAACTATTGGATAAAATGAAACATCTAATAATACCTGGCGGAGCATCTCAGTTACAACACCAGGGCTGACAACAAACAGTGAACCTGCTCTACATGAATATATCAATTTATAAAGAGAGCAGCTCTGATTGGATCGCTCCACAACTTATCCCACCACCACCAAACTAAGGCAGCTGTGATTGGATAAATTCCTAATTTATGATGAAATTAGGTCTGATTAGATTAAGCCTGTCAAACATTTTAGTCTTGTTTTTGTGCACTTGTTTTTATTAGTTACTGTCTAGTTTTCATCAGGGGAAAAGGATGTTGAAAAAGTATAAGCCAAAAGTAATTAGTCAATAATTAGCACTATTTTAGAGCGGAAGGTACAAGCAAGCAGGAAGTTTATGACTCTTATAGAGATTAGCATAGAAGCTAACAGCTTCAGTAGCAGTTTTATCAGATTTTGACCACATTTCTTATTAAACAAAAAAAACAAAACAAAATCACATCAAACACCTCTGTGGTAAGTATGATGTTACTCCATTTTTAACATGTTTTGAGAGTTTGTTTTATGAAGGGGCCCATGTTCTGTGGCGCAGAAGATTTTCCTGTAGCACATGTTGATTGACAGAACGATCGTCCAATCACCTGCCAGATTCACTTCTAAAAGGATCTGCCCTCCCCAAACACCTTCTGAGGGCTCCATCCCAGATGGATGAATTAAATATATATTATAAAGTGGGTAATGTACTGTAATGTAGTCGCCCCTGCCTACTCCACTATCTGATTGGCTCCTAATAAATGCTGATTGACTGAATGATCAACCAATCACGTGCCAGATATGCCTCTGACAGACACTTTCTCTGGGAAGTGAAATATTTTGATCAGTCCATCTGGTGTCAGGTTGCCTTTAAGGCGTCAAACACAGACATTTCTCTGGGTTGTTTTTGCTTCAACATGTCACACATTTCTGTTCTGTGAAGATTTGTGATAAAAAAAAGTCATTTTTCGCCCATGAGTATTTTTGCTGATGCTGCAAAGATGTCATGATGATACTGCAGCTTCACAGCATCAGTGAAGTCTTTGCCAGTGGAGATGATGTGTTTAAATCTCTAAATAAAAAGACTTACAGCCCTTCAGCTACCTCTGATTGTGCCTCTTTATTTTGTTTAACCAGCATTTTACAGTTTCCCTCCATTTCTGTCTGTGTCTGTCTCTCTCATATCACACCATCACTTCTCTCCCTCCTCAGCCAATCAGCAGCCAGCCTCTCCACTTCCTGTCTTCAGGGGCAGAGCACAGGAAGCAGCGTGGGCGGAGGATGCTCATTCTCCAGGAATGTGCCCGCCGAGTCCAACTACACGGGACGTAAAACATTAACCGCCGAGCGGAGCAGTGAAGTGGATCCGAGGCCTCGTGTGCTGTGACACATCGCCATGACGATGGGGCCGGAGAGGAAAGTGCGCAGGAAGTTAGCAAAGAGCTGCTGCTCTGTGATGATTAGAGCGAGCTGCTGACTCATGAGGAGCTGAGGGAGGTCAGCAGAACAGGTGTCTGTGCTGCAGGTGAGGGGCGACTGTGCAAACACTTAATCTGCTGATTAAACTCTGAGGGTTTTACACCTGCTCCCTGTTTTCTTTGGTTAAAACCACAAAGATGAGGTCGACCTTATCTCAGTTAGTTTATATCAGATAATCATAGCAGCATGTGACTAAAGGTCCGACTGACTCACTGCACTCACTCAGACATTTATGGAGCATCTCCACTTGTGGGTATCGGCTCATTTGAGGACATACTTCGATTGTAACTCCCTATTTTTGAGGCTTGGACAGAAAGCAAATGTGCTAAATTGCAGTGATGTTCAATTAATCTAAAATGTAGGACACTGGGGATGGCGTGGTTGTCTCTCAGTCTGTGGCCTTTGTCACAGGACACATGGAAATAAATATTTACCTCTGCAAAGGAGGTCATGTTACTGCCAACATCTGTTTATCTATTAGCAACATAACTCAAAAAGTTATGGATGGATTTCGATGAAATTTTCAGGAAATGTCCAGACTGGGACAAAGAACAAATTATTAGACTTTGGGAGTGATCTGGATCAGTGTCTGGATCCAAGAATTTATTAAAGGATTCTTTAACATTGCAAGATACCACCATTTTCAGCATTTGTGCATATTACTCCACCAAAAATAGTCAGGGCATTTGTAAAAAAATACAGGACAAGTTTCCAACAGGTTCTACAAAATATCAAAGACTGATCTGGATCCTGGCAAAAATCCAGATTCTTTGATCCAGGACAAGAAAAATTTAGATATCCTTGGAATTTTTATCATAGCAAGTGAACAAATAAAGGCATAGACTTGCAGCAAACGCCAAAATATAGCCAAGATACTGCGGAATCTGGAGCGTTCAATCTGATTTGTTGCATCTTCAAAAACTTTGGAGCTAGATCCAGAAGAAAACCACCATGATAAAAAATGCGATGTTCATGAATAACTATTCAACTAAAATAGATATCATTGTGGATCTGATTGCTAATGGTATGTTTTCATGGTCAAGGAATCTAAATGTTCAGATGACATAAAGGTAGGACTAATATTTATGGTGGAAATCACAATATGGGAGAGGACTGTGGCGCTGGAGGGGGTCTGTGCTCTTCAAGTGCTTTTCTAGTTATTTTTTGTGCCTTTATTTCTGGAGAGACACTGCATAGGCTTGTAACATGTAGAGAGAGGGTAACTCAAACCGATTATAGGATGGTTTCGAACCCGGGCCAGCAGAGGCATATACATGGGTCGCAAAACCAGCCCCCCTGTTGCACATCACAAGTTACAATTTACTGATCCAAGACCCTAAACTGTGAGGGCTAAACATGATCAGTACATGAACTGGTCATACTGCTTGTCTTTGTGGCACCAACAGTAAAGTTCTAAGACAGAAATAGTCCCACAATTAACTTTTTTCTAATCTAAAATGCAATTAAAAGTTCTAATCATTCAAGCAAAAACGTCAAATTCTTCTTTGAAATATTTGTACTTTCAGTCAGATTCACGAAAGCAAACTATCCAAGTCTTTCAAGAGTTCAGATGCCACTTTGCTTAAGATAAATGCTTTCTGCATAGATCTGTCTAATAAAAAAGATGCCACAGCACAATTTCCTTACTTCTGGAATTCAAACAAGCATATGTGTTGAAACTGTGGGAACAAGTTTACGACCCAAACACAGAAATCCAGCATCAGACCTAGAGCAGGGGTGGGCAACTTTTATTACCAAGAGGGCCACATAAAACCATTTTTCCCAGAGTATTGGATATCTGAGTTTTCTTCATATTTACAGCTGCTGGTTTTTGAGAATGAATGGCGGGCCACATTTAGTGATGATGGAGAGGGCCACATTTGGCCCCCGGGCCGCCACTTGCCCACCCCTGCTCTAGAGGGACCACTTTTTAAAGAATATAATCATCTTCATGGCCCAAAACAGAATCAATTAGATAACAATTTTTCAGAGGTATCACAAAGTAAAATCATCAAACTACTGAGCACTAAAACTGAACATTAATTCATAAATACACATCAGACTCCTCCTCTTAATGAACGCACTCTTTATTTCATTCAGACACGCCTCAGTCGCACAAAAAGGATGAATAATCATGTGTGTAAGAGGACAAGAGCAGGTGTTGCAACCACTGACACATTAATCTACAATAAAGGGCATTAACTGCTCAAGATGAAGCCGTTTCAGAAGAGCGGGAACAGAATGAGTCAATGTGAGCGTCATGCCACAGCCAATGTAAACCACAAGAGAGATATGACTGATCTAAAACTTCACACCCTTATAGATCAGTGTTCATTATGTGGACTAATGAATTTAGTCAACATCCTCTTTCCCCGATGAAAACTAAACAGAAACTAATAAAAACAAGAGCACATGGACAAAAACTCAACTCAAAAACTCATAAAAACTAGACTAAAATGTTTGATGGAGACTTAATCCAATCTGTAGAAAGTAGAGACAAGTTAGGAATCTATCCAGTCACAGCTGCCTTAGCTTGGTGGTGGTGGGATAAGTTGTGGAGCGATCCAATCAGAGCTGCTCTCTTTATGAATTGATATATTCATGTAGAGCAGGTTCACTGTTTGTTGTCAGTTCTGGTGTTGTAACTGAGATGCTCTGCCAGGTAGCCTAAATAAAGGTGAATAGGGATGGGAATCGAAAACCAATTCCAGCTGAGAATCATTAACAGCTCCATCAAAGAATCAATATCATGAGTCTTTTTGCTAATCAATTCCCTTATCAATTCCTTCCACTGACAGGGTTCAGAAGCGTCAGAATTGTGGCTTCACTTTTGACAAAAGGCGCCTACTGCACAACCTTAAGTGAGTGGAAACACCAGCAGAAGCAGTTATCTATGCTGTGACATGTGTTTGACATTGTTGACACTGAAAATCTACAGGCCAACATTTGCCCACACGGAAAATCTGCAGGAATCAATAAGGGAATTGTTAAAGAATTGGATCGATTAGCAGGATTGTTAATAGCTCTGGTATCGATAAAACCTTATTCCCATCCCTAAAAGTGGCTTCATTTCACACAAGAGAAATATTTGTTTCCATTTTTACATTCAATAAAGGGTTATTAGATGCTTCATTTACTCCAAGTGTAAAACATGATTAAATGATTGATGAATTAAACTTTACACTTCATATTTTAGTCGACTACATTTACAGCAGATTTCCTCGACTAAAATGTTGTGAAATTTCATCATAGACTGAAATTTAGCGATTTATATGATTACATTTTGACTAAAACTAAAATACAATTTATGCAAAAGACAAAAACTACATTAAAAAGTCCCACTGCTGTGTTTGCCTCTAAATCTCAGTCTTTCAGAAGATGCACAGTCAGCAGTTAAGCCGGGTTATTAACCCTTTAACTTCGTAATAAAAAATGTATTTTTTTTTTTAAATATTGTGGCACTCATGCAACTTTTTTTTTTTACATTCTAAATATTTACATACCAGGGAAGAAGAAGTGTTTTCATTGTAGAAGTGCGAAGAGATCAAAAATCAGGTCATTTTTGAAAGATGCTTATAACTTTATGGAGTTCATATTTAATTTATATAAGCATTTTTTTTTCTTTTTCTGACTGTTTCTTTCTACGTTTCCCTATCTGAGAAATTCCCCCTGAAATAGATGGCCTAATCAGGTTTGAGAAGTCTGGAGCATTTATTATTAAGACACAGTTACTCCATGTTTGGTCTACTGAGCGGTTGAGCTGGCAGTTAACGGGTTAATATGAGAGCACTAACTGAAGTCCTCTAACTGGGCTGTTATGATCTTCAGATCTTTCAAGTTAAATTTTCACACATTCAAGAGCAGCGAGCCGAAACAGACAGGAAAACTGAGACTGTTTAACAGGACGGTCTCTTCTGACCTTGACTTTGTCCTTCTGTGATGTCACTTTTGGCCCTTTTGCTCGTTTTTCGCTCATATCTGTGAGGACCCAACAGTAGCCCCTCGTTTCATCAGCCTGACCTCCTGTTACTAAACCAGAGCGCTCCAATCAGTGAGTGAGCTGAGGTCATTATTATCATTACAAACACACACTCTGCTGCGTACAGTGTGTGTGTGTGTTTGCGTTTCTAACAGTCCTAATCAGGAGCTTGGCAGGCCTGATAGCGGTTGGCAGGGCGAAGCGTCAGCTGTTTGTGTCGGCCTTTTATTAAAACCGCTGGCTGAATCTTTCCAGAGCTACGCGAGCGTTCTGCGGTTCTGTTGTTGATCAGATCAGGCACGGGGAAACCCACTCACTCCACCAAACCTGAGATTTTCTTTTTTTTTTTTTTACTACGAGGCTCGGAGCTGTTCTGATGCCAGACTCACTGATAGTTTGTGGTCTTTAGAGCCTTTAAGGATTTCCCAGCATGAGCCAGGAATGCAAACATGTTTCTTTAAGTGCAGAAAACGACAAACAGTCAAACTGATACTTTAAAAAATATGGCGTGTTTTTAATTTTGATTCATATTATGGTTATTTGAGACTATTGACGACCCAAGAAACTGATGAGAAAGAACAAAGAAGAAAAAGAAAATGGGCAGTACAACATCTTTGCAGATTTGTCATCTGCATATCTAATGATGTTTATCGCTACTTTTATCAGTACTGAGCGGCTGAGTTAAAGGAACACTACACCCAAACAACGATTTGGCCTCATTTTCTACTCACCCTCATGCTCAACAACACTGTGGAGTAGTTTTGGAACATCTAGGATGCAGCCGGAGATCTGTGGGTATACTCGCTGTCCACTGACATTGATATCATGACTTCGGTAAGAGCCCGAACAAACAGTGTCCTTAAAACAAGAAATCCCACATTCTGCTGTGAGCGACGGAGCCGTGGACAGACACAAGAGGTGTCAGCAGAATGTGGGATTTCTTGTGTTCTTGTTTCTTGTTCTACACTCCTAGTTATTGCAGAATGCGCGTTCCTTTGGTTTGGTCAGCCGCGGCTCCCGTAGGCCCCCGTAAGTGTATCATAGAAATGCCGAGTAGTACTGTGTAGGCTATAAACATGTGCTAAATGATGTCGTTTCGAGTAAATGGTGGACGTTACCCGCTCAGGACACTTGGATTACAGCGCACGAGCAGTATGGAGGAATATTGCCGACTTTTTGTGGACTTTTAAGGACACTGTTCGTTCGGGCTCCTATCTAAGTCATGATATCAATGTCAGTGGACAGCGAGTATACTCCCAGATCTCCGGCTGCATCCTAGATGTTCCAAAACTACTCCACAGTGTTGTTCAGCATGAGGGTGAGTAGAAAATGAGGCCAAATCATTGTTTGGGTGTAGTGTTCCTTTAAGGAGACTGTGTTTTTATTTATTAACAAGATTACGCAAAATCTACTCGACAGATTTTGCAAAAAGTTTCAGAACATGTTGGCAACAGTCAATCTCAAAAATGATTAGATTTTGGTGATGCTCCAGAAAACCACCATTAGCCAACAATAATTTTTGCTCAACAAGTGTTAAACTAAAAATGATATCAACATGATTCTGAATACCAGGTGTGGGTTTTAGGGTCATAAATCACATTACGATGTTAACTTTATCACTGAATTACTGCTTATAGATGTAACAGGATTGAACAGGATAGGCAAAAATAAGCCTTAGCTTCAGCCTGTTCCTCTTTTGGTTACAGAGTTTGATAATATATTTTTTTATTGTTTTGTTTTTTCTTGAGAAAATGCTTTGTTTTGATTATGTTTATGTCACTTACTTTCCTTCATAAGGAAGTTGATGTTGTTTAAAAGCTCACGCTCTTTTCATTTATTTTCATTTTAGTTGTATCAATGTTTTTTCCTTTTAATTCTAAATACTTATTTTTCATTTGTAAGTTTCTTTCCCATATTTCTCTTGTATCCTGCTGCTGCAGTAAATCTGTAATTTACCCCCTGTGAGACTAATAAAGAGATATCGTATTTTATCTTATGTTTGTATGTTCTTTTTTTTTGTAAGTTTAAGTTCTGTACTGTATATTGCCACCAAAATAAAACATTCATTCTTTCATTCATTCATTTCACAGCAAGATTTGAGTGGTTCTAGTTTATTCATGACACCTTAACTTTGAGATGCACATGCTTATATGGAAAGTGATAACAACTTTGTGCATCTCTATCACTTTATGTTTTAAAGACAGCTCAACTTTCATGTCTGCAGAGAGCAGAAATGAGTCTGGACATGAGCTTTGCTTTCCAAAACACAATGATTCATCCCACAAGACTGAACATCAGCATTTATTTTTAACAAATGTTTATTTTGAATTATAAAAAATGCAGATCAGTTTGATTTTGTCGTTCACTCTCTTCTCTCCAGAGCACTCATCTTTATTATTTCAGAAAGTGTGTCATAAACCATGGACCTGTCCAGAAACCAGTGCTGGTTTTTAAGAGAATCGTTCTTCACCACAGACTTCTCTCGAACCGTCTATTCTTAACAGCCAGTGATGAAAACCATCTGAAACCATCTGAAGCCTGGGAGAGGAAGTCGTCGGTCAGAAAACAGAAGTAATTATCATTCAGTGTTCGAGTGTGGGAGAACTCATCTTCTTATTCTGTCTCAACTCCTCTATAGAAGGAAATGAAACTGTTCACCCTAAGAATAAACCAATAAATGTTCAGTAACATAGTGATGCAGACGCTGAACACGTCTGTGAGCAAACGCCTCTATAGATAGACCGACTCTCTGCTAAACTCAGTGACAAAGACAGAGCGACTATGTGCTCGGCTATTTTAACCATTATGGGAAAATAAACGAGTCTACAAACCTGAGGCGTGAGTCAAAAGTGTGCTGAGTCTGCACCATCAATTCATCCACCTCACTGTCGGACCAACAGCACAGAATAAACAGAAGAAGACAAACAGGAGGATTATTTTGAAAAAAAAAAAAAAAGAGACGCGGAGGAAAGAAAGACCGTCAAACAGGGCTGAACAATTTTAGAAAAGGTGTAATGGCCCTTTTCCACTAGCACGCCTTGGCTCTACTCTACTCGGCCCTACTCGATTCACTAGCCTGGTACCTCCTAAAACAAGCTAGAGGTCAGACAATGTTGTCATCGATGAGTCATGAGCGCGACCACCCAGCATGCTAGCGGTAGCTACCAATAGCTTACCCTCATACGTCTTTTCTTTACAGCTCGATTGCTCTCGTCTTCGGCTTCATTCTGTTGTATAGCTTCCAAAACTCTCCTGTGCTTCTCAAGGGGTATTTCTTCTTCAAATCAAGCTTCAGTGTAATATTCACTATGTGACACATTAAGCACATGACACATTATTCATCATCCAACATTGATGATAAATAATTTTATTATTAATTAAGGGATACTCCAACTTCTCTTAAACAGAGGCCTTGTATTGTTGATTGTTGTTGTTGTTGGAAAAAGCACTGCCATGGTACAGGTGGAGGCCCACCTTACCCCCGACTTCAGGATGAGGACTTGTTGATTGATTTGTTCGGCAAGGACTCACTTCAAATCCACGGTATTCTGGTAAGTTATCCAAAAGTATTCGTCTTAGACGGTAGCACATGACAACAATGCCCGCCATGGTAACCCTGTCGTTAGTGCCTGTAATGGTGGGGTATATCTCCATTAAATTTATTGCTCGTTTGGGACGTTAACCTGGCTCATGCATCCTGCTAATTGGGTTTTTTCGGCGCCATTAGAACAAACCGTCCGTTTTCCTTGCTAATGGCTTGACATGCATACGGGCCGTGAAGATCAGCTGAAAAGGGCCATCGAAACATGTAAGTTAAGAATTGTGTCGGTTGAAATTGACAGTATAAGGATATGATGAAACTGATTAGTCAACAAAACGAACACTAGTCAGGTGGTCATGACGTTTTTCTGATTGACGTGATTACCCTCTAGAGTTGGTTTTTGGTGCGTGTTGCCCAGCTCTAGCATGCAGCTCTGCTCGTGCTCATCTTCACAGTGCAATCGGTGCATGTGTGCCCGGTATGATAGGCTTTTTTCCACAGCTGTAAATCCTCATTCTCCACATTCCCTCTAAAACAGGAGACTTTGAGCCTCATGTGCCGCTGATCTTGTTTCAAAAACAGAGACGGGGCCGATCGGTCATGCACACACTCCTCAGAGAGACACAACAAAAGACGGGACGGCGACCAAAGCATTCAAACTAAATCAGACGGTCAATCTGTGAATCGTGCACGCAGGGGACGAATGCAACAAGGAGGGAGGATCAACGGCACCACAGAAGGCCTTATGTGTGTGTGTGTGTGTTTGTGTGTGAAAATGTGGCCAAACGGGAGTTTCAGGCCGGCCCAGTTGCCCAGCAGCAGACAGCATTGTCACGGTAACACGCTCTTCCTGCCCCTCCTCCTCCTCGCCACCACCCGCCTCGCGCGCTTTTACCTTATAAGGCAACGCATTTAACTGCCTGTCACAGCGACAATGGTGATGTAAGAGGGCAACAAGGTGCACCTCCCGCTGACACACACACCCTGCACACACACACACACGAAAAGCAGACGCGCACAAAGAAGCTGAAATTAAATCAAAACCTGAGAAAACACAATCAGGACGACACCGTGGACCCTCGAGCTCCACACGCATGTTCACGAGTGTGTGTGTGTGTGTGCGTGTGTGCTCTAAACTGCAGGAATGTGAAACACGACACACACACACCCCCTCTGCTTCCTCTGAAGCTGCAGAAACAAACAGCAGAGAGACAGGCGAGGGTACTGACGGACAGAGTGATGAGGAGGACTATAAAAGTGAAGGAGTTGGTACTTCCTGTAAATAATCAGCTCTCAGGTCGTGTCCTCAGACGGCCTCTCCTCTCTCTGAGTGACTTTAACACCCTGAGAGTGAAACGCAGAGCCGGGAGGAAGTCAAATCTGATTTTAGAGCTGAATGAGGCTAAATATGAAACTCATGATGAGGGCGGGAAATGTGGACCAAAGTTCAGATCAGATTGTTTTTGACCTTCATGATAGAGAATTAAATTCCTCTAAATATTATCTTCCACTTCAGGAAACTAAGAAACGGTTTGGGGTCAAATCCACTGAGATAGAAGCGAGATCTAACACCGGCTTTTTTAAATAGGCACAAAATGCTTTAACTCTCAGCTCAACTGTTTGACAGGTCATCATTAAAGGTGCTGTGAGGAGAATTTATTTCCAGTGACATAAAGACTCTGCTACCCATGAGCACGCGTGGCGACTGTAGTGAAGACATGATTCAAGCCAAAGCGTGTGTTTGTTGTGATGCTAATGAATGCAGCTCAGACCTTCCTCAGAACTCTGCATTGCTTTACAACTTCTTTTATCAACAACTTACAGGATGCAAAGCGACGAGGTAATGTATCTCTTTGTAGTTACGTAGTGGTAGTTTTTCATGTGTGACAACAAGCAATTTTTGGAAAACTTAGTGTCGTAGTTTTGTAGCCGGCTACATATCGCTACTTACAGCCCGGTGCTCTAAAGGTGCGTTCACACCGGACGCTACCTGTACTACCTCGGCGATCAGTCTCCATTCAAAGTCAATGTACAGCCGCGATGGGGCGGGGTTAACCCTCCCGCGATGCGACAGCCGGCAACAAGACGACCATTTCACTCGTCGCGCGATGTCAAAGTTAAAAAAAAAGTTGATCTATTCAGGCGATGTCGTGTGTGGCTGTGCAGCATCAGCCAATCAGCGGTGTGTGTACGTGTGACGGTGCAGTTATTCATCCGGACTACAGGGCGGATGACTTCCTGCTAGGCGGAACTAATCTCAGTCAGGACATTTGCAGACGGACCACGGCAAACTCACAGATAATGCTGCTGCATCATCAGCTGCAGAGTTTTGTGTCTGATAAGTGAGTGAAAAGGATACAGCTGAAATAATGTCCGCTTATACATCCTATTATGTGATATATGATATGATTGCGGTAAAACTCGAGCGGACGTGACGTCACCGACCGACGTCCGACGCCAACGGCAACCAAACAGGTATTTATGGACGCGCGACGCTACATCTGTGGGCGACGCGACTTTGGTAGCCGGGTCGCTTGCAGTGTGAACGCACCTTTAGACGTGTCCCAATAATATAAATTTGCTCTAGTTTTAATTGTCTTGTTCCCGAAGTTGAGTATCCAGGCCAGTCCAGCCCTGTCCGACCCGACCGTGAAGCTAAGGAATAGCATTTATAGATAACCTATTTAGATGCTATAAAACTCATCTTAAAGTGTGTATTTTGATCAGGCAGATATCTAAAAGTGAGACTTTTTTTGTAATTACTTAGAAACTCCTCACAATCCCTTTAAAGAAAAAGTGATGTTTCAAAACAATATTGATAATAATATTGTTTATTGGCAATAATTTTTTGGACAATTATCATCCAGCAAAATTTGTTATCGTGTCAGGCCTAGAAACAGTAAAAAAATAAGTTCTAATAATGAGCCATAGCGTAAAAAAAAGCAAAATCCTTGGTAAATGACATTTTTAGTCATGTTTTAACCAAAAGTAGCCTGAAAGAAGAGAGTGCAGTTTAATTCACAGGCCTGTAAATACTCCTCTGATATTTCCAGTGTCTCTTAAAGATAAAATAAAGCATCCTCTCTTGTAGATGGAAAGCAGAAGAAGTGTAAACTGCACTGACTCTGGAAATCTCTCTCTTTTTAGGTAAAAAAAATGTTTAAGAATGCATTTTTTCAGAACGTTGGCGTTTTCCAAACAAGGTATCAAAAGTGTCCCGCTCTGCGCTCGTCTGGATTTTCAGGATCTGAAACAAAAGCAGGAAGTAAATCTCAAATAAAAGTGCCCTTCCTGCAAAACACACCAGTTAAAATCAGGCCTTAAAAATACTGAACAAAGGGGCAAAAGTCTGAAGTCGAGATGATGCAAACTATTTCCAGACTTTTCAAGGACTTCCTGGAGCTGCCCGTCATTAGGAGGAGGAAGGAGAGCTCGTAAAGGCGCTGACGGGGTCCAGGCCCGCTGCAAGGAGCGCCACATTGTTTGTTCCTCTGTGTTTCCGCTTGTTGATGACCCACACAAATACACACACACACACACACGTCTAGCCAAACCCCCCCCAGTCCAGCTCTGTCACACATTCCTGAGCTCACCCTGCCCTTCACAGCTTCATGACTCACTGGCCGGACGCCTGTTTAACACACGCAGGCAAACGCATGCCAAAGCAAATCGACCTGCAAATGGACATTAATCAAACGCTGAGAGAGTCCCAGAGCAGAGAGACAGTCAGGGATTACCAGGCACATCAGTAAAAAACGTTTTCTGATATGAATCCTAAAGATTGTTCTGCTTTTGGTCAGGTTAAAGTTACAAAAATGTTGTGGTCTCATGTTCTAAAGGTGATGGAATCTGAATTTTTAATGAACAATGGGATCAAAAAGTACCAAATGAAACAAATAACTCCAATCTTTTTCATCATATAAAGGGTAAAATATGATAAAAATCTTTGGATTTTAGGGATCAATTGTGAACCGTTTAAAGGGAAATCGATTAAAATTGATTTATTAAACCCAGCCCTAGTTCTGACTATGATACCAGTACCAAAAATTGCTCTAATACTGCAGAAAATTCTGGTATCGGTATCAGCGACTACTCGAGTCCATGCACCATCCAATACCACGTAATTTATAAAATTAGTAATCTTTTTACTGCTAAGCAAATATAATCAGATAAAATAAAATGAATTAAAAGTAAAGTAGGTGGCACATGCAGAATCTTTCCATATTTTTCCTTATTAAGGAAAAATAAAGTAAATTAAGTAGAAGTGGGACTATAAATAAGGCTAAAGAATTCAAACTATTGACATTGAAAATATTTACAGAATGAACATTAGGGGTGGGAGAAAAAAATCTATTCACATAAGTAACAGGATTTTTTGTTTGTGTAGAAGTTGTATAAGTTTAAACTGCACTGATTACACTAAAGGTTAAACTTTTGTTAGATAAATTTGGGCTAAAAACAGGTGTTATCCATTATTGGGGTTTATCGGAGTAGGTTTCTGTTAGGGATGGGTGAAAAAAACAATTCAATCAAGTATCAGGAGGGTTTTTTTTTATGTCTTTTTAAATCAATTTTTTTTGTTCAAAGATCTTTTTTTTCCAAATTTAAATGCTTCATGTTAGTCTGTGTTAATAAGAAACTTTTAAATGCAGTCCAGTCTTTTGAAGAGAGAGTATAAACAGCTGGTTAAAATATATTGCTGAATAAATCCTAATAACAGACTCACATGTGATGTGTGTTTTTTCCTGATATAGTCTGTAGGCATCATCATTGTTCATCTTTTCACTGGTGTTAAAAAAAAGCTAACTGATCATTGCAAAAAACTGCATTATCGTAGAATCACAATTTAGAAAAGCGCATTGTCCCAGCCCTAAAGAACATAAATACGACAGCACTGTTTGTCTGAGGGGCAAAGCCAAGAGCTCCGTTTGGTCTAAAACCTGACATGAGATCAGATTTTGGTCACTGAGCTCTCTTGTTGTTTTGCTTCCAGCAGCAGGATTTATTTTGTCTTCTGTTGCTCATGCAGGAGAAACAACATGAAACACGCCTACATGTCAAATCACACACACGAGCACACCCCTCCCACAACAGCCTAAAACCTTAATGCAGTGATCCCCTGGCCCAGATACACACTCATGCAGCACTCTGAACACACACAGGACACCCCCGAGCCCCTCAGGGTGCAGGGCTTAGGGGGCTCGTACCACTGTGTGTGCAGGCCGGGTCAGTGGGGGGATCAGAGCTCCACACTGACACAATCCCTTTAAAATGACTTTAATATCACGGACCCCCACCCCCTCCGCTGCGTATGGATCAGTCCAGGATGTGTAGACGGTGAATCAGTGAGTCTGATCCTCTGAAACTCTTTCTGTGCGTCTGAATATGAACAATAAACAAGCGGATGGTTCACATCAGTTATAAGAACATCGCACATGTGTGAGTGTACTGGAGTCAGACTATGAACACACACAGCAAACAAACGTACACGCAAAACACTGTTTGATGATCAGGGATGGGAATTAATTAGATTTTATCGATACCAGAGCTATTAACAATCTTGCTAATCCATCTAATACTTAACAATTCCCTTATTGATTCCTGCAGATTTTTCCATGTGGTCAAATGTTGGTCTGTAGATTTTCAGTGTCAACAACGTCAAACACATGTCACAGCATAGATAACTGCTTCTGCTGGTGTTTCCACTCACTTACGGTTTTGCAGTAGGGACCTTTTGCAAAAAAATTAAGCTACAATTCTGACGCTTCTGAACCCTGTCAGTGAAAGGAATTGATACCATAATGATCCAACTAATGAAGCTTCTTTGATTTAAAGTCAGAATCAAATATTTCTTGTTTCATGTCTATTTCTCAATCAAACACACCATCAGAATTTGAGTAACAGGTCATTTCTTGTATGGAAAAGACTTTCAGTCCTTACGAAAGCTAAAGCTTATTTGGTTAAGTGTCTTTCCCAGAACAAAAATGTACAAATCCGTATGTACAGGAATTGATACCGATTTGTAACAAGTTCTTACTTGTTCTGCTTTCCTGTTCCTTAAAAGGTGCACAATCCTCCAGGATTAAACCTGACTGAGCTGCGATGATATTACGCCATTTATGACGCAGCACGCAAACAAAGTTAAGAGAAGAGGATCTTTTTGTACCACAGAAAATGTCTGATTGGATAAACTAGACCTGAGAGATGATGACAGGACGGGGGTTGAATCTAGGGTTAAGCAATATCGGGAAAAATGATGTTGCAATAATTTTCTCTTGTGATATACAAATTGCATTTTTAAGGGAACTTTGCAGATACATGCTGCTCTTCATGAGCATTTCTGGCATCAATATGAGAAAAAAAATGAGCAGGGCTGGGACGATACGCTTTTCTCCAGATTCAATTTTTTTGTTTTTTTTTGGTGCCGATTTGATTTCAATTGCGATTCCACAATACTGCCGATTTTTGCAATCTTTAGTTAGCTTTTTTAACACCAGTGAAAAAGATGAACAATGATGATGCCTACAGACTATATCTGTTATGTAATGATATGATCTGATATGTAACTGTTGCATAGATGCATGCTGCAGTTGTGATGTTAAAACTCCAAATCCACATCTGTTTGGACCTGGTTCTGCTTTTTTCAAAACTTAACATTCAATCAGAGGTAGAGTACAAACAGAGCACTGGCTGCAGCAGGACAGACATCCTCCTCATCTAATCAAATCTGCAATGAACTACACAAAAACCTTTAAAGGAGACATATCATGCTTGTTTCTCCTTTTCACTATGCCAGACTAGGATGCCTGTAAAGCATTTCTGCCCTCAGTACAAGTCGTTTAGTTCCTTCATTGCCCCACAATAGCGTTCTCAAAATCCTCATTTTAGGCCATTATCAAGCTCTCTTTGAAACACTCGGATCTCAGGATGACCTAAAGTTACCTCGCAACATCACAGCCCTTTGTACTCTGATTGGTCAGTTCTATCGGGGGTAGAGCCAGCCTGTCCTTCTTCTTCTACTTTATTTTCCAGCAGGCTCACAGCAGCAAGCGCGTATTGAGGCCAGAGCTGGTAATGAGTGACTGTGAGCCAGGGAGCTATATACTGCTGCTGGTGGATGTGTTCCTCGGTGACGGTTTTGTGGCTGATGGACATCACAGAGGAGGAAGTGTTTTATCAGATTACTCCAATAAAAAGGAAGGTACTTCTTGTCATCATGACGTTTGAAATCTCACGGACATCTTGCAATGACCTATTTTCAGAGGCATCAAATCTTGTTCTAGGATATCAGAAAAAATACAATATCTTATTTTTTGAAAATTAAGGGGGTGTTAGGTCTTGTTTTCAAATTTATTATATTATATGTAAGTATTAAATCATGCATCAACATGATATGTCTCCTTTAAGGATAGCACTGGTAACACTGATCCATATTTAAGGCTGTTTTCTGATGTTTAAAATATAATAAACCCATCTGTTTGAGGACAACATCCTTCTGAAGATGAGAAGAGGCAGATGACGAAATAAACTTCCTCCAGTTCCCTCACACCCCTGTTTTCTCAGAGAATAACCGTCACCATCCAGTTTCCTCCGTTTACTGACATATTTCTCTGCTAAGAAACAAGCACGAGGTCTGTGGGTGAAAACATGTGAGCTTCATTTATAAATATCTGTGTTCAAATGTCTGTTTGCTCTCACAGCTGATGCTCTAAATACATTTTTCATCCATACATCCGCTGATCAGATCTCTTATAGATTTAATATCAGTTTAAGATTCATTGATGAAATCCTGATATCGAGTTTGATACCACAGCAGCTGGTACTGCAACCCTGCTTCGGCCTGTTCCTAAGCAACCGGAGACTACAGCATCTTATTTTTAGAAGGTTTAAAAAGCTTCTGGTGTCCGTAGTACGAACCATCCCGACCACCACGCACTCACTCCTGCACGTTTTCTGTTTTTACCATCAGGACTCATCCTCTGATGAACAATAATGACTTCAGCTCTGCATCTGTCCCTCTGTCCTCCTCAGCCTCGACAACACAGCCATTTATCAGCTCATGTCTAAGGACGGGAAATAAAACGAGAATTTTCTGTTTTAGGAAACCTCTTTAAACAAGACACAAGCTGGAACGTAATGTTCGTCTTGATAGAGTTAAAGTTGATTTAAACAAATTCTGTCGGGTGTAATGCTCAATAAAAAGGTCATTTTAGAACAAAACTCCAGCAGGAATGTGCTTTAGTCCACAAAATAATCATTTTAAAATGTTTATTGCAATTAAGTGAGAATTGTTACCCCCGCCAAGGAGGTTATGTTATTGTTGCAACTGTTTTTTTAAGTAGTTTGTTGTTTCTCTGTTAGCAACAGAAACTCAAAAACTTATGGACGGATTTCGATGATATTTTCAGGAAATGTTCAGATTGAGATGAGGAACAAATGATTAGATTATGGGACTAATCCGGATCACCGTCTGGATCCGCCATGATAAAAAAAGCAAATTTCGTGAATAACTACTGAACTAAAATAGCTATCATTATGAGTACAACTGCTTATGTTACGTTTTCATGGTCAAGGAATCTGAATATTTAGATAAAATAAAGGTAGGACTAAAATTTATGGTGGCAATCACAATATGGATGAGGACTGTGGAGCTGGCGGAGGTCTGCCCTCTCCAAGTGCTTTTCTCGTTTCATTCATTCTAAGTATAACTTTGATGAACTTTTACATTATTAGTCACAATAAGGGATGCATGATATTGGATTTTTGGCAACATCCAAATCGCCAACATTTCTGAATTCATTATTGCAAATACTGATACAGGCATGTTTTTGTCAGGAGAACATCTTTAGTTTACAAAAATGGATGTGTTGCTCTCATAGTGACAGTGTTGTTTTGTAACGAACAGATCCAAAACTAGAAAAACAACTCTTCATTATTAGAAACTAAAACCCTTGACCATTAAATGCACCCATGCAGCGAGGATAAGGTGAATTATTTTGGTTCATTTGAGTATTTTACAGATTTTGCAGCTGATATCAGGCATATATTTTCCTGACAAGTTTTCGGGCTAATATCTGTTGCAACCAACAACAATTTACACAATCCTTTTGGCATGTGAAATCTGAAAATAAAGCCCTGCTGTTATGGGAGTCTGCTCATGGCTCTGCTCTGGCTGTGAGAGTGAATGCAGTCAAACAATGAAAATATCAGACATGTCAGAAATTCTTTCATGCAGCTGGAGGCAGATGATCGAGATGTGATCTTCTGACATGTCTCCTTGTTCATGTGCATAATATGGCTCAAATTTGACTTCAAAACCAGTCATACAACTCAAAAAACAGCTGAGAAAGTCCTTAAAATGGCACAGTGTGCACACAGCTCTGGACTTTTTGTTACTTTGTTCTATAATATCAGGGTTTTCAACTTGATGAAGCAAAAGTTTGGACATTTTTTAATTTATTTACAAAAAAAAGGACTGATCTCTCTAATGTTTATTTTCAGATAGCTCAAGATATGAAGACATGATTCCACCCTGCCCTCAATAACAGAGTAAAGATCTCTATTAGGCAAAGCAGAGACTTCATCTACAACACAGCTCAGCAGGAGAGCCGTCAGTTTGTGCACAGGCATCAGACTAAAAGCAGAAATAACCGTCACACACGAAGGTGTAAAGAGTCTAATTCTGTGGCTGTGAGCTCAGCAGGAAACACCACAGTGACGAGCCTTCACGTATCCGCAGCAGAGGTGTCAAAACCAGAGCGCTGAGCTCAGGCACACGATGAAGACCGTAGACCGTGAGGATGTGGAGTTACTGCAGGGCACCAGGGTGTGAGTTAACTCCACGTTAACGCCCCACAGCGCTATGAGTCAGAGCCGGGCCAACACAGGAGGCTTTGTTAACAGCAGAACAGTGGCTAAGTAATCCCTGCAGCCAGCTTTGATTGGATCAGACAGGATAGTGGAGTCGTGGCCGATGGCAGAGAGGGCAGACGACTTCCCTGACCCACATTTGGAGCAGGAGCGGTGACGGGATGGAGCACTTTCTCCTGCGGCAGCTGGTCTGACTGGAGAGTCAACTCTGACTCTTAAATACTACATCAGCTCAGACAGGGGGTTTGGTCATTCTCAGTCAGGAAATTATTCCAATCAACTGTACATACTCTTACTTAGTGAGGGTTTTCCGCCTTTCTATGTGGCCCTGGGATTGGGTGGCAATCAGTGCAGTGTGTACCCCACCCCACACCCAATGACCCACCTCCAAAAGGAAAACGGTGTAGATACTGAATGGATGGATGATTGGAAATCATGCTAATTAGCAGGGCTGTTCAGGCTCCTGCTTTCATATTAATTTATCACTTTGTATCACCTGTTGAATACATCTCCACCTTAAAGAACCCACTTTGTCAGCTCTTTAGGGTGTTAAAGGTCTTCTTTGAACAAGACAAAAGTTTCCAACATTAAGACCTCTCCTTCTCTTAATGGTGCCAACAGCGACCATAAACATCTCACTCCTGACTTCCCAAACAAACTGTTGTCTCACGACTTTTTCATCAGCGCTGAACAGACCGATCACAGCCAACTGGACTGGGGTCATGTGGGGAGGGGGGCTATAAATAATACTGTCTCAGACAGAGAGAGAATACAAGTGGATCTGGAGTGCTCAGTATGAGAAAGTTAGATGTTTACTTTAAGCATTTGTGGTTTTATTATCATATATAGGCAGTCATCAAAATAACAATATGAACTAAGTAAACAGCTAAGACTTAAAGGTGCAGTGTGTAGAACTTGGCATTTTACCAACATCTAGCGTTCAGATTCTAGAATGAACCTAACCGTAGCCGAAACGTCACGTCGCTGAGCAACAGAATCCTGTGAAGACCAAAAAGGATCCTGAACACAGCACACAATTTATGTTGTGTGTGTTTATACACACAGTTTGAATCCCTAGGACAGAGCAACAACTTTCTAAGCATCCACCACCATCCCCTCCTCTTCTTTGCCTGCATTCCAGGTAGATTTCAAAACCAGTGGGCAGATTCGCGTTTCGTTCTTTTTGTCCCCAAAAACCACCCGTAGACAACACGGTGGATCAATATGTCGGCCTAGATGAAACAGCGGCCCACAGTAATGTAATTTATTTTATATCGATTTTTCTAACTAAATAAGAATAAAACAAACATTTTATGGGGATGATTGTACTCCTATTTTGACGGACTTTACATACAAACAGAAACATATATCTCCTATATTCACCATTTCTGTTTGGCGAAATGCAGTGGATGTATAAAATGCCACATTCTACACACTGCACCTTTAAGTAAAATGTGAGCTCTTCAACTTAAAGGAGCATCAAAAGTGTTTGTTTGCTAGACAGTGGTGGCCTAGTGGTTAAGGTCCTGCCACATCAGGTTCACCCTTGAGCAGGTAGCCCTGGTTTGAATCCCGCCTGAGGCCCGTTTCCTGCATGTCATTTCCCCACTCTTACCCTGTTTCCTGCTCTATCCGCTGTACACTCTCTCCTCTCATTAAAGGCATAAAAAGCGAAAAATAATAACAAAAGGATTTGTTTGCTGAACTGGTCTGGCTGTCAATATGCCATTTGATGCATTAATGCTAAGACAAAACATAATATAATCTTGCAGAGGTTGCTGCTGGACTGCAGCAACAGTTTTGTTTCTGAAGAAACAAAAACAAGCAAAAGAAGATGAGACCAATAAAACATATTTCCTACGGTTTAAAATGAAAAGACATGTTGATTAAATTGATTTCAAAAGCCATTTCTAATTAGTAAAAGGAGAATAATAATCAGACTGCTTGTATTATTTGATTTAAAGAAGTAGTCTGATTAAATCAAGGACTCTTCTCACTTTGCTGCATTGAGATTCAGAACAACATTGAATCACAACGAATTATTCCCAGTCATATCCACCGTTCATCAGTGAAGATGCACAGCTCTACGAGTTACCTCAGAGTAGTTTTACATCTGCAGTCTTAGACCCTCCAGTTAAGTCAAGTGTTCAGGTCTAAATAAACCAGCTCTAATTTGTCATCAGCTTGTTCTGTTTGCATTTGCATGTTCCACAGACTCACTGTGGCATTGTGTTTGCAGGAGGTCAAACTGACCCCACGCAGTTCACTTAAACTATCGGCCGTAATGACAGCTGAATTAAAGCAGCACTGCAAAGAATTCATGACAGACAGACAGTTTGAGTCACCTTTGCATGTTTCCCTGATACTAAAGACACATCAACTGAACACCGACTCTTAACTCCCCATGCAAAGTGTAATTCCAATGTACAAAAGTTACAGCAAAGCAATGTGGTAACTGTGTGCTTTCTCCTCCCTAAAGTTTAATATCCACAGTGAACTATGTAAACTGTGTGAACTATGCTGTGTTCCCAATTTAGACTGATTGATCAAATCTCCATGACAAAAGTTTTGCCTAAATATGAGTTAAAATAAAGTTTTATGACTTGCTAGTTCAGGCCAACCCTGCACAAAAAAAGAGCAGTTTGACTTATAACTTGGTTAAATCATCAGAAATACTCTGCAGCACTGAAGTCGAGCTGCAACTTAAACATCAAATTTAACATTTTAAAGGCCTTTTAATGACCCAGAGACAATTTAATTCTTTTTTTAAATCTCTTAGTGATTCACTTCTCTGATTAAATGGTGCTGAAGACTTTTTTTTGCCATGTTCAAACCCGTTGTCCTGGTTCGGTGTTTCTTTTATGCTTCATCTTGAAGCCACATTTTCTCCAAGAAGCTTCTCTTATCATTCATTAGCAGCACCTCTAATAAAAGCTTCCTATAATGCTGCAAATCCACAGAAAGATCTATTTAAAGTACTATACAAAGATAACTAGACAGACTTTGTGAGACCTGAGGCCCAGACTCTCCACTGAGATGATAACTTCTCTATTTGTGCAACTTCTCGTGCAATTTATGAGCATCCTTTTGCAAATCAAAGTCAGAAATGAGCCGTATTCAGTGCCCTTGGCTTCTACTCATGTTGCCTTAGTATCAAAACAAGCGCCCATATTGTTTTATTTTTAGAAGTTTTGGGTCAACTATGCCATCCCTACATCGGCCCGTGAACACATGAAACATTATTCAGGACAGTTGATCGTCCCTAATGTGGCAGTTCAGACCAAACGGCGGACAAATTCTCCTCTGTCCTGCGGTTCTGCTCGCCGTACAGTGATCTGCAGGCATTCCCTCCTTTCTTGGCGGGCCATCTGCTCGGTTAAGGCAGGGGTGACACACAAACGCACAGTGATCCGTCTGTCTTCGGGGCCTGACTCAGAGGGTTTGCCTGACTGGTTGCGTGCGTGGTGGCGACTTTATATTTGAAACAGGGAAGGGGCGAAAACCGCAGAGACCTCAGAGCCTTCCTTCCTCTTTCTGCAGATACTACGACTCCCAGGAGGACGGATGCTGCTCCACCAGCAGCTCCTGATCCATTTACTCTGCTCTGAGAGATTTATTCCTCAATGAGTGGCTGATTACTAACATTACATTAACACCGTCCCTTCACACACTGAGGCCGTAAACATCGACTCTGCTCCGTCACAGAGAGTGCAGAGTGAAGTTAGAGCAGAAAAAGACAAAGAGGGAAAGAATCCTGCTGCTTCCTGTCTCGGTTTCAAACCCTGAGGCCACGGCAGCAGCAGCGTGTTTGGATCATCTGTCTGTTCAGCTGCATAAACTGGCAGTGAACCTGCAGGAGGACTTTATCATCCATCTGCTCTACATGCCTGCACGGTGGTCTAAATACAGTCTCACATTTACAGGATGAAGGACTTTAATGAGACTTAAGTCTGGTTTAAACTTCTGCATCACAGCTACACCATAACACGCGGTCTCCAGCACTCATACTCACACATCAGGGCGTCCAAATCTCCCTGAGCTATCCCGCCAAAATGCTCATCGGCAGTGCAGTTGCTATTCTGGTCTCGTCACTTACTGTTTGTTTGTACACAGGAAACCAATAAAAACTAAAACAGAGTATGACAGTGGAGTACAGCGTGATCACAAGAGGAGAGAGGAGACACTGAAGATGGTAAAGTACAGAAACAGAGAAATGACAGCCTGACTGAGGCCTGGACCACACAAATACGATATATTTCTTAACGCACATTTTCCATCCAATTGGGCGCTCTCTCTCCATGCTTTGCACTTTTTGCCCTCTTCACAGCTCTACAAAAGACAAAAGACTCTGAAAATTAGTTTTGTCTGCATCTCCTGACCGGTAACTTCAGCTGTTTTTAGACAGTTAAGGTGTTTACACACCGGACGCTACTTGTACTACCTCGGCGACCACTCTCCATGCAAAGTCAATGTACAGCCGCGGTGGGGCAGGGCTAACCCTCCCGCGATGTATATGCTGCATACAAGATGATCAGTTCACACGTCGCGCAATAGCAAAGTTAAAAAAAAAAGTTGATCTTTTCAGGCGATGTCGTGTGTGGCTGTGCGGCAACAGCCAATCAGCAGGTATGTGCGTGTGTGACGGTACACTAGACAGACAGTTATTCATCTGGACTACAGAGTCTATCTATGTTTGTGTGGGAAACACAAGTCAGTGAGGACATTAGTTCCACCTAGACGGACCGCGGGAAACTCACAGATGCTGCTGCTGCATCATCAGCTGCAGTCTTTTGTGTTTGATAAGCGAGTGAAAAGGATACAGCTGGAATAATGTCCGCTTATACATCCTATGATATGATATATGATATGATCGAAGTGAAACTCGAGCGGGCATGACGGCAACGGTGACCAAAATGAGGTATTTATGGACCCGCGACGATACTTCAGTGGGCGACGTGATTTTGGAAGCTGGGTCGCTTGCGGTGTGAACGCAGCATTAGACTGCTTCTATTTTTTTGACTATGCATTAGGGGTGTAAATCACCAGGTTCATGACAATATGATACGATATAGATTCTTTGGACAATGATACGATTTTTGGTGATATCACAAAGTCTGCCATGATTCGATACGATACGATTCTGGAACCTTTGGTCGGACAATATTATGTACTCACTGAACACAATCGGCAAAATTTCACCTGAAGCAAGTTAAGAAGTACAAAATAATTTTTAGATATGAGATAACTGAGTGTGTGAGACTTGAGAGGAAATTTCAGAACGACGCGCGATTGAGCGGAAACTGACATGCATGTCCAGTCGGGATTTCAAAATAAAGGCGTATATTAAAGATGACGATGGTCATCAGTGTTTTGAGTTTCCAGTTTAATACTCAGTGGTGTGGTGACACTTTAACTTTTACTCTGTTTTACTTTATTTTATTGTATTTCATTGCTCTTATTGTTTTCATTGCTTTTATTTATTTTTAATTGTTTTATTTAACGCTTTTTACTTCCACCTATTGTAAAGCACTATGGTTCACCGCTAGGGTTGTTGTAAAAGGCTGTATAAATAAAGAACTATTACATTTACATTTAACCGTGACATGAGGACCTGAACCTTTCTAACTCATACTTGTGATTGTGCAAGAGCAGCTGCACCATGTAAAGGGTCAGCTGTGAATGCGCATGGAGCACTCACGCTAACAAACAAACTGTTTTGGGGGTCAAGCCCACTTCAGTATCATAAAGACTTTTGTTGTTTTTTTAATTTTTGGTTGTGTTCTGCAGAATCTTCCTGAACTATGTGTTCTTGAGCTCTCAGAAGGCAGAGAAATACTTGGATCATCATTTCATTGCTTCAAATATTTATGAATTTAAAGCTTAGCACAGAAAACAATGAAGTATCTAAATCCAGATCTCCTCTTTGTGTTGAAATCTTCAAAAAAACAAAACTACACCCTATCATCTATCCCATGTGTCTGTGCGTAAGAGCTGCAGGCGCTCGGTCTCTGGGGGAGCTCCTGAACTATGAAAGAAAAATAAAACAGATTGAAGTTCTGAGCCGGCCCCGGGCTGGTCCTGGAGATGCCTGTCCAGAAAAGTGCATTGTGGGATATATTAAATACATAACCTGCAGCAGCGATAAGGATCCTCGAGCTGAGCGAGTAAATCAGACACAGAAAACACACGCTGGCTTTACAACAGCAGCAGTCAGAAACACACCGAGCGTCCTATAAATAGGAACAACAGTCCGATTATCCTCTTTTGTCTGAGCCTGTTGCCTTAACGACTTCAGCATAATGGAGAAATGTCAGAGAAGAAATAACACAGAAGGAGAGAGAGGGAGCTGCGTGGGATTATCTGCTGAGCTGATAGAGCGCCCTCGCTTCAAAATAAGAGCAGAGGAACCTGGAGGTCGACTCATCGGTAAATATTTAACGATGCTGTGGTTGAGCCCCAAACAGCAGCGACCTGCTTCAGGTGACAAACCAGCAGGAGGGTCACTATTTGAAATAAGAGCTTATTTTCCTGATTTGACTCAGTTTTCTGGCACATTTACTAAGTTAGTTTGTCATAAAATAAAAGCTGATGGAGTGATGCGTTGTGAGGATTAGGGTCTCCCCTGGATGGTGGTTTTCACACCTGAAGCTCTGCAGGAAAAGTGCTGACATTTCCTTTTAATCATATCATGTTCACACAGAAATTCAGTAGAAATTCACACAAACTGTCCTTTCTGGTGTTGCCAGATTTTTCTACTGAAATAAGCAAACAGGTCGGTAAAACAGGCCCAAAACAAGCAACCTCCAGCTTTTTTTTCTTAAGAGACGGCTGCATAAAGTGTGTATAAAACAGCTGGTTAAAATATATTGCTGAATAAATCCTAAAAATGGACTCACATGTGATGTGTATTGTTCCTGATATAGTCTGTAACACCTTTTTCGTTGGTGTAAAAAAAGCTAACTAAAGATTGCAAAAATCAGCAATATCATAGAATTGCAATTTCAGTCGAATCAACACCTAAAAAAATCGAATCAGGAGAAAAGCGTATTGTCCCAGCCCTACTGTCTCCTTGATTTTTCTAACCAAACAGACATAGTCAGGCTTTTTCCTCAGTTTTATGTTGAACCTCTACAACTTTATTATGCTGAAAACAATAATAGCTGCATTAGAAATTAATATCATTTAGGCTATAAGGACTTCTTTTTGTGCAAAAACTTCATTTTTACTTTTTTTTTTACAGTAAAATTTACATTTGTTTTTGGAGTGAGGCAAAATTAATGTGTAACTTATGATTTGTGTTTATATTGGTATTAGAGCGAGCATCAAACCCCTCTTGAGTTTGGAGGCACAACAAGCAAAAATGATCAACAAGCCTAAAAAAACACAACCCGTTACTTCCAATATTTACAAGCAACTTTTCAAAAAAAATAAGTAACTTATAAAAAGCAGATCTGGCAACGTCTTTGTCTGCCCGTCCCTCTGCGTTGTGCACTTTGTCATGACCGCAGGCTGCAGTCTGCCTGATCTGAAGCTAGCTAGCAGGCTAAGCTAACAGCAAACTGTGTTATGATTTAACCCTTTCACTCCCAGCTTAAATGCTTGGCAGCGGTTAATTAATTCAGGAATATTTGAAGTGCTAAAAACATGTTTGTTTCTGTCAGTGTTTAAGGACATAGAATAAACTAAAAACAAACCAAAACACTGATATTTCTTTAATTGGGATTTAAAGGTTTAAATGCAGAAAACTATTAGCATTATTCTTATTAATACGTAACCATTTCATGATATGATTTTTATATATTCAGTTTTTTTTATTGTTATTCTATTTATAAACATTTCTGCCTTTTCTAACTGATTTTCCCCCAAATATTTCAGCATTTTTATGCCATCACTTAATCATCGGCATAAAATATCTTTTTTTTGTTTTTTGGAGGGTTCTTTTTGTTTCCTGAAGTGTCAATTAAATCTGACAACATTATGATTAGTTCCTTTATTTAAAACATTACATATCCCTGTTTTTATTGATGACCTTTGCCAACAGTTGAGCTGGTAGTTAAAGTGTTAAGAGTCCAGTGATGAGCTGCTAACAAGCTGTTGAGCTAAGTTAACTCTTCCTGTTTTTAACACCTGAGCACAGACGGTGACCCTGCTGGATCCTGCTGTTATCCGTTGTTGGCATGGCCTGGTATGATGAGAACATAAGGGTGTGTACTGTCAGTCTCACAGTATAATGACTTGATGATCACAATAAAACTATAAACAGGGTGATGCATCACTGATTTGAAATAAAAAAATATTTAACTGAATTTCCCCACACAGAACCGACAGAACTGTGTGAATCTGCTTTCTTAGACTTCATCTGTTGTTGCTGTGGAGTCAAACTTGTGTTAATATAATTTACTTTTACCAAAACTGTGTACATTTGAAGTATATCTGGATGACTTTTGGGATACATACTGCAACAGCAGCAGCTTTATTTGGAAAAAAAAAGTCCATCTCCACATGATGTGTTGTTGACATCATTTACATTTCATTGAGAGCATGAGCATGAGAGTGTGTGGGCTCAAATAACTGCACACCATCCACTGTGTCTGTTGCACGCACGAGCCTTTGTGAGCTCCCATGAGCCTCTCCTCTTCACCTTCTCGCCCAGTGCCCCACTTTGAAGCTGTTCAATAATACAACGAGGAGCTCGCAGAGGAAATCAGAGACGACCTCAGAGGAAACAAACACACACTCTGCTTGAATGATGGCCTGTTTGCTGCGTCTTCACATGTTGGGTCAAAAAAGCCGCCGTGACAGACGGAGGCACAACAAACACAAAGCAGAGAATCCAGCAGGTGTTTCCCATCCCACCTGAGGCTCCTCGCGCACAGATTTAAACTGTTCCTCAGAAAAACCACAGTAAATCACAGATCTGATTAATCTACAAACACTGGAGCTCGCAGACACATGTATAATCACACTTTATTCTCTGTGTCTCGACAAGCACGGCCCGTTTGCTCCCCGCCCGCTCGCTCACGCCCAGCAGGAGGGAGAAGAACCTGTCTAGGTGTGGCCATGTGTGCAGATGTCCATCAGGCTTTATTCAACACATTTACTGTGATATCAGGGAGCTGTCGACTTCAGAATGCTCTTAAGAATCAGAAAATAAACGACCTTTTGGTCACTTTAATCTGCTGTTCTCAAGTCTTTACTGCATATATATAATTATGTGTTTAATGTTCAATCAGGGATGAGAAACTCTGACAAAAATGACCCTTGTTGTCATTGGATTGAAGGGTTTTCTCCACATATTAGTTTCTGTGATTTGTAATTTACCAGCAGAGATTAATATCATCTGATATAAGCAGTTATGCTGTCAGTAGTTACACAGACTTTGGCCCTGTCCACATGGAGGCAAAAATGTTTTTGCTTTAAAAATGTTCTCTGAAAAGAAAGCATCAAAACACTGAAAACACTGCAGCACATATGTCAGATCTGTAGGGGGTGCTGCAGAGAGATACTAAAACCACAGAAGAAGACATGGAGCACGTGAATAAATGTTGAGAAATGTGAACATTTCCGTGTTCTCGGGCATTTTGTTTAAGTTTTTTTTTTTTTTTTAAATGTATGTTTTTGGGCATTTTGTGCCTTTATTGACAGGAGAGAGACAGTGGATAGGCTTGTGAAAGGGGGAGAGAGAGTAGGGGAAGACACTCTGCAAACTGGTCACAGGCAGGATTCGAACCTGGACCGGCAGAAGCATGTACATGGGATGCCTGGTTGCTAACCACTCCGCCAAACCAGCACCCCGCATTTTGTTTAAGTTAAACAAAAGGTTTTGACAACATAGTTTTTAAAAAATATCAGGATTTGTCGTTTGGAAATGCAGGCCTGGTATTTTCAGATTTATCCACTCTAAGATACTGTATGTTTTCACAAATGTGCATCTTCAGGCACCTGAAACGCCGTATCCATGTGAAGAAAACGATTAAACAATTAAAAAATTGCAAAGATACGTCTGCATTTGTCTCCATGTGGATGTCTTAAATCTAATGAGCAGAATTTGGGACAGTGCGCAGGTACAATGTCCAGAGAATTTGTTGGTTATTTAAGTAGATTTTTTCTTTTCTGATCAGACAGATGTATGAACAGGAGTTTCACAGAGGCCATTAAAGACAGCTATACCTACCTTTTGTTTAGAAATGTTCCTGTTTTTATTGTTGTCTGTTTTATTTTTGTCAGAGAAGACAGGCATCTGTCTTTAAAGGTCTATTAATAAGAACTGTGTCTGTCTATTGGGCCTTATTTCATCAACATAAAGAATCAAACTTGATGATTGTTGACACTGATGTCACTTATTCTGGTTTGGGCTGTGAGGTAGCTCAAGTTTCTGGTCAAACACCGAGGCTACTGAGGGACAAAGTTCAGGAAGCGTCATTTTAAGCCTCTGCAGCCTTCACTGTATCCAGGAGAGGAACTGTGAGTAAGAGCGGCGGGTCGAGTGTGATCACCTTTCTCGTCATCGCAGATATGTGTCAGATCTGGAGATAATCCGGTCATCTGAGTCGGGCTGTAATCTGCAGCTGAGTGGAGGTGGGGGGGGGGGGGGGGTCTGACAGATGTTCAGCAGCTCCAGAGGACGTCCAGATTGAGGACGACGTCAGACAGGGAACAACGCAGACTCACTTTACTCTGCCGACACGAGGAGTCGGAGTCACACCGAAGCACGTCAGATACTTTATTCTGACCTTCATCATCATGTCGTACTGAAACGCTCCAGCTAAAACCTCAACAATCAAAGATTACTCTGGATCTCAGAGGTCTGCCTTCTTGTATATCGAGCATCATTGTTAAGCACATTTGGAGAGAAGCCTTGAGACAACGGAGCTCAATATTAGGACTCCAGAGGGACTAAGCAGACTTTAATTAAATTTGGGAGATTAAGAGAAAACAGATTAAAAGAGCGAGCTCCACTGGAGCAGCGGGGACCGAGATTCGCTGACTTAGAGTCTCCAAAATCAGAGGGTGTTACATATTCAATACTCGGCTGTAAAATCACTACATGGTAGATCCTAACAGTACATGTATTAGTTTGACCTTGACAAACGTTATTTAACATATCTTCAAACTTTAAGACCTGTTAAATCCTTTAAAGCGATATTCCGGGATGGAACAAGTCGGGTCCTATCACAAGGTTTAGGGCAGAAATTACCCCTACAGCAGTGTTTATGTGCATCAGAAGCCCAGAGCGCACGCACCAAACCCCCCCTCTCTGCTCCCGGCCTGCTCGTATGCCGAGTTCCTCTGCAGTCAGAGGGGGCCATATTTTACTTGACCAAAAACACACATAAACGGACTCCCACCGAAAAAATCTGATATCGGTCTGCATTCACGCTTTATTTAGAGAATTTTCAGCCCGTTACTTTCACGCAAAAACACCGCTAAATAAGGCTCTAGGTCTCATCGGTCATAAAACAGCCTCCGCTGCTCAGCCACAGCTGCAGCGGAGGCTCTGCAGTGGAGCCACAGCTCTCTGTATGTCTCTCTCTCTCTCCCTCTTTATGTCAACAAATGCAGGTTGGTGTGCGGTGCTCTGTTTCACGACAGTGCAGTTACACTTAAGGACCACAGAGGCCACTAGAGCGCAGAAAGCTGGAATCGTACAGACAAGAGCTTCACAAATCCAAACAAGAAGAAGTTACCACATGATTTTTGCCCTTAACTAACATCAGAAGGCCGGTCACGCCAGTTAGCGGTACATTGCTGCTTATCTCCATGGCCCCGGTGCAGCAACAAAAAAGAAGTAAGACCTTAATTTAACTACTGCTAGTTCCTTACCAGTATTAAAAGTGTTTAGAGAGAAGACAAGAGTATAACTTCAGTACTGGTGATATTCTTACTGTTGTAAATAAACAATTTGGCTACATTTACCGTATTTTGTCATTTTTTGCTTACCAAGATTTTTGTTGGAAAGGAATTAAACGCCTGTCTCACATAGTCGCCTGGTATGCTCAGTGATTGAAGCAAATAAATGAAGAGTTTGTCTTCAGCCTGCTCTGTTGTAAAGTGACTTTTGATAACACTTGTTTTGAACTGTAACTACACAAATAAAGATTTACTGATCGATAAATTGATCGAAAATCAGCAAAGTATTTGACTTTGGCCTTAAATTGACGATTTTATTTCTGACTACTGCTAAATTAAAGATGTTTCAGAAAGTCCTGCAGCTAGGTTCCCACAGAAGACCACATTCACAACTCAACCACCGACCGCACACACCTTAAAAAAGCCTCCAGCACATCTCCCCACAGCTCAGAGCGAAACCAGCGGCTCCACCGTCCTCTGTTGTGACTTTAGAGGAAGGTTTAAACTTTACCACAGTGAGAGCACAGCTTATTTCTCCCCCGTTTTTCTGATCAATTATTCAACAAAAGTGACCCCCTCTCTCTCCTCTCAGTCTTTCAGGTGCAGGATGATCGTGGAGGCCTGAAGTGATGTTTCTAAAAATACAGAGGCCTGCAGAGCGCTGCTGTTCAGCTCAGAGAGGCTGCAGACTCACATGTGTGGACTATATCAGCTCTCTGCAGCATGAACACAAGATATTCACTGTAAATGCAAACGAAGGAGAAGCACAAGCATTACATACTGCATCTATAAATACTACTGAATGACATAACAGCAGGGAAGTGATCAGTTTTCTCACAGTTAAACACATTTTCAGACTTAATCAGGACTGTTAGCAGCTTCAAATGCAATTTGAAACTATCATAGAGCCCACATTGAATATGTGAACAGCCCTTATCAATATATGTGATGTTTTTATCAGAGTAAGAAGTCAAGTCGAGTTTAAAGCTGAGATATGTTCCTGAGAAACTGTAGTTTATTACTTTGCCTCAAGCGTAAGAAATGACAACATTCAAATAATCTATTCACATGTGTTTGATATCATACAATTGCACAGATTAAAGTGGCATCTAGGAATTGGAATTGATAAGATTTTATCAATACCAATGCTGTTAATGATTCTGCTAATTGATCCAATTCTTTAACGATTCCCTCATCGATTCCTGCAGATTTTTTCGAGTGGGCAAATGTTGGTCTGATTTTCAGCTGCAACAATTTCAAACACACGTCACAGCATAGATATCTGCTTCTGTAAGTTGCTGGTGTTTCCACTCACTTAGGGTTCAGAAGCATCATAATTGTAGCTTAATTTTTATTGCACCTACTACAAAACCTTGTCAGTGGAATGCATTGATAAGGGAATTGATAAGCAAAAAGATTAATGATATATATTATTATATATTAATACTTGATTGAGCTGTTAACGATTCTCAACTGGAATTGGTTTTCGATTCCCATCCCTAGTGGCATCAGTGACTACATTTAAGTTACAGATTGCCAATATACCAATATTTCTGGTCAAGAGCACAAGCTCTGTGGACAACAAAAATGGACTTGTTTCTTTCAGTGTAACTTTTTATTTTTACATTAATCTTAGATTAGATTAATTATATACGTTAATGCGTATTCAGCATATTACTTGTTTTCTGTCCAACTCCTCTTTTCCTTCGTGCTTGTAAAATCCGAAATACGTCCATACAGACATATGCAGATCACGTAATACTAGCTGGGTTGATACCACAGCTGCTTCTCTGCACGTCCAATAAAGAAAAAACTACCCAAGGTAAAAGATTGATCTTTGGATTTTATGAATCGATTATGAACCATTTAAAGGGAAATCGATTAAAATCGATTAAAGTGATTTTTTAAACCCAGCCCTATTATGTTCTGTCTTTATTTTTCACGTATAAACAGAGCGTCTGATGTGAGGGTTAAAGCTCCGCTCAGCTGTTTGTTTTTAGGAACTGTGCAGCTCCGACTCTAACAAACAATCATTGTTCAGCGTTTCTTGTTTTATTTCCCTGCATGTTAAACATACGGCTGATGTTCCTCAGAGTCAGAGCTGTAGGTGAGGACGTGTGTGTGTGTGTGTATGTGTGTGTGTGTGTGTGTGTGTGTGTGTGTCTGGTTCACTGCTCTGTTTACCCGCCGCCTCAGACAGACCAGGCCACAGCTATGTGAGTGCTGGAAAACTGAAGGAGGGGGAAAACCTCGCAGTAAACCCCGTCAGACCCCAAAAACCATCATGTAACAGCCCCCCCAACCTCCACATGGAGAACACACACCTCAACACATCCGTCTCTCTGCAGAGTTCATACAAACAACACAAAGTACGTGACCGCAGGACACACACAGTGACGCTTTTTCACTGTGGCATCAGCTCCACTCGGGTCATCTCTACCTGGACCCCCTATCTCCCATTTCCACCGAGGACTGACCTGGAAATGGGACCGCTGCATACATGTGTTAGAGCTGGGCGATATAGGCGAAACATGAATATCTGAGTTTTTTTCAACAACGTTCAATTTATGGTTTTAATCCATTTTCCATCTCAAAATACAAACAAAAAAAAACACACAGTGACACAAAAATGACATAAATCACGTTTTGGCATTGTGTTGTCAAAATATATTCAAAACCAAGCAGAATTTCCCGTCAGAAAATGTTGATTCTGTAGTTCAAATGAAGGTCGGTTTGTCTACATGAACAAAGAGCTGAGCTATTTCACAGTGTACCAACATAAAACTCTCTGATCAATATTTATTCTAATTTAAAAACAAATAAAAGCCTAAAAAAGTGCTTGTGCAAAACCTGACAGGGCCAACCATCATGAACTTACAACTTGAGTGAGTCGAGAAAGAAAATAAAATTACTTCTCATTTTAACTTACTCAATTTAATCAATATAATGGCCCAAACTTAACATGAGTATATATTTTATAATATCTTCGTCCTTTTGGAGGCACAACAAAAAGTACATATAGTAGTGTAACAAGCCCTGTGCAGAGCATGGTCTGAAGAAAGAATGCAGAGCTGTTGAAAACATGGTGCTGAAAAGACCATAACATTAGCCAGTCAACAAAGGATGGGACAGGGATAGGATTTTACTGAGACCAGTGCCATAAGTGGAGATTTAAGATTTTAGATTTAAGAATCAAGATTTTTTTCTTGACTTACTCCTCTTGTAAGTTCATGATGGTAGGCCCGGTCCGGTTTTACACATGCACTTTTATAGGCTTGTGTTTGTTCTTTTAAATGGAATTAAATACTGATCAGAGAGTTTTGTGTAACTGTTAAAAAGCCCAAGTGTTCAGTGTTTATGGAGACAAACCTACCTACGTTTAAACTACATAATCAGCTTTTTATGATGCACACTTTAACTTTAAGAGGGAAATTCTGTTTAGTTTGGGAAAAAGTTTTGACATTTTGACCGCAGAGTCAGTTTTGTCTCTGAGAAAGAAAAAATAAGTTTATGAAAAATGAAACCTGTAAAATTAATTTAAGTTTACAATGAAAAGATGTTTTCACTGCAGTTGATCCAGAAAGTTATTTTCTAATAAGTAAAAGGAGGTCATGTTTATCTGACTGCTCTTATTTTTTTTTTTATCTAGGAAGTATTCTGGTGCAGCATCATGGAAAACCAGGGATCGGGATGCATTATGATATCCAATCGAATTTAGTCATTAGACTATTAACATGCACAACTCTACAAAGGAGATGTGAACATCCTCATAAGAAAAAACTGAGCTGAAATCAATGAAAATATGATCATATTCATAAGCTATACTACGGGTGATGGCAGCAAGAGGAGCTGGGATTTGATCTGTGGTTGAAATATTCCTTTAATTTGTTTTTAAATCTAAAAATAGAAAATGCAAATATGTTGATTTAAGTCCCCAGAGTCTGAAGTGAAGTCGTCAAATTGTTTGTTCTTTCAGGAGTAAAGACTTTCAGCTCTCCGGCTGCTGCTATGAAACACAAAATACAGCAGAGCTTCAACAGAATGCAGAAAATATTTCGCATTCTTGCCTGATTAAGAATTTCACAATAAGTCAGCGATAAGCATGAAGCACTTGGTCTGCTTCCTGGTTGTTCCAGCACTTCTGTTTTATCATCTAGTTCGAGGAGTTCTGTCCAAATGACACAGATCCAGCTCTGCTCTGGGGAGAAGGAAATACTGGACATCACCGCAGTTTTTTGACAATGGTAAAAAGGATCTAGGAGCTTATTGAAAAATAATTCAGGATATTCCTTTAAATCCCTTTGTCCAGGATCCACTTGGCGGACAAATGGAATAAGAGGGGGGGGTCCCAGCTTCAAGCTAAAACCATCAACATGCGCACTGGCAGCCAACCAAAAGGAAATTCTTGGTCCCCATTGTTGCCAATTTCAATTCATCAGAGGGAAATGCCGTTTACTAATCCTCATATAACGGAGCACAAGAGCCAAGAACAAGCTTGTAAACTCGTCGTAGCAGCGCTGCGTGGACCGTGGACTCGGGGATTCATGGATTATATGACATGCAGATGCACCGGGGTCCTCGCTCGGCCCCTAAAGTACAACCCGGCCTCCCCCGCACACAAAGAGTGTGAGGGAAACAGACCGTGAGGAAATCTCTTTGAAAGAGAAACACATTAGGCTGCAGCACCTCGACAGGCCTGCAGCCAAACCAGAGTCAGGACGGGCCCGGAGAAACACGCCACGCCACTGCACCCCTCTGATCGGACGGGCGTTTAAGTTTGGAGCGGTGGTCTGCAACTCTCTGCAGGGCGATTGATCCTATGTCTGGAAACATCTGTGTGAACTGATGTTTGGAGCAACAAGCGGCGCCACGACTTTAGCTTTGACTCCCTCCCCCCTCTGCCCCCGAGGAGGATTCTCCCCTGCACCGTGCAGACCACATCTGCAGTCCCACAAACCCCCCCGACTCTTTTCGCGTTGTTTAGGTCTGCAGGCTGATTCTGGATCGCGGTCAGCTGAGGCGGAGGGCTTTCCCACAGCTGACCTGGAATCAGCTGGCAGAGAGGAGACGACCGAAGGCTTCGATTTGATCAAGTTTGAGAGGAGAGAAGATCTCGAGGTTCAAACTATCTAAACTCCTGGAGGAGGAAGAGGAGGAGACTCACAGCTGTGCTTCCTCTAGAATAGGCCTGTCATGATAACAAACTCTGCTGGACGATTATAGTCCAAAAAATGATTGCCGATAAACAATATTATTGTCCATACTATTTCGAAACATCATTTTTTCATTAATGTAATTACAATATATGTCACGATAAAGTGAGTACGCTATATCAAAAGCAATAAACTTTAATTTCTTAAGAGTATTTCACTGTAATTGGAAGGTCAAGAGCTTTTAAATAAAATAAATTAAACAATACAATAAATGTAACATAAAAAAGAGAAAAAAAACAATGAAAATGAACTGGACTCTCTTTTGGGAAAAATTGCATGTAAATAAAAATCATTATATTAATAAAAAAAATAAAAAAATAGACCCTGTCTCTGTAAAGAAAAAAAAACTCTGATAAAAACACACACAACAATAAAAACAAAAAATAAAATGGAGTTTATACAGTTCCAAAATTGTTTGTAGAGGTGTGAAAAAATATCGTTATTGCAATATATCGCGATATTTTGACTCCCAATGTAATATCGATATTTCAAATCTTAGTATCGATATTTTTGTAAAAATAAAACCTCATATTTTATCAGAGTTGGAAATAAAACACAACGCATAAATATGTATACACAGGTTTTGTTTCATGCAGTCTATCCAGTTCAGACAGTGACAAGAGAAATATGTGACTTTTTTTACCTTTTTGTGCTGTCAGTAACTCAAAGCACTTTGTTCCTCATGTGTTCAGTTACAGTTTGAGCTGCACTGCAGGTTAGGATGCTTTTAATACATTGTTAAAGGGAAAACAGGAATAATTTCTTTGCAACATTAATTTAAGTGTCGATGCACTCTCTGTTTTCAAGTTTTCAAGTTATTTCAGTTACACTAAAATGGAAAAGTTACATATTCACCGTCTCTAGGTTTTCCCCAATTTGCTGTATAATATCGCAATATATCACAATATTGTGATATCGTGATATATCGTGATATCGCGACCAAAGTATCGTGATACGTATTGTATCGTGGGGCTCTTGCCAATACTCACCCCTAATTGTTTGTGGCATATACGTTCTCCTAGTCAATTCGTACCGTCTGTCAAACGTTTGTAACATTGCTGGCTTTTTTAAACCGTATTGAAGGGCTGCATTTCTTTTGCAATGTAGCGAACAACACTATCTGTGAGCACTCCCCATTTTGCGCTGTTTAATTTATATTTCCTTGCAGACCAAACGCCTCAGTAAGCCCTTACTGTAAGGACGAAGGCTCCGCTGCACCTTCCCTTCTTCGTCGCCACTACTTTCAAACTAATGCGACATATCGGCTCGTCGGTGTTTATGAGCACACACCTTGTTTATTCTGTTTAAACCAAAATATTCCCACACTGGGGCTGTGGCAGCCAGCTTAGGTACCATCGCTTTCATGCCATCATTCATATTAGTGTTTGTTTCCTCATTACTCCTCACAATGCTCACTTCAGCTCTGTGTGTGTGTATGCGTGAGCGGCCCCGCCTCCCCCACAAAGACTGAATGAATGACAGATGGATCACTCCACTTCACTCCACTCACTCCACTATAGTACCAACGCGCCCAGGTGTTGAGAAAGATGGACGGAATGAACCACCTTCTCATCCAGTCTGTTTGGTAGAAAGAGAGGAGGAAAACAAACACGCATGCACGTCAGTTTATCAAGTCGGCAAACTTACCGAGGACATTTTTATTTATTGAGCAGTTAATTGATTCATTGATTATCGTGATAGGCCTACTCTAGTAAAATCAATCAGAGCATAACAACTGAGGCTGTGAGGATCTTCTCTATCAGCTGACAAAATGCATAACTTCAGGAAATGTCAGGAAAAAGCGCAAATACTAGAGGAGGTTTCAAGAGGTTACACCACATCTCCTAATCTCTTTATTTCCCTCAGATATTAAAGTAGCATTTGTATTTCCTTTCTTTATGAATTTTGTCTAAACATTTCTACACCAATTGATTTTTGGCTCTTTTAAGTTTTTTGATCCAGTTCTTTCTTTCTGCTTCATATTTCCCAAACTCAAACAATATATGCTCCACTCTTTCAGACTTTTCAAAATGTGTTTTAGATACTTTTGACATGACAATAGACAGACTTGCCTAACTCCAAGTTTTTGCTGTGCATCCTTACAATCAGTCCAATTATGTTTCAATATTCAAACTCAAAGTACTTAATTGATCATAAAACAAGTATTTAAATGAAATGGTCAATATAAACCATGTAGGACCGTTATTGCTTAAGTTGATTAATTATTGCATAGCTCAGAAGATGATCCTGGCCTCACTGGTTCACCCAGAGGCTGAAACACAGAGCAAACATCTTCCCTGCTCTGTTGTTCTTCTCTTCACACCACAGAGAGAAGGAATAAAAAGAGATTTGCACACAAACACCTGAAATCTCCAGGCAGGACTCCATGATCTCCTCAAACAGCCCTGCACTCAGCACACAAAAGCAGATCTGAGATTGTTCTTGTACCTGCCACACCCGATTCAGGTTGTTCCTGCTGCTCGAATCGGCCAATCAGACACACAGACAGACTAACAACCAATCTCAGCACTGCTCTTTACCTCTCCACAAACAGAGCTTTGTCTTCTTCTGCTGTTTATGGAGCACAGAACACACACCGTCATCCTTCCTCCAAACATTTCAGCTTCCTTCATTCTTTAAATGTTGTTTTGGAACAGGAAAAACAGACAGCACCACCGCTTATCACCCCGTCGGATCAGACGAGGTGAGTGACGACGGCAGGAGCCATTGTTCGCTCCATTTGTCCTGACAAAGTGTCGCTCACGGCTCGTCCTGAGCCAACCCGAGGCCATCTGAACCCGCTCCGCCCGCCCGCCTGCCAGCCCGTCACACACCAAGCATGTGAAAGTGGGCGAGAAAAGAACAAACTAACATTGTGTCCGGCTGCCCACCTTGGCAGCAGTGGAAAAATAAATCGGCGTGTTTGTGCTGCGAGTCCGGGAGCTGCTGGGGTGTGCCAGGAGGCCGGGTCCAAAAACAGGCTCCTGCTGCCCCGTCTGAGGCCGAGGAGGACCGAGGAGGACACATCTGCACCCAGCAGAGGAAACAACGCCACTCTGGGATCATAAAAATATCTTTGGTGATGGAGACTAAATTAAAAATGTTTCACAAATTAAATTAGACCAAATCAAAACCTAATTAAAGGAGTTTTCTTTCTGAGGGCTGAACAGATGCCAAGTGCTTATAAGGCTGATTGATAGCAGGAGTTTTAACATTTATTGATATATTTTCAAATACAGGCAGACAGCATTGTTTACAGTGTGGTGCAAGAATACGCCCTAAAACACATGACTTAGTGTTTCAGCACAGATGGCCTCCTAGTTTCCAAGTTTATGGGATTTAAGAGTCGTTTTATTCTGTTAAATGCCTAAAACAAATGCAGTGGTGAGCACATGCATACAATGTTTTCTTTTTTTTTGTTGGATTTTCCACATTCCTGAAAGCCAGACAATCTTCAGCTACCCTGACCTGTAACTTGAACTTCAGGTGAAAGTGGGTTGTGACTAAATTCCTATTGTTGCCAGTCTGCTTTGGGCTGAATGGATGCCCAGCTTTTATGGCAGAAATAGAGGCCTTGGGTATAGGGCTGCCACAAATGACTATTTTGCGATTAGTCGACTTGTCACATCATCATGAACTGCCCATGAGGCCTAAAATAGTTTACAATGAGCAGACCTGGCAACTATGGCTCCTGCGTAGTTGCACCACATGCGTGAGTGTCTTTGGGGGTGTGCTGGGTTGATACCTGCAGGCGTGATAACCAGGATATGGGGTGAGGAAAGGACAAACTACCAATCACACTCATGTTTTTGTAGTGGGCAGCTAAGTGATAATCATGTGGGATTCACACAAGCAGAAGAGTAAGGCCAAAGTCACTTTAATGAGCAGACTTGGCAACACAATGACTGTGCTCAACCTGCTCCCTTACGCTTTCTGCTTCCTATACAGCTGGAGTAATAACCTTTGTTCTATTAGATGAACAATAGCAAAACACTGACACCAGGCACATTTTCGAGGAGAGCTGTATCTGGGGACAGGTCATCCAAGACGGGGAGGTTTGGTCACCATACTGTTGATGCTAATGTTAGCAGCTAACTAGCCAACTAGCTTCTCAAGACGACTGTCCTTCTTCGTCATGAACTGAATAAGCCATGACGTGCTTCCTTTTCAGATGCTTATGCATCGCTGTCGTTCTGTCATGGAAGGCAAGTTCAGCCTTGCAGATGTTTTGTTTTGGGAAAATGCTCCTTAAGTTTCGAGCTCCATTGCTGGTTAGCCATGATACTGTTTGGGCATAACTCTTCTGGTGGCATCACGGCTGACCCAGAGTACAACGCCTGCGCATGTGTCAAGGACAGAAAGGCAGTCAAGACAGCAGAAGGTACAGCTGCAGTTTTGAGAGAAAACAACACTTAAAAACCAAACAATGCTAATGAATTAGTTGTCTACCATTTTGATCATGGACTTAGTCACGACTAGTCGACTAATCGTGGCAGCCCCACTTGGGTCACTGCTGCAGAGCACCCTGGACTGCCCGAGCTGAGACAGAGAAGAGATGCAGCAAAATGAAAGCACTCTTGCTGAAATAAAAACCTTTAGGAGAAGGAAGAAACACTTCAGGGGAGAGGTGTGTATCACAGAAAAAGCAGGTCTAAATCATGAATCACTATTGAGCTAAAAATATCAAGCTGTGTTCTTGCTCCACATCGCTCTGCCCTACACTTTGTCCATATCCAGGGGTACCGGCGCTCCATCAGCAGTTCATTTACTGCATGAGGCTTAACTTGGTTATCAAAGAGAGTCCACACTCTGAGATAAAATCAAATACCCAACTGTGACACCTTAATCCAAACCAACACGCTCTCTGCTGACTGTGAGATCAAATTATCCCGGTCCAGATTCAATCAGCGCTGAGTGGAGTAACGGATCAGGTCGGCTGTCGGTTTAGGAAAATGAGGAGCGGGTTAGCGCTTAGACCACAACACCACCTGATTTACATGTAAACTGACCGGTGATAAACGCTGCTGATAACTGAGGGAAATGAAGGTGCATGGCCTCTGATGCGACTACACTACACTATTTTCTTTTATTTAGTTTCTGTTGCAGCAGGATTTGGACTTTTTCATCATCCAGTGACTCAAAAAGAAGCAGGGACGTGTCAAAATGTCTGCAGGAATGTCCTTGCTCTGCTCTTGAGGACATAGCAGTACTCAGAATAAAAATGTTGACATTCAAACTTATAGCTCATCTCTTTATCTATTTATTGTATTTCTATCTGAGTGTTTTACCTCACGTGTGAACTCACCAAACCATCCCGCAGCAGAAGCGAGCAGAGTAACAACTGTTTATTAATCTGATTTTATAGGAACATCACACTGACAAATAAAAGTCATAAATCAGTGCAGAGTGCTCGGGGCCCTTTGGCTCTGTGTACTTTACAGCTTTCTCTGTTAACTCATCCTCCGCCCACCCCTCTCCGCTCTCGCCCTGCCTCATGACGAGAGGAGAAATATGCACGGCCTAACTGTCGCAGGGACGATTTGCATGCTGCTGCTGCTGCTGCTGCCACTGGGCTCAGAGTCACAATAAAAAGCTGCGGTGGCGTCACTGCGTGCTTTGACATGTCTGAACGTGTGGTGGATCGGAGCGCGGTGAGAAAAGACTTAATAACATGTTTGTCAGGGAGGAGCTTTGACTCACACACACTGCTCTTTACTGGACTCAGACGGCTCCGTCCAGGAACTCTGGGGTGTTAAAAAATGTTCCAAGTGGACGACTGGAAGCAGACGGCAAGGACAAAGCTCTGCTTCTGAAGTCAAACTGAAATATTCAAGTCACAGAGCAGACAAAGACGCAGTCATTCATGTGCAGAGTAAATTCCTGCTGAATGGGTGTGTGCTGGTACAGAGAAGTGTTACGACATCGTGATTACGAGCACTTCACATCATTCCTCTACATATTACATTCATTATAGATATTAACTTTAATATTAGACTGATCTTTCTCTCCATGGACATGATTTTACTATTGAAAATGAGACGCCACATCTCATAGGAGCTTACCTTTAATACACTTAGAGACCTCCACTGGCACCACAGTCCTCACATATATTGTGATTTTCACCATAAATATTAGTCCTATCTTTACTTCATCTGAATATTTAGATTCCTTGACCATGAAAACATACTATAAACAATTGGATTCATAATGATATCTATTTTAGTTCAGTAGTTATTCACGAAAATCACATTTTTCGTCATGGCGTTTTCTTGTGGATCTAGTTTTAAAGTTTTTGAAGATACAACAAATCAGATTGAACGCTCCAGATTCCACAGTATCTTGGCTATATTTTGGCTTTTGTTGTAAGTCTATGCCTTTATTTGTTCCCTTTCCATGACGAAAATACCAAGGGTATCTAAATTTTTCTTGTTCTGGATCAGAGAATCCAGAATTTTCCCAGGATCCAGATCAGTCTTTGTTATCTTGTAGAACCTGTTGGAGACTTGTCCTGTATTTTTTTTTCCAAATGCCCTTATTATTTTTGGTGGAGTAATGTGTACAAATGCTGAAAATGGTCCTATCTCACAATGTTAAAGAATCCTTTAAAAAACTCTTGGATCCTTACAGTGATCCGGATCACTCCCAAATGTTCCAATTTCGGACATTTCCTGAAAATTTCTTCAAAATCCATCCATAACTTTTTGAGTTATGTTGCTAACAGAGAAACAAACAAACATACAAACAGATGCCAGCAACAACATAACCTCTTGGTGGAGGTACATATGTGCTAATTAGTAAAGGATCAACTTATAAGAAACATGATCAGAATTTGGTGGTGATCCAGAAGACCACCATTAGAGATTTTTGCTTGATTGTTGTTGCACAATAACTGTCTAACTCAGGGTTGGGCAACTGGTGGCCCGTCTCACTAACTGTGGCCAAACAGTCATACCAAAAAATAAACAGTAAACATTAAGAAAATATCAGAAACCACCAAAATTCTTTCACCTGAGATATCAAAACAACACAATTTACAAATTCAGATATCGAACAGAAATATAGCAATATAACCAAAATTGATATTTGCATTGGTTTCTGTAAGTCATTTAAAAACTTACTTTGCTAAAATAGTTTCTCTTAATCTCTTTCATTAGAGCATTTTTTTTTTTTACATATTACCCAATACTGAGTTTAGATGACAATACGAATACAATTCAAGTGCCTAAAAAACTGGAAAACTCTTTGTTTCAATGATCATAAAAACTTAATTGGCTTTAATTCTGGGTCCATTAGCTAAATTTGTCTGAAATATATGTAAGTTCATTTAACAAAGCATAATAATTTACTAACTGGTTTATATTTGTTCATTTTGTTCATCAAACATTATTTTTCTCCATCAAGTGTTTGACAGTTTGTAACGATCCAGCCTTATGCTTGGAAAAAAGGCTTTATGTTGCTTATGTTAACATGATTCTGAGTGCTGGGTGTGTGTTTTCAGGATCATGAATCAGATTATGATGCTAACTTTATCATGGAACAGTTGCTTATAGATGAAACAGTAATATGTGAGCCACCTTGGCAGAGCTTTGCAGCTGTTTTCCAGTTTGTTGGTTTTTAAGTTTGACAGAGAGAAGAAACAGAAAGAAAGTTTGATCAATGTTCTTCTGCGGTGAGAACAAAAAGTCCTCGTCTACATTTGTCCTCAGGAAGAGCAGCTCTATATTTTCAGATCAGTCGTGAGCAGAGACCTGTTGTCACATGTCACCGAGTCACCTCCTCCCTCACTTTCCCGCTCTCTGCAGTCTGACACCTAATGAAGACGAGACGAACACAAAACATTAACGCATTTCTGTCCTCATCCCCTCGACTCTGTTCTGGAGTCAGCTTGTTGGAATCTCTGCCGGCTCCCGTCCTGACCTCTCGAACTGCACCGTCACAAACTACAAGGACCAACCCGTTCCCACACTCATTATATCCTCTCCCTCTCGTATCCAGCTGGAGCAGTTTGCTCTTTTTTTTGCGCAATAACTGGCACAGTGAGCGTGAATACACCGCAGGAATTTGCCCTTGGTCCCCCCGCCTCACTGGGGTCGACAGCACAGCGCAGCGAGGGCCTGGTGGGGGGGCCGTGTCCCCTGCTCGTCCCGTTCCCAGTGGACCAAACCCCCCCGCCCGCCCTCCTCCCTCTGATGGGCACAGGTTCTGAAACTGCAGGGAAACAGAGCCCTGCCCCGGGTTTGCACAACAAGCTCCGTTCTGTTAATGATTGAAGCATCAGATTTTCCTCTTGAAGAAACTTTGACCCGAATGAGCTGTGGACAAACACGCAGGGTCCTCACAGTCCATGAAGCAGCATGCAAGGGACTCGACCCGCTGGCTTTGACAGGACTCAACAGCAGGAATGTGTGAAGTTGACGGATATAGTGCTGAGTGGCCTAATAAAAATGCACGATCCAATGCTCGGCATGCTGTCACTCCACTAGAAAGTATGCCAGTCATCTGGTTAGTAAGAGAATAAGATGAACACACACCCTCACAATCATTCCACGCTGTTAGGCAATGGCTGTTCTAATTATCCTGCAGCACAGTCCCCGATGAGGATCAGAGGGAGGAAAAATTGAAGAGTGGGACAGCTCAGCCTCTTATGTCTTCTCACAGAGTTACTTTAAACATTGTCAAAGGACACACCAGATGGATAAATCCATATTTCACTAGTCCGTCTGGATAAGAGCTCAAAGAAAGTGTTTTTGAAAAGTCATAAACTTTCAAAATCACATCCCGCAGCTGATTGGACGATTGTTCCATCCATCACATCCACTAGAGGCCAATCAGATGATGCAGTAAGAGGGCGTTGTGTGGTACAAACTGTGTGACAGTTCATTGAACAAACTCACCGAAACATGTCAGAAGTGGAGAGAAAATGTTCTTTCTATCAAAAAAATTAGGAATGCACGATAATATCAGTTTCAGTCAATGTCAACATTTTTGGAGATATTTATAGTCGATATATCTGCCACTTATTGGCCATATATCGGCTGAAATATCAGCAACTTATACAAATGTTCAAACTTGATGCACCTTCTCATCGCTGCATGGACACATTCAAATATCGAGGGTTTAATTTTTGCAAGAGTTAAAAGCTGTTTTTCTTGTTTTACATCTCAACACGGAAAGAAATGAGTCCATTTCTATGACCTGAAATATCAATATCAGTAGCAGCGATAATGAATCAAAAAACATATCGGCATATCAGATATTGGCAAAACTCCCAATATTGTGTATCCCTAAAAAATGCTTCCAGTGTTGTTTCTTTATCATTGAATAAAGAAGTGTCGTTCAGATCTGACAAAACTGCTACTGAAGCCATTAGCATCTATGCTAATCTCTGTACAAGCTGTCACTTCCTGCTGTGGACCACAATTTAAAAATTGCCAACATCGGCCTGAATTATGGCCAGAATTAGACATTTTAAAAGCCTTGATCAAAATATTTTTGTTCAGTCAAGTGAATGCCTTTACGGGCAAACACTGGACAGGAAGTGACTTGATAACTGCTTATTTGTTTTGATTTTAAGCAGGTATCATGTCTGCATATTCAAGCAACAATGTTTAAATGACCGCCTTAAAACAGTGACAGCAGTCAGGCTTATAGCAAGACTTTCAGGTGATTGACTCTTCTCTGGTCGCCTGCATATAGCACTACGCAAGTTTGGCAGGAGTCAACAGTCAGCAAAATATCGTCATGCAATCCTTGGGATACATGAATCGATACAGATTTTACAGAGTCGATATGGCCTCAGTGTTTTGACACCTGTTGTCAGTACACTTTGAGTGATGTCAACAACGGCAATGTTCAAAGTAGAAGTCAAACTACACGATAAAGCACATGTTTTAACTTAGGTCGACCATCTTTGAGGACCTGAATTTAAGTCTGGAGAAGTGACGACCCGGCATGTGCTCCCAAACCTGACCTAACCTAAGCAATTTTGGAGATATAAGAAGAAGAATACAAAGAGGAGGAAGATGAAGGAAGAAGAAGAAAGAAGTGGACAAAGTGGAAGAAGAAAGGACAAAGCTGTGTTGATAATCGTTCCCCATCACAGATATAGTGGACTATAGTGTGTTCACCATTATGTAGAGTTGTTTGAATTCTCAGTGGTTAATTTCATTCACTATATTGTACTCCCGTATACCACAATGCAATACAGTCCTGTTTTTCCTGATGAGAAGCTCATCCTTTTTTGTATCTTCTTGTAATAAAAAACAAAACTTGTCGGGAATTCTGTTAAAAGCATAACCAATGTTCACAATTCACATGAAACACCCAGCCCTGACAGCAATACAACTCTGAAATGGTTAAGCCTTCCTTTAAAGGTGCTGTGAGGAGAATCTATTTCCAGCGACATAAAGACTCTGCTACCCATGAGCATGCACGGCGACTGTCATAAAGACGTGACCCAAGCCAAAGCGTGTGTTTGTTGTGATGCTAATGAATGCAGCTCAGACCTTCCTCAGAACTCTGCATTGCTTTTCAACTTCTTTTTTCAACAGCTTACAGGATGCAAAGCGACGAGGTAATGTATCTCTTTCTAGTTATGTAGCGGTAGTTTTTGATGTGTGACAACAAGCAACTTTTGGAAAACTTAGTATCGTAGTTTTGTAGCCGGCTATATATCTCTACTTACAGCCCGGTGCTTTAGGACGTGTCCGAATAATACAAATTTGCTCTAGTTTTAATTGTCTTGTTCCTGAAGTTGAGTATCCAGGCCAGTCCAGCCCTGTCCGACCCGACCACGAAGCTAAGGAATAGCATTTATAGATAACCTATTTTGATGCTATAAAACTCATCTTAAAGTGTGTATTTCGATCAGGCATATATCTAGAAGTGAGACTATTTTGTAATTACTTAGAAACTCCTCATAGCATCCTTAATTTGCATGTTCACACTGTGCGTGCATGGGTTTCTCCTGGTAGTCCAGTTTCATCCCACCAACCAAAAACATGCTTGTTGTGCTAATTTCACAAACTGGGCAACGGTGTAAGAGTTAATACACTTAAAGGCAGATATGTCGATGTCATATCATAAAATATGAGCAACAGGATGGAGAGGTTTTCAGTGGTTATGCTAAAGTACATCACACCTCTTATTTTTAAAGGCAGTGATGCAACAGGTGGTTTTCTCTCTTAACCTGAGAAATTACTGTTGAAGCTGTGGTTATCCAAACATGCTTAATGGTCTGTGCTTTAGCTTTAGCTCATTAGCGCTGAGCGTAGAACAGGGTCACTTCAGTCACCTGAACGTTAATGGATGTTTTTTACTAAACAAACATGGACAAAGTCTTGCAGGAGCATAAGCATCAGCCTGCGCTCAGCAGCTTCACAAGAGAAACACGAGGATCAGGGGAGGCTGAGAAAGTGAGGAGGAGGTGGTAGGAGTGAAGGAGGCAGAGGAGAAGGAGGCTTCTTCTTTAAAACAACTAGCCGTCTCAGAGCTATGTGTTAATGACCGGTTCGGTGGATGAGGAGTTTGATATCTGCGGTAATGATCGGTGTAGCATATGCTGCTCGAGTGGTTTCATGCTATTTGGTGTCTAAATATTTATGCAGAATATCCCAGGAGCTAAAATCTGCAGCCCGGTGAGTGGGCGTTCAGCTCTTTCTGTGCAGCGAGATGTGAACGTGTGGCTGCAGAAAACTTGTTTGTCGGAGGGCTGAGCGAAGAACACGAGCAGCACACACAGCAGAGTATTCTACAATAGTTGTGTGTTCGACATCACATCTCTAATGACAGCTGTCGTGTTCAACACCCAGCGACATGTTGTTGACTAAAACAAATAATGACTTTTGTTTGCTGGACCTGTCAGACGAGCAGAATGTGTGTCACATCCTGATTTACAAATCAATGAGAGGCTGTCAGTGCGTTAACATGCAACAGAAAAATGTGAATCATCATCTCAGTCGGACTAAAACTGGACTTGAAGCATGATTTCAGGAACACATGTAAATCAGATTAGACTAGAAACTGAACTTTACGTTCACTTGGCCTCCAAGTCCTTGGTCACTGGGAATATTATTTTGTAATCTTGAAAGCAGTTAGCATTAAGCTTAAAGGAAAAGTTCGGTTCCTGCAGCTTTTACATTGTTTATAGAATGAAGAACAACAATATACTCACCCAGAAGGCTTTCCTGATGCAAACGGTGCTTCGGGAGATATTTAGATCCAAAATCGAGCAGCGGACACCGATATAATGGTAGCCTGTAGGGCATAGATCGCCGCTCCTAAAAACTGCATTAATCGTCCAAAAACTCATGTTTTTCACCAATATTCCATCATGATTCGCGCCGAATGGACCGCCATTGCAGCCTGTGTCTCTCCACACAGCGCTGTGTGGCTGAACTAACCTCTGAACTGACGAGCTGTTTACATGCCCTTTGCGCATGCGCAGTGCGGCTCATTGTTTCAGGGGAAGATCGGCAGCTACAAATCAACTTTCTTCTTCCAGTTTTGTGCAAAATGGACGAATATCTATGGGATGAAGATGTTGTGGAGGAGGACTTTGAATATGATGGACGTCCTTACAGTTTGGAGCCAGATTATACAGATAAGGAGCTGATAGAAATGAGGAAGCGATCGCAACGCTCCAGAGAGTACTGCGCATGCGCGAAGAGCATGTAAACAAACTCGTCAGTTCAGAGGTTAGTTCAGCCACACAGCGCTTTGTGGAGAGACACAGGCTGCAATGGCGGTCCATTTGGCGTGAATCATGATGGAATATTGGTGAAAAACATGAGTTTTTGGACGATTAATGCAGTTTTTAGGAGCGGCGATCTATGCCCTACAGGCTACCATTATATCGGTGTCCGCTGCTCGATTTTGGATCTAAATATCTCCCGAAGCACTGTTTGCATCAGGAAAGCCTTCTGGGTGAGTATATTGTTGTTCTTCATTCTATAAACAATGTAAAAGCTGCAGGAACCGAACGTTTCCTTTAATGCTAAATGCAGCTTGATTGACTATTACTTTTGATAACCTCTCTTTTTCAAACTTGGTAGACTTTCTGTCAGGAAGTCAAGAGGTCTTTCAGACGGACCTAGTATGTACAAAACTGATTTATTTTCATAATTCACTTGCAAGTCAAGCAAAAATCAAGCTGAATTCATGTGATCAGCCCACACAAAACTTACAAATCCTACGTTCTAAACCAAGACTTGAGCTCTGCATCTGAGTCTGGACTTTAGGGTCTGAATAACAATAAAGGATCCTTGAATCCTTAAAACTGGACTTGACATCCTGTATATGCTCCACAGTTTCCTTCCTGGAACTTAGTCTAAAATATTTAACAGCATAAATGCTAAGCATGGCAGAAGTCGCGATGACATCCACAAGCTAGCATATAGCATTCATCTTATTTGAAACAAACTAAAGTATTAAGAGCTTATGATGTGTAAAGAGCCATAAACAGATGCATACTTTTGCAACAAAGCTTCATAATCAATCCCCAGATGTAGAGACAGGTAAGGCCGGCTGCAGTGAACCCACTTCAGCACACAGCAAGAAATTTAGTGACTCAAAGCACCATCACAAGAGTCAACCACACTTACATCATGTTATTAACTAACAGTTGAACTATCAAATCCACCATTTTGCTAACTCCTAGCTAATTTGTTAGCTAACTTGTACAAAGTTTCACAAAAAGAGCAAAAAATGAACATCTGCTTTGCTCCAAATTTGGGTTAAACTTTCGTTTAGTGGCGAAATCCCAAATCACTTTAACACTCAAACACTTCTGATCCGATAAAATGATCCAATTAGTGGAAAATGTTACCAAGTTAACCCAAGCATACATTTGTGGCACAAACATATAATTCAACATGCTGGTAGATATTTTTATCCTTCTACTTGCCCCCTTGGCTAGTGAGTCGTAAAGTAAACTTTCGTAAAGATCGTGGACAACAGGAAGAGGATCCATCATTACTTGCTGAAAGATAGCGCATGGTGCCAACCACCATCAGTAAGTCCCTTTTCTGCTTGTGTTTGTATTGTAGGAAAAGGATGGTCATTCAATCATGCAGCATTAATCATCAATCAACTGATGCACAATCCAATTCAAGACTTTAAAGACCTATTTAAGGCCTAAACTGAGAAAAATCAAGATTGTATGAGCGCTGCAGATCAAATATCAATCAACACAGTGACGCAATTTTTCCAATATGCATGAAAAGTGCGGATTTTTCACAGCAACAAGCCAGGATCCTAAATTTTAATTGAATAATTGTTATCAAGGCACAAAAGTGGGAAAAGACACAATCATGACAGCAAGTGCAAGCGAACAAAGAGGTTTTTCATTGATTACTATGAAGCATACTGCCAACTCCGATCATAATCCACTAGTCATTAAACTTTAAGACCCTAACAAGCCAAATAAAGATTTAGACTTTAAGTACATGCCTGAACCCTGGATCAAAACAATCATTGTGAGTCTGTAAATGTGTCACAGAAGTCCTTTCATCACTCCGAAAAGTTCAGGATAACTTTCACCACTTGAAAGGCTGTAAACCTTCTTATAGTCCTGAGGTTTCCAGCTAAAAAATGTCAGGAATTTTAACCAGCAGGCCATGAGCGAGACCAGTCTTCCTGAAGAGCTCTTAAAAAAACCATCCGATGCAGAAATATTTCATCTGAATGATAAATCACAGCGGTGTTGTAGCCGAGTGGTTCCTGAATGCACCTCGATGACACAGTGTCGGTCTTATCAGCCTCACAGCAGCAGCTACACCCTTCAAATAAAAACCCTCAGACTGCACAATGACAGCCAAACATGTCTACACAATCACACTTTGGCTTCATGAAACAATAAGACAGCAATTCTGATCAGGCAGGGGTGGCTTTAAAGATCTGAGGCTCCAAAGACATAAACGAGGCCCCTCCTCATTTGGCTAGAAGGGACCGAAATGTGTGGACGAAATGATTCAAGGCTTTAGGAGATAAATAAAAACACAAGAACTCCATGACAATCTGTCAAAATACTCAACAAACCAGACAAGGATGCCAACAGGCTTTGCCAGTTTGACAAATTTGTCTGAATGTTGTCAACTAATTGGAGCAATTTCAACGGTGTTGGGAGGTTAGCTTTTAAAACTAAAAGATTTAGTTAGAGTATTGTCCTTATTTTCTTCACTGAATATCAACAGCTTTGTTTTCTGCAAAATAGATTATGTAATTTTCACTTAGGCTGGAAAATTCAAATTGCTGCACACAACTAAATTGCTCAGATATGTTGGCAACATTTGGAATAAAGTGAAGAAGAATCAATTCTCTTTACTTTTCAAATATTTTGATCGTATCTGTACGATTAAACTGCCAAAACATGATAGAAAGAAGCATCATTTCATGACTTATACTGCAAACAAACTCCTTAAACTGTCTATTCCTCAAACAGGTTGGTAATATAAATACTGTATTACCAAAACATTTGTCCTGTTTAGACATTGATCTCTCTTTTGGTTAAAATATTGAGAGCAAATTCCTTCACACTGAATATCTGCATAACAATGTAGACAACATCAGGAAAAGTGGAAGGAAAGTGCCGTGTTATATACATGTGTACAATTAAATTACAAAGTAAAGCCAATTAATTGAACAGTTACCAATTACAATTTTCTTTCCCTCTTCAACTGCATACTCCATTTAATGAATTTGCCTTTCTCATCCACTTATCCGCCATTGTCTGTTGTGTTTTGTTGATTTTATAGTTGTTGTTTTATCCTGTACAGTGCCCAAGTGTCACAAAAGATGATTTTACCTAAAAGTTTTTGTTATTATTATTATCATTATCATTAGGGTTGAACGATATATTGTTATGGTATGAACATTCAAGGTATTGATATCGAAAAAGCAGCCATATAAACAATACAGATTTCTCCCGTTTGCCCTGAATGTACAGCTCTGGCAGTCACAACAAATTCATTCATTCAACCTGTAGTCAATACTGTATCAATATTGAGTTATCTGAAATGAATATCAAGATATGAAACTTTGTCCATATGGTTTAGCCCTAATTATTATTATTATATCAGCAGCATGCCCATCACTGTCAGCTAAAATAATCATTTAAACATTTCAACAGGAACAGCTTTGGCCTGATTTCCACAGTCCATGTGTAAATACCTTCACTGCATATGAACCACTGATAGTGTAAATTTGTAGGAGGAGAAATCAGCCTTCTCTCCAGCATGTTTAACATCTGCACTGTTTTCTACACACAGACTCCAAATCAAAAAACATTTGGAAGAAGGTAGAGCTGACAGGAAGTGCTTTGGCCAGCTCCCTCTGCTTTTTAAATCCTGCCAATATTTGAGGGGAATTGTGAAAAATGTGTCACTTCATGGCTTAAAATCCAAAGAAGACTCGTGAAAATGTCCTGCCAGGTCAACGCTGGAAACATGTTGGCACAATCATGACTTTAAAGGTGCTGTGAGGAGAATCTATTTCCAGTGACATAAAGACTCTGCTACCCATGAGCACGCGCGGCGACTGTCGTAAAGACGTGACCCAAGCCAAAGCGTGTGTTTGTTGTGATGCTAATGAATGCAGCTCGGACCTTCCTCAGAACTCTGCATTGATTCACAACTTCTTTTTCAACGACTTACAGGATGCAAAGTGACGAGGTAATGTATCTCTTTCTAGTTACGTAGCGGTAGTTTTTGATGTGTGACAACAAGCAATGTTGGAAAACTTAGTATCGTAGTGTTGTAGCTGGCTGCGTATCGCTACTTACTAGGCCTGTGCTCAAAATATCGATAAGGCAAAATATCATATCGCACTCCTTTGGGATACGTGTATCGATGCAGATTCTACAGAATCGATACAGCCTGAATATTTTGACAGTTGTTGTAAGTACACTTTGGGTAATGCTAACAGTGGCACAGTTCAAGGTAGAAGACGAGCTACATAATGAAGCATATGTTCTACATTTGAACTTAGGTCTACCATCTTTGAGGATCGGAATTTATGTCTCTCCAGTTGTAGAACCACTTAAAACTCATCCTTGTTCTTTTTCTTCTTCTAAGAAAAAACTAAACTTGTCAAGAACTTTGCTTAAAGCATAGTCAATGTTCACAATTTACGTGTATCAGGATACGTATCGTATCGTGAGGTTGCTGGAAATACCCAGCCCTACTACTTACTAGGGCTGAACAATAAATTGCAAATTAGATTAAACCGCAATATAGCTTGTTGCAATTTTGAAATCATCATGGTGATGTAGTTTTTTGCAATTTCATGCCTATATTTTACCTCTATTCATACACTTTTTCCCACTTTTGGACTATTTTTACCTTCTTTGCCCCCATTCATCTTTTTATGGCCAATGTCAGAACGATTTTGGGGTATTTTTACATGGCTTTTGAAATTTAATTCCCAATTTTGCTGCCATAATCAATTTTCCTAAGCCACTTTTGGAATTTTTTTGCCAATTTTTCCCCTTTTTTTTGCAATTTCATACCTATTTTGCACCTATTTATCAACCTTTTTCCAGCTTTCATACCATTTTTACACAGTTTTTACAATTTCATACCTATTTTGCTTCTGATCTTCACCTCTCCACTTTTTCTCAAATCTTTTATCCTTAGATTAATTTAATGTCATACTGGTTTTACTATAAAAAGATCTACTGCTTATGCTTGTTTAAGAAAACATAAGATGAGGAACATTAAAACAATTGTTGAGTAAATCGCAATATTGGGGAAAAGAATAGCAATTAGATTATTTTCTCAAATCGTTCAGCCCTATTACTTACAGCCCGGTGCTCTAAGATGTGTCCGAATAATATAAATCTGCTCTAGTTTTAATTGTCTTGTTCCTGAAGTTGAGTATCCAGGCCAGTCCAGCCCTGTCCGACCCGACCACGAAGCTAAGGAATAGCATTTATAGATAACCTATTTTGATGCTATAAAACTCATCGATAAGTGTGTATTTCGATCAGGCATATATCTAGAAGTGAGACTTTTTTGTAATTACTTTGAAACTCCTCATAGCATCTTTAAGTTCTTCTCTAACAATATGACTGAGGATCATGGGAGGCCTTATAGAAGCCCCGGGGCCTCCAAATCTCTAGCACCACCCCTGCTCTGCACACCCACATCTCAGATTTTTGTAACAATGTGGCGCCCTGTTTCCGCTCCGGAGAGGAAAAAAGAGCCGGGAAAAAAAGGCTTCAGAGAGAGGGAGAGGAGGGGAGCAGCGAGGAAGGAGAGGCATGGAGGGCTTTGTGGAGGGACAGGAGGACAGAAAGGAGGACGGAGGAGAGCCGGGCTGGGGTAAAGTGGGACAGTGGGGGCAGCTGCGGGGTTTGGAGGCCCGCACTCGGAGTCTGACCTCCACTCCCCATCCCATCCCACCCCTCCCTGCCATTTTCTCCTCCTCCAGCTGGGGCCCACGGATCCGGTGTCCTTACCTTCCTCTGCTGCTTCTCCCAGGCCGGGTCCAGCAGCAGGTCCCGGTCCCAGTCATTCTCCTGGTCGTACTGTTGCTGGTAGTCGTCCTGCAGGCCCTGGGTGGGAGGAGGCCTGTTCTGAGCGTGATAATCTACCATGTCAGCAGGAGGAGGCTGAGTGCGCCACACACAAACTGTCAGGAGGAGGAGGCGAAAAGAAAAAAGAAAAGTGCACAAAAAGGCGAAGGAGGCCCAAGTGAGAGAGGTGCTGAGGGGGGGGACAGCCGAGCCCGGGCGCAGTCCTGGTCCTGGTCCTGTCTCTGGTTCAGCAGTGAGAGTGGGTCTCTGGTGTGGAGAGTATCCAGCGTGTGCAGTCACTAAATCCCCGCTGCTGCTGTGAGAAGAAAAGCTCTCCCTGTGAGCTGAGAGGCTGCTGGGAGGAACCGGCCGCTCCTACAGGCTGCAGAGGCGCCGACAAGCTGCGGCACGGCGGGGCGACTGCTTCCGCTGAGGCCCTTCAGAATAAAACCACCGCTCCTGCACTGGCGCACTGGGCCCAATGAAACTATATCAGATACTGCTTTCACACTGAAATTACCAGTTCAACCTTCCAACATCAGCAAGTGACTCCTTTCCCACTGCCAGCAGATCCGGGTCTAATCGGCAGCAGACGAGCTGCGTGGCTGTTTATTTTCCTCTAGTGAAGTGGTTCCCAAACTGGGGTATGTGTACCCCCAGGGGTACGCGAAGTGATATAGGGGGTACGTGAAAAACTGTCAGGTCTAAACAGTTGTTTCAGTAGTTTAAGTTCAAACTGATAAATGTTTGTATTGTGAGCTTTGATAAAGGCCTGAAGTGTTGGCAGAGAGGCTGAGGCATCTTGGAGAGGGAAATCTGTCCTAAATTATCTAAGATTCTTAAAATAACATACAGTAAGTTCAGTCAGACAGCCTTTTCATTAAAACTTCAAGTTCATTAATGAAAATGTTTCAGAAATTGTACATTTCTTTTTCAAAAGTGGACTGGTGTTGCCCACTGACGTTGCTGGTAAATCAATCCATTTAGTTAAAACTAATTCACTATAACAGGTTTCATTTGTATGTTATGCATGTAAAATGTGGGAGGTTGGAGTGCAGCAGGCTTAAAACATTTATTTTTCTCAGTGTTATAAGTGCATGAGAGTTGGGGATACATGGCTGGAGGTCAAGTGTCGGAAGGGGTACAGGCTGTGAAAAGTTTGGGAACCACTGCTCTAGCGCATCAAGCTGATGTCATCACATTGATGACATCATCAGCGTGACAAAACAGGGCCATGTAAACAATTGAAAGGAGCATGGAGGACGTGGACATGGCTTTCTTTACTTTGTACTTTTGTCCCTCTTTAAAAATATACAAACTCTACGCTGATGATACAAAGTTGGATAGAATTTGTTGCTGAGATGGCAAAGAGTCACATAAGTTACAGAGAGAGGAGACAGGTGCAATGTTGTGCCGTGGGGACGTTACCCCAATGCCATACGTAAATTAGCAGGTCGACCCGGGTGTGATGTTCCCACTCAAGCGAATCAGATGTGAGACAATTAAAACCAGCGACACTTGCAGGGTCAGTAGACCTGGGTCAAAATGCAGATTAAATCCTTTCAAAGTGCCAACAGGAGCTGATAGTTACCGGGTTTAAATGGGTTTTTTGGCCAGTCTAAAAAGGTAAAGACTAGGCCCCATCCTGAACAAGTGCTGTAAAGCTTCTCAAACCAGTCATCTTAAAAAAACATTGAAAAATTAAAATGCCAAAATTGATGTAACAAACAACTGATAGTTACTGCATCCAAGTTGCTCTGTTTAAACATAAGTTTCTAACAGAGAAAACACTCTAAGATGAAAGTTATAAAAGACAAGATGAATGAAATTGTTATTTACAGCTTTAAGCTGTGTTCACACCAAATGCAACTCTGCGATCAAAATCACGTCGCCCACTGAAGTTGTGTAACATGTCCATAAATACCGTCACTGTCGCCTGTCGCCGTGGCTTGGTGACGTAATGTCCGCTCGAGTTTCACCGCGATCATATATATAATATCTGTGAGCTGACATTATTCCAGCTGTATCCTTTTCACTTGCCTACCAACCACAAAACACTGCAGCTGATGCCCTGCAGCAGCATCCTCTGTAAGTTTTCTGCAATCTGTCTAGACGGAACTAACTAACTCACTGACTAATGTTTCCACACGGACATAGATTATTACTCTGTAGTCTGGAACAAAAACTGTCTTTCACGGGTACCATCACACATGCACACTCCGCTGATTGGCTGGTGCTGCACAGCCACACACGACATCGCCTGAAAAGATCAACTTTTTTCAACTTTGGCAATGCGTGACGAGCAAAGTGATCGCCTTGAACGTGGAAGTCACATTGCGGGAGGGTTAACCCCATCCCATCATGGCTGTACATTGACTTTGCATGGAGAGTAATCGTGGAGGTCGCTCAAGTCGCATTTGGTGTGTGAACAACTACATGAGCAAATAGTCCAACAGTTTAAGAACATATATCTTCATTTAAGGGTAAGGTGATGAAACACAGTCATAAACAGCCTCTGTCCCACCTTTCTGGAGCATGTGCAGGCTTTAAATTCAACATGGATGAATTATTGCAAAAACAAAGAAGTTTTATCAGTTTTAACATTAATCTATCTATCTATCTATCTATCTATCTATCTATCTATCTATCTATCTATCTATCTATCTTCCTGTTTATTTGCCTAACAGTAAAAATAGGGCTTTTATTTTGAAGGTGGCCTCTCCTGTCACGCTCCGTGACCCTGTACTTCCTGCTGAATTGACTCACCTTTCTCCAGTAGCTGCTATAGGCTCGGACAGATCATGAATATTCATGTCCGGTTTGAACGTGAGCTGCTGAAATAATGACACAGTGAAACGTCAAAGTGTGACTCATTTCGTGGATTAAGTTTATTTATGTTTTATTTGAAGGAGCAGATTCAGCGGAGACTGAAATCTTTACAAGGTCACAGCGATCAGACCAAATTATCTGCTGCAGAAAAACAGTGAGCAGCATGAAGGAGACTGAGGACGTGAAACTGATTCTGAAATTTGGAGGAAATATCAAAAGACAAAAAATATTAAAATGTTTACATTAGTCAGCATTTTTTAAACCATCCTTTCTTTACATCTGAACAGACGGAAATGCGTCTATGAGGATCTGATGTGCAAAATAATCTTTGTGCACAAAAAAAGGCAGATTATTGAGAGAATGATTGTGACTATAAAACAACAGGCTGCAAAGTTCTGCTTGAAGAGCATGTGTTAAATGTTTCTTCGATGCAAAAGACCATTTGTTTGTATTATAAATAACCAATAAATTGGCTGAGTCTGAAGAGGGTTCTTAACCTTTTTGTAAAAAAAATACCAAATTAAAGGTCAGACTGCTCCACCAAAGCTCAACCCAGCTGTCAATGACAGAGCATCTGATGTGGGGATTCAAGGCGGTTTGCAGTTACAGGTTATAGGTGGAATAAGTTATAATAATTAAACTCAGACCTCTGGATTTACCTTCAGTATTCCTCAGTTTTGAAGATCTCATACTTAACCTGTCTCAGGTTTTGTTCTGTATATTTAGCACATTTATCTTTAGTACATTTATTTTTATATATGTAATAATTAAATTAAAATTCAGTATCAAGACACAAGTTCATCAACTCAAATTTATTCAATGCTTTAAAATTAGGGGAATGACATTTTTTGCAGCAAAATTAAATATCAGATCTAATAGTATTTGAGGCAGTTTATTTTAAACTTGGAAGAAAATGATGCATATGTACAAATATACAAATATAGAATAATAAGGGCAAAAAAAAAAATTCAAAAGTGAAAAAACATAGACAACCTAACCACAACAAAAAACTGGGTCAAACCCTGCATCAGTCAGGACCTTTCTGTTGGGGTTTGCATGTTCTCCATGTGCATGTCTGGCTTCTCTTTGGGCACTCTGGCTTCCTCCGACAGATCAAAAACATGCTCATAAGATTTTCTGGTGACTCCTGATGTATGAGTGTGAATGATTGTTTATCTCTCTATGTGGCCTTACGATTGGCTGACGGCTGGTTCAGGGTGTACCCCGCCTCTCGCCCAATGACAGCTGGGCTCCAGCCGTGATCCAAAAAGAGAAAAGTGATGTAGAACTTAGAAGTTCTGCCTGTTAGAAACATGCTGATGTTTCACATGAAGAGATTTCAGCTGCTGCCAGTTTCCATCTCTGCCTCACGTCACAGACTTTCTGATTCAGGTCAGACGCTGGAAGAGCAGCAGGAAGAAGAACAAACTTATTATACATCCCACTTCTCCTCCAGTTTATGGGTCAATCATTCATCTCCCTCACTTCTATTTGTTTAAAATCATTAATGCTTTTGGGAAATATTAAACAAGTATCTTTGCCTTATAAGAGATACATTTTAAATGTTATTTTATTATTATTTCAATATTTATTTTAAATTTTAATTTCTAAAATTCATAACACAAACCTTATTCAGAATATACGGACACATCTGGCTGCAGATGTTTTACTGATGCACTTTATCTTTCTCCTGTGGACAATCCGAGCAAAATAAGCTGTCTGAAAATGTGCCTTCTCTTTCTTAATGTATTCAGTTCTTGTTTGATGACTGCATGCGTCTGTGTAAAACTGTTGAATGTGCTGCTGTCTTGGCCAGGACTCTCTTGTAAAAGAGATTTTTAATCCCAATGAGGTTTTCCTGGTTAAATAAGGGTTAAATAAAATAAAATAATACCATAGACCAGTGGTCACCAACCTTTCCTGACTAAAGAACAGCAGTGATGCTGAAAGGAGAAGCTTAATCTACCCGGGAGGTGGAAGTGAGTCCATTTAAACCGAGGTGATTACATTTTACTTTTGAAGAATCATCAACACTGATCGGGCTGTCGTTTGTGCTCCCTAAGAGCCAGACAACAAGGTACAGAAACAGTTTTGTACCCACAGAAACTGGTACCCTGAATCTCTGATTTTAACTTACACTGCCTGGCCCAAAACAAGTCACACACTCTAAACTTTTCATTGTCCCGCCCTTAGCTTTGATTACAGTCACCTTCACTGTGTCATTGTTTCAATAAGCTTCTGCGATGTCATAAATTTGTCCCAGATCACAGCACTGCCCCCACAGGCTTGGACAGTAGGCACTAGGCATGATGGGTGCATCACTTCACCAGCCTCTCTTCTTACCCTGATGCTCCCATCACCCTGGAACAGGGTCAATCTGGACTCATCAGACCACATGACCTTACTTCCAGTCCTCCAATCTTTATGCTCCCTAGTAAACTGAAGCTTTTTTCTGCTTAGCCTTACTGATTAGCGGTTTTCTTAAGGCTACACAGCTGTTCAGTCCCAATCCCAATGCTCTTACTTTCACTATTAAACACACCCCGATCAGCAATCATGATCATTCAAGATTTTAGTCGATGGTTCCCCACTATCCTTTCAGTTTTTAATAATGTGTTGGACAGTTCTTAACCCAGTTTTAGTAGTTTCTCCAATCTCCTTAAATGTTTTCTCTGCTTGATGCCAATGATTTGACCCTTCTTAAACAGACTAACATCTTTTCCAGGACCACAGGATGTGTCTTTGACATGGTTGTTTAAGAAATGAGAAGCTGCTCATTGCATCAGCTGGGCTTGAATAACTTGTTTTCCAGATGAAAGATAATCTCGATCCCAAGATCCAACTATGAGCTTTTTAACTGCAGCAACTTTAAGAAACGCTATTGGAGCTGGAATTACCGCGGCTGCTGGCACCAGATTTGCCCTCCAATGGATCCTCGTTAAAGGATTTAAGAATGAGTACACTCGTCCTGTATTGTTATTTTTCCTCACTACCTCCCTGAGTCCTATTGCCTATGCAGTAATTCTCCAATAGGAGGCTCGTATCTATTTGCTTAGCTAAATCCAGGTGGTGATTTTTTTTGGCCAGGCAGTGTACTTTATCTTAACATTTTTTTATGTGATACTTTATTCTTAGTAGAGCTGGGCAAAAAAATCAATTAAATCAATTAATTCAAATTATTTTCTGCAGAAGATTTTAAAAATCAAAAATCCAGAGTTTTCTTCTTGCCTTAGTCCAATTGTAAGTAGTTGCTTACAATTGTAGGGTTTGCACAAGCACTTTTATGGGCTTGAATTTGTTGTTTAAATAGATTGATTGATCAGAGAGTTTCATGCTAGTACTGTAAAAATACCTCAGCCTTTTATGGCCCTTTTCCATTAGCCCTACTCTACTCTACTTGACTCTACCCAGCTCTACTCTACTCGCCTTGTGCTGCTTTTCCATTAGCCCCAGTCACCTGCCCAACAGGGTGCAGTGTTGCTGTAAACAGCTGAGCGGCTCCGCGGTGACGTCATTTTGAGCGCAACACAACAATCTGTGGCTTTTTGTCACAAACCGAGTAAAAAAGGAAAGCAGAAGAAGGCTGCAGGTGGTAAGAAGAAAGACCCCTTGAGAAGCACAGGAGAGTTTTGGAAGCTATACAACAGAATGAAGCCGAGGACGAGAGCAATCGAGCTGCAAAGAAAAGACGTATGAGGGTAAGCTAATGGTAGCTACTGCTAGCATGCTAGGTCGTCGCGCTCATGACTCATCGATGACGACATTGTCTGACCAATCAGTAGCTGGCAGTCGGTGACGTCATCTTTTAATATCGACTCTGCTGGCTTGGAACCAGAGCGGAGTAGGTACTAAAACTAGTTTGTTTTAGGAGGTACCAGGCCAGTGGAAACACGCTGCAAATCGAGTACAGTAGAGATGAGTAGAGTAGGGCCAAGGTGTGCTAGTGGAAAAGGGCCTTTAGCGTTTATGTAGACAGACCTGCCTACGTTTATACTACATAACCAACTTTTTATGACCCAGACTTTGACTTTAAGAGGGAAGCATTGAGACAACATAAAGGCAAAACTTGATTTGTCTAATTTTTATATCACTGGGAGTTTTGTTTCTTTTAGGGAGGGAAAAATCGAGGAAAATCATAAATCGAGTGTTGTGGGAAAAAATCTGGGATTTTATTTCTGGGCCATATCGGCCAGCCCTAATTCTTAGTAGTTCTTACTAGTGTTGTGCTCAAGACCACTCTATCCGGGACCAAGACTTGCCCAAGGCCAAAATGCACCGAGACAAGACCAAGACTTTTGGGAGTCGAGACCAAGTCCAGACCAAAACCGAGACAATTTGAGACCGAGACAAGACCAAGACAATTTTAAAAACCACGACAAGGTTGAACAGTTAAGGGGGGTGTCCCTTAGTCACAACATCAGGAAGGTTGCAGTCATCACAGGGGAAATAACATGAACTGAAGCTTCTTGTTGTTTTACAAAGTTCTACTCCTTATTCACATTAATGAAGTTGAAGAACAGCAGATCAGTGCTGGTCTTGATCGGTCTTGATGGAAAATCCAGAGTCCGGCCAGTCTGAGACCGAGACAAGACCGAGTAAAAATGCTCTTGAGTCCAAGACAAGACCAAGACCTTCAAAATGTGGTCTCGAGAGCAAGACCGGTCTTGAGTAACACAACACTAGTTTTTACTGTTTCCTTATCATGTGATTCATTTGATGTTACGTGTGTTGGGTGGTTGTTTTCTACGTTTTATACTGGGATTGCTGAATTTCCCAATCCGTAAAACAAATTGACCGTCTGGTGCTAATAAGGAAAACTTGAACCTTGAACAGGTCTGAGAGAGGGGAAACTCATGGTATGACAAGATTCAGGGGTAAAGCCCCTTCCTGTCATTTTGTTTCTGAGGAATCATCAGCCCTGCTCCTTCAGAGAGCACCAAACTGAGTCTGTAGTGATGATCTAACATTTTGCTCTCTTGCAGATATAAACCAGAGCAGTGCTGATGTCTCCTGCAATGATGGATCATATAAAGTCACCTGAGAAGTGAATCAAACCTGAGAGCCACTGACCCGGAGCCCTGCCTCTCCTGAACACAGAGCAGCAGGATCATCCATTACATCTGTGTGTGTGTGTGTGTGTGTGTGTGTGTGTGTGTGTGTGTGTGTGTGTGTGTGTGTGTGTGTGGCGGGGGCTCGGGCTGGTTAGCAGGGTGACGGTCGGCCTGCAGGATGCAACTTCAGAAGTAGGTCATGTTCAGACTGCCGTGCTCGATTAGTGTCAGCTCGCAGCAGCAGCGTGCAGACTGAATCAGGAGTCTCAGCTCGGCTTTGGTCACGTGACGTCTCTCTGTGGAGGTCTGCGCCTGTCTGCTCTGTGATTGGCTGGAGCAGCAGTGAGTCATCACTACAGAGGCTCTTATGAATGGACTGTTTCTGAGGAGCTGAACAAAGAGACAGCTGTGAGCGCTCACAGAGGAGGTGATGTGAGGGTGTTTGAGTGTGAGCAGCACGGTCTGACACGTCCATGAAAAAAACCTTTAATACAGAGGTGCATGTTTCATTAACCCTTTAACTACCAGCTCAACTGTTAGGTAAATTCAATTATAACTGATGTTTTAAAAAGCACAAAAAATTAGATCATTAATATGATTCTGTCAACATTTCAGGGATCAGACAAACCCAGCTGTTTTATTCATATGGGATTTAAAGGTGTAAACAGTTAATATTTCATAATGTGACGACACATAAATGCAAAAACATTTGGGACAGAATCCATCAGAAAAGGCAAAAATGTAAATAAAGTAGCCATCAACATAACTAAAAATAGATGATACTGTGTTTGATATTATATACATAAATTACATCAGTAATTGATGAAGTATTTAAAAAACAATTATGGTAATAATAAAAACAGTGTTTTAGCTTTTTGAACCTTTCAATCCCACACAAAGATAATATCTGTTATTTTGTTTTATTGCAGTTTTTTCCTGTATCTTAAAAAATGACAGTTATTTTTTATACATATAAGCATGTGTGCTGATTACTGCACTTGGATTGTTATCCATCAGAAAATATTCAGACAGATTTGTCGTCCAGACAAGAAACTCCTGCGTCTTCGTGCGTCCACTTGCTATAGTTGTTGGTAAAAAGTTTGTCTTCACTGGAAAGTGTACGCTTGTTGTTACATTGCTATTTCACAACAAACCTACATCGGCAACTACTGGCCTGGCCTACAGCATTTTCCGTCTTTTTACATTGTCTCTGTGTGAACTTGGAGTGTTTTTGAAAATGCAAAGGAAAAACCTTTCTGTTTCTGGTGACAATTTTGTCATTTAAAAAGGGTCTAAAGGCCCGTTTCCACCAGAGGGTTCAGTTCGGTTCGTCCCAGTACGGCTCGCTTTTTGTGGCATTTCCAAAGCAGGCAGGACCCCTTATAAGCGAACCGTACCGTCCTACTTTTTGGGACGCTTCTGTTGGGGTGCCAAGCATACCGATCTGACCCCAGAAGGTGGAGCTAGAAACACTGCAGTCCAGTGATTGGTCGAAGGAGACGTCACTTCGTGTGATAGCGGAACAACACATAACCCCGCCATGTTTAAATCTCCACTCGTCTTCGTGAAGATAACTCTAGTGGCACACAGCCTTCTCTGAAACAAAGCTTGGTTGAGCTTCGTAACAAAAAGCCACATGCTGATCACAGAAAAGAAGAATTGCTGGATGTCTTCCATCGTTGCTCTTTGTTTACTGTGTCTCGTTTCCTTCTACGTTGTATTTGATAGCTGGGTACACGCTGTCACGCTGCTATGACGTCATGCTATCGTCACTCGGCTTATATGCCGCCTACCAAGTAGGGTTTGGTTGGCTGTGGAAACGTAAACAGGATCAGGCTTTACCGATCCGGCCTGAGCCAAACTGTGCCGATCCATACCGGACCACTTGGTGGAAACGGGGCTTAAAAGTCCTCATGTAACTCACTGCACCACCTGCACTGTAAAATATCCATGTTTACAAGAATTAGACGTGTTACCTATAGCTCACAGCAGCGACTGTCTCTTGTATTTTCATAAAAATCACACCTTTTTAAAGACAAATATGTTCTGAAACGTTCCTCCTGTTTTCTTCACTACTGACGTACAGCCTCGATCACCTGCAGGCTTTGAGAGCAAAGTTCAACAGCATAGGACACTAAACACTCTCTCAAAGCAGGAGTATTTCTATCTGAGCGCTTTCACTTTAAAGACTGATGAAGCTGAAGGACGGATATTTACAAATTCCAGACTTCAGCAGAGAACAGAAGGTCATTCCTCCAAATCCCCCCTGTGGTCTCTGGGACTCCACGGAGAAGAATGTAGGAGAGAGGAAGAGCAGCAAACTCTGCAACTGCACAAATAATTAGTGAAACTCTCCAGCAGAGAAAAGAACACATTAATGAGACCAGTGCATGCAAAACTGATCGGACACGAGCGGAGAGATGACAAATCCAACAACACTCAGCCTCAGAAACACAACAACCAGATTGAAGAGGAGCAGAGATGAAGAGGTCAGAGAGTCCTCCTGCTTTATGGGAGGTCATTTCAGAAACAACCAGAGGGGCTGCAAACCAACACCAGAACAGTAGCTCCAAAAACCCCTCCACGGGGCCCCTCTTTGGAAAAGCATGGTCGACCCCCTCACACCTCAGACTGCCCGACACCCCCTTTGCTAACAGAGCCTCATACCTCTTAAATGTATCTTCACTTCTTCTGAAAACTTAAAAGAAAAATTAAAGTCATTATCCATCCGAAACTTTCACGAAAGCAGCCACAAACTATCATAAGGGTGAAGTCAAAGGTGAGAAACTATAGCCACTCACAGATGGAGGACCTGAATGACTATACATACTTCAGCATATCTTGAAGTTAAAGGAACAGTTCGGGACTTTTGATTTGATATTTGAAATGACATCAGCCTGAACATCAGCCACGCCAACAGAGATCAGCTCCACATCCGTACAGAAATACTCAGCACAGAAGCTAATGCTACATATTGCTGCATATGGACAAGTCTTGGGGTGGGAGAAAAATCGTTTCACATAAGTATCTGTATTTTTTGTTTGATAGTTTTTTATGAATTTTTTTGTACAAAAATCATTTTTTCCAAATTTAAATGCTTCATTTTATTCTGTGTTAATAAGCCACTTTTAAATACAATCCAGGCTTTTGAAGAGAGAGTATAAACAGCTGGTTAAAATATATTTCTGAAGGGGCGGACATTAGCTCAGTTGGTAGAGCGTCCGCCCCATGTACGGGGGCTGCCAACCACCAGCAGCGGCTGTAGGTTCGAATCCCGGCCTCGGCCCTGTGCTGCATGTCATTCCCCCTCTCTTCACCCGCTTTCCAGTCATCTTCAGCTGTCCTATCAAATAAAGGCCATAAAAAGCCCAAAAAAATAACTTTAAAAAATATATATGTATTTCTGAATAAATCCTAAATCCTGATAAATTTTCATTGTTTCAGATTTTTTGCCCAAACTGATCTGTTGTTCAGAAAAGAAACTTCTGCGACTTTGTGCGTCCACTCACCATTGTTGTTAGTGAAAAGTTTTTCTTCTTCGAGCGTGTGTTGTAGCAGCACTGTCTCTCTGCAAACCTACACCGCCATCTACTCAACCGGCATGCACACTAGAGTGGATTCATTCGTCTCCAGCATCTCCGTCTGAACGTGAATCGACTTTGAATACACAAAGGAAAAATCTTTGTGTTATCAGTCAGAGTGTCCATGTAAACGTAGCCTTAATCTCTTACCACACTGCTTTGTTGTTTTGGCACTACTTAGGGTGAATGCCTATTCTATCCTTTAGCCTTTTTCCCACCCCTTACCGCTTGGTTTTGCGTGTTCACATCTAGTGAAGAGGAATCCCAAAAGACAGACCGGGACCTCACTTGAAACCAAGGGGTATGAGAATTTCCCATAATACACTGTACTGCCAAAAGCTATCCCTCACCCATCCAAATAATCAGAATCAGGTGTTCCAGTCTCTTCCATGTCCACAGGTGTATAAATCAAGCACCTAGTCATGCAGACTGCTTTTACAAACATTAATGAAAGAATGGGTCGCTCTCAGGAGCTCAGTGAATTCCAGCGTGGAGCTGTGATAGGATGCCACCTGAGCAACAAATCCAGTCGTGACATTTCCTCACTCCTAAATATTCCACAGTCAACTGTCAGCTGGATTATAAGAACATGGAAGTGTTTGGGAACCACAGCAACTCAGCCACCAAGTGGTAGGCCACGTAAACTGACGGAGCGGGGTCAGCGGATGCTGAGGCGCATAGTGAGACTTTCTGCAGAGTCAATCACTACAGATCTCCAAACTTCATGTGGCCTTCAGATTAGCTGAAGAACAGTGCAGAGAGCTTCATGGATGGGTTTCCATGGACGAGCAGCTGCACCCAAGCCTCACATCACCAAGTGCAATGCAAAGCGTGGATGCAGCGGTGTAAAGAACGCCGCCACTGGACTCTAGAGCAGTGGAGACATGTTCTCTGGAGTGACCAATCACGCTTCTCCATCTGACAATCTGATGGACCAGTCTGGGTTTGGTGGTTGCCAGGAGAACGATACTTGTGGGACTGCATTGTGCCAAGTGTAAAGTTTGGTGGAGGGGGGATTATGGTGTGGGGGTGTTTTTCAGGAGTTGGGCTTGGCCCCTTAGTTCCAGTCAAAGGAACTCTGAATGCTTCAGCACACCAAGACATTTTGGACAATTCCATGCTCCAACTTTGTGGGAACAGTTTGGAGCTGGCCCCTTCCTCTTCCAACATGACTGTGCACCAGAGCACAAAGCAGGTCCATAAAGACATGGATGACAGAATCTGGTGTGGATCAACTTGACTGGCCTGCACAGAGTCCTGACCTCAACCCCATAGAACTCCTTATGAATTAGAGCAGAGACTGAAAGCCAGGCCTTCTTGTCCAACATCAGTGTGTGACCTCACAAATGCTCTTCTGGAAGAATGGTCAAAAATTCCCATAAACACTCCTAAACCTTGTGGACAGCCTTCACAGAAGAGTTGAAGCTGTTATAGCTGCAAAGGGTGGACCGACGTCATGTTGAACACTATGGGTTAGGAATGGGATGTCACTTAAGTTCATATGTGAGTCAAGGCAGGTGAGTGAAAACTTTTGGCAATATAGTGCACACATCAACTACCAACACAAAGCAAAGTGGAGACCGAAGGAATGGTATGATAATTATTAAAGGATAAGTTTGGTTTCTACAGCTTTCACATTGTTCATAGCTGGCCAGAGAAACTGAAAAGCTTCTCTGGCCAGTTGTTCTTCTCTTTGCCTCCGCGTCCTCCTTTCGATGAGCTCCTCATCTGTAAACTCTGGCTCAAAACTGTAAGGACACCCATCATATTCAAAGTTCTCCTCCACAACATCTTCAACCGATAGATATTCGTCCATTTTGCACAAAACTGGAAGAAGAAAGTCGTTTTGTAGCCACCGCTCGCCGCTGAAACAATGAGCCGTACTGCGCATGCGCGCACAACCGGAAAGAAACTGACCTCTGAAACTTTCCAGTTCAGAGGTCAGCACAGTCACAAAAACATGGGTGGAGTGACCCCGGACCTTCGTGGAGGAGTAGCGCGAGCGGACCATGATGAAATATTGGTGAAACTAATGAGTTTTTGGATGATTAATGCAGTTTTAGGAGCCCCGTGTGCTACCATAATACGGATGTCCGCCGCTCGATTTTGGATCTAAATATCTCCCGAAGCCCTGTTTGGATCGGGAAAGCCTTCTGGGTGAGTATATTGTTCTACTTCATTCTATAAACAATGTGAAAGCTGTAGAAACCAAACTTATCCTTTAAATCGTCAAGTAAATATTCTATTATATAATCATGTTTTTAGTTGGTCATATTTTAAATGTTCTCGTAATAAGCAGCTAGCCTTCACAGCGGTGGCAATGGTTATTGTCACATCTGCTGTCACAGCCAGCGAGCGGCTCCAGGTGATGACGTAGCGAGAATCGAGTGGCGGCTCGTTTCTCAGCTGTATGTTTCACCCCGAAGGGGCAAGAGGAAGGGGTAAGACAAAGGGGTAGAATCGGGATTCACCCTTAAATAAATGTATCCTTCCGGCTGACGCAAACTGATCTAATTACGATCTCACCTTTATTTTGCGGAGCACACAATTAATGGTACATCCCAAATAAAGATTAGCAAAAGTAGCAGATGTTTAGAGATGATCCTGCTGATCAGGCAGATTTATGTTGGAAAAGAGTTTTTCTCATTCAGTTTACTCCATAACAAACAGTATGTTCACATCAAGTCCATTTTTCTTTAAACTTTGGTGTCTGACTTTACCAGACAATCCATCAAAATAAGCATCAGGCTTACTTTAAAGATAAACCTTCATTTGTCTCGTCTGCTTTTTCCTGATAGTTAAAGTAAAACTAAGAATCTGGTCCAAACAGCAGGGAGGGTTTCTGTCATGTCTAACTTTTGTTACATGTTAACTTTAGTAAAACTGAAAAGAAAACTTTCCAAACCTTAACACAACAGTGAACTCTGTTCTTTTCTTGCCTTGCAGCCCCCCTGACATCACTGTGGGCCACTTTTAGGGGCACAGGCCAACTTTGGGAACCACAGCACATGAGCATCAGTTTTATGTCCCTACTGCGTAAATAAATGTGAGACCAGAGTACTGAGGTCACGAGAGGAGCATGTTAGTCTGTTATTTATATACATGTTTATACAAACGGACCTCTTCTTCATGCCATTTATTCACTTCACTTCGTCCTTTTGACATTCAGGTTTTTGTCTTTGCATTAAAATAAGTGAACGACTATTTTAAAGATTTGGTTCTTAATACTTAATATTCTTCATGCAAACAGACTGAGAGGAGAATACAGGACATTAGCACAAGAAAGCACTTTATTTACAATTTTACATTAATAAGGAATCAGTTCAAAATGGTATTGTACTGATTTTAATGCAAATTTACCTCATAGTAGAGAAAAAAATTACTTTAGACAAGAGTTAAGAAATACATTATGGAAATGGTTTTGAGATCTTCAGTCGCTGAAGCAGAACATATATTCTGAAATCAAAATTATTTGTTTATAAAAGTCTGTTGTCTTACCTAACTTATCAGGATTATTTAGTTCACTTCACAGAATTCTGCACTATTTTATTTACCCAAAAGATTTTGTCCACTGAAATAAGGAAACCAAAAAAACCTCCATGTAAAAAACTGTTGCTTCTCAGAATTTTGACTTATTTTCTTGTCATTTTGTGATAATAAAATCTTCATTTAAACAAAAAACCTGAAGAATAGTAAACCAGTGTTTTTATCTTCAATGATAACTGAGCTAAGACCTCAGGAAAACAATGGAGATAAGACCATCATCACAGTGAAACTAAGTTATAAATGTGTTTAATGCTTGATGCATGCAGGTTTCTTTATTAAAATAATGTTTTATGAAACACTGATATCCTAAATGTAATTTTTTAAGAGGTCAACATGACTGAGACCTTTTAGGTGATTCATATGTTCACTTTTGATTGAATTAGACATACAAAATAAAAATAAAAAGCAGAAAAACACTTCCCTGAGTCTGTGATCCCGTCATGATGCTACGCTGTACATCTACTCCACAAACGGCAAACACACAACACATTTCAATCATGCACAACAATAAAAAACAATAACAAAACAAAAGAAACTAAAAACTCAAATCCTGATGAATCCATCTGGAGGAATCGGATCAGTTGTACATGGTCATGTGGAGCCACTGCAGCCAATCAGAGAACAGAAACACTTATTTAATCACTTAATACTGACTTTACAAATCATCTTTATGTTTATTTTTGATTCAGAAACAAAGCTGACAAACTCAGTGTTACATGTGGTTGTTATAAGTATTAAAAACATAAGAAATCCTCGCCCTCACCTGTCTGTAGCTGATCGTCACTGTTCCCATCCCCACCATGTCATACGCCTGAAATTTCTCTGTCAAAGAAGAAAAACAAAAATAAAACAATAAACAGACGGACATATTTCAGTCATATTTATATATTTCTGTCCTGATCAGAGCAGCTTAGACTAAGATGGACATTAGAGGGATGTACTGTCAAGAGTCGCAGAATTTACTGTTGCTCTTTGTCCCCAAAGTTCATCTTAAAAATGTTCAGATCTGCTCCTACAATAAAAACTGTGTGTTGGAGAGCTGGTCTCTTTAAATCTTATTAAGCAGGTTAAATATTTTAGATGAAGATGAAGCAGCTGTAGATGCTCTGACGGATGATTTTCTGCCCTATGACTCTGAACTGATTGGCCTATATCTGTGTTTGTGTCTGTAATTGTTTATGTCTTTAACTTTGTAAACGTGCTGCTGCCCATCTTGGATATGACTCTATTGCAAATTCGATTTTTAATCTCACTGAGGTGTTTCTGTTTAAATAAAGCTCCTGACAAAAAAAAACAATAAGACGATATGACGTGATGCCTCACAGGGGTGACCACAATCTATTCTGATATACATATCTGCATAAGTAATACGATAAATGGCCCCACAAAACGTATTCTTTAATAAACAATAGACCTCTTTTTAACACATTTTATATTATGGAACTCTCTCCCCCCTGACCTCTGCAACATTGAGTCCTTACCCCTCTTCAAAACAAGATTCAAAACCCATCTGTTCAAGCTCTCCTACTCCCTCTGCTCTCTTGCACTGTCTATTTTATTCTTTTTAGGGGTGTCCCGATACAACTATTTCACCTCCGATACGATACCGATATTGCAGCCTTGAGTATTGGCGGATACCGATATCAATCCGATACGATATCAGCAGGAATCATACAGACTTTTATTACCTATTTTGTCGTATGGACTGTAAGAAAAGGCTTGATCAGGTGAGATTACTCAAACAGAGAACAGTAGGCAGCAATAGTAGGTATGAGAAAAACTGACCCATTTGTTATTAACCAATAGGTTAAATAAATTTTAACCTTAAACATAAGAATATACTACAATTAAAACAACATGAATAAAAAATATTAGAAGACCCTGAAAAGTGACCTCAATAAATCAAACAAAAACATATTTCACCAATTGCAAAATAACCACTGTGTTGAACTTAAACAAAAGCATATTCTACAACTGAATAAAAAAAAAAAAAAATATTTAGAATGGACTGCTTGTATCGGAGTGCTGATATCGGAGATTTTGGATGCAGGCCGATATAATCCGATATTTTTTTTTTTGACCGATATCCGATATCAATATCGGATCGGGACATCCCTAATTCTTTTGTTTGTTTCTATACCTGCTCTCATGCCTATTTTAATGCACTTTTTATCTTCTGAGCGTCATGAAAGGCGCCTTTAAATAAAATGTATAATAATAATAATAAAACGATTAAAAAATATATTTAAAAAAGTATAAAATCAAAGAACATTTAAGACAAATACAAAAGGCAAAATGAAATTGAGAGAGTAAGTGTCATAGAAACCCAGACAATACATGTGTAAAAAAGACCAGGAGGACCAAAATAAAAGCTAAAAACATACAAACATAAAAATTAATTATAAAAACATTATAAAATCAAATAAAGTAAACAAATAAAAAAATAAAAGAATGGAGATTATAAGAAAGATAGTGAACACTAAAACAATGAGCTTTGAAGTTTTCTGTGAAAAGATTAAGAATATAACGTAAGGTGAAACTAAAATAAAGCAATCTGATTTAAAAGTCAATAAAGACACGAATCTGTTAACACAGCATAGAAGACATCAATAAAAACAAACAAGCTAAAAAGATAAGATCAATACTAAGGCTAAAAGAAGACTGAATTGCAAATAGAAGACTAAAACACAAATAAAAAGCTACAAAGACTAAAACACAGAGAAAGAGAGAAGACAAAAGACTTTCTGCTAATCTCTGTGTTTGTTGTAATAAGTTGCTCATGAGCTGAGGGTTTTTTTGTTCCCACACTGTGCTCTCCTGCCAGGTGCCTAGTTTAGAATTTTTCCCCCTCTCTTTCCTTCTTGTTTTCTTTTCTGCATGCACTTTGAGTTACATATGTTGTAGGAAAAGTGCTTTATAAATAAAGTTTGATTGACTGACTGATCACATAAAAGCAATTCTGTAAAAGTGAATTTTTAAAAGTGACTCGAAAGAAGCGACAGCTACATTTTTATATAAAAAACCCACAGTATTTCAGTCATGAAATGAAGTTTCTTATTGAATAATAAGGAAAAATGCGGGGATAACCTATATAATGCCCTCAGGTGTGAGCTTGAGTGCACAGATGATGGACAGATGAAGGGATCATAGAGTGAAATGAATGAATGTATACTGCCCACTAGTGGTCAGAGGCCGAATTACAATAAAAAAACAACAGCCCTAAATTTCTGAACATCACCCTTAGAAATAAAATTAGTGTCAAAAGTACCAGAAAATATATGGACTTGAAATGGTTTGGTACCACTTATCAAAGCTGCAAAGTTATACATGAATAATAATAAAAAAACAGAAACAGAGAGCAGAAAGGAGCCAAGTGTCAGATTCTAGCCCCAGTTGCCAGCTTGAAATGAGTACAGCCTCCTTACATCAAGTTTCTCCTAGACATAAGAATCAGTTCTTACCTTCACAGAGAAGCTGACTTAACAAATATCAACAGATTTTGATTAAATATATTAGGCATGGCATATGGCAGACTTGACTTTGGTGGTGACCAGACTGCAGATTTGAATCCAGGGATTTTTCAGAGGAGTGCATACGGGGAATTTTTCAATATTTTCCCTAATAACTAAAAAAGTTCACAGCAGATTTTGAGACATTTTCAGGACATGTTGGTCCTGGCAGAAGAAGGAAGTGATACAAAAATACAGACGACATTTTCAGGGAGTGTTAGTAATGGAATAAGGAAGACGATTTTCCAAAATCTCCCTTTTATGAGGAAGTTGAAGACTCAAACACTGATGCACGCAGTCTGACTCTGCTCCTCTGGCAGAACAAGTTTAAAGGTTTAGACTCTTTATGAACATCTCAGCACTGAAGATGTTGATGTTAATGACACGAGGACTTGATGATGATGATGACACTGAGTTGACTTGATAAGGTTTTCTGTTTACTTGGTTAAAAAACTATTTAAAAAAATCGAGCTCTCCATGTCAGCATGTGTCCAAACAGACTCGGCTTCTGTATTTGTTACCATGTCTGCCAAATGAAATTGCAAAAGACACCATTACAAATACAGATACAGTGCCAGGAATCTTTTGAAGAGTTTGTTTCCACTGGCAGGTTTCCACATCTTCTGTAATAACTCAGAAAGCTCACAGCTGATTTTGATGACATTGGCACACGAGAAGAGTGATTAGATTTTGGTGTTGATCTGAATCCAGGTCTGGATCCAGGATTATGTTTAAATGATTTGTTAACAGCACACTACGGGCGGTTTTTCATATTTTTAAAACCTAGAAGTTCTCCAAAAGCAAAAACATCTGCCAGGCCTTTTTTGACATTCTTAGCAGAGACAGTATGCTATAATTCTTGCAGTATGAACAAATCTTTTGAAAAATTCTTGGATCTGGATACTAGTTTGTATCACCACCATGCCGTTAACAACAGCCCTGAACATTTAACCAAAGACTTATTTTTGACTAGGGCTGAACAATTAATTGCAAATTAGATTAAATCATAATATGACTTGTTGCAATTTTCGAATCGCAGAAGGTTCTATATTTTTAGCCCAAAATGTGTTGAACATTTTGGTATTGTGATGTAGTTTTTACCTTTTTTTAACCCAGTTTTTACAACTTGATGCCTATTTTGCCCCCATTCATCTTTTTTTGGCCACTGTAAGAAACATTTTTGGAATTATTACATGGTTTTTAAAATTTAATTTCAAATCTAATTCCCAATTTTGCTGCCATAATCAATTTTCCTGAGCCACTTTTGGATTTTTTTTGGCCAATTTTTTCCCCTTTTTTTTTTCGCAATTTCATACCTATTTTGCACCTATTTATCAACCTTTTTCTGCTTTCATACCACTTTTACACAGTTTTTACAATTTGATTCCTATTTTGCTTCTGTTCTTCACTTCTCCACTTTTTCTCAAATCTTTTATCCTTAGACTAACTTAATGTCATATTGGTTTTACTATAAAAAGATCTACTGCTTATGTTTGTTTAAGAATACATAAGATGAGGAACATCAAAACAATCGCAGAGTAAATCGCAATATTGGGGGAAAAAAATCGCAATTAGATTTTCTCAAATCGTTCAGCCCTATTTTTGACAAAACATGGTCAAACAGACCGACAAAATGCTAACAAAAACAAAAACATGACTTTTTGGTGGACGCAACAACTTTCTAACAATGTCAGAGACCCCACAGCAGAGGTTTGTGTTCTTCTAATCCATCCTGTGTTAAACTCTACAGCTCCTTTTTAAGCCTCCTGCTTGAAAATGACATACTCATATAGAAAAGAGTGTATATCTGCAATCACAAGGTCTATTTGAATTATTTTGGTGTCATAGCAAAAGTAACACTTGTCACATTTGTCCAGATGTGTATTATTATTATTATTATGCCTAATTTGGGGGGTTTAAGTTATTAATGTGTTGTGGAACTTTCTCAAATCAACTCCCGTCGCCATTCTGCCCGCCTACTGCCTGTGCATTTTCCCGGCGTGCACAGACTCGGTGCGTGTGGCCGAGCTCATATGTATCAGAGCCCGCAGGAGAATGCTTGCCTGTAAAGTTTTGTCTTTGAAAATAAGGGAAGCCCTCCGTGAGCCATCCCACAACCCCAACCAAGCTCCAGTATCCCTCACATTTCAAGACAGGTGTGCAAGAAATCTAAAATAAACTCTTTCTTTTTCTAAGTTTGTTCTGTTGCTCTAATCTCGCGATAGCTGCCACCCAGGCTACTGCAGCTGGACGTTCTCACGAGGCTTTTTCTTCTTCTTCGGTTTTACGGCGGTTGGCATCCATCATTTTGGAGCATTACCGCCCCCTTCAGGCTAGTGACAGAGTTCAGTTTGGAGAGGCAGAAGAATGTTTTTATTATTATATCATCACACGGGAGATTTACAGGAGAATACTGATACAGGAGGACGGCGGGAAAGAGGATAAAATACGGAAAATACGGTAGTTTCATGGCTAAAACAGGAGATTTGACAGCTATGTGGAGAATGTCAGAGGAACTACCTATACCCCGATCAACATCGGCTGTGAGCGCTAACTAACTTTACATGTTTGTTTGGCAGAGTTGAAGACTGGAGTTGAATCAGTCTTCTGGATATATCAGCTGCGCGCGTGCATGTGAGCGAGGGCGGGCGGTTAGGCGGAGCCCTGAGGAGATGCTACTTTCAAATTCATGCTAGTTTTCCAAAATCGCCAACCCCAGCTTTAATCACGCACATTTTTTTCTTTCACCGCAGCTTCGTGTTTTAGACAGGACTTCTCAGAAGCCAAACATTGCAAACTCCTCTGTCAGTCAGACGGCTGCCTCACTGTGGCTTTTCCATGGAAAGAGCAGCATCACCGTGAGTTATTGACACAGAGTGGTGATCAAACACAGTATAACAGTAATTTTAAAAGGACGCGGTAATGATTACCGTGGGAAATTTTACCCCAGTTTACCATTTTACCGGTAACCCTAGTACATCCCTAGTGCAAGCATCGACAAAATTCGGTACTTGTGGTTAAGCTCTGATTTTGCCCCTATGCCTTTGACTGGATGGGAAAGAAAAAGGGGACATAGTAGAGAAGGACATGAAGGAATGAAGCCACAGCCTGGATCTGGACCTCCTGCTGTGAGGGCAGCAGTCTCCAAACATGGCACCCCCCTGGTTCCAGTTTCGATGAGTCATGAAAATACCTTCCCTTCTTCCTCCTCACTCATATCTGCTCCCATCTTTTCCCACGGCTGATTCATCATCTCACTCATCCTCTCATCTCCAGTGGCACCCCTGCCCCTCGTGTTTGATGCCATCACTGTAAACACAAACTCCCTGATGGGACGCCGGTGTTTATGCCGGCTTTGTAGAGATAATTACCGGCAGGATGAGCGGGACTAAACTGATTTAAACACGTTATTGTTTCTAATTTGTACCATCCCGCTCCTCTGCATGTTGAAATCCTGTCACAATGTGCCTTTTGTCCCCTCCTAAAAGGCCCCCCTCCTCATTTCCCGTCCCCCCTCTCTTACGGATCATGCTCTCCAGTTTCATGATCAGGTAGAGGAAGCCGGGGTAGCTGATGGTCATGTCGGGCTCCGTGTATCTCAGCCCCACCAGCTGCATCACCAGGTCGTCAACCATGATACCTGAGGAGGAGGCGGACAAAGCAGAGTCATGAGAACACGTGGTGAGGACAGAGAGCACACCTGAGGGACGGTTAACTCACATATTTAAAGGGATATGCCAACATTTTGTTTGTTTTCATGTCTTGCCTCACTCCTGAGTCCAGGACAAGCAGATAGACTCCATTCTTTTGATTGTGTGTGCAGTAATGAGGAAGAGACAGGAAGAGCTCTGTTTGTGAGGTAATAGGATTTTGCTAGTTCGTTTTAAGGTTTATACAACAAGCAGGATGGGGTGTTGATCAGGGCACTGGATTGATGAAAGGAGTTTCAATTGCTTCGTAACTGGAGTATGTTCCAGCTGTATTTATTCCTTTAACAGTAGTCTGAAATAACATAATAAAATAAACACTATTAACACTGTTACCTGCACAGCAAGGTAAAGAGTTATGAATAGCTGACATGAAATTAAAGCTAGGGTTGGTAATCTGATTTAGATACACTTTTTGTAATACTGGTTAAAATGGTCTTTATGACCCGATGGCAATCAACTCATAATGTGTTCTTAAAACAGAGCGAAAAATATCCGCTATCTACAGCAGGAGTAAAACAGGGAAAACACCAACCAATAATCATGCCGGGACACCTGTTTTTAAACCAATCAGATCCCGTCACCATTCTTCCCGCCTCCTGCTCGTGTATTTTCCCGGCGTGCACAGACTCTGATTCAGTGCGTGTAGCCGAGCTGAGAGAGATCAGAGTCCGCGGGAGAATGCTTACCTGTCAGGTTTTGGCTTTAAAAATAAGGGAAGCCCGCTAGAGCCGTCCCACAACCCCAACCAAGCTCCAGTATCCCTCACATTTTAAGACAGGTGTACAGAAATCTAAAATAAACTCTTTGTTTTTCTAAGTTTGTTCTGTTGGCCCTAATCTCGCGATAGCTGCCACCCAGGCTACTGCAGCTGGACGTTCTCACGAGGCTTTTTCTTCTTCTTCGGTGGTTGGCATCCATCATTTTGGAGCATTTCCACCCCATTCAGGCTAGAGACAGAGCTCAGTTTGGAGAGGTAGAGGAATGTTTTTATTATTATATCATCACACGGGAGATTTACAGGAGAATACTGGTACAGGAGGACGTCAGGAAAGAGGAGAAAATATGTAAAATACGGTAGTTTCATGGCCAAAACATGAGATTTGACAGCTATGTGGAGAATGTCAGAGGAACTACCTATACCCCGATCAACATCGGCTGTGAGCACTAACTAACTTTCCATGTTTGTTTTTTTTAATTTCCCTATGATAATGTTTTGGTGTTTTCTTACTGCTGACTGAGACAGAGTCCTGAGGAGATGCTACATTCAAATTCATGCTAGTTTTCCAAAATTAGCGACCTCAGCTTTAAATATATCATCAAACTCCGTGGCTCTTATTCTTTGCACTTCTTATAATTAAAGACAAAATGTAAATATCGCACACCGTTTAGGAAATAAACAACTTTAGATTAACATTAACTGGACTACAAAACAACAGCACCATCTATAGGCGACAGAAAATCATTACATCACTTCTCAGACACGATGAACAGGGCTACGTTGGCTTACATAGCTTCTCACAACAGCTTAACAAGGACTTATCACACAAAAATGGTGACATAGTTTTCGTAAGTGACTTGGAACATTACAGCTGAACCATACAGGAAGGGAATAACAGGAGCTGTAAGAACGCAGGCGAGTAAATATGGACCGCTACACGGCTAACACTTAACTATTCTCGCTTCAACACAGACAACTGCGAGAACATGTGTGAGTCTTAAAGGGGCAGACACATTAAGTCGTAGCCTTTTATACAAGCTCGCCCATTGCTAATTAGCTTAGCTCAAACACTGGGAGTCAGTGGGTAGTGTTAGCCTGCCTCTGCCTACAGTTATTAAATAAACTCTTCAGCAGCCCTAAACGGTCCCATGTGCTTCATGCTATGTTATATTCTCAATTTTTAGACTAAGATTAGAACTTCATGTAATTTTTCTTAAGTTATACATATTAAACTAAAATGGAAGTGCATGTTAACCTACTTTCTGTCCTGTGCTGCTCTGTAGTTTAGCTATATATGTTTTGTTTAGCTATACATACTTCTTTATATCTGTTACTGCACACACAGACATGAAAAGAAAAAAAGTTGGCATATCCAACAAACACCTGCGATGGTTTATGACAGATTTGTTAATCAAAAAGATTTTCTTTTTGATCTATTCATTTCATTTTCTTTTTTTTTATTCATCTCAAATTTAAAAACGAAAAAAAGAAAACTCAACAATTAGTCAAGGCCACATAAAACATATGTACATCAGACATCTGAACATGTTAAACAAATTTTCCATTTACACATATTTAAATGTCATCTGTAATGTTTGCATGAATACTTAGTTAAATGCACACTCTTGTATTTATAATTATATATCTCCTAATTGAGTATATACAGATAACAAGCTTCTCCACAAAATATCTGTTCTAAACTAAAACGTTTTGTTTCTCTAAATGACATTGTTATACTCAAGTATGTTGGCGATTTGACAGATTACAGCAAATGGTAAATAAATTATTTCACGTGTGATTTTAATGTGCAGCATGCATGTACTTTTTTATTTCTTCTGGGGGCTAATGATGGGAACGTTTGTTCAGGATCAAAATTCCAAAAAGAAAAGTGATTTAAGGAAAAGGGGCACACCCTGAACCAGTCACCAGCCAATCACAGGGCCACATAGAGAGAGAGACAACCATTAAAGCACACACTCACACTGAAGGGCAATTTGAATAAAACAATGAACAGCTTAATTTTGATCAGTAGAGAAGTAAAACCCAAACTCTACAACAAACTATCACGTCACGTTTGAATGTTTTTATCACATTAATATTATTTTTTTTATTATGAGAGATTAAAACAAGGCCGGTCATCTTTATTACCTAAACTTTAAAGGAAGAAAAGGTTTAAAGTGTCACGGCTCCCTCTGCTGGACAGATAAGGGGCTGCTGCTCAGGTTAAAGGAGTAGTTCATGTTTTTTTAAGTGTCAGAAATGCATTGGTGATGATTTCTGCTCTTGGAGCTCCTTAAGTCTTTTTTTTGTCTTTAACCTTTCATGCATGGTGTCCGCTACAGTGGACAGATATTTGGAATACATTTTATACCATTCAGGTTGCAGCATCATATAACAACTATCACTACTCCGGAACCATTGTCTCAATCCTTCTTTTCCCAAATAATCAGATAGGTACAAAATTATATTTCCAGTTAATGTGATGTAAGAGACATTTTTAATGTAGATTTTAAAATACTTCTTTGTATATTATTTTCTGTGACCAAAGACTAATCTGTTAACTCCAGTTGATGTTATGTACTAAGGGGTATATTCTGTTTAATACGCCTGCATCCAGATTTCACCTAATTTTGAAATTGTGTTTGTGGATCTATATTGAGTTACATTATGTCACTATGAACACCGTTGATGAGTGGTGTCTGCTTTAGTAGAAAATATAACATACTGGAAAAAATGTGGCCATGATTTGGACTTCTTTGTATGAAAAAAACAGCATTTAAAGTAATTTTTCCTTTCTGATTTAATAATTCATGCATGAAAGGGTTAATAAGAGGGCAAACAGCATTAACTCTCCTTCATGGGCACCTCCATATTCCTTCTTCAAAATTATTTTACAACATGAATGTTTGCCATACTTTTAAGCTCGTATCTGTGGCCCTCTCTCAGTCCTGACCCTCCAGATAAAACCGTAGTTTAAGAAATAAAATCAAATATTTTAGAGGTGACCAGGACATGGATCCAGGAATTTATCAGGGATTTGTGAACATCGCAATGACAACATGAAGATAACTTGACTTAAATCGAGTTAGAGATTGAAAATCAGATTGTGGACTAAATAATAATCTACTGAATATTTACAACCTGTGGAAATAGCTTCAGCTCATATAGATACTGTCTGTATGTCTTCAGTCGTACCTGCTGCCTTCAGAGCGGGGGCGACCTCGGGATACTCCAGATGCTGAGTCTTATTTTTGTCAAACACCAGGAAGATGTCCTGAGGAGAAAAAAGGGCATTTTAAAACAAATAAGTGAAGCACAAACCGGAGTTTAATATCAAACACAAATAGAAACAAACATAAACATGATTTAATGATGTTTACAGTGTAAATTTTATATTTATTTATTTTATTTTATTCCCTTCAGTGTTTGGATCGTCTTACGAGTTTCAAAGCAAACACCGGATCCTTTAATGAAGTGCAAACATTTGTAATTAATCTATTTTTGTTTATAGTCTGGTACTGATCTGCCTTCTTGTAACACCATTACAATAAACTGACAGTTAAATATGATTTTGTTTGGAAGTGCATGTGTCTATGTTCTGTCAAATATATCTCAGTACGATTCACCATCACATTTACCCCAAAATATTCTGACAGATCTCTCATTTCAAGTGATAATGAGCAAATTTATGCTCTAAATTTGTTGTATTAAGTTAAAGAAAATCTGCTTTGAGTAATTCATTCTCTTAATCACTGCTGAATGTAATAAAGCAACAATTTGACCTCCGTCCTCGGGCTCATTTCTGCATGCAGCCCACCGTGTAATAACTGTTTCAAGAGTCTTGTGTGTTTGTATGCGCTCTAACCTGTGTATTGTGTATGTAAGTATGCATGTGCTTGTAAATGGATATATAAATATATGTCCACCTAAATATTATTACTATTTTATTTTCTATTCTTCTTAGTCCTTTTTTTTACACTTCTGACTCTGATCGTTGTTTATGTGTCATTTTACTAGTCTGCTTAATCTCTTGTTTCTATTTTCTTTACTTGGCAGAGCTGTAAAATCTCTTTCTTTTTGAAAATTTGAAAAATAAAGTACAAAAAAAGAGTTTTGTGTGTTTGTTTGTGAGCTCACCGTCCACCTCCTGATCTTGTCCCACAGTCCCTGAAACTCACGCCAGTTCAGCTGAGCGATGCCCTGACTCTGAAAACACTGATGTCAAAGAAAAGAACCAAAGACATCCTGAAGACAAACAAAACTTTTTAGTGAAACATCTTGTAGACGGGGGGGATAAACTGCTCCAGAAATGCTTCACTTTACCATCCAAAGTCCAAATATTCACTTATTTTAACAGAAGAGGCGTCCATGCTGTAGAAAACAGTCCTTTTTGAATCCATCCCCAGCAATTTTAAAAGTAAAACTAAATTATGGTTTTTATTATTATTGTTATTCTAATAACTATCTTCTGTATACTGTACCCACATGTCTAAACTGTGTCCTTTTTTCCTTTTCTTTGAATTATTCCTTGTCATGTCTGAGCAGTTCTGTTCTATTTTTGAAAAGTTATACTAAAAATAATAATAATAATAAAAAAGTAAAACTAAATATAGTTTTGACTAGACCAGGGGTGGGCAAGTGGCGGCCCGGGGGCCAAATGCGGCCCTCCACATCCCTAAATGTGGCCCGCCATTCATTCCCAAAAAAATAGCAGCTGTAAATATGAAGAAAAGTCAGATAAAATACTGCAGCTCGCTTTTTAACTGGAGCACGTAAGAGGGAAAAGCTGTAATTCACTATCCAACACTGAGGACAAGGACTGAGGATTGTGTACCTTTTCTCCTGTTGTTGTTTTATATATATAAATGTAACGCATCGCTCATTGTTAGCTTGGGGTGGGATCTCGTTTGGTTTTGTTTTTTGCTTTATTGTCTGGTTTGTTTGTTCTTTTGTAACTTGTGCTTATAATAATGTTTTCCTCAGTTGTTGTTCGCCCACTCCTCCCGTTATCCAACTCTGTCCCTGTCTCCATTAATTTCTTGTCCTGTGCATGAACTGAAGGACATGATGGTGGATCTTTTCCACACTCAGTTCTGTAGTTTCGTCGGGTCTGCATATTTGATTTTGTCTCAATAAACCAGGACACACATTGTGCCTTCTCTTGAGGAGTAGCCATTTTATAGGGCTTCATTTAACAGCTTTCCTTCCATTAACAGAATGTCTGAAACACAATATTTTAATGTGAATAAAACTTTAATAAGCACTGATTAAAATAAAACAAATCTGGTTAAGATGTCTCATCAGCTGCCTTTGAGATATTATTTATTTAAACACTGATAATATCACTCCTGTTTCAGAGCCTGGATAGCTCAGTCGGTAGAGCATCAGACTTTTAATCTGAGGGTCCAGGGTTCAAGTCCCTGTTCGGGCGAAGGAAGTTTTAGGCGTGTCATCCCTGACACTTAATGATTAATCACACAGTGGTGTGTCTTTAAAAAGCTGCTTCCTGTGAGTTATAACTGAAACAGTCACTTTACATCTGAGCGTGAGGGACAGTAGAAACTGAAACCATCCGTCAACCGTCATCGTTCCACAGGAGAGTCTGTGATTTAAAGTTTCACAACAACACCCTCACAGAGCACTTCGACATTTTAAAAAGAAACATATCTGAACACCAGGGCGCTTGTGTAAACCAATGTAGACATGATTTTTAGTAGGTAAAAAAAAAAACATGTATTTCTTTGGAAAATGACATTCAGTGAAATAAAGACATCTGATAGATAGTTGTAGAAAATATTTTGTTAACACTTTACAATAACAACCATTAGTACGACATTTATAAGCTATTTGTGGATGTTAGTGAATAGTTAACTGTTCATAAACAAACCACTTATAGACATTTTTTAATGATTATTAGATAATTTATAACTCAAGTTACAAGATATGTAAAAGCTATTAGTAGATATTGAAGTAATTATGAATAAACTACATATATACACTTGTAAATGATTATTATTAAATCATTTATGAATTATCAAAATGATTATTATTATTATTTCTTAATCCAAGATAGCATTTCCTCAGTCCTCCATTGTTGAATAGTCCTGACGAGTGTCCTTGTGTGTGTGTGTGTGTGTGTGTGTGTGTGTGTGTGTGTGTGTGCCTGGTAGCATGTTTGAATACATGGGTGTGCGTGTGAGTGGCTGTTTGTGTTAATCAATCTTGTTGTTGGCAACCGTTGCAGCAGTGACTTGTTGCTAGGTGCTTGACGTCATCACGTCAACACCAGCTCCGTTTAACACCGCTTCACGGATCCACTCAACCGGATAGTTTTTTATGTCTTCACTTTTTTATCCGTTTTAAAAAATCTCCGTTTATGTGGGTGAAATCGCCGTGTTCGTGTGGTTGAGAGGCCCAACTGGACAGAAAAATGTGCGTTTAGGAATATATCCATATTCATGTGGTCCAGGCCTAAAGAATGGAGTCTATCTGCTTGTCATGAACTCAGGAGTGAGGCAAGACACGAAAACAAAACAAAAAATGTTAGCATGTCCCTTTAATGTCCAACCTTTCTCTTTGTGGTGTCGTTTTGTGCGACAGACTTGAACAGCTGTGCAGCCTCAGGTCTCTGAATTTTGAGATCTATAACTATTCTGAAAGTTATTTTAAATTCTCCACATTAATCACTGTGTGTATGCAGCCATGCTGTCTTGTCTTTGTCCTTCTATATTTGTTTTTACTTGTTTTATATCGTCACACCTCCAACAGATTCTGTCCACTTGTGTGTGAAGCACCTTTAAGTGCAAATAAACGCCCTCCACCCTGAAACTAAACAGGGACTTGGACCCTGGACTCTGAGAGTACAGGACTGATGAACTACCAATACATGCATCAAGTCAAACATCAGTTAATGTAACTTTACCTGTGAGAATTTAACAATGAGATATATGACTTCATAAGGATACATCCATGAGGACCACCAAACTCTTGCAGTGCTCCAGAGCGAGGAACTTCTCACTGCCCGCCAACACTGAGGAGAAAAACACGCATGATCATTGAAGGATGTTTAAAACACGATCATCATAACACAAGCTTGACTGAACAAAGATTATTAAAGACACAGGCGAGTTGTTGCCACAAACCAAACTGGTTCCCTTCACGTTCAGAGCAGTTAATGAGGCCTGCGGTGTAGATTCACCCGTGATAAACCAGAAACTAAAACCTGAATCTTCAGAGTAAATCAGATGAGCTGAGAAATATTTTGTTTTTATTTGTGAGTAACTCCTATGGGGATTAGAGATTTTAAAAACAGGTAAAATGCAGACAATAGACTTGAAACAGATTTCAGATTTTAGTTTTACTCCATTTTAAATAACATCATCAGTTCCTTCTTCACCTCAGAAATGTGACAAAGGTCAGACATTTTTTAATCTCAAATCTGGAGCCATATTTTATCACGAGATATCTCCATTATCTCCATTTTACTACTCTGCCCAAAAGTCTTTAAGAATACTTTACCCTACCCAGGATGCTGCTGCCAGAGCTTTTATCAGAAAAAAATAAATATGGTCATACAACCCACTTTTAAATCTCTCCTCTGGTTAAATCATTTTTTTAGACTTCATTTTAAGTTTCATTGTTTTAGAGCTTTAATCAGTGTTATTCCTCCTTTAATGTTAGACCTTCTCTTATGCAATGTTCCTCTCAGATCCTTCAGGACTTCACTGAGAGACTTTCTGATTTTATGTCCTTAATTTCTCGATCTTCTTGCCCTGTGATTTTAAAAAGTTGAGCATTATTACCTCCGCCAAGGAGGTTATGTTTTCGGGAGAGTCTGTCTGTCTGTGAACAAAATAACTCAAAAAGTTATGGATGGATTTGGATGAAATTTTCAGGAAATGTTCAGCAAGGGAAAAGGAAGAACTGATTTGATTTTGGTGTTGATCTGGATCAGCGTCTGGCCGCCATGATGAAAAATGTGATTTTCATGAATAACTACTGAACTAAAATAGATATCATTATGAATCCAATTGCTAATGCTATGTTTTAATGGTCAAGGAATCTAAATATTTACATGAAATAAAGGTCGGACTAATATTTATGGTAGAAATCACAATATGGGTGACTGTGGCGCTGGTGGAGGTCTGCGCTCTCCGAGTGCTTTTCTAGTTTATTTATTTATTTCGAACAAATTAACAACAAAAATATAAACCAAAAAAAAAAAAGAGGAAATAATAAGAAAGCAGAAAACTAATGTATAATATTTATCAGAAGTCTACATATTAGACTTATGTTCCACATATGTACTCCAATAGACATGTCATGAAAGCAAATAACATGGACTTATGAAATATATTTAAACATTTACCTACCTATTTTTACTTTTATATATAATTACCTCTCTACCTATCTGATTACCCACTCATATCTGTACCTACATAAACACCACACCTATATATACACCTATATACATGCAGATATCCATAAATTCATATATAAATTTACATATCCATGCATTGTGTATGCATACATGTCTGTATACATACTTTCCTTTGCGCACACACACACAAACATCTTGTTTTGTTTAGCTTTTTTGGTTTGTTTGTTTGTTTAAATATTAAAGCACTTTGTTGACTACACTCATCAGACTTGTTGTTCCCCCTCGAGATTCCTGTGTTTCTCCAATACGACTGATTTAAATTTCTTTTTGAACTGAATTAACTTTCTGCTCTGCTTCAGATCATCACCTAGACTGTTCCATATTTTGACTCCTTGTATTGTTAAACAAAAACTCCTCGTTGTTGTTCTTATGCTTGGGATTATAAAATGTAACTGACCCCTTAACTCATATCCACCATCTCTGTCAGAGAAAAATGTTTGTATGTGACGAGGCAGTAAATTATCTCTGGGTGGTTTAAAAGTGGACTTTAGACCAACCTTTTTAATCTGACTTTTTTCTCTGTTTAAAATCTGTTTTTATTCATGATTCATCTCTGATTACAATTTTTAAAGTGCTATTACAACTTTTATTTTCAACCCATTCTTTTTAATTTGGATAATTCATTTTCCTTATAAGTTTTATTTAGTTTTTAAACTTTTATTCTTTTCTATCTGTTTTATTTCCCTCCTGCCTGTTTAAGTCTACAGCACTTTATCTCTGTTTTTATTTTCTGTCTGTTCCTCCTTTATAAAGCTCTTTTATGAATGAGAAGAGCTTTATATATAAAGTTAAGTTGAAATAAGTTGAGTCTGTGCTTTTTACAGATGGTAAAACTTTTGTTTTGAGGTTGGAGCCACTGTTGAGGTTCAAAAATGCAGTTTGACTGGTCTGGCTCAGGAACTCTGGAGACATCACTGCTGAAGTATGAGGTCTCAGAGGCTGCTGACCTGGACGTAGGCCGCCTTTGACCTCTTACCAGCATGTCATTCCCCTCTCTCTCTCCCTCTCTTCCTAGTTTCTGACTACATCTGCACGGCCCTGTCTATGGACTTGTTACAAAATTCAATATACTCTCCATTAGAAATTAAATATTACTTAATTTAACAACAGGACCGACTTTATTTTTCAATAAACTTTTATATAACCACATGCAGGTGGCGAATTTATGGGTAGACCTAAACGTGCACAGGGCCGCCCAATAAGAAAATAATGATATATAAATAAAAAAATAAATAGAACAAAATATACTCAAATGAAGGCTGTTTCATTGTTTTTCCCAAATAAAAAAAATAAAAAAATTTGGGGCAGCTACTTAAGGTGGTTAATAATCAGAAAATTCCCTCTCAAAATTAAAGTAAAACTATTTGAGCTTTTGAGGCTGATTTAACTATTCTTTAGTTACCGATTAAAACAACTAAAAGAGGATTGAAAGTTGATTTTATTGGGACAGATTATTCAGGGAGTGGTCAAACTGTTTTGTTAGATCTTAGTTACATAGTTAGTAAAGGTGTGTCTGAAAGTATCATAACGATAAAAACAGAAAAACAAAAAGAAGAGATATTTTCAGGCTCACCTGTTAACAACATTCTGTATCCTTCACAGGCTATATGTGTATATTTAACTCCACATGCAAACTGTAATGTGCATCTTTCACTCGGGGTGTCCTGATCCGATATTAATATCGGATATTGGTCCGATATCAGCAGAAAAACAAATACCGGACTACATCAGCCTGCATCTAAAATATCAGATACAAGCGGTCCATTCTAATTTTTTTTTTTTTTAATTTATTTGTAGAATATGCTTATGTTTAAGTTAAACACAGTGGTTGGTTTGCAAATTCAAAATGTATGTTTTTGTTTTTATTTAATTTCAGGGTCTTCTCATTTATTTTTCATTTATTTTATTTAGTTGTACTATATTTTTATGTTTAAGGTTAATTTTATCTAACCTATTGGTTAATAATAAATGGGTCAGTTTTTCTCCTACCTACTATTGCTGACTGCTGTTCTCTGTTTGAGTAATCTCACCTGATCAAGCCTTTTCTTTCAGTCCATACAACAAAATAAGTAATAAAAGTCTGTATGATTCCTGCTGTTATCGTATCAGATCATAATCGGTATTGGCCAATACTCAAGGCTGCAATATCAGTACTGTATCGTAGGTGAAAAAGTTGTATCGGGACACCCCTACCTTTCACACCATTAATACGATAATCTATGCCATGAAGAATTCATCCAGTTTTTAGAGACAAAGTAGGTCCAACCTGACACAAGCAAAGTGTACCTAATAAAGTAGCCAGCGAGTGTAGATCCAACCTTTTGTTTTGTCCAAAACAAACTCCATGGATGACTCATATGTCATATTTGCTGACATAAGAAACACTTAAAGATAATCTGCAGTTAATCCCAACAGGACAGAACAAGAACAGTGCAGCAGCATCACTGACCTCCTCCCTTTAAGGCCTCCGTCAGCAGGTTGTGGAGGTGCAGCGGTTTGCAAAACCCTTTCTGAAGACACAAAACAGTCAAACACAAACCATGTTAGTCAGTTATCCTCTCCTGAGTGGGTTTCAGGAGCCGACAATGCATTATGGGGTTTTCCCTTGGTGCACATTTTGATTTTAGAGGCATTAAAGGGATAGTTCAGTAATTTTGAAGTGGGGTTGTATGAGCTTCAAATGGCCTCTAAGTACATTAGATGCAGTAGAAAGTTCTCTCCTCTCCCTCAGTAAGACACAGTCTGTAAAAGTCTGTTATGCAGAACAAGCCATAAACTAGGAAAACATGGAATATGTGACGTAAATCTGACGTAAAAATTTCTAGATAAACTTTATGTTTTCAAAAAGTTATGCACTCAAAAAATTCTAGGTACCGTCCTCTTAAGCTGTTGTATTATTTCTTGATAAGAGTTCTTGTAGGCAGAGAAAATACCCTTTTTTCTTGGTACGATACTTCCCTGTTTGCAACTGGTTCTGCATCACAACTTTTACAAATTGTGGCTTACAGAGGAAGAGGAGAGAACTTTCTACTGTATCTAATGTACTTAGAGGCCATATGGAGCTCATACAACCCCACTTCAGAAATACTGAACTATCCCTTTAATGTAGGAGATGCTGTGAAACAAACAGATAGTGTTACTAACAACATATGTTAAATCCTCTGATGCCACACTTCATGTTTCATATGTGAATTATCCTGCTCAGGGCTGCAGAGGGGAGAGTTAAAGGTCCATGTCCTGGTGTAATTGATCGTTTTCATCATGTCCAGAGTGCCTATTGACCAAGGATCTGATCCCATTCAAAAAAAAAAAAAATCATTTTTCTAGAGGATAAGCCACAGCTCTTTTCCCCTCCCCTTTGGAAACACTCAGCTCTGTCACCCATAGACTGCATAAGTGATGTCTGATGAAGGGTAGCAGGTAGGGCTGGATGATATGGCCATAAAATAAAATTCTTCTCTTTTCCTACAACACTCGATATATAATTTTACACTGCAAAAACTCAAATCTAAGGAAGTTTATTTATAAGCTGTATACATCGTTTTGTTAGACTTATATTTACAAAAATGCTGCCATAGTGATAATCACATTCTTCATACAACAACGCAGGGCGTGCTAACAGCAGCTAACTATAGCCTGGTAGATCGGCATGTTTTTTTCTGACTTCAACTAGAACACCGATAAGTCGGAGATGATGTCACTCCCAGTTCCGAGGTTACTGGAACACAGCATTACGACAGTTGCCACGTGTACTCTTGGGTAGCAGAGTCTTTATGTCGCCGGTAATAGATTCTCCTCATAGCACCTTTAATATCCGTCTACTGTAGTGGACACCATGAAAGAGTTAATGGACTCTGAGAAACACAGAGGAGTCTTCAGATCACAGTCACACTGACATTCAGATACTGAATCAGCTTTGTCTCTGTAAGCAGCCTGATCTCACCTTGTTGCAGTGCTTCATGAAAAGCTGTTTGGTGGATTTGGGTGAGGGAAGAGCCGCCTGATGAGGAAACTGAAGCTAAAAGGAAGAAACAAAGATAATTACATCTTCAAAATCTCGCTTTTGTCACCATGAAATGTAGAAACCAAACACTGAGATCTGAGCTTTAACCTGATATTCTGCTCATATCTCCCTGGTTAAAAAGCATCATTAGTAATTGTACTGCGCTGTGAGTGAAGCTGACATGTTGCAACACTGTTAACTGTGTGAAGACAGCTTTATGCACCAATTACCTGAAATCATGCATGTTGGAGCCTGTCCCAGAGGATGGTTATGCAATCTAACACAAAACTTATGTAACAGAAGTGACTGAATTAATCTCTTCTTTTTGTCTTTGATCTGCTCATTTCTTCATACAATAGAAATATTTCCTGAATGATGTGTTGATATAAATTTCAGTTACACTTCTGCACAGGTGAACAAATTCTTACCTCTGACACTGAGGAGATGTCCTGTGGTGCAGGTTTGTGAGCCGGACTAAACCAAAACACAAAAACATGTAGAATCAACATATTTTTAAAAGCAATCCCACACTTTAAAATAGTCATAATATTCAATAAACAATCACTTTCTTTTAAAAACAGGTCTAAAATGCATTCTAATCTATTCATGCACTATTAAAAAATATAGTGAACTACTTAGCCTCCGCATTGGATATTCGGTATTCGGCTAAAGGGTTTATATTTTATTCAGCTTCGGCTTCGGCCACAAATTCTCATTTCGGTGCATCCCTAATATTTATGTATAAATCCTTTTCTCATATGACATTTCAGACAAACAGATATGTGAGGTGTACAGTCCTACTCATCATTATTGGCACCCATGAAGTTAAAGTACACAATGTGACAGTACAAACAGTTTCTTTACAAACCTCTCTAACTTTTCTCTGCATCCCTTTATCAGACTCAAACTTGGCAGAAGTAATGTTCACATATTAAGGTTTTTAAATGATACTTCATTAGCTACTATGATCATGCAGTCATATTTAGAATAGTCAGTTTTAATTGCAACCACCAAGCCTACAAGGAAAAGAACACCCGACCAACAATTAAGCATGGTGGAGGTTCCATTATGGTTTGGGGCTGCTTTGCTGCATTGGGTACTGGAGGCCTTGATCGTATCACAGGAATCATGAAATCAGAGAACTATCAAGAAATTTTAGAGCCAAATGTCCTACCCAGTGTAACAACACTTGGTTTGAGTCGAAGATCGTGGGCCCTCCAGCAAGACAAAGACCCAAAGCACACATCCAAAAGCACGCAGGAATGGTTAAAAAGGAAAAAAATGGCCTGTTTTAAAATGGTCAGCACTGAGTCCTGATCTCAATCCGATTGAAAATCTTTGATATGGCTGAAATCTGCCATGGGGAAAAGAAACTTGCAAAGGTTCAAGAGCTTGAACAGTTTGCATAGGAAGAGTGGAGAAAATACCAGCTGAGAAGTGCAAGAAGCTTATAGATGGCTACAAAAACATTTGGAGGCTGTCATCAGTGCCAAAGGGTGTGCAACAAAATACTGAAGAGGGGTGCCATTATTGCTGCACATGCTTTTTTCAGTTCTCTCTTTGAAATTACAATATGTAACATGTAAAAATGTTTTTTTTGTTAAAGTATTTTGGACCTTCAATTAAAAGATCCTGATGACATAAATTTGGTACATTTCAATTTATTTCTGAAGATATTGTTAAAGTAATGAAAATAATGAAGGGGTGCCAGTAATACTGAGCAGGACTGTATGTGCATTAGTTTGTAACCCCTGTAAAAGTGTCTGTTGCAAATGGCAATAAAAAGTGAATTAAAAAAGAAAATGGCTTTAGAAATGTTTCCTCCACAGTCTGATCCAGGACTCACGTGGCCTCATTGCCCTGCTCCGTCAGCACTCGGAGGAGGAACGATCCCTGCTGGTTGGGCTCCGAGGTTGAAGGGATGATGATGTAGTGACCGGGGGGAAGCGAGCTGCGGAGGACGACCTCTCGGCGAGAAGAGTAGCTGGGGGTGTAGAGCACCGGCTGCAGCCTGCTCAGATCCTCAGGAGACAGGTACGCATTGTCTTTACTGGCCTGGAGAGAAAAGAGAGAATGTTAATGAGCTCAGCTCAACGCTGCTGCATCAACATCATTCTTCTCCAGATCAGATTCATGTTAGACTTTAGTTTAATATTAGCTCATCTCTCTCTCCATGGTTGTATTGATTATACATCTATAGTAACTTTCTTTACAACCATATAGACATGAGGCCCCTCTTAAATTTATGTTCAACAAATATGGTGCTATACAAATAAAGACTGACTGATTGAATCTTCATTCAGTAGAGACAAATGTGATTTTAGTCCCTTTGTTTCTATCTGGATGTATGTGTATAAACTAAAATATTTATCTATACGTATTTGTTTGAGAGAAGAAGAGTATGTCTTTAGCCTGATTGATTTATTGATTTTTTTAGTCAAGCTTTTACCTGAATTACCTTCAAAAGTATAGTCAGCGATCTTCTAATCTTCTAATCTAATACACTATTTGTCAAAATCACCGTATTTCTCCTCTCCATCCACAAGATGTCCCCACTGACAGCATGTTGAAAAAGTCTGGTCTCAATACACAGCCTTGGCTCTGAATTTCAGCAGGTAAATACTGTGGCTCGGGCCGAGTTACCAAAACACGGTACACCCCCCCACATCCAGGGGGTGATCACACTCATGCGAAGATCAGACAGAGAGGGGAGGGGGAGTAGTAGGTTGTGTAGCGTGCCCAGTTAGCGTAAGAGAGAGATATAATATGTGCAGTAGCAATGGCTGAAAAACAGCCCAAAAGAAAAAGGTCAGAGGAGTGAAAAGTGAAAAAGAAGGGCTATGACCATGAAAGAGCGAAGACCCGGGTCAACACTGGTGTTGCTTTCCAATGGTGGAGCGAACTCCGCAAATTGAAAGACCTGAATACTGATGCGGATGTCACCGTCTTTCTGCTGGATAGGTAAGCAACATTAGCTTTGTGGTGCTTCACATAACAGTAACAGCTGTCGGGCATTCATCTTATTGTCTAATCTGCCAGAATGTACTGTTGTTGTGATGTTATCAATAATGGAAGTTGAGTTGTCTGACGAGTCGGGGTTACCTTAGCTACGTTGGTCAGCTACGCAGTTTCTAAGGCCGTTTCCATGACGATGCACGTCCATCAGCTTTCAGGGGTGGAGTCAGGGGTGAGGTATGAAGGGAGAGACGGGTCTAAATTCGTTTATAAACAACCTCTCCACTCGTTTTCTCCCACATCGCTGACTACACCTTTTAGAGTTTTTATTTTTTCTAATTACAGCCCACTTTTATTATTATTCTATCTTATCTTATGTTCTCTCTTTTCTATCTTTCCTTATTTTACTTCTAGCTTTTCTATTTTTATTTTACTTCATTTCAATTCATTATTTGTTTTTTAGTATTATTATAATTTTTTTAAATTCTTTTTTAATTGTTATTTTTTTATTTTATGATATATTTAATTTTGCACTTTAACCTAACCGTCAGTGCTTTCTCATTTTTAAACCTTTAAGATGGCGTTTCCTCAGTACGTACTGGGTACAGCAGTGTGCTTTATTATTGTCTTTTATTTATTTATGATGCTTTTTATCAACACTGTGTATGGATTACGGTGTGGGTGGGTTTGGGTCATATATCCTTTATTTTAATTCATCTGTCTGTTTGTAAAGCACTCTGTGCTAAATTTTTTGTATGAAAAGTGTTATATAAATAAAGTTTGATTGATTGATTGATTAGAGATAATATATAATATAGCTCTATACACAATTAGGGTTAAACTTTAGACATAAATAACCTCGAAGGATGAGCTCGGTGCTCACAAGAAAATAGATAAAAAAATGAAATCAATCTGGACATCATCATTTTTTTTTCTTTTTAAAAATCATGCTAAATTACAAACTCTTAGATTGCAGGAACAGTTGAAATGTTAAGTAGGGACATGTGTTTAAGCAGCCCTGACTCACACGTTTTATTGTAAAGATCAAAAATCTGTGTGTTGCGACTTTCTGAATTTATTGCAATAACTTCCAAACAATTGTTTAAATGTGTAAAGCACATTTTTGTGGTAAAATGACTCTGCTATTATCTTTTTGGACACAGTTAGATGATGCTAACACAGGCTTTAAGCCACTTATTTATTTGTTCCTGTTTGGTGGAGAAACATTTCTTTAAATTCAGACAGTGTAAGCTGCAGGTGTGAGTAATGTTTAATAACAGGGAGAATATCACAGGGACACAAAGTTAGAGCTCATTCACTTCTTTCGTTAGTTCAGTTTCAGCAATCATTTTTTTAATCAGAGTATTGAACAACAACGTCTCATATTGCATGTGTTTCTTGTTATGCAGTCCTAATAATAAAGCTCTACAAACTGAACCTGCCTGCAGCTAACTTTAATACTTTCCACTGTTTAGTTTGTGTGTTTGTGTACCGGGTATATATGCAGGGCTATGGACAGGTTGATGCCTTTGCGTCTCTGGTGTTTCTGCATCAGAGCGAGAACGAAGGAGCAGCTCTTCTCCGAGTCGTCTTCACTGCTGTCCACCTCCAACAGGTCGAAGTGGAACTGAGGATTCAGGCTGAACCGACCTGAGAACACAAACACAGACTCTGTAAGCAACACAGATATTTCTGAATGATCTGATTTTTAATCTTACTTTACGTTTTCTGTTTCCTTTTCCTCGTGTTTTTGTTGCATGAATATGAGAACATGTGTTCAGCATTCATGTTCAATGTTAGTTTTAGTTTAGATGATGATTTAATTAGTTTCTTAGTGTTTCTGTTGTAGGATAAGACAGAATATTCTTCAAACCACCATGAACGTGCTTTGTTTTACTGATGTACTTACAAGGTCTAACCTGACATGCCAGATGGACATTTTCCATCTGGAAATATTTCACTAGGGAGGAGCCCTGGGAAAATGTTTTCAAGGGCAGACAAACAACAGCAGCTTGTGATTAGACGATCATTTGGTTCACAGATCAATCCATATCAAGCTGCGCTGCTATGACATAGCATATGTAGCAGCTAAACGTATGATTTATATTATAAATATATGGCTAACCGCTTACAAGGGCAAACAACAGTTAATGGCCGTTGGCCGTTAGCCGTAGCAGCTAATGGCCATTAACAATCAAATGCTATCAAATGTTTCTCTCATTGGTCAGAAATCTTAAATCCAGAGGGCGGGGAGTTTCCGTCTCTTATTACAATAGCCATGGAGCATCAGCAGCGTGTGTGGGTAATTTGTTTTACTGCACTCATCTGTCTGTAGACCTCTGTATTTTTATGTGTAGATTCGAGCATTTGGCAAATTTTCTCTTCTGCCCAGATTTTTATGAGGCATTTTATTTCCTCACTGCTCCACGTCAGCCCACGACTCTTTTCACGCAGATTCTTCCGCCCACTCTTCTTCTTCTGCTGTTGCTGCATCGTCCAATCCTTCTTCTTCTATTGTTTTGACTGAACGATTGTTAACCAGGCACATTACAGCCTCCCACTGCTACAGTGTAAACCACAAGTATGAGTCAGGTGTGTCGGTTTCTGAGGTATTTGTGTTGTCAATGCAGAGGAATCTAAGTGAGCCAAGACCACCTATTTTGGTGATCTCTATCTGCTTGTTTTGTCCCTCATCCCAGTTTGATTGCTGCATTCACATATGCCCAAACAAACCGAACTTTAGAAGAGTCACTCGTTGTTTCGAAACAACTGCCCCAAATGAGCCAGGTATGAATACACCTTTAGTCTAAAAGTATGTAACGTGACATAATATAGTAAAAAAAAAAAGGAGTCACAACAAGCACACAGGACCGTTCAGAGTTGCTGAAGAGTTTATCTGATGACTGTAGGCAGAGGCAGGCTAATGTTACCCATTGACTCAGAGTATTTGAGCTAAGCTAACTAGCGGTGGGTGAGCTCTTCCCGTCTCTTCCTTGTTACAGCTCACACAGTCTAAAGAACGGTGTCTATCTGCTTGTCTTGGACTGGGGAGTGAGGCAAGACAAGAAAACAAAAAAATGTTGGCGTATCCCTTTAAATATGCGAGCCAACAATCGTCTTACACCGTCCCTCAGATGTTCTCCAATGTTAATGCTAACGCTACCTATTGACTCCCAGTGTTTGAGCTAGGCTAATTAGCGATGGGTGAGCTCTTCCTGTCTTCCTTGTTACTGCACGTACAGTCTAAAGAATGGCGTCTGTTTGCTTGTCATGAACTTGGGAGTGAGGAAAGACAAGAAAACAAACAATGTTGACATGCCCCTTTAACTTCCTGCATGAAAGACTGAAACTCCCAGGGATGCGACCAAACCACTCGGTTATTAGCGCACTTCTTCAGATTCTCAGATTCTTAAACTTGACGTTTACGTGTCTAAGTCTTAAAAAGGAGAGATCATTGTTAGCAGTTAGCAGGAAGCTAGCAAACAGGAAGTTGCTTTTATTTAACAGCACGGAGCTCTGGATCCGCCGGCTCTGATGATTTCAACAATCAGTCAGCAGATCTGAACTTTCTCACAAAAACAAGCCAACTCCGACTGTTGATGTGCGCTCTTCAGCCTCGCAGTGGATCAACCATTAAACTTCACAGACTGAGTTTGTGTGGTGGAGTCTGCCATCTTGTGTCTTACCCCCCATTGGAGAGCCCCCTGCTGTGATATGTGGCACCCAGTTCCCATGATGCATTATGCAGGACCACGGACGCACTTTGGAGCCCGGTTTGCTCAAAGTGTCAGGCAGGTGACACACCTCCATGATCTCAAAGTTCTGCCTGAAGTCTGACACCGACATCCTGGACGAGAGGAATCATCAGGTTAGAGCTGCACTTTTGTTAACTGATCAAACTGCAAAGCAAAGACTCAAACCTCAAGGTACATCAGATTCACACCCTTTTAATATACTTACTCTGAAATGAGCGACAGCTCCAGATTGTTCTGTAAATGTTTACTTTTAGCAACCAAACCAATAAGATAAGAAGAAATCTGTTTTGCTCTTGAAATATTTGGAAATTGAGCTGTTAAGATTTCTTACCAAGCAGGTTTTTTCAGTCTTAATTGTTAAGCTTCAACACTTTACAAACAGTTTTTTCAGTTTTTTTTATTCATCTCAACTCAAAAACGCAAAAAAACAACATCAGACATCTGAATATGTCAACACCTAAACTTACACATGTGAGTACACAAACCACTATGTCACACAAAACTCTGATTGAGAAGGAACAGAATGAAGCTAAGAGCTGATCTAGCCCTGCCCCTTCCTCACAAATCAGATCTATCACAGAAACAAAAAGCAAAATAAGCAATAAGCAAAATAACAAAATTATATTTATGATCATGATCATTATAATTATATTTATTAATTACTAATTTGCAAGCACCTCCAAAATACATTACTGCATATATTAAATACATATTTATACAGATTTAAACATCATACACATATTATATATACTATTTACACATATTTGAATATCCTCTGTAATGTTTGCATGAATACTTATTTAAAAGTACTCCCTTGTATTTATAATCAAATATCTCCTAAGTAAGTATACACAAACTATAAGCTTTTCCACATAATATCTTACTTTTTTTACAACTGTTCATAATGTTTTTTTTTTCATTAGCATGACTAAGTTTTATAAAAGTACGATCTTTTACAAGAGGGCCACAAATTATTTTGATTCTCAGAGCTGGTGTGCTTTGGAGCCTGATAATTTATTTACTTATTTAATGTTTATTTAACAGGGACGATACATACAACACTGGCACAGAAAATGGGAAAATGTGAATGTATATAAGACGTGTAGCTTCAGCTAATTTGCAGTCTTTGACCCTGGTCAGGATTTAGAGTACAATAAAATATACAGAATACAGACACAATTATACAAATACAGTAATACAGTAAATATAGTCAATAAGTACCATGAATAAAGAGACAGAGTTGTAGTCAATTAGAGGCTAAAACACAAGTTACATTTAACATTAAAGATAAGATAGTTGTTATCCATATATTTAGCAATAGGTTCAAACACTTTTTGATATACAGGTTTAGAAAACCCCAAAAGGAGTTTCAACCTCTTTTCCAAACCTGTTTCGCAAAAAAAAGGTTCAAGTTCAGTTTCAAGCTCAGTCTGCCTGTGACATGGACAACTTCTTCTCTGCATGGGGCGTGCAGACTAAATGATTTCCATGTCATAAATGTGGTTTAAACTCATTTATTTTGAAAAGAAATCAAACTAATTTAAAGGTGCTATGAGGAGAATCTATTTCCGGCGACATGAAGACTCTGCTATCAATGAGCACGCGTGGTGACTGTTGTAAAGACGTGACCCAAGCCAAAGCGTGTGTTTGTTGTGATGCTAATGAATGCAGCTCGGACCTTCCTCAGAACTCTGCATTGCTTTAAAACTTCTTTTTTCAACAACTTACAGGATGCAAAGCGACGAGGTAATGTATCTCTTTCTAGTTATGTAGCGGTAGTTTTTGATGTGTGACAACAATCAATTTTTGGAAAACTTGGTATCATAGTTTTGTAGCCGGCTATATATGTCTACTTACAGCCTGGTGCTCTAAGACGTGTCTGAATAATATAAATTTGCTCTAGTTTTAATTGTCTTGTTCCCGAAGTTGAGTATCCAGGCCAGTCCAGCCCTGTCTGACCCGACCATGAAGCTAAGGAATAGCATTTATAGATAACATATTTTGATGCTATAAAACTCATCTTAAAGTGTGTATTTCCATCAGGCATATATCTAAAAGTGAGACTTTTTTGTAATTACTTAGAAACTCCTCATAGCACCTTTAAATACAGTTGCTCCTAACTCCTCCTGAAAGCCGAGCTGGTGGTGGGCGGAGTTGTTGTGGCAGCTGTGTGTTTTATTTGTGTTTCTGTCACCAAAACTCTAACAGACCAGAGACGACCTTACTAAAATCATGATGATCCTTCAGACTCACCAGAACTCTCCGTCCTCTCGACTGACTCGGTCCAGCCTCCTCTGCTCCTCCTCGCTCACCGTGTTCCACTCTGGACTGAATCGAGACAGAAACACAGAAACACAAACATAAAGAGGTGGACAGTTTTATATTAATGTCACAATAAAACATGAACATATGTTCTGAGGGAAAGATATAAATAATGTTGATTTATTTTCTGCTGCTCTCATTGAACAGCAGCATCATGAACAGTGTTACTGATCACTGTCCATGCTGGTCGGTGCTTTTATTTTTATTTTATAGCATCAAAATGTGCAAAAACCAGTGGTGTAGTCGAGGGTATACGCCGGTATACGGAGTATGCCCACTTATTTTTCAGTCAGCATTGAGTATACCCACTTCTAAACCCCCCCGATGTGCACCATTCAGTAACATCTAACTGCCAGATTGCCCTTTTTTCCCTCAAGGATGGTGAAGCCATGACCCACCCTCCTCTGCCTCTAATTGGCTGGTACTCGCTGCCTTCACTGATTAAATTGGTTAAATATGAACAAGAATGCATTGTCAACTTCCTATTTAAAGTATTTTATTTAAATCGGAAGTTCAAAAAATAACCAAAACACCATGTTTGCCTCATGATAAATACATTTTACATTCATCCATTCTGCTTGTGTGACCAGTAGTAACTACAAACTGCTCCTAATTAAGTCATGATAATTTTATAATAGTGAGCAAGTAGAAATGACAGATTTTGGGGTAAATAGAGTAGTCTTACATGTCACTGGTTCTAAAACCGTCTTTTTTCTGTACTCCTTAAAAAAAGGCGAAATACTTAGAGTATACCCACTTCTCAAGGAACCACTACACCACTGGCAAAAACTATTTCTTTTCATAGACTACATATCACAAAAACAAAAATCTGTAAACATGTGAGCGATGTGGGCTGTCGTCTGCCTGCTGCACTTGCTCAAAAATGTAGACATCTTTAAAAAAACATTTTAAGTGCTTCAGAAGCATCAAGAAAATCCATCAGCTGAGATGCTGTTTGCTCAATTTGGAGTTCACAGATCAGATTCTTCACTTAACACCTTTCTGCACAATTATTTATAAATCTTCTGCCTCTAAGACTGACAGTAATTAAACGTAAACACACACATCACGCCCTAATGACAAATATTCCACCTTAACTGGATCAATTTCTCTCTTTGAAGATGCGAATTCAACAATGTAGAATAGCATAGAATAGAATAGAACTTTATTTGTCATTGCAACAAGTACAACGAAATAGCAGAAGTCCTTCAGTCAGTGCAAAACAGTGAGAGAGAAATACGATAAAGTACGGTGCAAACATAAGTGAAGTAAAATAAGATGAGAAATAAAAATAAAATAAAACAATAAGATAAAAAATATAAAACAAAATAATAAAGGTAAGGGGAAGAATAGAATAACACAGTATGATGCAGTAAGTAATAAGAAGAAGGTGCAAGAGGAGTGGAATGATACAAAATAAGGTGCAAAATAGCTGCCGTGTTCAGGTGCATTAATGACATGAGGTAATTATTATATTATAATTATTATGATTATTATGAATCTAGGAAAATCTAGGAAAGGAGGGAATAAATAAAGCTAAATATGTATGGAAGTATGTTTTGTTTGTTTATTTTATTTTCATTTTTGTTATTTTTTTGTATCGTGTGTGTTTGTGGTTTTGTTTCTAACCTTCCCACCTTTATGATCCAGATTTGCAGATTTGTAGATTTGTGTACATCTTTCATGTGCAGGGGAATATATTAAAAGCATATATGTTGTTTCTTTGTCTGCATACGTCTTCTGCGCACTGTGTTTCATGTACTTTTGACAAAAAAAAACAGTAAACACATAAAATAAAAGGAGTATAAGAAAATCTAATTAGGGCAATATAAGATTAACTGATTCCTTAATCATTTTTAAATCCTAATTGGGACAGCAAAATGAGTCAAACACTAGAGAGAGAGAGTGAGTTAGGACACACAAAAGGAGCCACGAGTCTACCAGCTTAAAGGACAACAGCCTTTTAACATGAAGTGCTGACATGACCGCTTGTCCACTGGCTCCTTAAATGTTAAAGTATACAAACCCTTTCAGGTCGCTCCAGGGCCCCTCCCACTCCGTGTTGCCCCAGGGGTTGAGGATCCTCACCAGGTAAACGGTACCATGTGTCGTCTCCACCTGGACGAGGAGGAGCAAACGGGCAGAAAGAAGAAATGAGCTTGATAGACGGACAGACCTTTACAACCTTTACACTGCCTGGCCAAAAAAAAAAAAAAAAGTTGCAGCCTGGATTTAACTAAGCAAACAGGTACGAGCCTCCTGTTGGATCATTACTGCATGATCTTTAGAGTTATTTAACCCCAGCTGATGCAATGAGCAACTTCTCATTTCTTAAACAACCATGTCAAAGACACATCGTGTGGTCGTGGAAAAGATGTTAGTCTGTTTAAGAAGGGTCAAATCACTGGCATCAAGCAAAGAAAACATCTAAGGAGATTGAAGAAACTATCAAAACTGGGTTAAGAACTGTCCAACACATTATTAAAAACTGGAAGGATAGTGGGAACTATCGACTTCGAGGAGGAAATGTGGTTGGAAAAGAAATCCTGAATGATCGTGATCGGTGAATCACTTAAACGTTTGGCCAAATCAAATCAAAGAAAAACAACAGTAGAACTCAGGGGTGTGTTTAATAGTGAAAGTAAGAGCATTTCCACACACACAATGTGAAGGAAACTCAAGGGATTGGGACTGAACAGCTATGTAGCCTTAAGAAAACCACTAATCAGGAAGGCTAACCAGAAAAAATTGCTTCAGTTTGCGAGGGAGCATAAAGATTGGACTGTGGAGGACTGGAAGAAGGTCATGTGGTCTGATGAGTCCAGATTGACCCTGTTCCAGGGTGATGGGAGCATCAGGGTAACAAGAGAGGCAGGTGAAGTGATGCACCCATCATGCCTAGTGCCTACTGTCCAGGCCTGTGGGGGCAGTGCTGTGATCTGGACAAATCTGTGACATTGCAGAAGCTTATTGAAACAATATCACAGTGAAAGTGACTGTAATCAAAGCTAAAGGGGGTCCAATGAAATATTAGAGTGTGTGACCATAGACTGTAAAAAACATGGATGTCATGTCGCTGGGCTTGAATTGAAGCCGCCACAAAAACTGCTCCCCCTGGTGACTGGCTGCAGTATAGGTCAAATCTCTGTCTCCCCCATTCATCTGAACGGGCCGTAGTAAAACTTCAAAAAATTAATACACCTTGTAGAAATATTTCTCCCATCCGTATGCTGTGGTGATATGAAAGTATTATTGGGCTGCGTTTATTCCAAGTTCTCTGTTTTCTGAAAAGTTTCTTTTTCATCAGTTATTAGAGTTTAAAAAAATAACCGCGGTTTACGGCAGTTTCACAATGATTGTGTACGCTGTATGCTGCGGAGTTTTGCGACCGTTTACGACAGCTGCGTCCAGATATGGTCCAGATTCTCTACTGGCTGCACAATGGCGGCGCCCTGAGGGGGGATATTATGGCTTCAAAACCGTTGAATGGTAGAAGGCGGAGCCACGCTATCCAGTTCTTATAATACATCCATGTGTGTGACCTTTTTTTTGGTCAGGCAGTGTATTCTCTTAAGTTTCCCCAGTCCTCCTGAAACTCTGTCTTTGTGTGTTAACGTCCACACCCTGAGAGAGAAGCACCCTGCACATAAACGTCTTCATAGCTTCTCAGATAAACTCAGATGTTTAGATGTTGACGTGTCAACATCTTGTTTGGAGACATTTACCTTCTCCACTGCAGTCAGAGAGTAAGCGTGTCTGTACATGATCCCCAGCTCATTCCTTTGCTCCAGCGGACCCTGCGGGAGAAGAAACACCCACCCAGAGTCAGGACAGGAGGTAAATGTCAAATCACACACCTGCGGTCGCTCCTGCGGGGACATGTTTGCTCCTGTGAGGGCGGGGATCACACAGGAGGACCGTGCTCTCCACTTTCCTGCAGACTTGGGAGCGTACCTGACAGTTTGCACAGTTGATGAGAGCCCCTTTGTCCAGCAGGTGTCTGAGGAAGGCCGGCACGTTCCTGGGCAGAGAGGCGAGGATCACGACCTCCGTCACACCACCCGTCATGTCAACCATGGCTTCATGAGGGAAGCCCATGTCCAGGGCTCTGTAGCCTCCTTTCAGCCTGGGACAGAGCAAAGGAAGATTCAAGGGGAAAGCACGTTTACTCATCAGGTGATCAGAATGTTTTAGATTTAGAGCAGTGATTCCCAAACTGAAGTATGCAAAGTGACATATAGGAGGTACGCAAACACCTGTCAGGCTTCTGTTTCAGTAGTTCAAGTTCAAACAGGAAAATGTTTTGAGATTTGTGAGGCCACATGGAGAAGGAAATCTGTCCTGAATTATCTCAGATTCTTAAAGGAACATAAGTTCAGTCAGACATCCTTCTCATTATCAATCAATCAATAAACTTTATTTGTATAGCACTTTTCTTTCAGAACTTTTTAATGGAAAGTGCTTTACGTGGGAAAAAGATAAAATAAAATAACAATAAGTGAAATAAGCAAAAAAATTGCATAATTGCATAAAATGAAAACAACAAGACCCCTGCAAACCCCCCTCCCACAATCCACATTCAGTATACACACTCACTTTAACACTCAAACACACAAACGCATAACAAAGGAAGTTCTGACAGAAAACTAAATTAGAGCTAAATTGGAGGACTGAGGAAACACTATCTTGAATAAAAATAAGGAAACACAGGAGCTAAAACTACAAATAAAAATACTAGAAAACCTAGAGGGTAAGACAAGTAAATATATAGATAAATAAATAATATAATGTAATAATATAAAATAAAAATTAGATAATATGGTAACATCAGGTGCATAATAAAATAATCTAAAATAGGATAATGAAAGGAAAAGCATTTAACAAAGAATAAAATTCCAAATAAAAAATCTGAACTGAAATGTAGAAATAAAACTGAATAAAAGGGTTAAAATAAGTTAAAATATAATGTAAAATAATAATAAATACAATCAGCTAGATTAGAAAGGTAGGTCTTGAAATTTCTTTTAAAAATGTGAACATTAGAGCTGCTGTGAGTTTGTAACTGCTTCAAGTTCATGACTGAATATGTTCCAGAAACGTACTTCTCTTTTTCAAAAGTGAACTGGCGTTGCCCACTGACGTTGACAGTGAATAAATCTATTTAGTGAGAAATAATTCACTTTAAGAGATTTTATTTGTATGTTAGGAATGTTAAATGTGGGAGGTGGGGGTGGCAGCAGGCTAAAAGACACATTTCTTTTTCCAGCTGCAGTGTGAGAGAGTAGGGGGCACAGGCTGTGAAAGTTTGGGAACCACTGATTCAGAGCACAAGTAACCAACAAGCCAATTACAAAACACAAGGCAGTTCATCAGTAGAGCAGAGACAGCATCTTTTCCACAGCTGTTTTTTTCTTTATCTCCTGAATAAATGTCTCAGCTCTGATGAAACTTCTGCTAAAGCAGGTAGTTTAAGTTAGAAAACGATAATAGACAAGAATCTATGTTAATGTGGTCAAACCACACGTATCATATGGACCCACAGTCTATAAACATGATGCCTCTGACTGCAGATGTCACCAACACGGGCAAAGAAATGGTGTAAATGTTTGTTATTTTTGGGATTTCTTTGTTTCAGTTTTAACCTCTTGAACATGCAGCTCCAGGTGCCTGTTAACAAATGGCCCTTTTCCACTAGCACGCCTTGGCCCTACTCTACGCGGCCCTACTCGATTTGCAGCATGTTTCCACTGGCCTGGTACCTCCTAAAACAAGCTAGTTTTAGCACCTACTCCGCTCTGGTTCCAAGCGAGCTGAGTCGATACTAAAAGATGACGTCACCGACTGCCGGCTACTGATTGGTCAGACAATGTCGTCATCGATGAGTCATAAGCGCGACGACCTAGCATGCTAGCGGTAGCTACCATTAGCTTACCCTCATATGTCTTTTCTTTGCAGCTGGATTGCTCTCGTCCTCGGCTTCATTCTGTTGTATAGCTTCCAAAACTCTCCTGTGCTTCTCAAGGAGTATTTCTTCTTACCATCTGCAGCCTTCTTCTGCTTTCCTTTTTTACTTGGTTTGTGACACAAAGTCACAGATTGTTGTGTCGCACTCATAATGACGTCACCACAGAGCTGCTCTCTGTTTACAGCAACACTGCACCCCATTGGGAAGGCGACTGGGGCTAATGGAAAAGCAGCACAAGGCGAGTAGAGTAGAGTAGGGCTAATGGAAAAGGGCCAAGAGACTTACTTGGCATAAGCCTTCTCCAGCAGAGAGCTCCAGAACTCGTGTCTATCCGGGGAGTTGAGGTAGATCAGATTGTTGTCCTTTGTTGGTAACAAGTCGTCAATCCTCACCTCCTCCCACTGACCGTACTGCCAGAACTGCTCAGAGAGAAAGAGGAAAAGAGTCAAGGCTATGAGTGATCATTTGTTTTCTAGGCTTGGTGAGAAGATGATTCGTCTCCCTGTCAGTTTCTGAAGGTTTCTTGGGCTTTCATGCAGGACTTCCTTTGTCCAACTCTGTGGTGGAAATAACTGGAAATTTGACCTTATATGAAGAATTAAACCTTTAGATACATTATATTGCCAAAAGCTATCCCTCACTCATCCAAATAATCAGAATCAGGTGTTCCAGTCTCTTCCATGTCCACAGGTGTATAAAATCAAACACCTAGTCATGCAGACTGCTTTTACAAACATTAGTGAAAGAATGGGTCGCTCTCAGGAGCTCAGTGAATTCCAGCTTGGAACTGTGATAGGATGCCACCTGTGCAACAAATCCAGTTGAGAAATTTCCTCACTCCTAAATATTCCACAGTCAACTGTCAGCTGGATTATAAGAATGTGGAAGTGTTTGGGAACGACAGCAACTCAGCCACCAAGTGGTAGGCCACGTAAACTGACGGAGCGGGGTCAGCGGATGCTGAAGCGCATAGTGAGAAGAGGTCGCCAACTTTCTGCAGAGTCAATCACTACAGACCTCCAAACTTCATGTGGCCTTCAGATTAGCTCAAGTACAGTACGCAGAGAGCTTCATGGATGAGTTTCCATGGCCGAGCAGCTGCATCTAAGCCTCACATCACAAAGTGCAATGCAAAGCGTCGATGCAGTGGTGTAAAGCACGCCGTCACTGGACTCTAGAGCAGTGGAGATGCGTTCTCTGGAGTGACCAATCACACTTCTCCATCTGACAATCTGATGGACCAGTCTGGGTTTGGAGGTTGCCAGGAGAACGATACTTGTGGGACTGTATTGTGCCAAGTGTAAAGTTTGGTGGAGGGGGGATTATGGTGTGGTGGTGTTTTTCAGGAGCTGGGCTTGGCCCCTTAGTTCCAGTCAAAGGAACTCTGAATGCTTCAGCACACCAAGACATTTTGGACAATTCCATGCTCCAACTTTGTGGGAACAGTTTGGAGCTGGCCCCTTCCTCTTCCAGCATGACTGTGCACCAGAGCACAAAGCAGGTCCATAAAGACATGGATGACAGAATCTGGTGTGGATCAACTTGACTGGCCTGCACAGAGTCCTGACCTCAACCCGATATAGAGCGGAGACTGAGAGCCAGGCCTTCTCGTCCAACATCAGTGTGTGACCTCACAAATGCTCTTCTGGAAGAATGGTCAAAAATTCCCATAAACACTCCTAAACCTTGTGGACAGCCTTCCCAGAAGAGTTGAAGCTGTTAAAGCTGCAAAGGGTGGACCGACGTCATGTTGAACCCTATGGATTAGGAATGGGATGTCACTTAAGTTCATATGTGAGTCAAGGCAGGTGAGCAAATACTTTTGGCAATATAGTGTAGATAGATAGATAGATAGATAGATAGATAGATAGATAGATAGATAGATAGATAGATAGATAGATAGATAGATAGATAGATAGATAGATAGATAGATAGATAGATACTTTGTTGATCCTGTGAGAAATTCAAAGCCTCCAGTAGAAGGTTACAAGACAAACATGACATGAAACAATTTTAAAAATGGGGAAATAGTAACCCCAGGAAATAGTAATAATCCCTCCTCCCCAAACATAATATATTAATCCCAAGAGGAAATAAAGAATAGCCTAGGTGAATGGAAGTTTGTGCAGTTAAGAGACTGAACAAATATTGTGGAAAAACCAGTGCAGGGATTAAAATATGCCAACTTACAACAGAGCCTGTAAACAGTTGAGGAGATTTAACAAAAGTTAGTGCAGAACATTAAGGTGCGTTTTAACTAAGAGTGAACCAAGAATAAATGGATTGAATTTGATGTACCACAAGCTTGAGAGCTTACTCTGAAGATGAAGCAGCCGTTGTATCCCTCCTGGAAGCTCTGCTGGAGAGGGACGACCCTCTTCAGGAGAGGGCGATGAACGCAGAGGGAGGCGATGGCAGAGACTAACCAGCAGTCGTCTACAGAGAACGGAGATAGAGAAAACACTAAGAACAGGACCTGATCACACTTTTAAAAGAAAACTCAACACCAATAAATATATCAAATAAATACAGTCATCGGTCACATTTTGTAAGGCATTAGAGAGTACTAAGATGTATCAAGACTAAATAATAATAGTATTAACATAGCAATAAATTTTCTTTAAAGCACTTTTCAGGACACCCAAGGACACTGTACGTAGAAGGATAAAATCGGCAAAATCAACAGTTAAAACAGATGAAGACGAGCAGATTGTAGTTATATGGATTATATAAGAGGATACTCTTCTGGTATGTTTGTGGTATACTAAGGAATCTTTTAAAAGTAAAGACACCTGTAAACATTAGACCACGCCACACATAAATATGTATTTCACTTTTTTGAAAAATCATGGGAGCTTTTACTGTCAGATCTTATGAGAGTATGTGCCCCTGGATGTGGGGGGGTATACCCTGTTTTGTTAACTCGGCCCAAGCCCCAGTATTTACTTGCTGAAATTCAGAGCCAAGGCTGTGTATTAAAACCAGACTTTTTTTTCAACATGCTGTCAGTGGTGACATCTTGTGGATGGAGAGGAGAAACATGGTAAATTTGACAAATACTGCATTAGATTGGAAGATTAGAAGATCGCGGACTACACCTTTAACTGGACGAGCCTGAACTTTTTCACGTGCTGAAAACAATGGGAGTAAAAACTTTCCTGTTTGCTCTTCACTGCTGCTTTGAAAACCAAACAGAGGATGTTTGCTCTTATGCAGCGACTGGACGATTTTGTTTGAAGGAGAGAAAAGCTGGAATGTTCCGTCCTCATTTCTTTTTAGACACTATATAGAAACTATGAGTCCCCTACAGTCTGCAGAGGCATCAATCATCCACCTATTATCTACACCACCCTTCCCTTATGGGTCAGGGGGAGAGAGGTGGGGTTCACTCACTGATCAACAGCCAATCACAGAGCTGACATGTATTGTTCACACCTAGGGCCTATCAGAGTCATCGGTTAACCTGACAGGCATGATTTTGGTCAGTGTGAGATAACCTGAGTACCTGTTGAGTGTTATTTTGCTCTTTGTCAGGTTTAATGTCAGTCGTTCAAAGCTCTCATCCTTCATCAGCTGCTCAGTGTCAGATGGTTGATCCTGTTTACAGTCAGGACTCACGCCGTCGAGTCTCTGAGGTGATGAAAAACGCCATCACTTCAAACTCAACCTGATGTTATTCTACACATCTTTAAGTGTCTTAGTGTTGTGAGGCAAGGCAAGTTTATTTGTAGAGCACAACTCTTACATACGGTGATGTATTGCATTCACTTGAAAATATATTAAAAAAACCCTGTTTTTATGAGATACTATGTCGTAAAAACAGGAATTTATTTATTTTTGATTTTCCTGTTTTTACGAGAAACTATCTTGTAAAAACAGGAATTTATTTATTTTTGATTTTCCTGTTTTTATGAGATACTATTTTGTAAAAACAGGAATTTATTTATTCTCGAGTTTCCTGTTTTAATGAGATACTAAGGAATCTTAAAAGTAAAGAACATGTCGCGCATGTTAGACCTTATTCAGTTTTATTTCTCACTTGGTTTGAAAAATTGGGAGACACTTGTGTCTTTGAGAGGTGTAGATGGTATTGTTATTAGTTTGTCCACATTGCAGACACCTGAGGAATTTGCGGCTGTTCCGACACAAAGTCGGATCTACTCGACATTGCGGTTTTTGTACCTGTGTTGACCACGTACCTGGTTGATAAATGCAGCAGCCAGTCTCGAAGCAAAGCATCAGGGGAATCCTATTTTTACGAGATAGTATCTCATAAAAACAGGAAAATCAAAAATAAATAAATTCCTGTTTTTACGAGATAGTATGTCATAAAAACAGGCAGATTTTTATTTATTTTCATGTGAATGCAGAACGCCACCGTACTTACACAAGGTGCTTTACAGAATAAGAAAAAGGCATTAAAATGACAATTCAAAATAAAACAACAATAATCATTATAAAGTGAACTTTAAAAAGAAGAATGCAGATAAGATCCTTTTAGTCATATGCACATTAAATTGAGCTGTTTTGAGCCTAGATTTGAGCATTGTCAGAGTAGAGGCCTGTCTCACATCCTCAGAAAGACTACTCCTGGGTGCTGTTTGGCGGAGTGGTTAGCAACCATGCACGTCCCATGTACATGCTTCTGCTGGTCCAGGTACAAATCCAGTTTGTAGAGTGTCTTTCCCTCCTCTCTCACCCCCTTCCACAAGCATATCCACTGTCTCTCCTATCAATACAGGCACAAAATGCCCAAAAACACATTTGAAAGAAAGACTGTTCCAGATTTTAGGTTCATAAACTGGAACCCTGATTCTCCATGTTTAGTCCTGACTCTGGGCCCCAGAGTCATATGGCACTAACACAGAGGTGGGCATGTGGTGACCCAAGGGCCAAATGCGGCCCTCCACATCACTAAATGTAGCCCGCCATTCATTCCCAAAAAACCAGCAGCTGTAAATATGAAGAAAAGGAAGATATCCAATAGAAATAATTCTACATAATCTAGACTGATATTTTTATTGGCTTGTGTAAGTTATATACAACCTTACTTTGCTTTAATAGTGTCTCTAAATCTCTTTCATGAAGCCTTCAACATTATATTAAGTATTACTCAATACTATATTTAAAAAATGGCAGCAGCAAAATATTTGAGCTTTAAAAATTTGAAAAACACATCATTTTATTGATTTGAAAAAGCTTCATTAGCTTTAATTTCATGTATGTTAGCTAAATTTGCTTGAATTCTATGTCAAGTTCATTTGATTATGCATAATAACTTGTATTTATGTTGTAATATATGAATACTGGTATTCTAATCTTATGACAAATTTATATTCTCATGATGTTTATCCGGCATTCTTTTTCCTCATCGAGAGTTTCTGAAAATTTGTAACAATGTGGCCCTCAGGCTGGGAAAAATGGTTTCATGTGGCCCTCTTGGTAATTAAAGTTGCCCACCCCTGCACTAACATGTCAGAAATGGACTTTGGTGCTCGGCCATAGAGAGACTTGTACACAAGCAGAGCTGCTCTAAAGTCTATTCTCTGAGCCACAGTCCCAGTGTAGGGACCTGAGCACAGGACTGATGTGCTCTTACTTCTTGGTTCTGGTCAGGACCCGAGCAGCAGCGTTCTGGATGTCCTGCAAATGTCTTAAAGCTCGTTTGGAGAGGCCAGTGAGTAGGCCGTTGCAGGAAGTCAAAGTCTATCTATAATCTTATCTATAATCTAACCTACTAGAGACAAATGCATGGATACCTCTCTCCAGGTCAGGTTAAGACACTATACCTTTGATTTTGGCAATGTAATGATTGGATTTTGTGTAATGATCAGATTGCTAAGGATGTGATGTCCATGATGGTATGGGGAGGTGTCAGTGCCCATGGCATGGGTAACTTGCACATCTGTTGAGGCACCATCATTGCTGAAAGTTTTCAGCAAGACAATGCAAAGACACATGACAGCAGCAGAGTTTCATAGCAAAAGAACTGGCTGCCTGTCTCTTGAAATGTGTTGCATAATAAGGCACAAACTACAACAATTGAGACCTCAAACTGTTGAGCAACTGAAGCTTGAATTTCAAGCAATAATGAGAAAATTTCACCTACAAAGATTCACCAGTTAGTGTCCTGAGTGTCCTTACTGAGTGTTGAATGGAAAGTTGATGAAACAGTGGTAAACATGTCGCTGTCCCAGCTCTTTTGGAACGTGTTGCAGGCAAATGAGGGAATATTTGCATAAAGAAAATGCAAAAGTTTATCAATTTGAACAGTTAACATCTTGTCTTTGTGATCCAAAACGGTCTCACATGTTACAAAACATACCAACTCAATTGGAATTGGTTTGTACATTACCATACCTAACTTCTGAAACACCTGTTTTTCTTTATTTCATATTCATCTCTCTTACTTTCACCTTTTTTTTACTGAGCTTCTTGTTTTAAATTGAGAGAAATGTCTGCAAACAACCTTGCATCTTCTTTTTCTGTGTTTGAATGGATAAATGAGGTTTTAATTCTCATTAAATGATCAGACAAAGAAGCAAAACTTAAGCTTTTGAGATAAAGTTTTCCACTGTTCTGTTTTGTCTAAATCGTGCTCACACAAAACCAGAGAGCCGTGTGTGAAGTGCCTCTCAGAGCAGAGGATGAACCTGGTTTTGTGTTACGGGAAGCTCCTCTTTTGTTCGCTAATAACCTGTTACGTAACCTCACAACAGCACTAAAGCACTCACTGAGTTTTCCCTGGCGGACGTCCAGACGTGTTGCTCCGTTTACGATAAACTGCGGGGACGGACACAGCTCCTGAGAAGTTAAATGATGAGAACAGGAGAGAGAAGGAGCGAATAAAGAGGGGTGGAGAGAGGGAGACAGGAGATCACAAATTAAACAGGATTCAGCGAGTCTGTGTGGTGCCACAGGGAGGGACAGCAGATTATTAAAGATCAACTAACAGGATGATCTGACATGAACTTGGCTTCAGATCTGCTCTTTAGAGGAGTGTTAACCAAAGACAGGCAGCTGAATGAAAAGTGGTTTAATCCCTGTGCAGCGCTGCCAGCTGCACTGAAGGTTTATTTTGATAAAAGTCCACATATCACTGCAAAAAGACCAAAAAGACGGAACAAAAATACTTCAACACACAAGTTCATTTCAAATATCAGTCATTTGTAAACATGAAAAAAGGATGCTATGCGGTCACCGATCGGCCTTCAGGGGGATGACAATAGTCAGTCCATTTCCACCAGAGGGTTCAGTTTGGATCATCTCGGTACGGCTCGCTTTCTGTGGTGTCTCCGTAGCCTAAAATCGGGACAGGACCCCTTATAAGCGAACCATACCATCCTACTTTTTGGGACCCTTCTGTTGGGGTGCCAAGCATACAATCCGTCCCCAGAAGGTGGAGCTAGAAACACTGCAGCCTGTTGACTGGTCGAAGGAGACGTCACTTCGTGCGACAGCGAAAAAACACATAACCCCGCCATGTTTAAATCTCCACTCTTCTTCGTTAAGATAACTCTCGCGGCACACAGCCTTCTCTGAAACAAAGCTTGGTTGCGCTTCGTAACAAAAAGCCACATGCTGATCACAAAAAAGAAGAATTGCTGGAAGTCTTCCATCGTTGCTCTTTGTTTACTGTGTTGCGTTTTCTTCTTCGTTGTATTTAATAGCCAGGTACACGGTGACACGCTGCTATGACATCATGCTATCGGCATTCGGCTTATATGCCGCCTACCAAGTAGGGTTTAGTTGGCTGTGGAAACACAAACAGGATCAGGCTTTACCGATTTGGCCTGAGCCAAACCGTGCAGATCCATACCGGACCACTTGATGGAAACGGGGCTTATAGCCGATAGCATGACGTCATAGCAGCGTGACACAGTGTACCCAGCTATACAGCAATTCTTCTTTTTCTGATAAGCATGTGACTTTTTGTGATGAAGCATAATGAGTGAATACAAGGTGTCAAGATTTTTTTTTTTTTTACACTTGATCTGAAATGATTTAAAGATAGAAAACGAATTTGCTGCACCTTCAGCTAGATATTTGGAAGCAACATAAACAAAGACAATAATTAATCATATTTTAAAGTAATTACATATGTTGTTTTTGTATAATAGAGTAATGTGAGTGTCTGTTTATATACCTGAGAGGAACATTACCAGTTTAACAGGAATGGTGTGTATTGAGGAGATGAGCCTGCCAGGAATATTTCAACACAACAAAACGCTGATCACATAGAAAGACCATGAATGTTGACATGTGTTAATCTGCCTCGTGACTTTATTCTTGTTTAACTGTAAAATGTTCAATACTATTTGATTGCTGTGTTAATGACTCATTTTCCATCACTTACTACTGTATAATTACCTACACCAAGGAGGTTATGTTCCTGCTGGTGTCTGTTTGTTTGTTTGTTTGTTTCTCTGTTAGCGACATAACTCAAAAAGTTATCGACGGATTTTGATGAAATTTCCAGGAAATGTCTGGATTGGGACAAGGAACAAATGATTAGATTTTGGGAGTGATCCGGATCACCGTCTGGATCCAGGAATTTTTAAATAATTCTTTGAAATAGCGAGATAGGACTGTTTTCAGCATTTGTGCATATTGTATGCTTTCATGGTCAAACAATCTAAATATTTCGATGAAATAAAGGTAGGAATAATATTTAAGGTGAAAATCACAATATGGGTGAGGACTGTGGCGCTGGGGGAGGTCTGTGCTCTCCAAGTGCTTTTTGAGTTTCATTTACTTTCTTCATCAAATTGTGTAAATATTAATTCTGGAGTGGTGCAGCGCTGACATATTTTTGGCTAATGCTAAAGTTAGCATCACATCAGTTCCCTCGACTGCAGGCCCACCAACCCTCTGGGGTTCTTCACTGTGTTTTGGATCATTGCTGATTAATCCTGTCATTTTCTTCGTAATAACAACCCAAAGAACAACTCAACATTACTGTGATTGCTTGTTTACACTGTACTGAATGTTACTGATTCATTCATTCATTGGTTATCATAACCAAACACTTACTGCTTCTGTAAAACTGTAACAATAAACAGTGTTAAACAGATGATAAGCTGATATAAGTGACTTTCATATCTGCCTCCATAAACATAACTGACTTTCACTTTGACACTATTACATAAACGCGGATGAGCAGCTTTTTGATATGTTAAATATTTACACTGTAAAGTTCCTTCATCACCACAGGAGCAGGTTTGAATGAGTCCTGCCCTGCTGGGTTTGTGAGCGGAGATAAAGAGAGCATCACAATGACAGACTTTCATCCACGCAGGTGCTCTGCTGGACTTTGTTTGAGTGAACAATATGTTTAAAAAAGTCTGAATGAGGACGCCCTCATGACAAACCCATCTGCAAATGTGTCTCAGTCCTGCACCAGAACTTTAAAGTGATCAGGGTCTAAATATGAATGAAGCAGACCTGAAGGCTGCTGTTATAAATGTTTGTCATTAGATCCTACGTCTGATTCACCACAATGGTGATTTGAATTTTAGAGACAGAAAATATATGTTCAACACCAGCTTTATCCTAAACATTCAGTAACAATCTTACCAACATCCCAGAAATGAATAAAGTAAGTTAACTCAAAAAAACTCGAAGAAGAGATCAGAGTGCATATATGTATAAGAGTGCCGATTAACAAAAGCACTCAACACACCAACTTATAAGCATCCCTTCTCAGACCTATGCCATCTTACTTCTTTTACACATAAAAATAGTATGTACAGACATTGCTAAGGTCAAACTGTTTTAATTTATATTTTTGTTAAGTATTGAATATTAAGTATAACTTGAAGCTCTCAGTTTTGTCTGTCCATGGGAGTCGGGATATCTCTTTACAGTGGTGACATCATGTTTCACTGTAAGTTATTTCCTGCTCAGCTCTTGCTGAACTTTATTGCTCTCTGTTTATATTTTACAACATGGCTGATAAAGACAGATTAAATATGCACCACTTGTGACACACTGTAAGTGAAACTACCCAACAGAAGGTGTTCTTCTGTCCATCATAAAGAAGAGGCACAGCTCTGACATGATGTATGTACAGTATATTCACTCTATGCACTGTACAAAAGTTAATAACATATTGTCTCTGTCTTACAAATTTGATGTCAGACTAATGAGTGCCTACACTTTTATTTCTGGGGTGTCCCAGTTTAATTTCATTCACTGAGCATTAGCCGAAAACACAATTTCATGTACAAACTCAATTCCAATGAAGCTGGGACATTGTGTAAGCCACAGAGACAACACAGTTATGTTTTTATTGATTTAAACATCTAATAAATATCAAAAATATCAAAGATATCTGATGTCCAAACAGAAAAACTTCATTCTTTTTTGCAAATATTCACTCAGATTGGATTTGATGACTGTGACAACCTTTAAAACAGCTGGGACAGGGCCAACAAAAGACTAAAAAGTTCAGGAGTGCTCAAAAACACCTTCCTGGAGCATTAAACAGGTGAACAGTTTCAGTGGAAACAGGTGAGTGGCATTATAAGAAAGGCTCAATTGGTCACGAGTAAGGATGGGGCGAGGTTTAACTGCACAACAGTTTAAGAACATTACTCAAGATATAATTACAGGAGTTTAGGGACGTCATCAGTCCATCATATCATCAAAACATTCAGAGAATCTGGAGAAATGTCTGCATGCCATCTCTATGTCTACAAGGTCAAGGTCGAACTCTACCACGCAAGACAAAGACAAAATCAGGTACACCCAGAAACACCGCGGCTTCTCTGGGCCAAGCTCATCTGAGATGGACTGAGGCAAAGTGGAAAAGTCTGCTGTGGTCTGAGTCCACATGTCAGACTGTTTTTGGACATCATGGTTGTCGTGTCCTCCAGGCTAAAGAGGAAAAGGACCATCCAGACTGTTATCAGAGCAAAGGTCAAAAGACAGCATCTGTGATGGTATGGGGGTGTTAGTGCCCATGGCATGGGTAACCTGCACATCTAAGGCTCCATTAATGCTGAAAGGTACAGACAGGTTTTAGAGCAACATGCTGCCATCCATCTTTCCCACTAAAATGAGCAGGTAAACGTGTCTTTTTTTCAACGCTAGCAAGCAGATGAGCTGCATAGCTGTTTTTTTTCCTCTGGTGCATCAATCTGATAACATCAGATTGATGACATCATCCTCGCGAAGAAACACGTCCATGTAAACAATACAAAGAAGCATGGACGCTGTGGCGTTGTTGGTCAGCTATTTTCTGTGCTTTGTACATTTGTCTTTAAAAATGTACAAACTCTTCGCAGACTGAACAACACTCGAGCGCTGATGATACAAATGCAGATGGAACACATCTGTGATGGCAAAGAGTCACGTAAATTACAGACGGAGGGGACGGCCGTGATATTATGCTGTGGGCAGGGGTCGACCCAGGTGCTGATTATTAACAGGTTCAAACAGGTAATTTGGCCGGTGTGAAAGGGGTATTAGACACATTCTGCTTGTGTTACAGCAGAGGAAAAGACTGCAGGTACTAGACTGACCAGCTGCAGTTTGAACCTGCATATGACCTGGATTATGAAGCACAAAATAACAACAGAGATCCTGGACTGTTGAGCGACTGAAGTCGAACGTCAAGCCAGAATGTGGACGAGCTTCAATAGTTTGTGTCCTGAGTTCAGAAACAGTTAAAAGGTAAAGTGATGAAACAGTGGTAAACATGCTCCTGTCACTGGAATGTGCTGCAGGCAACAAATTCATAATAAATTAATATTTGCAATAAAACAAAAGACAAAAAAGATTATCAGGATTTAAAGCTATCTTCACATCACTATTCTGTTTAATTATCTATATTGTTTTTCAATTTTCATAATAAAATAATACATCAAAAATACATGAATTAACAACCACAGAAAGTTAGACTTCACAAAAATATCCTATGTAAAACAGACATACATATTTTCAATTATGTGTCTTTAAAAAAAAATGAATTTAAACAAAAAGGGGCATTTGGGGAGGATGTAGAGTTTCCATTTTTTCCCACAATTCATGATTTTTTTTATTTTGATGATTTTTTATCTTTGGTTTTTGGTAGCTTAATTTTGTTAAATATGTGGGCTGGGCTTGGATAAGCATTTTGCCTTTTCAGTCACTACCTTATAAAAGAATTATGGTTTGTTTAAAATGTCTATCTTGTGACAAATATTGTACAATGTATGCTGACTGAATAAAATCCTACCTACCTACATTTTGAAGCCTCAATGAAAAGGTGATTAGTTCCATTGTATATATTTCATAAATTATATTGTACCAGTCGTTTTTTAGTAATTGCCTTCCGGGCAGTGATGCTCAATACTGAAAACAAATACCTTAGTTTTCTTTTTTGATGATGACAACAAAATTCCAACAAAGAGTTGCTTCCAGTTAAAAGTAGTATCTGTCCCAAATACATTTTCCAGAACTTTATGAATATCTTGCCAAAACCTATTGAATATGGGACAAGCCCAATGATTGGCTTCCTGGGACACACAGTTTCTCCAGTAGGTGGAAAAGCCTTAATGGCACTTTTCTGTTTTATTTAAATTTGACACAACGTCCCAACTTCATTGGTATTGAGGTCTGTAGATCAAAACCAGGGGCATAGAGTTGGGTAAGGACACTAGGGACACGCCCCTTTCAATATTGTGCCACCACCACATGGTCCCTAACACAAAACACCAGCATAGTATATAAAGTTATAACTAAAAAATGCTTATATTTAATGCCAACGAGACACACTTCATGGTTATTTTACTTATTTTCCATGTATAATTTGTATATTAAAAGGCAGCAACCATTTAAGAGCAACAAGAAAAGTTACAATAAAACATTGGATTATAAACATGACTTTATAGATTTGCATTGTTTGGGAATAAATTACAATAATTGGTAATATTTGTAAAACTGTTTTCTCCTCAGACTATAACCATCGACATGTATGATTGTTGTAGAGATGGAGGAGAGGCTGAAGGTGGAGTTTATAGAGAAGACTTTTGTGAATATGATAGTTTGCTTGTTTGTTTGATCAGATCTACATGATGTGAAATAACAGCCATGAACGTAAAGCACATCAACTTTTAGGGGTGGAGCACTTTTCTGTCCCCACCAGTGTCAAAACCAAACCTACGCCCTTGAAAAACTACAGCATGGTGTAATAATAAAGTGTTAGTCTCCTCTTTACCTTCGGTCGCTTCCATCTGACCCCGGACTGCATCTCCAGCTCCCCCAGGGGGAAGTGCATGTCCACGAACAGCCCGTCCCGGCCCACCGTGTTGGGCTCCCCGCTCTCCAGGGGCATCTCCCCGGTCAGCAGCTCGTCCAGCCAGCGGCGGGACTGAGAGCCGAGCAGCTCGTCTGAGCAAACCGAGTCTATGTCGTCCTCCAGCGGGGGGAGGGACCCCTCGGAGCTGATACTCAGAGACTTCAGCATGCTGACGATTTACGGCTCGACACGAAGGTGTTTGTCTCCTCTGTGTGATTTTCACCTGAGCAGGTAAATATGAAGAGGCCCCGCCCCGCGCAGGGAAGGTGAGGTGATGAGATCATATCAGGTCTTAATCCAGAGGAGGATCGGAGGATTTCCCGGTCCTGTGCTCCACAGGTCCTCAATTATGGGGCCCTGGGGCTGCACAACATTATTTAAAAAGATCATATCAAAACACAAAACAAAGAAAAAGATGACAAATCAAATTACTCAACCAAAACTTCCAAAACATGAGGGCTGATAAAGGTCATGATTATTTTTTTTTGTTGGTGGTGGATTTTTTAAATACAATTTTTCTGAATGAACTGTTTTTTTTATGATGTCGCATTTTCTCAAATTATTTTTTACATAATTTATTTGTAGTTGTGTTTTATAACTTGTGTTTTCTTTTAGTTGTTGAGTTCTGCACTTCTCCACCAGACCAAAAAAGGATGGGCAATATAATTTTATAAATTATTCTTCACATTACTTATTTGTTGTTTTTTGATTTGTTGTTGTGTTTTGTTTTAGTTGTTGTGTTCTGCACTTATTCACTAGACAAATAAAAAAGAAAAGAACAGGACTAAGAGTGGCTCAACTGGCTGTTTCTCTTAGGGGTAGACAATGTAATTTTCTTAAATTATTTTTTACATAAATTATTTGTTGTTGTGTTTTCTGAATTGTTGTTGTGTTTTTTTAGTTCTTGTCTGCACTTCTGGGCCACTAGACAACGGATCAGGACTAAGTGGCACAACTGGCTGTTCTCCTGAGGATGGGCAATGTAATTTCTTTAAATTATTTTATAGGTAATTTATTTGTTGTTGTGTTTTCTTAATTGTTGAGCTCTGCACTTCTCCACTGGACAAAATATACAGGACCAAGAGTGACACAACTGGCTGTTTGTCTTGAGGATAGGCCATGTAATTTCCTGTTTTTTTATATCAATTATTTGTTGTTGTGTTTTCTGATTTGTTGTTGTGTTTTTGAATTCCTGTTTTCTGCACTTCTGGGCACTAGACAAAACCAACAGGACCAATAGTGACACAACTTTCTGTTTCTGTTTAGGATGGACAATTTATTCAGAAGAATATTATCAACATTCTGTATTTTCTAATAAAAACAAATGTTAGGTCTGATTTTAAATCCTTGTAAGGTACTGATTGAAAGCACAGTGTTTTTTTAAATTATCATATTGGATAGGGGAATATTGGTATCGCAGATATATTTGTTTACAAATTAATTACACAGCCTCTTTAGAGTTGTGAGGCTAAATGGTGAACCATTATTTTATTAAATTAGCTTTTTTGATGTAATTATGTACATGTTCAGTTAGTTAAACCAATCAGCTTTTATTCTGATAGCACTGAACCACAACAAATGTTAAGGACACTTTACTATAGAGCTTATCAACACCAAACTCCTATTTATATTTTATTGTTCATTAATTTAATTATATTAATTTAGATACAGTATGGATCTACGGTAAGTGCAAATCTTTGCCACAGTAGAAACTAGAAAGCACTCGAAGATACAAACCTCCACCAAAGTAGCTTATATATAGCTAATAATATGATTGTAATTATTTTGAAGTTGGGCCATTACCAACATCTTGTGAAATTTTCAGCAATTGTTTCAGTAGTTTTTGTGCAATCTTGCCAACAGACAAACGAAAAAATCAATGTCCTTGGCAGAGGTAATAAAACTCTTTAGCGGTGATGGGTGTTACGGGATAGGAGGGGCAGGCTCAGGCACAGGACTCAACTGAGAGTTTATATTCAACCACATGAATTTATAGACACCTCGATGATAAACTGGTCCTTTATTTCTATCTTAAATTGAAATTAACCGGAGCGTAGCACCTTGAGATGAAACATCATGTTGTCAGAGAGACTTTATGTGATTTTGGTCCTCTGCTCTGTAGGACATGCTGATGTTGTTCTGCTGGTTGCTCACAAACATTTCAGAAGCATCAGAATCACAATTGAGATGTATTATTTAGTATATTTGCACATTCAAGAGCATGACTTGGGAATTGGGGCATGAACCATCAACATATAGTAAGAATAAAATAAGGGTCAGAAAGAACTACAACAGTGCAAAAATGGGTAGAAAATAGTGCAAAATTGACTTTGGTATATGTCAAAAGTATATAAAACATACAGTAGAGACAAAACAGAACAAAAACACAGCCCAACAACGTGCAAAAAAGTTGCAGTAAAGGAGCTGGAAACCTTTTGAGTTCTCTGTCAGATAACTCAAAAAGCCAAGAATGGATTCTGATGTTTTCAGGGATCATTGGTCACGACACAACCAGAAGTTAGGGGTGGTAGAAAAAAATCAATTCACATAAGAATCGAAATCTTTTGACGATTTTTAAGTTTTATTAAAAAATCTTTTTTTTCCAGATTTAAATGCTTCATTTTAGTCTGTGATAATAAGCCACTTTAACATGCAGTCGAGGCTTTTGAAGAGAGAGTATAAACAGCTGGTTAAAATACATTGCTGAGTAAATCCTAAAAACAGACTCACATGTGATGTGTATTTTTCCTGATATAGTCTGCAGGCATCATCATTGTTCATCTTTTTAGCTGGTGTTAAAAAAGCTAACTAAATCGCGATTTTAAATCCCACCTAAAAAAAAAATTAAAAAATCTAATGGGGAGAAAAGCGTAAGCGTCCCAGACCTACTCAAAGAGTATTTTCTCATACTGCTGCCAGAAATGCTCATAACAAGGCAGCATGTATCTGCAAAGTTCCCTTAAAATGCATTTTGTATATCACAGGAGAAAATTGATTGCAACATCATTTTTTCCTAGAATTGCTCAACCCTAGTTTCGATCCCCTTGGTCGTAGAATCGCAATTTAAATCGAAACGGCACCAAGAAATATTGCAAATATAAGTCATTATAATTTGGTGGTCGTCCAGGTCCAGGAATTTTTCCAATAACAGTGCAAAGATGGGGCAGTTTTCCACACTCTTGACAAAAATGCCAGGCAGTGTTGGGAATCCCAACTCTGATGTTCCCAACACTGCATGAACTGAAAACCAAGAAAGTTTTTTTAGTTCATGCCTTTACATGTTTCAACAGAAATGTTCCATCTTCAGTTTTCTGTTGAAACATGCAAAGGTATGAACTAAAAAAACTGTTAAAAAAGAAAGCAGAAGCATGTTTCTCATCCTCCTCACAGGTTCAACAGCGAAACCTGTTTCCTAAGATCGTTTCCCTCGCTGCTCCAGAGCAACATGTGAAAAATCGGAATTTGTCCATCACTTAATCTTTTGATCCGCACAAACTGGACTCCCACGAAAACAAACATCTTCATAATCCCTCCAACATCCATGACTCAGCAGCAGATTAACTCTTGTTTACGTCAACTCTTCATTTACAACAACTGAAGCGGACGACACACTCACACAACGTGACACAAACGAGGAAGAAGAATTTCTGGGAATATCTGGAAAATATTCCACTGCAAGGACGTCTCTGGAAACTTTAATTCAACAAAATACATTCTAAAGAAAACGGAAGACAGACTCAGGCTGGAAATGATAAATTATCTTTATTGTAAAAGTGTGATTATGAACACAAATGACCTGTTTTATTCTTGAGCTGATGTGTGTGTCTGTGTGTCTGTGTGTCTGTTCTTCTCACTGAGACGTGGCCATGATGCTCGACACACCTGTGGAGGGAAAAACAGGAACAGAGTGATGAGAGAGAAATGAGACAGAAAAAGAGACTGTTATGTAGAATTAAAGAAAGAATTAAAATCACTGTATGAACATTTAAAGAATAAAATGTTGTCGTACCTAAAGCTGATATTTACAACAAATGAATTAAGATTTTGTGAGTCCATCAATCATTAAAAACAGTCCCACCAGCCTCTGTTAGTCCTTCATGTTTTAAATTAACCAACCGAGCTCACACGCTGGTTTGATTTCATCAAGACATTTCTCCACTCACTCTCAAAGTCGATCTTCTCTACGATGTTTTTGGGTTTGACGCTCTCCTCCTGGTTGAAGATGAAGATCTGTCCTTCCTCGTTCTCCGTCCAGCCGTATTTGTTCATCCAGATCTTCACCTGCGTGTCTGCAGAGAGAGAGAGAAAGCTGACTCCTATGTTTGATTTAACACAGCGAGGAGATCACATGGAGTTATCTTAAAGGGGACATATCATGCTTGTTTCTCCTTTTCACTATGCCAGACTAGGATGCCTGTAAAGCATTTCTGCCCTCAGTACAAGTCATTTAGTTCCTTCATTGCCCCACAATAGCGTTCTCAAAATCCTCATTTTAGGCCGTTAACAAGGTCTCATTGAAATGCTCGGATCTGAGGATGACCTACAGTTACCTCGCAACGTCACAGCCCTTTGTGCTCTGATTGGTCAGTTCTATCGGGGGTAGAGCCAGCCTGTCCTTCTTCTTCTACTGAATTTTCCGGCAGGCTCAAAGCAGCGAGCGTGTATTGAGTCCCCCTACAGGCCAGAGCTGGTAATGAGTGAATGTGAGCTCGGGATCTATATACCCCTGCAGGTGGATGTGTTCCTCGGAGACTGTTTTGTGGCTAACGGACATCACAGAGGAGGAAGTGTTTTATCAGATTACTCCACTAAAACGAAAGGTACCTCGTGATGTCACGACGTTTGAAATCTCGTGGACATCTCACAATGACCTTTTTTCAGAGGCATCAAATCTCATTCTAGGATATCAGAAAAAATACAATATCTCATTTTTTGAAAATTAAGGGGGTGTAAGGTCTTGTTTTCAAATTTCTTATATTATATGTCAGTATTAAATCATGCATCAGCATGATATGTCTCCTTTAAGAACATGTGAATCTTCATTTTTGACCTGTTTATATTTGTGTGTTATTGGGCATACAAAATGTGTGGGCGAAACTCCTGTGCAAAGTCGTAAATTTGCGACTTTATAAACTCTAAAATTTTGATTTTTTTCTTGAAAATTTCAAGTTTTCATTCATTTTTTTTCTTTAAGTGGCCCTAATACACCCAAATATCAGGCACTCACACCAAAAACTGTTGTGAATATGCCTGAATTCATCTCTACGATGGCATATTAGGGCCACTTAAAGAATTTTTAAAAAATTAATGAATGCAAGATATTTTAAGGTCAAAATACCTTTTTATTTTAAAACTATGTACCTTAATTATATCTCCCCTGACATAAAAGGTATTTATAATTATTCAATGGCTGTTTTGTTTACAGCAGGTAAGGCGGCTCTTACTTATGGCCCTTTTCCATTAGCCCTACTCTACTTTACTCGACTCTACTCGCCTTGTGCTGCTTTTCCATTAGCCCCAGTCACCTGCCCAACAGGGTGCAGTGTTGCTGTAAACAGCTGAGCGGCTCTGCGGTGACGCCATTTTGAGCGTTATACAACAGGATGAAGCCAAGGACGAGAGCAATCGAGCTGCAAAGAAAAGACGTTTGAGGGTAAGCTAATGGTAGCTACCGCTAGCATGCTAGGTCGTCGCGCTCATGGCTTATCGATGACGACATTGTCTGATGTCATCTTTTAGTATCGACTCAGCTCGCTTGGAACCAGAGCGGAGTAGGTACTAAAACTAGCATGTTTTAGGAGGTACCAGGCTAGTGGAAACACGCTGCAAATCGAGTAGGGCCGAGTAGAGTAGGGCCAAGGCGTGCTAGTGGAAAAGGGCCATTTGACTTCCTCTCTGTGCTCTTAGGCTATGTACACACGTGTATCACCAGAAACACTAAGAGTTTTCCTTTGCCTTTTCAAAAGCAATCCACGTTTACATGGAAACATAAGAACAACTGAAGTCCAGTAGATCATGATGTAGGTTTGCAGAGAAACAGGGCTGTTACAACACACATATGAAGAAGAAAATCTCTCAGGAGTTTCTTTACTGGACATCAAATCTGTCTGGATGGTTTTGTCTGGGTAACAAACCGAGCATGGTAAGCACCTCACGTCAGAGTTTCATCCTGAAACCATGAATCCCATTTACATAGAGCCAGAAAGGTTTCAAAAGTTTTTACAATGCTCTACTCTGGACCCTGGTTTCAAAAGTTTGCAGATTCAGGCACTCCAAGCACTGGTCTGGTGTAAACGGGAGGCAAAAACACAAAGATAAAGTCTTTAGATTTGTCTGAAAACGGCCTTGTGTAGACGGCCCCTTACCCAGAGGGTCTCCCAACATCTCAGCCAGTAACCGGTGCTCGATGGTCTGGTAGGTGATGCCCACGACATGGCAGATGACTGAGGAGGAGGAGGAGGAGGAGGAAGAAACAAAGAGGTCCGGTCATGTTTAATCTTCTCTATAAAGTTTTATTTCTGAGACTTTGATCTGCAGCAGGGAGTCTGAGGCTGATACTCACATTTACGAACGGAGTCTTCGAAACCCGTGATCCCGTCAATGAGCTCCCTGTTCTCCTCGAGACTTGTCTGTGGGCAGAAAAGGAAGAGGACACGATTCAGACGAGGAAACACCTTCAACAGTTTGGAAAAGACGAGCAGAGGCAGTGAAATCAGGGACAGCTTTCCTCATGCAGAGTTTGATAAAGCTCTTTTTACTTCAGTTAAATATCCGTTTGTTTGTTCACACTGACTTTGTCTTGCATGTCCTTTTGTCGACTCCGTCCATGTTCAGCACTTTATGCTTCATTCTTTTTTGTATGAAAAGTGCCAAACACAAAAGAGCGGTTTGATTGATCGATTTATTAAAACTCTAAAGTCAAAAGGAGAGGCGTTTAATGACAGATGAGTCAGGAGCATGACTTCTGTAACTGTTTGAACAGGAAACAACCTGCAGTTTAAGTGATTATTATCATTTCATTACATAACAGCTGAATTAACTGAAGTGTCAATTACAATGACTCAGCTGAATAAAAATGTCACACTTCGTAGTACATTTCTGTTTGTGATGTCAAACCCTGGAGCAGCCTGGGTGTCACTTCATGTCAGTTTTAATAAAAGAATACAAGTGATTAGATGACAGTAAAAGTAAAACTGCTCCCCTCAGGTAAAACCATCAGACACACACAGTTTCTCCCCGTCTGTTGCCTCTTAATCGCTACTGTCCGTCTGTTTTACGTAAACATGATCATCCACTGAATCCAGTCTGTCCCTCTGCAGACACGTGCACCTGTGCACTGCCTTTCTGGGCTGTCATCGTGTACATAACTGCACATGTTCTATTCTTTTCCGTAATTGTAATTCTATTTAAAAGTTTAATTTCTGTTTTTAGATTTCCTGCTTCTGCTTTTTGTATGTGTAAATAAACTCTAGTCTGTACTTCTAAACTAAAAACAAAAAAGTGTCAAATTATTCATACGTCTAACATACCTGCCCAATAAAGCTGATTCTGACATAACAGAACAGTAATATAGTACACTCAGTAGTATTAATTGATGCATAATTGATAATTATCTTCAGTAACATTACAAATACAGTGAAGAACAGTTTTAATATGAAAAAGATTATCATGTGTCAACTCAGTCGTGAGATGAACGTGAATGAAGACATACGTGTACATTAATATATGAATTTACATATTTATATATACAAAGGATTCAGTGTTTCATTTGTAATTCCAGTCTGCAGTTACACGAGAGGAAATGAAACTAGTTACTGAGGCCCCGATATAAGCCATAAGAAATATAAAAGAAATAAATAGGCAGTAAAAGTAGAGAATACTACCATAATCTAAATCTAACAGAAACAATAAGGGAAAGAATAATAACAATATTTACAACAATAACCTAAAAATGGAATCTCAATGAAAATAATTCCATCTACAACACCAACATGATCTAAGGTTAGTAGAATCTAGATAAAAATATAATGATAATATGTACAGCATTAACCTAAAACAACGTCTATATAAAAATAAAGATACGGATCACAGCACTAACAAAACGTCAACACAGTAAACATTGGAGCACAGAGCAGCAGAGTAAGGGGAGTGTGAAGAGGCTTTGTTGTGCAGGAAAGATCAACAAGTAAGTAGTCCAGTATTGAGATAATAGTATAAAATATAATACATATATACATGCATATGTAATTATGACTGAGTAGTTGATGGTAAAGTTGGAGCAGCTTTGGTATAAATCTTAAAAAGGAGCATTAATCCAAAGACAGGTGGGCCGGCTCGTGTGGTCTGATCTAACAGAAGAAGTTAAAGCTGGTGACTTCTTTTTAAAATTTAACATTTTAAAACAAATGAGTGGATGAAATGAATGGAAAACCAACAACAGGCTGACATTCAGAGCCAACACAGGTACACAGGAGTGAGGAGTAAACCATCTTTATAGGTCCATGGCAGAGTCTGTTCTCATCTTAGTTTTTATCTCTTGGTTTGGAAACCTCTTAAAAGAGGCTTGATCATGTTGTAAAGGTTGCCGACAGAATCATTGGTGTTAAACAACCTGATCTGATTTTATTTGAGACAGAGTTAGACCCAAGGCTCGGGACATCTTTCAGAGTCCAGACCATCATCTTCATGTGGAATCTGATCTTTGCCCTCGGGCAGGAGATACAGGTAACAATGGTAAAATGAAAACAAGAAGAAAAATTCTTATTTTTAAGGTAATAACTGAGCTGAAGGCAAAAATGAATCAGCCTGATTGACTTTAACTGTACCACTGTTAGCTGTAATCGTCATTATGTTATCGTCCTATTCTATGAAGCAAGTTCAGCCTAGCGAGATAGCCTTGGAGCTACCTCGCTGAACTGTTTGACGACGCTGGTTATCAACCTCATAAGCGGATCCAACTTTGCAATGAGCGCGTGCATGTATACAAGGCGGAGCCCGCCGCATCTGACCAATCGCAAACAAGGACCAGTCTGGAGCGTCGGAGCAGGCCGGAGAGCCAAGGACCACATACTTCACACACGAGGAGCAGGTGATCATGACAGAGTATGAAGAATTAAAACATGTAATAAACGTCAAAAGCAACACCGTCACCGCTGCAAAAGCACGGAAGTGCTGGCAGAAAATTGCTGACAGTCTCAAGTATAGCGTGCTAAAAATCTTTGGTGCCATTATCATCCTGAAACAGCACTGTTCAACATGCACTTTTACTGTAACATGCACCAGACATGTCTAATTCATTTCCAAGATGAATTCACTCATTTGTTCCTTCCTATCGTGTTTAAATTTTTTGTGTGATATGTAGCCCACATGAGCCCTACATGAATTCCTGTCACAATTTTAAGATGGGCAATAAAATATTGTCATGGAACAGAAGTGTTGGCATTGAAGATCTTATTACAGTAATGAGAGTCCTCCCCCAGATTTTACTCCTGCAGAGGAGCTGGCCGAGAGAGCTCATTGGTCAGTGGGCGGGGTTTTGATAGTCCGCGAGTTTAATCTGGAACCTAACCTGCCCCGGAGCAGGTTAGCCATTGAGCGTACGTTGCCATGGAGACTTGCCTCGCTAAGAAGTGAACCCGTCTCGTAGAATAGGGAACCCGGAACCTACCCTCAAAGTTACCTCGCTAGGCAGTAATCCTGCTTCGTAGAACAGGCCCCTGGTCTACTCATGGATGTCTCTCTTAGTTAATGTGCTCCTGTGTTTTTTGTTGTTGTGAATAACCTGATGTGGCTATACTAAAGTCTTTTTTAGCTGCCTGCAAAGCAAATTTTGGGGGACAGTAAAGTCAAAGTTGAAGTAGTCAGAACACAGAGCAGGACAGTCACGGGGGCAGGTGATCATAAAATTCTGTCTTAGCGACGTCATAGCAAGAAGACTGCACTGGAATTTACTTCTCTTATACACTTTGTGCAGACTAACATTAATCCATCAGGACAGCAGCTCAGAAAACTCTTTTACAGCCTCAGACTCAAACAGAACCAGACTCCTGCTGAGACCAGACTTCTACTTTCTCTTCCTGTCAAAAATAACTCAAAACAAAATGGCCGCTCTGTCCCAGCCTCCTGAATGTGTGCACATGACGTACCCAGAAGCTCTGGAAGTGGCAGGTCTCCAGCAGGTTTCCCAGGTAGAGGATCTGTCTGATGGGGCGCTCCTCCTGCTGCGACACTGTAGTCAAGGAAACAGCCCCTGACCCTAAAACACGGCCCGCATCCCTCATATTTAACCTGCAGCTCTCGTCTTTACACACTCAGCAACGCTTCTACAGCAGGAAAGACTCAGACTTGACTTATGAAATGATAATAAGTGAAAACAATAAATTACAGGGTAAAGATTCAGTGAACATCAGTGATAAAGGACAGTCTTTTCACTTTATAAACATATTAATATGATAGTTTTTTAACCTACATTACTGCAAAGGATTAAACATTTATACTGAATATCTCTGAAGAAAAGTCTAAACAGGAGCCTCGATGATTCAGAGACCGAAAAACAAAAACAGTGACCTGTGGGTTCTTCTAATTCATTCAAGAGTTGATCATATTCCTCTGGTTAAAGGTGCAGTGAGTAGAAATTGGCATTATAGTGACATCTAGCGTTCAGATTTTGGAATGAGCGCGTCTGTTGCCTCATGAAGCAAAAAGAGCCGGTGAAGACCCAAAAGGATCATGAACAGGGCATCATTTACAACAGCGACCAGGTGAGGGTTTTTCATTCATATTTGTAACTATTATCTTAATAGATTATAGCTCAGTTAAGATGCCACATGCCATCCAGACAGATTTAAGGACCGGACCAGAGTTGTATTCAAAAATCGCACTTCGCTCTTTTTGTCCCCAAAACCCACCCGTAGACAACATGGCCGATCGTTATGTCAGCCTCCACAGAGGGGAGACCCTCAGTACATAGAAACAAAAGCTTTTTCTAACTTAATAAAAAAAACGATTTATGAGGATGACTGTACACCTACTTTTACAGATTTTACATTCATATATGGACATTACATCCTATATTCACTGTTCTGTTTGGCGAAATGCTGCCAACTTCTACACACTACACCTTTAATGGGCTACACAGTTTTTTTTTTCTTTTCATGTGTTGCCTCACTCCAGAGTCCATGACAAGCAGATAGACTCCATTCTTAAGACTGTGTGTGCAGTAACAAGGAAGAGACCGGCAGAGCTCACCCACTGCTGATTAGCTTAGCTCAAACACATGGGTAGTGTTAGCCTGCCTCTCTTAAGGATTGGAAATTGATATGACTTTATTGATACCAGTGCTATTAATGATCTTTCTAATCAAGGAAATTCTTAAAAAATTGCCTTATTGATTCTTGCAGATTTTCCCTGTGGGCAAATATTGGTCCATAGATTTTCAGTGTCAACAATAAGCCCCGTTTCCACCAGAGGGTTCAGTCTGGTTTGTCTCGGTACGGCTCGCTTTTTGTGGTGTTTCCATAGTCTAAAACTGGGTCAGGACCCCTTACAAGTGAACCGTTTCGTCCTACTTTTTGGGACCCTTCTGTTGGGGTGCCAAGCACATCGATCTGACCCCAGAGGGTGGAGCTAGAAACAGTGCAGTCCGTTGATTGGTTGAAGGAGACGTCACTTCCTGTGCGACAGTGGAACAACACATGACCCCGCCATGTTTAAATCTCCACTGGTCTTCGTGAAGATAACTCTTGCGGCACACAGCCTTCTCTGAAACAAAGCTTGGTTTTGTTTCGTAACAAAAAGCCACATGCTGATCACAAAAACGAAGAATTGCTGGAAGTCTTCCATCGTTGCTCTTTGTTTACTGTGTTGCGTTTTCTTCTTCGTTGCATTTAATAGCCGGGTACACGGTGTCGCGCTGCTATGACATCATGCTATCGGCATCCGGCTTATATGCCGCCTACCAAGTAGGGTTTAGTTGGCTGTGGAAACACAAACAGGATCAGGCTTTACCAATCCAGCCTGAGCCAAACCGTGCCGATTCATACCGGACCACTTGGTGGAAACGAGGCTATAGATAACTGCTTCTGCACGCTGTTGGTGTTTCCACTCACTTAAGGTTGTGCAGTAGGCGCCTTTTGTAAAAAATTAAGCCACAATTCTGACATTTCTGAACCCTGTCAGTGGAAGGAATTGATAAGGTTAGCAAAAAAAACTCATATCGATTCTTTAATGGAGCTGTTAATGATTCTCAAATTGGTTATCTTCCACTGTCGTCATATTTTCTTCTGCTACTCGTAAACAGAGGCTTTGTTTTATTGATCTACTCTCGCAGCAGAGATGTGACGTTCACAAATGAGTCGAGCCTTTTGTATTGATCTTGATATGGACGATTAGAACTGATCTGCAGTGGTGAGTGTGCTGTTCCTTTGCAAGCAATGGCAGGCTAACACTTCCCATCTACTCCAAGTGTTTGAGCTCAGCTAATTAGTGGTGGGCGACTTTGCTTGTTTCTTCCTTGTTACTGAGCGTACAGTCTAAAGAATAGTGTCTGTTTGTCGTCAACTCTGGAGTGAGGCAAGGCATGAAAACTAAAAAGTGACATATCCCTTTAACAGCTCAGTATACTGAATGGACAAAAGAGCAACAAAAGGATACGTGAGTCTGGTCAATCATGCACTTGCAGAGAGTGAAGTCGGTGTGTGGGAGGTTGGTCAGAGCCTTCAGGAGAATCTGGGAGGTCACCTGAGTCTGGAAGTAGGCGGGGTTGAACTGGTACCTGCACATGTCAGACAAACACAACAAACTCCTCACTACATCCAGGCCTCAAATCAACGCAGAGGAAATCATCTTCAAAGCATCTCTGAAATATCTAGATCTTAATAACAGCTGAAGTTTGGTTTCTGCACAGAGACGTAACTCACAGCTTTAAGACGGCCAGGTTGGCCTCCAGGTCGTAGGCGTTTTCTCTGGCTTGTGTCTCAACGTAGCGCTCTAATGTTGCAAGGTTTTCTGGGTTATACCTGCGAGGGAACAAGAACAACAGGTTATTATGAAGAAGTCAGAAACATGATATTCTGTGTTTCAGGTGCAGTTTAGACTTAATATTAGGACGAAGGTAATAAAACAGTTTTTCCTCCTTTCCTCCATACCACAATTTTAAAAGGAAAGTTTTCAGATTAATATTTTTGTCGCACTTGCAACAATTAAAGCTGGACCTTTAACTCAGTGATCTATGAACCCACTCATTCTTTAGTGCACTGCAGCCTCTGGCAGGAACTTAATATTCATACTTCATCATAGACTAGACAGAGAAATTCAAGCCTCGAGACTTCTTTACTTACAGCTGTCCACTTTAACCTTTCCTCCCAGTGTTTAAGTAAATCATCCAAATCCTCCACTCAATTGTAGCTCAGTATGTTGTGCTGCTGAGGCCGCCCACTGCTGTTGGTGTTTTTGAAGCATCTATCTTAACTATGGATGCAAATCAGCATCAGTTCAACATTGGTACAAGGTGAGTAAGTGTAAGTAAATCTGTGATTATAGATCTCAATTTCAGATCTTTTTCTGTCATTCAAATTCAATACTGGTATCTGGCACACTTGACTGCTAACTATGGGGAGATTTTTATCATTGGGCAGTAAAATTGCCTTCTTTAACTAATTAGGATATGTTTTCATGATGAAGCAGGACAGAAAATCTTGATATTGTAGGAGAAATAAGCTGAAAGAGGTAATTAGAAAACCATCTTTATTTGCCCAGAATTTGACATCAGTGCATCACAAAGTTTAATGATGACTAAGGCCACTATGACTATTTTTTAATTATCTTCGAAAGAAAATAAATAAATAACGTTTCACTCTTGAAAAATAATGAGACACTGATTTGTACATGTATCCAAGCAGTGAAAGAAGTGAAGCATCTCGGCAGTTGAGCGTTTTGCCGAAATTACTGCTGATATGTTTGCAGTAAATATCACCAAACTACAGGCTGAAACCGACATCATACTGATAATATTTCTGTCCCTAAATAAAAGTATATCTATCTATATATCTATATATAATGACAACTTATAAAAGACAGGGGATCTGGGCAGGTGTACAGTCTAGATGAGTCACCGTGTTAACTGGGGACTCTCAACTGAGTGACGTAGTTGTGGTTCACAACAATTTAGACTTCCGGCGAGGCCCTTCTTTCTTGAGTTTGTCCAGACAGACATTTTTATTGTCCACACTGATATGAAATAAAAATGACGACAAGATGGCAACAATGTGCACCCAGACATTTGAAATGTAATGAATGTAATTACGACAGTCACTGCTACATCCGGCTAAAGTCGCCAGTTACCACGGTAACTCATTAAACTGTTACACCAGTACATACAGTTCATGCTAACATGATCTTCATTCATAACATCTTCACTTTTTACAACGTTTTGCACTCCAGTGTTCAAGAAGGTAGCAGAGAGTCAAATACAGCATAGCCTCTGTAAATTGTCTAGAATCATCCATGTATGAGCGAACAGCCTCTATAACGACACACTTCATGCTAGCTCGAGCATTAGCACTGAAGCTAATCTTTAGCTCGCTCTTCCGCTTCGTTTCCCTCCGTCCGTACCTGTCGATGCCCCGTAGGAGCTTCCCAACGTTCGCCCTCATCTGCTCGAAAGACGCCGACATTGGGTCCAGACTTTTGATGCCAATTTAGGGATAAAAAACGAATTAAATCCACACGTGGGCCGCAAGACACAAAAAGCACCGGGCGGAAGGAGAAACAAGTCGGACCGAAAAGAAGGAGACACACGGCGGGACCGGAAGGAGTACGGAGCTGCACAAAAGAGGTACCGCTTAAAAAGAAGCCAACAAACTGTAAAATAAATAAATGAATAAAATTAATGATGTCTGTGCTACTAACACTTTGTTTACTGATTAACCCTTTATATTAATGTCTTCACGAATAAGTTTAACCGACTATCCGCGCAATTATTATCTTTTTTTTGAAAGTGTCAACCGGAAACAGAGATTTGGTATTATATTTTTGTCCTCGTAGATTTCTTTACCACCTTGTTTCCCTCAAAAGTGATTAACCTAACCATGGCACACATTCATTTTGTTCTATAAAATGGAACAACGGAGCTAAAAAAAAAGGAAGTTGAATAGCTAAATTTATACAAAGTGAAAAAGTATCCATTTAAAAATGTTTCGCAACTTCTTACTTAATATTCGTTTAATTATGAACATTTTTATATATCTATTACTAGTTTTTAGTTAGCCATTGGAAATCTAAATTGAAGCTTAATTTACATTGTCTTCTGCTGTATTGAAAAGTTTCAGCTTCACCATCTATGCAGGAAAACTTTCTTCAAAATGGACAGTCAAACACGTACAATGTGATTACATCTTCCAAAATAAAATACCAACTGAACACAGTTTAAGACATACGTTATAATTGGTGCGTTGCCATAATTGGCGCTATGAATTAATAAGTTGTTTTCCGTTTATCTTCTGAACTGCACACTCATTATAAGCACCGGAAGATGGCATCTTAACATTAGAAACTGTTTTGCCATTTCAAAAATAAAACCTTTTTATTTGGGCTACAAATTAAACAGTAATGTATGAGTCCTTTGGCTATGTCTGTTTGCAGTCTTTTGAATGTATTTAACTGCAATTTATGGCTATAGATTTCTCTGTGTGGCCTAACAATGTAAATATTTTTTTGTTCTTGGGGTTTGTGACTTTGTTTTCTCTGTTAATGTTTGGTAAAATTCAGTTTTTCAGGTGCTGTATAAACCAGTTATTTGGAAAGGACTGACACTTAGATTGAATTCTTTCTTGATCATTTATACATTTTTTAAATGTTAACTTCATGGTTTGGTTCATTGCAGACTTGCAGCTTTAGAATCTTAAACAATTGTGATGTTTCTCAGGATTTCCAGATTTATTTTTCATTTATAATTCCAGGAGTGGTCCCGATGATTGTTAATGTGTTTGCCGCCATCCAGTGGTTAAATTATAAACTGATTTTTCTGAAGATGAAATTCCATCAGCCCATCATCCTTTTGGGGTGTTGTGGGGATGGAGCTGACACTGGGTGAGAGGTGGAGTACACCCTAGTGGTTGGTTGCCAGCCAATCACAGGGCCACATAGAGACAGACAACCTTCCAGTCTCACACTCACATCGAAGTCCAATTTAAAGTCGCCAGTTAGTATAATGAGCATGTTTTTGGTCTGTTGGTGCCTGGAAAAAACTCTCACAGTCCGTGGAGACCATCTCCATACAAAACAGAGTTGAACCAGTAACGCTCTTTCTGTGAGGCACATGCTTTATATGCCAACCTATGATCAAATTACACAAAGAAAAAAGAAATTCATCATTTGTTTTGATTTTTTTCTGCTGTTTATGCAGTTCAGATACGTTTTCTTCATGATAAAAAGCACAATAACAAAGTACATTAATGATAAGGCAACTCTGAGGACACCAGACAATAAATCAAAAATGAAATAACGGGATTTAAAGCAGCTGAATCTCACGTGAAGTTCAAAAGGTGCTGACCTTATATACCAGAGAAATGGAAACCATTTATCCTTTTTTTAAGACCATCACAATAATTTAAAAGCAGAAATAAGCCATCAGATTTACCAGCAAAGCAGGGGACCACACAAATAGACTTTTCTTCAAAACACATGCTCTAAAAATTACAGATCTGATCCAGCTTATTAACATTAAAAGCAATAAATAATTTAACTCCATACAACATAAGGAAACTGTTTTCAGAAAGAGAATGAGACTTTAGTATAAGGAGGTAAAATAAATTTAAAATACATCGGGCCAGAACAACATTGGAAAGCATGAGTGTGTCAATCTCAGGGGATAATTATGGAACAAAAATATTCGAAACATAAACTTAAAATGAATATAAGGATGAAGGACGAAGAGCAGCAGTTTAACCCAGGATGGTAACGGCAGAGTTATATAAAAAATTAAGTATTTGTAGATGTTAAATATTCTGTTTGTAACTGTGTATAAGTAGCTTAAAACATTTTATAGTCAATTTATTACAGGGAACATTGGCTTCTAAATAGGTGGTTGAATCTTGTGAATCTTGTAAACTTTTCCTACTCCTTTTTGAGCATGTGGACTCGCTGCACATGCAGGACATCATCAGTGGTTTAGCTTGTTTTCTTTTCTTTAGCTATATAAGTATATTTGTCTATGGGGGCTGCCCATGTTTGTTTTTGCATGTTTGAAATAGAGCATTCATTCATTTATTTTTAATATTAAAAAATCCTTCGTATAATTTATATAAGTGTCATGATCAATGTTTTTTTGTTGTCAAGTTACCCGTTTTGTCGTCCTGTTTTATGTTGATTCATGTGTTCCTGTTTTATTTTGTTACTCACACCTCTTTCCTGTCTCCGTAGGTTCACTTCCTGTTCCGGCTTGTCACCCCTGTTCCCTGATTGTCCCTTCCCAGCTGTGTCCAATTACCCCTCATTACCTCTTGTATTTAACCTCCTGTCTCCCCTTGTCTTGTGCCGGATTGTTAGCTTTCAGTATCTTTCTAGGCGTTCTACCCCCAAGTCATAGTCTTGTCTTTTGAAACCCCTTTGTCTTTTGGATCACGTTTTTTGCCTCATCCCTTTTGGTACCTCTGCCTTGGACTTCTGCCTGATCTTTTGTGTGCTGACTTTTGGACTGTCTGAGAACCTGTTTTTGTGTATCAAACCTTGGACCGCATTAAATACCCTGAACTCTGCCTTCGTGTCATCGTCTCCTTTTTGAGAGTTTTGCCATTGTTCATGACAATAAGTGTGCAGCAGTCCAATGTCCCAGGTCTTCTGTGTTTTACATAGCTGAACTTTTATAGTTATCAGTTTTATTTCTGTATTTATTCATACTGAAGAGGATCAGGGCCACTGAGAAAAGAAATGGAGTCCAATTTTTTTTAATTAATATTTCTCTAAAGAAAAAAAAAAGTCAGAATTCTGAGATTAAAGTCCGATATTTTGAGAAAAAAAAAAACAGAATTCTGACTTTTTTTTCTCAGAGAAATATTGATAAAAAAATGGACTCCATTTTTTTCCCCTAAGTGGCCCTGATCCTCTTCCGTATATTTCAGATTTATGCTTAGTTCAATATATTTTTAAGTGCTTTATCACAACTTTATCTTATACTAACCCCTGTAGTTGTGTTTATCTGTCATTTAATCTTTTTATATTTCATTTATTCTTTTGTCTTGTATGTTTTATTCATTGTCTTGTATTATTATGAATTTCCTGACAGTTTTAAACTGCAACAGCCCATCTGTGTTCTTCATTTTCTTTGTTAAACATATTTATGTATGAAAAGTGTTGCACAAATAAGACGGGTAGCTAAGGGGTCTTTTTTATCTATTTGTCTTCTTTTGTTATTGTTTCAAACTGGTTTCTTTCTGTAAAGGCTGATAATCTTTATCATCTTGTATTTATTCAGTATGTCTGATTCTTTGGCTCACATGAGGACCTTTTGTCCTCCTGCTCACCTGAGCTGCAGGTCATGATGGTCGTCTCTGCTTCATTCTTCTCTCCTGTCTTTGTTTGAGGATCATTTAGAGGTTGTGTGAACCTCTCCCCTCATGATTCTCTCTGTCAGGGCCGTGTTGAGGTTGAGGCAGTTATTCGTGGTTAGCTGATCGGTGTTGCGTGTCTGTCACTCGTGGGCGTTCAGGAGCTCGGGGCAGGAGTGAGACCGTGGGCTGACAGACGCTCGTCTACACAGAAGGTCAGATGATGAAGACGGTACCTGAACCTGCTGCAGAGAAGCTCTGAGACTTCTCTAATGTTCAGGTTTTAGTTCAGCACAGGTTCATCAGGTTTGTGTCCTGACTTTTGACATGAGCCGGGTCACTGCAGCAGAGAGACATGCAGAGTTTGATTCCAGCAGCAGACTGGTTCAGGCTCTTGAAGATGTTTGACCTCCTCCTTGTTTAACACTTAGTGGTTTGCAAAAAGTCGTTTACTTGAAGTTCATTTTATTAAGTATACTCGAGTATAAGTATAGCAAGTAAACTGCTGACCATGTACTTGTCTTTAATAGAAAGTATACTGATTTAATGCTTCTTCAGACTAAATTGGAACATTTTTTAAGTTTACTAAAGTGTACTTTAAATGTACTTTATAAGGGCATTATTAGCACACTTATCTTTATACTACTAGTGTAATAATAATAATAATAATAATAATAATAATAATAATGCATTATATGTAAAAGCGCCTTTCAAGACACTCAAAGATGCTGAACAAGCATTAAGAACAGCAACAATAAAATGAACTAGGTATATACTTCTAGTTCACATTTTAGTTTATTAAAGTATACTTTAGTTATACCCCAAGCCCTTACAGAAGGGTCTAAAGCTTTATCAATAAAGTCGAGTCAAAAGTTTCTCTGTTTATGTTTTAATAAAGTGCATAAAGATAGTTCAGTTGAGCACACATACTGTTTACTGTAAACTTTTAAACTCCAGAACTATATGATCCTGAACAGGTAAATGTATAACAGGGATAAAAAATAAAAAAAAAACTCAAATCAAATGTGTAAAGTGAAAAACATTTTTATTTTGCTAAATTAAATGTAAGCACAAGTCAGTGAGTTGACCTTATTCTGTACTTGGATTAAAATATACCTTTTTTTTTTTTAAAGCCAACTTAAGACCTACCTTTTTAGTCCAGCTTTTAGCTGATTATATTTATTATTAGTAGTAGTAGTATTATTATTATGATAATTATTGTCATATTGTTATTTAATCTTATTTATACATTCATTTTAACACCCTTAATATATTGTATTGTTCAATTTTGTTTAGATTTATTTTTTTGAATTTTATGATCTGTTTATTGATTTTCTTTTTACTATCTTACTTCAGTTCATTTTATCTCATTTTACTATATTACTATTTAAAATGCCTTTTTTTTCTCGAATTATTTCTATATTTATTCATTTTAATCTTATTTTATTTGATTTTATTTATTATCATATCTTGTTGTATTTTTATTTATTCATTTTTAATATTATTTTAGTCTTGGCTCCAGTGTTTCCTCATTTTTAATGAAAGATGGCGTTTCCTCAGTTATTTTTATTTATTTATTTATTTATTTTTAAATATTATTTTATTCTTAAAAAGATGGCGTTTCCTCAGGTCTCTAACTCTGTTTTGTTAGAATCTCTTCTTCATGTTTCTGTATGTGTGTGTCAGTGAGTGCGTGTGCTGTATGTGTGTGTCAGTGAGTGTGTGTGCTGTATGTGTGTGTCAGTGAGTGTGTGTGCTGTATGTGTGTGTCAGTGAGTGTGTGTGCTGTATGTGTGTGTCAGTGAGTGTGTGTGCTGTATGTGTGTGTCAGTGAGTGTGTGTGCTGTATGTGTGTGTCAGTGAGTGTGTGTGCTGTATGTGTGTGTCAGTGAGTGTGTGTGCTGTATGTGTGTGTCAGTGAGTGTGTGTGCTGTATGTGTGTGTCAGTGAGTGTGTGTGCTGTATGTGTGTGTCAGTGAGTGTGTGTGTGCTGTATGTGTGTGTCAGTGAGTGTGTGTGCTGTATGTGTGTGTCTGTGAGTGTGTGTGCTGTATGTGTGTGTCAGTGTATGTGTGTGTCAGTGAGTGCGTGTGCTGTATGTGTGTGTCAGTGAGTGCGTGTGCTGTATGTGTGTGTCAGTGAGTGCGTGTGCTGTATGTGTGTGTCAGTGAGTGTGTGTGCTGTATGTGTGTGTCAGTGAGTGTGTGTGCTGTATGTGTGTCAGTGAGTGTGTGTGCTGTATGTGTGTGTCAGTGTATGTGTGTGTGCTGTATGTGTGTGTCAGTGAGTGCGTGTGCTGTATGTGTGTGTCAGTGAGTGCGTGTGCTGTATGTGTGTGTCAGTGAGTACGTGTGTGCTGTATGTGTGTGTCAGTGAGTGTGTGTGCTGTATGTGTGTGTCAGTGAGTGTGTGTGCTGTATGTGTGTGTCAGTGAGTGTGTGTGCTGTATGTGTGTGTCAGTGAGTGTGTGTGCTGTATGTGTGTGTCAGTGAGTACGTGTGCTGTATGTGTGTGTCAGTGAGTGCGTGTGCTGTATGTTTGTGTCAGTGAGTGTGTGTGCTGTGTGTGTGTGTCAGTGAGTACGTGTGCTGTGTGTGTGTGTCAGTGAGTGTGTGTGCTGTATGTGTGTGTCAGTGAGTGCGTGTGCTGTATGTGTGTGTCAGTGAGTGTGTGTGCTGTATGTGTGTGTCAGTGAGTGTGTGTGCTGTATGTGTGTGTCAGTGAGTGCGTGTGCTGTATGTGTGTGTCAGTGAGTGTGTGTGCTGTATGTGTGTGTCAGTGAGTGCGTGTGCTGTATGTGTGTGTCAGTGAGTGTGTGTGCTGTATGAGGATTGTGAGGGTGGGGATGAGGGATGGGGGTGTTGTATTTTTCATTGTATATAATTTTTATCTTTTATTGTTTTAATTTATTTTCTTCATTTCTGTGTGAAGCACTTTGTGCTACAATATTTTGTATAAAAGTGCTAAACAAATAAAGTTTGTTTGATTGATTGATTGAAGTATTAGTACTTTGTGGCATAAAGAAGTATAAAGTACACTAAAGTACAAGTTTAAGTTTGAGTATTTAAGTATAAGTGTAAGTCTTAGAACTAATGTATGTAGTATTCGATTTTTATTCTTTTCAGTATACGCCAAATATTTCACTATACTTTTCTTAAGTATGTAAAATATTGTATATAAAATTAAACTTCAAATATACTGCCTCAGTTTTAGTATAAAATAAGTGTACTTGTAGTATATTGAATAACCTTCTTTTTGCTAAGGCTCAGCTCTCAGTCCAGTTTTCTGGATCAAACACGACCCTGTTTTTATCAGAGACCTTCGAAGTATCACCTCTGACTGTTTTGAGTATCTGAATAAGATCTGAACATGAAACTATTAATGCTTTTGTCTTAATGTTAAATCCTGCTGACATCAGCATGGCGTGCTTTGCCTCCATCTTCCTCCTCCACCCATCTTGTCTGATCAGAGGCTGTGGCGGCCATTTCACATCGCTTCTGAAACCGACCATCAGACTCTCACGCCCACCTTTTGCTCTGATTGGCCAGCTGTGTGGAGGCGAGAAACAGGCCAGAGGTTTGAACTTTATCCTTCAGTGTGTCACTTTCTTATTTGATACATGAACATGTCCGCCACAGTCAGACACGTCAGCATAGATCAGCTTTTTCTAACCTTCAGTATGGCGCCTGAAGAGATCCGAAAACCCTCATCAAACCGTAACATGAGACGAAAGTATTTACCTCCTCGTTTTGGCTTTCATGAGCAGAAATGAATGAGAAGGTTTTACAGCTGCATTTAACCTCCAGTGATGGTGTTGATCAGACTTTGTGACTCAGACTTTGTCCTCGTACCTTAAATGTCTTAGAGAGCAACGGTAGTTTCTAGAAATCTGGAAACAGGCTGTGTGGTAAGAAAACGAAAAGTCTTTTTGCCCAAGGTGTAAAATCGAAGAAGAAGCTTTCTACCATATGTTCTGAAACATGATTCAAAACCAGTTTTGAAACTAGAATTTGAGCTATGCCAGTTGTACATTTATTGAATGATTTCATTATTGAAGAAATGTAGACAGTTGATTATCATAATGAACTTAATCCTAAGTTTGGGAACCAGCTATGTGCAGATCGCCCCCGATAAGATTTCATTGCGTTTTGTCCTCCTGTTTACATGGAAACTCTTTGCGGTTCGCCTGAAACAGAAACTTTAGACACCAGGCTCCTGAGTGGAGAGTGTTCAATACGCTCTCCATGCAGCGCTGGGTAAACCTGAATCAGAGCGTTTCATGCGCAGTACTCTTTCACATGAAGGCTGCACATGCATACCAGCAGGAACAACAACAGCTTCAACCGTCTACAGAGTAACATGTGAGCCGCTTACGGTGCTCAGTTTGTTGTCAAGACGAAACTCCTGCATCTTTGTGCGTCCACTCGCCATTGTTGATTGTGAAAAGTTTCTCTTCTTCATACATGTGTTGTAGCAGCGCTGCCTCTCTGCAAACCTACACCGCCATCTACTGAACTGGTATGCACACTACAGCGGTTTCATTCGTCTCCAGTGTCTCCATCTTAACGTGGACCGACTTTGAATAAACAAAGGAAAATCTTTGCATTTTAACGGTGCTATGAGGAGAATCTATGACCGGCAACATGAAGACTCTGCTACCCATGAGCAAGGGCGGCGACTGTCGTAATGCTGCGTTCCAGTAACCTCGGAACTGGGAGTGACATTATCTCCGACTTATCGGCGTTCCAGTTGAAGTCGGAAAAAAAACATGCCGATCTACCAGGCTATTGTTAGCTGTTGTTAGGACGCCCTGTGTTGTTGCATGAAGAATGTGATTATCACTATGGCAGCATTTTTGTAAATATAAGTCTAACAATACGATGTATACAGCTGATCTAGAGCGACACACCCCAGTCAGAAGTGCAAATAAATGGATTATTACAGGAGCTAAATAACTGTTCACACTGGGAGCATCCATCTTCGATTGTCAACTCAGGGGTAGCGAGGTTTCACTGAGTTCCCAGTAGGAAATTCCGACTTTGGGGAACGTTCCAGTTGCAGCTTCCTACTCGGAACTCAGAAATTCCTACTTCTGACTACAACTGGAACACACCAAAGGACGTGACCCAAGCCAAAGTGTGTGTTTGTTGTGATGCTAATGAATGCAGCTCGGACCTTCCTCAGAACTCTGCATTGCTTCTTTTTTTCAACAACTTACAGGATGCAAAGCAACAAGGTAATGTATCTCTTTCTAGTTATGTAGCGGTAGTTTTTGATGTGTGACAACAAACAATTTTTGGAAAACTTAGTATCGTAGTTTTGTAGCCGGCTATATATCCCTGCTTACAGCCCGGTGCTCTAAGACGTGTCCGAATAATGTAAATTTGCTCTAGTTTTAATTGTCTTGTTCCTGAAGTTGAGTATCCAGGCCAGTCCAGCCCTGTCTGACCCGACCTCGAAGCTAAGGTATATATAATTTATAGATAACCTATTTTGATGCTATAAAACTCATCTTAAAGTGTGTATTTCCATCGACCATATACCTAAAAGTGAGACTTTTTTAATTACCCCCACCTTCGCAATCCACATACAGCACACGCACTCACTCACACATACAAAGACATGAGGAAGAGATTTTAACAGAAAACAGAGTAAGAGGACTGAGGAAATGCCATCTTTCATAAAAAAGGAAACACTGGAGCTAAGAGTTCAATAATAATAAATAATTGCATAAAAATTAAATAAAATCTTAATAAGAAATAAGGTTAAAATAAATATAAAATAAATGGGCACATAAAATGCATTTTTAAGTAGTAATATGGTAAAACGACATAAAATGTACAGAAGAAAATCAATAAACAGATAATAAAGTTCCAAACAATAAATCAGAACTAAATTGAATAATAAAACATATTAAGGGTGTTAAATGAATATATAATAAGATAAATAATAATAATAAGAAATATAATCAGCTATTATATAATGAATATTATCGAGAGAGGAATGGTGTTGATTGATTTAGTATCCAGCTGAACTCCCATTAAAATGGTTTAACTGGTCTAAAAGTCTGAATTTGAAAGTTTACTAATTTAATGCTTCTTCAGACTAAATTGGAACATTTTTAAGTTTACTAAAGTGTACTTTAAATGTACTTTATAAGGGCATTATTAGCACACTTATCTTTATACTACTAGTGTAATAATAATAATTATAATAATAATAATAATAATGCATTATATGTAAAAGCGCCTTTCAAGACACTCAAAGACGCTGAACAAGCATTAAGAACAGCAACAATAAAATGAACTATATACTTGTAGTTCACATTTTAGTTTATTAAAGTATACTTTAGTTATACCCCAAGCCCTTACAGAAGGGACTAAAGCTTTATCAATAAAGTCGAGTCAAAAGTTTCTCTGTTTATGTTTTAATAAAGTGTATAAAGATAGTTCAGTTGAGCACACATACTGTTTACTGTAAACTTTTAAACTCCAGAACGATATGATCCTGAACATGTAAATGTATAACAAGAGCAAAAAACCTCAAATCAAATGTGTAAAGTGAAAAACATTTTTATTTTGCTAAATTAAATGTAAGCACAAGTCAGTGACTAGACCTTATTCTGTACTTGGATTAAAATATACAATTTTTTTTTTAAAAGCCAACTTAAGACCTACCTTTTTAGTCTAGCTTTTAGCTGATTATATTTATTATTATTATTATTGTTATTATTATTATTATTATTATTATCATATTTTTATTTAATCTTATTTATACATTCATTTTAACACCTTTAATATATTTTATTATTCAATTTTGTTTAGATTTTTTTTTTTTATGATCTGTTTATTGATTTTCTTTTTACTGTCTTACTTCAGTTCATTTTATCTCATTTTACTATATTACTATTTAAAATGCCTTTTTTTCTCGAATTATTTTTATATTTATTTATTTTAATCTTATTTCTTATCATATTTTATTGTGTTTTTATTAATTTAGTTTTTAATATTATTTTAGTCTTGGCTCCAGTGTTTCCTCAGTTATTTATATTTATTTATTTATTTTTAAATATTATTTTATTATTATAAGATGGTGCTTCCTCAGTTATTTTTATTTATTTGTTTATTTATTTTTAAATATTATTTTAGTGTCAAAAAGATGGTGCTTTCTCAGTTATTTTTATTTATTTATTTATTTTAAATATTTTTTTATTCTTAAAAAGATGGCGTTTCCTCAGTTCTCTAACTCTGTTTTGTTAGAATCTCTTCTTCATGTTTCTGTATGTGTGTGTCAGTGAGTGCGTGTGCTGTATGTGTGTGTCAGTGAGTGCGTGTGCTGTATGTGTGTGTCAGTGAGTGTGTGTGCTGTATGTGTGTGTCAGTGAGTGCGTGTGCTGTATGTGGATTGTGAAGGTGGGGATGAGGGATGGGGGGGGGGTTGTATTTTTCATTGTATTTAATTTTTATCTTTTATTATTTTAATTTATTTTCTTCATTTCTGTGTGAAGCACTTTGTGCTACAATATTTTGTATGAAAAGTGCTAAACAAATAAAGTTTGTTTGATTGATTGATTGAAGTATTAGTACTTTGTGGCATAAAGAAGTATAAAGTACACTAAAGTACAAGTTTAAGTTTGAGTATTTAAGTATAAGTGTAAGTCTTAGAACTAATGTATGTAGTATTGGATGTTTATTCTTTTCAGTATACGCCAAATATTTCACTATACTTTTCTTAAGTATGTAAAATATAATATATAAAATTAAACTTCAAATATACTGCCTCAGTTTTAGTATAAAATAAGTGTACTTGTAGTATATTAAATAACCTTCTTTTTGCTAAGGCCCAGCTCTCAGTCCAGTTTTCTGGATCAAACACGACCCTGTTTTTATCAGAGACCTTCGAAGTATCACCTCTGACTGTTTTGAGTATCTGAATAAGATCTGAACATGAAACTATTAATGCTTTTGTCTTAATGTTAAATCCTGCTGACATCAGCATGGCGTGCTTTGCCTCCATCTTCCTCCTCCACCCATCTTGTCTGATCAGAGGCTGTGGCGGCCATTTCACATCGCTTCTGAAACCGACCATCAGACTCTCACGCCCACCTTTTGCTCTGATTGGCCAGCTGTGTGGAGGCGAGAAACGGGCCAGAGGTTTGAACTTTATCCTTCAGTGTGTCACTTTCTTATTTGATACATGAACATGTCCGCCACAGTCAGACACGTCAGCATAGATCAGCTTTTTCTAAACTTCAGTACGGCGCCTGAAGAGATCCGAAAACCCTCATCAAACCGTAACATGAGACTAAAGTATTTACCTCCTCGTTTTGGCTTTCATGAGCAGAAATGAATGAGAAGGTTTTACAGCTGCATTTAACCTCCAGTGATGGTGTTGATCAGACTTTGTGACTCAGACTTTGTCCTCGTACCTTAAATGTCTTAGAGAGCAATGGTAGTTTCTAGAAATCTGGAAACAGGCTGTGTGGTAAGAAAACGAAAAGTCTTTTTGCCCAAGGTGTAAAATCGAAGAAGAAGCTTTCTACCATATGTTCTGAAACATGATTCAAACCCAGTTTTGAAACTAGAATTTGAGCTATGCCAGTTGTACATTTATTGAATGATGCCATTATTGAAGAAATGTAGACAGTTGATTATCATAATGTAGTTAATCCTAAGTTTGGGAACCAGTTATGTGCAGATCGCCCCCGATAAGATTTCATTGCGTTGTTTACATGGAAACTCTTTGCGGTTCGCCTGAAACAGAAACTTTAGACACCAGGCTCCTGAGTGGAGAGTGTTCAATACGCTCTCCATGCAGCGCTGGGTAAACCTGAATCAGAGCGTTTCATGCGCAGTACTCTTTCACATGAAGGCTGCACATGCATACCAGCAGGAACAACAACAGCTTCAACCGTCTACAGAGTAACATGTGAGCCGCTTACGGTGCTCAGTTTGTTGTAAAGACGAAACTCCTGCATCTCTGTGCGTCCACTCGCCATTGTTGATTGTGAAAAGTTTCTCTTCTTCATACATGTGTTGTAGCAGCGCTGCCTCTCTGCAAACCTACACCGCCATCTACTGAACTGGTATGCACACTACAGCGGTTTCATTCGTCTCCAGCGTCTCCATCTTAACGTGGACCGACTTTGAATAAACAAAGGAAAATCTTTGCATTTTAAAGGTGCTATGAGGAGAATCTATTACCGGCAACATTAAGACTCCACTACCCATGAGCACGTGCGGCGACTGTCGTAATGCTGCGTTCCAGTAACCTCGGAAATGGGAGTGACATCATCTCCGACTTATCGGCGTTCCAGTTGAAGTCGGAAAAAAACATGCCGATCTACCAGGCTATTGTTAGCTGTTGTTAGCACGCCCTGCGTTGTTGCATGAAGAATGTGATTATCACTATGGCAGCATTTTTGTAAATATAAGTCTAACAATACTATGTATACAGCTGATCTAGAGCGACACACCCCAGTCAGAAGTGCAAATAAATTGATTATTACAGGAGCTAAATAACTGTTCACACTGGGGGCATCCATCTTCCATTGTCAACTCGGGGGTAGCGAGGTTTCACTGAGTTCCCAGTAGGAAATTCCGACTTTGGGGAACGTTCCAGTTGCAGCTTCCTACTCAGAACTCAGAAATTCCTACTTCTGACTACAACTGGAACGTGGACGTGACCCAAGCCAAAGCGTGTGTTTGTTGTGATGCTAATGAATGCAGCTCGGACCTTCCTCAGAACTCTGCATTGCTTTACAACTTCTTTTTTCAACAACTTACAGGATGCAAAGCGACGAGGTAATGTATCTCTTTCTAGTTACGTAGCGGTAGTTTTTGATGTGTGACAACAAGCAATTTTTGGAAAACTTAGTATTGTAGTTTTGTAGCAGGCTATATATCTCTACTTACAGCCCGGTGCTCTAAGACGTGTCCGAATAATATAAATTTGCTCTACTTTTAATTGTCTTGTTCCCGAAGTTGAGTATCCAGACCAGTCCAGCCCTGTGCAACCTGACCGTGAAGCTAAGGAATAGCATTTATAGATAACCTATTTAGATGCTATAAAACTCATCTTAAAGTGTGTATTTACAACATTCATATATCTAAAAGTGAGACTTTTTTAATTACCCCCACCTTTGCAATCCACATACAGCACACGCACTCACTCATACACTTATACAAAGACATGAAGAGGAGATTTTAACAGAAAACAGAGTAAGAGGACTGAGGAAACGCCATCTTTCATAAAAAATGAGGAAACACTGGAGCTAAGAGTTCAATAATAATAAATAATTACATAAAAATTAAATAAAATCTTAATAAGAAATAAGGTTAAAATAAATACAAAATAAATGGGCACATAAAATGCATTTTTAAGTAGTAATATGGTAAAACGACATAAAATGTACAGAAGAAAATCAATAAACAGATAATAAAGTTCCAAACAATAAATCAGAACTAAATTGAATAATAAAACATATTAAGGGTGTTAAATGAATATATAATAAGATAAATAATAATAATAAGAAATATAATCAGCTATTATATAATGAATATTATCGAGAGAGGAATGGTGTTGATTGATTTAGTATCCAGCTGAACTCCCATTAAAATGGTTTAACTGGTCTAAAAGTCTGAATTTGAAAGTTTACTAATTTAATGCTTCTTCTGACTAAATTGGAACATTTTTAAGTTTACTAAAGTGTACTTTAAATGTACTTTATAAGGGCATTATTAGCACACTTATCTTTATACTACTAGTGTAATAATAATAATAATAATAATAATAATGCATTATATGTAAAAGCGCCTTTCAAGACACTCAAAGACGCTGAACAAGCATTAAGAACAGCAACAATAAAATGAACTATATACTTCTAGTTCACATTTTAGTTTATTAAAGAATACTTTAGTTATACCCCAAGCCCTTACAGAAGGGACTAAAGCTTTATCAATAAAGTCGAGTCAAAAGTTTCTCTGTTTATGTTTTAATAAAGTGTATAAAGATAGTTCAGTTGAGCACACATACTGTTTACTGTAAACTTTTAAACTCCAGAACTATATGATCCTGAACATATAAATGTATAACAAGAGCAAAAAACCTCAAATCAAATGTGTGAAGTGAAAAACGTTTTTATTTTGCTAAATTAAACATAAGCACAAGTCAGTGACTAGACCTTATTCTGTACTTGGATTAAAATATACAATTTTTTTTAAAGCCAACTTAAGACCTACCTTTTTAGTCTAGCTTTTAGCTGATTATATTTATTATTATTATTATAATTATTATCATATTGTTATTTAATCTTATTTATACATTCATTTTAACACCTTTAATATATTTTATTATTCAATTTTGTTTAGATTTTTTTTTTTGAATTTTATGATCTGTTTATTGATTTTCTTTTTACTATCTTACTTCAGTTCATTTTATCTCATTTTACTATATTACTATTTGAAATGCCTTTTTTCTCTTCTTATTTCTATATTTATTTATTTTAATCTTATTTCTTATCATATTTTATTGTGTTTTTATTAATTTAGTTTTTAATATTATTTTAGTCTTTGCTCCAGTGTTTCCTCATTTTTAATGAAAGATGGTGTTTCCTCAATTATTTTTATTTATTTATTTATTTTTAAATATTATTTTAGTCTAAAAAAGATGGCGTTCCCTCAGTTCTCTAACTCTGTTTTGTTAGAATCTCTTCTTCATGTTTCTGTATGTGTGTGTCAGTGAGTGCGTGTGCTGTATGTGTGTGTCAGTGAGTGTGTGTGCTGTATGTGTGTGTCAGTGAGTGTGTGTGCTGTATGTGTGTGTCAGTGAGTGCGTGTGCTGTATGTGTGTGTCAGTGAGTGCGTGTGCTGTATGTGTGTGTCAGTGAGTGTGTGTGCTGTATGTGTGTGTCAGTGAGTGCGTGTGCTGTATGTGTGTGTCAGTGAGTGCGTGTGCTGTATGTGTGTGTCAGTGAGTGCGTGTGCTGTATGTGGATTGTGAGGGTGGGGATGAGGGATGGGGGGGTTGTATTTTTCATTGTATTTAATTTTTATCTTTTATTATTTTAATTTATTTTCTTCATTTCTGGGTAAAGGACTTTGTGCTACAATATTTTGTATGAAAAGTGCTAAACAAATAAAGTTTGTTTGATTGATTGATTGAAGTATTAGTACTTTGTGGCATCAAGAAGTATAAAGTACACTAAAGTACAAGTTTAAGTTTGAGTATTTAAGTATAAGTGTAAGTCTTAGAACTAATGTATGTAGTATTTGATGTTTATTCTTTTCAGTATACGCCAAATATTTCACTATACTTTTCTTAAGTATGTAAAATATTGTATATAAAATTAAACTTCAAATATACTGCCTCAGTTTTAGTATAAAATAAGTGTACTTGTAGTATATTAAATAACCTTCTTTTTGCTAAGGCCCAGCTCTCAGTCCAGTTTTCTGGATCAAACACGACCCTGTTTTTATCAGAGACCTTCGAAGTATCACCTCTGACTGTTTTGAGTATCTGAATAAGATCTGAACATGAAACTATTAATGCTTTTGTGTTAATGTTAAATCCTGCTGACATCAGCATGGCGTGCTTTGCCTCCATCTTCCTCCTCCACCCATCTTGTCTGATCAGAGGCTGTGGCGGCCATTTCACATCGCTTCTGAAACCGACCATCAGACTCTCACGCCCACCTTTTGCTCTGATTGGCCAGCTGTGTGGAGGCGAGAAACAGGCCAGAGGTTTGAACTTTATCCTTCAGTGTGTCACTTTCTTATTTGATACATGAACATGTCCGCCACAGTCAGACACGTCAGCATAGATCAGCTTTTTCTAAACTTCAGTACGGCGCCTGAAGAGATCCGAAAACCCTCATCAAACCGTAACATGAGACGAAAGTATTTACCTCCTCGTTTTGGCTTTCATGAGCAGAAATGAATGAGAAGGTTTTACAGCTGCATTTAACCTCCAGTGATGGTGTTGATCAGACTTTGTGACTCAGACTTTGTCCTCGTACCTTAAATGTCTTAGAGAGCAACGGTAGTTTCTAGAAATCTGGAAACAGGCTGTGTGGTAAGAAAACGAAAAGTCTTTTTGCCCAAGGTGTAAAATCGAAGAAGAAGCTTTCTACCATATGTTCTGAAACATGATTCAAACCCAGTTTTGAAACTAGAATTTGAGCTATGCCAGTTGTACATTTATTAAATGATGTCATTATTGAAGAAATGTAGACAGTTGATTATCATAATGTAGTTAATCCTAAGTTTGGGAACCAGTTATGCTGCGTTCGCCTGAAACAGAAACTTTAGACACCAGGCTCCTGAGTGGAGAGTGTTCAATACGCTCTCCATGCAGCGCTGGGTAAACCTGAATCAGAGCGTTTCATGCGCAGTACTCTTTCACATGAAGGCTGCACATGCATACCAGCAGGAACAACAACAGCTTCAACCGTCTACAGAGTAACATGTGAGCCGCTTACGGTGCTCAGTTTGTTGTCAAGACGAAACTCCTGCATCTCTGTGGGTCCACTCGCCATTGTTGTTTGTGAAAAGTTTCTCTTCTTCATACATGTGTTGTAGCAGCGCTGCCTCTCTGCAAACCTACACCGCCATCTACTGAACTGGTATGCACACTACAGCGGTTTCATTCGTCTCCAGCGTCTCCATCTTAACGTGGACCGACTTTGAATAAACAAAGGAAAATCTTTGCATTTTAAAGGTGCTATGAGGAGAATCTATTACCGGCGAAATAAAGACTCCACTACCCATGAGCACGGGCGGCGACTGTAGTAATGCTGCGTTCCAGTAACCTCGGAACTGGGAGTGACATCATCTCCGACTTATCGGCGTTCCAGTTGAAGTCAGAAAAAAACATGCCGATCTACCAGGCTATTGTTAGCTGTTGTTAGCATGCCCTGCGTTGTTGTATGAAGAATGTGATTATCACTATGGCAGCATTTTTGTAAATATAAGTCTAACAATACTATGTATACAGCTGATCTAGAGCGACACACCCCAGTCAGAAGTGTAAATAAATGGATTATTACAGGAGCTAAATAACTGTTCACACTGGGGGCATCCATCTTTGATTGTAAATTCGAGGGTGGCGAGGTTTCACCGAGTTCCCAGTAGGAAATTCTGACTTCGGGGGACGTTCCAGTTGCAGTTTCCTACTCAGAACTCAGGAACTCCTACTTCTGACTACAACTGGAACACACCAAAGACCTGACTCAAGCCAAAGCGTGTGTTTGTTGTGATGCTAATGAATGCAGCTCGGACCTTCCTCAGAACTCTGCATTGCTTTACAACTTCTTTTTTCAACAACTTACAGGATGCAATGCGACGAGGTAATGTATCTCTTTCTAGTTACATAGCGGTAGTTTTGGATGTGTGACAACAAGCAATTTTTGGAAAACTTAGTGTCGTAGTTTTGTAGCCGGCTATATATGGCTACTTACAGCCTGGTGCTCTAAGACGTGTCTGAATAATATAAATTTGCTCTAGTTTTAATTGTCTTGTTCCTGAAGTTGAGTATCCAGACCAGTCCAGCCCTGTCCGTGAAGCTAAGGAATAGCATTTATAGATAACCTATTTTGATGCTATAAAACTCATCTTAAAGTGTGTATTTCCATCAGGCATATATCTAAAAGTGAGACTTTTTTAATTTCCCCCACCTTCGCAATCCACATACAGCACACGCACTCACTCACACATACATACAAAGACATGAGGAAGAGATTTTAACAGAAAACAGAGTAAGAGGACTGAGGAAACGCCATCTTTCATAAAGAATGAGGAAACACTGGAGCTAAGACTTAAATAATAATAAATAATTGCATAAAAATTAAATAAAATCTTAATAAGAAATAAGGTTAAAATAAATATAAAATAAATGGGCACATAAAATGCATTTTTAAGTAGTAATATGGTAAAACGACATAAAATGTACAGAAGAAAATCAATAAACAGATAATAAAGTTCCAAACAATAAATCTGAACTAAATTGAATAATAAAACATATTAAGGGTGTTAAATGAATATATAATAAGATAAATAATAATAAGAAGAAATATAATCAGCTATTATATAATGAATATTATCGAGGGAGGAATGGTGTTGATTGATTTAGTATCCAGCTGAACTGCCATTAAAATGGTTTAACTGGTCTAAAACAATGAATTTGAAAGTATACTGATTTAATGCTTCTTCAGACTAAATTGGAACATTTTTTAAGTTTACTAAAGTGTACTTTAAATGTACTTTATAAGGGCATTATTAGCACACTTATCTTTATACTACTAGTGTAGTAATAATAATAATAATAATAATGCATTATATGTAAAAGTGCCTTTCAAGACACTCAAAGACGCTGAACAAGCATTAAGAACAGCAACAATAAAATGAACTAGGAATATACTTCTAGTTCACATTTTAGTTTTTTTAAAGTATACTTTAGGTTTACCCCAAGCCCTTACAGAAGGGACTAAAGCTTTATCAATAAAGTCGAGTCAAAAGTTTCTCTGTTTATGTTTTAATAAAGTGCATAAAGATAGTTCAGTTGAGCACACATACTGTTTACTGTAAACTTTTAAACTCCAGAACTATATGATCCTGAACATGTAAATGTATAACAAGAGCAAAAAAACTCAAATCAAATGTGTAAAGTGAAAAACGTTTTTATTTTGCTAAATTAAACATAAGCACAAGTCAGTGACTAGACCTTATTCTGTACTTGGATTAAAATATACAATTTTTTTTAAAGCCAACTTAAGACCTACCTTTTTAGTCTAGCTTTTAGCTGATTATATTTATTATTATTATTATAATTATTATCATATTGTTATTTAATCTTATTTATACATTCATTTTAACACCTTTAATATATTTTATTATTCAATTTTGTTTAGATTTATTTTTTTTGAATTTTATGATCTGTTTATTGATTTTCTTTTTACTGTCTTACTTCAGTTCATTTTATCTCATTTTACTATATTACTATTTGAAATACCTTTTTTCTCTTCTTATTTCTATATTTATTTATTTTAATCTTATTTCTTATCATATTTTATTGTGTTTTTATTAATTTAGTTTTTAATATTATTTTAGTCTTTGCTCCAGTGTTTCCTCATTTTTAATGAAAGATGGTGTTTCCTCAATTATTTTTATTTATTTATTTATTTTTAAATATTATTTTAGTCTAAAAAAGATGGCGTTCCCTCAGTTCTCTAACTCTGTTTTGTTAGAATCTCTTCTTCATGTTTCTGTATGTGTGTGTCAGTGAGTGCGTGTGCTGTATGTGTGTGTCAGTGAGTGCGTGTGCTGTATGTGTGTGTCAGTGAGTGCGTGTGCTGTATGTGTGTGTCAGTGAGTGTGTGTGCTGTATGTGTGTGTCAGTGAGTGCGTGTGCTGTATGTGTGTGTCAGTGAGTGCGTGTGCTGTATGTGTGTGTCAGTGAGTGCGTGTGCTGTATGTGTGTGTCAGTGAGTGCGTGTGCTGTATGTGGATTGTGAGGGTGGGGATGAGGGATGGGGGGGTTGTATTTTTCATTGTATTTAATTTTTATCTTTTATTATTTTAATTTATTTTCTTCATTTCTGGGTAAAGGACTTTGTGCTACAATATTTTGTATGAAAAGTGCTAAACAAATAAAGTTTGTTTGATTGATTGATTGAAGTATTAGTACTTTGTGGCATCAAGAAGTATAAAGTACACTAAAGTACAAGTTTAAGTTTGAGTATTTAAGTATAAGTGTAAGTCTTAGAACTAATGTATGTAGTATTTGATGTTTATTCTTTTCAGTATACGCCAAATATTTCACTATACTTTTCTTAAGTATGTAAAATATTGTATATAAAATTAAACTTCAAATATACTGCCTCAGTTTTAGTATAAAATAAGTGTACTTGTAGTATATTAAATAACCGAGTTTTTGCTAAGGTTCAGCTCTCAGTCCAGTTTTCTGGATCAAACACGACCCTGTTTTTATCAGAGACCTTCGAAGTATCACCTCTGACTGTTTTGAGTATCTGAATAAGATCTGAACATGAAACTATTAATGCTTTTGTGTTAATGTTAAATCCTGCTGACATCAGCATGGCGTGCTTTGCCTCCATCTTCCTCCTCCACCCATCTTGTCTGATCAGAGGCTGTGGCGGCCATTTCACATCGCTTCTGAAACCGACCATCAGACTCTCACGCCCACCTTTTGCTCTGATTGGCCAGCTGTGTGGAGGCGAGAAACAGGCCAGAGGTTTGAACTTTATCCTTCAGTGTGTCACTTTCTTATTTGATACATGAACATGTCCGCCACAGTCAGACACGTCAGCATAGATCAGCTTTTTCTAAACTTCAGTACGGCGCCTGAAGAGATCCGAAAACCCTCATCAAACCGTAACATGAGACGAAAGTATTTACCTCCTCGTTTTGGCTTTCATGAGCAGAAATGAATGAGAAGGTTTTACAGCTGCATTTAACCTCCAGTGATGGTGTTGATCAGACTTTGTGACTCAGACTTTGTCCTCGTACCTTAAATGTCTTAGAGAGCAACGGTAGTTTCTAGAAATCTGGAAACAGGCTGTGTGGTAAGAAAACGAAAAGTCTTTTTGCCCAAGGTGTAAAATCGAAGAAGAAGCTTTCTACCATATGTTCTGAAACATGATTCAAACCCAGTTTTGAAACTAGAATTTGAGCTATGCCAGTTGTACATTTATTAAATGATGTCATTATTGAAGAAATGTAGACAGTTGATTATCATAATGTAGTTAATCCTAAGTTTGGGAACCAGTTATGTGCAGATCGCCCCCGATAAGATTTCATTGCGTTTTGTCCTCCTGTTTACATGGAAACTCTTTGCGGTTCGCCTGAAACAGAAACTTTAGACACCAGGCTCCTGAGTGGAGAGTGTTCAATACGCTCTCCATGCAGCGCCGGGTAAACCTGAATCAGAGCGTTTCAGGGTGAAACGCTGACGCCACCGCATGCACAGCACTCTTTCACATGAGGGTGAGCGTGCATACCAGCAGGAACGACAACAGCTTCGACCATCGACAGAGTAAAATATGTGCCGCTTACGGTGCTCAGTTTATTATCCAGACAAAACTATCCAGACAGATTTGTTGTCCAGAAAAGAAACTCCTGCGTCTTTGTGTACCCACTCGTCATTTTTGTTTGTGAAAAGTTTTTCTCCCTTATTTGTGTTGTAGCAGCGCTGCCTCTCTGCAAACCTACATCGCCATCTACTGAACCGGCATGCACGCTACAGTGGATTCATTCGTCTCCAACGTCTCCATCTTAATGTGGACCGACTTTGAATACGCAAAGGAAAAATCATTGCGTTTTAAGTCAGAGAGTTAAACTTAGCCTAAGAGAGCAGATTTGTAAACACATTTTCAATGTGAGCTATGTTTGTCAATGCTAACATTAGCATGTTTCACCCAGACTTTACCTTCCAGGCCCCTCTCATATTTTTAATTTGATGTTGGGATGAGCTTCCAGTGCAGAAGGATGAACTTTGATAAATTCATTTTCAGGGATTGGAGGTACTTACATTTATTTTATGCAAGTGGGATAAGAGTAAACACTGACACTCGACTGACAGTGGGTGTAATTACCTGATTTATATTTTCTGTTAGCTTTTAGGTCCTTATAGCTCTGTAGTTGATCAATCAACCATGAATCAATTAATCTTCATTTGTATAGCACCAGTTCATAACATATGTTATCTCAAAGCACTTAACTTAATCTTTATTTGCGGCATATTTGTTTTATTCGAGGTTAGACCCTTGAGATGTGGCATCTCATTTTAAGTGGGTCCTGATTAGGGATGTATACCGTGGACCAGTTCTTTAATGTACCGGTCCCTTATTGGGTCGGTACCTGAATACCGTTACGAATTTGGAAAAACGGTGCTGTTATCGGTACTTGAACGCCTCTTTAACTGTCACGTAGTTATGACACTATCCCCGTCAACAGGTGATGACGCAGCTGGCTCAAGCATGTCGGTGAGGGCTAAGTGCTCGAAGGTTTGGGCTCACTTTTGCAAAGTTAATGAAAACTTGGCCCGATGCAATCTTTGTCAGAGAGAAGTTGCATCCAAGGGGGGAAATACTAGCAACATCACCAAACACTTGGAGCACGAGCGTAGTATAAAGCTAAAGGAGTGCGGGCTGTTTGATTGTTATAGCAACACAAGTAAAGTTAGCTGCCCGGCTAACACTAAAGACTGCAGCACCGAGGTGGCAGCTCCCAGTTTTGTTTCTGCTATGTTAAGTCATGGTAAGTTTTTTGTCTAGTTTGTTGTCATCATTACAGCATCTATTATAGCACCACAAAATATCTGGGTCTGTCTGTACATGCAGTCTGTTGGCGGCATGAAGGGGTTTTACCATCTCCTTAGCTTTCTTTTTGGCTCTGAGAGGCAGTTGTAATGCATTACTTCTGTTCTGTTGAAGCTTTATTATTACCTTGTGGTAATAAAAAAGGTTGAATCTTTTAATATCTTGTAAAGTCTTTATTTTTTACACAAAATTACGTGTTGTAGTATCAATAACATTATCGATACCGATAAGGAGTATCTGTATCGGTACTGATAAAATCATAACGATGCACATCCCTAGTCCTGATGTCTATATGGTTGTAAATATAATTTCTATGGATGAAAAATCAATACGACCACGGACAGAGGGATCAATCTAATATTATTGACATCAATAATGAATTAAATCTGGAGAGGAATGGTGTTGATTGATTTAGTATCCAGCTGAACTGCCATTAAAATGGTTTAACTGGTCTAAAAGTCTAAATTTGTTGTATTGTGTTATTTCTGTTGATGGTGGATGCAGGATGGAGCACATGGAGGTGAGTAGATTTACAGCAGCAGGTCATCCACGACTATTTGTCAAGGTCAAACTCATGCAAGTGTGCTGTTTTCAGGAACTATCATGTATTTAATTTTGTTGATCTCTCTGATTTTAATAACAGGCACTGTAATCATGGGGCTCCAACATACAGTTCATGTTATGATGGTGTCTAACTTCATGTAGCACTGATGTGAAGTCAAAAAGTCTTTATAGAAAAGTGCAGAAAGTCCTTTTTGTCTTGTCTTTCCTTGAGAGGAAATCAGAGTCCATGACTTTACTGATGTCTTTTAGGTAATTTGGTAAATGTGTGAACAGCTGGATCAGTGTCTTCACACTCTGAGTTGAGTTATTGTTCCAAATGGATGATTAATATTATTTCAATGAGGCGCAGAGAGCCGATGAATTGATCTGCTCTTGTGAACAGGATGTAAAGGGGCGCCTGGCGTTCAAGTGCAGGGAAATGCTCTTGAACAGGAAGTCGACGGGGAGCTCCAAGCACGAGTGAGACTGCCTGCAGAGCTGCACAGAGACACACACACACCCTACAGCCCACAAACACATTCATACGAACAGCCACATGCTTTAGTGAGTGTGAGCAGGGACCGAAACAGAGAATAAAATGAATGACAACAAAAGCTCTGAACTGCTGGATGTAAATAATTTAGCATTTTAAATGTATCTGTGTTCAGAGTTTCAGATCTTTGATGTGATGAAACAAGCACAAGCTTTTACTTCTGACACCAGCACACCATTTATTCCTAAACTGACAGAAACATATCAGAGCTGCAGCCACTCATGCAACAATCAACTTCAAAAGTGTTAAACCATAAAAACACGGCCTGCATTATGTGAGAAAACATGCAGTGTGTTCAATGTTGCTGAAATAATTATGAAGCACTATCTTTTATTGATTGGATTTTATGACAAACACATACAAGCACATAAAAACAGAACTATTTTCAGACTGGAAGCCATTTTCATTAAGTTAAGTTCCCAGTAAATCATCGATCCACATTCAGAGACAGCAAGAACATGCAGAGACAAAAAATATAATGATTTACACCACAGTGTGGTCCAGGAAAATGTAATTTGAAATAATAAATAGATAAATGATAAAAAATATTTGATGTAAATAATAGATTTTAAAAAAGCAGTATAGCTGACAGAAAAAGATTGATAAAAAAATTAAACAAGGAATATTTAATTATTCAACACTTTTAAATGCAACAGAATTTCTGAATCTGAAGAGCTGTTTATGCCATTTGTCAGGATTTTCTCTTTACAGACCTAAGATTGCTCAGTGGTGCTTTCAATGTTCGTATCAACCCCTGACATAATTCAGAGTAAAGATGACGAGAAGCAGCTGGATGCAATCAAGTGGAATTTTACTTGCAGCAAGGAGTACAACAAGACAGAGTGTCAAACAGTCTGAGATGTTGAACTGAAGCTAATACAATGTCTTCTTTCTTTTATAAGAATGTATGTATGTAACATGTGGGGTGTGTCATGAGGTGGAGTGGCCTTCGCACAGGCTCCTCATCTCTGTGCTGGTTGGAGCTTGTCTCGAAGATGCACCAAGTTACGGACAGGTGATAAGAAGGAACAAGGAGTGGACTGCACAAGGTCATGTAGTGTGTGGCTGAAAAATGCATTTGCTCAGTAATGATTGTGTAACAAAATTAGGACAGAGTTAGGAAAGAAATGTTCAAATACATGATAAGACTATATACACTATGCACAAAGGTCACATCGCCATCTACTGGACTGGCATGCACACTGCATTGGTTTCATTCATTTGTAGCGTCTCCGGCTGAACGCAGATCGAGTTGAATATGCAAAGGAAAAACATTATAGCTGGTAATGTAGATATTAGCATGATATCTCTATCCATGGTTGATACCTTTATAGTAACTATTTTAGCACAACATAGGCATGAGGTCCCTCTTGAAAATGGGATGTCACATCTCAAGAGGTCTAACTTTAATACTTTTATACTTAACGGAGACAAATATGGTAGGGATGCACTTGTGGTCTGGGCACCCATGAGTTTGTCACTACCATAAATTCTTATTTTCAGTAAGAGTGTCATTGATTATATTTCTATAAAATGATCACCACAACCATTCAGACATGAGGACCCTCCTGAAAATGAGATGTAGCATCTCAAGAGGCTACCCTCTAATAAATCAGACGACAGGTCTATGGTTCATGGATCTGTCACTGACTTTAGTTCTTACTTTAGTCCACTTGTCTCCTCTTACCTCCCTTCCTTCACCCTCACACCAACACAGCATGGTGTGGATTTGCTGTTCATCATGAGACTGGGATCCACATTCAAGATTTCCTGCTGCTTAACAGAAGGTTCTTTCTTGAGCCATGATGGAGGGATTCATGATTGGTTATATGGATTCATGTTGGGTATTGGATGTATATATTTGTATATATATATGTATATGTGTATTTTATATGCATATATATGTATCTTTGCATATATGTGTATCCATAAAATGAAGAGCTTTATGCTCTATTTTAAAGTGTCTTGAGATAACACTTGTTATGAATTGGTGCTATACAAATAAAGATTGATTGATTGATTGATTGATTGATTGATTGATTGATTGATTGAACCTTATCCTTTTTAGGTCACAGTGTCTCCGTGTAAACAGGGCCTAAAAGAAATCAAAGAAACTTGATTTTACTTGCTTACAGGCAGCTTTAGCCTCGTCTCCCTGCGTTTAAAGGTGAGAAGCACCACATTCAAAAAGTAATTTATTTTAGTTGTGATAAATTCAAACTGTCACAACATGGCTCATAATGTAATTAAGGATTAGAACATCAGTTGAGAGTCGATAACAACTCCCATAAGGAATCAATATAATTTATCTTTTGGCTTGACAACTCTTGAATCAACTCCTTCATTTTTTTCTGAATACTTTGGTTACAGTCTGCAGAAATACACAACGAAAAAGTAAAAAATCACTGAAGGCATGTGACAAAATTGTTCAAAATTGTGGCTTAATAGTCCTCAAAAATAAGCTGCTGTGTGGCATTTTGTGGGTGGAAACAAAAAAAACCTGCAGAGGAATTCATCCATAAGAAAATCTTTAAAGAATGAATAAATCAATCAGTAAATAAATAAATAAATAAAATAAGATTATGTTAATAAAAAATCAAAGACCTTGATTTAACAGAGCTGTGTATGAGAGCAAGGAACTGTGAAAACGCCATCATGAGTTCAAATGTGAAAACACAGGAGAATAAAGTGAAACAAACAGACTATAAATAGTAATAGAATCAGAAAAATAAATAAACAGATTGACATAATAATTAAAGATTGTTCAGTAAGAATGATAATACAAACAAAGGCTGAATATATGATCAAATAAAATGTGTTTACTTGTAAAATGGATAAATGTTATTTAGAGTTACCTGAAATAAAGTGAATATAGATAGATTCAAATGTAGGTCTTGAGTTTTGGACTTAAATAAATTCTGTAGTAATAATAAAATCCTATAATTTAGCAGAGTGTTGTTCAGAAACATCATCGTGGGGATCAGTGAGGCTGTGACTCCAGTAAGCAGAGAGTAAGTAAAGCCAAAGTTACTTGATAATCACAAAAGTGTTGATGCTGATTTCACAGAAATGGTGGGTGGGGCTGCAAAGGATGAGAAAATGAGCAGTATTTACCATACATGAAAAAAACTACAACATAGACACAGTGACCTTTAGCCTCAATTCTTTTGTTTATGATAGTAAAATCATTATTCAGATTTTAATTTCATCAATCATCCAGTTCTTCAGCCCTTATTTTATTTCTTTAAAGGTGATCTAAAGCACATTTGTCTTCTCAGATTTATTAACTTTTTCAAGTTTGATGTATTTGTGTAAAGCTCCTACTGCTGCTGCTGGGGACCAATAAACAAAAAAGAGTAAAAGTGTGCTTTACATGCATGCTGCAGGTCTCTTTTGAAAGGCCATAATCTAAATTTTTCCTACAAGAATCAGATTCAGTGTAGGTACCACTAAACCAGGGGTGGACAGTAACAAAGTAGATTTACTTGAGTACTGTACTTTAGTACATTTTTTGAGTGTCTGTACTTGAGTTTTGTTTTTTTTAACTTACGACTTTTATGTCACTACATTTAAAAGACAAATATTCTACTTTTAACTCCACTACATTTCTATAAATGGCCTTGTTACTTTTAGGTACAGGTATGAAGTCAGTGGATTAAATGTATTTTCTCTTCTAAAATGTGATTTGTTCAAGTGGTGTTATCTAAACTTTGTGCATCCTGTTCCACACTCCAGTCCTTTTGGTGGCAGTGATGCACTTTTGAGTTGGTTTGCCAACCACCATTAAACAACAAAGAAGAAGAAGACGCGCATGCGCTACTGCGATTGGGCAGGTCAAGGTTGAGCTAACGTTGGTGGTTATGGTAAGGGTGGATCCGAATAGTCCTTCCTAAGTCCTTTCCTATCCACTTTACCTTAACCCCAATTAAAGACGTCACAGGGTCAAGGGAAGGAAGGAAAAAGATGAGAGGAAAGGAGAACTGCGGCCAAAGAGGAATTCGACTGTACTTTCACTTTGATGTCAATTACTTGTGACGTATGTCAACCACGACGAACTACAATGTTCCGAAAATGAACTACAAGAAGCGCGTTTGTCCTCTGCCTTATCTCACAGGGTCGTTTCGTGTCGTCACCGGTTAACAACATTAACAATCCCTGATCAGAGGACTTACCTGTGATGGTGTTTTGTCTTTGGTCATGCAGTGTGTGTTTCCTGTTTCCCTCACATATATCATCATGAACATTGTTTGAATTTATTATATTTGGAGTATTGTAAAAGTCCTCATTTGTCCTTCTTTATTGATTGTTTTTAATAAACGTTATTAGGCCTCATCGTTCTGTCCCTTCTCCATCGTAAGTTTCCGTAAACTTTCGGCAGGAGCTGTATTTATACACGTCACTTGCCGCAAGGGCGTTTTCTTCTCCTTTCTTTTTGAAAAGGATGGTCCAGTGTTTCCTAAGCTAAAGGAGATATTAAAGGAAGCAACGACCCTCCTTTCCTTAACTTATGGAGAATTCGAACAGCACTTATCATGGCCGACGCTTAAATGCTTCCGGGTCATTTCTTCAGTTAGGAAGGTTCCTTATCAAAAAAGGACTATTCGGATGCACCCTCCGTCTTGGCAGTAATGATGTCTACTATGGCAGATAAAGACGACAGTTCCACGCCAGAGCACCCATGGCCATATCTGAAGGGGGGAGTTAAATAAAAAAAAGAAAATGTCAGTGGTTGTCCTTTTGCTGATTCATTAGTGTCAGTCTGCATTTCCATGGGCTTTGTAGCATATTTTCAAACTCTTTATTCTACATGATCAATAAGCAGGTCAGTGCATTCTGTAGATTGTTTCAGTCATTACGTTCTGTAAGGTCAACGGGAAAATGTACTTTTAATACTTGAGTATTTTCAAAAGCAGGTACTCCAGTACTTTAACTTTAGTAAAAATTTGACTGAGCAACTTTCACTTGTATTGGAGTAGTATTTGAACATGAGTACCTATACTTTGACTTGAGTACTGGCATTGAGTACTTTGTCCACCACTGTACTAAACACACAGCCTAAAAACACAAAACAAGGTGATTTTCCTCACCTCATTTTTTTGTTTGAAGTAAATCTGACAAGTAAATAACCACTGACAAAGCTGTCACCTCTCTCTGCTCACACACCCAACAGGAAACAGAATCAAAATATGTAAATGAAACTGTTTGAGCAGAACAGAGGAAAGAGAGAGAGAGAGAGAGAGAGAGAGAGAGAGAGAGAGGGAGGGAGGATCAAGAGCAGCCTGAGAAACAGAAACAGGAAGGTGCGTGTGTGACAGCAGCTGAATGACACTCGGCAGGTCGCACACACAAAGAGGCCAGAGGGTTTTTCTCCAGCGCTCCTGCTGCCTGTAGATGTGACTGTGGCTGTGTGAGCGAGCGAGGGAGAGTGTGAGTGACATGTCTGAGGAGGAAGATCAGTAACTAAACATGGATTTCTCAAACCGGACAGCTCTGGATATCTCCACCAGGAACCCTCAGGACGACTTTGAGATCCTGCTGAGAGTCGGAGGAGGAACCTACGGGGACGTTTATAAGGTAGGAGAGCTCACTGAAGGTGGACCATGATCATCTGAGTGATGGGAGAGGGGTCAAGCTACATATGTATCAAAGAGGGAGACATTCAGAGGGAGAATACGGGGTCATATTTTGGTGTTAAATCAACTTTTACGGCTGAAGGTGAAGAGGATTGTAGATGTTTGTCATCTCCAGTGGAGCGTGTCAAACTTCTCTCTTCCTCTCATTTGACTCTTCAAAGTTTGACTCAAAGTAGGGCTGGGAAATGTAGACTGAAAACAACATCCTAACAGATGAACTTACTCTCACTGGCCACTTAATTAGGTATACTTTACTACTCTCAGGCTGTCTCCTCACTCAGGAGAAAGAAGAGTAGCAGGAAGACAGAAGGATTTCTGTTTCTGTTATAAATGTGCCACAAAAATCTTAATTTAAAGTCTTCAAAAGGGATATCATAAAGACTGAATCACAAAGATTGAATACATTGCCGAGATTAAAGCATAAAGGACAGGGGAAACAAGGCTGGGGAGAGGGAGAAGTCCTGATGGTGTGGACTTACTGTCTTGTGTGTAGAAGCAGGCAGATGATCCAGAATGCAGCAGCACGTCTGGTCTTTAAGCAGATGTGCTATTATCACACAGCTGCTGCACATTCGTTATTATATCCATTAAGGGGCGGGCATGGTCAGCAACAACCATGCCACGTTTAAAGTTTCTTAAATTGCCTTTCTTCTTCATTCTGAGGCTCAGATTGAACTTCAGCACGTCACCTTGCTCATGTTTATATCCCAAATTGCAGCCAGTTGCATCCATGTGATTGGCTGATTAACTTTTTGTATTGACAAACAGTTGACTGGCTACTTGATGAAATTTCTGGCCATGTCTCTGCAGCCATAAATCTAAATTTGAACGATGATGGCATCGTAATGAATGGGACAGCTATGTGACTGAGCACGAGTGAAGGAGGTTGGCATAAAGTCTCTGTTTCTAACCAACAAATTGAACTTTTTATAATCAGTATGTAGATGTAGCTTCAGATCTGAAGCAGGTAAAGCGAAAAGGGCGGGCGGTTATGCTGGGAAAAGGGAGAGGAAGAAGACCTGAGGACTGGACTTACTGTTGTGTGTGTAGAAGCAGGCCTTCCTGTATGCACATTTAATATTTTCAGATGATCCAGAATGCAGCAGCACTCATGGTCTTTAACCAGCCCAAAACAGCAGCTGTTAATCTCTCCTCATCGGCATCCAGTTGCAGCTTGAAAGACTTTCAAACTTGACTTCTGGCTCACAAAACAGGAACAAGAGTGGCTCCTGTTTACCTGGAATCCCTCATCAAATCAGAATCAGAATCAGAAATACTTTATTAATACACGAGGGGAAATTTGGTTGTTTCATTGCTCTTATACTCAGTGTAGAAAGAGGAAATACCAAATAAAGACATTAAAATAGATAAGAGCGTACAATCTGCAGAGCTGTGAAAGACACATGGTGCAAAATCACGAGCTAAACTTTTTTCTGTTGAACTCATTTTAACCTGCAGAGTCTTTGTCTGCTTTAAGGAGGAAGTTTAAGACTCAGTTTTTCAGGGAACACTGATACTCTTCATCTAACTCTTCTACTCCGGTAGAACCAGTTTGGTGGTTTAAAACCAGCCCAGTCAGCACTGTGAATGTTGATGCCTTAAATGATGTCGATGCCAATAATATGAGGACCTGATGATAATGGGTGGACTAGTTTGAGCTGGAGATGTGACGTTCGTGAACGAGTCGAGTCTTTTGACACTCTTTAAGTGAACGATGAGAGATGATTCGCAGTTGTGAGTGAGGTGCTGCTTGTTAGCCTTTCATAAAAGCAAATTTCCTGCAAATCGGCTCTCATCGTTCACTTAAAAGAGCTGTTAGAAAGACTTGACTTGTTCACAAGCATCACAAATCCAGTGCTGAAGTAGATCAACAAAACAAAGCCTATGTTTATGAGAAGAAGAAGAAAATATGACGATAGTAGAAGATAACAATAAAAGAAACAACAAGCACACAAGACCATCTTGAGTTGCTCAAGAGTTTATCTGATGACTGTAGGCAAAAGCAGGCTAACACTACCCATTGACTACCAGTGTTTGAGCTAAGCTAAACGGCGAGTAAGCTCTGCCCGTCTCTTCCTTGTTACTGCACGTACAGTCAAAAGAATGGTGTCTATCTGCTTGTCATGGACTCAGGAGTGACGCAAGACACGAGAATAAAGAAAAAGATGGCGTATCCCTTTAAGACAATGTGTTGGAGTTTGCAATTGCGGGAGCATGTGTTAATTCTTTTTAATCATCTTTAGCAATAAGCTACTCAGTCCTGTTGGTTTAGGACTTTGTAGCAGTGAAATACACTGGTGTCAATACTTTGTAAAGTATATTAAAATGTAAACATAACTTAAAGAAAATGAAAAACATGAAAGATGATCCTCCCTTAAGACAAACTTTTTACTGTAAGTAGCTTTTCTTGTCGTCAAAAAGTAGATCACGAGTACTGTGTCTAACTGAAATTATCCTTTTCTCTGAGCATTTGATCGACTTTAAATCTTGCTTCTCTTTAAATGTCATCAGCCAGATGAGGTTGGGGTAATGCCTTTTAAAATTATATTAAATATTTTAAGGTCTAGTTACATCACCCACCCCTACCTGTAACATTAAAGAATCCATGTCTCTGTGCGTTGTGAGAATTTCTTCATCACTAAATTCATGAGAAACACAGAGTGTGACTGAAGTGAGTTTCATCTGTGGATTGCAATCGCATCCTCAGAGCAGGCCGGAGCTCTGCAGGAGGAAGTGGTTTGACGTGCAGTGAAAGTATTTTTTTAAAGATTTGAAGAGAATTTTACTCCAAAGAGAAGTTGATCTAAAGCACTTCTCCTTAAGAGCTGATTTGAATATTCATTTTGCTATAAAAAGGGTCTTGCATGGGTTGGTGGCTATAAAGTTCACATTTTCAAAGTGTCACAGGACTTAAAGGGCAGGAGCTGAACTTCTCTCTCTTTACTTTATCCTGCTGAATACTCACTTTAACCAAGACTGCAAAGAAAAGTCTCTTTAGCTGTTGCATCAGGAGGATTTTTTCTTTAAAAGCAGTAAAAATCAGACACATTATTGAAGCTCCAGACTCATTTTTAGGTCTTTAATGACGTGTTTTCAGCAGCTCCATAATCAAAGCTTCATCTCTTTGCTTCCCCACAGATTTGATCTTTTCGTTTATTTACCTAAAATCTACCTCCCTCATGATCAGATTTTACACCAACTGTGACTAATGCAAAGCAGGTTTATCTGCAGAGTGAGCACACTTCCTCTAAACAGGTCAGAAGACCCCACTGTGAGTGGGAGAGATTTGCATATCGTCCTTCCTCCTGATGTAGGGCTGTGCCATGCGGACCAGAAACCACAGAATCAAACAGTAGCTCTTAAATGCTGTGACTCAAGACAAGTCCAGGTGTTTTGGGGGATTTTGTAAAACTACAAATGAATAAAACTTGGTAAAAACTCTTCTCATGCTCACATTTCCACACACAGCTGCAGGTTTAGCTTGTACAGTCATATAAACCCTCCACAGGAACACTCTGTACAGGTGACGGAAAAAGTTAGAGGAGGGAATTTCTCCTTTTTTGGTCACCTCTGTTAATCTTTACCAAACCTTAAAACAATCATATGATCCACTGAGTTTTGAAATTTATCATTGTTGTAAAGATGCTATGAGGAGTTTCTAAGTAATTACAAAATAGTCTCACTTTTCGATATATGCCTGATCCAAATACACACTTTAAGATGAGTTTTATAGCATCAAAATAGATTATCTATAAATGCTATTCCTTAGCTTCACGGTTGGGTCGGACAGGGCTGGACTGGCCTGGATACTCAACTTTGGGAACAAGACAATTAAAACTAGAGCAAATTAATATTATTTGGACACGTCTTAGAGCACCGGGCTGTAAGTAGCGATATATAGCCGGCTACAAAACTACAATACTAAGTTTTCCAAAAATTGCTTGTTGTCACACATCAAAAACTGCCGCTACGTAACTAGAAAGAGATACATTACCTCGTGGCTTTGCATCCTGTAAGTTATTGAAAAAGAAGTTGTAAAGCAATGCAGAGTTCTGAGGAAGGTCAGAGCTGCATTCATTAGCTTCACAACAAACACGCGCTTTGGCTTGGGTCACGTCTTTACAACAGTCGCCGTAAATAGATCCTCATCATAGCACCTTCAAATGAACTATTGAATCATTTGGTAAAAGAATATTTAAGATATAAAGGTCAACAGACTGTTAATCATGCTGTACCACTAAACAGAATATTTTACACGTATGTCTGTGGCGTACATTCAGGTTTTGGCCCAATTTCAGGTGAACCTCAGGTAAAAATAGTTTTAAAGAACCACTGCATTGCTATTTTGAGACTGCATGGCGGTAAAAAAAAAATACTTACATCTGTAATCTCGAGGAATGCTGTTACTTACTGGAAACAAGATGCCGACAACTTGACATTTTTTACATTTCAATTTTCAGCAGAACTACTGTAAGCACAGAATCATTACTGTAGTTACCATCCTACTTTTTAATGCATTTGAAATTTCTGTATTTGAGCTAAAAGTGCCATATCTTTATTATTGTACTGCTACATTAAAAGCACTCTATCACTTTGTTAATAAAATACATATACCAATTTTTATTAATCAAACAAATGTTTAACTTTTCCAAGAAATAATTTGACCAGTTATTGGTCAGTTTTCCGGTATGAAATTGAGTTTTCTTGATCCTTTATCCTATTCAAGCATTTATTGTTTAAACATTTTAAGTAGTAAAATACTGGTCAGTTTACAAAAAATAGTTACCATGACAGAAAAACAAGTCGTCATCAAAACACCGGAGTTCTCACTCTGATATAATAAGATAAAATCAAACAGCAGTATTGTCAGAAGAGACAGGCATTGGTCACTTTACATCTATGAAGCTCTTTATGGACATCTGCCAGAGTATCTAACCTCTTTATTAAATATGACCACAAACCAAAACTCGTTCTAGTGACTGGCTAACGCTTGATGTTCCAAGAGTCCACAACAAGATTGGAAAAACATCTTTCAGTTTTTGTGCAGCCCACAGCTGGAACTATACAGCAGAGGTGTGAAAAAATATCGGTATCGCAATATATCGTGATATTTTGACTCCCGATACAATATCGATATTTCTAATCTTAGTATCGATATTTTTGTAAAAATGAAACCTCATATTTTATCAGAGTTGGAAATAAAATACAACACATAAATATGTATAGGCCTACACAGGTTTTGTTTCATGCAGTCTATTCAGTTCAGACAGACAATATGTGACTTTTTTACCTTTTTGTGCTGTCAGTAACTCAAAGCACTTTGTTCCTCATGTGTTCAGTTACAGTTTGATCTGCACTGCAGGTTACAATGGTTTCAATACATTGTTAAAGGCATAACAGGAATAATTTCTTTGCAACATTAATTTAAGTGTCGATGCACTCAGTGTTTTCAAGTTTTCAAGTTATTTCAGTTACACTAAAATGGAAAAATTACATATTCACTGTCTCTAGGTTTTCCCCAATCTGCTGTATAATATCGCAATATATCACAATATTGTGATATTGTGATATATCGTGACATTATCGTATCGTGACCAAAGTATCGTGAGGCTCTTGCCAATACTCACCCCTACTGTACAGCAAACACTAAAACTCAGTTCACTTATTATCATAGGACAGTTTCAAAATATGATAAAGAACCACTATGTCCATGTCTGTAACTGTTTTTGAATTTTACTCGACTGTTTTTTTTTTTCATTTATTTTTTCATTTTATTTTCTGCAAGACAAAACAGAACAGACAATGCAAATGACAAGAAAAAAAAACAGGGCAGAAGTGTACATAAAAGACATACAAGCAGGTCAGGTTTACAATTTTACAGTTTAGGAGAAAAAAAAAATATTGCATAACTAAGAAAATAACAATTATAATTGTTCATGACTAATAATGATGGAGTACACAACAGGAAATAAAAGGAATAGAAGAATAGAAGGTAGGAAACAATAAAGACAAAACCAAACAATGATAAATAAGTCAAAAAGAAATGAAAGAAGAAATTGTTGTTCCCTGTGTGTATGAAGGAATGTGTGTGTGTAATTCAAATATATTACATAATATATATGTCGGTAATGGCAGTATTACGAAGCAGGAGATCAAGAGTACTAATAGTTCTATAAATCATGATGATAAAAAACAAACAAAAATCAAAACAAAGAAAAATTGAAAAACTGACAGTTGATATATCAATAGTTATGGGGACTAGACAGCCTCCACGGACGGAAACCAGAAGAGGGCCCAGGGCAGCAGTGCATGACCGCCCTACCGCAATTTTACTCCACTGTTGTTTTTTATTGTCTTTCAATTACTGTTTTTATGTACTCTCGACGCCATTGGAAATGAGAGCACGCTCTCAATGGCATTTTGATATTAAATAAAGAAATGAATGAAAAATATGTTTAATATAGCAGTAACAAAAACAGAAGTCCTGGGGTGCTGGTTTGGTGTAGTGGTTAGCACCCCATGTACATGCTTCTGCCGGTCCAGGTTCAAATCCTGCCTGTGACCAGTTTGCAGAGTGTCTTCCCCTGCTCTTTCTCCCCCTTTCACAGACCTATCCACTGTCTCTCTCCTACCAATAAAGGCACAAAATGCCCAAAAATATACATTTAAAAAACAGAAGTCCCACATATTCAAAATTAGTCTTTACAGATATATTTTACAATGTTTAAAAACAGCAGGCAAACATTTTGTACCAAAAACATTAGATTGGATTGGATCTTCTTTATTTTGAATATAGGAATAATAAAATATTAAAGTTAAAAACAAACAAACAAAAATAACTACTTGACAGGTTTTGTTGAAATTTTTAAGAGATGTTGGTAATGGCACAACCTACAAATAATTGGATTTTGGTGGTGATCCAGATGACGGCCATTAGTGAATGATTGTTTTTGCTCAATAACTGTCTAACTAACAATAATATCAGCATGATTCTGAGTGCTAGCTGTGGGTTTTCATGGTCAAGGAATAACAATATGATGGTAACTTTATCATGAAACTTTAGCTTATAGATCTAAAAGCAGTATGTGAGCTACCTTGGCTGAGGTCTGCTTTCTGAGTCTTTTAGTTAAGCATATCACTTCAGAGTCAAATCCAGTGATGGAAACATGACGGCTTCAGAAAGAAGGAGAGTAAGTATCCCAACAGCTCTTATTAACTGGCTGCAAAGGGCTTTGGCGAAAGGGACTGATCTCACTTTAGGGGCTAGGAGTTACTAACAGTTTGAGGAACAAAAAAACTAATATCATGTTAATTAAAGCCTAATTTATGTTCTTTATAAAAAATAATCCTCATAACCTATGTCAGGAAAAACAGACCCTTATTTAAATGTAATTCATGATCCTACTTTATGTTGTTTAAACACAAATAATATGTTAACTAAATCCAAAAATTTTCAAAATGCACAGTGAGCAAAGGAATAAATGTCTAAGTTTTATCAACGTTTGCTGCTTCGGTTCTTCCTGGTTCAGTTAGAGAGTCTTGGATCGCAGTCAGGTCTATGATTAAACTGTTTTTCCAAACTGGTGCTAATGAATCATTTTCATATGTAGGTTCTGAAACAGTCAGCAACTGAAACAGAAACAAACCGTGTAGGAGGCTCAGCAGCGAAACTCTGCCTCCAAGGAGAGGCCGTGGAGACATTTTCAAGTCACCTGTCTTACAGCATGGCAAGACTGAGCACAGCACCTACGTTATATTACATCAGCAAGGCCACTTACGGGCACAGACTCAAAGCAGACTGATGTGCTGTTCAAGATCTTTTGAACAACAGCAGAAAAAAGGCAACGATGAGGATCATGAACACGGTGCACACACGCTCAGAACAGGCAGGAACCTGTGGGACTCAAAAACACCCACACTGACGTTTAATTAACCCCAAATTTATTCTGCAGCGGGACAACGAACCAAATCAATCAGCCAGCGTCAGTGAGAACAATCTGCAGCTTAAAGAAGACCAGAGAGTCCTGGAAGTGATGATGGGGCCCCACAAAAACTGATCTCATCACCAGGGAGTGAGTCTGGATTATATAAAGAGAAAACATGCACACAAGATCAATGTTTATTTTGTTGATTTCCATCATAGTTCTCGTCAACAACCTTTTGTCCCTTAGACAGTAACTAATAAAAACAAGTACAAGTGAGATGCTCTGCCAGGTAGCACAGAAGTTAAATTTGTTCTGTTCATTTATAGAATCAAAGTTTACTAACATTCAGTAAAGGGTTCTAAGATCTTTCATTTTATCTAAGTGTAAAAATGACTTCAGAACTTAAAGGTAACATTAGAAATGCCTTACACCAGTGATTCCAAACCAGGGGTACGCGAGAACATTGCAGGGAGTACGTGGAAAAATGTAAATTTAAAAGAAGCCCGTAGAGAAACTATTTTGAGTGTTTTGTTCCTGATTTTTAAAGTTTAAATGCCTGTGTTGGTCTTATTAAAATGAGCTCTGATGTTTTGCGATAAACATTACAACAGACAGGTGTCAAATATTTTGATTTTGTACCTATCTATTTAGATTACATATTTATTTTCAAGGCAACATATTATTCATTATTATGTTTAATTTTGGTTAAAAAAAGGAACATTTCTGAGAACTTAATGTTCAAATTAAGGAGATAAAATAAAACATTTTCATTTAATTAATCAGTTGTGTTACATTCTGCTTTAGAAGAACCAAAACGCATGAGTGAGGGGATAACCATGCATGACAAAAAGGCTCAGAAGTACACAAGACAAAAAAGGTTAGGAGCCACTGCCTTACACTTTACATTTCATATTTTAGTCGACTAAATTTACAGTGGATTTCATCGACTACAATTCAAAGAATTTAGATGACTAAATAATGACTAAAACTATAAAATATTTTAGGCGAAAGACTATAAACAAAATTAAAAAGTGCTGTCAAAATGAACACTGCACAAGATCTGATGCAAGAGAAGCTAACCACCACTGTTATATTTCCTTAAGGATCAATAAAGTTTAATCTATCATCTATATTCTCTTTATTCACTTTAACTTACAGGCCGATAAAAAAACCCTATTTACTCTCCCACTGGGGAATGTATGCTCCTCTAGAGCTCTTTAACACTGGCCTAAAACTTTGCACTTAAAGGGATATTTCAGTATTTTTGAAGTTGGTTGTATCAGGTGTTGACAACAGTCAGTAAAGTGGCTGAAAGGCAGCGCTGCCCCTTTAAGGAGAAAAAGCTGAGATGACCAGGAAGGTGCAGTGTTGATGGTTGGTACAGGTATTTTGCCTTATTGTATGAGTTTAAAGCCACAAAACTATCTTAGGTGGAATGTTCAATAAGAAGTCTCTGTGCTTGTTCTTTAAAATGCAGCAAATGGTGATTTATTCTCCTGTCCTTGCACATTGATTCCATCGATCTGCTGTTTCGCTCTATGAACTCAGGAAGACACGTCAAGGAATCTAATACTGAATTAAATAAGAGTCTTTTTTTAAATAAATGTTTTTGTGGAAAGCAAGTCTGAGATTCCATTGAACAAAAAAACAAGTTCTTCTCTTTTGCATTGAACATAAATATTTCAGAAACACATACAACACTGATATTTAATGTGTAAATAAAAGATTAAATATAAAAAATAATGAAAAATATACATACGAATAAAATGAAAGAATAATAGTAATAAAATAAGAAATAGAATAAGTAAAAATAAATACTGTAAAGACAAGTATATACACAAAGTTTTAAAATAAGATGAAAAATATGAGTTATTCTGACTAGTGAAAACAACGTTTCTTTTACTGTGGATGCACGGAAGAAGAAATTCATCAGACTTCTGTGAAATCTGTGTGCACAGGCTGAAGAGCATGGGCATTTGCTGCATTTTAAAATAGTGTGAAACACAGACACTTCCTGGAGGACAAACAGACCAAATCGTCACCTCATTTAAGGTCAAACTTCACCACCAACATCTCTGTACCTTACTGCTCCCAGCTTGCTCTTCTTAAAGGGCCAGCGCTACTGGGGGCCCTTTTTCTACTTCACTGACTGTTCTGGTGACCTGCTAATGCAGCATTTTCAGCAGCAGCAGTGATGTGAAAGTAATGTGTTAGGATCAGAGGTGGCCTGGTTTAGTCCTGCGTGTGTTGTTACTGGTGCAGAAGCAGGATGAAGAGTTCGATGTTGAACTGGAGACAGACGGAGGCTCAGAGCAGTCAAACTCGTCCCGAAAAGAACGAGTCAGAGGAGCGTGTGGCCGGATGACTCAGATTTATGCCGTAAAACTGGCTGCATTTTTCCCTTCTGTGATGTTTGTTTTCATGCTATTTATCACCTCAGACTCGACCAAGGGGCCCTTAGGTGCTCGTGTTTCTTTCTGAGTGACGCACAAATCCTGGTTAAACTTTTGTAAAAGAAAAATAAACTGCATGAATCATCGAGCATTTCACAGTAACAGACGTTTGTGAAAGTGCATGAAAGCCTAAAGGTACACCGTGCTATTATCATGAAGGTATGTACCCAAACAACATTTCTGCTGCTGGCAGAGACAATACACTCAAACGTCCTTTATCAAGCTGTCACCTTTGTGATGCAAATAGCAGCTCGTTTAACGTGTTGGACGACAACACGCTGCCAAAACAGGGAGAGGGGAATTACATCAGAAACTTATGAAAGAGTTCAGATCTGCAGGGAGAAGAGTTCATCAGGCAGGAATATCACATCCTATGGTCAATCGCATTATTAGTTATATTATTATCTCCATCCAATGAGGACCAAGCTACTTAAATAGGATACACTCGCCGGTCACTTTATTAGGTACACCTTAAAAGTACCAAGTTGGACTCTTTTGCTTTCATAACTTTGATTCAACAAGTTGCAGGAAACATTGCTCAGAGTTGTGCTCGTTATTGACTTTGCTGCAGAGCTACATCCATGATGTGAATCCCCATCCCAAAGGTGTTGGTTGGATTGAGATCTGGTGGCTGTTGAGGCAGTTGGAGTCCAGTGAACTCATCGTCATGTTCAGGAAACCAGTTTGTGTGATGTGGGAGTAGTCAGTCATATGATGGGCTCATTAATGTGCTCAAGACCACTCTATCCGAGACCAAGACTTGCCCAAGACCAGAATGCACCGAGACCAAGACAAGACCAAGGCTGTATCCGAAATGGCATACTAACGTACTGCATACTACATACTCATGTGTATATACTGTATACTACATACTAAGTATGATTAGGATGCCAACCATTCACACTGTAGTAGACTACTAAGTTTCCCATGATGCATTTCAAACCTCCGATGACAAAAATCAAAAGCACACCAGGCTATCAAATATCTCTGTTGATTCACCACATTTGAAAGTTCAGAGAGCATTTTTAGGCGAGAAAGTCACCACGTAGAATACCAGAATGTGGTCATTTGAGCCATAAAACGCACGGATACAAATTTCATTTCTGCATTTCGGACATTCTGTTATGCGTGCCATTATGAAACTTCTGGTCGGCTCCAAAACAAGAACCCAATTTACAAAAGCGTTAAAGAACTAAAAAGAGATAATAAAAGATGCTTTTGAAAACAGGAAGTTTGCTAGTGGCTGATTTTTAGCTGAATGCCATTCGGTCATAATGCATGCTGCAATGCATTATGGAGCTCGCAATGCATTATGGGGCGTTTGAGTGTGGCTAGTATGCCCACTTTGCATACTTAAAATTTTTTCCGATATAGTATACATCCGGGTATTTCTTGCACACTCAATCTTTTCATACTATCTAATGTGAACGCACTACATACTCATTTTGACGTCACACTTAGTATGAGTAGTACGTTAGTATGCCATTTCGGACACAGCCCAAGACTTTTGGGAGTCGAGACCGAGTCAAGACCAAGACCGAGACAATCCGAGACCAAGACAAGACCAAGACCATCAAAATCAATTTTAAAACCATGACATGGTTGAACAGTTAAGGGGGGTGTCCCTCAGTCACAACACCGGGAAGGTTTCAGTCATCACGGGGGAAATAAACACGAACTGGAGGTTTTTGTTGTTTTACCAAGTGTTCCTCCTTATTCACATTAATGAAGCTGAAGAACAGCAGATCAGTGCTGGTCTGGATCGGTCTTGATGGAAAATCCAGAGTCTGGCCAGTCTGACACCGAGACAAGACCGAGTGAAAATGCTCTTGAGTCTGAGACAAGACCAAGACCTTCAAAATGTGGTCTCGAGAGCAATACCAGTCTTGAGTAACACAACACTAGGGCTCAGTAAAAGATATCATTGTGGGACCCTCAACAGCCTAGTCCAGACTAAATTATCTGTAACAATATGTAAAATACCACTGAACAGGTCGAAACTGTAACAGGTTTGCACCTTCTGTTTACAGAAAAACGGTGCCTGGAGTGTCTGACTCTGCAAACATTTGCAACCTGGGTCGAGAGTGAAAAGTTTTGAACATGTTTTCATTGTTGTCTCTGTGTAAACAGGAATCAGTTGTCAGGGAAAACAGGGGCGCCTGCATTCGTGTAAAGACTTGTGTTGTAACTTGGCTGATTCACCAAAAACTTACAACAACTATTGTCCTGACACACACTCTGCCGTGTTTTCAGTCTCACAGATCATCACACCGTGTGAACACGAAGCACCTTTAAAATGCAAAGGAAAAACCTTTTCATTTCTGGTGACAATGCTGTGTGTAAACGAGGCTTCAGTTTCCTGTTCTAATCCTACAGGAGTGGCACCTGGTGTGGTCTACTGCTGTCCATCTGCTTCAACATTTGACGTGTTGTGTGCTCAGAAATGGTCTTCTGCAAACTTTGTAATGAATGATCATTTAAGCTTCTCAGTCTTTTTTATAATCTTGAATCAAGCCATTTTGACCCAAAGAGCTGCTTCTGACTGTACATTTTCTTTTTTTCAGACCATTCTCTGAAAACCACAGAGATGTTTATGATTATTATTTAAATCCCAGTTTTCACAGCAGTTTCTGAAACACTCAAACCAGCCATGTTCAAATATCTTAAATCACATTTCTTTTCTGTCCTGATGTTCAGTTTGAACTTCAGCAGGTCATCTTGACCATGTTGACATACATTGAGTTGCTGCCTTGTGATTGTATGATTAGATATTTGCATTGACAGGCAGTTGAATAGGTGAAGAAAAAAGCGATTAAAAGGTACCATAAGATCGACGTTTTCAAGTCTGAGCTCTTCTGTGCATTCTTATTGCCAGTTACTTAGATTATTACTTACAGAATTGTTTTAGACTTAAACGTCTTTTCTTCTTTTTTGTGTTTTGCTGCTTTTTCTCCTGTTTTATTGATCCACAAACTATTTTTAAAAAACATTTTTGATGCTATTTTGTTGGGTTTGATGTTAAAAGAAGACACAGTTGGTCAACAGGAACAGTTTGAAGCTCAGCTAAGTGATATTTAGGTTTTATCTTTCATTAATTTTCTCACCTTTTTAGCTAACCACATTTTAATCTGTGAGAGTAAAGGTCATGAGGAGGCAGAAGACTCTCGGTTTTATCTTCCTCAGATTAAAAAAAACAGGTTAATGTCAATTTTTATAGATAGTTTCATGTCATCTTAAAGGTCCACTTTTGTCCTTTGAACATAAACACTGAGTTTACTCGTTTGCAGAATTGATTTGTGTGAAATAATTTCGTTAAATATCAATATATTACCTTCAGAGGATGCGAAAATGTAAGTCCTTAAAAATGGAGCATGCTGTGGTTGGAGTCAGGCCTGAGTGATATATCAATAAAATCAACTATTATCTTTTTTGTGGATGATATAACAAATGATTTCCCATTTTTCTCCATGTTTATTCCCACTAGAGACTCAACATCAGCTGGACAGTTGTTGACTTGTTTGCATTTGAATTACTAGAAATATAACATTTTGTTCACAGGCTCATTTTTCAGCTTGTATTGGATTTATAAAGACTGAATAACAACAAAGGAGAGACATTTACAACTAGATTCTACATACATTATCTAAACTATGTTGTGGTTATTTGATAATTCAATTACAGCTTGCAGTTTACTTCTGTGACATATTTTCATGAAATTAAAGCATTTTGTTTTTTAAGGTCACTCGTTTTTTTTTCTTTTTTTATCCTCATTATATATTTTTTTATATTTAATGTTCATTTTTGCAGGGACAGAATGAAGCTAGAGAAATTTGCCACACACTGCAGCACTTATAACCTTATGTAATTTGCAATGACTGTCCATAGTTGGGCCTTTAAAGACATTTAAAACAACAATAAAAGAAACAAACAAACAAAAAAACTAGCAGACTGATGGAACAACACTTAACTTTCAAATGAAACTGAAACTTGTTGAAAAAGCCATCACATGTAAATGGATGCAGACAAACTCACCAACAAAGGACTGGACTGCTTTTGTAAATGAAATTTATTTCATGGAAAGACTCACATTCTTCTTAAATCTACGAGCTGATGATTATTGGAAGAAATGGAACTCATATTCCAGAATTTGTAACCTTCATCTGTGTAGATGGCTCATTGTTGGCCTGATACAACCTCCCTTATATTATTTAAAGATGCTGTGAGGAGTTTCTAAGTAATTACAAAAAAGTCTCACTTTTAGATATACGCCTGATCGAAATACACACTTTAAGATGAGTTTTATAGCATCAAAATAGATTATCTATAAATGCTATTCCTTAGCCTTCCAGTTGAGTTGGACAGGGCTGGACTGCCCTGGATACTCAACTTCAGGAACAAGACAATTAAAACTAGAGCAAGTTTATATTATTCAGACACGTCTTAGAGCACCGGGCTGTAAGTAGAGATATATAGCCGGCTACAAAACTACGATACTAAGTTTTCCAAAAATTGCTTGTTGTCACACATCTAAAACTACCGCTACGTAACCAGAAAGAGATACATTACCTCGTCACTTTGCATCCTGTAAGCTGTTGAAAAAAGAAGTTGTAAAGCAATGCAGATTTCTGAGGACGGTCCGAGCTGCATTCATTAGCATCACAACAAACACACGCTTTGGCTTGGGTCACGCCGGGAATAGATTCTCCTCATAGCACTTTTAACATAAAAATATTTATTTTATGTTCATGTTATTTGTTTTTCTCTTTTGCAAACCTGAAATCTCAATAAAGAGAATATTATAAAAAAGAAAGAAAGAAACTGAAACTTGTTGACCAACCCTTCTTCACTTTGGTCTCTTCTCTGACATGCATGGCTCATATTTGTTGATTATTTAGACTTTAATACAACCCCTGACTGTCTCATGGTGTGTTTTCTCGACGCTGCTCCAGGTTAAAAGTTTTTACTGGAGCATGTGCGCCTGTGTTTGGGGCTGGTCTTGGTTGGTGTCCTGACTCAGACTCTGAGCTTACAGTAACTCAGCAGCTCAGCCCTCGGTCCTTATCAGATGTGGCCTGTGCAGCCAAACTGCAGTTTTGTTTGCTACTCGACGCGCTGCAGCTCTGGTTTCAATCCTGCAACTTCAAGGAGCTGCGGGCTGCACCTGTGAGTGTGTGTGAGTGTGTGTGAGTGTGTGTGAGCGTGAGTGCGTACAAACTTACGCAGAATGAAGAAGTGAGAGTAACCTGCAGTGAAGATGCTGGAGCTGCACCGCAGAGACAGTTAACCGTGTCAAATGTCTGCTCAGACTGTGAGTGTATCCATGTTTGTATTTTACTCAGACAAAAGTCAGGCTCCTGCCTTTTCTCCTTTCATTTTTAACTCAAAAACAGGAAGGCTGATGATCTGTCTGCATCCAAATTAAACCCAAATCTACCTGTAGTGGAGCCTGTTAAGGACATTACCGCCTGCATGGCTTCAATTTAGGGGTGGGCGATATGGCAAAAATATCATATCACGATGTTTTAAAAATAAAACCACGATCACAGTTTTATCACGATTCTTTTTTACTTTGATTTTTCTAGACTAATTTGCATGTTTGACCATTTTTTCCCCCTAGGTTAAACATATAAAACATAGAAAACCCCAAAAGAAAAAAGGACAATTAAAGCCAAAGAAACTTTCTGAGCAGGTTTTAATTTAAATAGTGCAGTTTTTATAAAAATGTGCAATAAATGTAAACATAAAAGGTAATGAACAACAACATCAACATTATCTCTTAAAGTGCAACGATTTAGAACAAATGTTATCTAACTGCAACGTCTATAATCTGAGTGAATAATACAGCTGCTTTAGAACAGATTTTTGTTCACACATCTTCAAGCTTTTATCTCCTTTTCTCTTTCCACCATGGCTTCATGCTACACAACCAAACAGGAGATCCCACCATGCACTGCGCTTAATGTGCTACGATTGGCTAGTCGGGTGCCCGTCAAAGTCTCTGCACCCACACAGACGATCTGACAATCTTTCTGCTTTATGACGATATTAAACCGTTATAATCCTTAACGATTTAATATCCTCATATCGCACAACCCTACTTCAATTAAAACAAACACACAGATTGTTTTGTTTGCACTGAAAAACTCAGGTCAAAGTGAGAGTATTTGTCAAATCGCAAGAAAAAAAACAAACTAGATTTATCATCCACAACCTTCTTACATGTCCTGATTAAGATCTTACTCAAAGATATAAAAAACTAAAAATAAGACCTGAGTTGCAAGCATTAATAGGTAAAACAAAAACACTCGTGGAGCACAGACGCCACATTCCTCCCCCATATTGTGATTTCCACCATAAATATTACTCCTACCTTTATTTCATCTAAATATTTAGATTCCTTGACCATGAAAACATACCATCAGCAACTGGATTCATATGATATCTGTTTACCGTAAATCTTCAATTTAAAGCCGGGGCCTTTATTAACAAAATTGATTTGGGCACGAGGCCTTTATAAGAAGGAGGCTCTTAATTTAGAGCCAGACCTTTTTTTTTCAAACTGTGTCTGAGCCATAAAAATAGCTGGTGATGAATCTTCAGCAGCTGGACATTAATATATCTTAACCATTACTCTTTGGTCTTTTAAAGACTCTAAATATTGGTGACCAATGTGTTTTTCATATACTGCTGATGCATGGTGTCCACTGTATTCTCCCTCAGAATATAACACTGGGAAAACATGAACAGGATTTATTAACTCGTTTGTAAGTAAAAACAAACATTTTAAAAAGTATTCCCATGTGATTTAATAATTCGTGCATGAAAAGGATAAGCTTTTGTCCAACACTTAATTATTTTAATTTGAAATACTTTGATTGAGTGATTCATACTTTCATTTCTTCATGTTTGGACGACTGTGATGTTCTTAATAAATCAGATATCCATGACACATCTACAGCTGCCACTCGTCTTACAGGATTTTATCGTATGTTTTAAATTTTTTTATTTTTAAATGGCTCACACTGCGACACATCTCTGATCTTTAAAAAGTCCACACTTTGTCAAGATCTTTGAGGTCTGAGCAGCTTCTTATCATCGATCCTAAGACTGGAGGTGACCGAGTCTTTTCCTGACCTAAGACGTAAGACCTTAAGTTAAAATGTCCTCCACCTTTCCTGCTCTTAAAACTTACTTTTCCTAGTTGTCCTATAATTCAGCACAAGAGATGTGTCGTCTCTGTTTTAATGTATTTCTTACTCTTTTAAGTTTAGCTTTTATTTTATGTATTTTATTTTATTTCACATTATGTAGCATGTTTTTTTTTGTTTTTAATAAGTCTAATCTGATTATATAAAACAGTATATATAATACTTTGCTTTTGTTATTATGTTTTTATTCTATGCTGGTAGTCACTGTGCAGCAGTATGGTAAAGTAACTGTTTTTATTCCCCGTTGGTAAACTTGGTTTACAGTGAGCGAGTCATCATCCCACGTCAAACTCTCGGTGTCGGTCACAGTGTGCATGATCGTTCTTTTGAAAATGTGCCATGTACACAAAGTGGATTGGATGTAAGACACAAAATGGGAGACAATGTACACTCATGTACCGACTGATGTTTGTGTGTTTGTGTGAGACACCAAGAAAGATAAATCAGTCCATTAAGGTTTAGAGTGATTTGTTTAATAAATGTTTTTGTCCTTTCTCATATCACATTTTTATAAGTTTTTAAAAAAGTGTCAAAATTCTGCAAGATACAGCGAGACAGCAACGTCTCAACTGCAGTCAAACAATAACAATGATGCTTATAATAATAATCTTTGTTTGTATTTCATTCTTCAAAAATCAAGTTTCAGAGTGCAAGGATTAAAATAAAACTACAACACAACAGACAGGTTATTAAATCAGAGACATGGACAAATGTTTGAGTCAGGAGGACTGAGTCTTTCTGCTTTTATGACAATAAAAACAAACAAACAAACAAGAATGACCACATTTGTGCTCCAAGGCCCTGTTGTGTTGCTCTGGTGTCATAAACAGGTGTTGAAGGATGTGGTTGGATGGGTGTGCAGGCCGTGTCCTATCTCAGATCCTTTTAAATTAAGAGTACTTTCTCTTTTTAAATCCGTTTGTGGTTTTTGTTACTGAGCTGCTCGCTTGTACTTATTATTTTTCTTGTGCCTACATGTTTTGTTTATTCATGGACTTGTTTTTTTTACTGATGTCACAAACCTGTTTTTCTTTTTTTGGGATCTGGTGAACAGTCTAGAGAAAATCTGCCTCCCCTGATGTCAGATGAGATCAGCTCCAGCCCATGTGACTCTGAAGCTGTATAATTAATGAATAAATATTTTGTCTCTTTGGTAAACTATACTCCAGTATAGGAATGTGAGATTTGCAGTTTAATCATTATCACAGTCTGAGCCTTTGTAACAAACACATGACAGTTGGAGTTAACTGCTGTAACTAAAATGTTGTCGTGCAACATTTTGCATCATCACACCTCTGTTAGCCACAAAACCGCCACCGAGGAACACATCCACCAGCAGCAGTATATAGCTCCCTAGCTCACACTCACTCATTACCAGCTCTGGCCTGTAGGGGGACTCAATACGCGGTTGCTGCATTGAGCCTGCTGGAAAATACAGTAGAAGAAGAAGGACAGGCTGGCTCTACCCCCGATAGAACTGACCAATCAGAGCACAAAGGGCTGTGACGTTGCGAGGTAACTTTAGGTCATCCTCAGATCCGAGCGTTTCAAAGAGAGCTTGATAATGGCCTAAAATGAGGATTTTGAGAACGCTATTGTGGGGCAATGAAGGAACTAAATGACTTGTACTGGGGGCAGAAATGCTTTACAGGCATCCTAGTCTGGCATAGTGAAAAGGAGAAACAAGCATGATATGTCCCCTTTAAATGTTTGCCATAGTTTACTGAAGAAAGTTTCTTTGGTTTCTTGTTAGATTCAGAAAAATAGGTGAAGACACCTAAGTCATAGCTTGTAAGACCTTTACATCTTTTGTGAATCATCTTTATCCACATTGTTATTGTAATATTAAACTAGAAAAGCACTCCAGACCTCCACCAGCATAACAGTCCTCTCCCATATTGTGATTTTGACCATAAATATTAGTCCTAGCTTTATTTCATCGAAATATATAGATTCCTTGACCATGAAAACATACCATTAGCAGTTGGTTTCATAATGATATCTATTTTGGTTCAGTAGTCATTCATGAAAATCGCATTTTTCGTCATGGCGGATCCAGACGGTGATCCAAATCACCACCAAATTTGAATCAGTTCTTCCTTTTCCCATGCTGAACATTTCCTGAAAATTTCATCAAAATCCATCCATTACTTTTTGAGTTATTTTGTTCACAGACAGACAGACAGACAAACTCTCCCGAAAACATAGCCTCCTTGAGGAGGCAACATTGTTTTCACACATCACATGATTTCTCATGACGTTGGTCCAGAATATTCTATACTAGAGAAGATAGTAAAGCAGGGGTCACCCACTAGTAGATCCTGATCTACAGGTTAATCTTTTGGGCATTTCAGAGGATCTTCAAACTAGATGGTTTGGATGGTACCAGTATGTTTATTATGCATGACATACACGGATCAGACGAATTAGCAAGATTAAACTGGTTTAACTGACCTACCTCCATCCCATTAGTTTTTAGTGTTAGAAAGATACTACGACAGATTTAATGTGTTTAATGTTGCCACTATTCAAGTCTTCAACTCTTAGGGCCTGATCTACTAAGATCCTTAATAACGGTGCAAAATTGCATGTGCAAACTAAAAAACTGCACATGCTATTAGTGGGCGTGTTGTGGTGATCTGCTATCACTGCGTGCGCAAAAGTGGTGTGGACCGCCCTCTTTAAAGAGGATATATCATGCTTGTTTCTCCTTTTCACTCTGCCAGACTAGGATGCCTGTAAAGCATTTCTGCCCTCAGTACAAGTCATTTAGTTCCTTCATTGCCCCACAATAGCGTTCTCAAAATCCTCATTTTAGGCCATTATGAAGCGCTTGTTGAAACGCTTGGTCTCAAGGATGACCTAAAGTTACCTCGCAATGTCACAGCCCTTTGTGCTCTGATTGGTCAGTTCTATTGGGGGTAGAGCCAGCTTGTCCTTCTTCTTCTACTGTATTTTCTGGCAGGCTCAAAGCAGCGACCGCGTATTGAGTCCCCCTACAGGCCAGAGCTGGTAATGAGTGAGTGTGAGCGAGGGAGCTTTATACCCCTGCTGGACGGATGTGTTCCTCTGTGACGGTTTTGTGGCCAACGGACATCACAGAGGAGGAAGTGTTTTATCAGATTACTCCAATAAAAAGAAAGGTACCTCGTGACATCACGACGTTTGAAATCTCGTGGACATCTCGCAATGACCTATTTTCAGAGGCATCAAATCTCGTTCTAGGATATCAGAAAAAATACAATATCTCATTTTTTGAAAATTAAGGGGGTGTAAGGTCTTGTTTTCAAATTTATTATATTATATGTAAGTATTAAATCATGCATCAGCATGATATGTCTCCTTTAAAGAGGATTTTGTGTGTGATATCAGCTGTCACCATTAAGAGTTTGGGAGAGCAGAGAGGCCGTAAATGAAAATGAAGTTTCATAGTTACACAGATTCATCATCGATAAGCTCTCATGTGAAGAGCAGTCTTATAGTTACACACACACAGACTGTGCAGGTAACTGTTGCCTTTAACGCACTGACTGCATCACACTTTCCGCGCACTGTCAGCCTCTGAACTGACTGTCAGTGTGTAAAGAGTGTGATAAAGTCAGCACTAAGTGAGAAACAGAGTAATTAAGGCTATTATGGCTTTTTAAACAGGTTAAATGACCTCCTCTATGATGTATTAAGAGCACAAAGCAGAGAGGGTTTACTTTACGTGTGTGTCTGCATGAGTCTGACGGCACACTGGATTGTCCCTCTTGTTCCAGTCCTTCATAATGACTAACAGCCTCCATAATCTTTATGTATTTCATCCAAAAATTCAGTCAGTGGTGGAAAATATTTTTGGTTAATGCGACCATTGCTCACCACAATAGCTGCAGCCTTTCATTCGTAACCCTGCGCCTTTTTTTGTATCTGCTTTTTAAACGTACTAAATTCAGATGCTAAAACACTGAGCACAATCACTTGCGGGTGCTTAATGATCACATTTGCATCTCCTCCTTTCAGTACGTTCTGATGATCTGCATGTATTCTGCATATTCATGAAGAAAAACACGCTAAATGGACTGGACGTACTATTTTGCTCATCAGACAGACGCAGTCCTCAGTGCACCCTGTTAGTAGATCAGGTTTGCACGTGTTTTTTTTTTTTTAATGTATTTTTGGGGCATTTTGTGCCTTTATTGATGGGAGAGAGACAGTGGATAGGCTTGTGAAAGGGGGTAAGAGAGTAGGGGAAGATACTCTGCAAACTGTTTACAGGCGGGATTCAAACCTGGACCGGCAGAAGCATATACGTGGGGTGCCTGGTTGCTAACCACTCTGCCAAACCAGCACTCCTGGTTTGCACGTGTTTTAACCGTTTCATGCATGAATTATTAAATTACAAAGAAATACTTTTTTAAATGTTTGTTTAGTCTTTCAAACAAATTAAAAATCATCTTTTTTTTCAATGTTAAATTTTGGGGAGAGAGTTTTGCACCAGTCCAACGGTATGAATAGTAATTTAGTGGAACTTAATAAAAATCCACAAACAAATGTCTTTGACAAACATCTATTAAGAGTAAATAAGAGAAAAGCTAAATCTGTTATATGTGTTTTATTGCTGCTTAATCAAACTATTCACTTGTGATTTACACCAAAATGTCAGATATAAACTATGCCCTACATCGGCTATTTTGGATTTAAGATGCAATATCTGGACACGGTAAAAATGTGCAAAGATGATGATTTTATGAAACGTAAGACAAGGGTTAGGGAATTTACCTGGTACCTGGACATGGTACTGCAACCGAAAGGGTCTAAAATTAATTCCAAATATCCAAATTTCTAAATTTATATCCAAATTTACAAAGGAATCCTTTTTTTTAATGTTTAATTTTACTTTCAAACAAGTTAAAAATCATGGTCAGTTTTTTTTCAGTCTGATATTTTGAGGGAGTTATGCATCTGTCCACTTCATCATACATTAACGGTATAAATAGTAATTTAGTGGAGCTTAGTAAAGATCCAAAACACATGTTTTTGACTCACATTAATTGGGAGTTGATAAAGTAAAAGCAAAATCTGGAGTATATGTATTGATGTTGTTTGATTAAACTGTTCACTTAAGAGTTACACCAAAATACAGACGTATGTAAAATCTGAATACAGGCACAAAAATTTGCCCTTTGTCAACTTTTTTGGATTTATGATCCAATATCTTGATATGGTAAAATTGTGAAAAGAAAATATTTTTTATATAAATATGAGACAAGGGTTTGGGAATTTTCCACCATGTTACTGGACATGTTGCTGCAGCCTAAAGGGTGTTAAATTTATTCCAAATATCTGTCTACTGTAGTGGACACCATGCATGAAAGGGTTAATAAATGTAAACCTTTAGTAGATCAGGTCCTTAGATTGTAGTTTCGTATTAGGCTGCATTAGTTGTAAAAAGATAATATCTATTAAAATCCACTGATTCTGGATTTTCCCTCCTTTCCTTTATCACACTGACGGATTGAAGATTGTATCTACAGGTTTTAATGTGGGTAAAATTGATAATAACTAAAAAATAGCATTTTATTGTGGTTCTCTGCATTTTGAGGGGTTGATGTGGGTTTCGCTGGAGCATCATGGGGGATCTTCAGTTGAAAAAGGTTGGTGATCTCCGTAATAAAGGATGCCGTGAAGCTCCTTCATTTACAGACTCTCATCATGGTCTCACAAACCCAACAGAGGAATATTTCTGTGATGGTCTTCAGCCCCTGAGCTCTGAACAGATGAATGTTCAGACATCATCACCGAACTGGGTTGTGAGAGTCTCTTGAGGGCTCAAAGGAAACAAAGACCCCTCCTCATCTGCGGTCAGAAAACAGAACAAGTGAACGCTCATCAAGAGATGGAAATGTTTGTGTGAAAGGTCGGTGGCTTGTGCTCTGACGTGGACCTCGTGTTTGGTTGTTTACTTGTTTGGTCCTTTCCTCTCGCTGACCTCTCTCATCACGCCCCTTTGCTGCGGTGGAGTTTCCACTGTCATCGTTTTTCTCAGGTCTCATCTGTGCAGCAGCACATGTGAGGCTGTGACTTCACATGTTCTGTTTCCCACATGCTGACCTACTGAACGTGCCACTATGTCTCAGATTTTACTAGAAATGTTGTGTAATAATGTCCAATGAAGAGCTGCTGTACCTGTGCAGTGATCAACAATCAGGAAACATGATGCAACATTTACCAGAAAACATGAGACAGAAAATCTCCTCTTTACCCTCTTAAATTCAACCCTAGAGCAGTAAACTGTTTCATAATGACTTCTGAGTTGAAGTGAATTGAATTGAATCTTATTTATTTTGAATACAATACAGGCCAAAAGTTTGGACACACCTTCTCATTCAATGTGTTTTCTTTATTTTCTTCATTTACATTGTAGATTCTAACTGAAGTAATGATGGCCACTCGTTTTTCTTAACTTAGCTGATTGGTTCTTGCCATAATATTAATTCGGTAACACTTTACTTAAAGGTCTAGTTTATAATGCATTAGAAGCACATGCATAAGACGTTATAATGCATGTATAATGCTTCATAAGTGTCATTATAATGGAGTATAACCATGTATAAGAACTTGTACCAAGGTTTATAAAGTATTACAAGTGTGGACATAATGTATTATAATCAAGCCTCTATAATGTTTTATACCTGCATACTCAAGTATGCAAGTATAAAACATTAAAAAGCCTATAGCCTTATAAAGCCTACATTATAAAGCCTTTATAAAACATAATAGAGGCTTGATTATAAAGTAAAGTGTTACCATTAATTCTAACAGTTGTCTAATAGGGCTGTGGGCTGTGCATCAGCCTGACTTCTGAACAACTCAAATGATGGTCCAACCCCATTAATAAGGCAAGAAATTCCATTAATTAACCCTGGAAAGGCACACCTGAGAAGAGAAAACCATTTCAGGTGACTACCTGTTGAGGCTCATAAAGAGAATGACAAGAGTGTGCAAAGCAGTAATCAGAGCAAAGGGTGGATACTTTGAAGAAACTAGAATATAAGACATGTTTTCATTTATGTCACACTTTTTTGTGTCGCACAAATTTCCCTTCACCCTGGGACCATGAAATATCTCTGTTGATTCGCCACATTTGAAAGGTCAGAGAGCATCTTAGGCGAAAAAGTCACCACGTAGAATACCAAAATGTGGTCATTTGAGCCATAAAACGCACGGATACAAATTTCTTTTCTGCATTTCGGACATTCCGTTATACCTGAAACTTCTCTCAGGTGACTAGCACTCTGGATGGTCAAGCCGCCCAAAAAGCTCAGATCCTCGAATCGTCTCTGGTTACAGCTGCAAAGTCCAAACATGTTTTTTTTATATATATATTTTTTTTATTGTGTCAGTTGGTTTTATTAATACATTGATACATATCTTAATGTTTCAAACAATATTGACACATTTTTCCCTTCATTTTTTTTGTTCACCACCATCCAGACAGAATATAATACATACACAAACCACTGATAATCATAGTATCATAATATCACAATAATGGATAAATATACAATTCTAAATTCATCATACATACATGGCATCACAGCAACTTTCCATATATATCCTCAAATTGGGTACATTCAAATGTATGTATCACTGAAACAAAATATATCACGATAAATAGGTAACAAAAACAAACTAAGAATTATATACAAATAAAGAAAATAAAAAAATTAATCCAAATAAATCCATTGGCCACAGTGAGGCTGAACAGTTGTGCACCTGTAAAGAACTTTTTATTTTTGTTTGGCTTTAAAACATCCTTAAATCTCCCATTTGTTTTTTACAGTGTAAAAAAGCCTTTTGATTCCATTACCTTACAGCCTGACAATGATACCAGTAAAATTATTTCCCATGTTAATCATTACCCCTCCCAAATAAATTACCATTATACCGTGTGACTACCACGTTCCCATCAAAGTTTGTGTTGTATGGATTTAATCAATCGTAATTTGGAAATATTAAAGAAGGAGATGTCGAGGAGATCTGCCATGGAAGGGGGAGACCAGAGAAGAGTCATGAAGGGGGCTAACTACTTCAGGAACTATCGTCAGTAAAACAAAAAACAAATAAATAAAAAGCCCTGAACATGGTCTAATATAACGAGCTGTAACATGGACACTAATGTTGCAGGCAAACTAAAATGTATGAGTGTTTGAAAAGCAGGCTACATTTATTTTTGGCCAACTCAAAGCTTTGAACATGTTCATTTACAATTATTTATGAAGAAAATCCTGTTTAAAGTACAAATCTGTTTATTCTTTTCTTGTAATTACACACAGTTTAAGCATTTATAACATAATAATGACAAATTTTTTAAAGAAGGGTAAAAAATGTACTCAAAGGGCATTTCTTGACACCTTTATTGACAAAAATGACAAAAAAGAAGTGTTAGGATTATAATATTAAAGGGGTTAAATGATTTCAATTCTGTGTCAAATTACTTTTTTAACATTTTGAGCACACTGCAACAATAATAATGATAACCATGATCATTTTGGTCACAATGACCATGAAACTAAATTTTCATATCGTTACATCCCTAGTTCAGACTGAGCACTGTGATGTTTGTTTCCTTTAATTTGTCTTGATATGACTCTGTTCATTTGAATAACAGATGGAGAACGTCAGGAGGTGTGTTTGTGATTTGGGTGGAAGTGTCTCTTACAGATAAGGTTGGTGTTGGTCATGGTTAAATAAAGACAGCAGCATTATCAGCCCTCACAGCCCTCTGTGATGTTTCATGATGTTTCACAGCACACTAACTTTCCATTGTTCCATTTCAAGACCACAATCAGAGCGACTTTTGATAGACCAACTCTTAAATTAAAGTACCTTCATGTGTTAAGATCATCCTCATTTCAGTTAAAACACGTGATGGCGTTTGTTTCTGACAGAATGACATTTGAAGGTGGAATATTTACGCCCCTGTCAGGCCTCGCCGGCGTGTGTAATATGCAGAGGCGTCATGGTGGGGCGGAGTTGTTCCACCGGCCATTGCAGAAAGTAACTGAGGCACCATGGGGGAATGAGCTGGCCTTGTGAAGAGTCAGAGTGGATCAGGGCTGATTTGGTGTTTTTCTGTTTGTGGTATCCGCTTTCCGGTTTGGGCCGAGGGATTTTGTTTTTCTGTACTTTGATTTGCCTCCTCGATGCAGGCGGGGTCGTCCCGGCAAAGATGTGTGAAACTTCTGTGACGTCCAACAAAACAGAATGAAGGACACAGTCGTGATGGCGTGGCTGGCTCTCGGTTTATAAGACTCTATTGTTCATAGCAGAGGAGAGTTCAGGCAGTCATACAGCATTTGGAGGCGAATCATTTCTGTGTCAGAGATCGTCTTCCTGTGGTGACGGTGCCCCGACCATTCGGCGGGCAGCAGCGTCTTAATGCCACATTTTAATTTAGTATCAAAACCATTAAGTAGAGTTAAGGGCAGGCAGGCTCATCACACAGAGTGTGAAGTCTTGTTTCTGTTTGCTCACACATCATTCATCTGTGTCTTCTCAAAGCTGTAATGCAGAAGAATTTAAGTGCTGTGGAACAATTATTATGACAGTGGCAGAAATGGACCTGCAACTTATAAAGTATAATCTGCTTATTAACTACTTACTTATTAAAAAAAATGCTCCCTAGAGCTATAGAAGTTAAGTTTCACCAGAGAGAGCACATGCAGGTACAAGGAGAACATGCAAACTCGACAAAGATCGACCACTGTTATTATTAGTTTAAGTATTTTTATTATTACTATTGGTAAACAAATTGTAACCAAAGCAGGTACTTTTATTTAAGTTAGACTGTTTTGTTTGTTTTACCTGTACTTAAGTTGCTTAATAAATATATTAGACCACCACCCAGTGTAAGGTTCATGCCACATCTGCCCTGATTTAACAGCATTTATTAGCTAAATGATTTCTTATGCTTCTGTAATAGTAAATACAACAGTATGTAGAAGCTCTTTAACTGACATGATATTTTTAAGGCTTAAATATATTGTTGCCATTAGTTTTCAAATGTACTGCTTTACAAAAAATCCAGAATAATAGTGAAGCACACAATATTTCTTCCTAAAGGTGCTGAATTAAATTATTAACTGAAATATTAGTTTTAGTGATTGGATGCTGCTTTTGATTTATCTGACCTCTCAAAGATGGGTGGCTCGGTTTTGGGTACAAAAAGGTGAATTATAGATTAAATGTTCTCGTTCCTTATCAAAATGGTAAAGCGTGGAGGGTTTACTGAAATTATAGAGTAAACATCACGGCATTTCTTGATGGAAAACTAGTTCTCATAGGTTTGTTAAACACTGAGTATCTGCTTTTATCGTATTTCTGTCCTATCTTGTTGATTTTCCTTTTTCCCTCCACCAAGGAGGGTAAGTTTTTGCTGCTAGTTAGTTAACTTGTTTGGTAAATTAACAGAATCACTCAAAAATCTAAAAGTGAAATTTCAACACATTTCCAGGATATATCAGGATTGGGCTAGTTGTGCTCTGAATATGTAAGTATATCCAGGTTTCTTTTCCAGGATTGTTAACATTTTTGCTAATAACTCAAAAGGTCCTTAAAAGATTCTGATTTTAAAAAATCAGGTAATTGTTGGCACAAGGAAAAACTTTACATTTAGGTGATGATCTGAATCTGGATATACATCCAGATTTTTTCAAGGATTTATCAGATCAGAATTTATCCCTCAGTTTTTCCACATTTTCACAATAACTCACTTGACAATGCTGGAAAATGTCTTGATGGAGGTTTTTTTCCCTTCACAGTTCTAAGAGCTCAGTATCGCTTTCAAGGTTCATACCAACCCTGACATAATTTAGAATAAAGATGACGAGAAGCAGCTGGATGCAATCAAGTGGAATTTTACTTGCCAGCAAGTAGAACAACAATACAGAGTGTCAAACAGTCTGAGTTGTTGACCTGAAGCTAATACAATGTCTTCTCTCTTTATAAGAATGATAAGAATATGTTTGTATGTAACGTGAGGTGGATTGACCTCTGCACAGGCTCCTCATCTCTGTGTCGGGCTGAGCTGGTCTGGGAAGATACCCCAGTACGGTCATGGTGTTCGATAAGAAGGAGCCTGCACAAGGTCATGTAATGTGTGTGTGTGTGTGGCAGAAGAATGCAGTAGCTAAACAGTGATTATTAAACATGATTAGGACAGGGTTATAAAGAGATATTCAAATACATGAAAAAGATTATATAAAATGTGTACAAAGGTCAAATTGTTCTTTACATGCCCTTAGAGCACTTCTGGAAATGTAACTTTTGTTTTTTGCACTTCGGTTCATTATTTTGGTGTAATACTAATATAAACCTTAGTCCCACATGGAGATGGGAACTGGAGACCAATTCCAGTCGAGAATCAATCACATCTTCTCTGAAATTCCAGTCACACTTTTCTATTTCTCATGGCGTTTGTGCACGATTGTCATAATCCTGATGAAACATGCTTTGGTCGTAGCGCATGCACTACTTGATCTGGATCAGCGTTGTATAGTCAGGGACGAACACCAGGGAACAGAGAACAGTCACGATTGTTTTAACAGTTCAATACTGTCGTGGAGAATCGCCGCTCTCAGTATAGCGAGGTGAAAGTCTAATTCAGTCCTAAGGTGAATGGTATTAGCGTGGCATGTACAGGGCTCAGTTTGGCTGATTGTGGCTCAATCCAGAAAGCTTTCTGAGGATGTTTGACAAGGACGTTTCTCATTGTGCTCCAACTATGTTCTGCTCATGGTGATTTCACAGCATTGTTCTTACGTATCTCCAGGAGGAAGTGAATGCGACACAAACGCAAGCGACAGGGCACAATCAGAGCTTATGTGACACAAACTGAGCTTGAACGGAGCTGACGTCATGTCAGTGGAATGGAAATTCATGTGATCTTTGCTGTATTGTCGTAATTGAAGCGGGACGAACGCCCCTGAAATGCTGTAGAAGCCTTACAGATGGTGCGCTTTGTCCGAGGAAGACAGTCACTTCTTCCTGTATTACGCCAATCAAACTAGCTTTGCTAATCGTGTACAGATGTGTGAAATCACCATGAGAAACGGGAACGTGTGGCTGGGGCTTGAGGAATTTGTTTCATGGATCTTTTTGCCAATCAGTTCCATTATCTGTTCCTTCTCTATTTTCTGCATGACTTGTAAATAAAGGATAATATATAAATATATACAGCTGTAGTTTATCAGGCTTAATATGCATTATACTGAAATATCAGGGCGAAAACCTTGCTTCAGTTGTTAAAATGCTGTGTTTTCTAATAAAGATATTGCTATTTGGAGGCAGAACGCTGATGGTTTGTGCAAATATGATGGTATTTCTCTGTATTGACAGTTTGTTCCACAGCTGCTCAGGATATTAACTTGTCTGTGTTGTTATTTGTGAAGCCTCATGCAGATTGTTTGCCTTTACTTTGGTGGCAGTTCATAACGTTACGTATCGATTGTACTCTGCTCTACGGAGCGACAGCAGCCATCTTGGTTCTTTCGGAAGAATTCTTAAAGCTGTCTTAAATTACTTTCTGTTAAATATGACCTGAATCAGGAAAGCTGAGCTGGAGGGAGACACGACTGACTGATAGAACAAACGATGAGCCGACAGATTTGGTTCACAGGCTGACACGCAGAGTTTCTAACATCACTACACGCGTCCCTCGTTGACCGAGTACTCAAATGACTGTGTTTGTTTCAGGGAGACGGAGTAGAGAGGGTATTTCCTCTGGTGAGGAGGGTTCACTGGCAGATCTGCAGTGTTTGTGTCGAGTCATCGATTTTACTGTCTGTGCTGATGTTATGACTCAGCGACAGGAGCATTTTACTCTCCAGTAATTTTTATGTCAGTTATACTTCGTTCTTTTACGCAATACAGACTTTCCTGAGAACATATGAAAAAAAACAGTGTAAACATTAGGGCTGGGTTAAAAAAATCTATTTAACTGATTTCCCTTTAATTGGTTCATAATCGATCCATAAAATCCAAAAATCGTCCTTTTAACTTGGGTAGATTTTTCTTCATTGGACGTGCAGAGAAGCATCCTGTGGTATCAACCCTGCTAGTCTGGCGTGATCAGCGTTTAGCTTGAACAGCGTTTAGCGTGATCAACGTTTAGCGCTGCTTTCCACTGGACAAGATCTCGTGAGATGCAACTGCAACCAGTCAAACAAACATGCCGATGGTGAGTAGCACTATAGGTGCACCACTGGCGAGTTTAATAGCTGAAGTTTTGACATATTTTGGATTTAACAAGCATGAAGTAAAAGAAAAGTTGAATAAAAAACAAATCATCTGTAGAATATGCATTAAACCATTTAACTACCAGCTCAACTGTTTGGCAAAGGTCAAAATAAACTCAGAGATATTTAATGTTTTATAAAAAACAACAAATCAAATCCTTGTTTGATTCTCTTAACATTTCAGGGAACAGAAAAAAAAAACAATGCACAAATATTTTAAGTCATCAATTAGAAAACACATAAATGTTTGCATAAAATAGCAATAATAACTTAAAATGCTGTAGATGATACTGAGTTTGACAAACATACCAGAAAATGTTTTGATGAATAAGAGATTTTATATACACAGTATTTATGGTTGAGTATGTAAAATAACAGTGTTGGCATAGATGATACATTTTTGCTTTTTAAATCCTACACAAAGAAAATATCAGTTATTTTAGCTTGTTTGCAGTGTTTTTTTGTAACCTAAACATTCTCAAAAACAATGTTTTTTTAACACTTGAAATAATCCTGGATTTATTGACCTCTGCAAAACAGTCGAGCTGGGAGTTAAAGGGTTAAAGAGAAGAAACAATCGACTGAATCAAAGTTTCTAAACTTCTTTTTGAGGACTATAGAATTAGAGAAATAAAAACTAACAATGAAAACAATAGAACCATTGAAACACGTTTAAAAAGATTTAAGAGAACACACAATCCTTAAACTTATCTCATTCAAGTTAAGTATTTGAAATAATAATGATGGTGATAGTAATATAAAGCCTTTTAAACATTGAAATCCTACACAAAGGAAATATCAGTTCCTTTGGTTTGTTTGCAGTTTTTTCTGTATCCTAAAGCATTGACAAAAACATCCACTATCCACTGTCTCTCTCCTATCAATGAAGGCACAAAATGCCCAAAAAATACATTTAAAAAAGAAGAAGAAAGAAACATGTAAAGGTATGAACTAAAGGTATGAATTTTTCAACTGTTAGAAAAAATTGTAAGCATATAATCTACACTGACAAAAAGAACTTTCTTGGATTAATAATAATAACATGATTCCAAGTGCAAGGTGTGTTTTTTCATGGTCGTGAATCATGTTATGATGGTAACTATCAATGAACTATTGCTTAGAGATGTAACAGAAATATGTGAGGTACCTTAGCAGAGGTTTCTGCTCTCTGAGTGCTTTCTAGTTGGATCCTGCTTTGCCTTCGGAGCTCCTTAATTCTTCATGCCAAAGATTCAAAAAGATGCTGAAACATTTCCTCAGAGATTTTGGTCCATTTTGACATGAAAACTTCACACAATCAATCAATCAAACTTTATTTATACAGGTACATCTCAAAAAACTAGAATATCATGAAAAAGTTCAATAATTTTTATCACTCATTTCAGAATTACCAAAAATTCAAGCAATAAATGTTTGAAATGTTTCACTCTATCTGTAATGAATCTATATAATATATGTTTCACATTCTGAAATGAGTGATGAAAAATATTGAACTTTTTCTTGATATTCTAATCTTTTGAGATGTACCTGTATAGCACATTTCCTACAATATATGTAACTCAAAGTGCTTGCAGCAAGGAAAACAAGAGGAAGGAGAGGGGTAAAAAAAACAATTCCAAACTAGGCAGGGGAGCACAGTGTGGGATTGGAAAAAACACCTCAACACGAGACGACAAATACAGAGACGAGCACATGGGGTCGGGGGGATGGGGGGAGCCAGCGAGGGCGTTGATTCAAAGGGAGACAGTGACCTTGTCTTAGCTCACAAAGTCTCTATTGTCCAATGGGGGGGATCGGGTCTCCGTTAGCAAAACATTCCAGGAGAGTAGATATGTCAGACGGGAGCCAAAACAGATAGAGATAAGGAGTAGTTTGGGTCAGACCGACTGTAATTTTCCATCAGCCTTTCTGGTCTTTTGGTCTCTCACAGTGATGTTCCAAATCCGTGGGTTCATTCAGCCGAGCCGAGCTGTCAACTTCACCAAGGTGTTGTCCTGCTTGCGAACGAGTTCGAGAATCGCATCAAGCTTGCGATTGAGTTCACAAATCGCTTGAGTCTGACTGTTGTATTCAGTCATGACGGGCAGCTTCTCAAGAGCCAAAAGTACTGCCATCGTCTTCTTAACTGTGTGATAAATCAGGAAACTGCTAACTCCAAACAGCAGGAAACCTGCTATCATAAATCCAATTATGTAGGCATCTTCCACGTCCTCCATGCACAGAATCCCAGGAGTCCATCGTGTACCCAGCCGGGAAAGTACCATCGGGACAGGCGGGTTCTCCTTTACCCGCTCTTCTCGTTGAGAAAATTTGGTCGAAGGCGTTGAGAAACTGGCTGATTAATTCCATGATTTTATATTTTGGAAAGAAATGCAGAGAGAGGCTGCAATAGACACAGACAACATAGCAGGGCAGAAGGGGCAGGGAGACTGCTGCATATTTGTCGGCTGCACATCTGAGATCTGAATCTCTCATTACAACACACACCAAAGGTGCTCTATTGGACTGAGATCTGGCAACTGTGGAGTTGTTGGAGTTCAGTGAACTCATCATCGTGTTCAATATATCCTGCTTAAAGTCTCCATCAGAATATTCTCCACTGTGGTCAAGAAAAGATGGACATGGTTGGCAACAATCTTCACGTCAGCTGTGGGGTTTGAACTGTGATCAGCTGGTACTAAGAGGCCCAAAGTGTGCCAAGACAATGTCCCCACACACCAGCATCAGTCTGAACTGTTGTCACAGGGCTGAATGGATCCACGCTCTCATCATGTTCGCCACATTCTGGCCCTACGTCTGAATGTGGCAGCAGAAATAAGAAAATAAAATAATCAGACGTGGACCAACATCATCTACGGTCTCTAGTTTGTAAAGATCGTAAAGATGATTCTGTGTGAAGGAAGTCCTTGTTTCTGTTTATAAATATAGTGAACACACAAGGAGAAGTGAGATCCCTCTGCTATCACACTTTAAAGGTCACCATGTGTTTGTTGGTGTCTGTGGTTTCGTTTGGTTAATTTAAGAATCTTTAATGCCACAGACTGGTGCATTGAGCTGTTTGTTTCACAGACATGTAGATGAAGATCAGCTGGTTCAGAAACATCTTCACAGTTTAAATGATGACCTGCTTGTTTGTTTCTGTGTTTTAGGCACGCAACAAACAGAATGGAGAGCTGGCTGCAATCAAGGTCATCAAGATGGAGCCCGGTGAGTGTTAACTGAATGTGATAGACATGCAAATGACAGCTTTTTTTTCTGCTTTTTAGAAATATTTTCTCCACCATGTTTGTTGGTTTCCATGATCTGCATATCATTAAGTCATCATTGTCTCCTGTCCCTCAGTTTTTGTTGCTTTAAGTCTTAAAATTTATCAATAAAATGCTGTTTTAGGTGTTAATTGGTCTCAAATTACAGGTTATATCCTTCTCATCACCACAGAACAGTGGTAGGCCACAGAATAGAACAGCTCACAGATTTTGTGATAACAACGACACCACTGAGTTGTTTATACTGAAGTTTGATTTGTTAAAGAGGCCTTATTCTGTGTTAGGCTGTCTGGAGTATTAAATGCCCATTAGTGGGTTTAACATGTCTCCTCGGCATGATAGAGCACTGACATAAACAAACCTAAGAGTGTGACGTCCTACCTTTGTTTCATCATGATTTTGAGGAGTTAGAATGAATGCAGAGTTGTTGACAACATTAGCACAGAGTTGATTCAGGGCTGGATCCATGTGGGGAAACAGAGCTTTAAAGGGACAGAAGCTCCAATAGAGCATCACGGACTGCAGAGAGAGAATACAGGTGGATCAGGGGTACTCTATATATGAAAACTAGACATTTGTTTGTACATTAGTGATCATGAACATACTCACGCAGTCATTACTCATGTTTACGCAGGTAAAACAAAGCTGCCACAAGCTGTCCAGCTATTAAACACACCAGGGCCTTAAACCTCTGCAACGGTCTTGAACTATTTTTTAACTACCGCACTTTATGCATTTTTATTTTATTTATTTATATATATATATATTTTTACATGACCAGTAAAAATGGGAAACTGGAAAGCACTCGAAGGGCACAAACCTCCGCCAAGGTAGATCACATATTGCTGTTACATCTTTAAGCTATATTTCTATTATAGTTACATCATAACATGATTTATGGCCCTGAAAACCCACAATATCATAATTAGTTAAGACCGTTATTGAGCAAAAACGTCTGTTCACTAATGGCTGTCATCTGGATCACCTCCAAAATTGTATCATCTTTAAGTTGGGCCATTACCAACATCTCCTGGAAATTTCAGCAAAATCTGTCCAGTAGTTTTTGCGTAATCTCGTTAAAAAACAAACAGACAATCAAATGCTGGCAAAACACAAGCTCCTTGGCAGAGGTAATAAAAACTTTTTTTGTTGTATTATGAAGTCAAAGGAGTTATCTCAACTATCCTTAAAAAGCTTTCATGTAAAGTTGGTCTAACTTCTCAACTTAAGTTGGCAAAACTTTAAGCAGGTAGTTTAAGGTCAGGAATGTAGTTTAGTACTCTGTAAAAAAAACAACAACAACGGAAAACTCAACATTTTAAGGTAAGTTTTTTGTTTAAAATTCTGAGTCGACAGGAAAAACTAAAACATGAACGATTTCAGGCAGGATTCAAACACAGAGCAGATACAGCATAACCTGGGTAAGTAGTGATTAATTACCACCAGACAACTGCCCAAGTGAAGTCTCGAGTCACTTGATCCAAGTCTCAAGCAAGTCCCGAGTCGAGTCGAGTTGAGTCGAGTCACAGGATATGACGGGTCGAGTCTCTCGCCATTGTTCCCCAGGCCACCAAAAAAGCACTCCGATTTTTTTTTTCCAATATTTTTATTAGGAGGCAAAACAGAAAAAAAAAACAGAGACAAATGGTAGAGCACAAGATGAAATGAATAGATTGAGCAAAACGTGATACCTGTAACAGAAATAGAAACAAATACAGATATAAAAATATATAAATATCATACAATAGTGTGCTATAACAGATACAGTTTGCCCCCTGGGATGTTTTTTTTTAATTTAGTGCAAATAAAAAAAAAATCAAATAAAACAAAGTGGACAAATAATAAAAAGAGAGAAGAGAGAGAGGGAGAGAGAAAGAAAACAAATAAATAAATAAAATAGAATAATAAAGGTAAAGGAGGAAAGAAAAAAGGAAGAGAGGAGGAAAGGAAAAAAAAAAGAGGTGGAGTGGAGGGGTCCATTACTCAGAAGGTAAAGCTTGAAGAGAGTGAAAGAAGCTGAGAAAAGGAAGCCACTTCTCGTAGAATTTGTCAGAAAAGCACTCAGATTTTTATTTTGCAGAGAGAAACCTTATCTTCCCAAGGTCAATGTTAAAAATGATGTTGAGCCATCTTTTTCGCTTATCGGATCGTTGCAGGTCGTGCACTTGCCGTGTCTTCATTTTCCATCTAAATTAAATCCTTTATTTGCAAAGAAAATAACTTTGGGCACAGAACATATGTGTGTAGTACTGTGTCGTGTGCAGGTGGGGGACAATAATAGGTGACGGACAAGTGTGCTGTGAATGGAGCATCAATAAAGTGAACCTAAAAGGAAAGAGCGGCGTATATCTCCTGTCTGGCTCTTCATTTAAAGCCTGAGTGCGTGAAATTTTCCGAATCATGTCGTCTCAAATCAGGTTGAGACTGGACACATTTTCTCCCGAGTCCGAGTCGAGTTGTTTCAAGTCGACTCGAGTCAGAGCCCCTATGACTTGAGTCCAATTGTCTGCTTACCGCTGCGCCAGTCTTGCACCCCTAAGTTTTCTGACATAGTGCAAACAGTGGCTTCAGAAATTGACCTGACCTTAAACTTTTAAAGTTTTGCAAACTTAAAGCCACACTGTGTTTGTTCTCCCATGTCGTGGGGAAACTGTATTTTGCATTCAAACGAATAATTCTCTCTGGTGCCTTGCTTTACTAATGTGCGCTGAACTCTTTGCTAGTCAGTATGTGTTTAAAAGCTACGTCAACATGTCATCCAACATTTCATCCACTTTTCTTTCTGGTGAAGTGGAACGTTATTTCAAACACACTGCAAAACTGAACTGAATCATTCATGTTAAACTTTCAAATTTGCCGGAGCAGTGACAAGCGCATCTTGAAAACATGTTTAGCCTTATCCTGGAGTACTACGCATTTCTTTATATTCCTCTCAGCTGTTCATAGTTTTTTTAGAAGTGAAGGATATGGAAGCCTCTTTAGGTCTTACCCATAAATACAGATATGAAAGTCTTCGCTCAGAAGGACAATTTAGTTTGTTGGCAGAGGCTATTTAACACAAATGAGGACACATTTAAGAATGTAGACATGTTTTTAGGTCATAAATTATTTAAAATGCTGCACATTATCCTTTAAGTCTGAAAAATAGACCCGTTTACATTAACAAAAAGAAATAACAGACAGTTTAGATAACTCACTGGATTAAGTTCATCACACAAAAAACATTTTTTGTCTTGTTTGCGGTAAAAAATGTATTCACTGTGATTCTCAGCGATGTTAGGTTTTCATAATTACAGTGTAGTTTCGGACAACACGGCAGCAGCAATGATTCAAAAGCCCTCCAAAAGTGGTTCGACGACGAACGCCACTCGTCCTGTTTACTCCACTGTCTGTGTCACACGATCAGCCCAGAGGCCCAGCGGTATAACGTCTTATTTCCCCTGCAGTCTTTGACCTGCTTCTTGATTTATTAGGTCGTCTTAACCTCCGCCTACAGAGAAAGAGGACACACAACACAACAGACAAACATTAACGACACGTGACTCCCACTCTCACTGCACGAGCATCAAACTAACATCTTATATCAGGGGGAGATTAACGAACATAATTTAGTTTTTGCTTCGTCTAATCCCTCTTTTGACTTCAGTAAATCCTCAAACATGCTCTTACTCAACATTTATGAGCTCCTGAACTCATCATGGTCTCATTACAAGATTATTAACAAACATTATGAGAAAGAATCAAACAAATCAAACCATAAACTCCACCAATAAAAGGAAAAACAGGCTTTAACTGCAGATAAGCTCAGGCTGTTTAAACAAAACAAGCAGTCTGATTATTTAACACTTTCATGCATAGTGTCCACTACAGCTGACAGATATTTGGAATTAAGTTTCATAATAATATTGTCTTTGCACAGTTTCACTGTGTTGAGATACTGCCTCATAAATCCAAAATAGCTGGGAAAGGGCAAAGTGGGTGTAATGCCTGTATTTAGATTTGACATAATTTTGAATGTTTTATTTCAAATATTGATGTAATTAAATGCACTTCCATTACCCATATGCGCAAAAATGTAAATAGCGCATAAAAAACTGGTAATGGAAACACCTGAATTACAAAAAAAGCACTAAAATATCGCTAAAAAGTTTTTACGCTTTCATGAGGTGGTTTTTCGGATGTTTCAATATTCAAATATATCGCAAAAGCTCAATGGAAACACTTTTTCCGCAATTATATGTCACAGGCCGTGACGTACCTGGTCACATGATCACTTCTCTCAGAGTAAACATGGTGCAGTACGTTTGGACAGAGGAGGAGACGGAGACTTTTCTTGCCATGATTCTCGAGAAAAACACAACTGCCATACGAGACAGCAAACAACAGAGGAATGCAGAGTGTTATAAGGAGATAGAAACGGAAATGAGGGAGCTACACACAACAGGTTTTGGGCGTCCATCTTCCTGCAGTGAAATCTCGCGGGATGATATTTCACCAGAGTTATGACGCTCCTGCCTAGAACAACCTTCAATGGAAACACGTTCAAAGTGCAAATCTACTTTGTCGAAATTTTAGGAATATCGCTTTTATTTTGCGAAAAATTGTAATGGAAACCCAGCTATTCACAAGTGAATAGTTTGACTAAAAAGCAATAGCACACATATTTCATATTTTGCTTTTCTTTTATTTATTCTAATTATTTTCTGTCAGAGAAATGTGTTTGTTGATCTTTGCTTAGTTCAACTAAATTATCATTTATAATGTGTATGCATGGTGTCAACTGTAGTGGGCAAATGCATAACTCCCAAATTGTAACACTAAAAACAATGACCATGGTTTTTAAAGATGCTATGAGAAGTTTCTAAGTAATTACAAAAAAGTCTCACTTTTAGATATATGCCTGATCGAAATACACACTTTAAAGTGATATTCCGGGATGGAACAAGTTGGGTCCTCTCACAAGGTTTAGGGCAGAAATTACCCCTACAGCGGTGTTTCTGTGCAGCAGAAGCCCAGGGCGCTAGGACCGAGCACCCCCTTCCTCCTCCGGTCCTGCTCGTCTGCCGATTCCTCTGCAGTCACACGGGGCCATATTTTACTTGACCAAAAACACAAATAAACGGACTCCCACCGAAAAAATCTGATATCCGTCTGCATTCACGCTTTATTTAGAGAATTTTCAGCGCGTTACTTTCACACAAAAACACCGCTAAATAAGGCTCTAGTTCTCATAGCGCCGTGAATATCACTTTAAGATGAGGTTTACAGCATCAAAATAGGTTATCTATAAATGCTATTCCTTAGCTTCGTGGTCGGGTCGGACAGGGCTGGACTGGCCTGGAAACTCAACTTCGGGAACAAGACAATTAAAACTAGAGCAAATTTATATTATTCAGACACGTCTTAGAGCACCGGGCTGTAAGTGGCGATATAGCCGGCTACAAAACTACAATACTAAGTTTTCCAAAAATTGCTTGTTGTCACACATCAAAAACTACCACTACGTAGCTAGAAAGAGATACATTACCTCGCCGCTTTGCATCCTGTAAGTTGTTGAAAAAAGAAGTTGTAAAGCAATGCAGAGTTCTGAGGAAGGTCCGAGCTGCATTCATTAGCATCACAACAAACACACGCTTTGGCTTGAATCTCGTCTTTATGACAATCGTCGTGGTGCTCATAGGTAGCAGAGTCTTTATGTTGTCAGAAATAAGTTCTCCTCATAGCACCTTTAACTTGTTCGTAAGTAAAAACAAATATTTGAAAAAAAGACATATTCCTTTGTGCTTTAATATTTCATGCATGAAAGGGTTAAAGGCAGTGAATATAGACCCCACTGATTTCTTTATTAATCAGAGCTTCACCTCAGATCGTTTCCACTTTGACTACAGAAGCTTGACAACACGCTGACCTCTTTACTCAAATCTATTTTTATTTCTGGTTTCTCACAAACAGTGGAAACTTGTGGTTTGTGTCTGGAGCTTGATCTTTAAAACGTGGCTGACCTGAGCGATGAACACAGACCTCAGGACAGGCTGCAATCAAAGTTTAACTTATTTAAGGGACATTTCTGTGATGTTACGGTTATTTAAAGAGTTTTATTTCATTAGTTAGTTTAGAAAGTTAGTTATGGGAAATGTACTGAAAGGAAAATATGAATTCAAGAGCAAAAAACTTTAATCATCATGTATTTATCAAGTGATTTATTTGGGTATGAAGTGGGTTGATATCTGGAGTTCAATAATTACTGAAGGCAGGAGGAACTAGTGGGACTCTGTTAGTCGAGCCGTGGGAGTGACATCAGACATCATTAAATGTTTTTTTTTAATTCCGATTTAAGTTATATTCACCAATATTGGACGTTATATGATTGATATGACTAAAGAAGCAGATATATATAGGCCCCATGTATCTTATGTCTTTTCACAAGCCTTCACAGATGTCCTAAAACAGGGCTATTCAATTAGAAATTCAGTCGGGCCAAATTTTCAGACTTAGGACATGAGCTGGACCAGACATTTTTGACAGGCAGTGAGCAAAGTTAACCACGTATAAGAAACACAAATACAAAGTATATCCCATCAGTGACTTTATTAGGGAAGATCAGACTGTCTTATTACACATTTTCTGAAAGGTGGAGCAAAAACAGGGAGAGAGGAGGTGGTTGGACACATATTTTGTGAAAAAAATGTGTTGTAACTAACATTTGAGATTTTGTTAAATTGCATGTCTAAGTCATACATTTTCTTCTTCACCTTAATGTGGCCTTTTTCTCAGAATATAACTTAACTTTATTTTGTTTTATTTCCTTATTTTATTGTATTTATGAAGTTGTTTCACTGCATTTTGGGGTTCATCACTTACATTTCGTTTCTACTCTTCTTTCTTGATCCCCTCTTACTAGTTATAATTGAATTATATAGAGAAAATTTAAGCCTTTCTTTATTATCGGGAGCTTTCTAAATCCAAAATGTTAGTAAAAGTTGGTGATGACCATTCTTTGGCTGCAGTATTCCTGTGTGTTAATGTGAATAAACTGATCTCCTCTTCTCTGTGTCTGCAGAGGACGACTTCTCCATCATCCAGCAGGAGATCGTGATCGTAAAGAGCTGCAAACATCCAAACATCGTGGCTTATTATGGCAGCTACATACGGTGAGATGATTATCCATCAGGAGCTCTCTCTTTCTCTCTCTGTCTTAGAAACAGACATGAACCCAGATCTTTCTTTTCTCCCTGCAGGGCGAACAAACTGTGGATCTGTATGGAGTTTTGTGGAGGAGGCTCCCTGCAGGATATTTACCACGGTGAGACGCTTTGTTTGGGTTCATCTGCTGCTTTAGCTCGTTTATAACAAGATCTACAAAACAGCTAAGTATGGCAACAAAAGAACTTGACTGGATTTTTGATTTGATAATCTTCATTTCGGACATATGAGTAATATAATATTAACGTTAAAAAAACAGCAAAACAACTCAAAATGAAAACATTATTACAGAAATTCTTTAACCCTTTAACTCCCAGCTCAGCTGTTTGGCAGAGGTCATTACATTCAGGAATATTTAATGTGTTAAAAAAACATAACATGTCATTGTTTGTTTCTGTAGTGTTTTATGATAAAGAAAAAACTGCAAAAAAAAACAAAAGAACTGATATATTGTTTGTGGGATTTAAGGTTTCAATAGCTAAAAGCTTCCAATATTATTACCACCATTATTATTTTAATTACTTAACCAATTAAACATTTTCTTTGTGTTTGTCAAACTCAATTTAATCTATTTTAAGTTATTTTTTACAAAGATTTCTGCCTTTTCTAACTGATTTTGTCCCTAATATTTGTGCATTTTTGTGTCATCACACAATCAGCTGTTGGTTTTTAAAACCTTTTAATCCCACACCATGAAAATATCTGTTTTTTGGATTGTTTGTGGTTTTTCCGTTCCCTGAAGTGTTACTGGAACACAACAATTATTTGATTTGTTTTGTTTTTTAAAACATTAAATATTCCTGAAATTAAAGAGGACCTCTACCAAACAATTCACGTGGCAGTGAAGTATTAATGCTGATGGGTGTTGGAAATGGAGCAGGACAAAGCTCGGCTTATCGAGTCCTACCCCATTTATCACCGGTGTATTATGTAACCACCAGTGTTGGGAGTAATGCATTACAAAAGTAATGTGATTACTGTAATGCATTCCTTTTTACTGTAACATAGTAATGTAAGGCATTAAAAAAAAAGTTATATTTTACTTGGTAAGAATGTCAGTAATGCAGGTTACAATGCATTTTTAATTTAACCTGAAATGAAGAGGTGTTCAGCAGAGGAGGAAAGTCCTCCACTCGGTCTAAAGTTACAGTATCTCTAACACAGTTTACAAGAATTTTACCCTTAGTCTGTTTTTGCTCTGATCATTTCTTGTATTGTGCCATGAGCACCAATGTGTCTGTTAGATTCTCCTGTTTTTAGCCTTAAGCTGAACTCAGTCAGATAGCCACCACATCACCTTCACAGGATGTCTAATGAGCTTTTTAATGAGCTACATTTAGAATGACAAATCCATATTTCCTGTTATTTGAACAGAGTACCTTAAAAGTGTAATAGTGTCATGCCTTACACTTCAAATACAGTAATATTATAATGTAACTAATTACTTTGAAATCAATCAATCAATCAATCTTTATTTGTAGAGCGCCAATTCATAACAAGTGTTATCTTAAGACACTTTACAATAGAGCATAAAGCTCTTCATTTTATGGATACACATATATGCAAAGATACATATATACATATAAAATACATATATACATATATATACAAATACAGACATCCAACAGTCAACATGAATCCATATAGCCAATCATGAATCCCTCCATCATGGCTCAAGAAAAAACCTTCTGTTAAGCAGCAGGAAATCTTGAATGTGGATCCCAGTCTCATGATGAACAGCAAATCCACACGATGCTGTGTTGGTGTGAGGGCGAAGGAAGGAAGGTAAGAGGAGACAAGTGGACTATAGTAAGAACTAAAGTTAGTGACAGATCCATGAACCATAGACCTGTCGTCTGATTTATTAGAGGTTAGCCTCTTGAGATGCTACATCTGGTTTTCAGGAGGGTCCTCATGTCTGAATGATTGAAACAAAATGACAGTAACAAGTAATAAACACTTCTGAACTAACTTACCAAACACTGGTAACTACTAATCAATCAGCAACACAGTACAAAAAAATAGTTTTTCATTTGAAAAATTAGAAAATAATACAGAAGAACAAAAAAATAAAACAGTAGTTTGCCAGATACAGCTTGACTCAAGACACTCAAACTCAGAGATACTGTTTAACTATAAAGGATGAAAAACTCTTGTTATTGTTCCAGCAGTAAAATCTTTAGCTGAGGATGTTTCCTGTGAACATCCTTTGCTCTCTAAAACTCAACCATTGGATTATCAGCTCTTACCCTTGGCTTCTTAATTCAATACTTAAGTATTGTTTATTGTTTTTAAAATATTACACTTATACATTCAGCCGAAGTCCTCCGACTGCTCCAAATGTCTTTCTCAGCTCACATTTGAGGCTGTTAATTCTGCCGTTTTATCAGAAAGTTTTCACATGAATAAAATGTTTTTTTCCACAGTGACTGGACCTCTGTCAGAGCCGCAGATCGCCTACATCTGCAGAGAGATGCTGCAGGTAAAGTCACACTGAAAACCCACAAACTTAAAACACATGAACTTTGGCCTAGCGTCTGATTCATGCTCTTAAATCTTAGTTTCTCTTCACCAACATTAAACAATCAAAGACTAACTTTACTGATACATAACATGAAAAAACTTTTCAGCTAAATTATTTTTTGACTGTTAACCCCGTCTGATTACTTCTGTTGGTCTGTGCAGAGAGTGACATCATGTACTTATTCACTACTTTATCACTGTTTAAGAGCAATATTGTGTTTTTTATATTCAATATAATTTTACATCTGTTTTGTATTTTAGTGCAACTTTTGTCCAACAAATTGAGCCATTTCACTGTCTTTATCTCTCACATTTATTGCTCTTGGACACAAAATTAGGTTCATAAATGTTGCAGAGACTTTGCTTTATATGAAAAAAACACTTCTTTCATATTTAATTTATGCATATCTGTAATGATTGTGTGTCCAGGGTCTGGACTACCTGCACGCTCAGAAGAAAATCCACAGAGACATCAAGGTGAGAATCTCTAGCACCGCAGCTTTGGGGTGTTTACCTTCTTATTTACTCGCTTCTGTTTTCTTTTTTTGTTTAACTTGAGTCAGAAAAAGTAGCGGTAGTTTTTGATGTGTGACAACAAGCAATTTTTGGAAAACTTAGTATTGTAGTTTTGTAGCCAGCTGTATATCGCTACTTACAGCCCGGTGCTCTAAGACGTGTCTGAATAATATAAATTTGCTCTGGTTTTAATTGTCTTGTTCCTGAAGTTGAGTATCCAGGCCAGTCCAGCCCTGTCCAACCCGACCGTGAAGCTAAGTAATAGCATTTATAGATAACCTATTTTGATGCTATAAAACTCACCTTGAAGTGTGTATTTGGATCAGGCATATATCTAAAAGTGAGACCTTTTTGTAATTACTTAGAAACTCCTCATAGCATCTTTAATTTTCATAATATTTTTAATTAAGATAACTTAAAGACCATAATGAGTGACACTAAACAGAGGCAGCCTGGTGATCTTCTGTTGAGGACGTGCAGATGTTTGATTTCCATCATGAGTGGGTTCACTTAAAGATCACGAGTGGGTAAAGAAGACTCGTCTCTCTGCTCCTGTTAATGTCTCTTCTTCTTCTTCTTCTTCTTCTTCCAGGGTGCCAACATCCTCCTCAACGATCAGGGCGAGGTCAAACTGGGTGGGTGGATGTTTGCTCCTCTCGTGGTTCAGATGAGTAATGAGTTAACTGCTGCTGCTGCGTGAAAACACGACCGACGTGGATGATCTTCGGGGGCTGACTCGGCCTCAGCAGGGGCTCCCGCTGGTTAAAAAGCTGTTTGTGTTTGAGTCAGGCACATTATGATTGTTCACGCACAAGCTAGACTCTGTTAAGTGGAGTCATCTTTTCTGAATCCACCCCTTTAGTCAAACTAATCAATACAAAGATGTCTCAAGGATCAACTGCAGCATTTCTTAGTGCTCGTGCAACACCAGAAGAAGGTGCAAATTTAAGCTGAAAATTTAATTTCCCTTTCTACTGAAATCCAGAAGAATCAAAATTAGGTGTTTTTGGCAATTGATAATCCACTTGAGGACATTTTTATCTTTTATTCGACTGTATTCAGATGTTGCTTTAGTCATTTGTTGATCATTTTGATTAGATAGAGGTATCGTAAAAGTATGTCAAATATATTACAACTGGCTTTAAGGGTTTAAAAAGTGGTTTAAAATGAAGAGCCAGAGAACAATGGTAAAATATGACGATGTAAAATGCAAAATGTGTCTGGTATTGTTGCAAAAATCTTCATGTAAATTGTAAAAATACAAAGTAGAGATCATTTTTTCTGAGCATTTTTAGATCTTAGACACAGAAATATAATGCTTAGAGAAATTACAGATGTTTCTTTATTTAAATTAAACATCTGGACATGCTGGATAAACCTATGAGACCTTCTGCTCAGTCGTAGTAGTTGAGCCTCATTGCTGTGAAAAACTCCCATGAACAAAATGCTTAACATTTTTTGCTCTTTTGTTTTTCAGCTGATTTTGGGATCTCGGCTCAGATCACAGCCACTCTGGCACGGCGGATGTCCTTCATCGGGACGCCGTATTGGTGAGCTGAAAATCTGTGTGCACATATCTGAGACTGTCTTTATCTTTAGAATAAACTCATGTGTGTGTATGGTATGTAACTGTATGCCTAATTAAACAAGTTATCTAACTTTAGTCAACAGTGATCATTTCCTGGATTAACCAACAACTTCCAAAAGTTTGTCTTAAATTTGTGATTTTTCTTGCTGTGCTCTGGTTGATTTTTTCTTACATGACGGGACAAACCTTCTGTCCCCTCCTCTCCTCAGGATGGCTCCAGAGGTGGCGGCGGTGGAAATTAAAGGAGGTTACAACGAACTCTGTGACATCTGGTCGGTGGGAATCACGGCCATCGAGCTGGCAGAGCTGCAGCCGCCGATGTTTGACGTCCATCCACTGAGGTGACGACACTCCTGAGACTCGACCAAATAAAGATTTTTTAAACACACATCTTTATTAATTTTTACTTTTTAACTCTTTGCCTCCCAGCTCAACTGTTTGGCAGAGGTCAATAAATTCAGGAACACTTAAAGTGTTAAAAAAGTGACATCATTGTTTTTGTCTTTTTTTAGGATGCAGAAAAGCTGCAAACAAACCAAAAGAGCTGATGTTTCCTTTGTGTGGGATTTAAAGGTTCAATAGTTGTCATTATTAGTACCATTATTATTATTTTAAATACTTAACCACTCACTGACATGATTTATATTTATAAAATCTGTTATTCACCAGAAACTTTTTTTCTATCTTAGGTTATTTTGGTTGCTATTTTATGTACAAACATTCCTGCCTTTTCTAATATTTTCCCAAATATGATGATTTGTGCATTTTTATGTTATCAGGTTATCAACTGTTAGCTTTGTAATCCTTTAAATCCCATACCAAAAATGTGTTTTTCTGTTTGTTTGTAGTTTCTCTGTTCCCTGAAATGTTAATGGAATCAAACAATGATTTGATTTGTTCTGTTTTTTCTTAAACATTGAATATCCTTGAATTTATTGATGATTTCAAACAGTTGAGCTGGTAGTTAAAGGGTTAATACATTACATATTTTTTCTAGAATAACTTGGTCTCCTTTGAACAAAATAACCTTCCCTCCCTCTTCTTAGCCACCTGTGAATTCTCAGAAATCATTGACGGTAAATAAAGAAACAACAATAGATGACAAATGATGCTACCAAGTATCAGTTCAGCTCAGAGCTTTATTGTCCCTCCAGAGGAAATTTGGTCTGAGAAACAGACATCCAACAACAACAAAAAAAAAAACTACAAACAAATATAAAAAAATAACACAAAACAACATCACAGTGTACAGAACAACCTTGACATTAACAACACCAGTGAAGTAAAAATAGAGGTGTCATAAGCAGTGATGGGGAAGTTTCTTTTAAAAACTAGTGTTTGCTCGTTTCTTGTTACTTCCTAAAACGTAACTTGTCACTTTACTTAGTTACTCTCTATGAAAGGTAACTTTTCATGTTACTTTTAAGTTGCTTTTACATTGCTTGGATATAACCCCATATCTGTTCCTAAATTAAAGTGCTACAACTAATTATTTTACTGAGAACAGAACAGTTTTTTCTTTAGTGCTCTTTATTTTACAAAATGTCACATACCCTGTGGAATCAGAGCTCCTGTCCAGTGTTTCCAGTTCAGTAAAAACAAGCCCAAAATAAGCAACCTCTAGCAATTTCCTTTCCTAATGTGATACATTACTTTTTAAAAAGAGAAATCTACATAAAGTTATTTTTCATCTACATTACATTTCAATATCACAGTGCCAAGCATCTATTCAAAAAAGAACGCCACTTATAATAAGCAGACCTGGCAACTTTGGCTTTGGAGCATGTGCTACGTGCGTGAGTGTGTTTGGGGGCGTGCACGAGGACCAGGAATGAGGAAGTGGACAAACTGCCAACTGCAGTCATGTTTTGCTTTATTATTGGGAGCTGGAAGATAATCAGGGGGATTCACACAGACAGAAGAAACTTCACGTTTAGAAACAAGCCCATAAAGTTGCGACCCGCGGCTGTGACTAAAGAGACTTGCGGCCCTTAGACGCTTATAATGAGCGGACTTGGCAACGCTGCTCGTGTCTAATGCCGTCAGCTGAGAAGGCAGCATTGGTGTCAGATCTGTCCGTGGGAAAAGAAACGTCACAAAGTATTTAAAAAAAACTCCATTTCATAACCAGATTTTCAGTAGTGGTGTGTTACTTTACTTTTTACCCCAAAAAGTAGTTATTTTACTGTAACGCGTTACACACAACACTGATCATAAAAGTACTGAAGGGTATAAAAGAAGGAAAGAAGCAGGTGGATCCTGTCACCAACTTCTTCACCTGTCAATTAAATTAAGGATTTAAACAGGTTGTGCCACCTGGGCAGTACAATTTAAGAGTCATACGAGTTTGTTGCATTAACTGCTCCTGGCACAAAGGAAGATTTGCACCCATTTGTACCTGCTTTAGGTATCTTATATCTCCATCCAGACAGGAGAGAGATTCACTCAGTGCCAGACGATTCTTGTTCTTAACAGGTTTCTATAAAATTACATTAAACAAAAAGTTTAACTGACTCAAAAGTATGACAATAAATTACTTGTCTACATGTATGTGGGTAAATGTAGGACACATATCAACATCATTTTAAAAAACTAAAACAACAACAACAAAACAGAGGCCAAAAAAGAGGTGGGTTTGGTCTTACTTTTGTAAGTGTTACAGATAATTTGATGGGATATCAGGTCTTGATTCCTGAAATTTGAGTAATGAATTCCATACCGTGGGGAAGATACAACTTCTTTTGATTGTGTTTTTAAGCCTTTCAACAGCAGGAGAGTTCAGCAAACCAAAATTCATCAAACGGCAATGAACATTTTTCCAATGTCGAGCTATAAGATGCTTTTATATAAGAGACAGAGGCTCAACAGCTACTTTCCAAAGTTTCTGGAGTAATTCCGAGAATACAGAAAAGGAATATTTGAGACTGTGTTAATGATCCTTCTCCAAAATTCTTGTAAAACACATCTCCAGTGAAATGGTACAACCTACACTTCATACAGATATCTGGGGTAGATGATTATGCATCTCTTGTTCGAGAGACAGTTAAAGTTGTCAGATTTAAGGCATCACATTAATTAAGTCAACCAAACAAAAATGTTTTTTATCTCACTCATGCACACTGATGATCACGGTCATATTTCATGTAAACATAAAAGGATTTCACTGAAGACTGCGGAGGAGTATCAGGGTTGTTTTTAGATGGAAAAAATAATTTTCAGTAGGTTGAGAGTAAGTAGAAATGTTGAGATAAAGGTTGAAATGTCAAAAAAAAGCTGGAATACAACTTTGTGATTAAAGTTAAAATGTCGAGAATAAAGTCGACATACAGTGTGTTTCGACTTTATTCTCAACATTTTGGCTTTTTTGTCAACTTTTTTCAACTTTGATATAAAAAAGTTAACTTTATTCTCGATTTCCCCAAAGTTATTTCCTCTATCTAACATGGCCCTTACACTTCTCTGTAAAAACACGTCTCACTCAGCTGTATGAAACCTGCTGTCATGGTTCAGCTCTCTGATTTTGTCTGTTTCTGTTTTTTCCTCAGAGTCCTGTTTCTGATGTCCAAGAGCGGATACCAGCCTCCCAAACTGAAGGACAAATCAAAGTGGTAAATAAAAACACACAAAACTAAATTAAGGATTAAATCTGAGCATTTATTCGTAGAAGATACGGGCTTCCTATCGTTAATCAGTACTTGAACCGGGAGGCTGGACACACAAAACAGAAGGGAGGAGAGGTTTAAAAGGTTTAATGATTTACCAGGAAGGGTTTGAAACATGAAGGAGCAGTCAAAAAATCAGGCAACAGAGTCCTGAAAACACGAGGCAGGAATCAATCTCTAACTAAAGCAAGACAAGAACTATGACTGCCGGAGCTTAGAGCTACAACCTACTGCAACAAGACATGAGGGTTAGATAACATGAGGTGATGAGACACAGCTGTGGAGGCACAAACAGGAATCAGGTGTGACACGCCAGACAGGAAGCAAAACCTACGGAGACAAGAGCTGTGTTCGAAATCGCTCACTATCACGGATATAATGTACTAAAGCTGTGTTCGAAATCGCTCACTATCACGGATATAATGTACTACATTGTGTGTTCGCCATTTTGTAGTGTTGTTCAAATTCTTTTCTTCACTACAGTACCCACAACAAAAATTGTAACATACTGTATAATTGTACTCCTGTATTTACACAATGAAAGAAGTGCGTGTTTAGTGAGAGAAGAAGAAGAGAAGCGGCTGCTTTCATTAAAAAAAAGTGAATAAACAAAAGGCGTAGCACTTTTAAGTCTTTTAGCGGCGGTGAACAGCTTAAAAATTTGCTAATTATTAAACAGCTTAACATGTAATTATCACATGCTCATTTACTGGCCTTACACTGAAAAATTTCATTGTAGTGTAATTAATCGAAAATGTCGTTTGGTCATTCCTATGTAGTCCACTATTTCTGGTCTTCATTTCAGACACACAGCTCCATATAATGTTGACAACCAGAGTGTGATTAAATGAACAAGGGCCATAAAGCATCAATGTGGATAAAATGTAGACAAACATTGAAAATATGCCACTAACGGGCAGAGAGATTAATCCACACAGGACCGTTTGGAGTTGCTAGAGAGTTTATCTGATGACTGTAGGCAGAGGCAGGCTAATGCTACCCATTGACTCCTAGTGTTTGTGCTAAGCTAACCAGCGGTGGGCTAGCTCTCCCCGTCTCTTCCTTGTTACTGCACACACAGTCAAAATAAAGGTGTCTATCTATTTGTCTATCTATTTTCTATTTAGTTTGTTTATTCCCTTTAAACTGACTTGGTTGTAAACAACAGTTTGTCCACTCTTTCCAAAGCGCCTAATGTTTCTCCCGTCTGCAGGTCGTCCATGTTTTATAACTTTGTGAAGGCCATGCTGGTGAGGAACCCGAAGAAGAGACCGAGCGCCTCCAAGATGCTCTCGGTTAGTTCTGATCGCATCGACTCATCGTACAAAGTTTCATTTGGTGAAGATATTAAATCAGTCGTTTGGCTCTCTAACCCCCACCTCCATCTGTGTCCTCTGCAGCACATGTTTCTGACTCAGCAGTGTCTGAAACAGGAGCTGACCCGGGACCTGCTGGAGAAATATCGAAACCCTGAGAAACTCAAGACTAACCTGGTGACGGAGGACGAGGACATGGATGTATTAACACTTTAAAATAATCAATAACAATATTTAATATTAATTATAAATCAATCAATCAATCGAACTTAATTCGTATAGCACTTTTCATACAGGACTTTGAAAAATTGTAATTACATAAAATGACCCCCCCGTACAAAGTTTCATTTCAGGAAGATATTAAATCAGTCGCTTGGTTTCTAACCCCCACCTCCATCTGTGTCTCCTCTGCAGCACATGTTTCTGACTCAGCAGTGTTCCGAAACAGAGCTGAATTCCTTTTGACCCGGTTGAGAAATATCAAACCCGAGAAACTCAAGACTAACCTGGTGACGGAGGACGAGGACATGGATGTATTAACACTTTAAAATATCATCTCTGTAGTGAAATGCAAAGCAATAATATGGCGTGGGCTCTCTTCAATATTAATATGTGTGAATGGTGCCAAATCACAAAAACATATCTAACTTAATTTTGTCCGATAGCACTTTTTCAAACTCCAAAACAGGACTTTGTAATTAGCCAAATGTTAGCTTTATATGGGCAAAGCAAGGAGAAGTGGAGGTCAAAATTAAATATTATAAGTGGATGCAATGATCAACATCCATTGCCAAAGTAAAAATTGCGCTACAGAGAGTATGTATAAGAATAGACCTAACTATCGTTGAACCACACATTCACACACACACACTTACACACACACACACACTTACTCAAACACACAAAGACATAAAAAAGGAAATTCTGACAGAAAACAAAACTAGAGGACTGATGAAATGCTATCTTGAATTAATAATGAGGAAACACAGGAGCAAAAAATAAAATTAAAGTTAGGGATACTAGAAAAATACTAGAGGGTAAGAAAAGTAAATGTATAAATACTAGGGGTGTAACCAAATGGTCAACTCACAAAACTTACACAATCATACAGTAGCTGCCTGTCTCCAGTTCAAAGTAGTTGGTAGTTTTACTCGCCGCAGTATACGGCGAACTGTAGCGGCATATTTTGCACACGGTTGTTGTTTTGTCTGCAATCTTCTCAACGTTCTCTCGTCTTTTAAATGGGAAGCCAAAATAGGTCCACACAACCGATTTATTTGACGTAGGTGCGTCAGCTAATTCCTCGGCCTCGTCTTCCTCCATATTGAAGCGAGTGTTTTGCTACGGGAGGCGAGGAGAGTAAAAAAATTGCCAGTCGTGCAAGCGCCCCTTACATAAATATAATTATATAATATAACGATATAAAAAAAGTTAGATAAATAAAATGGTAAAATGAGAAAGTGTTACATCAAGTGCATTCTGAAAAAATCTAAATAAGCTAAAGTAGGATAATAAAAGGAAAAAAAAAAATCTGAACTGAAATGTAGAAATTAAACAGAATAAAAGGGTTACAATAAGTTATAATATAACGCAAAATAATAATAAATAAAATCAGCTAAAGCCAGATTAAAAAGGTAGGTCTTGAGTTTGCTTTTAAAAATATGAACTATATATAATTAGAGCACCATGTTGGTCTTCAAATATGCAGTTTGTATGTTCTCCTCGTGCATTCGTGGTTCCCCCTCGGCACTCCAGCATCCTCTGTTTGACTAAAAAAACATCCATTAGGTTAACTGCTGACTCTTAATTTCCCTCCAGCCTCTGCATCCCTAAAAGGTATACTAGAGGGGAAAAAAATAAATTGATTTTAAATAATAATACAGTAAAGTGGGAGAGGCAAACACCAAATGTGTAATACGATCTACTAAAGTTGGATATTGAAATATATTCGATTAACACAGAATAAATTCTAAAACAACAAATCTGAACTGAAATGGAGAAATAAAACAGCTTAAGAGGATGCTAGCAGTGTCACTTATTCAATGAAAAAACTTCTATATAAGTGCAAACTTTTACTTGTAAGCTTTATTTAAGTTTTTTTTTGACTGTGTGCTCTCTTGTTGCTTTCAGTTCGCTCTACCTGGATCTCTAAAGAGGATTCAGTCCATCAACAAACACAACCAGGCAGAGAGGACGAACTCTGACATCAGCAGTAAGAAAACACTTTTTATTAAAGAAAATCAACAAGAGCAAACAAACCAGAGTAAAGAGGGGAAACTCTGATTTTAGTCTAAAGATGTTTGACTGTTGAGAGGTTTGTTCTGAGTGATCATGATAGCAGCTGAAGTGTACAGAAAACAGATTTATTGGTCAATCATTACTGAAGCCTCTCTGGAGGAGACTTTTGTAAGATGGCTGCAGTGATGATGCCTCATTTATTGTGATGTTTCTCAGTGGAGCAGATCTACACGCAGAGGCCTGTGAGGAAAGACATTCCTGATGCTACGGTGAGTCTCATGTATAAAAACATAAACTGCAGATGTGTGAGGATGCATCAGTGAACACACACAGCATGGCTACATACAGATGCACAGTTCAGATTATATTCATTATTAGGGGTGTAACAAAATGGTCAACTCACGAAACGATACGAAATACGAAACAGGGCTCATGATACGAAATAGAGATCATAGAAAATCCCCAGCAGTAGGAAGTCGTGGAAAAATCTCGTTTTCTTTATTTTTTTCCTAATGCAGAAATACAAAAATATTGCTGCATCAGTACAAAATAAATGCTCTTTGAAAAAATAACTAAAATGTAGTTTTTTCCTCTTATTTAGACTACAGTGCAAATACAAACATAAAATCTCAATAAAAAGTGTTTTGTTGTTGTAACAATCAGGATAAGTACATTCTTGAATGAAAAGAAAAACAAACAGCAGTCCTCAGAGCTGCAGTTTAGACCTATAAATGTCTGAACTGTGAACTATAATATTTAGCCTATAACAGTGCATATACTTCTGATCTTCAAGTATGATCAAATTCTGTCAACTCAACAGCAGATGCAAAAATCAAATATTGTTTTTTATGCAGACTTACACAAACATACAGTTGCTGCCTGTCTCCAGTTCAAAGTAGTTGGTAGATGTACTCGCTGCAGTATACGGCGAACTGTAGCGGCATATTTTGCACACGGTTGTTGTTTTGTCCGCAATCTTCTCAACGTTCTCTCGTCTTTTACATGGGACGCCAAAACAGGTCCACTTGATGAAGGAGCGTCAGCTAATTCCTCGACCTCGTCTTCCTCCATATTGAAGCGAGTGTTTTGCCACGGTAGGAGGGTAAAAGATCACCAGCGCCCCTTTGCGTTTTTTTTTCGTCATTTTTTATTTCGCGAAATTTCGTGCCCCAAAATTTTGTGACACCCCTATTATAGATTTTAATGTTAATATCAGATTGATTAATACATTTATGCTCAGCAATTACAAATATTACGACAAAAGGTTCTTGATCTGGACATCCATGGGTTTGTCTCCATCATAAATTTGTATTTTTAGTCTCTTTGTCTCGACCTGAATGGTCACATGGATGTACAGTATGTGTACATACAAATATACACTGCTTGGCCAAAAAAAAGGTCACACACCCTAATATTTCGTTGGTCACCTTTAGCTTTGATAACAGCTCACATTCTCTGTGTCATTGTTTCGATAAGCTTCTGCAATGTCACAGATTTGTCCCAGATCACAGTACTGCCCCCACAGGCTTTGACAGTAGGCACTAGGCATGATGGGTGCATCACTTCACCTGCCTCTCTTCTTACCCTGATGCTCCCATCACTCTGGAACAGGGTCAATCTGGACTCATCAGACCACATGACCTTCTTCCAGTCCTCCACAGTCCAATCTTTATGCTCCCTAGCAAACTGAAGCCTTTTTTCTGGTTAGCCTTACTGATTAGTGGTTTTCTTAAGGCTACACAGCTGTTCAGTCCCAATCCCTTGAGCCCCCTTCACATTGTGTGTGTGGAAATGCTCTTACTTTCACTATTAAACACACCCCTGAGTTCTACTGTTGTTTTTCTTTGATTTGATTTGGCCAAAGGTTTAAGTGATTCACCGATCACCATCATTCAGGATTTTATTCTGACCACATTTCTTCCTCGAAGACGATGGTTCCCCACTATCCTTCCAGTTTTTAACAATGCGTTGGACAGTTCTTAACCCAGTTTTAGTAGTTTCTTCAATCTCCTTAGATGTTTTCTCTGCTTGATGCCAATGATTTGACCCTTCTTAAACAGACTAACATCTTTTCCACGACCACAGGATGTGTCTTTGACATGGTTGTTGAAGAAATGAGAAGCTGCTCATTGCATCAGCTGGGCTTAAATAACTTGTTTCCAACTGAAAGATAATCACCCATGCAGTAACTATCTAACAGGAGGCTCGTACCTATTTGCTTAGTTAAAAGCAGGTGGCGACTTTTTTTGGCCAGACAGTGTATTTGTATTTTTTATTCGTAAGTGTAAATAATACAGCCTTGATGATGGGTGCTGTTTTCTGTGATGTTCTTGCTTTAAATAAGTAAAAGTCTGTTTTTTTAACAGACTTTTATGAATTTGTGTATTTATTTACAATTTTGATCCTTAACAGTTACGTCCTTCTGCGGGGACCGGCAACAAGAGTCCAGTGAGGTAAGAGGATTAAATATTATTAAATACCAAGATGTTATTATAAGAGATATTTACATAAACATTTGCTTCTCGTCTCTTAGGGAAGAAGACACAGACTCAGATGATGACTATGATGACGTAGATATGTAAGAAAACATAAAATATTTTTGCTAAATACATGTTAGTAACAAGACTATAAAAACGATGTCATAATAAGAGATGGAGCCTCTTATTTTTCCCGACTCTCCTCGGCAGAGTCTTTGCAGGTCCATAACAGAAAAGTGCGAGGACCTGCCCACCCTCATGGCGAATGAGACCCCCCACAATGACAAAACCCCTTATCGAAATTTTGATTAGCATGGAAACTGTTAAAACGTATTTAGACTCCCTATGACTGGAAGATAACTGTTAGCTGGCTGGATCTAGGCTGGCATTTGGCTTGGAGGGGAAAACTTTAGTGGCTGCATCTGTAAATACTAAATATGAAAGATAATATAGTAAGAATCAATGTTCAAAATTCCCAAATTTACAAAATGTCGATTTACTTGCTCCATTTTTCCTCTTTTTTCAAATTGGATTCTAATGACAGTTTCTTTTTCTCCTCTTCAGCCCAACGTTACAAGCCCCCAGGTCAGTATGATTAAAACAAACCTTCATCTTTTTAGATGTTGATTTAAAACATTAATATTTTAAACTAAACCAGCTTTCTGTCCACAGTCTGATCATGCCTGCTGATGAAACGCCGCCTCCACTCCCTCCAAAGGTATAAACTACTTCATCCAAACATGTCTATATAATCTATAATTTAAAAAAAAAACATGCTTTTTTGTTTGTTAGATTTTGACTCCACTTTGTATTTGAAGGCTTAGCATTATTAGGACAGTCATCAGCTGTTAATTACATGACTATAACAGGAAATACATGGTGATGTTACCCATAAAATATATTAATTTAAAGAGCATATCTTTTGTTTTTTTGTTTAAAATTTCCTTTAGTGTGGTTTACATGTCCTCTACAGCATAAACAAGAAAAATGTCTGCAAAATCAGGACTTTTCTCCTCCTCTTAATCCTGCCAGCACCTTATTCTCACAACCCTCTTGCTAGTGTGACGTACTGCTATAGTTTTGTCAGCTTAAACATTTTTATTGTTTTCATGTTTTGCCTCACTCCCAAGTCCATGACAAGCAGATGGACACAATTCTTTCAGTAGTAACAGAGGAGAGACGGGCAGAGCTCACCACTGCTAATTAGCTTAGCTCAAACACTGGGAGTCAGTGGGTAGTGTTAGCCTGGCTCTGCATACAATCATCAGATAAAAACAACTCTAAACAGCTGTGACTCATTTATTTACTGTGTTATGTTACTTTATCTAACTTTAGACTAAGATTAGCACTTTATGTAATTTTCAAAAGAAATGCGTACAAAACAGGGCGCGTGCACAAACCACCATGAATGTAGTTTTTGCATGCGCCCAAATCACATTCATTACAGTTACAGTTCCAATTCAAGTCTTGGAACTGTAAATATAAAAAAGAAAACAATTTTGTTCAGACTATGGCGCCATGTACACGGGTATTAAGCTATTATAGCCTTAAATTACTGTTTTATTTTATTCCTTACAAGAAATTATTAGATATAGTTAGCAGATGTGGTATTTATCAGGATATTTAATTAAGCATTGTTAATGCATTCGGAACATGACCTAAAAACAAACAAACAAAAATACATCAATAACCAAGATTTTTATGACTGCATAACTAGCTACTTTTGTTCAAAACAAAACAACAAAAAATACTCAGTTTGACTTAATTGTAAAATAAATGTAAATTATGCCAATCATTAGTTTAAAATTACATTTAATTGCCTACAAGTCTTTATTTGAGTCATGAAATTTGACTTTACTGTTTTGGTTTTGAGCACTAAATCGCAAATACGTATTTGAAAGAACACTTCACGTGAAAGAACACGTTACAGGTATTTACAGCTGATATTATAAACATTCAAACCGGCCATAATGTTCCAATATATCTGCTGCAATATTGGCATAGTAAATAATGTATCATGATGAATTACCCTATCATCCTGCAGTGTCCACTTTTATGTGCAAATAGTTCCATTTATTAAAGATTAAGATGTTTTTCTTCTTGCTTCATAACTTCTTCACTGCACCCAAAGAGGAACAGATACATTTGCCTACAGTGACCTACTTACAAGCACTGTAGACACAGGTAGGCTAACACTACCCATTGACTCCCAGTGTTTCAGCTAATCTAATTAGCGGTGGTTGAGCTCTGCCATCTCTTCCTCGTTACTGAATGCACTGATGAAAAAATGGTGTCTGTCTGCTTGTCATGGAGTCAGGAATGAGACAAGACACCAAAACAAAAAATGTTGGCCTATCCCATTGAGACCATTGCAAAATGTAGAAGTTAGAATGGAGGCAGAGTTGTTGACAAGATGCTGCAGAGCAGTGGTGAACTTACCAAATACAACAGAGATAATCAATCAGGAAATCAGAGTGGACTGGACCCATGGGAAATGGAGCATTGTAGAAACAGAGCCAGGATACAGCTCTATCAGGGGGACTCAGTGTGTATACCAGAGTGTTTTATCAGTTTAAGTGGTCGTGATCGACTCCGGCGGTCATGAAATGCGTTCATAAACGATGTAAGATGCTGATTTAAGACCATGTATGAGCTCTTTAAAGGGAAAAACCTGAAACTCCTTAAGGTTTCTTCTCATCCCTGCTTCCATGTTTTTAGCCTAAAGTACGGACCAGCTCAGAGGAGAGCGTGGCGAGTGAGGACGACCGCGGGAAGAAGCCCTCCTCTCTGTACGCCCCCTCGTCCCCCCTCCTCAGGACGTTCAGTGGGACGCACGTCAGACCACCCAGACCACGACCCTCCAGAAACTCAGGTCTGCCTCACCTTGAATGAATGAGGAATATTTATTCTGAAAATGTATAAGAAAATAATAAATGAAAAGAATGTTCAGACAACCAGAAAATCAGTACAACAGAAATTTTGCAGTTTTAGCAAAAAGTCCAAAAATAAAATATAAACGAACTGTTGAAGTCACAGTTTAACCTTCACGCGGTAATGAAGGATCAAGCTCGAGCCGAAGATCCAATCAAAAATATGAGAATATACAGAACTTGTTTTTGCTTCTTACAGTGTTTTTCAATGCTAGAAGATGTTTTAAGATAAGATAATTCTTTAGTAGTACAGGGCAAGTACATGGGTAGTAGCATATAGGCCTGTCACGATAATCAATAAATCGATTAGCCGCACAATAAAAATTAAAGCGTCCTCGGTAAATTTGCCGGCCTTGATAAATTGACGTGTATGCGTGTTTGTTTTCCTCCTCTCTTTCTACCAAACAGGCTGGATGAGAAGATGGTTCACTATGTCAATCTGTCTCAACGCCTGGGCGCGTTGGTTCTATAGGGGAATGAGCGGGCTTAGGGTTAGTGATCCATCTGTCAGTCATTCAATCTTTGCTCGCATGTACACACAGAGAGCTGAAGTGAGCGTCGCGAGGAGTAACACGGAAACAAACACTAATATGAATGATGGCACGAAAGCTATGGTTCCTAACCTGGCTGCCACAGCCCAAGTGCGGGAATATTTTGGTTTAAAACAGAATGAACAAGGTGTGAGCTCATGAACACCGACGAGACGATATGTCGAATTTGTTTGAAAGTAGTGGCGATGAAGAAGGGGAGGTGCAGCAGAGCCTTTGTCCTGACAGTCAGCACTTACTGAGGCGTTTGGTTGGCAAAGTAAATATATATAAAACAGCGCAAAATGGTGCACATTCACAGACAGTGTCGTTCGCTACATTGCAAAAGAAATGCAGCCCTTCAATACGGTTGAAAAGCCAGAAATGGTACAAACATTTGACAGACAGTACGAATTGACTGGGAGAAAGTACATGTCACAAACAATTCAGGAACTGTATAAACTCCTTTTTATTTATCATTTTTATTGTTGTGTGTGTGTTTATACCTGCAGTTTTTCTCTATTTTTGTTTGTTTAATTTATTATATTGTTTAATTTATTTAATTAAAACGCTCTTGACCTTCCTATTACAGTTAAATACTATTAAAAAATTGAAGTGTATTGCTTTTGATATGGTGTACTCACTTCATTACGACATATAATTGCATTAATGAAAAAATGATGTTTCAAAATAATATTGACAATAATATCATTTATTGGAAATAATTTTTTGGACAATTAAATTTGTTATTGTGACAGGCCTAGTAGCATTCATGGGGTTCAAAAAGAATTAGACATAATTTAAGACAGACTAAAGAGTGACATATAATAAGATGGGGAATCAACAAACTGTTCAGTAGCAGCAAACAAAGTAAGAGTCGTTCAGAACAACTGAACCACCAGTGCAGTGCAGTGAAGGTAAAGTGACAGTCTGATGGGTTTTAATGGATTTGATGAAAATGCCTGACCTAAACAAAAGTTTTAAGAATGTGTTTTGCAAATTGAAGAGTTGAAAGTTTATTTCAACTGATCAGCAAAGTTAAGGTGAATCAACAAATTAGAAATTAAATGTTTAATCATTGTAAAGGCTTTGATAAAATAAAATAAACAAACGGATAAATAAATAAAATAAACAGGCAGTTATCTGGTCCTCCACCTCCAATCCAATTATGAAACCATGTACACAGGGATGAAACTATTATAGTCTTAAATAACTGTTTTATTATATTCCTTACAAGAAATTACTAGATATAATTAGCAGCTGTGGTATTTATCAGGATTTTTAATAAAGCATTGTTAATGCAATGGGAACATAACCTAAAAAACCCCCCCAAAAAACATCAATAACCAAGATTTTTATGGCTACTTTTATACAAAACAAAACAAAAAGCTCAGTTGTACTTTCTTGTACAATAAATGTAAAATATGCCGATTATTACTTTATAATGACATTTAATTGCCTACTTTGATCAAATAAAATGACCAAACAAATAAATAAATAAAATAACAAACAGGCAGTTGTCTGGTCCTCCACCTCCAATCCATAATTTGTCTGCTATTCCACCTCTCACATTTTTTATATATTCACAGAACAAATGCTGTAATATCACGTACTTTCATCTGAAAGAATAACCGTGAAATTGAGTGTTTTTTGGTCATGGGGGCTTTTTGTGCCTCTCTTAGTGACTCTCTTATAACAGTGAAGGATTTTGATGAGTTTTTCTACATTTTAAACTGTAAATCCTGTCTCACAGTTTGTAATGCTTGTTTTTGTTTCTGTGTGGTCCAGATCCTGCTTCTTTGCCATCCCAGCTGAACAAAGCTCCTGCAGACCTCACTCCTCCTGAGCTCCCTCCTAAGGGCATACGCAAAAGACCAGTCCTGCCAAAGGTACGACCAGCCCCAGAAAGTTATTTTGGATTAATTTACTGTTTTCTTTAAATAAACTGAGAGCCCAAACAGGGTCTGACAGTTACACTGCTCTGTAAATATTCACTCCAAACATGACGCTGGTGTTGAATAAGAGCAGGATGAGGCTCATAGTCGTGCATATTTCCTTTTCCTCTCCTGTTTTCCTCGTCCCTTCTCTCCTTCACAAACTCCCCGTGTTCGTTCCAGGAGCCTGCTGAGTGTGCCAGCCCCATCATGAAGAAACCTCCCGTGAGTTTCCTCTCCTTTTCCTAACTTCATCAAAAATGGACTTCCTGCTGAGTGTGTTGCTGTGTTTTCTGTCGTCTAAGAGAGACTTCATGTTTGACTTCAGATTCAGCATGTTACATGTCTTTATGGTACCTTGGGTTTGGGATTAAAAACTAAATTAAACGGGCAAAGACATGCTGCCAGTGTCTGTTTGGCTCAGATCTGAATGAATCCTCTATTAGGACTCAAATTTGGAGAAGATACTCAAATTTGGTCAATGAGTGAACGAGTAGACTTTACTAGTGAAGTAAAAAGTGTCACTAGTACTGTTAGTGCTTTTAGTAAAGCTTTGAGTTTTTACAAGTAATGTTTTTAAGTCTACAGGTACCAGCAGTAACACAACGGTTTACTTGTAGATGATGTTACTTTACTAGGAAGGTCACCTCACGCTAACCTGACACGCCAGATGGACAGCTCCATATTGGAAATATTTCGCTAATCCATCTGCGAAGGAGCCCTGCAAACATGTTTTCAGGGGGAGGAATCTTCAAAAGCAACAGCAGCTATGATTGGATGATCATTTGGCTCATCATAGACGAATTCACATCAAGTAACGCTGCTACGTGTGATGTAGCCACTATGGCTAACAGCTAACGGCCATTAACTGTTGTTTGCCCTTGTAAGCCGTTAGCCATTAGCCATAGCAGCTAATGTCTAACTACCTTAAGGCTATCGTTTCACATTAAATTATACCACACAGATGTAACATTTAACACTTAGATGTGACATGAACCTCGTCAAAAAAAAATCCCTACAAAGCATATTTGGCCAAGCATCACCGAGTCACCATGATGACCACAGGCTAACCGGCATTAGCTGCCATTATTTTCAAACATGCAGTCACTTCCTGTTGGGTCCTGCAGCTTAAGCATTTAGCTGAGTGAAGTTGGACAATAAAGGCTGGCAAGACGGAGATGCAGGATTTCAGAATCAGGCAGGTCCGTCTGCTCTGCAAGGCTGCACTCATGCAGTAGTGCACCAAAAACCTTTATTACTAAAACCAATTATTTTTTCTAGTGCTATTTGTAAACTCAAAATATCTCTCTAGTAGAATAATATAGAACTTAGAATAATTTAGAATCAACTTTATTGGTCAGGTATGTTACTCATACAAGGAATTTTGCACCGGTTTACTTCACTCTCCAAGTACAGAATAGATACACAAAGAGTATTTTCTGCATTATAAACAAGATAGAAGCAGAAATCACAAGGCAGGAATTAACATTTTAAATAAAAGTTTAACAATTGTGTTAAGATAAGAATAGAAATAGACAGGAATAAGTAACATATGTACAATGTACAAGATAAAACAAAAAAGAGAAAGAAGGTTCAAAGGTGCAAAAACATGGGAGGACGATATGTACAATGAATAATCATATGTTCTTCTGTTGTAGTGTGAGAAGACTGTTTTTAGTTCACTAGTACTGCTACTTTCACTAGTTTTAATGGTAGTACTGGTAGACCTAATGCTAATGAAGCTGGAGGGATTATAACCAAATCCAGCACCCTGATTGGTTGCAATATTTTTGAAAGCCAATAGAAGCGTCAATTTGCTTTTCCCGTCCACTTATAAGCATTTAAGGCTTATTGGTAGTACTGGTGAACATATTTAACCCTACTAATAGTACTAGTAGACCCAGAACAGTCTACCAGTAGTAATAGCAAACATTTTTCAATCTACTTGTTGTACTAGTGACCTTTTTTGTTTCACTAGCAAAGTCTACTCGCACACTAGTTCACCAAAATTAAGTACTTGAGTACTATAGAGCTGAACTATGGTTGATATCACAGATACCAAATTTAGGCTCAAATTACTTACGATAATTACGATAGTGCAGAGTATTAATCCTCCTAAAGGAGACCTGCTCATTGTGACACTAAATTGCTGTTAGGTGTGACGTTCTCTCTATTTTGCCCTGTGATTGGCAGGCAAACAGTAAAGGTTGTGCCTGCCTTTCCTCAGATGAGTCCAGCTCCTGCTCCCCACAGGCCAAAGAGAAAGTGGTATAGATAGCAGATGGAGGGGGGGATGTCTTAATGTTGCCCCCTTTAAACTAAAAATTCTGAGTTTGGTTTCTCAAACATTTATGAAAATAATCTCAACTGTTTATGTTTTTTTAATTTCATCTCTTTACTCTCTGGTGTAAATCTGTGAGTGTTTAAAGTTGTGCTTTCAGCAGATGAAGCAGATATTAAGTCACATCAAAGTTTTGTCCCTGACAGAGAGGGGTGCAGCGAGGACAACATCAATATTTAAAGCTCTCTCCTCTCTCTGCAGGTTTACTTTAAAAAGATCTTCAACGGCTCTCCTCTGAAAATAAACTACTGCACGACCTGGGAGAACCCAGCTGACAAAGGTTCATCATCAGATCAAACTCAAAGTGAACTTTTATTTGTCTGTCTGAGTGTCTGATCAGCTTTGTCTAAACTCTGTCTCCATCAGACCAGCATCTGATCCTGGGAGCAGAAGAAGGGATCTACACCTTAAACCTCAACAGCTCAGCGTGTTCAGAGGCCACGATGGAGCTGGTATGAAAGATATGATAATAAGACACACAGAAAAATCAGTTTGACCAGTTAGACTAAAACAGTGATTCACATTTTGATTTGATAAAGGCCTGATGTGTTGGCAGAGAGGCTGCAGGATGGATTTTTAAGGAAATCTTAACTTAAGTTCAGTCAGACAGCCTTCTCATTAAAGCTGCTGTGAGTTTGTAACAGCTTCAAGTTCATAAATGAATATGTTTCAGAAATGTAAGTTTCTATTTTCAAAGTGAACTGGTGTTGCTTCCTGAAATTTCTGGTGAATAAATCTATTTACTGAGTATGTAAGAGTATTCGGGCCATTTTAGATGGAAAAATAACTTTTTTGGAGGTCGAGATTGAAGTTAACCTGACAAGCCAGATGGACAGCTCCATATATCTGCCACGGAAATATTTCCCTAGTCCATCTGGGTGGGTAGCAGCCCTTTAAATTTGTTTTCAGGGGCAGAACGTTAAAAAAAAACACAAGCTTGTGATTGGACAATCGTTTGGCTCGTGACATTCATCACAGACAAATCCACATCAAGCAGGGTTGCCCCCTAATGAAGCATACATAGTGGCTAATGTAGCGGCTAATGGCTAACAACAGTTAAAAACAGTTCATGGACATTAACCATAGCGGCTAACTTAGCCGCTAACAGCTAACAACAGTCAATGACCGTTAGCCGTTACCCGCTAACTTAGCAGCTAACAGCTGGACTAAAATAAATGGGTAACAAAATTAAACTGGTCAAACATGTTAGGACATGGGACCTTTAATAACTGGGTTATTTGTTATGATTTAAATTTGTTAATTTATTAAATCTTAGACTCAAATAAACGTGTTGGCTGTAGTTTAATTGGTTAAATTATCGTTGCCTGTTAAATTGATTGTTTTATTTTTTCATACCAGATAAATAAAGCAGAAAAAGCTCCTTAATGTTTTTTAAACACTGAATAACGGATGTTTTCTCTTTCTCTTTAGTTGTATCCAGGAAAGTGCACCTGGGTCTACACCATCAGTAACGTCCTCATGTCTGTATCAGGTAAAGTAAAGAGTTATAGAAGAAGATTTCCCTCATTTAGGCCTGAGGCTCTGCTCTCTACAGAAACAAATCACAAGGCAGCCACAAATGAGTTTTAATAAACAGCTCAGAGAAAACAGGATCCAGGATCTGCTGCTGCTCTGGATTTAGTTTCAGCTGACACAAAACTCTCAGTTAGCAGTTTAAGTTATTTTTCTGCAGTTAAATATACAAACACAGATACAAATAAATACAATTAACAATCATCATGGACAGCAAAAGAAAAGATTGTTATTTATTGAAGTAATTTTTCATTTTTTTTAATGGATTGTTGTTTTTTAAGGCTTTTTTTTTATTGACAGTGGGTTGTATGGGTACTTTAAAACGGTTTTCCCACATTTTAACCTACAAAAAAAGGTCAAAATAAATTAATGCAATTTTATAAGTGCTATGTGACCAATGGAAATTAGAATTAGAATCAGAAATATTTTATTAATCATCATGGCGAAATTTGGTTGTTTCAGTTGTTCTTCTAACTGTAGGAATATCACATAAAGACATTAAAATAGAGAAGAGCTTATAAAATAAGGAAACAAACTAAGTAAACAGATTGCATGTAATATTCAAGCCATATCAACTATCTAATGGAGGAAAAATAAATAAATGATAAAAAAATAAATGTCGATAATGGTCTGTGACATACGCTGATGAAAGCTTTGGGAAATATTGATAATATTTTATATTTTTGTTTGACAGATCATTTATACAAATAATATAAACATATAGTTGCTTAGAAGTGTTCTGTGAGTTTTTGATAGGGCCTTAGCAGACTCTTTAATCACTAAATATATTTCAGATTAAGATAAAGATTTGAGGTCTCTAAAGCTTTTGTAGTAATAAATGTATAATTCAGTCAATAAATCTATCAATCTTTATTTGTATTGCGACAGTTCATAGCAAATATTAACTCAAGACACTGTATAATAGAGCAGGTCTAAGTCATGCTCTTATTTTGTATAAACACATACATGCATATCAACAAATATATAATTACATATCCATTCATTGATCCAGGCAAAGACAAAAGAACTTAAACTAACAATTTATGATAGAGACAAACCCGTGGACGCCCAGATCATAAATCTTTCCTCATCACATTTCCCTATGCTGAATACAGATACAATCAATTAATCTTTATTTGTGTAGCGCCATGTTTTTCTTAATTATATATTACATTAGATTAGATAGTACTTACTTATACCTTTGGGAAAAACTCCTTCAGGGAAATTAAGAATCAGTAGCAGTTGATTATTACAGATAAAAAGATAAATAAAAAGAAAAAAATAGAACTAAAAATAAAACTATTAATAAATATATGTAAATAAAATAAAAATAAAAATGTACTGCTACGGGCTGGCTAACCAGTTCTGTTTAATCCTTTGTAATTCTCATTCTGCTCAGGTTGGTATTTTATTATTATATATTTATACTTTTATGTTTGATGATCTGGATCTTTGAGTCTGGAATAAAGTGTGTATCCGTCCATCCTAAATTCATTCTCGTTGATTTAATGTCTGCAGGTAAATCGTCTCAGCTTCACTCCCATTCGCTCAAAGAGCTGTACGAACAGGCTCGAAAAGACCAGAGGATGGGCGCCCTGCCCACCCACAGGCTGCTACCACGGTACAGCGGGCCTTTTCTTATGTTTCTCTATTTTTAAATATGATTATCACCTTAATGATTAATCTGCCGTGTTAATTAAAAACATTTATCTGTTTGGCTTTAGGAAATTTGCAGTGACGACTAAAATCCCGGACACAAAGGGCTGCAGGACGTGTTCAGTTGGTGAATAAGTGTTTCTGTTTAAGAATAAATAAATAAATAAAGGATTTAACTTCATAAAGGGAGCGATTCTCCTGCTCTTTAACGTGAATCTTCTGTCTCCTCCAGCTGAAAACATCCTGCGTGGCTGCGTGTTCCTGTGCTGCGCCCTGGAGTCCAGCGTGGTGCTGCTGCAGTGGTACGAGCCCATGCACAAGTTCATGCTCATCAAGGTGGGTGATAAATATTCAAGTGTGCAAATATTCAAGTGTGCAGGGCCTCTCAGGCTCCTCCTGTTGTGATGGACTAAAGACAAAAACACATGATGGGAAAAGACGTGTTCTAGTAGAGACACATTTAGAGCCGGGACATGCAGGATAAGAACAGGCACCACCTCCCCTCCACAAACACCAACGCATGACTCAGCTGTTATTTTAATTTTTATTTTAATTTTTTAAAATTAGTTTTAATATCAGTTGTATAGAGTTTAAAATGCTGCATTAAAAAATCCCAATGAGACCATTTGTCCACTTTTTGGACACTTCAACAGTTAGTTTGGTTTCATATCTATATTTTTATTTTTTTAATGCAATATTTATTTATTTATTTATTTATTTATTTATTTATTTATTTATTTATTTATTTATTTATTTATTTTTATTTTTATTTATTTTTTATTTTACATTTTACAAGGACACCCAATACTGACCAAGCCTATACAATGACAACAGAAAAAATCAACCCCGAGACGACAACCAACAAGTGAAAAATTCAATTAATACACAAAAAAACAATGCAATATACTGTATGTACATGTATATATGCATACACACTCACTTAAAAATAATAATGCAATAAAAATGAAAAAGGGAAAAAGAGCTTTGTTTATTGTGTAAGCCAATTGTCCAGTTTAAGACATAGATTTTTTTTCAATAAAGGGGTCAGAAGTCCAGACTGGAGTCCAAGATGTGTTTTTTAGATTGGTTTAAAAATCAATTTCAATGCTATGGCTTCATTTTTAACCCTGTTTTCTGAATTTAAATGATATCAGTTGTATAAAGTCTAACACGCTGCATAAAAAAATTCCACTAAGTCCACCATTCGTCCACTTTTGGGCCACTTGAACAGTTATTTCAGTTTCATATCTATAATTTTAATTTTTTACTGCGTTTTTTTTTTCTTTTTGTAGAATTTTTTATTTTAAAAAGACGCCCAATACTGACCAAGCCTCAACATGACAACAGCAACAATCAACTTAGAGACAACAACCAACAACAAGGGGGAAAAGTAAAATAAATAATTATAAAATAAATAATGCAATATGTGTATATGCATAACACACACATTTTACTTATTTATTTCAATAAAGAGGTCAAAAGTCCAGAATAGAGTCCAAGATGTTCAATTTTTTTTGATTTCTTAATCAATTTTAATGCGGTGGCTTCATTTTTAACTCTATTTTCTTAATTTTGATAATATCAGTTGCATAAAGTCTAAAATGTTGTAAAATATGACGACTGGTTTCCTTTTTTGGAGACTTCTGCTGTTATTTCTATTTTATATCTATATTTTATTTTCAGAACTTTTCATTTTACAAGGACATCCAGTAGTGACCAAACCTCAACAATGACAACAGCAACAATCAACTCAGAGACAACAACAAACAACAAGAAAACAATAAAAAAATAAAGCAATACATGTACTTTTATATTCATATACACACTTATAAGATGCCAGCTACTTGTGAAAGCCAATTGTCCATATTAATACATGGATTTTATTTCAATAAAAGGGGCAGAAGTCTAAAATGGAGTTCAAGATGTATTATATTGATTTTGTAGTCATTTTTGATGCTTTGGCTTCATTTTTAACTCTATTTTCACATTTTTGATGATATTAGTTGTATAAAATCTAAAATGCTGTAAGACAAAAACACCCAATGGGACCACATGTCCACTTTTTGACCTGTTGAAACCCAGTTTAATGTTCTCATGTGAAACTGCTCGGGATTATATGGAATATATATTTCATCGGGATTATTTCATTATTTCTTTTTTTTAAAACTATATTTTTGGCATTTTGTGCCTTTATTGATAGGAGAGAGACAGTGGATAGGCTTGTGAAAGGGGGTGAGAGAGTAGGGGAAGACACTCTGCAAACTGGTCACAGGTGGGATTTGAACCTGGACCAGCAGAAACAAGTACATGGGGTGCCTGGTTGCTAACCACTCCGCCAAACCAGCACCCCGGTATTATTTCATTTCTGAAAAGGTACCAAAGTTGGACTCTATGGAGGGTGGGGTTTTACTTAAACGATTTCAGATTTGGATTAACTGAGCAAAAGGAAGTTCCCTCTGTCCTTTGACTTGTCTGCTGCATTAGTTTTATAAGTTTTATAAAGCTTTATATAATAAAAATATAAATGTAAATGTTCCTTACTTATACAGCCAACTACAACAACCCTTTTGGTGAACTTAAGTGCTTTACAATAGGTAGTAAGTTAAAAGCAATAATTAATAATAAATACAAGCAGTAAAAGCAATAAAATACAATAAGATAAGATAAAACTGAGTAAAAGTAAAAGTTCACTGCTGGGTATTAAAAGCCATCCTAAATAAATATGTCTTCAGTCTAGATTTGAAAAGGCCCAGGTCAGAAGCTCGGTCACCCAGTGTCCGTATTTCCAACTATAACTTTAGAGACAGAAGAGATCCTAAATGTCTGTAATGGAAAAACAGTTCCTCTAAACGAGGACACTAATGATGGTATTAAAAATAAGTTTGAACAGATACTGTGCAGTAAAATGTGATTGATTTGTCTTTGTTTGTCTTTACTCTTTTATTGAACTGTTAACAACGACAGCAGTAAATGAAACAGACAGAGCAGCTTTTATGGCCTCTATTAAATCCATGAATGATCCAACTGCAAACACTTCCCCCGTCTGAGCTGCTCCGACGGAGACGCAGAAAAATCACAGCTGAGTTTCTTCACTCTCGTCCGTCTTCTCTCCCCCGCTGCAGCACTTTGACTTCCCCCTGCCCAGCCCTCTGCGGGTCTTTGAGGTGGTGGTGGTGCCGCACCAGGAGTACCCGCTGGTGTGCATCGGGGCCTCGCGGGGGTCCAGCCCCAACCTGCCTGTCTTCATAGAATACATCAACCTGAACTCCAACACTTCCTGGTTCACAAACTCCGGCTTAGGTGAGATGATCCTGCATTATCATGAGAGAGGGCGGCTTTGGAACGCTTTTACTTTCCTTTCTTGTTTTGATATACTCAGTTTTTATTATCATTATTTTGATTCCACTATATTTTATGTATTCTTTTATCTATTATTAGTATTTATTATTATTTTATTTATTTATTTTTCCTCTTTTTAGCTGTCCTCCATCTGCCCTCGTCTTGTCTATCTTCCTGATGTGATGTTGTCAAATTATCTATCTACTGTCTTATCATCTCTTTGTCATTATGCATAAACCAGCTGTTTCAATCCTTCCAGTTTTTTCTATTTTCTTTTATTTTGTTGCTTTAGTTAACACGACCCTCTGTGCCTTTTCCTCTGACTCTCGTGGTCTCTTATGCACTGATAGTTGATTTTATTCTACCTTTTTCTGCCTTTCTTCTGTCTGTTAAAGCACTTTGTAAACTTCTGTTTTAAAAGGTGCTACATAAATAAAGTTATTATTAATATTATTATTTGAGGGCATCACCTGATGTTAATGTGTTTAAAAACAAACTCAAGACCTACCATTTTATTTTGGCTTTTACCTGGATAACCTTCTTCACTTTATTATTATTTTATTTGTTTTACCTTTTACTTCATCGAAATTTATTTTTGATTTTACTAAAGTATTTCATGATATATTAAATTTTACATTTCAACCTAACCTCCAGTGTTTACTCATTTTAAACCTTTAAGATAATAATAATAAGAATAATAAACTTAATTTGTATAGCTCTTTTAATAACATTGCTTTACGAAGTGCCACTCGGAGTTGCTTTTCACTTCCTGTGGTGACAGGAGGTCAAACCATTTTTGTAGTTCTTTTGTGTTGCTAGCACAGTCAAGAGTGTTGGCCCTCACTGAGAGATGACTACAAAAATGGACACATGTGTTCATCCGGTTGTTTAACACGGCTGAAAATGATCATCTATTAATGTCGTTCCCGCTCCTGCCCGCTCCCGTTGCTTTTGTTTCCCATCCCGTCCTGATCACAAGATTTATTAAAAAACGACTTCCATCCTGTGGGATTCTCGCGGGAATCACGTGACTCCAGGATTTCCCAAAAGATGTCATCCTCTATTCTGCACCTCACCAGTGATGTACGGACAAAGAGCATTAAACAAAAGCACACACAACGATCTTATACACATCAGAATTAAGGCTGTACCCACTTACCACATGTTAAGATGACGTCTGGTTTCATATGCTGTCTGCCAGGAAAGATAAACATAATGGCTAGGTAAAGGTCAGACTTAAGGCAGGAGTTCAACCAAGAGTTCAACAAAACCACAGGACCAACTACAGGATGTGAAATGGACGCCCCCCACCCCAGCCCCTTCTCACTAAAACCACAGTCCTGCCTAACAGAGACTGCACCGTGACGTTTTATGACACATTTGACCTGTTGAACAAACATGTTTGTGCTGATCTGCCCTAACATAAAATGACATCTTTGGATAAATGTTAGCATTAACTTGTATATAATTATAATACGCCAATCCGTCTAGGCAGGAGATGTTCAAAAATGTTTTCAGGGGCGAAACCGTCAAAAATAACAGCAGCTTGTGATTGGACGATTGTTCGGTTCGTCACTCTCATCACAGACCAATCCACATCAAGCAGAGCTGCTAGGTATGATGGAGCATACGTAGTAGCTACATGTAGCGGCTAACAGCTAACAACGGCTAACAACAATTAACCGCTACAGCCATTAGCTTAGACTACCTTAAGACTCAAGTTTCACATTGAATTATACCACACAGATGTATCATTTAACACTTATAAGTGACATGAACCTCGTCAAAGACAATCCCTACCAAGTTTTTCTTGATAAACTTCTGAGGAGAGCAGATTTCACCAAGTATCACCGAGTAACCATGACGCCACAGGCTAACCGGCATGTCCGTGGAGGATTTTCGCACTCTTTCCCAGTTTCCCAGCAGTGATCCTCGATCAGAAGAAGAGCAAAAACATGATTTCCTGTAAGACAAGCTTCAAGTGACGTTCCTTGCTCCTCTTTTAAAGAAAAAAATGAGTCAATTTCTGATTAAAAAAAAAAAGAAAAAAAAAACCTGGATACTGAGGCTGCTTCAGAAGCCGCCGTAGCTTTCACTTCCTGTTGTTGTCACGCAGCTCCCGCCTCTCTGCCCTGATTGGGCCGTTAAGCATTTAGCCGAGTGAAATCATTGGACAATAGAGGCAGGCCTGACTGCTCTGCAAGGCCAGGGACTTTTCAGAAAAAACATGGACTTCATTTCTTTTTTCTTTTTTCTGAAAAACTTCAAAATGTGAATTTCAATTGTGCAATTTTTTAAACGAAACAACAACGAATGAATGAATCACAATTTCCGAAATATGCAGTTTGTTACCATAATTAATGTGATTCTCTCCAACGAACTAAATTTAACTTTCTGTTTTCCCTTTTCTTGTTTTGTGTCTTCTTCCAGAGAAACCTTGTCCAGAGGTCGTTCAAGTGAACCAGTTGGACATGAGTTCACTGCTCGTCCTAATAGAAAGTGAGTATCATGGGAAGCCTTACATACATCACTAATAAAGCACAGGATGAGATTTAAGGAGTGATTCTGCTTCGAGGTTTAAAGAGCTTTAGAGATCAGAGAAATACAAAAACATCTACTGTTACAGAAAATATTTATAGAGATGTTGTACAGACGGGGTGAGACTGCATATGACATAAATCTGTTTGTTAAAATGGACTAAAAAACGTATAGTGCTTTAAAAAAATAACTCAAGAACCTCTCTGCTGAGCTGATAGAGCGCCTCTGTCATAGTGAGATCCTCTGTTGCATGAATAAAATGTTGAGTTGCATTAGATCAAACAGGTTTGCCATGTTAATGTGTTCACTCTCCGTCTGTGATGCAGCAGGACGGCTCTGTATTCATGTTTAAAGAGCGATAAAACAGGGCTGTCATTCACTAAACAATTAGCTTTATTTATACTCAAGAGACATTTTAGCTATTTACAACCATATCAAGTAAAAATACTCATGTTAATATAAAGTTAAAGCAAAATGATAACAGGCTGTTCAAATCTAAGACAGGAATAAAATCAGGAAAAACTGAGTAGTACTATATTGAAAAAAAAACTCCTCAGGAAAATTAAGAATCAGTAGCATTTGATTATTCCAGATGCAAAGACATATATAAAAAGAAAAAAAATAGATCCAAATAAAATAATACTAATATACATTAATATAAATCAAAAATAAATTCAAATAATTCAAATAAAATAAATAAAATAGGGTGATAGTGTGAATGAAACGGGGTACAGCTGACTTATGAGGTGAACAAATGAACCATGAACCAGCTGGCTCTTCTATAAATAAATAGGCGTTATTAATAAGTAAATAGGTGTTATTAAGTTAAGTTAAAACCAAGGAGGGACAATATATGAGTCCTTCTCCATTGTTTCTGCAGTTAAACTTCTTTTATTTAAATTGAGAGATTTCTTTGTGATTGTCTTTTGGTTTTGTAGGTCACATCACTCCCATGTGAGCTTCTGCTTTTCATGTTTTAAGCTGCGTTAGACTAAAGATGATTCATGTGGTGGTGTGTTTATTATTTCTGTGTCCACACTGAACATCCTTCGTCCTCTCCTGCAGAGTCAGTTCACGTCGTCGGACTGGAGGGGGAGCTAAAGAGCAGCAAGCCTCAGCAACACGAGACCCTCCCTCATGATGTGGAGTCAATAGGTGAGAGCGTTCAGGGACAAATCACAGAATTGGAAATCAGAAGATCCGGTTAAGTTCTCTGATACTGACTCTGCCTTTCCGTCTGTTTAGTGTATTTCGAGGACACGCTGTTGGCGGTGTGGCGTCACGGCTGGCAGAGGAGGGGACAGAGCTTCTCTGAAGTTTTGGAGGAGACCAGCGACCCGAGGAAGACCTACAGGCTGATCCGTTCAGACAGGTACAGGAAACCACTGTCTGATGAGCTGTTTCTAAACCAGTGGGTGATGTTTGTGTGGGATAGGGCTGCTTGATCATGACCAAAATTAACATCAATATTAGAATCAGAAATACTTTAATAATCCCCAAGGGGAAATTTGGTTGCTTCAGTTGCTCTTATGCACAGTATAGCAGTAAGAATATCAAATAGAGACATAAGAATAGATGAACTCATAAATAAATCATGTAAAAATGAAAGAAACCAAGTCGAAACATGCCTAATCATTAAGTTTTATCAGCTTTTTTATGAGGGAAAAAAATAAGTTAAGTGAGACTGTGAACAAAGCTAAGGAATTTACACTGTTTACATTAACAATATTTACAATATAAATATAATTTGACATCACTGTGTGACAGTAATGTTTTCTTATTAACAATATTTAAAAAAGATCATAGGCAACAGTGAAAACAGTCCAAACATTAGATCCCTGATCTCATTCTGTAGACTGAAACACAATCAGTAAATGAAAATACAAAGTATTGCAAATATGTACAAATAGGATATCTGAAAATAACACAGAACAAGTGCAGCATGTCATGATGCCCAATCTGATAGTTTTATCTACATGAATGTAGATCAGTTATTTTAGTCAGCACTTGATTCATCGCTCGGCTCTTGAGGAAACAATTTTTTCTGTCTTTTTGCACATTAATATTCCAGCAAAGCAGCGCATGGCTTCACCTCCAGTTTGTTGTTTTTCATGATAGATTTTAAACTATGATATGACACTTCAGCTCTGTTTCCATCAATATTTTCTGATCCATTTTTCTGTAGAGTCCCCCAGTTGTACCTTAAAAGAGTTTAACCTCTCCTGAGACCTAAAATAGTTTGATTCATATATGCCCAAATAAAATTCAATTTTTAATTTTTATGGAAAAAAAATCTTGATAAAATGGAATCACAAACGCAATTTTGTGCAAAGACCCTCAAAATAGTATGCCCAAGGGCTGGACAATATTACCTAATTTCAGTATCACGATTAATTGAAGCTCTTACCTCCATTAAGATTAATGAACGATTATTTTATGACATTAGTGGTGATACCAACGGTCATCAGCCCGGTCTCCCTGTAGTATTCACACTTAACTTCTTTCTGCTTGATGTCCTCTGCACAGAATCCAAAATGTGCCCAAACAATGGAGACGGTATTTTCTTGGCTCCAAGGTCCTCTGATAGATTGACGCTTGACTCCTCCATGTTGGCAGCGCGTCATGCGCTTTTGCCGAAAATGAACGTAGACTACATGGAGGGGGCGTGGCCACGTGACTTACACAGTGAAAATAATCAAAATAATCGTCATGAGTGAAATTACTTTGATAACAGGGTCTAAATGCCGATTTTGATTATATTTCAATTAATTGCTCAGCCCTAGCATGCCCCCAGAGTTTAATTTTTTTTAATTACTTCAGCCAAGGAGGTTGTGTTTATGCCAGTTGTTTGTTTGTTTGTTAGCAAGATTCCACAAAAACTGCTGCACAGATTTAGCTGAAATTTTCAGACGTTGTTCATGGCCCAACTTAAAAATGATGAGATTTGGTGAGCAAAATTACCACCATTAGCAAATTATCATTTTTGCTCAATAACTGTCTTACTAATAATTTTATCAACATGATTCTGAGTGCTAGGTGTGTGTTTTCAGGGTCAAAGAATCATATTATGATGGTAACTTTATCATGGAACTTTCTTATAGATTGTAACAGAACAGAAATATTTTTGTTTTTTAAATTATTATATTGAACCAAAATAAAAAAAACAATACCTCATATTCATTAGTTAATTTTCAGTAAATTTTTATTTATTCTTACTTTTGTTAGTTTTAAGTTATTTCATTGACCATGTGGGTTTTTCTTTATTTAACAGAAGGGTACCAACACTTTTGTGTTTGGCAGAGATCTGTTAGTTCTGTTTTGTTTTCCAACAGTATTGAATGGTACAGATCACTTGTTCAAGCTTTTCCGACATTTGATAAATAAAATGTCTTTTTTGAAGTGTCCATCATGATCAGAATAACAGACATTGTTTGTTTATTTGCACATTTTTAAAAGAAGTAACAAAGACAGAAAATAAACAATTAAAATTAAATCAAATGTGCAGGTGAGGTAGAAACCCGTGGAGGCTTATCTTAAAACACATACAGAGAACCAACAAACCAACTCTTCATTGAACTTAAGACATTAAAATTTAAGGACCTGGTTGATATGAACTATCCAAATTATGTATAAAGTTAAAAACCATATGCTACCCAACAGAATCCAAAGGTTTTTTCAAATCAGAGGAAATTTTATGTTCAAAAAACAACCAGTGAGAACGAATATGAAGCTTGACTGTGTCTCAGTTAAAGGAGTTACTTTATGGAACAGCTGCAGTGATGAACTGAAATCATGTAAAACAATAGGTAGGTTTAAATTCATCTTTAAAACTGAAATATTAAACAGATACAGAATGGAAAAACAGCGAGAAAATCAGTAACATCATGGGTGTGTGTGTCCAGTGATGTGTCATTATTGTCTTTGTTTTGAAATTTGTTGTTATTGCTATTATTTGTCTGAGCTTGCTGTTGCATTTGTTGCTAAAAATGTTGATGGCTCAGACCTGAAGAGGCTTCAGGGTGAATTTAAGTAAGACATTTTTAAAATGGAAAAGGGGTGGGACTAGAAAAGTTTGTTACTTCTTCCTACACCCTTTTCGAACTGAATCTGTTATATTTTCTTGCAAAGATTAATGATAGTAGAAGAATGCTGTAATTGCTATTTGCCTTTGCTTACCTTTTATATTTTATTTTGTTGGATTTGTATAGAGATATACATATGTACATTTTTAAGTTCGAAATAAATATTCATTCATTCATTCAAAACCTCACCTTAAGCAATTAAAAAGTTAAAACTTAAATACAGCAAAAGTAAGATTATAAGTTAACGCAAATAAATTTACCTTATTCAAAATTTCATACAAACATGTTTTTAAATGTGGTGTCTAACAAAGTCACACAACTTTAACAGAAACAATAGATTCAACTTTTTTCTAGATCATTTTTTGACATCTTCAGCTCCAAGTTTGGGTTAACAATTCAGAAAGACAAATGTTACCTGTTAATAAAAATGCTTAAAGGTCAATAAAAGCCCCCCTGAATGCTTAAACACATTCTGGATTAGATAGATGAAACATCGATGAGCCTCTTGTGACCCCCTCAATTGTCAAAAGTTTTGAAATTTTAGACTTAATTTAAGTTTGCTCTGATGTCCCTGTCTCCCCTTCACCCTCACACAGGATGGTCATTATGGAGACGCGTCTGACGGAGGACCAGACGGGGCTGTCCAACCTTTATGTTCTGGAAATAGCAGAGAACTACGTCATGCTGCCCTGATTCTGCTGTCTGCAGGCACAAAGCATCATGGGAGACTCTGAGACCCTCTTCTACAGCCCAGGACTTTCTTCTATCATCATGACGGACACGGACGCATCACTGCTGCTGTACTTCGTTTTAATTAAGCAGCCGCAGCGTAGAGGAAAATGACGTCAGGATTGTTGTGCTGCAGTCTTAATCCTCCAATCTGGTGGAGTCCGCTCTAATTTATGCTGATTTCAGCTCAGTTTGTGACACTGAGAAGATACCAACACAGATGGCTGAGGAAGCGTTAATGAGGACAGAAGGAGGGCTCGTCTCTGATTAAAACACAAGGATCTACTTTCTTCTCCCACAAGTTGTTGATCACAGCAGCAGCTGCCTGAAGAGACTTAAAAATGCAGCTCTGCTTCCTGAATGTGTCACAGCATCACAGAAAGATCAGCAGATCTGCTGTTTGTTCATCCTGTTTGTCACTTTTACTTCAGTGTTGGATCAGAGATGCTCACCTGTGACTGCCGTTACACTGTAATAAAGTTAATTCACACAACATAACCAGAAATGTGTTAAGTGGCTGTTTTAGAGTCTTTTGGGGCCTGTGCAGTGATTTAGGGGGAACCTCTTCCCCCCTTAATCACTGAAATGAACATTATAATACAGCAACAAACAAATGTGCAAAAGCTTTCCCCCAAAAGTCAAACTAGGATACAAGATATACAAAATCTAAGTCAGAATCATGAGAGATTTAAAATTCTTCTGCAGTAACACTCCCCTAAACATGCATTCGTGTATTTACTTTAAAATGATCATTATATTCACTCTACTTTCAGTTGTCTTCTTTATTTTCTTTTATGTCCACAGTTTGGCAGATAGTTCCTCTCCCTCCCCAAAGACTTTCACAGGGTAACAAACTATTTTACAGGAATAATACAGCACGTTGGAGTAGCTGCATACAATCAGATGGGGCCCCATTAGGGAGGTTTTCTACTGTCAATGATTTTTTTGTGATTCTTTTCAAACAGTCGTATCATTAATAATTTAATGTGTATGATTTTCTCTGGTGGTGTTTTTTTTTTTTTAATTAAAGATGCTATGAGGAGTTTCTAAGTCATTACAAAAAGTCTCCCTTTTAGATATATGCCTGATCGAAATACACACTTTAAGATGAGTTTTATAGATTAGATTAGATTAGATTGTACTTTATTAATCCCTTAGGGAAGACTCCCTCAGGGAAATTATGATTCCAGTTGCATTATATTATAATTAAAAGATAATACTTGTAGACTTGTAGGTTACTGCTGATGCTCCTTCACATAGCATCAAAATAGGTTATCTATAAATGCTATTCCTTAGCTTCATGGTCGGGTCGAACAGGACTGGACTGGCCTGGATACTCAACTTCGGGAACAAGACAATTAAAACTAGAGCAAATTTATATTATTCAGACACGTCTTAGAGCACCGGGCTGTAAGTAGCAGCATATATAGCCGGCTACAAAACTACGATACTAAGTTTTCCAAAAATTGCTTGTCGTCACACATCAAAAACTACCGCTACGTAACTAGAAAGAGATACATTACCTCGCTGCTTTGCATCCTGTACGTTGTTGAAAAAAGAAGTTGTAAAGCAATGCAGAGTTCTGAGGAAGGTCCGAGCTGCATTCATTAGCATCACAACAAACACACGCTTTGGCTTGGGTCACGTCTTTACGACAGTCGCCGCGCATGCTCATGGGTAGCAGAGTCTTTATGTCGCCGGTAATAGATTCTCCTCATAGCACCTTTAAGCCTAAAAAAGTTTGAAATAATATCAGTGCTTGATGTTTTTATAGCTACCTGATTAAAAGCACATTTTTGTGCTGAGTGGTATGAGTGTGAGAATTTGATGCTGCGAAGAAAATAAAAATGCTTTCTAAAATCAGTGTTACTGCCAATCACTGACATATCCCAGGATGCCTTAAAATTACATGAAAGGAACTACGTAGCATGTAGCATATTGAAAACAATTCATATTTTCTTTTTTTAACCTTAAAACATTATGGTATCATGAAAAAAATTGAAGCAAAAGGCTTAATGTCTTTTTTAATTATAAATATTTGCTGTGTTTGATTTGGACTGATGTTAGTTAAGAAATCAAGCCTAAAAAAGTTGGAGATAATATAAATGTATAATACATTTTCAGCTAACTAATGGAAACCACATTGTTAAGCTTATCATTATAATTGCCCTTTTCCACTGGCACGCCTTGGCCCTACTCGATTTGCAGCGTGTTTCCACTAGCCTGGTACCTCCTAAAACAAGCTAGTTTTTGCACCTACTCCACTCTGGTTCTAAGTGAGTTGAGTTGATACTAAAAGATGACGTCACCGACTGCCGGCTACTGATTGGTCAGACAATGTCCTCATCGATGAGTCATGAGGGCGACGAGCTAGCATACTAGTGGTAGCTACCATTAGCTTACCCTCATACGTCTTTTCTTTGCAGCTGGATTGCTCTCGTCCTCGGCTTCATTCTGTTGTATAGCTTCCAAAACTCTCCTGTGCTTCTCAAGGGGTATTTCTTCTTACCACCTGCAGCCTTCTTCTGCTTTCCTTTTTTACTCAGTTTGTGACAAAGAGCCACAGATTGTTGTGTTGCGCTCAAAATAAAGTCACTGCAGTGCCTCTCAGCTGTTTACAGCGACACTGCACCCCGTTGGGCAGGCGACTGGGGCTAATGGAAAAGCAGCACAAGGCCAGTAGAGTAGAGCCGGGTACAGTCGAGTAGAGTAGAGTAGAGTAGGGCTAATGGAGAAGGGCCATAAGTGATTAATTGACTGTGTGTAGAAAATATTAATGCATGAAAATCTTGGACAAGGACGAAACGTCTGCTACTCACACGAGGTTGGTCCAGTTGACATAATTATGCTTGTTTGAGATTTATCTTGACCTTCATGACTGAGAATATCCACAGATTCATGAAAATCAGTGTTACTGCCCAATCACTGCCACATCATAATACAAAACATAAAAGAAAAAAAACTTTGTGTTTCACATATTGAAGTTTTTTTTTTTACCTAACTATGAAGGTATGACAAAATCCCAGAATTCAAAGGCTTATTTTTTTTAAATTATAAATGTTTGAAGTGTATGATTTGAACTTGCGTTGGTTTAAAATAATCAGGCCTAAAAGAGCTGAAATAATATCAGTGTACATTTTTACAGCTACCTAATGAAAAGCTATTTTTTGCACGGGGCAGTATGAGAGTGATTGTTTCACACAGCATAAAACATAATGCATAACAATCTGTGTTACAACCAATGATTGACATATCTTCATTCAAAACAATAAATCTACTTTGCATATAGCATATTGAAATTATTTTCTTCCCACCAAAAATAAAGTGGTATCTCTGAAAAAAAAGAAAAGCTTTTATTTTCATTGCAATTTGGTAAAAAAAAAAAAAATGTTATAGGGCTGTGCGTACAGAAAAGTGAACAGTAATGTTGGATGGTGTAAAAATACAACAATAAATTTGAGATCTTTTAGATTTATATTTTATTTCTAAATGGAACAGAATGAATTAATGGACATTTAAATGCATGGGATCATAGGAAAGTGGCTGTTGGTGTCACATAAAAAATAACTACAAAATATAGCTTAAGGGTTAAAAAAAAGACAGAAATATGAAATTCAAAAGGGTTAAATTATTTCAAATTGTATAATATGTGATTTGTATGATCTGGACCAATGCTGGTGTAATAAACAAGCCTGAAGTAGATGATATAACATTTTTACAGCTACCTTGTGAAAATGGCATTTTTTGGCCCTGACAGATACGAGTGTGGCCTTTTTTAAGCAACATCAAACCATAATGGTCAAAATGGTCCAAATATAAGAAATGTACAACTTGTGATTCTTTTTTTTAAGCTTAAGAGTGTTATTTCCACTTTTTTTAAACAGAACAGTTTTGCTGTAATAATTGGTCTGTTTCTTATTTATTACTCTGGTATCCCCTTGTGATGTCTCTCCACGGGGCCCCACATGTCTGGCAGCGGCCCTGGGCGGGGGGCTACCACCCTTTCTTTAAGGTGGTCCTGCTGTGTGTCACTGTGAGGTTAAACGGGAGGTAAATGAGGCGTGCTGTCCGGGGCCGGGTGCCCTCTCTTTACCCCCCGTCACATCAGGGGAGTGCGCAGAGTCAGACCGGGCCAGCAGCAGCAGCGGCAGCAGCGACGCATCCGCACGTCGTTACGCACGGAGACCGATGGACGGAGGCAGACTCCCGGCCGAGGATGCTGCTCACGCCGGCTCAGGAGGGCTTTCTCTGGGGCTTGGTTTGTCCTGTGGCGGGGGTCCGATCGCTGCTGTAGGATGCTCTGGAGCGGACCGGGGGTGCTGGTCGGCCTAGCTGAGCTCGGCTGCTGCTCGCCGTCGCCTCTCCCATCTCTCCTCTAGTACTTTTTTATTGTAGCGTGTTTTTTTTATTTCCAGGTCAAAATCTCAGTTTCCTGTGCGGCTTGTTTGGACTAAAAATGGCCGGAGATGGCGGCGCTCTGAAGGATATCAATGAGATTAAATCCCAGTTCCGGACCAGGGAGGGTTTCTACAAGCTGCTCACCCTCTCGGACTCCCAGCAGCGGGGCGGCCTGCCGCGGGGTCCGTCCTCCGGAGCCACGCTGGGCCCCGGGGCCGGAGCCGCTCCGATACCCGGCGGAGGGGTCGGGCTGCTGCAGGGGCCCGGGGCTGCTGCTGCCGCCGCCTCCTCCTCCTCCAATGCCGCAGCCAACTCCTCTCCTGCGGGCTTCCTGCCTCCGGTCCGGGTCTCCATGGTCAAGCTCCAGCCCGAAGACCCGAGCGAGGAGTCGGAGCGGGTGTGCTTCAACATCGGCCGGGAGCTTTATTTCTACACGTACACGAACATCAAGAAGGTGAGCCTCCATCCATCCATCAATCCATCCATCCTCCGCCCGGCGCTGGGCGCTCCGGGTTAGCTTAGCATGCTAGCTCTGCTAATGTGATGCTGCTAGCTCCAGATTCGTCATGTTTAAAGCAGAGCCTCCTCCTGAGCCTGAGCCCAGATAAACCCTCCGACATGTAGGTTTAATGTTTGTTATTCACAAGGACGGGTTTGATTATTAAGAGGCCCCAGGCAAGGACCAACACGAGGCCCTCCATCACCAGCTAAATGACACAAATAGGTCTGAAATGTCAGAGGATGAGACTGATGAAGAGCCTGGTGTGAAGGGAAAGCCTTCAGTTATCATTGGTTTATGAGGATAAAATGACATTATCTAGATTTGTAATACTTACCCCTTAAAGGTTTTGTTCTAAATTAATAAGGGATTCACAATATTGTCAGAAAAACATCACTATTACCTTAAATTTAAAATATGCAAATCATTGCTGCTGCTATTTGGCTCGACATAAAAATCCATATATCAGCAGTAAAATTTACACAGATGTACCATCATCGATTGTCAACTTTTACACCAACACTATGTACTGGCACTATGTAACTTCAGTGTGGATGGTAGGAACACTTCACACTAAAATACTATAAAAGCACTTGGAGAGCACAGAGCGCCACAGTCCTCACCCACATAGTGATTTTCACCATAAATATTAGTTCTACCTTTATTTAATCTAAATATTTAGATTCCTTAGCCATTAAAACATACCATTAGCAATTGGATTCATCATGATATCTATTTTAGTTTAGTAGTTATTTACAAAAATCGCAGCTTTCGTCATGGCGGATCCCGGTGATCAGGATCAGTCCCAAAATCTGATCATTGTTTCCTTGTCCCAACCCGAACATTTCCTGAAAATTTCATTGAAATCTGTCCATAGCCTTTTGAGTTATCTTTCTAACAGAGAAACAAAAACAAACAAAAAAACAAACAGACGTTGCCATAACATGACATACTGACAGAGGTAACTACTCATTTTTACTGCTTTGACTTCTTTACGGCATATGTCACTTCCCCCTCGAGGCTAAAGCTAAACGTTGGGAAGAGGAGAATATAAAGCATTTTTTTAATTAAAACAGATTTAATGAACAGAATTTAGTTTAAAGTAGATATTTCTATTATTCTATTGTATTATTTCTAGTATTTCTATTTTCCTAATAGAAACGGGGACCTCTAGCGGTAATGCTCCTCTGACGCTGGATACCACCCGCCGTAAAACAAGAAGAAGAAGAAAGCTAAATGTGGAGTTGTTATTGTGGCAGAAGCAGTGAAAAACCCGTAGAAAAGAAAGTTTGCAACTAATGTTGCAAAGAAATTATTCTTGTTTTCCCTTTAACAAAGTATTGAAAGCATCCTAACGTGCAGAGCAGCTCAAACTGTGATTGAACACATGAAGAACAAAGTGCTTTGAGTTATTGACAGCACAACAGTAATTTTTTTATATATATTTCTGGTCACTGTCTAAACTGAATAGACTGCATGAAAAAAATGTGCATACATACTTATAAGTTGTATTTTATTTACAACTCTGATAAAATATGAGTTTTTGTTTTTACAAAAAATCGATGTATCAGTTGTCAAAATATCGCAGTATATTGCTGTATCGATATTTTTTCACACCTCTATAAATGAAGAGTTTGTCTTCAGCCAGCTCTTCTGTAAGGTGCTTTGAGATGTTACTTGTTATGAGCTTGTAGTAGACGAAAAATGATTGATTGAATAAATCCTGAATGGAAAACCTTTCTAGGAAGACATGGGCTATAAATGGAAAATAGGTGTCATACTTTAAAAATCTCATGAAACTGTTTTCATAGTTAAGATTCATTGAAACTCGCCTTTCCAAAATATCTAAGCCAACGAAAGGAATAAACTGTAACTGAGTGAGAGGTTGGATATTTGGCTGGCAGCCGGTGCTTGTGGAAAGCCCTGTTCATGCTCTTACTCCACAACATCTGTAACGTTTCCTAATGAAAAATATCTCGAAGGATTAAAACGTTTTAAGAAAGGGTAGAAGTTTTTTCTCATCCTGTAGGACTTTCCAATGTCGTCTTTTATTGACAGAAAACAGAACTCGTGTTTCCTTTATGCTACGGCAACACCGCACGCGAATTGGTGAATTTAAACGTGTGTAGTGCCTGTGATGCGCCGCGCGTAACGCCCGAGGCTGGACGCTGGACCTTTTTGACAAGCTGACGGGCTGACGCGCGTCACTGCGCAGGCGGAGTAGGGAGCCGGAGCCAGTCGGACTCAGTGATGACCCGTGCAGGCAAATCCAGCTGGAAACGAATATTTACAGAACTTACCTTCAAAACCTGTCTCAGCGACTTTCACCCAAGCCTGCTCCTTTTTGTTCCGGTCTCTGTCGAGTACACACGTCGAATCGTATAGCTCCGGATGATAGCAAACAGCGCAGATCAACCTCTCCTCCATCTTTCGGCGGGGTTTGAGCCGGAGCAGGTGGCCGGAGCATCACACGTCATCAAGTCAATGATGTCGGGGGAATGTCATCGCTGACAGCGTCACGCGAATTTGCGTCGAAAGTTCAATATTTTCAACTCAAGCGTAGAGGCGTTTGATGCCCCAAACGCGCCAGATGCTCCATACGCACTGCGCCAAATGCGTTCAACGTGCCGCCCGGGGCGAATCTGCGTCCAAACATGTCTTTGCACTGACTTTGTATGTGATCTCAATGCGCCTCTTTCTGAATTCGCGTCCGGTGTGGCCGTAGCATTAGGGTTCATGAAGAGTCAAAGTTGTTTTTGTTTTTTTTTTCTGTGTTTTTTGGGCATTTTGTGCCTTTATTGATAGGTGAGAGACAGTGTATAGGCTTGTGGAAGTCGGTGAGAGAGTAGGGGAAGACACTCTGCAAACTGGTCACAGGTGGGATTTGAACCTGGACCGGCAGAAGCAAGTACATGGGGTGCCTGGTTGCTAACCACTCCGCCAAACCAGCACCCAAAGAGTCACAGTTTTATAAGAAGGTTGTTCTTCCTGCTGGATGGTCAGCGTTGTCTCAGTGCGCTCTGCTGTTGGCTTCTGTTTCATCATCTCTTCACCTCCAGCTGCTCATGTTCCACAGGGCTGATCAACATCTTCAGTTATGGTTGTTATCCAGAGCCAGATGTGATGGGTGCTGCTGTCTGAGTGGAGATGATGGTGCATCATGCAGAGGATGCTCACAGTCACAGGAGGCTACAGGAGGGAGTCGTGTTACTATCAGAGCGGACAGGGAGGCTCTCGCAGCTCCTCATTCACTCACCTCCCCTTTGAAACCAAACAAAACACTCTGAAGCTCAAAAGTGGAATGTGGCTGATGCTAGATGTGCTGAATTTCATCCTGGCTGATGCCAACATTAAACCAGAATGTACTTTCTGCTGTTGTTTGTCTTCGGGGAGTTTACCTGTTACTCTGAGCAGAGCTGAATCTGAAATCTGAGTTTAAGAAGCTCAGTGAAAGGTCAAAGAGGTCCTGCAGGGTTTCAAAGAGCATGTCGAGCAGATCAGGTTTGATTTGGAGGTGATTCTGACCCAATTCTGAACAACTGAGAGATCTGAAACTTGTGTGGAGGAGTTTCAGCCTGAGTGTGCCCTCATATGAACCCTGATGCCGGTGAAGCTGGGATGTAAAACATTAGCAAACAGAACGCAACGATAAGCAAATCCTTTTTTTACTTCTATTCAGTTGAAAACACTAGAAAGTAGGGCTGAAAGATTCATCCTCTTCAGATCAAAATCTCGATTTCAGACAACACAATCATGATCACCAAGCTGCTTTTCTGACTGACCCACAATCTGCTGTGTCAACTATACAACACAAATTGTTTTACAAGTTTACAGACAGTTTGCATTTACAGGAAGTGCTACAGAGCCTTAGCTTTGCAGAGCAGACGGACCTGCCTGATTCTGAAATCGTGCATCTCCGTCTTGCCAGCCTCCATTGTCCAACAGTTTCACTTGGCTAAATGGTTTAAGGCCCAATCAGGGAAGAGAGGCGGGAAAAGCGGGAGGTGCAGGCATGATGACAACAGGAAGTGACTTGATAGGAGGTGAAGTCACTTCCTGTTGTACAAATAATGCCGGCTAATGTCGGTTAGCCTGTGGTCATCATGGTTACTCAGTTATACTTGGCGAAATCTGCTCTCCTCATAAGTTTACTTTGTAGGGATTGTCTTTGACGAGGTTCATGTCACATATAAGTGTTAAATGAATCATCTGTGTGGTATAATTTATTGTGAAACGATAGTCTTAAGGTAGTTAAGCTGTCGGCTACAGCCAACAAGGGCAAACAACAGTTATGGGCCATTAGCCATAGCGGCTAACTAGCCACTATGGCTAGTGGTCATTTACTGTTGTTTACCCTTTTAAGCTGTTAGCCGTAGCTGCTAACGGTTAGCGGCTACGTTTAGCCACTATTTATGCTACATCATAGCAGCGCTGCTTCATATGGATTGGTCTATGATGAGTGTGATGAGCCAAACGATCATCCAATTACAAGCTGCTGTCATTTTTGAAGGTTCTGCCCCTGAAAACATTCTCACAGGGCTTCTCCCCAGATGGATTTGTGAAATATTTCCAATATGGAACTGTCCGTCTGGCATGTCAGGTTAACAAAGCCTCTGTGAAGGAGCAGAAGTTGGAGTATCAAGACTGACTATTTTGTTGTTTTAACATCACAATTGAAATGTGCAGATAAACTCGCACTGCAGAGGGTAAAATGTCAGACTGAAACAAATCAGAATCACAATCATTTTTTTATTGCCAAGTATGTGATACATACAAGGAATTTGACTTTGGCAGTTGTTTTCTCTCCAGTACAAGGAGGTAAAAACAAGACATAACGAAATAAAGGTAAATGTGAAAAAACAGGATAACATAAAATAAATAAAATTGAAAGAAAGATAAATTAACAAAACTTACAACAGTATGAAAAAAATGTGCATCAGAATATAAACAAGCATCTGGGAATATTTACAACTTAAGAGTGGAAAGTGCAGCTGTGCAGTGAGTAGTGCAACTATTAGTTGTTGAAAAGGTGAAGCTATTATGCCGATGAGTAGAAACTAGGGTTGTAATGAAATGGTCAACTCACGGAACGATAAGAAATACGAAACAGGGCTCACGATACGAAATAAAGATTATAGAAAATCCCCAACAGTAGGAAGTTGTGCAAAAATCTCATTTTCTTTATTTTCTTCGTAATGCAGACATACAAAAAAATATAACTGCATCTGTACAAAATAAATGCTCTTTGAAAAAAAACTAAATTGTAGTTTTTTCCCCTTATTCAGACTGCAGTGCAAATACAAACCTAAAATCTCAATAAAAAGTGCTTTGTTGTTGTAACAATCAGGATAAGTACATTCTTGAATGAAAAGGAAAACAAACAGCAGTCCTCAGAGCTGCAGTTTAGACCTATAAATGTCTGAACTGTGAACTATAATATTTAGCCTATAACAGTGCATATACTTCTGATCTTCAAGTATGATCAAATTCTGTCAACTCAACAGTAGATGCGAAAATCAAATATTGTTTTTTATGCAGACTTACACAAACATACAGTTCCTACCTGTCTCTAGTTCAAAGTAGTTGGTAGTTATACTCGCCGCAGTATACAGTGAACATATTTTGCACACGGTTGTTGTTTTGTCTACAATCTTCTCACCGTTCTCTCATATTTACATAGGAAGCCAAAATAGGTCCACACAACTGATTTATTGGATGAAGGAGCGTCAGATAATTCCTCAACCTCGTCTTCCTCCATTCTGAAGCGAGTGTTTTGCTGCGGTAGGCGAGGAGGGTAAAAAAAAAAAACAGTCTCAGTGGTGCATGGCGCCCCTTCGCATTTGTTAATTCATGTGTCTTTGAATTTTGTTTTGTCATTTTTTATTTCGCGAAATTTTGCTACACCCCTAGTAGAAACTGTTCCTGTGTCGGTTTATCCAGATCTGCACCTCCGTTTGAAGATTGACTGAAACCAGAATGCATTATGTTATCAGCACCTAAAAGGTGTAAACTACAGAAGACCACTTTATATATATATATACACTTTAAAAAATGACATTGTTGAATAAAGACTTCAAATTGTTGAATCTTAGTGTTTATCTGACCGTGTATTTGGACCCTGTTAAACAGGAGATATGTCTCTTTCTCCTTATTGCTCTTCATAAATGACATCAGCAGTAAAGTCTCACCGTATGTTTGGTATAAAAACATTGATGTGGTATCTCCCAGCCCTAGCCTGTATACAGTAAACATGAGTGAGATCTTTTATGAGCCCTGAACAGGAGTATTATCCGTGCGATTGTCCTGCGTGTCTCCTCACAGCTCGTTCTTCGTCTTGCTAGCTCTTACCGAGGATTTTCAGAGAGTGAGATAGCTCGCAGCGAGCCGCACCGTTCGCCTGGTAATGAGGAATACTAATAACCCATTAAGGAGGAGCTGGAGGACAGAAAGCTTCTCCTCGTTTTAACCTGACGAGGATCAATGAGAGAGGACGTGGACATGACATCATCTGGATGTTTGAAGGTTTTTCTTTTGTCTGTCCAGGATTTTTTCACTCCGATAGTTTCTGAGTCATGATGAGAGGAAGCTCGGAGCTGACTCCATCATCGGTGACTCACTGTGCTTCTCACAATATCACAGGTGACCATTAAGACTGCTCACTTCACCTCCAGCACTCAGAGCATTCAGCTATCAGTCTGATTTCATTATGTGCTCTAACTGGCCACTTTATTAGGCACACCTCCAGGGCTGCCTCAACTCTTCAGGTTCAACAAAGAGCTGGAAACACTCCTCAAAGATTTCAGTCCACATCTCCATGATGTCATCACAGTGTTGCTGCAGATTGTCACTGGATTGAGATCCGGTGACAGTGGAACAGTGTTAATTTTGACAGCACTTTTTAATGTAGTTTTAGTTATACTGTTTTGCCTAAAATAGTGTGAAGCATATTTGATAGTGACCCTACTATCCCTGTTGGAGCAAAATCTCCTTCTTCTTAATCACCACTGGGTTGAACAAACAATTATCGCAGACAATCTCTGTTTCAGTGCGCATGTCCACTGTTTTTTGTCTTTGTTACAGTCTCCTAAACATAATGTAAACAGGCTTAAGACCGCAGCATAAAAGGGACACCACAAGCAAGTTTGAAGAAAATAAGAATATATTTTTATTGTAGATAAATCAATGTTCAGCAAAGTAAAGTAAGAAACCAAAAAGGACTGGAGACCCTGGCCGAAATAATCAAAAGATGAGAAGCTGCCGGGCCAGCCACGCATTGGACCGTCGTACCCAACATCTTTCCCTGACCTAAAAACAACAAATAAATCCTATAAATCCAAAGAAAAACCCGATAACTGGACTACCGGAGATCTCCAGCCCAAACTAAAACAACAAAACCTGGATAAGAGAAAGGAGACAAAAAAGACAAAAGTTAAGCAAGCAAACAAACAAGCATGGAAACCTGTGTGCTGTTCGCAGGTGGGAGAGACCGACTCTGCCCTGTCTGTCCCCCTGAATCACCTCAGGCTACCTGAGTGCTGACGGCATTCAGGTGCGCAGCAGTCAGAGGGCGGAGGGACCAGGGAGGCAGAGAGAGAGAGAGAGACGCACGTAACAGTCTGTTTCCGCTTGTTTCCATCATATCGTTACAGCGCCCCTAGAGGTCTGGCATGTGTTTTACAGCGTCTTCATGTGTGTTGAGTGCATTCATGTAGACACACACATTTTCTGAGACGCCTTCGTCTTTATGGCGATTGTTTTTATAACTGTTAAGCGTTTTGTCTTCATGTGGATGAGGCCTGAGCCTGTCGCCTTTCCTCTGCCCTCCACTCCATATTTCACAGCTCCGGTCAGAGCAGTTTTCACTATTATTCTTTTGTGATCAGGGATATAGACGTTCCTCTCCTGTAGAGTTTTGTTGTTTGATGAGGCTGTATTTATTTCAGTCCTGACTTCTGTGAGTCCTCAGGATCAGGCGTGACCTTTTCTGTTTGCCGTTTGTCGGTGTAGCGATAACCGAAGTGCTTGTCATCTCCAAACACGGCTTCAGCCATGACTGATGCTCTCTGCTGCTTCTCTTCCCCTCCTCTGCCTGAACAGACCCTTAGCTGTAGAGCTGTGCTGATGGATTTCTCTGGGCCTGAATGTTGAATTGCAGAGCGCAGCAGAGAACATTTGCTCCTTCACTCTGACTCCCAAACTCCAGGTTTACCATCCGTCTTCTGCCTGATAAGAACTTTTGTTGCTTAACTCTGCTGCAGCTGCGGTGGAAATATCTCAATGTGACTCTCTGTGGTGGGTGTGTGACGATCATCAGTCAGGACAGAAAAACAACCCAAAGGAAAACAGACCTCACGGTGGAGGATGTGATGGAGCAGATGTTGGTGTTTGTTGTAAATGTTTGGTCTGCTTTGGCTGTCTGATAAATCATGCAGGACAAACTGCTCTAGGGCTGGGCAAAGTAAGGATATTTAAGGATTTATCCTCATATTTTAAGGAGGAAATGAGCAAAGGCAGTGTTGTTTTCATGGAAACACTTCATGTGTTTATTCTTTAATTACGCCTGAAGTTCCTTGAGTCTCATTCAGAAAAATCCAAAGTAGGACAGACCAGATGTTTGGTTAAAAATATAGTTGACAGTCCAAACCACTGAGAGTTGAGACACTGAGACAGAGACTGTCAACTAATATACCCTGTCAACCCCATAATGTTTAACAGTGTGGCCCTCAGGCACTGAAAAAAAAGTATGCGGCCCTCTTGGTAACCAAAGTTGCCCACCCCGATTTAAAGAGAATTTAAGCAGTTTACCCAATTCAGTTGATCTGAACACCAATTTGATGCCACAGTAACAAACTCAGAAGTCAGAGACACCCAGTTTGAGGCCATTTATGTTTTTAATTCCAAGTCATCAGAGAAACTCCTTCATACGGTCTGAACTGCAAAAATATGTTGACAAAATCCTGACAAGCTCCCAAATGCTGTCCCATTGATACTCCTGGTTGATGAAGTATTTGAAGGCAGATACTTTGAAATTCTTTTGTTGTGTTTGTTTTAAGAATGTTGATGGGTCTCAAAGAGCTAGATACCAGCGTTTCAGGTTTGGTACAAGCTGATCGACCACGTCTATTTTTATTTCTGTGATATGAAACAGGATTTATTGTGGGATATGTTGATTGCTGTCCCTTAAAGAGGACATATCATGCTTGTTTCTCCTTTTCACTATGCCAGACTAGGATGCCTGTAAAGCATTTCTGCCCTCAGTACAAGTCAATTAGTTCCTTCATTGCCCCACAATAGCGTTCTCAAAATCCTCATTTTAGGCCATTATCAAGCTCTCGTTGAAACACTCGGATCTCAGGCTGACCTACAGTTACCTCGCAACGTCACAGCCCTTTGTGCTCTGGTTGGTCAGTTCTATCGGGGGTTGAGCCAGCCTGTCCTTCTTCTTCTACTGTATTTTCCGGCAGGCTCAAAGCAGCGACCGCGTATTGAGTCCCCCTACAGGCCAGAGCTGGCAATGAGTGAGTGTGAGCTAGGGAGCTATATACTGCTGCTGCTGGATGTGTTCCTCGGTGACGGTTTTGTGGCTAACGGACATCACAGAGGAGGAAGTGTTTTATCAGATTACTCCAATAAAAAGAAAGGTACCTCGTGATGTCACAACGTTTGAAATCTCGCGGACATCTCGCAATGACCTATTTTCAGAGGCATCAAATCGCGTTCTAGGATATCAGAAAAAATACAGTATCTCATTTTTTGAAAATTAAGGTGGTGTAAGGTCTTGTTTTCAAATTTATTATATTATATGTAAGTATTAAATCATGCATCAGCATGATATGTCTCCTTTAACAGAACAAAACACAGAGATAAACTGTGTGTTCATTCATGATAAAACACGTATATGTGGATTAGGGATGTTACGTTTACCTGTAAACACAAAGCTGCAGTGAAAGACAAAAATGTGCATGATTAAAACTGCTGTAACTCCTCGAGTAAACGAGCAGAGAGAGAGAGAGAGGATTCAGAGAGCCATACCTGAGTGAATTATAGGCGGTTTATCTGTATTTTTTGTGGAAATAATGTGTAAAGGTTGTAAGTAACAGCATTAGTATCAATCTGGAGTGAGTTCTTGCTGGTCTTTCACTGTATTTCATCGTTATAGATCGTCTTTTTCAGTCATAGTTTGTGTTTTATGGATTTAATCAATCATAATTTGGAAATATTAAAGGAGATGTGGAGGAGATCTGCCATGGAAAGGAGAGACCAGAGGAGAGTCATGAAGGGGGTTAACTGCCTCAGGAACAGTCGTAAGTAAAACAAAAAATAAATAAAAAGGCCTGTACATGGTCTAAAATAACGAGCTGTAACATGGACACTAATGCTGCAGGCAAACTAAAATGTGTGAGTGTATGTAAAATAGGTTTAATTTATTTTTGGTTGTCTCAAAACTTTGAACATGTTCATTTACAATTGTTTATAAATAGATCAATGTTTAAAGTTCAAATCCGTTTTTTTTTCTTTTCTTGTAATTACACACTGTTTAAGCATTTATAACAAAATAATGACAAATACTTGCCAGAATTGTTTACTTTTATTTCTAATGAAAAAAAAGTTTAAACAAATTGACTTATAGGACATTTCCTGACACAGTTATTGACAAAATAAAACAAAAGATATGATATTAAATTTTCATACTGTTACATCCCTAATGTGGATTTTGGTCCTTGTTTCTCAGCTCTAAATGACTTTTCTCAGCTGTGAAAATCCTTTAACTCTGTTTCACTCCTCTCTCTGCAGGCCGTGGACCTCAGTAAGCCCATAGACAAGAGGATCTACAAAGGCACTCAGCCCACGTGTCACGACTTTAACCAGTACTCGGCCACGGCAGAGAGCGTGGCCCTCATCGTGGGCTTCTCAGCCGGGCAGGTCCAGTACCTGGACCCTATCAAGAAGGAGACGAGTAAGCTCTTCAACGAGGAGGTACGAGGTCTCCCTGCTCTGATTGAACCAGCAGGAACAGTTCGTCTTTCTCTCATTTCAGTCTCAGTGTTGTTTATGAATCCAGATGTTTTCTCAAAGAGCTTTGTGGTTTTCACACGCCATCACAGCCTCTTAAGCTCTTTAATGGGATCCCCAATTAATTTGGGAGACTCCTGAGCTGCTGCAGACTTTCTAAAATCTGCTTCTGTCCCTGAGGTTTTGTTCCTCCACATCCTTCTCTGTCGGCTCTTTTTATATCCACCTTTTTAATCACTCATTTCTTTCAGAGGAGAGGCGACTGCAGTATATTTTGTCTCTTTAAATCAGAAATATGTTGAGACTGAAACTGTCAGTGTGACTTTAGTCCCAATGTGAGGTTAAAGTATGAAAATAAAGCAACAGCTTGAAGATTTAGCTCTTGCCTTGTCACTTGATCACAGAACTCGTGCTCTTAAAAACATATTTGTGTGATTAATCAGTAGTTTTAACTCACAAGAACTCCAATGATTTTAGTCCTGACTGTTGGTGTGTACATAGTAGGGATGTAACGGTTAGCGGTGAAATGGTAAACCACGGTAAGATTTCCCACGGTACTCATCATCGTGTCCTATTAAAATTACCGTTTAACCATGTTTGATCACCACACTGTGTCAATAACTCACGGTGATGCTGCTCTTTGCCTGAAAAAGCCTGAACTATGTGTGTCTGCCCCTCGGTGAAGCAGCTGTCTCACACAGACAGAGGCGTGCATGTGCAGTTTGTAATGTTTGGCCTCTGAGAAGTCCTTTACAGCAGTTGGAGCCTCGCTCAGACTTACAGGTTTTGCTACTCCAAACGGCTGAAGTCTTAAGTCTGGTCGAAGTTTGGATTTTACAAGAATATGGAGGGGAAACTGACCGATGACAGTCACTCTGTCTAAAACACCAAGCTGTGGTGAAAGACAAAAATATGCATGATTAAAACTGCTGTAACTCCTCGAGTAAACGAGCAGAGAGAGGATTCAGTGAGCCATACCTGAGTGAATTATTGGCGGTTTATCAGTATTTTCTGTCTAAATAATGTTTAAAGGTTGTAAATATCAGCATTAGTATCATTCTGGAGTGGGTTCCTGCTGTTCTTTCGCCGTTTATTTGCCACGTATTTGCCGTATTTTGTGGCAGATTGTCTTTTACCGTCATAGTTCGTGTTTTATGGATTTAATCAATAGTTATTTGGAAATATTAAAGAAGGAGATGTCGAGGAGATCTGCCATGGAAAGGGGAGACCAGAGAAGAGTCATGAAGGGGGCTAACTGCTTCAGGGACTATCGTTAGTAAAACAAACAATAAATAAATAAATAAAAAGGCCATGGTCTAATATAACGAGCTGTAAGATGGACACTAATGCTGTAGGCAGACTAAAATGTCTGAGTGTTTGTAAAATAGGTTAAATTTACTTTTGGTTGTCCCAAAACTTTGAACATGTTCATTTACAATTATTTATGAAGAGAAACCTGTTTAAAGAACAAATCAGTTTTTTCTTTACTTGTAATTACACACAGTTTAAGCATTTATAACATACTAATGACAAATACTTGCCAGAATTGTTTACTTTTATTTTTTTATCCTCTCTCTCTCTCTCTGCTCGTTTACTCGAGGAGTTAGAGCAGTTGTAATCATGTGCATTTCTGTCTTTCACCGCAGCTTCCTGTTTTAGACATCCTTGTAAAATTACAAAGTCATTGGCAAAAATAGACAGAACTGTTAAAATTATAATATTGAAGGGCTTAAATGATTTCAAGACTGTGTTAAAGTACTTTTTGAACATTTTGAACACACTGCAAAAATACCGTGACAATAATGATGACCGTGATCATTTTCGTCACAATATCTGTGATATGAAATTTTCATGCTGTTACATCCCGGGTTCATGGAGAGAATTTTGAAGTTAATGCTGTTTTTCTGCCTACAAAATCAACTTCTCTTTGTCAAAGCCATCGTATTACCTTATGGAAAACTGATGACTTTTGTCCTTGATACGCCATCGGTATATTTCATCAGTCCATCAGGGAAAGAGTCCACAGAAAGAGTTTGTGAATGTTCGGGGCCTTTTGAAGAGTATCTGGCAGGTTGTTGTCTCAGTAAAGTTCACTTCCAGGTCACACAACTTTTGTCAGATGAAAACATTATAAGCTGATAAAACTTCTCTATATCTGTTTTCACTGTTTTTCTTTTGGGAACAATGGAAAATGGAAAAAAATAGTTTTAGAGACAAATTTCCTGTTTTTTTTTTTGTTTTTTTTATTTGAAATCGAAGTAAGTGAGTGCTAACACAGATTTGTGGCCCAGAAATCGAAGGTTTTTTTACATTGCGTAAGATCCACTCTCCCTGTGCTGCAGTTACCGTTCTGATGTGTATTATTGTTTTGGACTTGACAAAGCCAAATGCTACATCAGACATTTCTGCAAAATATTGTGGCGTAGAGCTTCATTATATATTGATTAAATCGATAAATTCAAATTATTTCTGCAGCTGATTTAAAAATCAAAACTTCTGAACTTACTCCAACCATTTGTTGCTGCGATGTTTGAAATATAATTACTAAAATGTGCAGTTTTCATGATGATATTCCTTGTCTTGTGTTGCACAAGCTTATTTTTAGGCTTTTATTTGTTTCTAAAATGAAATTAAATATTAATCAGATGTTTCCGTGTTACTTCACTGTGAAAATAGCTCATCTTTCAGTGTTTAGGTAGACAGGCCTGCCTGCATTTTATGACAAAAGTACAGCATGCAGTTAAATTATAAGAGGGAAAGTCAAATTTTGATTTCATAAAGGCAAAACTTAATCAATGGAATTTTTGTGCCATTTGGAGGGTTTCTTTTTTTGACAGGTAAAATATTGATTACATTTTAAATAGAGTTTTGTGCAAAAAAATCTGGGGTTTTATTATTAGGTCAAATATCCAAGCCCTACGTGCATCTTTTTAAAACATGTTGAAAGGTTAACCTCTACAGCTCCAGCCCCTTTTTTTAAGCCTTCTGCTCCAAAATGACATACTCAAAAAGAAAAGAGTGTATCTGTGCAACCACAAGGTCTATTTGATTTGTGTCATAATAAAAGAAACACTTGAGAGATTAGTCCAGATGTGGAATTATCAGCGTATGTGTTACTGGGACAGAGCAAATGAAAATTAGAGGTCAGAATAACTTTAAATCTTCATCCTCGCCTAAAAAAAGACATTTATTTATTGTAAATATCTCTAGGAAATGATTCTGGAGTGGGTGTAAAACTCTAAAAATGAATAATAAAATATTTTTACATCATCTCTGCAAAGGGCTATTGTTATAAAGTGATGCAGAGCAAAATTAGAGAGGTTTTATAATAATATGATCAGGCGAGGATTTTGAGAAAGTTAAATTTTTTCTTACGTTACGTGCGAGAGTGTGCAAACATTCCTGAAATTGGGTACTTTTGGGCTGTAGAGGTTAAAATAAAAAGTTAAATGTGAGCAAAAACTGGAATTAAGTATATAATGTACTAGGGATGTCCCGATTCCATATTGATATCGGATATTGGTCAAAAAAACAAATATCAGACCATATCGGCCTGCATCCAAAACCTCCGATACCAGCACTCCAATACACAAAGTCCATTCTAATATATTTATTTATTTTATTCAGTTGTAGAAACACAGTGGTCGTTTTGCAATTTAAAAATATGTTTTTTTTTATTTAATTTCTTGAGGTCACTTTTCAGGGTGTTCTAATTTATTTTTTATTCATTTTATTTTAATTGTAGTATATTCTTATGTATAAGGTTACAATTTATTGAACCCATTGGTTAATAACAAATGGGTCAGTTCTTCTCGTACCTGCTATTGCTGACTACTGTTCTCTGTTTGAGTAATCTCACCTGATCAAGCCTTTTCTTACAGTCCATACTACAACATACAAAATAAAAGTATGTTTTATTCCTGCTGATATTGTATCGGATCAATATCGGTATCGGCAAATACTCAAGGCTGCAGTATCGGTAAAGTATCGGAGGTGAACTAGTTGTATCGGGAAATCCCTATAATGTACCACATGTTTTTCATTTGACTGTCCTCGTTGGAACATTATATTTATTTATAGTTTATGAATCTAAAATGTCTTGACTTACTTTTATGCCACTCTTGCCTGATTCTTCATTTTGTGATCTGTTTTACTCTAAATCTCTTCTCGCTGATCTCCACCTCCCTCCTTTGTCTTTTCCAGAGGTTGATAGACAAATCAAAGGTGACGTGTCTAAAATGGCTCCCCAAGTCGGAGAACCTGTTCCTGGCCTCCCACGCCAGCGGCCACCTCTACCTCTACAATGTGGACCATCCCTGCGGCACCACCGCCCCGCAGTACTCGCTGCTGCGGCAGGGTGAGGGCTTCGCCGTCTACGCCTGCAAAACCAAGACGCCGCGGAATCCCTTGCTACGATGGGCAGTGGGCGAGGGCGGCTTGAACGAGTTTGCTTTCTCCCCGGATGGCGTGCATGTGGCGTGCGTGGGCCAGGACGGCTGCCTGCGCGTCTTCCACTTCGACTCCATGGAGCTGCAGGGTGTGATGAAGAGCTACTTTGGCGGGCTTCTTTGTGTTTCGTGGAGTCCTGATGGGAAATATCTCGCCACTGGTGGGGAGGACGACCTCGTAACGGTTTGGTCATTTGCGGAAAGTCGTGTGGTCGCCAGAGGTCACGGACACAAGTCGTGGGTCAATGTGGTGGCTTTTGACCCCTTTACGACGTCACTGGAGGACGAGGAGCCGATGGAGCTTAGTGGCAGTGAGGAAGACCTCCACCAGGGGGCACCAAATAACTCCATGCACTTTGGCCGGGTCAGAACGAGCAGCACGTTGTCCCGCCTTTCTCGGCACAGCTCTAAAGGCGGCGGCTCGGCCTCCGTCACGTATCGGTTTGGCTCGGTGGGGCAGGACACGCAGTTCTGTCTGTGGGACCTAACTGATGACATTTTGTACCCACGCCTGCCGCTGACCCGCGCCTTTACTAACACATTCGGGCCCTCGCTGTCCAACTCGGGCAGCGTAACGGTCAACAGCACGACGGGAGGGGGAGGAAGCGGAGGGGTGGAGGGGCACCATCACCCTCCGAACACTAACACCGGCACCTCCAATCCTCCCACACTCCCTTTACCTCTCCCCCGCTCCCTCTCCCGCTCCAACTCCCTGCCCCATCCCGCCGTGGCCAACGCCTCCAAAGGCCAGGGCACCACAGAGGGCAGTGGCGGTGGCGGAGGAGGGGGAGGGAGCAGCACTGGAGGGAACAGCACCCCGTTCAGCATAGGCCGCTTTGCCACGCTGTCGCTGCAGGAGCGTAAGTCGGATAAGTCAGGCTGCGGCAGCGGGGTGGAGAAGGAGCACAAGAGGTACCACAGCCTGGGCAACATAAGCAAAAGCAACGACAAGATCAACGTGGCGCCAAGGAGCAACCGGCTGGACGCTGCGAAAGTCCTGGGCACCACGCTGTGCCCGCGCATGCACGAGGTGCCGCTGCTGGAGCCGCTGGTGTGCAAGAAGATCGCACACGAGCGGCTCACCGTGCTGGTGTTCATGGACGACTGCATCATCACCGCCTGCCAAGAAGGTCTCATCTGCACCTGGGCGCGGCCCGGGAAGGCGGTACGTTTGCACCTTCATTGTTTTTGAGTTTGAAACACACTTAAAGGATAAGTTCGGTTTCTACAGCTTTCACATTGTTTATAGAATGAAGTAGAACAATATACTCACCCAGAAGGCTTTCCTGATCCAAACAGTGCTTCAGAAGATATTTAGATCGCCGGTTACTCAACAACTTTCTTCTTCCAGTTTTGTACAAAATGGACAAATATCTATCGGATGAAGATATTGTGGGGGAGAACTTTGAATATGATGGGTGTCCTTACAGTTTCGAGCCAGAGTTTACAGATGAGGAGCTCATCGAAAGGAGGACGCGGAGGCAAAGAGAAGAACAGCTCTTCAGAGAGTACTGCGCATGCGCGGAGGCAAACATTCTTCTTCTTTAGTTCAGAGGTCAGCACAGTCAAGACATGTCTGGAGCAACACAGACTGTAATGGAGGAGCAGCGTGAGTGGACCATGATGAAATATTGGTGAAACTGATGAGTTTTTGGACGATTAATGTAGTTTTAGGAGCGGCACTAACATGCCCCATTATATGGATGTCTGCTGCTCGATTTTGGATCTAAATATCTCCTGAAGCACTGTTTGGATCAGGAAAGCCTTCTGGTTGAGTATATTGTTCTACTTCATTCTATAAACAATGTGAAAGCTGTAGAAACTGAACTTATCCTTTAAGATCGTAGGTAGATTTATGACGAGGTAAAGAGAGACTTTTCTGTTTCCTGCCTGTTTCTTTTTCTTTTTTGTGTAACAAGCTCAGATGTTGACAGATTTTCTCTCACTGCTTTAAAATCTTTAGTTCTGAGTGGTGTTTTATTTCAGACTTCTTCATCTAAAGAGCTAAAAAATGGCTCGACAGATGGAGACGATTTCATCTCTGCCCCTCAGCAGCACTTGCTCTCGTCTCGCTGCTCTAAAAACCTTGAATCTGGATTTTCTCTTGGTGATTGTCCCCTGGTGTCTAACTCTGCTCTGCTTTTGTCTCTCTGTTCAGAACTTGACAGCACAGAACGGGAACTCTCCGAGCGGCACGGTGGTATAGCTGGAGGAGAAGCTTTGCACTCATCCCTCCCTCCGTCTCCTCCCTCGTCCTCCATCTCCTCAGTCCAGCGTGTCGAATTAGGGGCCAAAACCAGAGACCGTACTCTACCTACCGCTGCAGTATTAAACCCTCAGTGTAGCCCTGAACACCTGACTTTACCCTCATGGTGGCCTGTTGGGCGGGAAACTCGTCCTGAACCGTCTGCACATGCAGTTTAAAAAACCAAAGATGTCCTCATATTTATCACCCTCTGGATGGAGCTACAAAAAAATGGAAATCTTTGGATCTAAATATGTTTAAATGTAGCAAAAACACAGTTTTATATCTGACCCACATTATCATAAATAGTAAGACAGTAATGATTTCAATGGGCCGCTGCTAAACCGCGAGAGCTTTTAATGCAGTCAGATTCAAGGAGCAGCACGCAGCTGTTGAAAACTGTCTTCATCAAATCAAAAGGCAGCATTTACATTTTGCATTAATGCCTGTTTTAGTTTTTTTATTTATTTATTCTCCAGTTAGTCTTTTAACAAACAAACAAACAACAGTAAAATACTTCTCCGACCCTGGCAAATACTGAGAAAAAATTTAAAGTAACAATTACAAATGATAAATAGAAAAGCACATGGAGAGCGCAGACCGCCGCCAGCGCCACAGTCCTCACCCATATTGCAATTTTTACTATAAATAATAATCCTACGTTTATTTCATCTAAATATTTAGATTCCTTGACCATGAAAACATACCAGTAGCAATTGCAATCATCATGATATCTGTTTTAGTTCAGTAGCTATTCAAGAAAATCTCATTTTTCGTCATGGCGGTTTCAGACGGTGTCCCAATCCGGACATTTTCTGAAAATTTCATAAAAATCCGTCCATAACTTTTTGAGTTATGTTGCTAACAGAGAAACAAACAAAAAAAAACATACAAACTAACTAACGAACAACCAAAAAACAAACAGACGCCGGCAGTGACATCCCCTTCCGGTGGAGATAATTAAATAAAACAACAAATTGAGATGACAGTACAATTATAAAATAATAAGCAGATCTTAGCAGTGCACAGATGTATGTTTTAGGTCATTTGAGATCAAATGATAATCTTTTAGACTACATATGGACACACCGTTACACATGTGGTAGCACTTAAGCTCTTATAAATGGCACAGATACTATAAAAAAAAACCTCAGCTGCTAGCCTGTTAGCCTAAGCTTGGCCAAAAATGCTAAAAATAGGAGCATATTTGAGCAATGTGGCGCCTGCCTGGTAACATTATGCTTTAAACTGAGGTGGCACTTCAGCCAAGGAAGTCGACCAAGAATATCTGCTAAACATGAACCTACTGTTTCCTTTGAGAGTGTTCATGACGGAGAAAAGCTGTTAAACAGCACTGCTAGCCTCTTAAAGGGATAGTTCACGATTTTTCAAGTAGGGAAGCTAGAGCTACATACAGCTGCACATTGGGCCTCTTTTACCGTGTAAGTTAAAGCACACTATAACAAATTTCTTGACATTTGTTAAGATCAAAACTAATGTCTGATCAACTATACACAATCATACAACTATTGACTCCTAAGGGACGTCGGACACGGCATTATTTTATCACAGGTCTCCATCTGCTGCACAAAAACTTTAGTTTTTCAAAGGAGAACATAAGATTTTCCTTTAAAATTTTGTCTTAGAAAGTTGAAACAAAACACAATTTTACTTTTTTACTTAATCTGCTCCTGCACGTGGAGTGGTGTGGTGATTACGTGTTTTTTTAGGCCAACTCAAAAGTTAGCAAAGTGCAGGTTTTCCCAGCTGATATGGACTGATCTCACTTTTTAAGGCTAAGATAGATCCAGTTATTAAACTCATAATTTATTCATTAGATCAAAATACTCCTGAGTCCATGACAAGCAGATAGACTCCATTCTTCAGACTGTGCATGCAGTAAAAAGGAAGAGACAGGCCATCTCTAATTAGCTTAGCTCAAACAGTGGGAGTGAATGGGTAGTGTTAGCCTGCCTCTGCCCTCAGTCATCAGATAAACTCTTCACCAACTCCTGTTTGCTTGGTCTGACTCATTTTTTCTACTGCATTCTGTTATCCTATTAGTGTTTAGACTGGGATTAGCACTTTATGTAATTTTCTGAAGAAATACATACGAAACTAAACCACAGGGCTCATGTACAAACCACTGTGGTTGTGCTTTGTTATGTTGGGCAACATCTATGATATTTTGTACATGAGCCTTGTGGTTTGGTTTCGTATGTATTCTTTTGAAAATATGTATGAGGTGCTAATCTTAGTGTAAAAAATAGATAACATAACATAACGCAGTAAAAAAGAGTCTCAGCAAGCACAGTGGAAGGTTTAGAGTTGCTGAAAAGTTTATCTGATGACTGTAGGCAAAGGCAGGCTAACACATCCCATTGACTCCCAGTGTTTGAGCTAAGCTAATTAGCGGTGTGCGAGCTCTGCACATAACTTCCTTGTTACAGTGCACACAGTTGAAAGAGTGGAGTCTATCTGCTTGTCAGGGACTCAGGAGTGAGGCAAGACATGAAAACAAAAAAAATGTTGGCATATCCCTTTAAGGAGAAACAGTCAGGATGTCAGCATCAATAAAAAAAGATTCACATCCCTACTTATTTGCTGCCCGCTCCTTGTATGTTAAAAAATTAAGCTTGCAGGGTGCATGGATATTTTGCATCACGGTTCAGGACGACATACCCCTTGTCCAAGGTTTGGTTTCCCGCCTCGTGCCGCTCTGAGAATAAAGTTTCCTCCCTCTGCTTTGCCCTCTGCCTTCCCTCCTCGTCTCTGAAAGAGCGAGCAGCAGGTTCAGCCTTCATTCGTCCTTCATCTCCTCCTCCTCCTCCTCCTCCCCCCTCCATGCAAAGACACTGCAAAAGCCACGGCCGTTGTATTTAAGTTATTTATTTTATCACGAGACTGTGTAGTAATTTATAATGTAAATACTGAAAATACTCTATAAATACAAATGGACAAACGTACGGAGTTACTGACTCGACGGCGAGGACGTGAAGAAGAGGAGAGATGAAGAATATTAATATATGAAGATCCTTCTATTGTACATAGCAACCCCAGTTAAAAAAATGAATGTCTGCTGTTTTAGGGAACTTGAAGATGTCAATGTGTTTTTATTTTGTGTGATAGAGATTCTCCAGTTTGTCCCTGAGAGCGAGCCGGGTTTAGTTGGTCAACAGGCCGAAGCGTTTTTGGGTCCAGAGCAACTTTTCTGATGATAAAACTGATCTGAGCACAGAGAGCAATACGAGAGGATTCACGTCGTGATGTTTGTGGATGATGAGGATCCTGCTGAACATGGATGCAGACAAACAGCCTGCTCACGAACAAACACACACACACACACACACACACACACACACACACACACACACAGCCCCCTCATGGTGTAGCATTTTGTTCTCTGTCTTGGATTCATTCCCTGTTGCACCTGAATTGCCTCTTGCAAGAATTTGCACAAACAATAAATCCACAGTCCATCCTGAGCTGCCACAGCACGAGGAGATGTTTGTGTTTGTTTTGATCTGAAGTCTGAGCAGAAAAAGGCTCCACGAACTAAATACTCCAAATGTTTTAGGTTTGAACAGGTTTAGAAGTGAATAACTACAAAAATAGGCTTTATGACAGGGGTGGGCAACTAGCGGCCCGGGGGCCACATGCGGCCCTCCATCTCACTAAAGGTGGCCCGCCAGTTATATACGAAAATAAACAAATTTGAAGAAAACCCAGAAACCAAACAGAAATAATTCTGTATTACAAAGCCCAAAACCAGTGAAGCTGGCATGTTGTGTAAATCGTAAATAAAAACAGAACACAATGATTTTTAAATCCCTTTCAATTTATATTTAATTGATTACACAGCAAAGACAAGATGTTTAATGTTCGAACTGGTAAACTTTATTTCTTTTGCAATCATCAACTTAGAATTTAATGGCTGCAACACATTGCAAAAAAGTAGGCACAGGGTCATTTTTACCACTGTGTTACATCGCTTTTCCTTTTAACAACACTCAGTAAACGTTTGGGAACTGAGGAGACCAATTTTTGAAGCTTTTTAGGTGGAATTCTTTCCCATTCTTGCTTGATGTACAGCTTAAGTTGTTCAACAGTCCGGGGTCTCCGTTGTTGTATTATACACTTCATAATGTGCCACACATTTTCAATGGGGGACAGGTCTGGACTACAGGCAGGCCAGTCTAGTACCCGCAATCTTTTACTACGAAGCCACGCTGTTGTAACACGTGCAGAATGTGGCTTGGCATTGTCTTGCTGAAATAAGCAGGGGCGTCCATGAAAAAGACGTTGCTTGGATGGCAACATATGTTGCTTCAAAACCTGTATGTACCTTTTAGCATTAATGGTGCCTTTTCCTCTTTGGTCCGGAGGACACGACGACCACAGTTTCCAAAAACAATTGTAAATGTGGACTGGTCAGACCACAGAACACTTTTCCACTTTGCATCAGTCCATCTTAGATGAGCTCGGGCCCAGCGAAGCCGGTGGTGTTTCTGTGTGTTGTTGATAAATGGCTTTGGCTTTGCATAGTAGAGTTTTAACTTGCACTTACAGATGTAGACGAACTGTAGTTACTGACAGTGGTTTTCTGAAGTGTTCCTGAGCCCATGTGGTGATATCCTTTACACAGTGATGCCGTTTTTTGATGCAGTACCGCCTGAGGAACCAAAGGTCATGGACATTCAATGTTGGTTTTCGGCCTTGCCGCTTCCGTGCAGTAATTTCTCCAGATTCTCTGAACCTTTTGATGATATTACGGACCGTAGATGATGAAATCCTTAAACTCCTTTCAATAGCTGGTTGAGAAATGTTGCTCTTAAACTGTTGGACAATTTGCTCACGCATTTGTTCACAAAGTGGTGACCCTCGTCCCATCCTTGTTTGTGAATGACTGAGCATTTCAGTGAAGCTGCTTTTATACCCAATCATGGCACCCACCTGTTCCCAATTAGCCTGTTCACCTGTGGGATGTTCCAAATAAGTGTTTGATGAGCATTCCTCAACTTTCTCAGTCTTTTTTGCCACTTGTGCCAGCTTTTTTGAAACATGTTGCAGGCATCAAATTCCAAACGAGCTAATATTTGCAAAAAATAACAAAGTTTACCAGTTTGAACTTTAAGTATCTTGTCTTTTATTGGATTTTTATATTTCTGATGATAACTTCATAAAAAAGGACTTGCTTCTTCAGTGTTACAGTATATTTTTGTGAGGAATGATTTAAAACAAGAAAAACAGCATTTCATTCTTGCAAAAATGTAACCCTTGATTTTTAAATGTCCCCATGCAGTGATGAGAAGGTGCATCAATATGACAAATTTGTGTTATTTGCTGATGTGTCGGTACAGATACAAAACTTTTTCACCTTATTTGGACAATACTGATAGCAAACCGATAATATTGTGCATCCCTAACTCTGATATTTAAACTCATTCTCCCTGATACTGTTATTTTGTCTCAAGAGCACAGTCTCTTCTCTCTTGGTAACTGAAGTGAAGCATGAAAAACATGTTATTCTTTAATTAAAGACAGTTTTGATTAATAAAAGGGAACATTTAGTGATGATGAACAATCATGGTATAATTTGTTGGTAATACAGCCAGAATTTAAGGTCAAAATATCAGCTGTAAATATCAGCAAAAATGTTGATACCTGCTGATATTTATATTGTTTCAATAACATTTTTTTCCCTTGTTTTTAACAATATGTTTATTGAGGGTGTTCCATATTTTGCAAATTTAAAAAAACAACCCAAACCGAGACGTCAGACATTAATCAGGTAGAACATTCAGCCACCAAAACGAACTTTTCTGTTCAAGATTGACCATAAATAACTGCAATTCGACATTTTAATCAAGAAAAAATACTGATCTTTAATATTTTTTGTTATTTTGTGAAACAGTAAAATTGAACAAATCATGGATAACAATAATATTTTATTATCAAAAATATTTCAGTTCTGGAGCTTATTGTAGGTGGTGGTCTGATAAACTAGTTGAGCTCTGTATGTTTGTATCATTGCTCTGGATTTTCACATTTTCATCCTCAGAAATCATTTATGACCCACGAAAGCAATCATGTTTGGATCCTAAACCCTCCAGCTGAGAACCACTGCTCTTAAAAAACATAACCTTCATGCCACTTAATGCTTTTCAATAGTATGCAGAGACTTTAAGTTTAAAAGATTAAAATAACAAAAGAAATAAATCACCCATATTTCTCACCGGTCACGAGAGAAGACTAAGAAATAAACTTTAATTATTGCGTATTCATATCTGAATTCCTCCTTTTGTGTTGGACTTAATTAAACCTGAAAATACGTTTTAAAAGTGGTTTATTGTTGTTGCTGTGAGAAGGATTTTTAGGCTCAAATGACCAAAGTGCAGATTTACAACAAAAGGCTGAAACTGAAAAAACATCCTGGAGAAAAATCTAATGGCCCTTTTCCACTAGCACGCCTTGGCCCTACTCTACTCGGCTCTACTCGATTTTCAGCGTGTTTCCACTAGCCTGGTACCTCCTAAAACAAGCTAGTTTTAGTACCTACTCCACTCTGGTTCCAAGCGAGCTGAGTCGATACTAAAAGATGACGTCACCGACTGCCGGCTACTGATTGGTCAGACAATGTTGTCATCGATGAGTCATGAGCGCGACCACCTAGCATGCTAGCTGTAGCTACCGTTAGCTTACCCTCATACGTCTTTCTTTGCAGCTGGATTGCTCTCGTCCTCGGCATCATTCTGTTGTATAGCTTCCAAAACTCTCCTGTGCTTCTCAAGGGGTATTTCTTCTTGCCACCTGCAGCCTTCTTCTGTTTTCCTTTTTACTCGGTTTGTGACAAAAAGCCACAGATTGTTGTGTTGCGCTCAAAATGACATCATCTCAGTGCCGCTCAGCTGTTTACAGCGACACTGCACCCTGTTGGGCAGGAGACTGGAGCTAATGGAAAAGCAGCACAAGGCGAGTAGAGTAGAGTAGGGCTAATGGAAAAGGGCTAGAAGACTGTGAGCATTTAGCAAGGAAATGTTTGTTCCTCGTTTCTCGTGCCGCTCAACCGTCCATCCCGATAAATGAACATCCTGTTTTGTTCATTTCATTTTTTCATTCATTTTTTTCTTTGGTGATTTTTAGTTGAAGTTCAAAGTTGTGGTCCAGAGTTAAAGGGGTTGTGCAGTTTGGTCTGACATTTCAGTTCTTTAGAAACTTTTTTCTTAAAATATGTTTTCTTAAGTTGTTTATTGTTGCTGCTGTGAGGCTGAATTCTGGGCTCGAATGACTAAAGTGCAGATTTGCAACAAAAGGCTAAAATTTAATTTCCTGTTTCATCTTTAGATTTATGGTGCTATTATCAGGTTCATGTTTTACCCGGCCTTTTCTGGATTTATATTTGAACATCTTTCTCCCTTGTTTTAGTGACTCTGGTGCTTTAAATCATCATAAAGCAGCGCCTGCAGAACTCTGCTTCAAAATCTATTCTCATAAGTGCAGGAATGAGACGTTAAATGTAGAAGTGAGTTTCATTTCACCTCTGAGCTTTTCTGGAGTTTGAGTTTGTTTTGCAGATAAATGCAGAAATTAGATCCACAAGCTGAAGACATATGGAGGTTTTCTTGCTCAACTTATGATGCAACAAACTGAATTATTTTTATTTTTTGTGTCTTTATTGTTTGTTTTTTCAAACTTTATGTAAAGCATATTTTAAACATTTTAAACAGACAGATTGATAAGGTATAAAAATGCAACATAAGGTATAAAATATGGATAAACATAAATTTCCACCACCCATTACAAGGCCATGCAACTAGAAATAAATGAATAATAATTATAAATCAATAGAAAAAAAGTAATATTAAATAAAATAACCAAGAGTAAATAAACACTTCTGTTGTTTTTATTTTTAACCGCGTTGTCGAGCCTGTCAGATGGTCACATGTATACCAGGGTTTCTGCAGGGCAGTAAAAAGCTGTAATAGGTATTAAATTGAATTTGTCTCCTTTTTCTGCAACCCCCAGGGTGAGTGAACGCAGGAACAACTTGTTGCTGCTGCTCTCCAGTATTTTAGTTGCTTTTAATTTGTACAGCCTCTTTGGGTGTCATGAAAGGCATTTCAAAATAAAATGTATTATTATTAAAATTAAGGCCTTAAGCGGCATTAAAAATAATTACATTTGATTCTCGGTGGTATTAAAAATACTGTCTGTAGTTTCCAAAAAAATAATTTGAAATAAACTATGATGATAATATAATACATAACTATAAAGTGTGATTCAATACGTGCATCGGCGTAAACGTGGTAATGTAAGTTCTCAGCTCCATTAGTTCTGTTTTGTTTAAAAAAAATTATTTGTTGAGACAGTTTTCATATAAAAATCCTCTTTTACAAAAAACAAACAATGGTCATGGCATTAAAATTTTCTCAGTATATTTTTAAAAGGCATTAAAAAGCATTAAATATGACAGATATCTGCAGAAACTCTGGATGAACTTCAGGTCTGCTGCGTGTGTCGAGCTCGTGAGCTGCAGGGTCAAAAAGACGACCGATGTCTGCAAACGTTAAAGGAACATTTCACCACAAAACCAGAGCTTGTTTGGTCCTGAAAGAACTTCATGTTTTTAGACATTTAAGAACAAACTGTCCAGCTCTGAGGACGAGACAGAAAAGACACAAATAAAAAATATCAGGATCATCGTCACATCTTTCACACGTCTGCACTGAACTGAACAAAAACACAAACACCCAACATCACAACTGAATCCACCTCAAAACACATCGATGAGCTGAGGGAACAAAAATAACAGAACAAAAACAAAATCATATTTATGACAAAAACATTTTAACAAAAGCCAAACATTGATTAAAAAGACAAGGTAATTATTATGAGGTTAAAAACATACCTTGATATGCATATCACAGTGAATTATGGGGCAAAATAATAAGATTTGAAATTAATTATGAGAATAAATAATCAGAAGTCTTTAAAGAATATGGAATTAATGAATAATAATAAAGTCTTTGCTTTGAGATAAAAAAACATGTACACATTGTAGATGCAATATGATTGTGAAAGGAACAGTTTATGAAATTTAAATATGACTTACAAGTGAGTATTTGGCACCAAATTTTGTTCCATAAAAATGAGAATTTTTTTGACAAGAAAAATAAAAACTCTTGCCAATTGTATTGTTGTTGGGCAAAGACCTACTATCTCCAAAGAATGCAGCTTTATAGGCAATGAGCCCAATAGAACTGAAAACATTGTCCCATGTCTATTTTTTTAATTGATTAATAAGATTGATTTAAGAAAAAAAAATCAATTTGAAAAAATTAAGGTCGGAGGTTTGTGCCTGACAGCAACGGTAATGATAAATATTTTTTTAAAAAGGTCATAAATTTAAAATTGGGATTAAAAATGAAATTATGAAATGAGAAAAAGCTTTAATTCACAAAAGGACCTTATAGCTCAGTTCTGTTTAATTTCACAACCCGTACAACCTAAATTTGAAATTTTATTTTCTTTGCCATGTATGATACATTTGTATGATATATTTTTGACATTTTTCTTTTTTTAAATGTGTGGACAAAGGATTGTGCAAAACTAAATGATCCAAATCAGTGTTAAACTAATTTCAGGGCCACATTTTTCTCTTAAAGTCTCTTTCTGCACAAACACCTCAAACTTTCAGCGCCAGGTGAACAAAAGTTGTCACATAAACATCTCATTGTTTGTTTTTGTGTATTTTTTTACTGATTTATTTAGTTTTTTCAAGTGTTTATGTCTCCAGTGATACTCAGATGCACTCACACACAAACATACACGCACATACTCACAAACACACGTCCCCACAAACACACGTCCCCACAAACACACGTGTCTCCACAAACACATGTGTCTCCACAAACACATTTGTCCCCACAAACACATGTCCCCACAAACACACATGTCCCCACAGACACACGTGTCCCCACAAACACACATGTCCCCACAGACACACGTGTCCCCACAAACACACGTGTCCCCACAACCACTCCTGCTCTGGGTGAAGTTAAAGTCGATGACGTCACTGTATCCAGTTTGTATTTGGAGATCTGTTATTAAAACGTTCAACCTGAAACAACTAGAGCTGTGTGTTTGTGTCAGTGTTTGGTTTTTAAGATATTTTACAGATTTTGTAAATATCTGATATTAAGAGAAACCATCAATACCCTTAAGACAAAGAGAAACATATAACAGAGTTAATATATTTATTACACTTCATTAGGCTGATTAAATAGCTGTCTAAATTTGTGTCTGACCATGTAATAGTTTTGGTGTCATAAAGTGAAATTCAGCTCTGAAGTCTCAGGAAGTCCCCTCTTCCCTCCTGTGACCAGCAGAGGACGTCACAACGTTTCGTTTTACTTCCTCTTTGAATCTGTGGAGTCACAAACGGAAGGAAACCGGAGGCCGACGCCGAGAAAAGCCGAAGATTGTCGAAGTGACTCGAGGTGCGGCTCCCGAACGGCTCCATGATGACGTCAGGCCGAAGAGAACCGATCTCACCGGAAGCTGATTTACACCAGAAAATAAAAGCCTCGAGATTTGATGATGTGTTTGTTTGCTTCTAACTACAACTACAGTCAAAAACGAGCGAGGAAAGCGATTTTACTCGTCTGGTTAGTTATTTATTTTGTATTTAATAGACCTGCATACCACATAATTCTGTAATAAACGTAGTAATTATAAAGTTAGTATGACTCGACATGATGTTGATCTGATATGTTATAAAGGCAATATTCCAACATCCACAGTCTTTTCCTTGCACAACATTATTGTAACCCCGCTTTATCTTGAATACTTCTTTAATTTGATCCTTTTTCTATTATTATTTTTATTAGTGTTATTTTTATTTACTTTATTCATATTGTTGTTTCAAATATTAATCATTATTTTACTCTTTATTTTATTTTCTCGTACATGCTTAGCAACTGATTTAATTTCATCATGTACTGGTGCACAGAAAATCTGTGTAGTGAAATTTACACTATCAGAGTTTACTATAACACCTCATAATTGTGTTTATCAGTCCACACCAAAAGGTGTTGTTTCACTATTTTTGGAGAGTTAGTACTTTAACGTTCATCAAGTGTAATTGCCAAAACATTCAATAAACATTAATAATGCAAAGTTTTAATAAACATTCATTTATTAAAACTTTTTAATGCTTAGCAATGTGACTTTTGCTCAACACCTCTATGATGTAATGACTGCACTTTTTAGGGTATAAATTTAACTGCAAGTGTTAACTATATTAACACTACATAGTGTAAATACTACTGTGTTTATTCACTCTATATTAACGGGGGACGTTATCTGAAATGAGGACACCATGGCTGGTTTGAGCACATAAAAAAAACATAAGTGCTCATGACATCTGTTGGTGGGGGACAGCACAGTGGTCGACACTTTGGATGTCATTTTCATTATATGTTCATTTGTACATGTGTTTTAAAATAGAAGAACATGATTTTTTCCTCTATTATCCAGTCAGGGTGCTGAAATAGACCAGTAATTTAAAGAGGCCAGACACAACATATGCAATTTATTATTGTCAATCTTTGTTTTTGTGCTTTTAAACACTTTGAATTACTCCTCTAAAAGTCCCATTTTATTTTATTTTGTTTATTTATGTTTTTTGTTGTGTTGTTTATCATTCACTCTTGTTCTTTTTCATTAAGGAGGAGAGAGAGTTGTATTTGCTTGTAATAAATACTTTCTATTATTTGGTTTCTGCATTTAATTGTGAATGTGACTCTCTAGTTTGGGGGAGGGGCTGTTGTTGTGTTGTTGGTGTTTTAAAAATGTATCTAGGTGAAATGTATCTTTACTGATTGGACATGTATTTTATCTTGATAACCCAATAAGGATATATATATCTATATCTATATCTCTCTATATATATACATGTAAAAATAGAAGAACATGGACAGATCACATTAAAAAACATAATTCTGTTAAAGTTTATGTTATTACCATTTCATTCACAGCTATGTTAACGAACAAGATGACAAAGTTTCAGGACTGGTGTGCTGAAAAAATAACAGCAACAAACAACTTATAATTACTGCACCACTAAGTAAGAATCATATAATTTGAAACAAAAATTATCTTGGGCATTACAACAATAAAAGCAAAGATGACAACAGATTTGTTTAAAAGTGTAATTGTGCTAAGAAAGGGCATAAAAAATATTGTGAAATTTGCATGAAACTAATTAAGTCCATTTAACCAAACAATATGCAGTCAGTGGGCTTCAGGTAAGTGAAATCATTTACTTTTCACTTTCATAAGACTGAATTATTAAGCACAAATTATACACTTGTATGTTTTTTAATGTGTGTTACTGTTTTCTGAGGTGACTGGAGCCTTGTGACTTTTATTGTGAAGAGTAGCCGGAAGTGCCGTTCCCGTCAGCAGCGCACTTGAACCCGTGGAGGTATAAGCTGTTCAGTGTGTCACTGGAGAATAAACAAAAATAAAAGCGGACTCGGTGCTCGGTGTGCAGCCTGAACATGGACGACGGAGAGGAGAGCAAACCGGCCAAACGGTGAGAGAAGAATTTTAGGATTTAATTGATTTATTTTCAGTTTAAGGTGCAGTTAACTTTCAGACAGGAGACAAACTGAACCGTTAAATTAAACAGCAGGAAATAGAGCACCAGCAGATCCAGTAATGTAAATATATTTAATAAATGTGATCAGATGGTTGATCATTACTCCTACAGCAGGTTTTACTCCTCTGCTCTTTGTTCCGTGATTTTCTGCTCAGTGATGATCAGACTGAACATCATGTTACCTTCACTCCTGCAGGAGGCTGAGGCTCTTTGGTGGGTCTCGTCTGTTTGTTCTTTCCTTATTTCTGCTTCATTCTGAGTGTGAAGTGATTTTTCTGCAGCGAGTGTTCATCCCTCTGCAGCCTTTGTCCACACTGAGAGGTCACAATCCGGGGTTTTAATTCAGCTGACCTGTGCAAAGGGCCATGTGTTCACAGGAAAACTGGTTTTATTATAAATAAGAATATTAAATCCTCTTTGCTAGGGATGTACCAATACCACTAATTTAGGCTCATAAACAGGAGTACTCATCCATGCCAGCAGCAACATCACACTCATTAAATCAGTCAAAAAATTAGAATGTAAAATATTGAATCCTCAGTAAAGACCAAATTCCCGATACTTCCAAAGTTAATTTAGACCAAACTGATGTTGACACTGATACATGCAGCACCGTCTTCAGTTTTGTGGAGCTACAAACTAGGGCTAGGTTAAAAAAAAATCAATTTAAATCGTTTTTCTTTTAACTGGTTCATAATCGATCCATAAAATCCAAAGATGGATCTTTTAACTTTGGTAGTTTTTCTTCTTTGGATGTGCAGAGAAGCAGCCTGTGGTATCAACCCTGCTAGTCTCATGTGATCAGCGTTTAGCGTTGCTTTCTACTGAACAAGATCTCATGAGATGTTACTGCAAACAAACATGGTGGAAGCACTATATGGGCACCACTGGCAAGTTTAAAAGCTGATGTTTGGATGTACAGTATTTTAGATTTAACAAGTACAAAGGAAAATGGACAAAAAAAACAGTAATATGCAGAATATGCATTAATGCATATCATTAAAATATGATTAATGTAACTGCTTTGGGTTTAGTTCTTCATGTTAAAACAATTTTTAATGATGTACCAGGTCAAAAGGTCACTTTTTAAATTTACAGCACTATTTTAACTAAGATATCCCAGACTGAATAAATATCAAATTGAATCATGAATCGAATCGATTTGAGACCTTGTAATATCGAATTAAATCGATCCAGAAAATCTGAATCAATACCCAGCCCTACTACAGATAGGGCTGGGTACTGTACTGATTAGATGGATCAATTTGAATTATTTTTTTGCGGAGGATTTAAAAACTAAAAATGGCATGTAGTTACTCTCATTGGAAATCGTTGCAATGTTTTGAAAAATAAATACTGAAAATTTATTTTTGAAATGTTGAAATCCTACTTACTCTAGTTGGCTGAGCTGATTTGTTGTGAAGGCAGAAGGGAAACCAGAACCACATAACAAATTATTTAAAGACGTGTAGTGTTGAAATTGCCATTGTTGCAACATCTAGTGTTCAGATTTTAGAATGAGCCCGTCAGTTTCTAAAACATCACATCAGTAAGCGACGAGAGCCGGTGAAGACCAAACAGGATCATGAACAGGGCTTCATTTACAGTTACAGGGTGAGGGTTCTTTCTTTCATATTTGTAACTATTATTTTGATAGATTACAGGTCAGCTGATAATTGTAGGTTTTGTAAACTTTTGTAGACTCATATTCAAAAGTCACATTTTGTTATTTTGTCCCTAAACGTTATGTCAGCCTCTACAGAGGGGAGACCCGCCGTTTACAGATATAAAAGGCACAGGGCTCCAGACTAACTCTTTGCATTGGTTGAAACAGTGCATCTAAAAAATGTTTTAAGGTGCAGCCGCACAAAACTTAGGTGCAACCAAATTTTTAAAAATTATGTCACCTTTAACGCTATAAGGTCACATAATTTTTAAACAAGAATAAGATGTAAAGAAATACTTGTCTTTATACACACTACAGTCAATATTTACAAAACTGAAACTAAGGTAAATAATAAAAAATCAATTCTCAAACTAATTTATAAAATGCCGCATATAGGACAGAACATTTCATGACTTTTTTCTTTATTTCTTTTCTCTGTTTGTAGCTTTTTCTTTCTTTACAGCTTTATTGGGGTCTGTCGGACAGGTCATGGACGTGAACGCTCATCTTTGTGCCTGTGTGACTGAGAAACTCCCCATTAACAGGAGAAAGGACTGAACAAATGTAGAAGTTATGGTTAACGTTAGTTTGTTTGACTTGTTTTTGTTGGAAATTATTAATTATCTGACAGTCACTAAGATGAATTTGGTAGAGTTTTGCTGCTTCTTCAGAGTTACTGCTCCGTGCTGAAACCTGACACCACAGTCTGGGCTCATTTGCATACTAACAGCTGATTGGATGATTACTGAGGGCTGTGTGTGTGCGTGTGTGTTTGAGTGGGCCTGCAGCCTGCAGCCTGTGAAGATGCAGGGACAGAGAAAAGAGAGGAAGCAGGTGCTGTGTCTTGTTCACTTGGCGGATATTTCCGCTACTGCAGTTACATTTGTCAACTTAAATTTGTAAGAGAGCACCTACCATTTTTCTTGGTGCACTAGTGTGCCCAAGAAAAAATGTAAAAAGACACAGCACCTGCTTGGACCTAGCACAGAGCCTTGAGGAACTCTGTAATTTACTTTAGTGTACACAGAGGACTTGTTCACGTGTGCAAACTGATATCTATCAGATAAGTAGGACTTAAACCAATTTAGGGCAGTCCCTGTAATCCAAGTAACATCTCTAATCTCTGAATAAGAACATCATGATCAATGTTGTCGAAAGCAAATCAGATCTGATGTTGTGCTTCCCTGTGCCCTGCTCAACAAACCGGGCACAGTTGGGTGGAGATTTGGCTCTCTGTGTAATCCAGCTTTTGTGGTAACACGTAAGGATTTAGGTTTTCAAGATTCTGTTTAAATATCAGTGTAACTAACAGAATATGGATAACAAATGTTAGCTTTTAATCATCTGGTACAGAATAGGGCTGAACGATTTGAGAAAATAATGTAACTGCGATATTTTTCCCCAATATTGCAATTGCAATTTACTCTGCGATTATTTTAATGTTCATCTTATGTATTCCAAAACAAACATAGGCAGTAGATCGTTTTATAGTTTAACCAAAAGGACATTAAATCAATCTAAGGATAAAAGATTTGAGAAAAAGTGGAGAAGTGAAGAACAGAAGCAAAAAAAAATTGTAAAAACAAGGTTAAAAAAAATGGTACGAAAGCGGAAAAAAAGTGAAAAGGTGCAAAATAGGTATGAAATTGGAAAATTGGTTATAGCAGCAAAATTTGAATTAAATTTCAAAAACCATGTAAAAATTCCAAACATGGTCCGACAGTGGCAAAAAAAAGATGAATGGAAGCAAGACAGGCATAAAGTTGTAAACACTGGGTTAAAAAGGTTAAAATAGGCATGAAATTGCAAGAAACTACATCACAATGCCGAAATGTTCAACATATTTTGGGTTAAAAATATTGCACTGTCTGCGATTTGAAAATTGCAACAAGCCATATTGCAATTTTATCTAATTTGCAATTAATTGTTCAGCCCTAGTACAGAACAGTGGCTTGTATTCATAGTGGGAGTACGGTGGCCTGTGAGGACAAAGTTTCTGTGAAGTGAAATTCTCAGTAACTTCACAGATAACTATGTTTATTTATAGATTCTCTTCTCCCTATTTTTGGGTTGAGTTTTGGCTCCAAGCCTTTTTAAACTTACATTTGAGTTTGATGCAAACAGAGGAGCTGGAAATGTCCGAGGGTGTGGACTCACCTCGAGACGGCGTGAGGGTCAAATGTGTTGACCCGGTGAGCGTCAACATGAGTGTTTGGGGACAAACACCAACTGTTTGAGAAAAGCTTTGGTTTGGGGGTCTGGTCTGTTTTGCAGACACGAGAGGAAACAACAACTAAGAACTAACTTCTAGAGGTGGGAGAAAGTCACTGTTTTGCAAGTCTCAAGTTAAGTCTCAAGTCTTTCAACCCAAGTCTCAAGTCAAGACGTGCAAGTCCAAATCGAGTCTCAAGTAAAGACTAGACAAGTCAAGTCAAGTCTGAAGTCACAGGCTTAAAGACTTAAAAAGGGGTGCTGGTTTGGCGGAGTGGTTGGCAGCAAGGCACCCCATGTGCTTGCTTCTGCCGGTCCAGGTTCGAATCCAGCCTGTGACCGGTTTGCGGGGTGTCTTCCCCTACTCTCTCTCCCCCTTTCACAAGCCTATCCACTGTCTCTCTACTATCAATAAAGGCACAAAATGCCCCCCCAAAAAAAGGCTTAAAAAGTCTTTCCAAGTCATAAGCACCGTTAACCAAATAAAAAACCCGATCAAAACCAGGACAGTTTCGTCACTTTATAAAAAAAAACCCAGGACAGTCAGGGCAGGACATGAACACTGGACATGTCATGGGAAAACAGGACACTTGGTCACCCTGGGCCTTAACTTTACAATTATTTTCAGCTAACGTCAGTCTCATTTTTTAGCCACGGCGAGTTTACGAACGATATCGTTGTTGCATGTAACGGATGCTAAGCTAAAGTTACCCAAAAGGATCTCACAACAGGTACCAGACCAACTTACCTTTCTTTGTGCAGCTTCAGGTGCCCAACAAAGTCCGACGTCGTCGCCTCTCCATTTGCAAACGGCAATTAGTTATTTTGTTTTTGACATTGTAGTTTGTGAATGGAAATGAAATTATCCTCTGTAGCATGGTTCAACATCTCTGGGATGTTCCCGCACTCCTGCAGTCTTGCTCAGGGAAGTAACTGTGTAATCCACACCCTCTTTGTTTATTCTTCTAAACCCTGATTGGATGTTAATAGATGCATTCAATGGGGCAGATCCTGTGGGAAAAAATATTGTCTTGCTGGAAATGACAAAAATCAGTCACTAAGTCGAATACTTTGAATGGGAGCACATTTTATTTAACAGTCTCACTGAAAATTTCAAGTATTTTCAAGTTATCATACTTAAGTCAGAGTCAAGTCGCGAGTCACTGATGTCAAAGTCCAAGTCGAGTTGCAAGTCTTTGATGATATTGTCAAGTCGAGTTGCAAGTCTTCAAAATTGTGACTTGAGTCTCCCTCGAGTCCGAGTCACATGACTCGAGTCCACACCTCTGCTAACTTCTGAAAAGATTGTGCAGTATGAACCTGAGATGATGCAGAAAAAAATCCAAAAATTCCAACACAAAAGAAATTTAATTTCCTTTTACACTACTTTTGCTGAGTACCCACTCATTTAACATAACTAACACAGGACTATTACAGAGGTGTCAGTTAGCAGGACACGGTATAACCACCACTTATTGTTAAGGAGTGTGAATAGACAGCATTACGATGCATAAACATCCCCTTCAAAATGAAAGCATATGATTTTGGTTTTGCCAGCATATTTCTGACCGTTAGCAAGATCACACAAAAACTCCTGGACAGGTTTTGCTGTAATATATAGGAGATGTTGGCAATGACCAGTGTTGGGCAAGTTACTTCAAAGATGTAATGCATTATTTATTACTTATTACTGTCATTTCAAAGTAATTAGTTACATTATAATATTACTGTATTTGAAATGTAAGGAATTACACTATTATACTTTTAAGTTACTCTTGTCAAAATAACAGAAATGTGGATTTGTCATTCTAAATGTAGCTCATTAAAAAGCTCATTACTTATCCAGTGAAGGTGATGTGGTGGCTGTCTGAGTTCAGCTTAAGGCTAAAAACAGGAGAATATAACAGACACATTGATGCTCATGGCACAAGAGAAGAAACCATCAGAGCAAAAACAGACAAAAGGTAAAATTCTGGTAAATTATGTTAGAGATGCTGTAACTTTAGGTCTAGTGGAGGACTTCTTCTCTGCTGATCTCATGGAGTATTTGGCGAATTTGTATTTAAACAAACAAAAAGAAAACATTTCTTCATTTTGGGTTAAATTAAAAATGCATTGTAACTTGCATTACTGGCATTTGTACAGAGTAAAAAAATACAGTTTATTTTGTAATACCTTACATTACTACTTTACAGTAAAAAAGAATGCATTACAGTCATTACATTATTTTTGTAATGCATTACTCCCAACACTGGTTATGACCAGACTTAACAAATTATTAGACTTTGGTGGTGATCGAGATAATCGCCATGAGCACGCCGTCATTTTTGCTCAATAACTGTCTAACTAACACTGATGTCAACATGATAATGAGTCTTAGCTGTGGGTTTTATGGGTCAAGAATCATGTTATGATGATTACTTTATCTGTGAGGTACTACTTAGAGCAATATTTGAGCTACCTTGGCAGAGCTGTGTAGTTTAATATATAACAAACAGTACTATAAAAAGGTCTTAGTTAGTAGGACAGGGTATAATCACCAGCTGTTGTTAAGGAGTGTGAACAAACAGCACTACAATGATTAAAAAAATCCCCTTTAAATAAAAGTCAATGATTATTACTAAGGGTGGGAGAAAAACTTGATTAACATAAGTATCTGTTGTTTTTTTTTGACGATTTTTAAAATATATTGCTGAATAAATCCTAATAACAGACTCGCATGTGATGTGTATTTTTCCTGATATAGTCTGTAGGCATCATCATTGTTCATCTCTTTCACTGGTGTTAAAAAAGCTAACTAAAGATTGCAAAAACTGGCAATATCGTAGAATTGCAACTTAAATTGAATCAGCACCTAAAATGTACTAACAACTTGAATTGGGAGAAAATTATTACATTACTTTTTTCCCAGGCTAAGGCTTAAAAGAGACATGATAAATGGTCTGCAGCTCACTTTTGGGTCATGACCCACCAGTTGGGAATCATTGCTCATAAAATTCTAAAAATCAGAATATGACCTTACTAAAGTTTTTTCCAGAATTGAGTTTCAGGGTCTGTCACTGATGCATAGTTTAAGGGGAATCCTGCAGATGAGTTAAACTTTAAAAATCTTTATTGACCTCAGTAAAACTTGTGATAAACTGAAGGATCAGCTTTTTTCAGAAAAGCTTCTCCAAACACGGAAACAGCTGCAGTTTGTCGTCCTGAGTTAAACAATAGAGCGCCTGTTGAGAAACTCAGTCATGAGTATTTTGGACTGAAGGTGGAACAAATGTGGAGGATTAGTTAAAAGTTTGTTTCTGCCCATGCGGGTGTGTGTGTTTACTCTGTGTGGTGTGTGTGTCCTCACACACTTTGTTTTAGTGGACAGTTTGTTCCAACCCAAACAAGCTCAGTTTAATCTCAGAGGATCAAACTCTGCATGTGAGCTCATCATCAGCCCTCTGAATGTACACTCTCTCTCTCCTCCCTCTGCTGTCTGTTCCTTCTTCTGGATTCTTTCACGTTTCATTTCTCCGCAAAATCAGAAAAACACGACCTTTGAACCTAAACTCTCACTGAGCTGCTGCTGCTTTATCAGTAAGGTGGTGTTTACAAGTGTTTGTGGTCATAATTTGATCTGATAAACTTCTATAAAGTCCAATACTCACCGGTGGTTCATTTAACTGCTCTTTAGTGCAAATAGCAGATCAGCAACCACATGGCAGCAAGTCAGTGTATGTACACTATGTTACCGAAAGTATTCCAACCCATCCAAATAATCAGAATCAGGTGTTCCAGTCTCTTCCATGGCCACAGGTGTATAAAATCAAGCACTCAGGAGCTCAGCGGATGCTGAGGCGCATAGTGAGAAGAGGTCGCCAACTTTCTGCAGAGTCAATCGCTACAGACCTCCAAACTTCATGTGGCCTTCAGATTAGCTCAAGAACAGTGCAGAGAGCTTCATGGATGGGTTTCCATGGCCGAGCAGCTGCATCCAAGCCTCACATCACCAAGTGCAATGCAAAGTGTTGATGCAGTGGTGTAAAGCACGCCGCCACTGGACTCTAGAGCAGTGGAGACGCGTTCTCTGGAGTGACCAATCACGCTTCTCCATCTGACAATCTGATGGACCAGTCTGGGTTTGGAGGTTGCCAGGAGAACGATACTTGTGGGACTGCATTGTGCCAAGTGTAAAGTTTTGTGGAGGGGGGATTATGGTGTGGGGGTGTTTTTCAGGAGCTGGGCTTGGCCCCTTAGTTCCAGTCAAAGGAACTCTGAATGCTTCAGCACACCAAGACATTTTGGACAATTCCATGCTCCAACTTTGTGGGAACAGTTTGGAGCTGGCCCCTTCCTCTTCCAACATGACTGTGCACCAGAGCACAAAGCAGGTCCATAAAGACATGGATGACAGAGTCTGGTGTGGATCAACTTGACTGGCCTGCACAGAGTCCTGACCTCAACCCGATAGAACACCTCTGCAAGGCTAACGCTGACCTGCTTACCAGCACTTCTGTAAATGCAAATTGCAGCAAATTTGTAAGATCGTTTTTTGTGTAAAATAGTTGACAGAACATATGCTGGGTCAGTCAGGGGGGCTGCAAAAACCTGCAGCTTTGGAGATCACGATTGTGTTGTATGAAATTGCGGTTTCGACCTGAAAACGTAAATCTCTCAGCCCTAGTGGAGAAGTTTGTGAAAAGGGTGATGAAGAGTAGCGGGGTGACATTGACCACAGGCGTGTATATGGGATAGGGATGGGACAATACGCTTAAACTCATGATACGCTGCACCTTGATAAGCCCGCATCACGATACAATATCAAAAGGTAAAAAAGAAAAAATATTACTGTGTAAATACAACTTATTTGTTTTTGTTTGAGTCGCACACAGGAAAACACAAGGCCTAACAGGCCAAACACAAACAATAACACTCTCTCTAACCCTAGAGAGGTTAGAGAGAGTGTATGCTAACAAGCGGTAGGCTCGTTTACGCCGTCTTCGTCTTTTTTATTGAGAGCCAAAATACTGCCAGACAGATGACTTGTATCCAGGCGGAGCGTCCTCAATTTCAACCTTATTCCACTCCATCATTCGGCTTTTTGGAGACAAGGTAGTTGTTGCTAATGTTTGTTGTCGTCACTTCTGGTCACATGCGCTATTATCAGACGTGACGTCTTTATTTCGCGATCCATTTTTTTCAAACTCGATGCATTTCATCACGTACTGTATCACGATATATTGCCAAACGATATTTCATCCCATCCCTAGTATGAGATGGGTGTGGGTTCTTTCTTCTCCGCCAAACCAGCTTCCCGAAGAACAAGTTTTTATTGATTCTTAACTTGGTTTTTGATTCCCATCCCTGATCCCAGATGTTTGAGTTTTAGTTGGATAAATGTAGGTGATCCATCTTCATGATATCATAGTCGGCACAAACAGCCTAATTATGATTTGTGCCATGATCTGGCCGCCTTCTTCAGGATGCTCCGCCCTCTTTGGACGAGGACGGCTGAGGACATTATGTTCTCGCTCGTACTGCTTATCCTCACATTACCCCTCACACACACCTGCAGAGTGTTACTGAGGGTGTGTCAGTGTGTCGGGCCTTAATGTCTTTATGTGTTTTGTGTTTACTCCTCTGATCCTGTATCTACTGTATCACACACACACGCACACACACACACTGGTGCAGAGTGCATTCAGGGTTTTCCGTGTCACACACTCACCCAGATTGAGCAACAGTTCAGAGAGTGCAGGCGCGTGAGGACACAGTGTTCTCGAGGCTGCAGCACCGGCTTTCTCTCTGTACAGTAGGAGAGACTCTGTGATGTTTGCAGCAGCTATGGGCACGGTCTGGATTTAGGAGATCACGTTTTCACTGTATGAAAATGTGACTTCATGCATTTCCCCAAACTATTTACCTTTTAATTGTTTTTTTAACTGTTTTTCATAAATGCTTGTAATGTTAGCAAGTGGGAAATAAGGGCTATAAGGACCAATACATTTAAAATTAAAGCTGCTGCAGGCTAAACACGGGTCAAAGTGATGACCTGTTTTTTTTACAAGATTACAGTTCATTTATGATAAAAACAGGCATGAAGCAAGAAAAACAACATTTTGGTCTTTAATAAATTAAGCCTTGATAATAATGAAGTGTACAAAAGAGTATAAGGGACATGATAGATGGAGAAAATTCTGGCAAAGTCTAGATTGAGGTCAAAATTTCAAGATTAAAGTTGAAATGACTGGAATGAAGTCAAAATATAAGTTTGGGATAAAAGTCAAAATGTCAAGAAAAAGGTGAAATGTCAAGAACAAAAAGCCAACATATCGAGAATAAAGTCAAAATACACTACATTGCCAAAAGTATTCACTCACCTGCCTTGACTCACATATGAACTTAAGTGACATCCCATTCCTAATCCATAGGGTTCAATCTGACGTTGGTCCACCCTTTGCAGCTATAACAGCTTCAACTCTTCTGGGAAGGCTGTCCACAAGGTTTAGGAGTGTTTATGGGAATTTTTGACCATTCTTCTAGAAGAGAATTTGTGAGGTCACACACTGATGTTGGACGAGAAGGTCTGGCTCTCAGTCTCTGCTCTAATTCATCCCAAAGGTGTTCTATTGAGCTGAGGTAAAGACTCTGTGCAGGCCAGTCAAGTTGATCCACACCAGACTCTGTCATCCATGTCTTTATGGACCTGCTTTGTGCTCTGGTGCACAGTCATGTTGGAAGAGGAAGGGGCCAGCTCCAAACTGTTCCCACAAAGTTGGAGCATGGAATTGTCCAAAATGTCTTGGTGTGCTGAAGCATTCAGAGTTCCTTTGACTGGAACTAAGGGGCCAAGCCCAGCTCCTGAAAAACACCCCCACACCATAATTCCTCCTCCACCAAACTTTCCACTTGGCACAATGCAGTCCCACAGGTATCGTTCTACTGGCAACCTCCAAACCCAGACTGGTCCATCAGATTGTCAGACGGAGAAGCGTGATTGGTCACTCCAGAGAACGCGTCTCCACTGCTCTAGAGTCCAGTGGCAGCGTGCTTTACACCACTGCATCCACGCTTTGCATTGCACTTGGTGATGTGAGGCTTAGATGCAGCTGCTCAGCCATAGAAACCCATCCATGAAGCTCTCTGCTCTGTTCTTGAGCTAATCTGAAGGCCACATGAAGTTTGGAGGTCTGTAGCGTTCCTTGTTCTTATAATCCAGCTGACAGTTGACAGTGGAATATTTAGGAGTGAGGAAATGTCACAACTGGATTTGTTGCTCAGGTGGCATCCTATCACAGTTTCACACTGGAATTCACTGAGCTCCTGAGAGCGACCCATTCTTTCATAAATGTTTGTTAAAGCAGTCTGCATGCCTAGGTGATGATTTTATACACCTGTGGCCGTGGAAGTGACTGGAACACCTGATGCTGATTATTTGGATGGGGGAGCGAATACTTTTGGCAGTTTTGTGTACACAGTGTGTTCACTTTATTCTCGACTTTTGACTTTTTTCTCAACATTTGAACTTTTATCATGAAATTGTATTTCAACTTTATTGTGATATTGCAACTTTTGTCTGGTCATTTTAACTTTTATCTCAAATTTTCAACTGTATTCTCGTCATTTCCACTTTAATCTCAACCCTCCCACGGATTATTTTTCCACCTAAAATGGCCCTGATATTCTTCCGTAAAAAGTGGCTCCTGAGTGGAGATGAGTTAAATAATAATGGTACATTGTGTATTTTCTGGACACAAACATGCTCTCATGCCTTCACGTGTGCTCAGCTGAACTTCCTGCTGACTGCATGCTGAACGTACACTTGATCTTTATGAATCTATTTGCAGTGAAGTGACTCCTGCAGCATTTATTAACTCTATGTGACAGATGCTCTGCTGTGGTGACTGTATTTCTGTTTCCAGACAAACACACGATGTTCTGAGAGATCCATGGAGCTGTTAAATAAGAGAGAGGTATTTTTAACTCGACATGACTCGACACATGTTCAGTCTGTAGGTACAGATCATATCAGAGTTCATGTTAAACACATTCAGGTCTGATTACAGTGAACGATGAGGGCAGATCAGGCTGCCGCAGGGTGTGATGTCACAGAGAATCATCCCATTCAGGACCTGTACATACTGCATCCTGATAGATGAACCACAGCTCATGAGTTTGACCAGCTGATTTAAACAAGAGGACTGTCTTTTGTGACATATTTTATTAGTTTAAAGATGCTATGAGGAGTTTCTAAGTAATTACAAAAAAGTCTCACTTTTAGATATATGCCTGTTGAAATACACACTTTAAGATGAGTTTTATAGCATCAAAATAGGTTATCTATAAATGCTATTCCTTAGCTTCGCGGTGTGGTCGGACAGGGCTGGACTGGCCTGGATACTCAACTTCAGGAACAAGACAATTAAAACTAGAGCAAATTTATATTATTCAGACACGTCTTAGAGCACCGGGCTGTAAGTAGGGATATATAGCCAGCTACAAAACTACAATACTAAGTTTTCCAAAAATTGCTTGTTGTCACACATCAAAACTACTGCTACGTAACTAGAAAGAGATACATTACCTCGTCGCTTTGCATCCTGTAAGTTGTTAAAAAAAGAAGTTGTAAAGCAATGCAGAGTTCTGAGGAAGGTCCGAGCTGCATTCATTAGCATCACAACAAACACACGCAACAGTCGCCGTGACAGTACGACAGTCGCCGCGCATGCTCATGGGTAGCAGAGTCTTTCTGTTGCCGTAAATAGATTCTCCTCATAGCACCTTTAAACTAAATACATCGTCTTGCTAGAAGCAGTATGTTACTCATTATTATAAACTGTGTGGTTGATAAAACCGCCTGTTCTGTAGGGGTGTCTATAGGACTGATTTTGCAGTGTTAAACTGCTTTATAGTTATTTGTTTACCATCATTAGTGCTCGATCTCTACTGAAAATGAAAGTGATGGAGCTGCGGTCCAGTTAGATAGTGATGATGTTGACAGGAAGTGTGTGAAGGTTCATTGATCAGAGACTTAAACCTGCAGCGTGGAGAGTTAAACTTTTTATACTGTACACATCTCTGCGAGGTGAATAAGGCTAATGCTAATGTTCTTAATGTTTTGTCCTTCAAAGAACGTTCACATGCAAGGAATGAACCTGAGGCACAAAGACTTTGACACCAGGCGTCATACCGACTTCAGGTGTGACTCACCTGAAAGTGCTGTGGTTGTTTTTCTTTTTCTGTGTTTGTTCTGTTTGAATAATATTAAAGTTAAAAAAAACTCACAGGTCAAAAAATATTGAAGTTTAATTCGTCCTTTGGCGTCCAGTGAGGGTGCAGAAGTGATATTTTTGTGCCTCACAAACAGAGAGCAGAAGAGGTGACAGTTTCGAGCTTTATATTCTATTTCCAGTATGCTTTGTATTTTTTTTTTTTTACCCCCACCAAGGAGGTTATGTTTTTGGTAGAGTTTGTCTGTCCGTCCGTTCGTCCGTCCGTGAACAAAATAACTCAAAAAGTAATGGATGGATTTGGATGAAATTTTCAGGAAATGTTCAGCATGGGAAAAGGAAGAAGTGATTGAATTTTGGTGTTGATCTGGATCAGCGTCTGGCCGCCATGGCGAAAAATGTGATTTCTGTGAATAACTACTGAACTAAAATAGATATCATTATGAATCCAGTTGCTGATGGTATGTTTTCATGGTCAAGGAATCTAAATATTTAGATGAAATAAAGGTAGGAGTAATATTTATGGTCAAAATGACAACATGGCTGAGGACTGTGGCACTGGCGGAGGTCTGTGCTCTCCGAGTGCTTTCTAATCTGGTTATATTTTTGATTTTGTTTTTAAACGAAATTTTGAAACAATAAAAAGACAAGGTCATTGCATAATGGACAGAATTTTTTTTCAACACATAATTAAAATTTCACAATAAAGTGGGCAAGTGAGTATTTCCTTTGTTTTCCTTTAACAAGTCACATCGTGTCTCTTGAGCTCAGAAGTCTCCTGTTATTCCAGAACAAATTTCTTCAGGGTTTCTGCATCATTTACATTTTTTCAGTATTTTCCCCTTTTTTGGTAGCATACCACAGAGAGGATGTCAGCTGTTCTATTTTATAATAATCTTCTTCCACTCTATGATTGTTGGAGGTTCATTGCTCTATTATATTTACATTATGGTTCTGAAATGATGCCACATTTTATGATGTTTAAGTCTCATCAGGCTCCTGAGAACACAAATATGCATTAAGGAACAAAAACAGAAACAAGAGAAGAAGCTCTCAAAACATTTCCCCTCCATTACAGATTCACATTTGGCACAGAGAGATGAAGCTAAAAGCTGTGTAAATCAGATTTAGAGCTCCATGATTGTATCACATCTCTGAATCATGCTGCCCGTCTGTCAGCTGCTGCTTCACAGTCACAGCTGGGACGATATTTCTGTCTTCAGGTCCTTGTGTGTCCTTGCTGTGCAGAGAGGACGAGTTTAATAATGGATTTAGAGTCACATTACATTACTGAAGTGCTCTGAATGAGCAGATGAGCTCTGCGGAGGACAACAGGAACATTTGACTTTTTTTAAAGGGATACGCCAACATTTATTTATTTATACGTCTTGCTTCACTCGTGAGTCCATGACAAGTCTAAACAATCCTGTGTGCTTGTTGTGACTCATTTTTTTGTAACACCATGATCATATTATCTTCTTTTGTTTTGTTGACCTACTTCCACGTTGGTTTGCCCTAGAGGTGTGACGTTCGCCAACGAGTCGATTCTTTTGAACGTCTCTTTTAAGTGAAGAAGAGAACTGATTCACACTTGTGAGTGAGTCTTTCTTAAATGCAAAATGCTTACAGATATTGAAATGGCTCCCAAACTGGGAATCTGTTCTCTTGTTCGCTTGATCGACTCGTTGGCGAACGTCACATCTGCAGAGCAAAACAACGTGGAAGTATGACACAAAAAAAAGCCTCTGTTTCGGAGTAGAAGAAGATAATGTAACATAACGCTGCAAAAAAACTGGTCACAACAAGCACTCAGGATGAGTTAATCTGATGACTGTAGGCAGGCTAACGCTACCCATTGACTACCAGTGTTTCAGCTAAGCTAAGTAGCATTGGTCGAGCTCTTCTTTGTTACTGTACGCACAGTCAAAATAAAGGTGTCTATCTGCTTCTTATGGACTCAGAAGTGAAGCAAGACAAGAAAACAAAAAATGTCATCTAGGGATGAGTATTGGCAAGAACTTCATAATACGATACAATACGTATCACAATACTTGGTTCATGATACAGTAATATCATGATATATCACGATATTACAAAGTTGTGATATATTGCAATATTCTACAGTTATCTAATTCCACTAGCACGCCTTGGTCCTACTCTATTTGCAGCGTGTTTCCACTAGCCTGGTACCTCCTAAAACAAGCTAGTTTTAGTACCTACTCCGCTCTGGTTCCAAGCGAGCTGAGTTGATACTAAAAGATGACGTCACTGACTGTCGACCATTGATTGGTCTGACAATGTCGTCATCGATGAGTCATGAGCGCGACCTAGCATGCTAGCGGTAGCTACCGTTAGCTTACCCTCATACGTCTTTTCTTTGCAGCTCGATTGCTCTCGTCCTCGGCTTCATTCTGTTGTATAACTTCCAAAACTCTCTTTTGCTTCTCAAGGGGTATTTCTTCTTACCACCTGCAGCCTTCTTCTGCTTTCCTTTTTTACTCGGTTTGTGACAAAAAGCCACAGATTGTCTCAGCTGTTTACAACAAGACTGCACGCCGTTGGGCAGGCGACTGGGGCTAATGGTAAAGCAGCACAAGGCGAGTAGAGTATAGTAGGGCTAATGGAAAAGGGCCATAAGAACAAACTAGAGATGGTATATATGTAAATCACACAAAATTAAATAAAACTGAAAGTAAAAATCAAGGCAAAACTCTTTGATTGAAAACAGCTTTTCCATTTTATTATTTTTGAAATATGTCAAATACTGTGTTACAGACATTCTCTTAACCCTGTAAAGCCAATTGTATCATATTTGATACATACTTTTATAATACCTCTATCTACTCAATATAATCAACAAAATTACAAAAAAAACCATCTGAATACAATCAGATAAATGATCAAATATTCTTAAATGGATTATCAGTTGCCAAAAACACCTAATGTATCAAATCAGACACGAGAAATCTTTATGTTGAATTTTATGGACATTTTGATATTTTTAGGATTTTAGCAGAAAGTGAAACAAACATTTCAGCTCCAAAAAATTAGAATTTTCTGGCTATAATCTATGGTCTTGGGCCTTAAAGGGTTACCTTAAAGAAGTGCATCAAGCCACTTAAACTAATGTTGCAGAGAAGTTATTCTTGTTTTCCCTTTAACAGTGTAATTAAAGCATCCTAACCTGCAGTGCAGCTCAAATTGTAATTGAACACATGAAGAACAAAGTGCTGTGAGTTACTGACAGCACAACAGTAAGTAAAAAAATAAAATCACATATTTCTCTTCACTGTCTCAACTGAACAGACTGCATGAAAAAAACTGTGCATACATATTTATAAATTGTATTTCATTTCCAATTCTGATAAATATGAGTTTTTATATTGTATCACACCTTATCCCTTTAAGTCTGTCATTTGGGAAACATCACAGTGTTGGTTTGTTCTTCAGTGTTGAGGATAATTCCTCTCTAATTTAACGGCTTTAAAACTCCTCAGCAGACTTTAGTGCAGTCAGCATGTTGTCTGATTCAGGTCAAAGCAGGAAGAGCAGGAAGAGCGAGGAGCAGCGATCCAGAGAAGGAGTGGGGGAGGATCTGGACGGCCTCCCAGTGGCTCAGATAAACAACATTCTGTTCCTCTCGGTTTGGACATTTTTTCGCTCTCGTTCTGCTTTGGTGAAGAAATATGCAGCAGTGTTTACAGAGCTAAACTCTGCCACGGTCACTTTAGGTCAGGGTCAGAGAATTTGACTTTCATGATGAGGGGGATTTTCGTACCACAAAACACAGATGTTTTTAAAAAGGAGAACAACGTGGAGTGAAATATAGAAACGCTGGAGACAGTTTGTGAGTAACGTTCATGAAAATGCTGACAGATGAACAGTGCTCCTGAATTCTTTGAGGTAAAGATTAAAAAAAGGAGGTTTTGGTTCTTGCTGACATGATAGCTTCACACAGATTTGTTGGCTGCACGTCCCTGATCAGAGTCTCTTATTCCACCACATCCCAGAGATGCTCTGCTTGATTGAGACCTGGTGACTGTAGAGGCCACTGGAGTACAATAAACTCACGGTCATGTTCGAGAAACCAGTTTGAGAGGATCAGAGCTTCACGACATGGTGCATCATCCTGCTGGAAGATGGATGTTTAGAAGTTTAGACAGGAACATTTGACTTTTTTTAAAGGGATACGCCTAACTGAGGATGGATTCATGACTTCATGATGTTCACACCAAATTCTGATCCTGCCATCTGAACGTGGAGCCGAAATCCAGACTCATCAGACCAGAAGATATTTTTGCGATCCTCTTTTAGTATAGCCTCAATGCCTCGTTCTCGGCTAACAGGAGTGGCACCAGGTGTGTTCTCCTGATGAACGAGATTCAACATGTTCTGAGTTCAGTCCTAATTTGAGTTCCTGTTGCCTTTCCATCACCTTGAATCAGTCTGGTCATTCATCTCTGACCTCTGGCATTAACAAGGAATTTTCTCCCAGAGAACTGATGCTCACTGGATATTTTCTCCTCTTTGGACCATTCCCTTAAAACCCTAGAGATGGCTGGTTGACAGTCCTAAAGGATAATCAATTTTTGAAATACTCAGACCAAATTTAAAGTAAATTAAATCACTTTTCTTCTCTGCTCTGATTCTCAGTTTGAACTTCAGCAGGTCATCTTGACCATGTCCACATTTTTAACCTTTATTTCAAACAGAGTTCAGTGTTGTGTTTTTTTTTCTCCCTTTGAGCTGAGTTTAACTTTCTGAGGAACAGAAAAACCTGCCGTGTTGTTTTCATGATGAAACTCTGAGAAACTCTGAAAAAGGAAGTAAAGTGAGAAGGAGACAGTTTGACCTAATTTTTGTTTTTCTAACTTTCTCTTCAGCTGTCGATTTTCTCCTGACCCATAAACCTTTTGCCTCCTCTCTGTTTGTATGCACACAGCATTAAGCCTGAGCAGAGGGGTTTACAACAAGACTGCATCACTAGGTCTACTCCGCTCTGGTTCCAGCTGCAGGAGGAGTCAAGAGACGGGCGTTCTGACCTGCCGGACGCTGCCCCTCCCCCGCAGAGTCTCCACTCACCTGGACAAAGCCGCCATCATGAGGGTCGCCCTCAGCTTCCTGTCCCTGCGACGCCTCCTTCAACCCGGTGAGAGGCCAAAACAGAGACCAGTTTGGTTTGGTTACAAGAAGGGAATCGATACCATTGTATTGATCTCAATCAGTGTTAGTTTTGACAGCACTTTTAAATTTAGTTTCAGTCTTTTACCAAAACTCATTAAGTTTTATTCATAATTTAGTCATCTCTTACCTCGGTCAAGGCATCTGTGTGTGTGTTTGTTTGTTTCTCTGTTAGCAACATAACTCAAAAAAGTTAAGGACAGATTTCAATGAATTTTTCAGGAAATGTTCGGATTGGGACAAGAAACAACTAATTCAATTTTGGGAGTGATCTAGCTCACTGTCTGGATCCGGCATGACGAAAAACATGATTTTCATGAATAACTACTGAACTAAAGTAGATATCATGATGAATCCAATTGCTAATGGTCTGTTTTCATGTCAAGGAATCTAAATATTTACATGAAATAAAGGAAGGACTAATATTTATGGTAAAAATCACAATATGGGAGAGGACTGTGGCGCCTAAATTCAAACATCTAATAACCCTTTACTGAATGTTAGTAAAGTCTGAATGTCTAAATGAACAGAAACAAATGTTCCTTTTGTGTGAAATGCAGTCACCTTGATTTAGACTACCTGGCAGAGCATCTCAGTTACAATACCAGAACTGACAACAAACAGTGAACCTGCTCTACATGAATATATCAATTCATAAAGAGAACAGCTCTGATTGGATCGCAGCACAACTTATCCCACCACCACTAAGCTAAGGCAGCTGTGATTGGATGTCCTTCTGAACTCATCCAACCTTTAACACAACCAAAGTAGCTGTGATTGGATAGATTCATCACTTGTCTCTACTTCCTACATGACCAGATTAGGTCTGATTGGATTAAGTCTGTCAAACATTTTAGTCTACTTTTTATTTGTTTATGAAAATGTCAGTTAATTTAGTTTTTGTCCAGGTGCACTTGTTTTTATTAGTTGCTGTCTATTTTTTGTCAGGGGAAAATAATTACTGTTGAAAATCACTGTTGATTTTCTCTGATCAATTCTTGTGGATGTTCTGTGTGGAAAAAAGACAATCTGCTCAGGATTTCTTTAAATTCACTCCAAAGAATAAACCTTGACAATTAATAAAATATGAGTATGCATTTAAAGTTCTGTTTGTTTTTATTCTGCCATACTCTCATCACAGACGAGCAGCAGAAAGAGTGTGAGGACGAGGAGGAGGATGAAGATCCGATGGACTCTTTCTATCCTCAGACTCTGGCTGGTTTCATCATGGTTTTGTCGGAGGAGGGAGACCTGATCCTCTGTTTGTCTGTGCTCTCCGCCCCGCAGGGCTTATCACAGTGTTGGTTTGTTGCGTCAGCGATGCTCTACACCCCTACGTGGGGTCTGGAGCCTGTCCCAGCTGATAGTAGGTGAGAGGTACACCCTGAACGGGTCGCCAGCCAATCACAGGGCTACATAGAGAGACAGTCATTCACTCTCACACGTAAACCCCTTTCAGACTGGCCAAAAAAAACATTTAAACCGTCGGTTTCTGTCAGCAGTTTGAAAGGGTTTAGTACGCATTTTGAACCGGGTCGACTGACTCTGCAAGGGACATGAGTTTTTATCGGCTCACCTCCAATCAGCTTCAGTTAGAACATCACAACAAGGTCAACTAATTTACGGATGTTGTGGCTGTCTGTAATTGATGTGACAGCAAGTTATTCCATCCACCTTTGTATCATCAGAGTTTGTCCATTTTTAAAGAGGGAAAAAAGTATGAAGTGAAGAAAACTGTGTCCATGGTCTCCACGCTCCTTTCTATTGTTTACATGGATGTGCTTCATCATGCTGATGATGTCATCAATGTGATGACATCATCTTGATGCGCCAGCAGAGGAAAAAAAAGCTACACAGCTCGTCTGCTGCCGATTAGACTCTGCTGGCAGTGGGAAAAGAGTCACTTACTGATTGTTAGCGTGTTGACCTGCGCTGAAAAAACCTGAGCTGACCCACTAATTTTAGTGTGAAAGTGGTATTATACTTAAAGGCAGTTTGGAGTCACCATTAACCCAGTGAGCGTGTTTTTGGTCTGTGGGAGGAAGTCAGAGTACCCGTGGAGAACCCATGCAAACTCCACACAGAAAGGCCCTGAGCGACACAGGGATCAAACCACAACTTTTTGGCTGTGAAGCATGTGCACTACCTGCTGCGCTGCCCAGATTATTTTAATAGTTTTAGTTAAATAATCTAATATAGGTTCACAAATGATAAATAACCATCAGCTGTTTGAAGTGGTATTTTTTTAAAAACAGTCTGGATCAGGAAAATCAAGAAATTCAGCTCTTAAATATTAGAGATGCACATAAGCATCAGTATCAACATCAAACATCGGCCATCTGCAGTTAAGCTGTGTTTCATTTGTAAATCTTTCTGATGTTTCTCTTTTATCCTGCTGCTGCTGTAAATCTGTAATTTCCACCTGTGGGACTAATAAAGGTATATCTTATCTTATCTTATTAGGAGAAGTATTAGTAATATTGCATAAAATTAAGATTTAAACATCAGCATCGTCCCCCATTCTGATTTTCTAAATCAGAGCTTCACTATCAAATCACAAAAATATACTTTTAACTTCTCCCTCGACCGTCCATTGATAAACCCAAGAGGCACTGACCTCTCCAAGGAGTCCACAGAAATAACCAGTTTTATTATTTTGTCCTTTAATGAAATAATACATTCATCAACACCAAACTGCTGCGACATTGACTGCTCATGTGAATGTTCAGTATTTCTGTTTTCACTTCTGGAACAGCGTGTACTCTGCAGACCGGAGCCTCAGGATGCAGGCACCCTCACAGGGTGTTCATCGCTGCCGTTTATTTTTAGCGGAGTTTGAGATCAAGTTTATCACTGAAGCACAGCTGCAGATTTGACCAGCAACAGACGTACAGTAGAGCTGCGATGATTTACTCCAGCAGCGGTCACACTTGACACTTTCTCATATACAGTAACAGGCTTATGAATCAGATTATTCGACCAGAATTGTTCATCGTATTGGCACAAAATGACAAATCAAACTGAAATGATGATCTGCATTCATCACAAGGAAACGATTTATCAGTAATAATAATCATGTAATGAATCATTAAATCAAATCAATGTTTATTTGTATAGCACAAGTTCATAACAAGTGTTATCTTAAAGGTCCAGTGTGTAGTTTTTAGCGACATCTAAAGGTGAGGTTTGAGATTGCAGCACTCCAGCGCTCGCTCCTTCCTGATGGAGAACCCCTGAGCTACGGTGGTCTTCCAAGGACAAAAAGCGTTTTTTCAACATGGCGTCGTCAACGAACGTTTCCAGCTACCAAGCTATCAAATATCTCTGTTGATTCACCACATTTGAAAGTTCAGAGAGCATTTTAGGCGAGAAAGTCACCATGTAGAATACCAAAATGTGGTCATTTGAGCCATAAAACGCACGGATACAAACTTCATTGCGGTATTTCGGACATTCTGTTAAGCGCTCTATTATGCTATCGAAGAAACTTCCGGTCGGCTCCAAAACAAGAGCCTAATTACAAAAGCATTAAAGAACTAAAAGGAGATAATGAAGAATGCTTTTATTTTGAAAATGGTAAGTTTGCTAGTGGCTGATTTTTAGCTGAATGCCGTCTCAAGCCGACTTGACATTTATATTATGATAAATGTTATATATAATATTATGATATTGTTACGACCTGAGGCTGTTTTTTATTTGAGTCCGTTTTTCCAGTATTTTGTCTGATGACTTTCATTTTGAAGCCTGAGGCTGTATTATCTGATGGAGGTTTTATTGAGGGGGGTTTTTCTGATGCAGTTTGGTCTGAGAAATGACACAGAGGTTTTCCTGAGACCGACGTATCCTAGAAAGTACACCTTACCAATGAGTACATGTGCTACTAAATGACAAATTAGGAGCAAATAATAAAATTAAGGAGTACGGTGAAAATCTTTATCTTTGTCTCATCAACAGCACTATATAGCTTAGTTATCAGCCTATGTTTTCTGTCCACAGAAAGTTGCTTGTGGCCGTGAAATAAGCCTCTCATAGCAGATACATTCTCTGCGTCTTACTCCGACTTCTCCCGAAAGTAAACAAATACATTCGGCTCCATATAAGAGTACAATTCGACACTTAGTCTTACCTGTCCAGCAAAAAACAGGCAACTTCTGCGTCTGTCTGCAAACTTATCCTTCAGGGACTTCCATCTGGGAAAGGCAGCGCCGATGTTGACCCTGTTTTTTTTTGTCGTAGCCTGTCCCGATTGCGTTTGGCTTCATCCCATTTTCGTTTCTTTGACAATGATTCACGCTCCACTGATGGCAAATTGTACGTGTGGTCCTCCATGTTTGTTTGTATTAGCACAGCTGCTTGGTAATCACTCTCTTCTTCTTCGTCTATTTCACAACTGTGCATTTCCAGCAGGCATCGAAAACAAACGCGAAAGCGTATTTTTGTCCGTTCTGGGTTACGGTAGAAAAGATGACGACGCAAGATGGAGCCCCCCATAAACGGGCGACCCACTCCTAGATTGATATAAATGACTTTTTCTAAGGTAACGAAAACAAAACATTCATTATTTAAGGCTGATTAGAAACTACTTTAAATATACTTTAAAATAATATATTCCATTTTTACCAAGTCTGTTATTTTATATTTTTTTTGTTTAGCATTTAATAATACACACTGGACCTTTAAGGCACTTTACAACAAAACATTAAACTCTTCATTTTATAGATACACACATATGCAAACACTTATCGACAAAACTGTTCGTGCCCTTCCGTTAAAGAAAGATCACTGAGCCACTGAGATAACTTGAAACTGACGAAAATAGTAATAGATAAAACTTTACTTAAAATTAACTAATGAGAATCAGACATTTTGAATGTTGGCTTGACAGAATCATTAAAAAAAAACAAAATAATAAAACTGGCCATGGACACCCAGATCATAAATCTGTCCTCATCACATTTGTCTGTGCTGAATATAAAGTCAATCAATCTTTATTTGTATGGCACCATATGAATAATCAATCTAACCATGGGTGGAGAGATCAATCTAATTTCACATTAATATCATCATGAATAAAACCTGGAGAGGAATAATAATGATGCAGCCATCAACATGTGAGTCCCTGACAGACTTTTGTTTGCTCGTCTTTTCAGTTGGAGCTCCTCGGGCAGAGTCTTTATGATTTTGTTCACCCGTGTGATCAGGAGGAGCTCAGAGACCTCCTCGCTCCACGACCAGGTAAGACTGTTACAGCCCAACTCCTCACCTAAACACTTTAAAAATTACCGTAAAATACAGTAAAAGCCGGGTTCCAATTAATCGCCGGGTCCCAAATAAATGCCGGGTTTAGCAAAGAAGCCGATTATATCAACGGTCAGACGCACGCTAACATCAGCAACGTAAATGTGCTGCTGTTTGATAATACTGTGAGAGATTATGGCCAAGTTTTAAAAAAAGACGTAAAGGAAAACATACCATGTTATTCTCCTCTCCAATCATTTGCTAACTTTCTTCTTATCCAACTTTCTCCTGTCTGTAAGGAGGGTCTGGTCCATTTTCTCCTAAAATTATGATTAAGTATAGAATAAAGAAGAGACACCAAGACTCTCTGTAATGTTTAAATGCCTTTATTTTTAAGGTATGGTCATGTAAACATTAAAAAAACACATTTAGATACTCTTTGCCTTCATCAGAGAGTCAAATACACAAATGTTAAAGGTAGTAAATTAGGAGTCTATTCTGTTTTATTTAATGATTTTATTGAATCCCTTTCAAAAGAGAACCAAAAGAAAACTCCAGGAGATCCTCCTTTCTGTTGTCTAATGATTGGGTAAAAGTGGAATCACAGGGGAAAATGTGTTTTTATTGCTGTTGGTTTATGGGCCAGGACAGTAGGGCTGGGACGATACGCTTTCTCCTAATTCGATTTGTTACGAATTTTTAGGTGCCGATTCGATTCACATGGTGATTCAATCAATCAATCAATCTTTATTATACAGCACTTTTCATCAAGGACTTTGTAATACAAAGTGCTATACATGGGAAAAAAGATCAAATGAAATAACAATAAGTGAAATAAAAAGCAGAAAATTTAATCATTGCATAAAATGAAAACATAAGACCCCTACACCCCCCCCCCCAAAACCACATTCAATATACACACTCACTTACTGAAGCACACAAAGACAGAAAAAGGAAATTCTGACCGAAAACAAAATAAGAGCACTGAGGAAACGCTATCTTGAATTAAAAATGAGGAAACACAGAAGCTAAAACTGAAATAATAGTTAACTAGAAAAGCACTCGGAGAGCACAGACCTCCGCCAGCACCGCAGTCCTCTCCCATATTGTCATTTTGACCATAAATATTAGTCCTACCTTTATTTCATCGAAACATTTAGATTCCTTGACCATGAAAACATACCAGTTCCGTAGTTATTCACAGAAATCACATTTTTCATCATGGCGGCCAGACGCTGATCGGGATCAACAGCAAAATCGAATCCATCCATTACTTTCTGAGTTATTTTGTTCACAGACGGACAGACAGACAAACAAACTCTCCTGAAAACATAACCTCCTTGGCCGAGGTAAAAATACTCTAAAAATACTCGAGGGTAAGAAAAGTAAATGTGTAAATACGTAAATAAATAAAATAATATAATAATATATAATAAACGTTAGATAAATAATATGGTAAAATCAGAAAGTGAACATCAGTTGCATAATAAAATAATTCTATGATATTGACGATTTCTGCAATCGTTAGTTACCTGTTTTAACACCAGCCAAAAAATGAACAATGGTGATGCCTACAGACATGTATGCACCAGCTCTCTCAAAACTGTTTACTACAAACCTCATTTAGTTTATTCAACAATATTTCATCATGGTCCACTCGGGCTACTCCTCCAAGACAGTCCGGGGTCACTCCACCCATGTTTTGGTGACTGTGCTGACCTCTGAACTGAAGAAGAAGAATGTTTGCCTCCGCGCATGCGCAGTACTTCTCATTGTTTCAGGGGAAGACAGCTGGCTACAAAACGACTTTCTTCTTCCAGTTTTGTGCAAAATGGACAAATATCTATCGGATGAAGATGTTGTGGAGGAGAACTTTGAATATGATGGGTGTCCTTACAGTTTCGAGCCAGAGTTTACAGATGAGGAGCTCATCGAAAGGAGGACGCGGAGGCAAAGAGAAGAACAGCTCTCCAGAGAGCAGTCTTCAGTTCAGAGGTCAGCACAGTCACAAAAACATGTCTGGAGTGACACAGACTGTAATGGAGGAGTAGCGTGAGCGGACCATGATGAAATATTGGTGAAACTAATGAGTTTTTGGACGATTAATGCAGTTTTAGGAGCGGCGCTATACATGCCCCGTGTGCTACCATTATACAGATGTCCACCGTTCGATTTTGGATCTAAATATCTCCTGAAGCACTGTTTGGATCAGGAAAGCCTTCTGGGTGAGTAAATTGTTGTACTTCAATCTATAAACAATGTGAAAACTGTAGAAACCGAACTTATCCTTTTAAAGTGGCTTATTAACACAGACTAAAATGAAGCATTCAAATTTGGAAAGAAAAACGATTTTGGAACAAATAAATCGATTTAAAAATCATCAAACAAAAAATCTTGATACCCATGTGAATGGATTTTTTCCTCCCACTTCTACAGGACAGTAGGTTCATAAGAAGATAAAAATGTTAACTAATAACTAAATAAGCAACTGAAACATCCTCATTAAAGTGTTTTTTCTGCATCATGTTGAACAGCCTGTTCTTTAATTTTATCCCATCTTTATCACTCCTGCTCCTCTGCATATTAAAATATAATCGATCACTTAATAATAAATACGTCTTTAAACTTAATTTGTGTTTCTCAGGTCTGAGTAAGAAACTGACCGAACAGTCGACGGGGCTCAACTTCTTCCTAAGAATGAAGAGCACTCTGACCAGCAGGGGGCGCACCGTCAACATCAAGTCTGCCGACTGGAAGGTTCAGTGTCACACACACACTGTAAACAAACAAATATTAACCACACACACACACACACACACACACACACACTCAGGGCTGCAGTCCAGCCTGAAAAGGATCCGAGGCGGTCAGAGGGTTTTTGGCAGGCGCTCGTGTTCCCTTCACTCGCTGAAAACTCACACAACAGTACAAGTACACATGTGAGTGTGCACGTAACACACACACAGACACACTCATTGAGATTCAGAACGTGACTCTCATCCTGTCAGACAAACTGTTGCAGTGAAATTGGAACATTGTGTGAAACAGAAGTAACAACAGAACCTGATAACTCACAAACCCCATTTCACCCACATTTTCATTAAAGGGACTGTGAGGAGTTTCTAAATAATTACAAAAAAGTCTCACTTTTAGATATATGCCTGAGGGAAATACACACTTTAAGATGAGTTTTATAGCATCAGAATAGGTTATCTATAAATGCTATTCCTTAGCCTTCCGGTCGGGTCGGATAGGGCTGGACTGGCCTGGATACTCAACTTCGGGAACAAGACAATTAAACCGAGAGCAAATTTATATTATTCAGACACGTCTTAGAGCACCGGGCTGTAAGTAGCGATATATAGCCGGCTACAAAACTACGATGTCTTGAGTTTGTTTGTCCGTTCGTCTGTCTGTCTGTGAACAAAATAATTCAAAAAGTGATGGATGGATTTGGATGAAATTTTCAGGAAATGTTCAGCATGGAAAAGGGAAGAAGTGATTCAATTTTGGTGTTGATCCGGATCAGCGTCTGGCCACCATTCCAAAAAATGTGATTTTTGTGAATAACTACTGAACTAAAATAGATATCACTAGAAAAGCACTCGGAGAGCGCAGACCTCCGCCAGTGCCACAGCCCTCACCCATATTGTGATTTTGATCATAAATATTAGTCCTACCTTTATTTCATCTAAATATTTAGATTCCTTGACCATGAAAACATACCATGAGCAACTGGATTCATAATGATATCTATTTTAGTTACATTTTTCGCCATGGCGGCCCGACGCTGATCTGGATCAACACCAAAATTGAATCAGTTCTTCCTTTTCCCATGCTGAACATCTCCTGAAAATGTCATCAAAATCCATCCATAACTTTTTGAGTTATTTTGTTCACAGACAGACAGACAAACTCCTGAAAACATAACCTTACATAACAAATAACAAATTTAACACAGTGACACACAGATTAAAGTAGCTTCCTCCCTCATCTGTGTCTGCAGGTTCTTCACTGTTCGGGTCACATGCGCCCGTTCAGTTGTGGCCCTGCGGCGCCCCCTGCAGGCAGAGTGATGACCCTGCTGTGTGAGCCCATCCCTCACCCGTCCAGTGTGGAGTTTCCTCTGGACACACACACCTTCCTCACCCGCCACAGCATGGACCTGCGCTTCACACACTGTGAGGGCAGGTAGGATGGAGGCTGTGTCACCAGCACACACGCTTTTATCGTTTAATAAGAATAAATCTGACTCGTTTACTGATGAAGTCTTTGTTTATACTGCTTCCAGAAGAGAGTATTCTAACTTCTGTGAAAAACAAACAGCATAATTAAGACTCCAGACTAGATCATCCTCATTTGTCTTGGGTAACATCTTTTTAAATTCACTTTAGATATTAGTTTTAGAATTAGATTGATCTCTACCCATGATTGTATTGATTCTACCTCCATAATAACCATCTTTACAGCCATATAGACATGAGGAACCTCTGAAGATGAGATGCCACATCTCAAGGGGCTCGCCTTAAACAAGCAAATGTGTATTTTATTTTTAATTTGTATATATGCATATATATTTATATGTATATCTCTAAAATGAAGAGCCTGCTTGGTTGTAAAGTGCCTTGAGTTAACACACTTGAGCACCATCTCTGCTGCAAGAATTAAAAAAAAAAAAAACTCAAATAGGTCAACAGGAGCTGTTCAGAGGTGACTGTGTTGTTCCTTTTAGAAAAAGTGCCTATAGTCAAGCCACTTTTTCTGTCTGCGCATCTCACACCTGGAACTCAGTTCCAACCCTGACCTCTTTTACCAAACAGCTCAAAGCTTGGCTACTGGAAAACCAACAGTGCTCCCATAACCAGGCCTAAACTTGTGTATTTGTCCGATGTATCTATTTCGTCAAGGGCTCCATCTCTAATTTTTACTGAGCAATGTGCAATGCAACTAGCACTTTATATTCCTAGGTACTCTAGGTATCACAAATTACCTTCGCTGATATTAGATTATTGTTATATACAATTGAGCATTAAGCAATCCAATTAGCACTTCATATTTTTTGGACAATTTGCAACACAGTGATGCACTTTACACTTTAACACTCTGCACTTTAACCAGCCCCTTGGCCTAAATGTCTTTTTTTGTTTGTTTTGATCAACTATGTTTGCTTTGTTTCATATTGTTTGTTTGTCTTTGTCTTTGTTTTCTTTTGTTTTTATTGTGTATAAATGTTTTGTACAACCCCAACCTGCCAATGGGACTAGAGATGGAAATTAGCCACGCGGCTATAATCTCACGTGTTTACATTTATATGTCCATCAACATGTATTGTCCCATCTTTTAAAAATAAACAAATCTACATGTTGTGAACAGGAGCTATACAAATAAAGATTGACTGATTGGATTGTCACTGTATTAAAACTAGAAAGCACTTAGAGAGTGCAAATCTCCGCCAAGATAGCTCACATGTTACTGTTACTTCTTTAACCCTTTCATGCACAGTGTCACCTACAGTGGACAGATATTTATTTTATATTTTGGACTGTTTAGGTTAACCACATCCCAACTATCAGGTGGTAAACACCAAAGATAGATTCTCAAGTTTCATAAAAATATGATCTTTGTGTCTTTTTGTTCATTTTGAGATATTACATCATAAATCCAATTTGTCCAACAAAGAGGGATAAACACCACACCCTTCAGGATTAAGTGTTAAATCTTTCTATTCTCAAAGAATTAGTCAGGAACAAACATGTGCTCTAATTCAGTGAGATGTAAGGAACACTTTTATGCAGATTTTGAAAATATTTTCCTTGTTTATTTTCATCTGTGACCAAAAATTAATCAGCACTCCAGAGGACTTTATGCAGTAAAAAGCATATTCTATGTATTATGCCTGTATTCAGATTTCACCTAAATTTGTATTTTTTTTAAAAAACATGTTATTGAGGTCACATGTTAATGGTTTAATCAAACTGCAGTATTAAATAAACTTTATGTTTTGCATTTTATTCTGTATATCTTTAGTACATGTTTGTAATAAATATGTATTTGTAGATCTATATTAACTTCAAATAAATTATTTATTAACTGACTCAAAATATAATATATTTTTAGCCAGTTTAAAAGCAAACACAAATATTTTAAAAATAATTCCCATGTGATTTAATAAATTCATGCATGAAAGGGTTAGGCAATAGTTGTATTATAAAGTTACCATCTTAATATGATTAATTAACCCTGAAAACCCACACCTACCACTCAAAATCATGTTGATATCATTTTCAGCTTGTTAGAGAGCAAAAACTAGTGGCAGTTATCTGGATCACCACCAAAATCTAATCATTTCTAAGTTGGGTCATTACCAACATCTCCTGAAAATTTCATCTAAATCTATCCTTTAGTTTTTGTGTAATCTTGTTAACAAACACTTTTGCTGATCGATGGAGTTCAAGAGCTCGAGCTGAATTTGGTCTTAATGTGGATTCATCACAGAAGAGAGACGTCTTCTCTTTTGCAATAAAAAAAAGGAACAGGAACCTTTAATATGTGAAATAAAGATGTTGTTTTTCCCATCTTCCTGTTTCCAGGGTGACAGAGTTGGTGGGATACAAATCCGACGACCTGATTGGCTGCTCAGTCTACGAGTTTCATCACGCTCTGGACTCGGATCACGTCAACAAGAGCCTGCACACACGTGAGTCTGAGAGATTTCATTTATTATCTGCACTGTAATGCCTCCCCTTCAGGAGTAAGCCACAATCATAATGATATTGATTCAGAAGAGCAGCTAACCGGTGGTGATGTTCTTCCTGTGGGGGTAGTTTAGGGTTTATGGTGTGGGTCCGTGTTTTTATCACAGAACATTTAAATTAAAGTTTAATTATGAGCTGTCAACTTACTGCAGATGTCATTTAGCTTGAGGCTAACTCTGGTACAACACATTAAATTAAAACATGCACATACATTATCGCAGCTGACTTTGGGCAACAGGTGGGACAAACCCTGGACAGGTTGCCAGTCAATCACAGGGCACGGGGAGAGAGGGACAACCATTCACCTCCAAATTCCACATAACACAAAAACGCCGTGCAGCGCAGCCCTGTAGGGGGAGGACTGATCCCGAGAGCCAGAGGAGAATAGTGATGTCACACGTTAATAAAACATGCTATAGACTGAGAAAAGAAATAAACAACACCTCACTTTGCTTCTCTAAGGTCCCTTTGCCACTAGCACGCTTTGGCCCTACTCTACTCGATTTGCAGCGTGTTTCCACTAGCCCGGTACCTCCTGAAACAAGCTAAAAACTAAAACCAGCTTGTTTTGAACACACACATCTACACATGCACGGTGAAAACATACAAACTGCTGTCTTCAAATGGAAACATTCATGGATAATATTGTTTGTGATTCCTTCCCAAGTAAACGATTCAGTTAAATTAAATTATCTGTCCTGAAGTGTCTCCTCTCTCGTCTCACCTGCAGTGCTGTCCAAAGGTCAGGTGAGCACGGGCTGCTATCGTTTCCTGACCAACCGCGGCGGCTACGTGTGGGCGCAGACTCAGGCCACGGTCCTCTACAACAGCAAGACATCCCAGCCTGAAGCCATCGTCTGCCTCAACTTCATCCTCAGGTACTGATGTGTGACAGGAGGAAATGTCTGTCAGGGATGAATTTCAACAGTTTTAAAGTTCTTAAGGGAACGTTAATATTTATATGGCTGTCATGGGAAGTTACTTCATCAATGTTGATAAATATTCAAATTCAATGTATAAAATAATACTTACTCCAGTGAACAAAAACAGAACTCAAAGCAATTTCAGCTGCTTTTTCAACTAGAAGGAAAAAAAGTATATTTTACTTATACACTACTAGGGATGTAACCGGTGAAATGGTAAACCGCGGTGAAATTTCTCACGGTAATCAGTACTGCGTCCTATTAAAATTACCGTTATACCGTGTTTGATCACCACACTGGGTCAAAAGAGCACGGTGATGCTGCTCTTTGACTGGGAAAGCCTGAACTATGTATCTGTCCTGGATGAAACAGCCTCATGGGAAGCGCCATGCGCAGTTTGCATTGTTTGGCCTCATCCCAAGTTACAGACAGCGGAGATTTCCCTCTGGAAATGGACTCTTAAGTCTGGTTGAATTTTGGATTTTACAAGGATGTCAAGGGAAAACTGATCGAAGACAGTCACCCTGTCTAAACACGAAGCTGCGGCGAAAGAAAAAGACGTGCACGGTTAAAACTGCCAAAACTTCTTGAGTAAATAAACTGACCGAGCCATAGACGAAGAGAGAGAGAGAGAATGTTCAACGAGCCAAACCTGAGTGATGGTGGTTATCAGTATTTTCTGTCTAAATAATGTATAAATATTGTAAATAATAGCATTAGTATTATTCTGGAGTGTATTCTTGCCGTTTTTTTGCCGTGTATTCACCGTATTTTGAAATTGATCGTCTTTTTCTGTCAAAGTTCATGTTTTATGGATTTAATCGATCGTACTCTGGAAAAGATTAGATGAGAAAATATCGAGGATATCTGCCATGGAGAGGGGAGACCAGAGGAGAGTCATGAAGGGGGCTAACTGCTTCAGGGACTGTTATCAGTAAAAAAAAAAAAGGGCCATGACATGGTCTAATATGACGAGCTATGGCATGGACACTAATGCTGCAGGCAAACTAAAATCTGTGAGTGTTTGTAAAATAGGTTAGTTATTGTTCATTTTATGAAGAGAATCCTGTTTAAAGTTCAAATCTGTTGTTTTCTTGTAATTACACACCGTTCAAGCATTTATTACATAATAATGAAAAATACTTGCTAAATTTGTTTACTTTTATTTCTCATGAAAAAAGGGTAAAAAATGTACTCAAAGGGCATTTCTAGACACATTTATTGACAAAAAGACCAAAGAGCTGTTAAAATTATTTTATGAAAGGGGTTAATTGATTTCAATTTTGTGTTAAAGTACATTTTGAACATTTTGAGCACACTGCAACAATACCACGATTTGTGTTTCGCTGAATCCTCTCCTCCTCCTCCTGCAGCGCCGTGGAGCAGCCGGATGTCGTCTTCTCCGTCGAGCAGATCCAAAGCAGCCGCTCTCCTGCAGCTGATTCACCTGCACTGAAGGCGAAGCTGCACGGGTCTGCTGACATCAGTGACTCTGACGGCGAGGGTTTCTGCAGCTCTCAGGACGGAGGCTCAGACCTCAGCAGCTCTGAAGATCTCTGCTTCAGACTAAGGAAGGACCCCAGCACCCTCCTGAAGCCGGCTGCTGCGGCCGGAGACGCCGTCGTGCCGCTGACGGGAGGTGAGGCAGTCAGTTTTTGGTGGAATAATTATATAAGCTGTCCGAAAAACTGAAGAGACTTGTCTAAAACATCAGCATTCATGCTTCTTATTGAGTTATTTCAATCAATCAAACTTTGTTTGTATGGCATTTTTTTTTTACTTTTTATTTTAAAACTTTTATCAATTGAATTTACAATAAGAAAACTTAACAAAAAAGGCAAAACATACAGATAAACAACAAAAATATGAAGTAAAAACATAGATTTTTCCCACAGTACTTTTCCTTTGTGTTTTAAGAGGCTAACTCGTGCATGACAAGGTTAATGTCAGGACTCTTCTCTTTATTTTGCCTCGTCAGACTCCGTGGAGCTGTCCTTCTACAGCCCGTCCAGTCCAGACTCGATTCCCGATCATCCTCAGGATCTCTGCTCCCCTCAGCTGAGACAACTGCTGCTGCCCATCTTCAACCCCGAGACTCCACCTTCATCATCACCGTCACCATCACCCGCAGAGTCCCCCGCTCATCCTGAGAGGGTAGATAAACACCACAAACCTTTAGAAATGAAGTTGATCTGTCCTGTTCTGATGTAACCGCTCTTCGTCTGTGTCCCTCAGAGCTCCAGAGAGGAGGAGGAGGAGGAGGAGGAGGAGGAGGTGATGGACATGAGCGAGGTGGAGAAGTTCTTCGCTGTTTGTTCAGAAGACGCTCAGAAGACGGACGTGATCCCCGAAGTAAGAGCAATAGCACCGAGCGGAGTTTATGATCGACTTTGCTACAGAAAGGAAGCAAACAGCAGAACTGTTTTTATTAAAGTCACAGTAAATCAGAGAAATAATAATATTATAGAAAAACTATTGAAGAAATGAGAAATAAAACACAAAAGTTTTCAATACGCCTAACAAAATCTAACAAAATAAAAAAGGCCATTAAAATGTTAAAGATCCATTTGAAGACAATCTTTGTTAGTTTGAATATTTTAGTAATTTGCAAGAAAAAAAAAATATTTTTAATTAACATCTTTTTGTTCAACATCTTATAAATGCATCTCTAAATGTATTTGTGGAAATACAAAAGACCTTTAACTGTTAAAAGATGAAAAGTTTTGTTACACAAAAAAATTAGTTTCATTTAGATTCTTTATTTAGGTTATTTAATAAAGTGTTTTAACAGAAAATTTGAATATTTGTTTTCAACAAAGTGTGTGTTCCTTTATTATGCATGATTTCATATATCAGTGATTGTAAATATGCAGAAACTAATAAAATCAAACAAAACTAAACTAAAAAGGACGTTAAAATGTAAAAAAATTCCAAATATTTAATGCAAACCTTTGCTGGGTTCAATATTTTAGCTATTTTCAAGAAGATATTATCTTCTTGATTAACATCGTTTTGTTTAACATCTTATAAATGCATCACTAAATGTGATTGAATAAATAAAAAAGACCTCTTAATGAAAAAAATCCTGTAAAAATAGAATTTATTACACAAGAAATAGTTTTGTTTGGCTTTTGAATTCTATATTTAGGATATTTAATAAAGTGTTTCAACATAAAATCTGAAAATTTTGTTTCTAATGAAGTGCGTGTATCCTTCTTATGCATGATTACAAATATCAGTAAAATGTAAATAAGGAGAAACAAACAAAATCAAACAAAACAGAAAAGTCATTAAAATGTAAAAAATCCAAATATTTGAAGAAAACTTTTGTTGCTGTGAATTTTTGTTATTTGCAAGAAGAAATTATCTTTTTGTTTAACATCTTATATATGCATCACTAAATGCATTTATTAAACAAGTGTAATAAAGTCTCATTTGGCTTGAATTCTATATTAAGGTTATTTAATTGTTTCAACATAAAACTTGAATATTTGATTTTAGAAAAATGTGTGTTCCTTTATTATGTTTGTTAAATAATCAGCATCTTGTCATTTTTACTGCGGCCTTAAGGTGGTAAGATTTGCCCGTCCTGCTTTAAACACTCTTTATGTGGTTGTTATAGTAACATTCATTAAGAAGAAGGTCGTTTTCTTTTCTGCGTAGGAAATCGAAGCACTGAGTTAAACTCTGTTGGTTGTTTTAACACAGTTAACGTCTTTTTTCAGGAGCAGCTCAGAGAAAAACTTTTCATGTTTGTCTCTGTTTCAGGATTTGGATCTGGACATGCTGGCTCCGTACATCTCCATGGACGACGACTTCCAGCTGACCGTCCTCGGCAGCAGTTTGACAGAAGAAGCTGAAAAATCTTTGACATCATCGGCCCAGCCAGAAAACATGACGACTGCGGTCTCCAGGAGGAAACGGTACGACACGCTCGATCACTCAGCTCGTTTGTGTTTGTCGAGGAATGAGGAGGGTCGGGTTCACTGTGTTCACTTATTTTTACACTTTATTAGAGAAAAAGATGTTCTGAGATCCGCTGAGACTCTGAAGGCATCAGACGGCCTGTGAAGAGCCAGATTTGGCAATTTTAGTTCCTGAGGAAAAATATGTTTGTGCTAAATTTATGTAAAAAAATTAAATCAATAAACTGCATCACTAAAGATTTCTTAAAAACAGCTGGATTTATTTAAGTTTCCTGCCTGAAGCTGTTTTCTTTTTCACTACCTTAACACTTCAACACATCATTCAGTCATTCTTAAAAGCTGATGTGATAACATCTCTGCTAATGAAGCTTGAAAATTAAATTATTCTGCTGATTTTAACCTGGTTAATAAAAACAGAGACTTACAGAGTTCTCAGGTTTTTTCAAAGCTGACGGATCAAATATGTGAAATGATTATGATTGTTTAATCACAGAACTGCATTGAGGCTAAATTATTAGTAATTTTTGGAGTTTTATTAAAAGCAGAACAGTGTTATTTTCCTTTTTTTTAATTTTCTTTTTATTTAGCACTTAAATATCATTTTGCGTACATCTGGTACACCATGATCATGTGACTACCATAAAGCATATTTCATTTTACATCAGTCATCCTTATTCAATCTTCCCCTTAGAATCGGGAATAAAATAACTTTTCCTTTTTGTATACTTTAATATCATTATGCTTTTGAAGTAAGGTCACTTTTTCACCCACACATTTACAGCACTATTTTAACTAAGATATCCCAGACTGGATAAATATCAAATTGAATCATGAATCAAATCGATTTGAGACCTTGTAATATCGAATCGATTTGATCCAGAAAATCTAAATTGATAACCAGCCCTAATATATATATATATATATATATAGAGAGAGATAGATATATAGATATATAGATATAGATAGATATAGATATAGATAGATATATAAAATAATGAAATAAACAAAAGAATAACAATAATGATAACAATAAAATTAGCAACAATAAATTGAAAAAAGAGAACTTTTCAACTTCAGTAGCTATAAACCAGGGTACTTTTTATTCTAACGATGGACATCTCAAATAAAGTCCTAAATCTGTCCTCCAGTCTCATCCAGAAGGTTAGAACAGAGTTATTTCCAAACTTTATCGCCACCTGCTGGTCTGTTTTCATTAAAAAACCCAGTTTTAAGATTATATTAGTTTGGTTTAATGTAGACCCTGTGCATTTAGAGTATCGATGGAGTTGATGGGAAACCATATTTGTCAGATGCTGTGTAGTTTTAGTAATAACATTATCAGTCAATCAGTCGAACTTTATTTATAAAGCATTTATTTATAAACCTGTAGTGGGGTACACCTGTACTAAGGTGCATTTGTATTTGTTTAAAACATTTACTAAAGCAGTAGGGTGCAGCTTGAGCTTGCTGTCTCATTTTCCTGACATTAATATTCCTGTTAGCTAAAGCAGGCTTAAACACTTTATAAATCTGAACACTGAAGACTACAAATGTGTAAAATGTTTCTTTCTTTCAGGATCCATGAACCGGCTGAGGAGATGCCATCCGAGCTGCTGATTCAGGAGAAAAGACGGAAACAAGAAGCTCCGTCCATCGAAGAGGAACTTCTCCTCAGCCACAGACTGCTGGTGAGCCAACAAGAGGAAGAGGGAAGTCGTGCTTCCTTTTCAGAGGAACACGCCTTTATAAAGATGATTTATCCTCCATTCAGAACTTTTCACTGTGGTTCACAAAAGTCCAACATTTGAGGAACAAGAAACAGGATCTACAGGAGGATTAATGTTATATAAGAGGAAATGTTGGAGCATTAAGCATCATCATGTTAGCTCGTGAAAAAGAAATAATTACTTCACATCACGCCTTTGTTATCTCTAACAGTTCAGTTGTTAATAACTTCAACATTAAATCTTTCATCATCCTTGTTTAAACTTTAGCATTAAACGTCCTGATTCCTCTCCAGAGTGTTCTTCTCTGAACATTTCTTAAACTCCATCCTCAGGGCTGCCTGGAGGAAACTGACCAATCAGACGTGAGCGAGCTGGTGACCTTCGGGAGTCAGCTGCTCACAGACCGAGACCCCCTGCTAGGAGGCGTTCAGGGACTCTGCGACACTGCAGGTGACACCAACTTACAGTTATTCTCCAACATGCTGCTGTGTTGCAGTGACTTGCATGTTAATTATCTTCTAATTATATTAGAATTATATTAGCCTGATTCTAAATTATATATATTTAGAATCAGGATTGTTTTTTTTTTACCAAGTATGCGACACATACAAGGAATTTGACTACAGCAGTTTGTTTTCTCTAGTACAAGGAGTAAAAAAAGGCCAAAATAAAATGAAGATAAATGTCAAAATAGAGTATAAGATTAAATAATTAAGATTGAAAAGAAAATCATCGGATTGATGAGTCAGACAGAGCAGGAGATCAGGGCCTGTGTTCCTAAAGATTCTGAGAATCCTCTCAGAGCTTCTAACTTAAGCGGGGCATCCACTGTACGACTTTTTCGATCGTGGTGTTCAGCTGCTGCTCATACTGTACGAGTGAATCTCAGGGGTTAACAGTTCACAGCTCACGATTCTTCTTCTCACACTATACGACTCGATGCTCGGATGCGATCTGACTGCTCACACTGTTCGTCCATGTACGACACGCATGGATGTATTATAAGAACTTATAATATAATAAAGTCTTATAACACATGACGACATGTCAGACTCTTGTATCCGGAAATGCAACGTTAACATAGAAGAAGAAGAAGTGGAAAGTGGTCGGATGCTCACAGATGCGAATGAATAACAAACAAAAATGCATTGCCCGAAAATGCTCCGCTGTGCCTGCCACAGCTCAACAAGTTGACCCTCCATTGATTAGGTCCAGGTCCGCTGTGTGCATTTGTTTTCTCTTCTGTATCTACGTTTGCACATGTGTACTGTGACATAGCCTCACGAGGGGCGACCAGGATTTCAAACAGGTTTCATTTTCATCCGATCCATCTGGAGGTGGTCGTGAGGTGTTAATCGCTTCTCGTTACCTCGTGTATACGACACGATGTGAGACGCACGATTGAGCCAAAACTCGGCCCGATTCCCAAAATAGTCGCACGTGTGAAAAATCGTGTGAAAAAGAGCCAAAAATCGCACAGTGGATGCCCGGCTTTAACCTAAAAATCCTCGCGAGGAGTTTTAGCTCAGGAGTGAATCCAGAACATTCTCAGAAAACTGAGCGAGGAAAGGACAGAAGCTCTGATCTTAGTGAGGAGGTGTGGTTGACCCCGTTGCTCAATATGAGTAATTATTTCAAAAGCTGTGATTGGTTGATCCTACAAGCCAGATGAAAATATGCTAACATAGAGGCTGTGTCCGAAATGGCATACTAACGTACTACTCATACTAAGTGTGACGTTAAAATGAGCATGTAGTGTGTTCGCATTAGATAGCATAAAAAGATTGAGTGTGCCAGAAATACACAGATGTATACTATATTGGAAAAAATTAAGTAAGGGAGATGGGAGTACTAGTCACACTCAAACATCCCATAATGCATTGCGTATTAATCAAGTGCCGGAGGCGACGGACGGATCATCTTCAATAGATTACTGATTATGATATTATTAATATCATAAATGATAAATCGACTTGAGACGGCATTCAGCTAAAATTCAGCCACTAGCAAACTTCCCGTTTTCAAAATAAAAGCATCTTTTATTATCTCTTTTTAGTTCTTAAACGCTTTTGTAAATTGGGCTCTTGTTTTTGGAGCCGACCGGAAGTTTCTTCGTAATGTCCTAAATGCTGAAATGAAATTTGTATCCGTGCGTTTTATGGCTGAAATGACCACATTCTGGTATTCTACGTGGTGACTTTCTCTCCTAAAATGCTCTCTGAACTTTCAAATGTGGCGAATCAACAGAGATATTTGATAGCCTGGTGTGCTATCATGGGAAACTTAGTAGTATACTACAGTGTGAACGGTTGGCATCCTAATCATACTTATAGTATGTAGTATACAGTATGTACACATGAGTGTGTAGTACATTAATATGCCATTGCGGACACAGCCCTTGTCTTATCAAGAAAAGTTATGATACAGAGTTTTACGTGAAGCATAATCTCACCAGGAGACGGAGATCACTATGTGCACAGCTACACTCAGGAACTTTACCCTTGCCACAGCGACTGGCAGGTTTAATGTTAATCCAGAGAAAGACGGAGTGTGTTTGTTGTGTGGCGTTGGAGAAACTGAGAATGACCTAAAGGATTTATTTTTCAGGAAAATGTCTTTGATTAATGTTGACTTTTTTGGTTTGATGATTACAAAAAACTTGAGTTCTGTTTCAGAAAATGAACTTTTGCTGTAGCAGATTTAATTGTTTACTAGTGAGCTGAGAAAATATGACGCAACTTGGTAACTGTTGTGAACTTATATCTTTGTTACACTGCAACTGTATTTCTGGTGTTTTGTAAACCCATGAGGGTTGGGCACTTAATGTGCAAGACACATAAATAAAAAAAATATGTATATTTTTGTTGATAATGCGCAAAGAATGGACCTCAAATCGATCAAAACCAATTTTAAAAACCATGACAAGGTTGAGGGGAAATAACACATGAACTGAAGCTTTTTGTTGTTTGACCAAGTGTTTCTCCTTATTCACATTAATGAAAATGAAGAACAGCAGATCAGTGCTGGTCTGGATCGGTCTTGACGGAAAATCCCGAGTCTGGCCAGTCTGAGATCGAGACAAGACCGAGTAAAATGCTCTCGAGTACGAGGAAAGGACCAAGACCTTCAAAATGTGGTCTTCAGACCAAGACCGGTCTTGAGTAACACAACAGTAGTAAATAATATTTCACATTATAGAAAATATCTGTTAAATGAATAATAAGCTGTACTTTAAAACGATCCTACGAAATGAGTGAAAACTTAGGCCCACTTAGATATAGATATAGTTATTTTCATATATTAACTGCCATTTAATCATGGTAATTTTTACACTTTAAACATTTTAACTCAATTTGATATTAACAAGAGTAAAATGGCTCAGCTTTCATCAATCTCTGTGATTGCTATCCGGCCTTGAAGAAGCAGAGTTGGTTGGCTTTCAGATCTGCCACAAACCAGTGAACATCTCTAATAAGATCAACCACAAAGATGATTCAATCTGTAGTTTCATTTATTCACAGTCATCTAGTGTTCGGAGAATACCTCTCCTGCCTCTTCCATCATCGCCATTTTGTCCTCTGCTTAGCGGCCTTAAGCCACTAAAAAGTCCTCTTCCCTGCTCTGAACAGATCTCATCTTAGGAGCTCTCTTAAGAGATAGGATTCTTTAGCAATAGCTTTAATCAATCAATCAAACTTTATTTATATAGCACTTTTCCTACAACATATGTAACTCAAAGTGCTTGCAAGCTGGCTTTAATCATTACCAGGAGCTACTCTTCACTTTTAGAGGAAAATATGAGAAAAAAAAAAAGATTCTGAGAATTTACTTAGCATTTGGCCTCTAGGAGCGACTCCTCGCACTAAGATACTTTAGGAATACGGCCCATGGTCATTAAAAACAGGAACAGGATTGAAATATGACCTGAAATTGTTGATCTCACCAACAAACAAATAAAAAAAAAATATCCACAGTCTGCAGCTGAGGAAGCAGGAAAACCAGACAGAGCATGAATTTAAAACTGTGCCGCAGAGTGCTTATTAAAGTATTAAAAATGCCAATAAAACTCTACTTGTTGAATGTCTTGAGTAAATTAATTGGGTTTGTTGCAGAGTTTGGAGTCTGTGAATGTTGCTGAACCCTGAAATATTAAAAACATAAACTGCTAACAACAGCTTGTTGGTGCCAGACATCCACAGATGGTCTGATCATTCTGTGAATTTACACTTTTTATTTCTGTCCATATTTACTGAGCTCAAACTCGTGTTAGAAACACGTTTGAAAAAAGCTCTTGAGGTGATTATTAACGCTGTTTTTCTTTCTCCGTGTGTTTCAGCTCTCATGAGGGACATATTCTCCTCTCGCCCCCCCAACCTGTCGCCTCCCCTCTCACCTATGACCTGACCGAGCTCCTTCGATAACGACGCCTGAAAAGCCTCAAAGTGCAAACAAGTTACCTGAGCGCACACCTGTAACCCAGCACGCCACAACCACATGCGCACAATGATGTAGACTCGCACACGCTGTCATTATCGTCTGTTTGTTTCATGGAACCAACCAGTGGTGCTGAAATCATTTTAAAGATGTTTTATGAAATCATTTGTATGTTAAACAGTGAGACGATCTTTAAATGTGTAACTTTGTGCAGCTAAGCATCTTCTATCACCTTCGTTTGAGCTAACAGGCTTTTTGTTTTTGGTGCTTCTGTAAGTAAAGACAGGAATTCCCAGAGTGCTCTGCTCTGACTGAAGCTGTGTCCCAATTCAGTGGCTGCAGCCTGAGGCCCTGTCCACACAAACAGCGAAAACGCTTTAGTGCTTATGCCAGGCCTTTAGTTGATGCTGTATAAAACGTGCGCTGTAAACAAGCACAAGAAGAAGTTGGGTTTAAGAACATGGGGCGTTGGCTGTTCTCCGTGTTCACTTGTTGCTTACGGTGGTCGTAGGGGAGCAGAAGATTTTGCTGTGAGAGCCGTAACAAGCTCAGTAGCTTCTGCAGCATGAACGCAACGCCATGTTCCACCATTGTTTCTATTGTTGTCGAGGGAGGCGGCGCCATAACATCATTGTTTCTGAAAATATGTGTATTTGTTGTAAACACAGAAATGTAAGGCCACATTTGGAGATTTTATTGAGTCTCAAATTGAGTTTTTGGGCAAACAAAGCACCCATATGATAGGAAACTTCTTCAAACACGACTTGTTGCAGCAAACAAGCCCTCCATTATCGTTTAAACAAATAGATCATCTTAGTGATCATCACCAGGTGGCACGGGGGCCACATCAGGCCACAGCTCCAATCTGGCCCCAAGAATATCAGATTCAGGAAATGTGAGGGAGAAAAACTGTCATGTTCATACGTGCATCTTTTTGTCTTTACATCCATAAAACTGTGAACATAACCCCCAAAACAATGGGGATTAAATCAGTTTTAGTGTGTATGACTTCATGCTTTGACACCTGGCAGCCATTTTTAGCCTGTTTTTAAGCAGAGAAATTAGCATTTTGATGACCAAATCGTGTGATGGATACATGACGGTCCAGAGAGAAGAAGCCAGAATAGTTTAATTGCTCTTTGTCCCTTTACAGCAGTATAGGTGATATGGACTGATCTCCCCTATTAAGGCTAAGAAATACATTAAACTAATAAGAAGACGTTACATCAGTCAAGAAGAAAACTGGCTGATATTACAAATATAGTTGATGATCCCTGGTTTATCCGTTACATCCTTCATTGCTTGATATCAGAATCTTCAAGTGATAAACTTTTAAATCTAAACTTTTGTTTTTAACTCAGTTTTAAAGCTGCAGATACTGACGTTGTTATGTTTGACCTCAGGGCTCTAAACAGTAGGGGTGTCCTAATATAACGTTTTTACCTCCAATGCGGTACTGATATTGCAGCTTTGAGTATTGGTCGATACTGATATCCATCTGATACCAATATCAGCAGGAATCAAACATACTTTTATTACTTATTTTCTATTACGGACTGTTAGAAAATGCTTGATCAGGTGAGGTTACTCAAACAGAGAACACCAGTCAGCAATAGTAGGTATGGGAAAAACTGACCCATTTGTTATTAATGGGTTCAATAAATTCTAACCTTAAACATAATATAGTACAATTAAATTAAATAAATGAAAAATAAATTAGAAAACCCTGAGAAGTAACCTTGAGAAATCCAGTAACTGTATTTACTTAAACATAAACCTAAAAAGTCAATTAAATATTTTAATTACAAGAAAGTCTCACTTTTAGATATATGCCTGATGGAAATACACACTTTAAGATGAGTTTTATAGCATCAAAATAGGTTATCTATAAATGCTATTCCTTAGCCTTCTGGTCGGGTCGGACAGGGCTGGACTGGCCTGGATACTCAACTTCGGGAACAAGACAATTAAAACTAGAGCAAATTTATATTATTTTATTATTTATATTACACGTCTTAGAGCACCGGGCTGTTAGTAGTGATATATAGCCGGCTACAAAACTACGATACTAAGTTTTCCAAAAATTGCTTGTTGTCACACATCAAAAACTACCGCTACATAACTAGAAAGAGATACATTACCTCGTCGCTTTGCATCCTGTAAGTTGTTGAAAAAAGAAGTTGTAAAGCAATGCAGAGTTCTGAGGAAGGTCCGAGTTGCATTTATCACAGCAAACACATGTTTTGGCTTCAGTCACGTCTTTGGTGCGTTCCAGTTGTAGTCAGAAGTCGGAATTTCCGAGTTCTGAGTAGGAAACTGCAACTGGAACGTCCCCCAAAGTCGGAATTTCCTCCTGGGAACTCGGTGAAACCTCACCACCCCCGAGTTGACAATCGAAGATGGATGCCTCCAGTGTGAACAGTTATTTAGCTCCTGTAATCAATTTATTTGCTCTCTGACTGGGGTGTGTCGCTCTAGATCAGCTGTATACATAGTATTGTTAGACTTATATTTACAAAAATGCTGCCATAGTGATAATCACATTCTTCATGTGATATTTGTGAACAACAACGCAGGGCGTGCTAACAACAGCTAACAATAGCCTGGTAGATCGGGATGTTTTTTTCCAGAGATGATGTCACTCTCATTTCCAAGGTTACTGGAACGCAGCATTACGACAGTCGCTGCACGTGGTCATGGGTAGCAGAGTCTTTATTTCGCCGGAAGCAGATTCTCCTCATAGCACCTTTAATATGGACTACTTGTATCTGGGATTTTAAATGCATGCCGACATATTCCAGTATTTGTTTTTGCTAATATCGGACCAATATCTGATATCAATATTGGATTGGGACACCTCTACTAAACAGCACTACAGGCTTAGGATTATCCCTAAAACAGCCTGTTCTGAGCAGGGCTGAAACAGAGGGGTTTGTAAGCATGCACAAATCCAGTATCTAAGAGGATTTGCGGGTGAAAACTTGGAGCTGTATAAATGTGTTGAAAAGGGGTGAAATAGGGGACCATTAAGACCTGCCTTGTTTTCATCATGGCCACCGCAAAGGCCTCACACTTCAAACTAGGGCTAAAAATCCCAAACATAATTATTTTAATAGATAATAAGATCACAAATGAAGCACAATTACATGCTAACTTTAAAACATGCAGTACATGCTTTTATTGAACGTTCATTCTTTTGATAGTTATTTGTAACATCAAAAAATTTGGCAATATATAGAAGTATTCTTGTAAATATACAAAAATCACACCATGTGGCACTTCAATTCATAAAAGGCATTAATTGTAATCCCAGTGAACATAATTATTTTAATAGATAATAAGATCACAAATGAAGCACAATTACATGCTAACTTTAAAACATGCAGTACATGCTTTTATTGAGCATTCATTCTTTTGATATTACTTACTTGTAACATCAACAAATTTGGCAATATATAGAAGTATTCTTGTAAATATACAAAAATCACACCTCGGGCACTTCAATTCGTAAAAGGCATCAATTGTAATCCCAGTGAAGATTCAATTATTTTCCCAGCTCTGCTTCATGTTGTGTTTTCTACAGTCTATGATCTGGTTTTATACTGCAGTCCTTTTATATTTTTCAGTGCTACTCAGAGGTTATGTCGGCTCGACCATCCAAAGGATACTTCCCCTGAATTGGGACACAGCTTACACTTAAACTCAATCTCTCTGTCGCCTCGTCTTCCAGCTTTCACCTTAACCTGCAGAAATCAGTGGCAACTAACATCTCAATGGACTGTTGTTAGATTTTTGTTTTTGTTTTGACAGAAGAGCAGCTGATTTTACTGTGATCTGAACCCGGAGTCAACAGTCAGTATGCGTTTCATTCATCCACCCTGAGGTTTAAGGTGGGTGGAGATTGTTTAACCCATCCCTACCTAAGAGCTAATGTGAGAGGATCAACAGGTGAGAGCTAACATGTTTTACTTTTAGGTGAAGCCAATATGATGCAGCTAAACTGGTAGCTTTAATGCTTCGTTGACTAGATAACCTTAAGTCGCAGTCGCACAAAAATTAAGCGTACTCTTCTGACGTTATTAGAGGTGTAACTAAACACTATTTCTCATGTTATTGTGATTAATCAGTTTTTCAGCAGCCTGTGCCACATTACATACCAGCTAAGGGCAGACTTCTTTTATATGATAATCTGATTCTACTTCACCTTGTGGGACATAAACGTTTATACTTATCGTGTTTTTATGTGAAAACTTGTGCTAACTTTAACCATTTAATGAAACATACTCACTATAAACCAAACTCTCTGTGCCTTTATATCATCGAGGAAGAGACATGCTGTGATGGTTTTCTGTGTCCTGTTTGTTCTGTTAAAGCAGCATTAACCAATAAGTATGAAAACAAGAATGAGACACTTTTTTTTTTTTTTAACTTGTTTGTTCTCCTTAAACTGAATAAAAGTGTTGAAACAGAAGCTGCTGTTCGGCTCGTATTTACCATCTGTGCGACCTTCTCTCTGAATGTTTTTTCTTTTATTTCAGGATTTTTTTGTTTTCATGTCTAGCCTCAATCCTGAGCAAATGACAAAGAGATAGACTCCATTCTATTGACTGTGGGTGCAGTAACAAGGAAGAGACAGGCAGAGCTTGCCCACTGCTAACTAGCTTAGCTCAAACACTGGGAGTCAATGGGTAGCGTTAGCCTGCCACTGCCTACAGTCATCAGATAAACTTTGCAGCAACTCTAAACAGTTGTGTGCTTTGTTGTGACTGTTTTTTTAAGAGAGTAAAAATATAAAAGAGTTTGAAACTTGCATGAGAGGCTTTTTTAAGTTTCATTGTACAATTACTGGAGTTGTATGGATTTCTTTTTCTCTTCTTATTATTAAATTTTCAAAATCAAACAGACGTACTAATAAACAGAGACACAGTTGTCAAAATTTAACTTTAATGGAACATTTACGGTGCTGGTGGAACTTACCAAAACTACAACCACTACAACAGTAACAACAACAATGGGCACAGAAAATAAATTAATTTAATAAAACAGGTAACAATAGTAAGTACAATAAAGATAAGATAAGAATCATTACAATAATAATAATATAGAGAACAGTCCATCAGGAAAAAGAGGATTGAAATGAAATATTAGGAGGAGGAATAATAATAATAAAAATAATAATAATAATAATATTAATAACAACAATAATAATTATAAACAAAAAGGAAAGGGGGACATCCAAACTCAAGTACACATACATACAAACTCACGGAATGGGGGGTGTTCCAGTTGCACACATGGGTCTGCCAGTCAATTTATTTTAAATATATATTAAATTTGCTAGATGATTTCGCAAGATCGGATCTTTTCTAGTTCAAGATTAGACATAATATTACGTATAAGATGAGTTTTGGTGGAGCAGCATTCCTCCAGTTAAGTAATATTAACCGTCAGAGTTGTGTGGAATTCTGTTTTGTTGTGTAATCATAAATAGATTTATTTTAATTTGACACTTTAGCATCTGTTCTGTTCTGTTAATTATTTGTTGTGTTTTGCCCTTTGGGGCCTCTGTAGGGGATTCCTCAGACCTCTCGTCAGCCTGTGTTGAAACTCTGACACTTTTCTCTGTTAAAGCGTCACTCAGTGTCCACATGGTGATTGTGTCATTCGGTAACTTCTACACTCTGGTTGTCCTGTTGTGTAGTATGTTGTTGTGAACCTCGTGGAGTGAGGTCCCCTCGCTGCAGACTGTGGACCTAAAGGACTCATCCAGGTTACATAAGAACGGACAATCAGTGACTCACAAGCTGCTCATCTACTTCTCAATGAACATGTGACGGAGTGGAAAACCCGAACACTGTTGGTCATCACTACACCGTGGTGCAAAAGTACAAACCCCAACACCAATCAGGTCAGGACATTGTGTTAACTTGTAAGTCCTTTTGAGTCAGATCCGGACTGCAGTCTACTAACTGCACTGCTTTCTTTTTTATGAAGCCACGCTGTCGTAACCCGACATGCCAGACAGACAGTTCCTTAAATTAAATGTTTCACTAGTCCATCAGAAGAAGAGCCCATAGAAAATGTTTTCAGGGGCAGAACCTTCAAAAGCAACAGCAGCTTGTGATTGGACGATTGTTCTGCCAGTCACACTCATCACAGACCAATCATAACCTGACACGCCAGATGGACAGTTCCATATTGTAAATATTTCACTAATCCATCTGAGAAGGAGCCCTGCAAAATGTTTTTAGGCAGCTTGTGATTGGATGATCGTTCAGCTCGTAACACTCATCACAGACCAATCCATATCAAGCAACGCCGCTACGTATGTCGAAGCATACGTAGCGACTATACATGTCAGCTAACAGCTAACAACATCTAACAACAGTTAACAGAAGTTAGCCATTAGCCTAACTGTTGTCGGAACAAATGGACCTGCCTGATTCTAACTGTTGTTAGCCACTACGGCTAACGGCCAACAACAGTTAGCAAGTCCCTTCACGCACTTTCCCCCCAGTACCTGGCTGATCTCCTCCACCAACACACCCCATCCAGGAGCCTGCGGTCATCTGATGCTGGTCTCCTCTCCATCCCGCGGACCAAACTTAAAACGTTCGGTGACTGAGCCTTTAGTGTGGCTGCCCCGCCCCTGTGGAACTCTCTCCCCGCAGAAATCTGCAACTCTCCCACTGTGGACTGTTTCAAATCACTTCTCAAAATTCACCTGTTCTCCTTGGCCTTCCCTGTTTAAATGTTTAGCTGTTGTTGATTCTTGTTAGTTAGTCCCCTCTACTGTGGAAAGCGACCTTGGGTTCCTTGAAAGGCGCTATATAAATTTAAGTTATTATTATTATTGTTATTATTATTATTATTATTATTATTATTATTATTATTATTATTATTATTATTATTAGCTGCTACGGCCATTAGCCGTTAGCTTAGACTACCTTAAGACTATCGTTTCACATTAAATTATACCACACAGATGTATCATTTAACACTTACATGTGACATAAACCTTGTCAAAGACAATCCCTACCAAGTTTTCACTGTACCACAGTTTTCAAGTATCACTGAGTAACCATGACGACCACACACTAACCGGCATCTCTCACAGTTTCCCAGCAGTGATCCTCGATCAGGAGAAGAGCTAAAACATGATTTCCTGTAAGACAAGGTTCAAGTGACGTTCTTTCCTCCTCTTTTAAAGAATATATTGAGTCCATGTTTGATTTAAAAAAAAACAAGCAGCTACTGTGACCACTTCAGAAGCTGCCATTGTTTTCAAACACGCAGTCACTTCCTGTTGTCGTCATGTCCACAGTTCCCGTCTCTCTTCCCTGATTGGGCTATCAAGCTTTTAGTTGAGTGAAGTTGTTGGATAATGGAGGTTGGCAAGACGGATATGGAAGAATTGTACAATCAGTCAGGTCCGTCTGCTCCGTAAGGCTAATGATATCAGGCCACAGTATGACATAGCAGCTATACCCTGTTGTTAGCCGTTAGCTTAAACTTCGGTTAAGTCCTTAGACTATCGTCTTATATCAAGCTATACCACACAGATATATCATTTACAGGGGTGGAAAGTAACGAATTACATTTACTCACGTTACTGTAATTGAGTACTTTTTATGAGTAATTTGTAATTTTCTAAGTAGTTTTTGAAATATGTAATTTTTACTTTTACTCGAGTACATTTTGACCCAAGTATTTTACTTCACTACATTTGAACCCCCTATCGTTACTGAGTACAATATTGATAGTGAAAAAAATTAAATGCGGGCGGAAAACCCCTGTGTCCCGGAAGTGAAAGTCAATTATAGCAGGATCCTGTGGGCACTTTATTTTGTGTGCATTTTGTGTTTTGAATACTTTGATTCTGGTTTAATTTTCTTTATTCTAATTGTAGTGTTGTCAGTTGGACAATATGACTGAAAATAGTTTGCACTTTACAGTACAGGTTGTGACTGTCCTTGTTGTCCTTGTATTGTGAGGAAGTAAGAGGATCATGTTACTGAGCTCAGCCGAGCTTTTACAAGTGTGGATGTGTACTTTAATATGCCTCAAAGTTGATTAAAACAACTTGTGCTGGATTTGATTCATGGCTCATCCTTTTTTTTTGCATTAAATAACTGAAAGTAACTAAGTAACTTTTACTCAAATTCCATTTTAAATGATGTACTTTTGTACTTTTACTCAAGTAAATTTATAGATGGGTACTTTTACTTTTACTTTGAGTAGGATTTAAGCAAAGTAAAGATACTTTTACTCAATTACAATTTTTCAGTACTTTTTCCACCTCTGATCATTTATCACTTACATGTGACATGAACCTTATCAACAACAATCCTCACTAAGTCCTACTCTAATTCTAGTGCAGACAGTTTCCTTGAAATGTTGAGTTTTCTGGATTTTTCTCTTACAGGATGGTGAAGCAGACATTTTGTCCTGCAAATAGAAGTACTGTATCACACAGTGGGGCATGTATCACATAAAGAAGGGCATATGAAATTTAAAAATTCACAGTCCAAGCTGCTTAATGTCAGCAACTGTAATGATAATCGAGAGGGAGTAACTAACGTGAACATTATTAGTTGTAGCTGTTGAAGAAACAAATAATTATTTGACAAGCTCAGCAGCAGAAGTAGAAACGGTCCTATCTTTGTGAACATCATTGCCTCTGTTGTTAGTAAACAGTGGTTTGTTTTTATCAATGACTTTCCCTCATCCTCCACCCATCTGACAGTAACAACAGCTGATGGCTGACAGTAAACTCCACCATCTTCTGCTTTTTGTTTCCCCACAAATGAGTTCGCAGAGCCAGCTTCTGCTTTCAGTAAAACTGTACCAGCTTCCCAGACACACCCGTAGATTTCATCTGCAGCAGGAGGTTTAAATTTTAACCCTTTAGTCATTACTGCCTCATAACTGTTCAGTCTTTTAACAGCTCTCAGGGGAATGATTCATGTTTCTGAACCACCATCCAGTGATTCTGAAGAAAACCAGGTGACGTGTTTTATAGTCAGAAGAAGAGATCCAAGAACAACATTCAGAATTATTTAGAACCAAACTGATGGGTGTGAGAAGAGATAAGCAGTCTACGGTAATTCACCTCAAATTTCCAAATAAAGGAGGCTTGTGTAAGCCGAGCAGAGAGATCGTGCAGGGATAAAGTTTTTACAGAGTTTATGTAGCATCCAAACTCTCACAGTTACTCAGAATGTCGTGGTTTTTTTTTTTTAAATGTATCTTTTGGGCATTTTTTGTGCCTTTATTGATAGGAGAGAGACAGTGGACAGGCCCGTGAATAGGGGTGAGGGAGTAGGGGAAGACACTCTGCAAACTGGTCACAGGTGGGATTTGAACCTGGACCAGCAGAAGCAAGTACAAGGGGTGCTAACCACTCCGCCAAACCAGCACCCCAGAATGTCGTGTTTTGACACTAGCTGTGTTTGAAATCACTCACTATCACAGATATAGTGCACTTTATAGTGTGTTTGCCATTTTGTAGTGTTGTACTAACTCTCAGCAGTTAATTTAATTCACTATATAGTGCACTACAAAATACCCACAATGCACAGCAAAAGTGAGTGTACATACCATAGATATACATAGAACACAAGATACGTCAGTGCGCTGTAGCAGCCCACTAAGCGACATGCCTATGTGGCGGCCATCTTGGATTGGGACACATTCCCATTTAATGCAATATATCTACATTGAAAATAAGTCATGATTTGCTAATTTCTAAACTGATTTTCATAGACGTGCTGTTATAAGTACAAAAGATAAACATATATTGGAACTAATGTTTTTAGATAAAGTAATCATATCATTTCTTTCTTTCTTGCTCTCTCTCTCTTTATGAGTGCATATACATATATATATATGTGTGTGTGTGTGTATATACATATATATATATATATATATATATATATATATATATATATACGTGTGTGTGTGTGCTACTCCCTGAGAATATTTAATAATCGTTTATTCCATTATGTACGATATCAGTCACATTGAGGGTTCGAAAAGTTTGTCATTAAATCAGTATTCTGTATTTATATGAATTAGGCTTTTTTACTACCATTGAAAGTAGTGGTAGTAGTAATAGTAATGCGATTTGTAGTGGCAGCACACCAACTACTTCTGCTAATACTGGCACTGCAACAATAGTGCTATACTAAAAGCTGACACTACTTCTACTACTCTAACGGCCATTTACTGCTGCTTGTACTTTTAATACTCCTACTGATGCTTGTGTATTAATACTAAAGACACTATTCATCATCTAATACTATCAATCATCATCATCAATCAAACCACCTATTGTCAAGCTGCTAGCCTAGCTCACACGCTCGCATTAGTGTTTTGCTAGTGGCAAAGGAGTTACTGAAGCTCTCATAGATTGGAAGCTCTTAGCAAGATGTAATAATGAAAAAAGAGCAAAAAAACTATTCTTACTTATGAAATGTTATTTGTAACAGTATCTTTCACATGTTCGTAGCGTAGCTGTTTTACGTCTTTTAGCGGCTGTAAACAGCTTCAAAATATGCTAATTATCCTCCAGAGTGCTCGGTTTGTTTACATGATTTTTGGCGTGTCCACCTCTGTCACAGGAACATCCGGCTCATCTACTGACGTTATGACGTTTAGAAAATTTCATTGTAGTATCTGAAATGTCGTTTGGTCATTCCCTATGTAGTCCACTATTTCACTTACACTACATAGGGAATAATGAGTGAGTGACTTCGAACACAGCTAATGTTGGATGTATATATTTGTATACATATGTATAAGTGTATCTTTATATGTATATGTGTATCTTTGCATTTATGTGTATCCATAAATTAAAGAGCTTTATGCTCTATCCCAGGGGTGGGAAAGTGGCGGCCCGGGGGCTAAATGCGGCCCTCCACAACACTACATGTGGCCCGCCATTCACTCCCAAAAACCAGCAGCTGTAAAAATGAAGAAAACTCAGATATCCAATAGAAATAATTCTATATAATCTTATGTAAGTTATTTACAACCCACTTTGCTCTTATAGTGTCTAAATCTCTTTCATAAAGCCTTTATCAAGTTCTGTATCAAGTTCAGCTGTTTATAATAACTTATGTTGTAATATACGAATATTGGTATTCTGATTTTATGACAAATTTATATTCTCATTTGTTGTTTATCCAACTTTTTTTTTATTATTGAGAATCTCTGAAAATTTGTAACGATGTGGCCCTCAGGCTGGGAAAAACAGTTTTATGTGGCCCTCTTGGTAATTTAATGCCCACCCCTGCTCTATCCTAAAGTGTCTTGAGATAACACTTGTTATGAATCGACACAAAGATTGATTGATTGATTGAATCACTGTTTTTATGTACTCTCGATGCCATTGGAAATGAGAGCATGCTCTCAATGGAATTTTGAGATTAAATAAAGAAATGAATGAAAAAAGAAATGAATAATGTCAAAAGCCCTAAAATCTCTGAGCCCAATCTGCCACAGCAGAAACTTTCTCTGGTCCATCCTGACTTCTCCCCCTCAGCGAGCACAAACCCCAAGAAAGACACCGAGGGTTTGTGGAACTCACATTTCTCCGCTTTGACACACAGTTGGTTCTGTTATAACCGCTGTAGTACTGAGCGGACATGCTGAGTGTGGGTCTCTTCATCGGGAGAAAAGATCAGGATGTCATTATAGACAGAAATGTCAGAGTTGACCCTGAGGACATCATTGACCGAACTCTGAAAGACCACTGGGGCATTAGTTTATCCAAATGACATCATGAGGCAGTCATAGTGACCTGGGTGTGAGTTAAAATCAGCCTTCCCCTTCCCTTATTCTGACCAGGTGGTGTGCATTGCATAAATCCAGCTTGGTAAACACTTTCATGCCCTCTAATGGCCCTTTTACATTAGCCCTACTCTACTCTACTCGACTCTACTCGCCTTGTGCTGCTTTTCCATTAGCCCCACTCACCTGCCCAATGGTGACGACATTTTGAGCGCGACACAACAACCTGTGGCTTTTTGTCACAAGCCGAGTAAAAAAGAAAAGCAGGAGAAGGCTGCAGGTGGCAAGAAGAAATACCCCTTGAGAAGCACAGGAGAGTTTTGGAAGCTATACAACAGAATGAAGCCGAGGACGAGAGCAATCCAGCTGCAAAGAAAAGACAAATGAGGGTAAGCTAATGGTAGCTACTGCTAGCATGCTAGGTCGTCGCGCTCATGACTCATCGATGACTACACTGTCTGACCAATCAGTAGCCAGCAGTCAGTGACGTCATCTTTTAGTATCGACTCAGCTCGCTTGGAACCAGAGCGGAGTAGGTACTAAAACTAGCTTGTTTTAGGAGGTACCAGGCTAGTGGAAACACGCTGCAAATCGAGTAGGGCCAAGGCGTGCTAGTGGAAAAGGGCCATAAGAGTTCGCAACGCTGAAGAAATAGGAGGCCTGTTCTTGACAATAATATCAGAGCCTCAAAGTACCAGATTTCAGGAATGCTTGCACGCTCTCCAAAAAAAAAACGTAAGAAAAAGAGAACTATTCATATAGAAATACAGTCACGCTGCACGTCAAATTAAACAGGAAAAACTCAGCCAACAGAAACATATAAGCCATTTTATATACAACAAACACAATGAAAACACCAAGCAAAAAAAGAAAAATCTAAATCTGTAGGGTGCAGAGAGCTGAGAGTGACCTTTCCATAGACACCAAGTACGTCTTTCTACGACCAAAACTCAGGAAACCAGCATCCAAAAAAGACGGTAGACCGTTGCAGAAGTCCAAAATTGTCTTACCTTTCATATTGTAGATAGAAAAAAATGGGCATTTTTCAGTAAAAAATGTCAGAACAATGATCCAAAAGAGTTTATTTTATCGAGTAAGTGCTACATATACATTTTGAAAACTTAATTTACTGCATTTGGCTTTTATTGGACAAAATACATATAATTTTGACCTTGGGCTCAATATGCAATGTTTTGTCAAAGTCCTCGCTCAACCATATTGCTATAAAACCTCTCTAATTTTGCTCCGCATCACTTTATAACAATATTTCTTTGCAGAGATGATGTAAATATTTTATATCATTAATTTTTACAGTTTTACAGCCACTCCAGCATCATTTCCAAGAGATATTCACAATAAAAATGTTATTTTTTGAGGCGAGGATGAAAATGTTCAAATTGTTCTGACTTCTATCTGCACTTTCTCTGTCCCTGTAACATATATACTGATAAATACACAACTGGACAAATCTCTGAAGTGTTACTTTTATTATTACCCCCAAAAAATCAAATAATTCAAATAGACCTTGTGGTTGCAGAGATACACTCTTTTATTTCTGAGCAGAAGGCTTAAAAAAAGGGGATGAACAGGTTAAGTTCTCTTTAATCAATACAGGAATGGAGAGTCTTGTCCTTTTTGTGCAGAAACAAGGCAGAGAGCTGCCTCTGCCTACAGTCATCAAATAAACTCTTCAGCAACATGACGTGCTTTGTTTTGTTGACCTACATCAAGCATCTACACACATGTTTGCACATGTGCCCCGCGGTTTAGTTATGTATGTATTTCTACACTTTTATCTGATGACTGTCGGCAACAGCAGGCTAACACTTCCCATTGACTCCCAGTGTTTGAGCGAGCTCATTAGTGGTGGGCGAGCCCTGCCTTTCACGAAAGAATTGAGTCTATCTGCCTGTCATGGACTCAGGAATAAAACATAACCATGAAAACAAAAATGTTGGCATGTCCCCTTCAGAGCTACTGATCTGAGCTTTGGAAAGAGAGAGCTGCATCATTGAGGGGTCAGAACGCAAGAGGGTCACATGATATTATTATTATTATTGCGATAACACAAAATTTTAATACTTAAAAGTTCCCTTTGAAAAGAAAAAGGAAGAATGTGGACAGTAAACTAGCTGACTGTAATTATGTAATTGACCAGCAAACAGAGCTTGACCCTGTAACGTTACAAAATTTCCTCGATTGCAGCATCAAAGTTGATGATTTTGAAAATACCAACTTGTTTGTGTAGACATTTCAGACGAAGAAAGAAGCCTGTGTAATCTTCCTGAGTAGAAAAAATAATTACAGATGTTTCGAGGAAAATTTCTATGTTGTAACTTTGCTTTATTATCCAAGAGCATGAAACTCTGTCTTGTAAAGTATAAAATACCTAATTTTATCATCTCTATCTACAGTATGTATGTATATAGATAAAATAATAATGATAATAATTTTATTTATATAGCTAAAGTGCTACAACAGACCAAACCCAGTACTCTGGGTACAGTACATATTACAGTCAGGTCAAACACAGAACAAAAGAGTCAGAGGAAAAGGCACTAAAGCAACAAAAAGGAAGGAAAATAGCAAACTGGTGAGCTGAAAACAGCTGAAGTAATTTACAACACGAATGGAAGAAGAGCATTGATGAAGAAGGCATTTTGTTTTATGTACAATTGCAAGGAAACAACAAGACAACAAACAGATCATAGATTTATAGATTGATAAATTTATGAGAGTTGACAATTGATGACATCACATGCAGAAGGAAAGGAAGAAGGCAGATAGAGGATGGGTAAAAGAAAAAAATAAACAAATACATAAAATTTTGAGATGCACTTTATTGTTGCTTTTACCACGTGCATTTATCGCCACATTGTCATTGCTTTAACTGCTTCCTTTTTTTTCTTTTATTCTTTCCAACTTTATTTCTTTGTTTCTTTTTCCGCTGACAATGTCACTTTTTAAAGCAAAGGAAAAAAAGCGCAGAAACTGTGCACAGCAGGAATGTGGCTGTGCGCAGGTGCAGGATCAGAATCGGAATCAGAAAAGCAACAATAAAGTGCATCTCAAAAGCAATGGCAATGTAATGATCATAATGTTAAATTAAAGGTGCTATGAGGAGAATCTATTACCAGCGACATAAAGACTCTGCTACCCATGAGCACGTGCAGCGACTGTCATAATGCTGCATTCCAGTAACCTCGAAGCTGGGAGTGATTAAATTGCTAAATTGATTATTACAGGAGCTGAATAACTGTTCACACTGGGGGCATCCATCTTCGATTGTCAACTCGAGGGTGGCGAGGTTTCCCCGAGTTGCCAATTCGGACTTCGGGGGACGTTCCAGTTGCAGTTTCGTACTCGAAATTCCTACTTTTGACTACAACTGGAACACACCACAAGACATGACCCAAGCCAAAGCGTGTGTTTGTTGTGATGCTATTGAATGCAGCTCAGACCTTCCTCAGAACTCTGCATTGCTTTACAACTTTTTTCAACAACTTACAGGATGCAAAGCGACGAGGTAATGCATCTCTTTCTAGTTATGTAGCGGTAGTTTTTGATGTGTGACAACAAGTCATTTTTGGAAAACTTAGAATAGTAGTTTTGTAGCTGTCTAAATATCGCTACTTACAGCCCACTGGCATCTTTTATTTATTTTATCTGATAAATTAGACCATTATTGACTGTTCCTGTTTCGGCAGAGGTTTATAAGACGTGCTTTATGCCCACTTAAATGAGCAGGGACTTCATTTTAAGCAGAAATCCTGATTAAACAGAAAAAAAGTCAAAACCAGCTTCACTGTCCTGTGAGCTGAACCTTCAGTGAATCACAGTCCCCCCCCCTCAGGTATTTACTTCAATCATAAAAAAGTCAAACTGAAACATATCATCAACATTTATTCATCATACAATTCTGTGCAATAATACAAGGTACAAATAATCTCTCTGTAAATATTACAATCCATACAGTTATTATAATAATTAGATTTATTAACATAAAATACATTCAAGGTCAGTGAAGGCGTCAGTCGCTCTGCAGGAGTCAAACACACAAAGATTTTCATGGTTTGATTTCAGGTTATTTACGTTTGGTCCAGTAATGGCATGAAAACTTATTTGGACGATGTCCTAACCTCTAAGCCCAGTGTTTGAGCCTCCAGACTTCAACATCTACTCCATTTACATCAATCAGGAATAATTAAAAACACTTTAAAGGCTGTTTGGTTTTCAGGCATTGTTCAAGTCTCTGAATATCTTCTGTACACAAACGCTGGAACACGCTCGTCATGGTCGCCCCTGTCACACCGAGCACCCAGCCGGCCTCCAACCAACAACGCAGAGTTTCAAACGACTCGCAGAAACAAACAATATAGAAATGAGATAAAGGCGTCACCATGGAAACACAGCACGAAGCTGACTGCACCAGGGGAAACCTCGATCGACCCCGTCACTGACGAGAGAGAAAAATAACGTCTCCAGATACACTGAAAACACACACACACAGGCACTTACACCATCACACCGAGACCCCTGCCTCATAGAAAACACACTCACTCAAGAAACAACGCTGAGCAGATACAAGGTTTCATCAGACAATCAATAAACTCCAACACCCAGAGGCAGATTTAGTCAGGACGAGGCTTTGGGCACAAAACACGAGCAGTGTTGGGAGTGATGCATTACAAATGTGATTACTGTAATGTATTCCTTTTTACTGTAACATAGTAATGTAAGGCATTAAGGTACAACTGTCAGTAATGCAGGTTACAATGCATTTTTAATTTAACCCGAAATGAAGAGGTGTTCAGCAGAGGAGAAAAGTCCTCCTCTAGGCCTAAAGTTACAGTATCTCTAACACAATTTACCAGAACTTTACCTTTTGTCTGTTTTTGCTCTGATGGTTTCTTGTATTGTGCCATGAGCATCAATGTGTCTATTATATTCTCCTGTTTTTAGCCTTAAGCCGAACTCAGTCAGATAGCCACCACATCACCTTCACTGGATGTGTAATGAGCTGTTTAATGAGCTACATTTAGAATGACAAATCCACATTTCCTGTTATTTTGACCAGAGTAACTTAAAAGTATCATAGTGTAATGCCTTACATTTCAAATACAGTAATATTATAATGTAACTGATTACTTTGAAATGACAGTAACAGGTAATTAATAGTGCATTACATTTCTTAAGTAATTTACCCAACACTGCCCATGAGTGCCTTCAACATTCAGCTAAAACAATAATAGTGTGAGATTAAAGGTGCTATTCCCGGCAACATAAAGACTCTGCTACCCATGAGCATGCACGGTGACTGTCGTAAAGACGTGGCCCAAGCCAAAGCCTGTGTTTGTTGTGATGCTAATAAATGCAGCTCGGACCTTCCTCAGAACTCTGCATTGCTTTACAGCTTCTTTTTTCAACAACTTACAGGATGCAAAGTGACGAGGTAATGTATCTCTTTCTAGTTACGTAGCGGTAGTTTTTGATGTGTGACAACAAGCAATTTAGTATCATAGTTTTGTAGCCGGCTATATATCACTACTTACAGCCCGGTGCTCTAAGACGTGTCCGAATAATATAAATTTACTCTAGTTTCAATTGTCTAATTCCCGAAGTTGAGTATCCAGGCCAGTCCAGCCCGGTCCAACTAGACCATGAAGCTAAGGAATAGCATTTATAGATAACCTATTTTGCGAGGCCAGTAGTTGGCGAAGTTTTGTAGTGAAACAGCACTAACTCTTTTCGGTGAAGACACATTTTTAGTTCTCCTCTGTTTGGAGTATTGCTGCAGCAAATCCACATTTTGCTGGAGAAGCAATAAAAAAGAGCACCATTACTGACCATAGCTGTTGTTGCTGTTCCTTGACGCAAGCGCAAACCTTTATACGAAAAAGTGCAGCGCATAAGACCACACATTTTCCCTGACAATGCTGATCTCTGTTTTCATGGATACATAAACAAAAACGTTTTAAAAGATGTTCTGTCTGGACCCTGCTTTCAAATGTTTGCAGATTCAGTCACCAAGCGGAGCGTAAGTGCAACAAAAACTCTGTTTTGGCCATTTTCATTGTCATATTAACAGGCCCTGAAACATTCTGAGGCTTTTTGAGGGAGTTTAGCGTAAGAAAACTAAATGATCTTTATTCATATTGTGACAAAGGAGAAAAACAGCTCTGCTCTTCTGGTGCTTGCTCCGGTATCTAGAGTATGACTGCTCAAACAATCAGTTTCCCACAGGTGGAGGACCATCCCTAAACAAGGTGTTTGCTTTGCCTGCAGCTGGTCTCTAGTTGAAGGAACATAACTGGGCATGTATGTGCAGCCATAGTAAACATTAGAGCACTGCATTGTAAGACAAGTCCACTTTCTGAGAGGGGCATGGTGGTAAATTACATATTTTACTTAATTTTGTATATATTATTGTGTAGTAGCTTAATTTTGTATCAGACCAGGTGGCCTTGCACCTTATAGTTGGCTGCGCTTTTATTTTGAAGGACACTTTTTTATTCTGGTGTTTTGAGATGTAAGCTTTTTGCCCTTCTCTCCACACTGAAATGTGCTCACACATCAGAGAGTCAGAGAGATCTCCTCCTTGTTTAACAGATGTCAGGCTAGAAGGTATGCTAATGACGATGGCAGATATCCAACAGTTTAAGCTAGCTATCTAGCGCCACTTGGAAACCGAAATGAGTTTTCACAGTGCTTATGATGCTCTTGCCGTTCATAGAGCTAAACGAAAGGGAAAATAAATCAACCTTCGTTTGAAACTCTACGTGTGGCTTATTCAGTCAAGAAGCTGCTTTGCATGGTCAGCTAATTTGATGAAAACAGCCTGTTCTGTGCAGGGCTGAAACAGTGGGGTTTACAGGCAACAAATCCCACCCTAAAAAAGTATTCTGGGACAACTGAGACCAGATTAACTCTTTTAAAGAAACTGGAACCCAGTACTGTCTATATTGCACAGTTAGGTTTGCGATGTAAAATACATCATTTTGAAAATTTTGTTACTTTGAACAATATTTTTCCTTTGTTCATTTGCAGTATTTAAAGATATCAAGTTGTAGAAACAGTTCTATCAAATTGATTCATTGCTAAAGATATTTTATATTAATTATATTCTCGTGCTACTTTACACTGTCTAATTTGCACATTTGAAATTGCACCATTTGGACTCTCGCTCTTGCTCCTTGACATTTAAATCATAGTTTCAAACTCATGTGCAACGTAGACAGTGTGCAGCAGAGTTAAAGTGCACATCTTAGTAGCTGAGAGTGATTTTTGTTGACCTCGTATTTGATTCTCTCCCTTAATGACTAAAATCTGAGGCCTCTGGGTGCTCGAGAAACCAGTGAACTGCCCACACCTGCCACATTCATTCAACATCAAACTTTACAATCAATAAATCATTTATAGATTAACTTTAGTCCCTTTTCATTTAGGCTTCAGGACTAACGGTCCAATCAGAGCTTATCGTCTTCATCATGTGATTGGACAGAGTGCTCTGGCGAGCTGCAGCAAAACAGGTAAGGTGCAGACGGTGGTTTGAGGCGTCTGCGGTCAGTCTGCAGAGTAAACACCGAGCTGCAGCCAGCTGTCAATCAAACCATCGTCATCGTCTTCATCATCGTCATCACAGTCCGTCCATCAGGTGTCTTTGTCGTCTGCGAGCGTGACCCGTCTGATGTCCTCGCCGGTCGTCCTCTCCCTGGACGTCTGCACCTCCTCGTACGGCGGCGGGGGGTTCTCAGGACTCTGATTGGACAGCAGGGGGTGGTTACTGCCGTCTGATTGGTTATTTAGAGATGACGGATGACAGTTGGGAGCCTCCTGAGCCAATAGGAGCTGCGTGGGTCCTGGTGCAGAGCAGGCTGGGAGGCGTTGACCCCAGCTGCCGTAAACCGCCTCCTCATAGGACGGGAGAGAGACAGGAAGTCCGTCCACCATCAGGTCCAGCTGGTCAGAGGAGCGACGGCTGCAGGGGCAGAAAAAGATCCACTTTGTTTCATCCACTTGTATTGTGTGATTATTTTATTTAATCATTTCATTTGTCATTATTATGGAGCATTTAAATCGTTGATCGCAGAAAATAATCGTTTTCTTCTCACCTGTGTGATTGACAAGGGTAGAGGCGGGACTTGACCACCAGACATGCAGTGGTGGTGAGCAGGAAGATGGACACGCCCACCGCCGTAGTCGCCATACTCGGCATCGAATCGTCTTCATTGCCAGAGTTCATGTTTGGACCATCTGAAGACAAGAGAGAGAACAAACCTTGAGTCAAAATATAAAAAACAAACACTGCATTTTTGTTCTGATACAAACAAAACACTTCAACACTGTTGTGTTGCAGTAATTATATAAACGGGGAAATTAGTGGGAAAAGATGACATGCTTGGTTACAGAATATTTATACAAAAATCATTTGCACTTTATTTTTCATGTTGGAGTGATTGACTCCACAAGTGTCACAAATTCAGAGTTCAGAGTGATGCCTTTGGATCTGATTCAAGATTCATTTGTCATTTACACATTAGGGTCCTGTTTATACAGAGACAACTGGCCCTTTTCCACTAGCACGCCTTGGCCCTACTCTACTCAGCTCTTCTCGATTTGCAGCGTGTTTCCACTAGCCTGGTACCTCCTGAAACAAGCTAGTAGTACCTGTAGTTGGTCTACTCGATGATAGCGTCACCGCTACTGATTGGTCAGACAATGTAAGTCATCGAGCGTCAGCGTAGCTCAGCTCGATTGCTCTCGTCCTCGGCTTCATTCTGTTGTATAGCTTCCAAAACTCCCCTGTGCTTCTCAAGGAGTATTTCTTCTTGCCACCTGCAGCCTTCTTCTGCTTTCCTTTTTTACTCGGTTTGTGACAAAAAGCCTCAGATTGTTGTGTTACGCTCAAAATGATGTCACCGCAGTGCCGCTCACCCCAATGGGCAGGCGACTGGGGCTAATGGAAAAGCAGCACAAGGTGAGTAGAGTAGAGTAGGGCTAATGGAAAAGGGCCAAATGTGATCTAAAATGCTTTTTCCTTTGCCTATTCAGACTCAATCGCATTCAGACAGAGATGCTGGAAACAAATGAAAATGCTGTAGTATGCATGCCAGTCCAGTAGATGGTGATGTAGGTTTGCAGAGAAATAGCGCTGCTACAACACACGTACGAAAAAGAAAAACTTTTCACAAACAACAATGGCGAGTGGATGCACGAAGACGCAGGAGTTTTCTGGACAGCAAATCTGTCTGGATAGTTTTGTCTGGATAACAAACCAAGCACGGTAAGCATGCTGCAAACAAGCTGTTGTTGTTCCTGGTATGCGTGAAAGAGTACTGCGCATGCGATGACGTCTGCGTTTCACCCTGAAACGCTCTGACTCTGATTTACACGGTGCTGCATGGAGGAGCGTTTTGAAAGCTCTCCACTCTGGACCCTGGTTTCCAAACGTTTGCAGATTCAAGCAAACGTTTGTAAACAGACGTTTGCTTGAAGGCCAAAATGCAATGAAAACTTATCAGATTTAGACGTATTCGCCCTTGTGAAAAAGGCCTTCAGGAAACATGTTTCCCTGAATTTCTACTCTGCTGTCCACAAGGAATGCAAGATAAATAAAAAAGCGATTTCAACAGAAACAGAAAAGCAGCAAGAAAAATACAGGGCAAATATAAACAAGGATACATTTTAACTATGCATGTATATTTAAACATAAAGATGAACTCCTGCACACTATCTAACTTGCAAGGAAATCCTGTATTTGCAACATTTCCGCACTGACTGTTTGCCTGATGAATGTCTGAGACAGAAACGCTGCAAATAAATGATTTTCTTGCAAGTTAGACAGTGTGCGGGAGTCAATCTTTGTACCTGTCTCCTAAATTAGATGTGCGAAGTACTCTCCTCTGAACTATGTATGTATAAAAAGATAAATACCACTATCAAAGATAAGGGGATTTACTGGTACATCACTGTCACATCTGTCTTTGACACCAGCTGTTCCTCAACTTAAGAGTGCATTTTCAAGGATTTGACTCCATCCAGAGTTGAATTAACTCTACACTTTCTGAAATTTTAACAACAACAAAAGTTTAACTCTTGTCCGTATGCTTTGTCTTGTGATGCTTCTTAAATTTCCTTAAAAGTGTAGATATGTTTCACATGAACTTAAATGACTCATGCAAGCAAGCCTGCAGCTCTGGCTGTCGTGAGGTGAAGACATAAAAACAACTTGTAGAAAAAAGGTTTCTCACGGTAAAATGCTTGTTTTTATGGAAAATGGTAAAGCATTGAAAACATGTAGACATCAGTGAGCTAAAGGAAAATCTAGATAAGTGCGTAACTGTGATGGAAAACCCCTTGATTTTGAAACAGAGATAGATAATCAAGCCCAGATCAATAAATGGAGGTTTTCATTCATCCTGTGGCTTCGTTTTGCCCATGACAGTAGATTGTGGCAGTAGATTTCCATGAAGCGCTGACATTGTCGACGCAGAGGAAGTGTATTTTGATGATTCCGGTGGCTTCGCCCGCTTCCTTGTTGTGAGCTGACTTCCTGTCGCAGGTCGTGCCAGTGAATGATGACAGAGGAAGTCGAGATGCTCGTGTGAGGGGCTTCAGTCCTCGCTGCTGAGCGGAGGGTGTGTGTAAGCGTGAGTTTTTAAGTAGGTCAAATGATAAACTCATGGGCTGAGTTAGTGGTGAAGGTGCCAAACAACTCTGAAGGGTTAATGTTTTATAGCCGTGACGGTAAGACGACGCCCAACAACACCCAGGATGTGGAGACGAGCACTGAAGGCCAGAATGATCTGGTGTGTGCACGTCCATGTATTCGTGAATCAGACAAACTTGATCCATTAATAACTCCAAAGCTGTCCATCAAAAAGCAACACGTCCCAAGATTAGTCCACTGATCCACCAATCAGAAAGCCCCCTTCTTGTGCACAAGTGCAATGGGATGGTGAAGCTGATAATTTTGTTTTTCCACCTTATCAAATCTGCTTGGTGCTTCTGCAAAAGACATCCACACCTTAGGTTTTGTCCACACTCAAACCCAAACTCATGTTCATTTATAAAGCACCTTTCATACACATATACATGCAGCCTAAAGTGCTTTACACAGCAGCAGAACCTAAACATGACATCTTTATGTGAGAAGAGTAAAAGCAAATAAAAGTTAAAACAAACTCAATGCAACAAAATCAATAACATTTTAAAAGAACACTTAATAGCGAAATAAAATACATTAAAACCATTGCTAAATTAAACAAAAGGTTTCCTTAAAATAAAAATAAATAGATAAATAAATATACAAAAAATTAAAATTAAGGTTAAAAATCAAAATAAATAAATATAAAGAACACAAAACCCATAAAAACAAAGATTAAAAAGTATTGATAAAAGCAATAATGGTATTAATTGTAATAATAATAGTAATAATGGTAATCATGCATTATTTGGACAGGAAAGCTGCCATCTTTAAACTGTAGGTGTTTTGTTTGTCTTGGCTGTCAGTCCACAACAAAAACAGCACTTTAGAAAAATCTGGAAACCGTTTACAGTGCTGGCATGGAAATGGCATTTTGGTTGGTGTCACTGTGCAAGGTTATTTACATTTTTTTTGTCTTAACGTAAAATGTACAGAGATGGAGTCAGAATGGGGCAAGAGACTGAGCTGACTGAGCCGGAGAGAGAGAGTGGGCCATACCTGAGAGAATTAAAGGTGGTTTTTCAGTATTTTCTGTGCACATAATGTGTAAACTGTTGTAAATAATAGCATTAGTATCATTCTGGAGTGTGTTCTTGTTGTTCTTTTATTCACCCTGTTTTGCCGTATTTTGTAATTGGCCATCTTTTTCTATTGTAGTTCTTGTTTTATGGACTTCATTAATCGCAATTGGAAATATTGGAGGGGGAGATAACATGCCAGAATTGTTTTACTTCTCATGAAAATAACGGTAAAAAAATTTGCTCAAAGGACATTTCCTGACACATTTATTTACAAAAAAAGACAAATAGACCTGTTAGAATTATAATATTAAAGGGGTTAAATGATTTCAGCTGTGTGTAAAAGTACTTTTTGAACATATTGAGCACACTGCAACAACACTGTGATAATAATGATAACTGTGATAATTTTGGCCACGATACCGTGATATGAAACTTTCATATCGTTACATCCATACAAATAGAGTTAATGTGTGTTTACAAGACAAGGAAAATGGTCAAAAACTGAGAGTTTAAATACAAATTTAATGGAAAATAGAAGGTAGATGGTTTCAGAATAATTAAGGCTACAAAAACATTAAGCAAAAACTATATCAATAAGTTTTAAAAGGTCTGGTTTCACATGTGAAACAGCTTTTTTCTAACCTTGTATCTGTAACCAAGAGGGTTACTGAAGTGACGAGAGTGAACTCTTAACTTTACGAGTGCTGCCCCACAAAGTTTCACACAATCTCTGAAAAGTCTTCACACTTCACAATAATCTTCCCACTCTATATCAAATATCCTAATCATGTATTCATGAACTCTGCTGGAAATTAAGTCTAAAATAAATGACACCATCTGTTTCCAGAAACTGAAAGAAACGATGGGGTCATAAAGAAACTGATCAGATGTTTAACCATCTGGGTCACTGTGGTCGTGAGTCATTAGAGCTGTAGATGATAAACTCGGGACAATAACACGGGGCTGCTGGGAAATCTCACAAGATACTTGGAGTCTGTTGTGATCAACATTCATGGTGAGTTTATAATCCATAATTAAATACATCAACAAATGGGTTTCACATTCTGTCTGATTGAAATGTTCTCCATACAAACATCGAGCAGAAGCTTCTTTTTTTATATTTTGAACAAAACACTTCAAACCAAATCAACATCTTCTGGTTTTACACCAATTATCTACCGTTCAACAGGAGGTTTTGTCTCCTGAAAGATGCAATCTCTTCAAATTATCAATAACGTCTACAAGTCCTAAATCTTGCACAGCAGCTGGATCCGCCTGATTCAATGCCAGTAATCAGTCAGATCCGTCTTGGGAAGCTACAATCTACAGCTCGGCCCAAAGCGGCACGGCCCTATGAGAAGTGGACCTACGAGATGCTAACAGCTTTAGCAGCAGTTGTATCATATCTGGACCACATGGTTTAATTCAAAGAAAACAAATGTAAATACTGCAAACCTCTCAGTAGTAAGGACATTTTTTCTTCACTTCAGATCCCAATATAACATTGATTGACAGAACAACCGTCCAATCACCTGCTGGATGTGCTCCTAAAAGGTTCTGCCCTACTAAAATGGGCTCTTTACCCAATGGATTAGTCAAAAATTTGTACAGTCCATCTGGTGTGCCAAGCTAATAAGTGCCAAAGCTTTGAAGAACCAAACACTCTTGAAAAAAGTCCTGAACTGGGAGAATAAAAAACTGAAGCAAGTGATTTTTTTGTTTGGGAAACTTTAGGAGAGCAACCCAAGAGTGTCAAGATCAAGCCTAACCCCCCATTAAAAACTTGATAGCACTTGGAGAGCTCAAACCTCCACAAAGGTAGTTCGCATATTGCTGTCTATTAGCAATAATAGTTCACGATAAAGTTACAACAATAATATGATTTATGATCCTGAAAACCCACACAATCATGTTGATATAACTATTAGACAGCTATTGAGCAAAAATCACCACCTACTGTAAATCAAATCAAGTCTATGTCGGGCCATTATTAACCCTTTCATGCTTGGTTTCCACTACAGTGGACAGATATTTGGGAAAAACTTTATACCCTTTAGGTTGCTGTACCATGTCCAACTACCAGGAGATTAATCCCCAAACCTCTGTCTTAAGTTTCATTATTCTATTCACAAGTGAATAGTTTGATTAAATAGCAACAATGCATACACTTCAGATTGAGCTTTTTCTTTTATTTACTCTTTATGTTTTTCAAAGACATGAGTTTGTGGATTTTTATTGAGTTCTATTAAGGTAGTATTTATACTGCTGATGCATAACTCTCTCAAAAGTATATAAAGGTGTATCTTATCTCCCTCAAAATATAACATTGAAAAAATAAGCAGGATTTTCAACTTGCTTGGAAGTTAAAAACAGTGGTGCAGTTGGTTTTTGTATAATCTTACTAAAAAACAAAATAAAAACACACACCACCAAAACCATATCCTCTTTGATGGAGGTAATGATTAGTAACCCTCTTAACCTGATTTATCCTTAACTATATCCTGAACTACCAGCTACAGGAACCCAAACAGGTCCAAAGAAGTCCGCTTTAGCCTTATCAGACGCTCACCTCTGACGCAGACGGGTATCGGCGGCCTCCACTTCCCATGGGTGCACCGGGACACGCGGTACTTGCTGCTGATGTGGTACCCGGGCTCGCAGAAGAGGTGGATGGTGCTCTTCTGGTGGAAACCTCGACACGGGGACGGCTCGCAGCGGAAACCTCCATGTTCAGGAACCAGAGGTTGGGTGCAGTTACTCCGGCCTGACGACGCACAAAAGAGAAAATGTTTAAGAATAAAATCAAACAACACACATCTGATGAAGGGGCTTAAACATCATGTATGTGGTGGTAGTCATGGTGCTGATGGTATCTTATGATAACTTTGCTATTCTTAAGATTGAGTTTAACACAACTGCAAGACTCGTATTACAAAACTGGAAAAAACACGATGCCATACAGCAAAGTCAGGACTAATGAAATAAAGATGTCTTTTATGAACACAAGCTTGGAGGACTGAACGCTGCAGGGAAGAAAACTGAGATATGGGGTCATTTTTGGCAACATGTGGAACTGAAACTACATTGGAAGACTATTTCGTCAAACATGTCCCAGGCTTTGTGTTCTGTTTGTGAACTAATGCCACTTTTTAATGTCTTGTGCAATATACTTATCAGAATTAAAGTAGTTAAAACCAAGATAAACTTGAATTACTGAGTATATGAAAGAAAAGATTTGGACTCCCGGTTTCTAAGAAGAGCAGCTCGTCTCACATGCAGCGTGGGACGTCCTGTGGTTTTATAATCAAACTTATCTGGGGCAGCTCCTTCGAGGGAATCGCGCTCATGTTTGGCTGCAATCACAGGGGCAGTAAATGTTGTCAGATAAAACAATAAAATAAAGAAGTGGGTTTAAGAGCTGCAGATATCGCAGCCGTGACCCAGAGACCCAGAAATAAAGCTCAGAGTCTCTTTTCTGGATCTAAACCAGACTGATTTACGGAGATGGGACGAGGGGAAGGAGGCACAGGTCGTCTTTAACACCTGGTTGAGTTTTTCGTGTGGAGGTGAGAGGGTGATGGATGAGGACGAGGTGATAGCAGCTGAGAGGGAAACTTTTAGCGTGACAGGGCAGGAGGTCATGTTGTTACTGTAAACAAACAGTGACGCAGAGTGAAAGGCAGCGGGTCAGAGAGAGTTTACAGTCCTGCCCCAGGACAAACACTCTGAGGGAAGCACCTACTGCTCATGTTTTTAAAAGCAAACTCAAGACCCACCTTTTTAATCTGGCTTTTAATCGCTCATTCTGTTTAATTTCTACATTTCAGCTTAGATTTGGTATTTTAAATTTAATCTTTGTTAAATCCTTTTCTTTTTTAGCTGCTTTAATTATGCAACTGCTGTTAGGCTTTCTCATTGTACCGTATAATTTATATAAATTTAATTTTATAGATTTATTTACATATGTAGTTATTTTACCCTATGGTATGTCTATCTAGTGTCCTATCAGGATTTTTTAACTATCATTTCAGATTTTTGTGTTTCCTCATTTTTAATTCAAGATTGTGTTTCTTCAGTCCTCTAATTCTGTTTTCTGTCAGAATTTTCTTTTTAGGTCTTTGTGTGTTTGTGAGTGTGTAAGTGCGTTTCCATTACCCTCGGATATGCGCAAAATGTAAATAGTGCATTAAAAATATGGTAAGGGAAATACTCGAATTTCCAAAAAGCACTAAAATATTGCCAAAAAGTTTTAACGCTTTCCTGGGGTGGTTTTTCCAGATGTTTCAATATTCAAATATATCGCAAAAGCGCAATGGAAACACTTTTTCCGAAAAACACAACTGCCATGCTAGACAGCAAACAACAGAGGAATGCAGAGTGTTATAAGGAGATAGAAACGGAAATGAGGGAGCTACATGCAACAGGTTTTGGGCATCCATCTTCCTGCAGTGAAATCTCGCAGGATATTTCACCAGAGTTACGACGCTCCTGCCTAGAACAACCTTCAATGGAAATATGTTCAAAGTCGCAAATATACTTTGTCGAAATTTTAGGAGTATCGCTTTTATTTTGTGAAAAATTGTGATGGAAACCCAGCTATTGATTTGGGGGGGTCTTACCTTTTCATTTTATGCAGTTTACTACTTGTCATTTCATTTATTGTTGTTATATTTTATTTTCCATGTACAACACTTTGTATTACATGTCCTGTATGAAAAGGGCTATACAAATAAAGTTTGATTGATTGATTGAACTCATTTTGCGACTCTGTTGCAGTTTGGACCCCAAATGGGACGAAACGCGGGACTGAAGGACTCGACTTTGAGCTACTTTCTGGTCTTTCTCACGACTCAAAGCTTTTCAGGTCATACACACCGCTTCACACCCACACTTACTCATACATGGTTGAAGTTATTCATCATACCAGGTAACATGTCCATGCACTTTAACGCCCATTTACGTATCACGAACACACAGTGGGAGCAACTTCAGGTTTGTGTCTCGTTCAAGGACAAACAGCCCGAGCTGTTCTCAAACACTCAACCTTCCACTAAGCCACTTATGTCCCTTTAAGCAGAAAGACAAACCATAGAATAATAATCAAAACTAGTTCTGCTAAAGAATCACTTCAAGTTAGTTTAAGGCAAACGTGACCTGCCTTAAAATGAATGATACCCCATTGCCTCACTGATGGTTTCACTCCCCTTGTCAGCCTCTCAGTATGGATGTACTGTTTGTATATTTTTTATTCTATTTACTTTTTTTTTTATTTATGTTTATTGTTCTTTCAGGTACACTAGTTTCCTCCATCGGACCAAAAAACATGCACATTTGGTCAACTGGTGACCTTGAGGCAGCCTTGAATTGTTAGTTCACATTCTTTTGAATGGGGTGACTAGAGACCAATGACACTAGTTCCAAGATTCGTCCCTGGGGGAAGATATTTGGGGTCGGACATACATAGCAGTACATGGTACCACAGAAAGTCTCAAAATTTATCCACTTACAGGTAAAAACTACTAAAAAAACTGTGTTGCACATGTGCCTTGCTGTTTAGTTTTGTGTGTATCTCTTTGGAAAATACATAAAGTGCTAATCTTCATTAAAAAAATAGATATCGTAACATAATGGAGTCGATAAACAAGTTATGGCAAGCACATGCGACTATTTAGCGTTGCTGAGGAGTTAATCTGATGGCTGTAGGCAGAGGCAGGCTAACACTACCCACTGACTTCCACTGTTTGAGCTATGCTAGTTAGCGATTAGCTCTGCCAGTCTCTTCATTGTTCCTGCATGCACAGTTGAAAGAATGGAGTCTATCTGCTTGTCATGGACTCGGCAAGACATGAAAACAAAAAAAAATGTTGGTGTATCCCTTTAACTTTTCCTCAGCTAAGCTCTCGTGTTGGGACTTGAGTATGTTGGGATGTAGGGGTCATGTATCAGCACTTTCTCTGGGGAGAACCAGCTTTGTGGTCCCAATAAAAAAAGCAAATGAATGAGATCTTGAACTATCACAGCAGTAAAATGAGGATGTGCGTCCACACACAGCCTCTGCACGAGAGTATTTACACAAAAGCTGCAAACTACAAACTCTGTCCTACTTCTTCCTTCTCTTCAGCGAAAACCACTGACATTCAGAGATGCTGACGTTGTGTCTTCTCGTCGTGCCAGTGGGCATCTTTACCCACTTCCTTTATTTCTTCACCTCTACCTTAGAGCCAAGCAGATTCTGCAGCTTTAAAAGCTTCTGCAGCAGCCAATCTCAAACCTATTTTGACTTTTACAGATGATTCTGCAAGCCTCCATGTCGTCTTGAACAAACTGAACCATTAAGCCGCTCTCACCTTTTGAGAAAAAGGAAGTCCGAACCACATTTAGACCCAGGATGTGACAGCAGTTTCTGAAAACTGTGTCGGGCAAAAATAAACTCTGAAGTATGAAACCGACATGAAAATGCAGCTCTGACAAAAACGAGAAGTGGGGCTGTGACGAGGTGAAGCTGCAGACGGAGAGTCTGTCGTCCTCCAGCTGCTGAAGATCATTCATCTTTCACACTCACTCATTGCAAAGTCGTTAAACTGCGGGATGCTTATCAGTCATGATAATAAATAAGATGGGGATGTTTCTGAGTCAGATTCTGACTCCTGTGGTGTCAACATGTTTTAAATAAAATCAAAATAAAGGTCACTCCGAGAGGATCCACTTTTCTGTCCTTTAACTTTTAGTTTTTAGCTTCAGAAAAAACTAAAAGTTAAAGGAAAGTTGTTTAAGGTTTTCATCTCCTCATTTGTTTCTATTTTGTTTTAATTTACTCAGAGTTTGTGGCTTCCTGCAGGATTTAGGTCATCAGATATACGTGCTACTCCTTTTTGTTTGGTGTGACCACACATTGGAAGCATTAAAGACCTTTAGAAGAGGCTATGCTAGCTTTAACTTTAGCATAACAATGGACATCACCTGTTTTGGCAAATAATTCAAACAGTTATATTTTTGCAGCAACAGTCAGTCCATGTAAGCTTACACAACAAACATGCCACTTAATTTCAGACTAGAGTTGATTTTTCTAAAGTTTTGTGTCCTTTAACTTTTAGTTTTTAGGTTCAGAAAGTCTTGCTGTGCTGTTTAAGGTTTTTTTCTCCTCATTTGTTTCAATTTTGTTTAAATTTACTCAGAGTTTGTGGCTTCCTGCAGGATTTAGGTCATCAGATATACGTGCTACTCCTTTTTTGTTTGGTGTGACCACACATCAGAAGTATTTAAGACCTTTAGAAGAGGCTATGCCAGCTTAAACTTTAGCATAACAATGGACATCACCTGTTTGGCAAATAATTCAGACATAGTTTTAGTTTTGTAGCAACAGTCAGTCCATGTATGCTAATACACCAAACATGTAACATAGCTGCTTATCTTTCAGCCTGGAGTTGATTTTTCTAGAGTTTTGTGTCCTTTAACTTTTAGTTTTTAAGCTTCAGAAAGTCTGTTTAAGGTTTTCATCTCCTCATTTGTTTCAATTTTGTTTAAATTTACTCAGAGTTTGTGGCTTCCTGCAGGATTTAGGTCATCAGATATACGTGGTACTCGTTTTTGTTTGGTGTGACCACACATCAGAAGCATTTAAGACCTTTAGAAGACGCTATGCTAGCTTAAACTTTACCATAACAATGGACATCACCTGTTTGTAAATAATTCAGACGTAGTTTTATTTTTGCAGCAACAGTCCATGTAGGCTTACACATCAAACATCCCACTTCATTTCAGATTGGAGTTGATTATTCTAAAGCTTTTTGTCCAGTTAGTCCACATCTGACCAATGAGTGCACATATTGTCAAGTAAAATAACTTTTTACATGGCTGCCTGCTTGATTGTGTGTTTGTGTAATAGCGGCTCGTTTAATGTGATCAAAATGAGAAGAATAATGCATTAACCCTTAACTTCCTCAAAAAAAATAGGCAGGAAAACATTTTGGTGACATATTGGGGCACTAATGCAACAAATACGCTTTAAAAATGTACAAATCATTAACCTCTGCCAATTGGTTAAACCGGGAGTTTGTAGTCAAAGAAGTTTTTGCGTTGTAAAAGGGAAAAGAGTTAAAAATTTGAGAACTACTTAAAACTTTATGGATGTCATATTCGTTTTAATAAGCCATTTTTGCTTTATATAACACTTTGTTTACGCATCTGAGAAACTCCCCTCTTTAATAAGACAATGCTTTTTACTAGCATTATGTTTAATCTCACAAAACATAGATGGCCTAATCAGGTTTAAAAAGTTTTAAGTTTTTATGAATAAGACACAGTTTCTCCAAGTTTGGTCTACCAAGTGGTTGAGCTGGCAGTTAAAGCGCTCAGAGCACAGACCTGAAAACTCACAGCTAGCACCCAGAATCAGGCTAAAATCATTATTACATTAGTAGATTTGTTAATGTTAAAAGTGTAAATTCTTTGGTCTCGTTCGTTATCTCACTTTTACTTAAGTTTATTTTTTTCTTCATATCGTCTAAAAGATTCTGCACATTATAACTTTGCTTATTTAAGTTCCTCTACACTCTCATCTTATTTTAATGTCTTCATTTCATATTCCTGTTGCTACACCGTGTATTAGAGCACCAAAAACAACCCAATTTTTCTTTAGAGTTTAATAAAGCATTTTTTATTCTGAGCTAAGAGGCTGTCAGTGAATATTTTAACAGCTTTTCTCCCTCATTTTGTCGTCATCAACAACAAAAATGCAGGAAACTTGGTATCCAGTGACCCCAAATAGATTTAAATGTAGGATAATGCAAAATAAAAACAAGGAATTTGTCTTTTACTGGGATTTTAAAGACTTTCTTGACTTGTTTTATGGACACATTTGCAAGGATGCAGCTGAGCGACCTCAAACATGTAAATTAATAAGGACGGGACAATACGATTTTCTCCTGATTCAATTTTTAAACTTTTTTTATGGTGCTGATTCGATTTAAATTGCAATTCTACAATGTTGCAGATTTTTGCAATCTTTAGTTAGCTTTTTTAACACCAGTGAAAAAGATGAACAATGATGATGCCTACAGACTATATCAGGAAAAATAAACATCACATGTGAGTCAGTTTTAGGATTTATTCAGCAGTATATTTAACCAGCTGTTTATACTATCTCTTCAAAAGCCTGGATTACATTTAAAAGTGGATTAAAATGAAGAAAAAATCCGCATACTAATGTGAATCGATTTTTTCTCCTGCCCCTAGTTAATAATGTAAAAGCATCCGTATTTCTACTTCTTAGAAAGAAAGCAAAGTGAGATGACTTGAATTCAGTCTGAAAAACATTTCTTCAAACTTTTAATTTTTGACACAAAAGCTCAGGTAACCTGCCCGTGAGTCCTGATGGACCTCACCTGAAAACTTTTTGTTGTTTGATAAAGTCTGTTTGAGGTGAACAGAGACAGGTGATGACAGGTGAGTGTTTTAAAGAGATGCATTATGAGAGGTGAGGGTGGTGTTAAAGAGATCGTACCTGCTGTGAGGAGCGGCGAGGACGCCAGCAGGAGTAGTCGAGCCAGCAGACTGACGCGTCCACATGGAGACAGGGCCGGCGAAGACATCAACCCAGACGTCCCTGCAGGCAGAAGAGAGAAGAAGTCAGGAGCAGAGAGGTTTACGAGGTCTATGAGCAGAAGCAGAAGTCACGCCCCCGCCCCCTCTCTCTCTCTCTCTTCACGCTCTGATTCTGAAGATTCCTGCTCGAGAGTTAACCCATGAATAACACGGTGACGCCTCAGCTGTGAAAGCAGAAGTCTTTTCTAACCTCGGTGTGTTTTCAGCTGTTTGAGGACGGACGAGCCGAGGCAGCTGTGGCCTCCATCCACACCTGCTGAGAGCTTTTAAAGAGCCTCGTGTTTGTTTGACAAACAAACACCTGAATCTGAGCCGCAGACTTCCTTCCTGCAGAGAAAAACCCTCTGGCTTAAAGGGACAGTTCAGAGTTTTTGAGGTGAAGGTGTTTCAGGTCCTTCTTTTTAAAACTTTTTATTTATTTAGGATCATTAAAAACAAACATACAGTCGTCATGAGTTACATTCATTTTTCATTTATACGGTCTGATCCATTTTTCTCCTTTATTTATAATAGGTGTGAAAAAATATCAATACAGCAATCATAGCACCTTCAAATCTTAAAGGTGCTATGAGGAGAATCTATTTCTGGCGACATAAAGACTCTACTACCCACGAGCACACGCAGCGACTGTCGTAAAGACGTGACCCAAGCCAAAGCGTGTGTTTGTTGTGATGCTAATGAATGCAGCTCGGACCTTCCTCAGAACTCTGCATTGCTTTACAACTTCTTTTTTCAACAACTTACAGGATGCAAAGCGACGAGGTAATGTATCTCTTTCTAGTTACGTAGTGGTAGTTTTTGATGTCTGACAACAAGCAATTTTAGGAAAACTTAGTATCATAGTTTTGTAGCCGGCTATATATCGCTACTTACAGCCCGGTGCTCTAAGACGTGTCTGAATAATATAAATTTGCTCTAGTTTTAATTGTCTTGTTCCTGAAGTTGAGTATCCAGGCCAGTCCAGCCCTGTCCGACCCGACCACGAGGCTAAGGAACAGCATTTATAGATAACCTATTTTGATGCTATAAAACTCATCTTAAAGTGTGTATTTTGATCAGGCATATATCTAAAAGTGAGACTTTTTTGTAATTACTTAGAAACTCCTCATAGCATATTTAATATCGATTTTTTTGTAAAATCAAAAACTCATTTTTATCAGAGTTGGAAATAAAATACAACTTATAAAAACTTATGCCCAGGTTATTTTTCATGCAGTCTATTCAGTTCAGACAGTGATAAGAGAAAAATGGGATTTTTTTTTTTTTTGTCTCGGGGTTGTGCTGTCAGTAACTCAAAGCACTTTGTTCCTCATGTGGTCGCTTGTGGTTTGAGCTGCACTGCAGTTTAGGATGCTTAAATACATTGTTAAAGGGAAAACAAGAATAATTTCTTTGCAACATTAATTTAACAGACTTGATGCACTCTGTGTTTCAAGTTAAGTGCATGTATGTAACACTGAATTTAACATATTTCAAAAACAATAAAATGGAAAACTTGTAGTTTTAAGTAACATTGTGTGATTTACTTAAACACCATCTCTCGTTGTTTCTTAGTTAACTGTAGAATATTGCATCGTTTCACAATATTGTGGTATATGGTGATGTTATCATATGATGAGGTTCTTGCCATTACTCACCCCTATTATTTATACAATATCAATACAAATCATAGTACAGCATGATTTAGAACAGAACATGAGCTAAAAACAAAATGTTTACTTTTTAATGTTTAAGTCAGGTTTTCCACTAAATCTAAATGTCCCCAAATGTACTGTTTCCCTGTTATTCTTTCCATTGCATAAACCTCGGCCAAGACAGCTCACATATTTAGGGATGGGGATTGATACGATTTTTTTAATACCGTGTTTTGCTGCCATTCTTGGTCAGGTCTCCCTTGGAAAAGAGATCTGCTGATCTCAATGGGACAAACCTGGTTAAATACAGGTTAATCTATCTATCTATCTATCTATCTATCTATCTATCTATCTATCTATCTATCTATCTATCTATCTATCTATCTATCTACCTACCTACCTACCTACCTACCTACCTATCCATCCATCCATCTATCTATCTATATATATCTATCTATAATTTTCTTTTTATTGAACATTTTGATATATATTTATACATCTGGTACATAATAACTGACCCCATTTTTCCGCCAATACTGCGTCATTAAGCTTTACACGATGTCCTTCCTCAGTCTCTCAGGTTGTATGATTGTCATAAAATAATCTTACCTATTCATACACACCTGAGGTCAACTACTGTCACACTTTTTAAAGAAAAGGAAAAATAAAGGCACAGAACATTACAACTTGAGTAGCTACAAACCAGGGTACTCTAATTCCTTCCAGTAATAAACATCTCAATAAAGTCTGACTTAATTAGTTTTATGTACCTGACCAGACTTTCCTGTATTCTTTTTAATCTGTCAAAGTACAGATAGATTCAACATGTTTTGACAGGTAAATACAAGCACATATTAACGTGCGTATGTACATAAAAAGTGCTGTTTAAAAACACCATCTTTTGGTCACATATGAAAGTGCATTAAAAGTAACTTGCTTAACAGCAACTTTTCAGAACGTGTTGCACTCAATGTCTGAAATGATGTTGGAAGTTTTGTCAGACCTTGGCAGTGTGTGTGAAAGTTTTTCCTATTTTTCTCGTCTGACCTAAGTCCCAGTCACTTTGATTTCGGGTTGCTTTTGGGCCACATGTGGCCCTCGGGCCGCTGATTGAACATGGCTGATTTCTGCCCAACAGTTGAGCTGGGAGTTAAAGGGTTAATGATGCATTTTTGTTTTTCCCTAACATTTATGGCCCTTTTCCATCAGCCCTACTCGACTCTACTCGACTCTACTCGACTCTACTCGACTCTACTCGCCTTGTGCTGCTTTTCCATTAGCCCCAGTCACCTGCCCAACGGGGTGCAGTGTCGCTGTAAACAGAGAGCGGCACTGCGGTGACATCATTTTGAGCGCAATACAACAATCTGTGGCTTTTTGTCACAAACTAAGTAAAAAAGGAAAGCAGAAGAAGGCTGCAGGTGGCAAGAAGAAATACCCCTTGAGAAGCACAGGAGAGTTTTTGAAGCTATACAACAGAATGAAGCCGAGGACGAGAGCAATCGAGCTGCAAAGAAAACACGTATGAGGGTAAGCTAATGGTAGCTACCGCTAGCATGCTAGGTCGTCACACTTATAACTCATCGATGACGACATTGTCTGACCAATCAGTAGCCGGCAGTCGGTGACGTCCCTGGAACAAGAGCGGAGTAGGTACTAAAACTAGCTTGTTTTAGGAGGTACCAGGCTAGTGGAAACACGCTGCATATCGAGTAGAGCCGACCAGAGTAGGGCCAAGGCGTGCTAGTGGAAAAGGGCCATTAGTTAAACCTGAGGTCCAAAGTGCAACATTTTCATTGAACAAGTGGCTCCAAAAATTCCAGAAATTCAGTCATTTTGTTTTTAAAGAGGCGATGAAGAATCTGAAGAACATTTTATAGTCAGTCTGATAACAAAAAGCTCACACGTATGAAAACCTTACAACATCAAAAACTCTCCTGACCTCAAACTCTGAGCACACACATAACAAAAGTATCACCTGTCCATGTTTACAGTCTCAACACTGACCATACAGGCACCTGAATGCACCACGACCCAGAGCACCAGCATGAACCGATCACCACAACAAACCCGGTGACTGACTGTCAGACTTCCTGTCAGAGAGCCGTGCCAGAGCAGCCGACCTCTGCCCACAGGCGGGGAAACGTCAGTGTTTGCAGAGTGTGTAGGATGCTCTGTTTCAGGGTTTCAGTCTCTGCTGCTCTTCGTCTCACGAGAGGTTCAGATCTGAGCCGAGGGGGGACTGCCCCGGGTCGACCCAGACTTCAACTTGGTGGGAACGTTTACCGAGTTCATTAAATAAGTTAAAATATTTCACATTAAGTTAAACCACATACTGTCTCCTTATTGAGTTTATTTTCTATTAAAATTTACAAAATCTTTACTAATCCAACAAAAAGATGTGAAACATCAGAGAGGAGCAGGGAGGCTCTCTGAGACCTCCACTCTCCCTGACCTCTAGTTTTTACCATGAAGGAAAAACAAGACCTTTCAGTACATGAATCATTTAACATTTTAAATGACGATGCACTGAGGTCAACGGTTCAGCTTTTCATTCTTGTAGTCTGAACTCGGCTGGTTTGACCGTAAATGAAAAAATAGTCCTGTACATAAATTAAAAATGATTCGACTCCTCTTTCGTCCAATATTAAAGTTATTTTTGCATGTTTTTCCTTTAGTTGAAGTAAAAGATCAGTTTGGAAATCACACTCTGACCTCTGCTAAAGTTTATTTTTATTGTCAAAATGTAAAAAAAAACTGCAGAACATCACACTGTGAACAAATCCTATAAAAACTTGTTTAAAGAATTACATTGTACTTACACTGCAGTGTCTTTTACTGAATCATATATTTGAGCTTTTCTTTATTATCATTCTTAGAAAACAATCTTGTATTATTTTTGTCAATGTATTTATTTTATGACATGTTTTTACATTTTTCGTCAGATCTCTTTTCTTAATTAACTTGTTCATAATTTGTCTTCTGAATAAATATACTTGCATCTATTCCTTTACTTTCATTTTTTCATTTATTACCATTTCTCTAATATTTTATTTCATATTATTTTAATGTATCTCTTGTTTTAGTGTTTTTTTCTCATCTCCAGTATTTTGCCATTATGAATTCATGATAAAGTTCCCTGATTTAGTTCTTTTTTGCTTTTTCTAAATTTGGGTTTGTGCTTCATTTTGTTGTACTACATGGAAAGTATGACACAAATAATGCTTGATTTATGGATTTAATAAAAAAATGTGGTCCAGATCCAATCAAAGGGCTACTAAAGTTGTTAGCATCTATGCTAATCTCCATCCGACTTGTCACTTCCTGCTACCACCTCACTCCTTAGTGCTCTGATTGGGCCGTCCCACTTTGGACCGCACACGATCTTTGTGGATTCAAGCTTGGCAAGATGGATCTGCTTGATTACAGACATGAAATCAGGCTGATCCAGCTGCATTGCAACATAATCACCAGAACAGGCAAATGCCAACGTAAACATGAGCTCTTTAGCAGAGGAAGTCAGTGTGAGAAAATGGCAACGAAATAATCTCATTCTGAATAACCCCAAAATCAATCATACACAGAGTTAGAATCACAACAGAGCTTCATTCTTTAGCCTAGTCAAATTAAATCTCTATTATAAACATAAAAATGTATGGCTCCAAAAGTTTTATAAACGCGATAATGCTATCGCATGAATTCCCGCATAAATCACCAATCTGTCGCTGATTATGCAGGGGTCGAATATTTCCCAAAATGCTGCATATTTCCCCGCAGAACGGTGCATAATTCCCACAATAATCACACATTTTCGCAGAAAAAATGCGAAATATGCGGGTCATGCTTGATTGTACAATTTCCGCATAAAAATGAGAAGACTACAACCGAAATAAATGCTTGTTTCTCAATTTTTGTTATTTAATTTTTCAGAAACTGATGCATTGTTTTGAGAGAGAGGGAGAAGGGAAAAGAAATAGGATTGGATCTATATTTTGTTATCTCGTAATTTTCATGCATCAGAAATACCCAGAGATTGCACTTTGTTTTATTCTCTGTCAGTGCCTGTGTGTGTGTGTGTGTGTGTGTGAGTGACGGCAGATCAAAGATCGTCGGGCGATTTGGAGCAGCTGTGGAGGAGGCGGCAACCAATCGCCCTGCCGGAGGAAGGTCGTCCCTCACTATAAAGAAGCTCCAGCTGACGTGGACAGGGAGCTTCTCAACAGAGCCTGCACCTAGAGAATCTTTGTTAGACCGAGAGCTTTGTATTGTGATTACCTTTTGTGTGTGAAGTTCGGAGGTCCCGTGTTTTCAAGGGCATTAGTTTAATTATTATTCGTTGTGTGTATTTCAGTTTAAGCCTTTTTGGACCGTTTATCTTTGTTAGAATTTTCTATTGTGGTCCTGAGTTTTGGTTTTTGGTTGTGTAATTTATTTCTAAGTATTATAGGATTGGATCTATATTTTGTTATCTCGTAATTTTCATGCATCAGAAATACCCAGAGATTGCACTTTGTTTTATTTTGATATTGCATATAAACACTTTCTTTTGTACATTAATATAGCAATATGGTATTGTTCAGTGGTTTCAATGAGCAGGGTTCCCTAAAGTGCAATAAGACTCATATTTAGAACAAGTACTGGCTCACTGAGAGCTTTCATATTTAATGTTGATGTTCATCAGTTAAGTTTTAACTGTGTTTGAAAACAGCGCAGCAACCTCAACAGTGCAGTGCTCTACCTCAAGGTACAACTAAGCAGAAAGAGTGTTTTATTTTTGAGAAATGTGTGGAGGAATGTTTAAGCCATGCTTAAGTTGATAATAAATGAAACATAACCAGCACTTACTGTGATGTGTCTTGTATCTAGTACAACAATTTAACTTAAAATTTCTCTTTTTCATTCAGTGGAAGCCTAATAACAGGATGTTAGAAGAGGAATCTTTTTTCCCAGTTATTGCATATATTGTAAATTTCGCATCTATTTTACATATTTCACAACTATTCGCATACTTTGCAAATTTCCGCAATTTTCCTGCATAAAAAGCCCGCATATTTAGTCGCGTAATCAAGGATTTTGGCCCGCAGAATCAAGGATTTTTGCCTGCGTTTTTCTGGAGGGTCTAGTGAATCAAAGTTGAGCTGCTATGATGATCTGAGTTTAGTTACCAGATCTTTCCCCGCCTCTCTGCAGGTGAAACTGCTCGTTTGGATCATAAATTGTGACGTCAGTGCGCACTAAGCCTGCTCGATTATGGCAAAAATGGTACTGTGATCACGATTATGAATCCCGATCACTTCCTGGTTCTAAAACTTGCACAGCATGCTTTTATTGAACATATTTGCTTTTGCAACAATCATCGTTTGTATTGTAGAATGGCCAATACCTAGAAATATATTCATGAAAATATAAATAACTCAAAATAATGCTGAAAATAATAATGTAAAAAGAAGCACCAAATGTCAGTCAATCATAAAGTACTAACTACTGCTCCTCTGTTTATGTCCCTAATAGAACAAACTATAGATAAAACTCTTAAATTCTTCTTCTTCTTTTATTGTTTTACTTATTTAAGTCTTTTATTATCTGCTTGTATCTCCAAACTAACTGCATTAAGGCACACAAACATATCATCTCATGGATTATTAGTGTTACTATTTTGTATTATTTTTTCTAACATTACTGTTATTACTGTTGCTATTATTATTAAAATTATTTTTAATGTATCTGTTTGGGAACTGTGTATGTAGGTGAACAATAAACACCTATGTATGTGTATGTGTGTGAATGTTTATGTGTTTATTTTTTCATAAAAATGTATGAAATCCTCAGGATTGATGGGAGTTTTGGGAATGTTCATGTAGGTTCATATTGGGAAAAAATGGAAAAATATGATTCTTTTCATTGTGTTGTTCATTCTGCTTTCATGCACGGTGTCAACTACAGTAGACAAATATTTGGAATAAATTTTATTCTCTTTAGGTTGCAGAATCCTGTCTACCTGCCAGGTGGTAAATTCTCAAACCTTTGTCTTAGGTTTCTTAAAAATATCATCTTTGCACATATTGTCCATATCAAGATATTGTATCATAAATCCAAAATAGCTGAAGGAGGGCGAATTGGATATTATGCCTGTTTTCAAATTTCACATAATTTGCATTTTTTTTTATTTTAAATTCTGATGTTAATTACGAGTAAATAGCTTGACTAAACAGCAATAAAACATGTACTTACAATTTTGTTTTTGTATTTGATTTACTCTAAATAAATATTTGTTAAAGATTTATTTTGAAGATCTTTGTTAAGTTTCACTAAATTACTGTAAAAACCACTGATGCATGGTGACTACTACAGTGTGTACAGCTACATAACTCCCTCAAAATATGATGCTGAAAAGATTAATGTGATTTTTAAATTTAACTTGAACTTTAAAAGTAAAAAATTAACATTTTTAAAAGTATTTCATTGTGATTTTATAATTTATGCATGAAACAGTTAATAAAATATGTTTAAATAAATAATTAATGGAAAAAGCCAAAAAAGTCCAACACATCCTGTGTCACAGTGCTCTTAAATTGTGGAGGGTAGTGTCTGTAATTGAGATTAAAATCAGATTAATTATAGATGTGGCCAATATTTTGGAGCTTTTTCGATTGTTTTAGTGGTTTTGCTGATCATTATAGATCACATCAGTCTGCTGTTGTGGCTCTCAGACTTCAGCTTCTGTAGCCACAGTGTCTTGTCGATGTCCGTGGAGTCGATCAGTAAGTCTAAAATGTAAAGATGTCTAACTGTGGTCCATATTATCCAGCCTAACACATACTGAACCACACGGCTCTGTCTGTGACCACAGCCTGCGTGGGAGATCGTGCTCTTAGTCATCTCCTCTGATATTAAAACTTCTGCCGTCATGTTTGTCGAGCTGAGACAGAGCAGCTGCAGGATGATTGAAACAACAGAGAAGATCTTATAAATCAATCCTCGGCTCTTTGTTCGTTTGTTTCAGGTCAAAACACAGAGACTAAAGTCCTCTAGTATCAGCCCGGCTTCATTACCACCACATTTTCACGAGTAAAAGTGGAGTTCAAAGACGTGACACACCGACGCCGACACAATCTGGAGAGTTTTTAAATGTCATTTTTCTGCTGATTCCTGCTCGCACCATCTGTCTCTGCTCGGCTGAATCTGCTCTGAATATAAAGACGACCAAACAAACTGCTGCCGCTGCACTTTGCCTTTCTGAGAGAAGAGAAATCCTGATTTCTGCTCCAACTACAGAGCCGTTCAGAGCGTCCGTCCATCCATCAGGCTCACAACACACAGGCCGAGAGTCGGGGACACCATGAACCAGCCAATCACAGGGCCACATAGAGAGGACAAGCATTCACTCTCACTCTTTCGTTCTTTCTTTCTTTCTTTCTTTTTATTAAAGCTGGGGTTGGCGATCTGATTTAGATACACTTTTTGAAATACTGGTTAAAATGGTCTTTATGACCCGATGGTAAACTCATAATGTGTTCTTAAAACAGAGCGAAAAATATCCGCTATCTACATCAGGAGTAAAACAGGGAAAATCCCAACCAATAATCATGCTGGGACACCTGTTTTTAAACCAATCAAATCCCGTCGCCATTCTGCGTGCCTGCTGCGCGTGCATTTTCCCGGCTTTCACAGACAGTGCGTGTAGCATGTAGCATGTAGCGTGTAGGGAACAGACTCCGCTGGAGAATGCTTACCTTTCAAGTTTTGTCTTTGAAAATAAGGGAAGTCCGCTGTGAGCTGTCCCACAACACCAACCAAGCTCCAGTATCCCTCACATTTTAAGACAGATGTACAAGAAATCTAAAATAAACTCTTTATTTTTCTAAGTTTGTTCCGTTGTTGGCTCTAATCTCGCAAGAACTGCCATCCATGCTACTGCAGGTGGCAGTTCTCGCAAGACTTCTTCTTCTTCGGTGGTTGGCATCCATCATTTTGGAGCATTAACGCCCCATTCAAGCTAGTGACGGAGCTCAGTTTGGAGAGGCAGAGGAATGCTTTTATTATCATATCGTCACACGGGAGATTTACAGGAGAATACTGATACAGGAGGACGGGAGAAAAGAGGATAAAATACTGAAAATACGGTAGTTTCATGGCCAAAACGGGAGATTTGACAGCTATGTGGAGAATGTCAGAGGAACTACCTATACCCCGATCAACATCGGCTGTGAGTACTAACTGACTTTACATGTTTGTTTGGTGTTTTCTTACTGCTGACTGAGACATGACTTGGTGTAGTGTGAAACAAACACGTTGTGCTGAGGGTTTGGAGTTGAATCAGTCTTGATATATGCATGCTGCATGTGAGCAGGGGGTGGGGCTAGACAGAGCCCTGAGGAGATGCTACTTTCAAATTCATGCTAGTTTTCCAAAATCGCCTACCCCAGCTTTAAGATCCCCATTAGCACTAGCAAAAGCATTAGCTATTCTTCCTGAGGTTCAACACACAAAGTCAGACAAAATACACACAACACAAACGAGCAAGGTCAACAATATGTGGAATTCCCTATTACAGGACTAAAAGGGTTGTACAGAGACTCATCGATTAAAAAAAATGTACTAATGCAAAAAAAGGTGTGTTAATACACACTAGAAACTTAAATTGGATGTCATGCATGTTTTGAGATGTAAATTTGTATATTTATGGGTTCTTTATTCTATTGAACTTATTTGTTTTTGTTGTAAAAATCAATGAATGGTTGATGTAGGCTGTTGAAAATCAACTGTATGTGATGTCAGACCATCTCTTCTTTTTTTAAATTGTTCAAGTAAGAGCAGACAAGAGAAATTTCTCTTCCTGTTGCTCCTTTCCTATCATGTTTGTTTGAGGATGTAATGTGCACCTGTGTATGGATTTTGTTGTCAGCTTCATGTAAGGAACAAAAGTAAACTAAACGTATACATACAGAAGGTAACAAAAATGGTCATCCATTTTCAAACATGGTGCAGAAACGAGGTTATGGATCAATTTAGCACATCAAACTTACTGTCACCCCTCAAATACACACAATAAATTCCAAGGGAAAAAGAGGTGAAAATACATTTCAGATATTTATACAATATTTTTAAATCTTTTACTCCGGTTTCAAAGGTGTGTAGATTCAGGCACTCCATTCTTATTGATGCAATCACAACAAAAACTCAGACTTTTGTGTTAATGTGGTCTCACTTAGTAAACTGGAGAGGGGCTTTCATTAAAAACCAGGTTAATCAGCCTTAATGAACTGTGGAGGAGGAAATGTTCAGACCTCAGCATCACATCAGAACAGAACTGTTCAGTCAAATTTATCAGAAGCAAAGGTTTTGACCCACACTTTAGAAGATGGAGGCTAATTTCATTTCACTGAACTTAAACTCTGTCATTCTGATTAAGTGACATCTTTAGGGACATCTCTGCTAATTTAGACGATGCCAAAACACATTCTGCACAGCAGACAATTGGACTCGAGTCATAGGGACTCAGACTCGGGATGTTAAAACTCGAGACTCGACTCTTGACTCGAGAGAAAATGTCTCCAGACTCGACCTGACTTGAGACAACATGATTCAGAAAAACAGACGCACTCAGGCTTTACATGAAGAGCCAGACAGGAGACATATGCCGCTCTTTCCTTTTGGGTTCACTTTATTGATGCTCCATTCACAGTACATTTGTCCGTCACCGATTATTGTCCCCCACACGACACAGTACTACACACATAGGTTCCTACCACACACCCACTTCTGTTACAGTGATGATCAGTGGGCAGGGTGCGCGGGACGCGGGTTTCAAATTGGCAACAGCTATGTCTTCTGTGCCCAAAGTTATTTTCTTTGCACATGAAGAATTTCAATCAGATGGAAAACGAAGACATGCCAAGTGCACCTGCCATAGGTCAATATGGCAGGAACGTTAGCCCGACTTGTAGTCAATATGAAGCTAGCAAAGCTAACATTATTAAAGATGGTGTACGTGTGCTGTGTGTGTGGGAAGATAAAGTTTCTCTCTTTAAGATAAAATTCTGAGTGCTTTTTGGGTGGACTGGGGGACAATGGTGAGGCACTCAACTAGACTTGCCCACAACAGAAAAAAGTTGGGACTTGCTTGAGACTCGGATCAAATGACTCGAGACTTGCTTGGGACTCGGATCGGAGGGACTTGGGCAATGGTCTACTGCATAGTACAACAGCATAACAGAGTGTTGGTACTAGACTGGCTGCCTGCAGACCAGACCTGCCTCCCATTAAAAATGTGTTTCAGAGCATGAAGCACAAAAATATGACAGAAGAGCAACTGGAGTCAAAGATCAAGCAAGAATGTGAAAGAATTAAACCTACAGGGCTTCAAAAATTAGTGAAAATTGATGTGACACAGAGGTAAACATGCTCCTGTCCCAGCTTTACTGGAATGTGTTTTAGCATCAAATTCAAACATGAAGTTTATCCATTTGTACTTTAAATATCTCTACTTTGTGGTGTCTTGAGTTGAATAAAAGTCAAAAAGGATTTAAACTCATTGTTTCAGACAGCACCCCATCTTGACTGGAATACTGGTTTGAACATTAACACCATGAGCTGTGTATTTCTCTGCTCAGACGTTCCTCTGCCACACAGGAAGTGACGTGTGAAATGTTTCCAGTACCTGCTCAGGTGCAGCTCCGTCAGATTCCTCTCCTCATAAATACCTCTGAGTTTAATTTCCCTCATCTTCTCGTCTCTGTGGTTGCAGCAGGATGTGTGGGAGGCTCGGCGTGGGCTGGTTTGGATTGTTTCTCGCACGCTCGTTGTCTGTGAGGAGGGGAATTCTGACGCTTTCAACCAAGCAAGCTATTTTTATATTCTGAGAGCAATTAGGCTGAAAAAGGGAAATCTACAGCTGCTGCTGCATCCGACAGGCAGCGAGCTGTGAAGGCATCGAGCTCCTCTGATGAAGTCTGTCAGTGCGGCTGCTCGTGTCGAAGGCTCCTCTTTATTTTGGAGCATTTTCGTCTTGAGTTGGTGGACAGTGGAAGGAGACGGATCACAGGAGCAGATCTTCAGGAGGATCGGCTTGTCTTTCATTTTCAGGAGGAACAAGAAGCAACAAGCACTCATCCATCTATTTATTATCTATACTGCTTGTCCCTTTGGGGTTGCGTGGGAGCTGGAGCCTATCCCAGCTTAGATTGGGCAGGAGGCGGGGTACACCCTGAACTGGTCGCCAGCCAATGACAGGGCCACAGAGAGACAGACAACCATTCACATCCATACCTAAGGGCAATTTGGAATCACCAATTAACCTAATAAGCATGTTTTTGGTCTGTGGGGAGAAGTGGGAGTGCCCAGAGAAAACCCACAGATGCATGAGGAGAACATGCAAACTCCACACAGACCGATTTACTCCATTACTCAGAGTTAAAGTGTAACACAGGAGCTCAGTTGTCATACCTGAGTGATTAATGTGACCTAACATCAGTACGATTAGTAAAAACAAAGGGAGTGTTTCATGCTATGATCAACATAAGACTGTAGACTTCCTTCTTATATCTTTACAAACTAACCCAGCATATGCTGGCTCACAGGCCCTCAAGATCAGCTGTGATGCTGGCAGGAGAAGCTTAATCTCCCCGCCTTACATTAAAAAGCCACAATATGTGGTCATTTTTGCTTGATAGTGCTGAATACATTCTAGTACATACAGTCTTCAATCTGCTGAAAACTTTGAAAAAGTAATATTCAAATTTGCATTCAACAACATTTTCAGCCAGTTACTGAACAAAAATCTCCAGACCCTCGGCTGGAACTTTATAAATATTTCAACAGTCTAACCGTCTCACTCTTGCTAAAAAGTAACAGGCTAAAACTTGAAAGCACTCGGAGAGCGCAGACCTCCGTCAGCACCACAGTCCTCAGCCATATTGTCATTTTGACCCTAAATATTAGTCCTACCTTTATTTCATGTCAATATTTAGATTCCTTGACCATGAAAACATACCATTAGCAACTGGATTCATAACGTTATCTATTTTAGTTCAGTAGTTATTCACAGAAATCACATTTTTCGCCATGGCGGCCAGACGCTGATCCGGATCAACACCAAAATTGAATCAGTTCTTCCTTTTCCCATGCTGAACTTTTCCTGAAAATTTCATACAAATCCGTCCATTACTTTTTGAGTTATTTTGTTCACAGACGGACAGACGGACGGACAGACGGACAAACTCTCCCAAAAACATAACCTCCTTGGCAGAGGTGATGATAGGGCAAAATCAACTTTGCAAACCAGTCGAATTGACCAGATCCAAACTATAAGACCCAACGCATATCCTGAGCTAAAGATCGACAAGCAACGTCTCAAAGATCTACAGGTTGGTGAGGGTTAGGGTTAGGGTTAGGGTTAGGACCCTCAGGGTTGGGAAAGAAGAAGTGCAACCACAACATAAGATGCTCCCGCACCAGGCTGCTGAACAACTTCAGCCACAAGCCTCCAGCTGTTAAACACAGCATGGCCTTAAATCTCTTCTACAGTCTTGAATTATTTTTGATTTAACTATTATTTTTATTACTATTATTATCATTATTATTATTAATTTCTATTTTATTGTATATTATTACAATAATTGTTATAATTATTATTATTTATTATCAGTGGGATGTATAAATGAATGTCTGTGATTTGTTGTGATCCTGGAGAAACGACTTCTCGTTCTATTGATACATTGGTATGGACTGTATGACAATAAATTTGAATTTGATTTTATTGATTTGAAAGAACCAAGGCTGTAGCTGATTCAAAAACATAAAACTTTATGGAGCTCAATGATTTTTACATTTTTTCAGACCTATACTCAATTGAATGCACTAATATTCAAACTAATGAGCTTTATTGTTTTATGTTTCTGCAGATATTCACTCATGTTAAATTAGATTAGAAAAAACCTGAGACAGGGGCAGCAAATAATGGTGAAAATTTAGGAACAGCTAAAAAAAAAAGCTCTGTTTAGAAACAGGAGAGCAGGTTAATAGGAAATGGGTGAAGCATCATGATTGGGTCGAGAAAGAACATCAATGAAAGGCGAGGATGGAGCGAGTGTCACCACTTTGTCAACTTTTCTTCATGAACAGTTACAAGAATTTTAAAGATTTCTTCATCTGCAGTTCATAAAATCATCAGAAGAAATATCTGCATATAAGTGGAAGACTGAACATTGAATGCCCGTGACTGCATTAAAAACCAACATTAAGGATTTTTAGTTTGACTTCACTGGAGTCGTGGTTTGAAACAGAACTACTTATTTTTCTCGGTAATGTTTCTCTGGCAAACAGGAAGTGACACGTTTGATGTTGTTCGGGTTTATTTGGTCAAAACAGAGAAAGACAACAGTTAAAAGAAAACCAGATAAAGGTCCAGATGCAGACCTGTACCCAGGAAGCTCTGCTCGATATGATCATGTCAGACCGAGGAGACGAATCCGAGCCAGCTCACCGTGAAAGATAAGGAGGCGAGCGAGTTTTCAGCCACTGAACCACATCTGACGCTCTGTAGATCAGTAGCTGCTCCTGTGAACTTCACTCTCACTGCTCTGAGGGAGGCCAACTGGGTTGCCAGGTCAGCTGAATTACAAGTGACTTTGGCTCCTTTTGGTGGAGATTGCTTAAACATATTGGCAGTTTTTGTTCTTTTTTTGGGGTTTGTTGTTCCTCCAAATCAGGAGAGACTGATGCATGAAGTTACACAAACTATTCTGTTCCACTCTAAACACAAATGTTAAGTTTACTTTGAAAAGAGGGGCAAAAATACTTATTTCTTTATAATTAAAAAGTCTAACGTGATTACAAAAGCAGATTTTTGTTCTAGAGTACAGATTTTTGTTTTGCTTTGGGTGAAGAGTGAAGAGAAACGGGGTAATTTTTCAGGTTATTTTTCTGGTTTGTATTGGAGTTTTTTGTATTTACCTGATGCTCTGTTTTGCATATCTAAAAATAAATAAATAACGTATTAAAAAATAAGGGTAAAAATGTTTCCACCAAAAGAAATCCCTACAGCCAGAATTAAATTAACTTCTGATGTAGCAATTGCTGTTTCCACCATAATGAACGAATGTTTATTTCGAACTTAAAATAGAAAACGTACATATGTTTATCTCTATATAAATCCAACAAAATAAAATATAAAAGGTAAGCAAAGGCAAATAGCAATTACAACGTTTTTCTACGATCATTAATCTTTGCAAGAAAATATAACAGATTCAGTTTGAATAGGGTGGAGGAAGAAATAACAAACTTTTCTAGTCCCACCCCTTTTCCATTTTAAAAATGTCTTACTTAAATTCACCCTGAAGCCTCTTCAGGTCTGAGCCATCAACATTTTTAGCAACAAAAGCAACAGCAAGCTCAGACAAATAATAGCAATAACAACAAATTTCAAAACAAAGATGATAATGACACATCACTGGACACACACACCCATGATGTTACTGATTTACTCGTAAAAAGCTGTAAAGGATCAACATTAACCCTTTAAGGCCCAAGACTGTAGATTATAGCCAGAAAATTCTATTTTTTTGGAGATGAAATGTTTGTTTCACTTTCTGCTACAATACTAAAAAAATCAAAGTGTCCATAATATTCAACATGTAGATTTTTCATATCTCATTTGACACATTAGGTGTTTTTGGCAACTGATAATCCATTTGAGGACATTTTTATCATTTATCTAACTGTATTCAGATGTTTTTTGTAATTTGTTGATCATATTGAGTAGATAGAGGTATTATAAAAGTATGTATCAAATATGATACAATTGGCTTTATGGGGTTAAACTTAGACAAAAGCCTGACTCTGTCTGTTTGGTTTGAAAAATCAAGGTCAGACAGTTTACTGATAACAGAGTTATAAATAACTGTTGTTCCCCCCTCACTTCTGTATAAAGAAAATTATGTTCCCCCTCCAAACAAAGGATGTTCAATCAGTAAACTAAGAGACAAATAAGAAAAGATGTCACTGTGAGATTGAAACGTTATGTAGAAGGAAATAAAAAACACACTTTTTAAAAAAAAATTATCTTAATAAATAAATAAAAAGCTGTAGGATGTTTGTGTTGGGCTTGTATTTATCGACCTGGTTGCTTAGTTTTGTAGTAAAATCTGGCAACACTGGAGGTAAACGAGGACACGAGAGCCACAGAGAGGTCAAAGCTCACCTGCAGGATGACTGTTTGGTCTTTTATTGGGGGTGAAGTGTTGTAGGTGGGGAAATAACACTAAGAGGGGTTTTATGTCACGTCAGGACAGAATGTGGGTCACAAAGTCAACATGAGGTCTCTTTAAGTGTGACGTGGGGAAAATCATTCATTAAAAAAAGGCTAAACAGACAAATTAAAGCTGATGAGACGTGAAAAAGCAACCGGACAAATTTAAATCCTCTACGTAAAGACACTAAAACACATTTCTTCAACCCTCTTCTGGTTTAATTTACTATATGACTGTCTGAAATCGATGAAAACATGTTATATTAAAGAGTATGACCCTCCCCTCCTGCTGTGGACCCTGCTGGTCTGAGGTTTGACATGTTTTCAGTCTGTTGACACAGTAAACACTAAACCAGGAAGTGCTGATGCAGCGTCGCTGAACCATTAACAGCGACAAAGTGAAGGATGGTGAGGAGGTGAAGGCAGGGTGAAACCATCAAAACAGAGAGGAGTAAATAAATAAATAAATATACAGTATTAGGGATGAACGATATCGGGGGGAAGTCATATTAAAATATGCTCCTTCTGTGATATCCTGATTTTTTTGTAAATGTAAAAACGTATTTATCATCTTATTTTACGAGTGTCCTGATCTGTGTTTAACTGTCCAGTAAAGAAGAAAGAACTACTGAACTGAAACAAATGTCATGATGAATCCAAGTGCTAATGGTATGTTTTGATGGTCTAGGAATCTAAATATTTACATGAAATAAAGGTAGGACTAATATTTATGGTGAAAATCATATTGTGGGTGAGGACTGTGGTGCGGAGGAGGTCTGCGCTCTCTTTCTAGTTATTTTTATGGTGTAATACTTTATGATATTCATATTATTATGACTAAAAGACAGCAAATAAAGAGAGTCCTCATTTATCATGGTAACTTCCTGAACTGTAACATCACCTTTAAAGGAGATAAGCATGTTGTTTGTTTGTTTCACATGCACACACAGACTCTGCGTGCACTGCAGTCCCTCCTACAGCAGACATACTGATACCAGATGAGAAAACAAGAAACCCGATGGTTACGTGGTACGTGTTTTACATCTGTCTCTAACTTCAGTTCTTACTGCAGTCCACTTGTCTCTGCCCACCTAACTTCACCCAACACAGCTTCATCGTGAGACTGGATCAACTGGAAACCTCTGAACAGGTTTTTTTTTCCTGCTGCTGTTACTGTAGTTTGGTTGGCCCAGTGCTGCTCATGATGGATCCATTTTGGGTTTGAATATTCGAACGTGTAAATATGTTTATGTGTATTTTTCACTTCCACCAGGGAGGTTTATCTTTTTGCTGTCGTATGGTTGTTTGTTAGCAAGACTTACACCAAAACTACTGGATGGATTTTGTTGAAATTTTCAGGAGATGTTGGAAATGGCCCACTAATTAAATTTTGGTGGTCAGTTCCAGACTGGAAATACTTCACTAATCCATCTTGGAAGGAGCCCTGCGGAAATGTTTTCAGGGGCGGAACCTTCGTAAACAACAGCAGCTTGTGATTGGACGATCATTCGGCTCACACTCATCAGAGACCAATTCACATCAAGCAGCGCTGCTATGATGTAGCATATGTAGCGGCTAAAGGTATCAGCAAATGGCGAACAGTTAGCCGCTATGGCTAACGGCTTACAAGGGCAAACAACAGTTAATGGCTGTTAGCTGTAGCGGCTAGTTAGCCTTCAGTCTGCTCTATTGTAAAGTGTCTTGAGATAACACTTGTTATGAACTGGTGCTACATAAATAAAGATTGATTGATTATATTATATTATATTATATTATATTATAATTATTATTAGATTAATTAATTACACCACAAATTAATGCTTTATAAAAATTAATCACAAGATTAATCAAAGCACAAAAACATTTTGATATTGTCCAGTTGGAGGACCCGTACATGGCAGTGGCACGTGTCACTTCACACATGTGTGTCTAGTCAAACCAAACAAAGCCCAGGTGACAACAGGAATGGCATATTTAAGACTTAGTCTGATTTTATTTTTGAATGTATTTATCTATATTTGTACTACATTCTTTAATAATGCATCAGGCCTAATTGTTTTGCTGGATGTCCTCGACCTTTTTCTAATTTTGAATTTGATTTATGAAACACACTTAAAGTGTAATTTGAGTTGCCTGATTGAGTTTAGAATTTTCTGGACAAGTTGCCCTGACTTTGGTTTTATTTAGTCACCAATAAAAATGTAGATTTACAAATCTTCACTTCTTAGTGTATTCATTTGATTAGTCCTGCACTACAATTTTATAATATCCTAGAATTCATATTCTTTATTTGGGTACTTTAAGCAGATATGAGATTAAAATGTGATTAATTAGATTAATTAATTATAAATCTGGTAATTAATTAGATTATTTTTTTTAATCGTCTGACAGCACTAGTTATATTATATTATATTATCCACTCTGAACAGTCGGACAGGAGTTATTGTGGAGAAGGAGCAGCAGATGAGAATTTTTTTATCAATACCAGTGCTATTAATGATTCTGCTAATCGATTCAATTCTTTAACAATTCCCTTATTGATTCCTGGCGATTTTCAGTGTCAACAATGTCAAACACACGTCACGACATAGATAACTCCTTCAGCTGGTGTTTCCACTCACTTAAGGTTGTGTAGTAGGCACCTTTTATAAAAATTAAGCTACAATTCTGACGCTTCTGAATCCTGACAGTGGAAGGAACTGATGAAGGAATTGATTAGCAAAAAGACTCATGATATCGATTCTTTGAAGGAGCTGTTAATGATTCTAGTTTTTTATTCCCAGCCCTACAGACGTCACACTTCAGTCTTAACTGAGACCTTCAGAGGTGTCAGCTGAGGTAACGAAGCATCACAGCAGGACGACACACACACTAACACACACTCTAATAAACACACACTCTAATACACACTCTGACACACACTGCAGGATCATAAACGGCCTGTCTGTTTTTCTCTGACACATAAAAACTGATTTATGAGGATCAGACAAACCAAACGAAGAGTCCAACAAAATCTGGTCCAAGGACTCCGTGTAGTCCGGATCATGTGGACCCGGTCTCTCAGCCCGAGGCCCCTTAGGAAGCCTGACATTCCTTAACACCCCATAAACCCTCTGAAATGATCCCCTCAACACCAGGATGCCACAAAAGCCCCCTGGGGCCTGTCAGTCAGAGCTGTGGGCCCCTCTGTGGACCCCGGACCCCCTGTTGGGACCCCTGCTGCTCCGGGGTCATTATGTTAAAGCTGCTTTGTTCCTCAGCAGCTGGAGAGGAAGAGAAGCTTCATGTGGTCTCCACCATGGTCCAGATCTGCAGGGGGGTTTTCAATCATTTAAAGACCCCAGGGGGGCATTCATCATTCAGCCAAGAGCTGCCCGCCAATCACAGGGCCACATGGAGAGACAGACAACCATTACCCACACGAAAGGGGTCGCGATAACCGAGTGAGCATGAAAACTTCACGTCAAACCAGCAACCTCCTTTAAATCATCAACGAGGGCATCGCAGTCACAGTCTGTTTTTAAACGTTTACAACATATTTGGACAATTTTACCACAAATAACAGCAAATTAGTTTGTTGTGTTACAATTTTTTCTTGCTTTTATTTGTTGGGGGTTGTGGGTTGGCAACATTGGGATAAAGCTCAATAAAGTAAGAAAAATAACAACGAAACAAACAAACAAACAAAAAAGGAAATTCTCCTGATAGTCTCTGGGTTGCACAAATATGTCAGCAATGGGTAGTCAAAGCTAAGAAAAAAAAACACTAAATCATTTATAATAAAGCTTTGTTTAAGACATGTTTTATCTTCCGATTTGTTGTTTTGTTTTTGGATTTGTTGGAGTATTTTCCACTTTATTGTTGTTATATCATGTGTTGTCCTGCTTTCTGGTTCATCATTGTTTTGCCATTTGTTTGTTTATTTTGATTTGTTTTTGGTTACCGATTTGTTGTTTTGTTTGATTTATTATTGTGTTTTGGATTAGCTGTTATACTTCTTGTTTGTTATGTTACAATTTTTTCTTGCTTTTATTTGTTGTCGTGTTTCTGAGTTGTGTTTTATGATTTGATGTCTTGTTTTTGGACTTAGATATTTTTGTGTTTTTGGTCATGTTCTTTTTCACATTCTATTTTCAAACGTTTACAACATATTTGGACAATTTTACCACAAACAACAGCAAATTAGCTCCGCCCACTTCTCCAGAAAGACATGTTTTTGCAGTTGTGTGTTCAGGAGATTTTTTTGGTGATTTTTAGGATATTTGTTTGGTACAAATAAATATTCTGTAAAACTTTTTAAAGGGGCTTTCCCTGCACAAATTACAGAGAGAGGGGTGTCTAAGTCGTAAATGTTGGTTGGCAACATTGGGATAAAGCTCAATAAAGTAAAAAAAAAAAAATAACAACGAAACAAACAAAAGAACAAAAAAGGAAATTCTCCTGATAGTCTCTGGGTTGCACAGATATGTCAGCAATGGGTAGTCAAAGCTAAGGTAAAAACAACAACAACAACAACAACAACAACAACAAAAAACACAATCATTTAGAATAAAGCCTTCCTAAAATTAAGCAATGCAAAAATTGTCTTTAGAGTCTGACTTAATTGCTCAGTCAGGTTGGCAACAATAAGTTAAACTTAAATATGTTAGACAAAACCTCTAATTTTTCTGAAATAAATATCTTAATCACTGAAAAACATCAAGATATTCTCCTATTATTGCATCTAAATTGCATAATTAAGTTGGCAACACACAGTTCAGCCAAACACATGATAATAAAAGAATAAAGAAAAATATAATTTCTCTTCTAATGCACTGTTGGCAGCCTTAAATTAAAGAGAATTACAAAAAAAAAAACTCCACTGCAATAAAAATGTAATTTAGTTAAAAAAATTCGGATACATCACAAGACTTTTTATACATCTGTCTGAATTGCACAAACAGATTGGTGATATAAAATTGAGGAAAATGAATAATTTATAGAAAAGCTAGTATTACACATGAAATTTCATTGATTTTGTATAAATTGCACATATTACTTAGGAAACTTAAGTCAGAGCTAAAAAAAAAAAAGGATAAAATACTTGATGTAATAGTAAAAAAAAACATTTATCTTATTTTTAGCACAGTTATATTTTAATATTATTTATTACCAAAAATCAGAAGAATTCTTCTAACACGTTTAAATTACATGAGTGGATTGAAAAAAAATGTTTTAAGCTAAATAAATGTTTTTAATGATTTTCATTTCCTCACTTTAACGACCTAAAACGTGAGGACGTGTCCCGTCAGCCCACCGACATGTCCGGACATGTTTTACGTTAATTAAGGACATTTTTTTCCTTTATATTCTCAGGTAACTCGATCACACCTGTAGAATAATAAAGACTTTATTCTGACGCGTCTCTGCCTCTGACTGATGGAAACATCCTCTGCTGATCACCGATCCTCCCTGATTATTGATTATTTTACCTGATTATCCTCGTGATGTAAAATTAAAGGTGCTCGACATGAGCTAAACCATCACTTCAGTCTGTTTGCGCTCGTGCATATTAAAACAGCGCTGTTTGGACCAATCGGATCGATCGAGTCGTTATCGATGAACCCTCACGCGCCGATCTCCCCTCTCTCTCAATAACAGGTGTCGATGGAAAAATGTCTCACCTGGAGCAGCGAACAGGCAGCAGGTCTGACGGAAGGGTCCGCGCGCTCTCAATAATCCGGATCCGATCAGATCATTAACGCCGTTTCCCGGAGCTGTGTTCCTTCACGTCCTCAGCTGACGCTCTCGGCTCCTGCTCAGCAACAAGTGAGACCTCCCGAGCCCCTGCTCCTGACTCATCGATCAGCTGGAGCCGACACCGACACACGGCCGTCTGATTGGCTGATCGGCTCCGCTAAGCACCGCCCACCGGAGAGGCTCCATCACATTCTGGAAACACCCCCCTTTTATCTCACAGCCCATTCCCTCTAACGAACACACACACACACACACACACACACACACACACACACACACACACACACACACACACACACACACACATCCAACCTCTCCCATTTATTCTTACAGCTGATCAGTACGGTGGCCTAAAAGAGCAAAACAAAAACAAATGAAAGAGGAAAAAATCACAAGTACTTCCAATCTAAAATCCTGATAAATAAGAAACAATAACAAACATTAATTGTTAATCGATTTAAGTTTCTATATAAATCCATATAACTTTTTATATTGCCTAATTCTGTTCTGATTTGCTTTGCTTTTTAAATGTTGTATTTTTTCCTCATTTAAAGTTTTATACTATTTTTTCATTTGTAATTTTGTCTTCTGATTTGTTGTTTTCTCTTTGATTTGTTGTGTTTCTTGTTTGGTTTGTGTTTTTTTTCTTGGTCATAACCGATTTACGGTTTTGTTTTGGAATTTGTGGTATGGTTCTGATGTTTTTTAAATATTTTTGTTGTGTTTCTGATTTGTTTTAGATTTATCATTTTGATATTTGATATGTCGTATTTTTCCATTTTGTTGTTGTTGTATCATTTGTTAACTTGTATTCTGATTTTTTAAAACCATTTTTGTGTTTCTGACTAGTTTATTCATTTGTTGTTAATTTTTCTTTTGTTTTTGTGTTTTGGGATGTTCTGTTGTACACATTGTGCATTGTGGTTTCCATTTTTAAAATTTCTTGTTGCATTTGATTTGTTGTGTTTTTAATTAATGTTGTTGTCTTCTGATTTGTTGTTGTGCTTCTCATTTTTTTTTGTCTTTGATTTGCTGTGGTCACTTTTCTGTTGCTTTGTTTAAGACATGTGATATCTTCTGATTTGTTGTTTTGTTATTGGATTTGTTGTCATGTTTCTGATATGCTGTTTTGTAATATGTGCCATGTTGTTATTTGATTTGATGTTTTGGTTTTTGATTTGTTGGAGTATTCTTCACTTTATTGTTGTCATATGTGTTGTTGTGCCTTCTGATTTGTCGTTGTTTTGCCATTTGTTTGTTTATTTTGATTTGTTTTTGGTTACAGATTTGTTTTGTTTGATTTATTATTGTGTTTTGGATTAGCTGTTGTACTTCTTGTTTAATGTTACAATTTTTCTTGCTTTTATTTGTTGTTGTGTTTTTGAGTTGTGCTTTATGATTTGATGTCTTGTTTTTGGACTAAGATATTTTTGTGTTTTTGGTGATGTTGTGTTCTTTTTTGTTCTTTGCATTTGTTGTTGTTCCTCTTGATTGTTATCCTGCTTCTGGATTTGCTTTGAGTCTTGACTGTGGTTGTGTTTTCTGGTTTGCTTCATTTTGTTTGTTCAGTATGTTTTTAAAATGTTGAGTTTTTCATGTTGTTGACTCAAAAATTTGTTTTTTAGGCTTTTGACATTTTTGTTTTGCTGTTTGACTTTTGTTGTTTGTTCATTTGATTTGTTGTGATGTTACATCAATTTCAGTTGTGTATTTTTGTTTTGGAGTTGTTGTGTTTTTTGTCATTTTCAGGCTATATTCCAACAAACTAAATTAATTTAGGGCATCAGACTGTTCCTGCAGGTTTGTTTTGGCGTTCTTGTTCTGACTTGAGTGAAAACATCTGAACTCGCAGACCCACAACACAAACACATTTAAAGTCTCGATGTTTGCTGCTCAGCTCTTCCGCTCCGTTGACCTGAATGAGACAATCATTTTAATAAAAACAAACTCACTGTGGTTAATTTAAAAACATCACGTCAGCATGAAGAGTTGGTTTCTTGTTTGTTGAAAATCCACACAAATAAAAGAAAATCACTTCAGCTTTAATAAAATGAACAAAGTCTCTTGGAGCTCCTCTACAGGTGGACCAGGTCTACATGGTCCAGGTCTACATGAGTGACATCACTACAGTAGGTCCTGTTTACATGCACATCGGCTGTTCCTTCCATTTTCACCACAAACAGTCGACGGCTGTCTTGTTCCTGAACCTGAACCACCTGATTTTGCCATGAGGGTTGAGCCTCGCCCCCCAGAGACCACATACCCACATGATCTGGTTTGGGGGTCCCGCCCCCCCTCAGTGACAGTTTCCCGGAAAGCTGCAGCGTCCTCGGTCTGCAGAGCGTCCTCAGGCTGCTCGGCTTCTTCGACTGTCAGGCGGAAGTGCTAAAAATAAACCTTTGCTGACTCGGCTGTTGCTCAGAAACAAGGCTTCAGGGTTTCCTCAGATCTGAAGATGCAGGCAGCATGTGGTCTCAGTTTTTCAAACAATGGTCCTCAACACCGGCAAACCTTCTTAAGGGCATCAATTGACTGTCAGTGTACATAGCTACTCAGCCAATCACATGGCAGCAATGCATTTTGACAGGAGGTGGGCAGCTGGTTGCCCTTCTCTTTGCTTGATGCGCCCACCAGCAATTTTCTCATGTCCTAAAAAATTCAACCATAAATAAAAAAAAACAGACAAAGTATTTTAGTCTGATCTGCCTTTATGACTAACCTGACGGTTCCAAATATGCACCACTCATATCAAGCAATGCTGCTCCGTATGATGGAGCATATGTAGCGGCTATTCGTAGCAGTTAATGGCTAACAACAGTTACCAAGTAACAACAATTAGCTGTTAGCTTAAGCTACCTTAGACCATCGTCTTCGATTAAATTATACCACACAGATGTATCATTAAACACTTATATGAGACATGAACCTCGTCAAAAACAATCTACCATGGGAGGAGAGCAGATTTCACCAAGTATCACTGAGTAACCATGGCGACCACAGACTAATCAGCATGTACGTGGAGGATTTCTGAGTCTCTCCCAGCAGTGATCCTCGGTCAGGAGAAGAAAAAAAACACGATTTCTCGAAAGACATGCTGCAAGTGACGTTCTTTCCTCCTCTTTCAAAGAAGAAATTGAGTCAATTTCTAATAAAAAAAAAAAATCAGATATTGAGACGGCTTCAGAGGCCGCCATAGTTCTCAAACATGCACTCACTTCCTGCAGCTCCCACCTCTCTTCCCTGATTGGGCTGTTGAGCATTTAGCCGAGTGAAGTCGTTTGACAATGGAGGTTGGTAAGACAGACATGCATGATTTCAGAATTGAGCAGGTCCGTCTGCCTACTCTATGACACAATCTTCCTGAGAAAATGCATTGAAAAATGAAAAATAATTCACATGTTTGACTGATGTACCTGCAAGCACGTCGGTTGTAGTTTGCACGTTTGTGTGTATTTCCTTTGAAAATGACAAAAAGTGCTAATGTTAGTCTAAAAATAACGCAACATAACGTGTTAAAAAATGAGTCGCATCAAGCACACAGGACCATTCAGAGTTGTTGAGTTTATCTGATGACTGCAGGCAGAGGCAGGCTAATGCTACCCATTGGCTCCCAGTGTTTGAGCTAAGCTAATTAGCAGTGGTTGAAAGAATAGTGTCTGTCTGCTTGTCACAGGCTCAGGAGTGAGGTAAGACTTTAAAACAAAAATGTTGCTGTATTCCTTTAACATGACAGTGAGCTCTCTCTACTCCAGTGACCTCCACAGCCACAGGATCTCAGTCCAATGGAGCACCTTAGGAGTGTGAAGGAGCAGGAGATTTTCATTATCGCAGAGATTGAGCAACATCTCTGAGGTAGGATTCCAGTTCCTTGAAGAATTAAGGAGCTCTGAACTCATAATTTGAACCCAGGGCTGGATGATATGATGTGTTTGGTTTTTTATATATATATATATATATATATATATATATGTATGTATTGTTTTGCCTTCTGGTTTGTTGTTTTTTTCTTTGATTTGTTGTGCTTCTGATGTGTTTTATGTTTTATGGTATGTTTCTGATGTTTATTTTTAAGATTTTTGGTGTATTTCTGATTTGTTATTGTGTTTATTTGTTTGTTGTTCTGTTTGATTTGTGATCTTTCCATTTTGTTGTTGTTTAATCATTTTATATTTTGTTTTCCGATTTTTTTCTTACCATTTGTTGTGTTTCTGATCTGTTGTTTTTCCTTTTGTTTTCAAGATTGATTTTGTGTTTCCTGTTTTGTTGTGTTTTTGAATTGCTGCTTTGGTATGTATTGTTTTGAATTTATTTGTGTTTTTTGTTTGTTTTGTTACCATGTTGTGTTTTTAAATTTTTTTTGTGAATCCATTCAACATGTTTTTTTCTTTTTTTGTTGTCAAAATTAATTCCAAAACTAAACACTTTCCCTTTTATAGTTACAATGCATTCTGTAATTTTATCATAAAATGTTGCTTATGTTGTTTGACACTTGTCTCCATAAACAGTATATTAATATGAAATCATCTGATTAATAAGCAATCTCAATAAAAAATAAAAATAAATACATTTTTAACATTTTAAATCTTCTGCAGAAAATAATTTGATATATTTCACAGCTTTATTTGAACCTTTGAGTTTAACGCTGTGAAGTCTTCTTCAGGTGTGAAGACCGCGGAGGAGCTGTTAGTCAAACAGAGAAGAAGAGAAAACACCCGAGCGATGACTTTTACAAAAATCTGTATTTGCAAAGTGAAGTCAGTTTTTACAACACCAGTGAAATTTACAAAAACAGGATGGAGCAGGAACATCTGCTGGAGCCTGATGTTTGATTCAGCAGTGAGTCCGTTCAGGAGAGTCGTCTGATTTGAGCTGCTGGTCAGAGGCGGAGTTTTAGAGAAGCAGGACTTCTGAGGATGAAACAGGAAACGTATGGAAGCCCTGCAGTCCCGCTTCTTTAGCCCCGCCCCCTCAGGCCCGCCGTGACCGCCGCTCTCCTTAAAATCCTCCGTCTGATCCAGGGGCTCAACACAGCGGAGGAAGAGCCGGGGTCTCCTGCGCTTCAGAGTCTGTCAGGTAGTGATTGTTAATGTTTAAGGCATGAATCTGCACACGCACACGGACGCACACGCTCACACTCACACCGCAGTAGATTCTGACGACTGAAGGATCCACGTCAGTCCGACAGAAGAAAAACCGTCGCCGACTTTCACAGTGACGAAGAAAACAAACCAGACGGGATGAAGTGTAACAGGAACAAAGATTTTACAGCTGAAACTCAGCGGACAAAAACAGTAACGACACTAAGAAGGTTTAAAAATCGAGTATTAGACATTTTCAGTTTCGGAGCTCTTAAAGGGATACACCCACTTTTTTAAAATCTTGTCTTACTTAACTCCCGAGTCCATGACGAGCAGATAGACACCATTATTTCGACTGTGTGTGCAGGAACAAGGAAGAGACGGGCAGAGCTCACACACCGCTAATTAGCTTAGCTCAAACACTGGAAGTCAATGGGTAGTGTTAGCCTGCCTCTTCCCCAGTCATCAGATAAACTCCAAACGGTCATGTGTGCTTGTTGCGACTTCTTTTTTAACTGCACATGTATGTTATCTACTTTTCGACAAAGATTAGCACTTTACCTAAGTAGGCTAACAGAACAAAGCTCATCCGCGGCAGTTTCCAAATGCGCCCTGTGGCTTATTTTGGTATATATTTCTTTCAAAAGCTACATAATGTGCTAATCTTAGTCCAAAAATAGATAACATAACATTACAGGGTGAAAAAAACAAGCCAAAATAAGCACATACCGAGGAGTTTATCTGTTGAAGCAGGCTAACACTACCCACTGACAGACAGCCTATTGAAGCAGGCTAACACTACCTATTGACAGATAAACAGAAACTCTTCAGCATGTACTTCTTGTGACTTGTTTTTTTCACCTTGTAATATTATGTCTTCTATTTTCAGACTAAGATTGGCACTTAATGTAGTTTTCAAAAGAAGTACATACGAAACTAAACCGCAGGACGCGTTTGGAAATTACGACAAGCTTTGTTCTGTTGATCTACTTATGTAAAGTGCTAATCCTAATCTAAAAGTAGATAACTTAACAGTGTGTGGTTAAAAAAAACGAGTCACAACAAGCACACTAGATCGTTTGGAGTTTATCCGATACTGAGGCAGAGACAGGCTAACACTACCCACTGTTTCCCAGTGTTTGAGCTAAGCTAATCAGCGGTTTTACTGCACGTACATTCGAAAGAATGGTGTTGTCAAGGCCTCAGGAGAATGTTGTCGTATCCCTTTAAGGCAAGAGAACAGCTGATTGACCTCTAAAAGTCTGAGGAGATGAGCTCGATGGTTAGTTTGAACATTTCAGAGCAGCAATGACGTCACAGCAGGGTGTAGTGTTTCTGCTGTGGGATCCAACAGTGGGCTCAAAAATGCAAAAACTTTCTATAATCTAAAGCGAGCAGGCGGGTGTTCATCCTCTAAAATGTGTCCACGCCATCAAAACAAGAATCACTCGACACGTCCTGTACATCAACAGCCCGTTTTTCATGAATATACATTTTTTCTGGGATCTACTCCGGTTTTGAGAGCTAAAAATGTAAAAATTAGATTAAAAAATAACATTAAAAGATGTAGGGTCTAACTAACCTTGCAGTGCAGCTGGATCACCCCGATTACAGACACCGAATCAGGCAGATTTTGGGAGTTTAAAGAAGTTTGTGTGTAATTTTTAATGATTAAAAGTGAGAAATTGTGTATCTCAGACTTGATTTGCTGTGAATATTTCTTGTTTTTCTTGTTTATGTTTATATTCTGGTTTACGGGAACTCCTTTATGTTCACAGAAATATATGTGAAGCAGTGATTTTTGGTCCTTGTGGTGCAGCTTTGTAACTGAGCGTTTCTGATTGTCATTTCTGTCACTTTCAGCAGCTCGATGTCTGATTCAGAATTCAGATAGTGTAATTATTTTTAGTTTCTTTCTCTCAAACAGATCAGCACTAACCAGGATGGTTCAGCATAGATCTCGACACGGTTTGGACAAAACTTAAAAGCAGCATGAATATAATAACGTATTCTATAAAAACAGAAGATTACAACATCTCCCCTCCCTCTGATCGTCTCGCCGGCTCAGCTTCACGTCTCTGGTTAAAAAAATCTGAAGTGTTAGGAAACATCTGAGTCATTGTCGACCAACAGCAGAAGAATAAAGACCCTCAAAACGACACAGACGAGGACAAAAAGGACAGAAAGGCCCGGAAAATCCAAGAGTTTGGTCCGAAGTTTAAAAATTAACGAATGTTCAGACTGAAGGCAGGACGTGAGAAGATGACGAAACACATGAAGCTTAACTGTGAGACAAAATGATGCATCGAGGGAGGAAGGTAGGGCCGGGAAATATCACGAGTTATTATGACAGCCTGGTGTGATCATAGACTAGATATGGAGTCAGACAGGGAGGAATGTTTGGATTATTTTAGTCAATATTATATAAAAAAGAACAAAAACTATGAGGAAAACATTTAATTTGTCCTGACAGAGCGATCAGCTATTGAAAATATAATTGAACTACTTTATACAAATATTAATATTTTGTAAAAGAACAAATTTAAAGCCACAACAGGAAAGTTTTTGTTTATGATATATATTTATTTATTCTAACTGAAATTCAAGTGGTAATTATTATGAGCTAATCATCATATTTAAGCTTCTGGTTATAAAAGCATATTTTAATTAACATTTATTGTGTTTGTTTTATAATAAAAGTTAATTTGACAGAAACATTAACAGCTCATTTTCTGAAAAATTTAGCTAATTCTAATGTTTTTATGACAGTTTTTGTGACGCTTTCTTAATGTATTTGCTTATTTTCATATTTCAAATATGGATGCACAATATCCTCATTATAATTTTTTAATCTACAGATATTGGAATTAATGTTTTAATCTTGAGCTTTACGGTCTGGATGTTGAATTTACATATTATTTAATTGCACAGATCTGTTCTGATTTTAAGCAACAAAAAAAGAATAATATTTGGAGAAGTAATTTTTTTTACAGTTTTCTCTCTTGATAGTCAACATCTGAGTGAAGCTCATTAAGTTTCTGTATTTTTGGACATGAATTGTTATCAAAAGTCTGGAGTTTGATCTTAATATTTCGAAACACATTTCATTTAAGAGTACTAAAGAGATATTATTAATCTTTCTGTATGATTTCAACACTGGGAGGGGGATTTTATTTATCTTCTACTAACCTAAAATCAGCCAATAATAATAAATGGTGTCTTGGACGAGGAGTTTTGTTACTGTGGAATAAAACAGGTTTAAATGTTCTTTTTTATTTTCCTGTGTTTTGAATTAAAGTGAATAATTATGAGTTTAAGATGGATGTTTGTTCATGGTAACACATCATAATAAACTGTATATTATGATTAAATTATGAGGATGTTTAGCTACAGTATTAAGGCTGATTTTGGTCGATATTACGCCCTTGACAGGAGTTTGTGTTGAATTCTTCAGCGTAAGGGAGTTTGCGATGACTCGGCCACAGCGGTGAAAAATGTACCCTGAAGGTGACATCTGTGGCTTTTTCTGCAGAAACGTCGGCCGTACATCCTCACACCTGTGAAGCCACATCATACAGCGATCACACTGATCATCACATCTGCAAGTATGACATTGAAATGTGTTTATGCACAGAAGAAAAACGTGCTAAACAACCCTGCGAGTCTGTCCTAGAAATATGTGCTTCAATATCAGTTTGTGCTACATGAATGATTCTTTACTCTGATTCGCCTAAAAAAGGAAAAATTCTTCATCTGATTATAAACTTCACAGCTGTCCATCAATTTAACCTGAAACTTGAATGAATTATTAATCTGATTCCACCTGAAAGCCAAGCACATATTTCATCCAGTTTTAGACTAAAAAAACGAATATTTCATCAAGTTGTACCTGAAAAACAGACAAATTTGAACCCAATTTATCCAGAAAGCAGACGTAATGTTTGGGTCGTTAAGCCTGATAAACATGTGAAGTTTTAATCTTAATAAAAGCTGAAAATAATAATAATATTTTCCAAAACATAGATGGATGATATAACTGTAAAATAATCAGTACTGGCAGACAATTGGCTAAAAAAGGTATTATCAGTGTTGGTGGATATGAAAATGTTGGTTAACACTTTATTTGACAGTCACAATATTCATCACTAACTACTTGCTAATTATAAATATATTAATTAGCAGTTAATTAGCTGTTTATAAGTCAATACTGAGGAGCTATTACAATCTAATTCTGCATGACCAGAACATAATGCTAACCCTTGTTCTTAGTTGAGGCCAATAAGTCTTAAGTATTTTAAGACAATAAACTAAACTGAGGTCAAACTTAAACTAAATTTACTTGAAAGTTCATACTTATTAAATAACATACTACAATTAATTTAGGAAGAATAGCTTCTCTTGTGATACAACCTTACAAAGGCTAAACCAAGCGAAGCTAATTAAGATAATAATTCATACTTAACAGCTTCTAAACGCATCACCAGTAAGCAGAAAATAGGAGGTTATTAAGGTAAAAATCCTAATTAATAGTCTAATAGCTCCATGTTATGATCATGCAGAATAATTCCTCATTATTTTCTAATAAGAAGCTAATTAACAGATAAGACTATTAACTAATGAGTACATATTTAGTTGTGAATATGGTGGACTTAAAGTCATCAAGAGTTTTTGCAGAAATTTGCATTTGATATTTTAGCTATAAGGATGCACAATATCCTCATTACAAGGTTTGTACCTGCTGATATTGGCATAAATGTATTATTTTTGAGCTTTATGGTCTGGATGATGATTTAACATTTTATTTATTTTTCTATAGTTGGAAGAAACTGCACAGAAACCTTTCTGATTTTTGAAAATCCACTTTTACAGTAAATAATATTTGGAAAAGGTGAATTAAAAGAGCAGGGAGCAATAGTTTCACCATGTAGCCTAATACTTATTTACAGTTTTGAAATTTACATTTGATACATTAGCTGTAAAAGTGGACGTAAATATTGTTGGTTTCCCTCATCACTCAATGTCAACTTTTAAAAATCTAAAATATCATTTTTAAAACACTAAAATGTTGTTTTTTCTTTCTTCACATGTGTTGCTAGCATGAGCAGACTGTCAGCATTAAAGGAGCAGGTCAGTTAAACTAAAGGAAAGGCTTCGTGCTCTTATTGGACAAAAACATTTGTATCAGTGAGGATAAAATTAAGCTAACAGGAGGCGGGACGTCCTGTTGTACCGAAGAGAGAGTGATTAGTGTTTTGTTTGTACTCATAATTTAGAGTTTTCTGCAAACCATGGAGTGTTTCTGTGCTCTAGTGTTTATACTCTTAATGTTTAACTACATTTTGTGCTGAAATAAAGCCAAACATCTGCTGTTTGTCATATTAAAGGTGCAGTGTGTAGAAATTGGCATTTTCGCAGCATCTAGTGTTCAGATTTTGGACTGAACTCGTTCATAAAACATCCTATCAGTAAGCGACGGGAGCCGGTGAAGACCAAAAAGGATCATGAACAGGGCGTCATTTATGATAGTTATGCAGTGAGGATTTTTTCTTTGATATTTAACTATCATTTTTATAGACTATTGGTCAGTTAATCCTTTAACTCCCAGCTCAACTGTTTGGCAGAGGTCAATATATTCAAGGATATCCATTATGTTAAAAAATGAGTCATTGTTTAATTTAGGACACAAAAAAAAACTGAAAACAAACCAAAATATTATATTCTCTGTCTGGGACTTAAAGGTTCTAAAAGCTTTTAGTTTTGTATTAGAATTACCATTGTTATTTTATATACTGAAGCACTTACTGATATGATGATTGATATATAGAAAATGTGTTATTCATTAAACACAGTTTAATCTATTTGAAGTTTTAAATTGCAAGTTGATTTAAATTTTTTTTTTGCCTTTTCTGATGGATTTTGTCCCAAATATTTGTGTTTTTTTGTTATCACATTATCAAATGTTGACTGTTTAAACATTTAATTCACATATCAAGAAAATATCTGGTGTTTGTAGTTTTCTCTGTTTCCTGAAATGTTGACAGAATCGTATCAATGATTTGATTTGTTCTCTTTTCCAAAGCATTAAATATCACTGAATTTATTGAAGACCTTTGCAAAACAGTTGAGCAGCGGTTAGCCGCTATGGCTAATTGCTAACAAGGGCAACCAACAGTTAATGGCTGTTAGCCGTAGCGGCTAAGTTAGGTTAATGGCCATTAACTGCTTACCCTTGTAAGCCTATAGCCATAGTTGCTATCGGCTAACCGTTAGCCGCTACATATGCTACTTCACAGCTGCCCTGCTTGATATGGATTGGTCTGTGATGAGCCAAACAATCGTCCAATCACAAGCTGCTGTTGTTTATGAAGGTTCTGCCCCTGAAAACATTTTTGCAGGGCTCCGCCCCAGATGGATTAGTGAAATATTTCCAATATGGAGCTGTCCATCTGGCATGACAGGTTAATGATTATTATACCCTTTGTAAATCTTTAGTAACACAAGCAAACAAAATCAAGCAAAATTGTGTTTCGCTCTTTTTGTCCCTAAAACTCACCCGTAGACAACATGGTGGATTATGTCAGCCTCCACAGAGGAGAGACCTGCGGTGCATAGATATAAAAAGTTTTTTCTAACTTAGGAAAAAGGAAATTAAAGTTCTATGGGGATGATTGTACACCTGTTTCGACGGACTTTACATACCAATCGAAACAATACCGGTATAGACTTTATTGTTCGTTACTGTTTGTCCAAATGCTGCCAGCTTCTACACACTCCACCTTTAAGCTGCTTTGTCTGTAACATTAAGTCTGTGCTTCACGAGCTCTTGTTCCCTGACAGCAGGCTTCATCTTATCTCGACAAAGCCTCGCGTTTACAGAAGCAGCACGAGTGGTTTGACAGCTGTGTGTTCAGGACCTAAAACCGGCTGCCTGAGGTCTGATCTGAGGCGAAGGCGCTCTCTGCAGCAGCCGAGGTGGAAGACAGAAAGAGCTGAATCAGTGTCTCGAGCAGGAGGAAGATGTGCTGACAGATACCGTTTGGGTTGAGAGGCGACTCGCTGCTGATTCAATCTTAACTTTCTAGCTGCTCTTTGTTACCAGAAGCTTGTTAGACAAAAATAACCAGAGCTGAGAGATCGATGCTGCTGAGAAAGGCTGTAGATGAAATCCGAAGTCGAGTCAAACTGCGGCGAGGAAACTGGGCAGAAAGCGGAGGGCGAGTCGAGAGCTGCGATCAAACATTAACTGTTCCAGAGCAAAGGGGCAGTACGAGCTCTGTGCCACGTTAAAGGCACAACAGTGATGACAAAACAGAGGCTAACGAGTCACTGATCGGCTAAAGCAGCTCCCGCTGACAGGGTCATCTCTTCTGCTTCAGCTGAACTTTAAGAATAAAAATAAACTCGCTCATGAAGTCAAAAATGCTTAAACAGTAAAATCTTCAGATGTTTTTGAGGGGTGATTCCTTCTCGTGTTTTCTGTTTCAGTAAAAACTGTCCTGTCCATCTGGTGTGGTCTAAAATAATAAAACATATAAAATAAAAAAGCCTAGTGTCTATTATCTGAAATCAACCGGGAGTGCAGCTTCTATCTCGTATCGACAGTGCTTTAAAACTTTTTTTTTTTCTAAAATAAACCGTGAAACAAATCATCATAATAATAAAACAATCACAAATAGAGATAGTAAAACATCAAAACTGATATATCTCTCTATGTTCATTGTACTTACACGGGAAAATAAAGAGGAAAAAAAGAGGAAAATTCATCTGTTAAAAAAAAAACACAACTCCAGTGTTTATCCTCTGACGTAGTGTGTTTGCTTGTTTACGACAGGAAGCTAGTGTTTGGACTCCTACAAAATAAAAGTCTGGTGTTTTTCTCACTCAGTAGTAAGTTCAGGGTTTGATAAGGGATCCGGGAAGTTTTTCGTAGTGTGGAAATCAGCCTCCAGACGTCATAGTGAGATTAAAGAAGCGTCGATAAATTCACCGTCGGCTCCTTCGAAGCTTCTGATTGGTGCAAAACCACCTTCACGCTAAAATCCAGCTCAGGTCCAACAGAAGAAATGAAAAGCTGAAATCGTTCCAGAACCTTCGAGTGAAATAAAGGAAATAAAACTACCAAACAGGCGAGTGGTGGCTGCTCTGCTCTTCTTCTCCTCAAACATACCAACACTCACAGCCTTATTGCCTCGATCAGGGAGCACAGACACTCCTAAAGTTCAGTGATTCACAGAGGGAAACGAAACTCCTGCACACCCGCCCCGCGTCTCCCAGCGCCGTTTGGACCCCCCGTCCGTGTGCAGGAGTTTTCTGATCCGTCTGGACCCGCACGCGCTGCCCCCTGCAGTCCGGAGGTCAGAGCTTCACGCGTCTCATCTCATCCGGTTCTGCCTCATCAGGGGGACGATGCAGGACGGCGGGCCGGCCTTGGTCAGGAACGGGTGTTTGAGGAGCTCGCTGGCCGTGGCCCTCTGAGCCGGATCACGCACCAACATCCGGTCCAGGAAGCCCTTCAGGAGAGGAGAGACCTGCAGACCAGAATCAGAGTCAGGATGATGGTTATAAAAGTGAGTGGAGTTTACAGTTAAAAGGCAGCACTGAGTGATAATTTTATCAATATCATCATTTTATTTTTGTTTATTAATTCACACGCAAAGCTTTTATCAACTTCTACAAAAGAGCAATCAAAAGCATCCTGACTGGAAATCATAAACTGGAAGGAGAGGCGGTCTGCAAAGAGCTGTTAATTTGACTGTAGGGCTGAACAATATGGACAAAATTTCATATCTTGGTATTCATGTCAGATATCTCGATATGATATGACTACTAGGGCTGCCACAAATCGCTTACAATGAGTAGACCTGGTCACTATGGCTCATTTGTAGTTGTGCATGCGCCACATGTGTGAGTGTGTTTGGGGGTGTGCTGGGTTGATTCCTGCAGGCGTGATAACCAAGAAACAGGGTGAAGAAAGGACAAACTACCAACCACACTCATGTCTTTGTAGTCGACAGCTGAGTGATAATCATGTGGGATTACCACAAGAAGAAGAGCAAGCCCAAAGTCACTTTAATGAGCTGACTTGGCAACACAATAACTGTTGTCTTAGTCTGTGCTCAGCCTGCTCCCTTACGCTTTCTGCTTCCTACACGGCGGCAGTAATAACCTTTGTTCTAGTAGAAGCACAACAGTAAAACACTGAAATCAGGAACATATTCAGGGACAGCTTTAACCGGGGACGGTCATCCAAAACAGGAACTGTCCCTGGAAATCAGGAACGTCCGCTCACCATACTGTTGATGCTAAGGTTAGCAGCTAAGTAGCTGATTATCTTATTGAGACGACTGTCTCTCTTCATCAGAAACTTAATCAGCCACTTCGTGCTTCCTTCTTCTCTTTTGTTTTGGTAAAATGCTCCCAAACTTTCAAGGTCCGTTGCCAGATGGTAATGAAACTGTTTACTAACTCTTCCGATGACATCACGGCTGACCTAGATTACCACTACTGCACATGTGCGTCAAACGGTGCATTCCAGGGCAATCGTAAAAATGAATATTATTATGACTTCCAGAGCTGTACGTGCAGGGCGAGCGTGGGGGGAAGTCTATGTAGTTTACTTCGGCCAATCTTTTTACTTGTTTGTCTGGTTGTTTGTTAGCAAGATCACACAGAAACTTCTGGACAGATTTTGCTGAAAGGACCTCTTTCACAATACATGTCATTTTGCCCACAGACCAATTTTTTGTTTATTGTGTGGTATTTGTAGTACACCCAGAGACTCCCAAGAATATACCTTTAGAAAATCCAAAAGTCATCCAGGGCCTGTACTATGACCTATTTTATGATCATTGCCACAGGTGTGAGCCAGGGTGCACACTTTACCCCAAAACTTACTCAAACACAAATAATAAATCATCAAATTGGTTCAAATCACCTTCACTGAAGTCTGGTGCATCTTTTGAAATCAAATGTAAAGCTAAGTATTGCAATTGAAAGAAGTTATTGAATTTTAACTGGAAAAAAATAGTTTTTTTTAATGATTTTTTCAACAAATTCAATTCTTTAGAGATGTGTCTGACCAACTTACAGTTGCTGTACACCTAAAATACTTAAAAATTATTTGGCCACATATATATTCTCAAAGTGGGAAAAAAATCATCAAATTCTGAGACCGGTAAAGTTGTTCAATTAACAGGTTGGGCTACTGTGGAAGAATCAGGATACTGTTCCATGTAGGGGTGTCAAAATGACCATGCTTACTAATCTTTCCCAAGCTACACTGTCAAGATATTTTCATACAATTGCAGATATTTTGAACACAATAGTTGTTCCCAAATACCTTGGCACAAATCATATTTCACGCCACGATGCCATAACTCACAACACTGTCTTTACTAAAGCTTTTTATGGTGACCAGGTCACTCTTATCTTAGATGGTACATATATCTACCTCAACAAATGCAGTGATCATCAGTTTCAAAGGGCATCTTACGGAGGACAGAAAAAACAAAATTACCTAAAATTCATGTCAGTTGTACTGCCTGATGGATATGTTTTAGACACTATTGGCCCCTACCATGGTAATGTAAATGATGCAACAATAACTCGGCTCATCATGGAAAAAATTGAAATATTGAAATCTTGGTTAGAAGCAAATGACAATATGATTGTAGATGGCGGTTTCAGTGTTGCCTTAGATCTTCTTGCTAAGTTGGGGTATGATGCTAGAATGCCGTCATTTTTACCAACTGGTAAATCCCAATTGGATTCCTCAACAGCCAATAGTGATCGTTGCTGTACCAAAACAAGATGGATAGTAGAGTCCTACCACGGGCGTTTAAAGAAGTGGATGTTGTTTAAGGAACAATTAACCTCAAATTATTTCGTTGAGGCCATTGGCAAATTAGTGCGCATAGTAACTGCATGTCTCAATGCCTTCAGAGGACCAATATATGTTTCAGATCCAGATCGAGAGGAATGAGATACTAAGATGGCTCAGTGCTTTCACTTTGGCAAAACGAAGAAGACCCAAATATGTCACGAGAGCTCAGAGTGAATGGCAGAAGCTTGAAGCATCTGATATCTCGTTCCCTCATGTGGATCTGGAATACCTTGAGACCATAACATGCGGTACATACCAAATCAAACAGTCCCCTGGCTACATTGCTGAGCATCAAAAAAATGATGGTGACTATGAGATTTGGGTTTACCAGCATGATGCTGATCTCATTAGGGGACAGATTCATTCTCGCCACAGATCTCAAATAAAATACAATGTTTGGATTCAATTTGACAAGAATGCATCAGATGATCCTGTGAAGGCATATTATTGTCTCTGTCCTGCTGGAAAGAGAACCTCTGGCATGTGTGCACATGTTGCATCTGTAATCTATTATTTGGGATATTATAAACATTTTCAAACTCAGAAACCCCTCCAACCATACACAAGCAAATTCAAAGACTCCATTCTATGAAATAACCAGCCAATCATACATCTTATGGATTTCTCAGATCCCCTTTCCCTCACTATAGTTCCAGTCTACAAATTAAAATTGTCCAAGCCGTTGCTATGCAAAAAGACACGAAGGCCATAAAACAGATTACATGTATATATAAGAACTAGAAACAGAAATTGACCGAAGTAATGTTTATGTATTGCTGTCACTGTAGATATATCTGATTACAACAATCCAAAAATGCATCGGTTTTTACTTGTATCAATGGCTCATTATTATCTCATCACAAAGGTATAATATACAGGCCCTTTGTTGCTGTTCAATATTAAAATGAATAACATTTCATGTGAAATCTTTGTTTTAAATCTAGCATTCAAATTCTAAAAGAAATCAAACTTAAAGGATGAATTCTGAACAAATCTTTAAAGGTTCCCTGATATACAAGACATGGAACAGTATCCTGATTCTTCCTCAGTAACCCAACCTGTTAATTGAACAACTTTACCGGTCTCAGAATTTGATGATTTTTTTCCCACTTTGAGAATATATATGTGGCCAAATAATTTGTAAGTATTTTAGTTGTACAGCAACTGTAAGTTGATCAGACACATCCCTGAAGAATTGAATTTGTTGAAAAAAATCATTAAAAAAAAAACTATTTTTTTCCAGTTAAAATTCAATAACTTCTTTCAGTTGTTATACTTAGCTTTACATTTGATTTCAAAAGATGCACCAGACTTCAGTGAAGGTGATTTGAACCAATTTGATGATTTATTATTTGTGTTTGAGTAAGTTTTGGGGTAAAGTGTGCACCCTGGCTCACACCTGTGGCAATGATCATAAAATAGGTCATAGTACAGGCCCTGGATGACTTTTGGATTTTCTAAAGGTATATTCTTGGGAGTCTCTGGGTGTACTACAAATACCACACAATAAACAAAAAATTGGGCTGTGGGCAAAATGACATGTATATTGTGAAAGAGGTCCTTTTGAGATGTTTGCAATGATCCAACTTAAAAATGATCAGATTTTGGTGTTGATCCAGAAAACTGCCATTTATGAATGATTTTGCTCAATAACTGTCTAACTAATAATGATATAAACATGATTCTGAGTGCTAGATGTGTCTTTTCAGGGTCATGAATCATATTATGATGGAAACTTTATCACAGAACTATTAATTATAGATATAACAGCAACATGTGAGCTACCTTGGTGGAGGTTTGTACTCTCTAAGTGCTTGCTCATTTTTGTTTAGGAGCCATAATTTCATTTCCTTCTGCAACCTGTTGCACAATGATAAATAAACTTCCTTACATCCTTATCAGGTCAAACAGCTGGCTGCTTTGGTTTTGGTCAAAAAGAGGAGTCTTGACCTCGAGCCACTTACAGGTCCTGGACTTGAATAATTTAAGCTCTGTTTCCACAAAACAGCCTGGTCAGTTTGGCTCAGGACTGCGTGCATTTACAGGCATTTCCACTTAGAGAAGGCATTTAAAATATCGACCTGGGCTGTTCCACTTTCAGGCACCTTCTCTGCAGGCACTTCTATAAATAAACGGATCGATAACAGCTGTCCTGAAGATGAAGTGAAAACCTAATCTTACCCAAAGCCTGAAACAGAGGAGCAGTCTTCAGTTACTGTGTGAGTGTGTTGCCTGCAGTGGGAATTAATTTAATAAATCCCTCTTTAATATCAGGATTTGTCCGACTTGGATTTAATCATCCTGGATGCAGAAACACGCAGAGCTCGTGAGTCATGATGTCTGCGCACACACACACTTTATCAGCCAAGAAAAGGCACGTCTCTACCTTCAGATGGCTCAATTTTTTAACCATTTCCTTCTCAATCCGAGTTACACAACCAATTTTACAAAATGGATTTTAATAACTAGGTCAGTGATGAAACAACAAAAACAAGGACGAATATTTCCTCAAAACTTAGTGAAGAGTGGGTTTGAGTTTTAATATTTATAAAACTATTAAACTGTGTAACTGCTGATGTTTTTAATCTTTCTGTTTTAATTTGATTTAAGAAAACATTTTTGGACTTTGTGTTATTTCACTGTTGCTGCTTTAAGAGTCACATTTATATCTGATCACAGCTCATCCCATCTCCGTTACTCCCTGTGTGAATCACAACTTTTTAAAATGACTGTTTCTTAATTGCTTTATTAGTATTTTTATTACCTCTTATCACGTCTTGCTGTTTATGAATCACTGTTTATATCAGGGTTTAGTCTTGGCCTTGTTTCTTTCTTAGCTTCATCTGTTTTCTGTTTGTTCGTTACTGTGGTTTGTTTCTGTTTCTGCTCCAAACAAATCACCTCGAGAGAGATTAATGAAGCTGTTTGAGTTTAATTGAATTGATCTGAGAAGAAAAATTCTCCCTTTGCTGTTGGGCAAAGGAGAAAATCAGCTAAAGGCAAGAAATTAGCCAACACTCCTCTCACATCGTATTTAATTTCTATTTTTCAAACTCTAAACAACTACGACTCACAGAAATGTAGCATAAAATAACACTTAAGCAGTCATATACACACAAGAGGGGGGATGCTGAGGTGAAGCTTATGGCTGAAGATAAAACTTGGTGTAAACTACATGATCGCCCCTGTGTGTTAATCCTGAATGTAGACCAGAAATAACGCAGCAAACTGTTAACCTCTGCAAAGGAGTTGTGCTTTGTTTTGTTGGCATTTCCCTTTTGTGTTTTTTTGTACAAGTGTGTAACTCAAAAAGTTCAGAGATGCAAAATTACAGACATTTTTAAAGTGTTTATTTAGAAACTTTTCATGGGGATAATCCGGAATATGTGGAAATAAATGTGACCAAACCTGGAATTAAAAAACTGATACTTAGCCATTAACAGGGTCTTAGATGTACACTATATTGCCAAAAGTATTCGCTCACTTGCCTTGACTCACATATGAACTGAAGTGACATCCCATTCCTAATCCATAGATTTCAACATGACGTCGGTCCACCCTTTGCAGCTATAACAGCTTCAACTCTTCTGGGAAGGCTGTCCACAAGGTTTAGGAGTGTTTATGGGAATTTCTGACTATTCTTCCAGAAGAGCATTTGTGAGGTCACACACTGATGTTGGACGAGAAGGCCTGGCTCTCAGTCTCTGCTCTAATTCATCTCAAAGGTGTTCTATCAGGTTGAGGTCAGGACACTGTGCAGGCCAGTCAAGTTCATCCACTCCAGACTCTGTCATCCATGTCTTTATGGACCTGCTTTGTGCTCTGGTGCACAGTCATGTTGGAAGAGGAAGGGGCCAGCTCCAAACTGCTCCCACAAAGTTGGAGCATGGAATTGTCCAAAATGTCTTGGTGTGCTGAAGCATTCAGAGTTCCTTTAACTGGAACTAAGGGGCCAAGCCCAGCTCCTGAAAAACATCCCCACACCATCATCCCCCCCTCCAACAAACTTCACACTTGGCACAATGCAGTCCCACAAGTATCGTTCTCCTGGCAACCTTCAAACCCAGACTGGTCCATCAGATTGTCAGATGGAGAAGCGTGATTGGTCACTCCAGAGAACACATCTCTACAGCTCTAGAGTCCAGCGGCGGCGTGCTTTACACCACTGCATCGACGCTTTGCATTGCACTTGGTGATGTGAGGCTTGGATGCAGCTGCTCGGCCATGGAAACCCATCCATGAAGCTCTCTGCACTGTTCTTGAGCTAATCTGAAGGCCACATGAAGTTTGGAGGTCTGTAGCGATTGTAGTGACCTCTTCTCACTACGCGCCTCAGCATCCGCTGACCCCGCTCCGTCAGTTTACGTGGCCTACCACTTGGTGGCTGAGTTGCTGTCGTTTCCAAACACTTCCATGTTTTATAATACAGCTAAGACTGTGGAATATTTAGGAGTGAGGAAATGTCACGACTGGATTTGTTGCACAGGCGGCATACTATCACAGCTCCACTCTGGAATTCACTGAGCTCCTGAGAGCGACCCATTCTTTCAGAAATGTTTGTAAAAGCAGTCTGCATGCCTAGGTGCTTGATTTATACACCTGTGGACATGGAAGAGACTGGAACACCTGATTCTGATTATTTGGATGGGCGAGTGAATACTTTTGGCAATATAATGTACATAGTTGGAAAATATATTTGAGCATCATCTTGACTAAAACAGATTTCATGCAGGTGTTCTTGGGAAGATCTCTGCTGTTCCTTAATCACATACCTCATTGCTCACTGCAGGGTGATCGTGGACATGTAGTGAAGCTGGACTTGATTGTTCAATAAAATAACTCAAATTGATAAAGTTCTACCTACAAATTAATCTGTTGAGTTTTTCAAAATTGTATCATGCTGCATGAGCATCTACCAGTGACAAAACAAAATGTTTATTTTTGTTTGCTTATGATATAAACAGTGATGAATATTGTAGGGGAAGTTTCTCCCTCAGAAAATTCAACATTCAAGTAAAATTGTGAGAAATAACCCTGCTAAATAAAACATGATCTCATTGGCCCCTGAACTCACCTTGTGCAGGTTTTTCAGTTTTGGAGGCAGGTTGTCTCGGATCATTTTCATGGCTTTGAGCGGCGGCTCGTTGAAGTACGGCGGCTCCCCATCGACCATTTCAATGACCATGATCCCCAGAGACCAGATATCCACCTGAGCACAGCAAGGAGAGACGATCAGCTGAAGGAAAAGACGGTTTTACTGTGAGGTTATGGTAAAATAAAGAGTCAGAGTTTACCTCTGGGCCATAAGGCAGTCTGGATATGAGCTCTGGGGCCATCCAGTATGGCGTCCCGACCAGAGACTTCCTCCTTTGTACTTCTTTAGACACCTGAGCGCAGAAGCCAAAGTCTGACAGTTTCACCTGGAGACAACAAGAGAAGAGGGAGCACATGAGTGTCTAGATTTTTCCACAGTGAGAATTAAACAGTAAATAACGTAGCAGAAATGTTTACAGACTTAAACAAAGACTTAACAGGCTGCTCAAGACCACTTTCTTTACTATAAACTATTAGGAACTTCACAACAGAAGAGGACAAAAGCAAATAAAACACAGTTAAAAAAAAACTCCAGTTGACAGGCAACTGGAAAAAAGAGTCCATGACAGGCCGACCGGTGCAGCGTGCAGAGATCAGGGATACAGGATATGGTAAATGGATTTAAGTTTGTACAGGACTCAAAGCACTCTCAGGGTGCCTTCACACCCAACACAACTGGACCTACAAGTTCTTTTTGAAAAGATAATTTCGTGGTGGAGTGAAGACTCAAACAAACCAAAGATCCAAACTCTGGTCTGTCAAATAAACAGGGGTCTCAGTCTACTTCAAAGTGGACCGGAGTTCGGTTCGCGATGGATGTGACAGCAACCAACCAATCAGAAATACTTAATTCCTTATGGGAAATACAGTTGTTTAAATTACTTATTTAACCAGATAATTCTCATTGAGATCAAGATCGAATTTACAAGGGTGGCCTGGTCAAAAAGTCAGCAGCACACAACGTAAAAAATACAAAATCAAGAAAAAGTTTAACATATACCAAAAATAACCAACAATAAAAATGAAAAGGAATGCTACAATTTCACAGTGACAATGACAAGTGACAGTTCCTGTAACAAATTTGAAAAAACTTGTTGATCTACCAGGCTATTTTTAGCCATTGTTAGCGCCCTGCATCATATGTATGTATATACACACACTACGTATGTGTGAACAGTCATCAGAGGTGCTAACAACAGGACATTACAGAAGCTTAATAGCTGTTTTCTCCTGGGGCAGCCATCTTCAATTGTCAACTTGGGGGTGGTAAAGATTCCCTGACTTCTCAGGAGAAAATTACGACCTCTTAGAGCGTTCCAGATTAAATTTCCCACATGGAAATCCCAGTACAACTGTAGCGCAACAAAAGCCACTGACGCTCTGAGTCCACAAATGAGCCAAAGACGTGAACCAGCAGTCGTCTTCAAAGACTTTAGCCTCTGTGAGTAAGACACAACCTGTGATGATACATTTTTACAGATTTTGCAGCCCTGATGGATGGATGGGTGGATGGATGATAGATGGACGGATAGATGGACAGATAGATGGATGGACAGATGGATGAACAGATGGATGAACAGATGGATGTACTTTATTGATTCCAAGATGGGAAATTGTGGTAATTACAGCAGCTTTTTGAGAGTAATTATATATACACACTAAAAAGAGACAAAGGATTATAACAAAATAATAATATACACCAAAAAACATTAATTGAAAAAATGAATAAACAAATAAAATAAATAAATAAGGCAATAGGAGTCCACTGTTACAGTTAAGTTATGGGGCGAAAGTGCGGCTTTTTCCATTTTTTCTTATTATTATTCTTTATTATTATTCCATTACTTTTCTAAATGGTGTGTTTGAGCTGAAAGAAATGAGAACATTAAATGTGTCCACGCATGTGTTATAATATGGCAAATTAATGCATTTCAGGCAGTTTATTATTATTATCATTACCATTCTTCTTATTATTATTATTATTATGTAAACTCTGTCAGATTATAGAATATCACATCAGATTTTGGCCAGAAGATGAAACTTTCTCCAAACTGATGAACCATCTGAGCTCCAATAATATCAAACAGGTCATATCATGGTCATAGCTACTGAAGCACAGCCTAAACGTTATGCTCTAACGGTTGAGTTGTCTGGTTTATGTGCACCACTCCTTGTTTTTTTAAGGTTATTTTTTGGGGGGATTTTTGAGCCTTTAATGATAGGACAGAGAGAGATAGTGGACAGGCTCGTAAAAGGGTTCAAGAGAGAGAAGAGGAAAACACTCAAAAACTGCCCACAGGCTGGATTCAAACCCGGGACAGCAGAAGCATGTTTACAGGTCGTGCCTGATTGCTCACGACTCCACCAAACCAGCACCTCTGTGAGTACCACTCCTCTGGGCTCTGTGAGTGCCACTTCTCTTTACAAGAAGGTCTCTGCACGGCTGAGTGAGAAGCCTTTCATGTCGACCACCGGGGGAGACCGCTCGCCACAGCTGGCTCAGAAAGAGAAACGAAACACGCTTGGCATGAGAGCAAATGAGGACGAACACAACTATATACTGACTCTTCAAAACGACGGCCGACGCTGGACTTTAGCTTCACGAAAATATCAACAGCTTTGTTATTCAATTCAATATCTAACAGAAAAGCAAACCACAAGGAGGAGCACATCACACCTTAAAATCAAAATGAAACAAACCAACAAAAAACAAAAAAACAGGTGCAGCCATTCACACCAAACAAGCCCACCCTTACTGCCGAGAAGCACTTCAGGCTTGGTTAAGTCTGCTTCCTCTCTCAGACCAAACAAGTCAAACCAAAACCTGCCAAGAAACATCAGAGAAAGCAGCAGGAAGCTCTCTGTGAGAATCTCTGACTGAAACTGGGACGTCTCCCTCAAATTAACAAATGAAAACGAGTACATTATATTTTAGAAAACATAGAAATCAAAAATACTAAGATTACTTTGCCACTTCTTGTAAAGATATACGAGTCAGTATGATACTGTGACACAAAAAAAGCGTGAGCTGACTTATTTTGGCATTTGCACCATTTGAGTCACATAGATTTCACTTTCAGGGCTATTAAAACTCATCTATGTTTTCTGACTGTCCCAAACAACAATGAACCCTGGACCACATAAACAAAGCTAAAATGAAAGTAACACTTTCATCAACAAATAAAAACTAGACTAAAATGTCTGACAGAGACTTAATCCAGTCACACCTAATGTGGTCATGTAGAAAGTAGAAACAAGTTAGGAATCTATCCAATCACAGCTGCCTTAGCTTGGTGGTGGTGGGATAAGTTGTGGAGCGAACCAATCAGAGCTGCTCTCTTTATGAATTGATATGTTCATGTAGAGCAGACTCACTGTTTGTTGTCAGTTCTGGTATTGTAACTGAGATGCTCTGCCAGGTAGCCTAAATAAAGGAGACTGCATTTCACACAAAAGGAACATTTGTTTCTGTTCATTTAGACATTCAGACTTTACTAACATTCAATAAAGGGTTATTAGATGTGTAAAACATGATTTCAGAAATTCAAGGAAACATTAAAATGCCTTTCACTTTACACTTCATAAATCTAGAGAAGATTTTATCGAGTAAAATGTTGTGAAATTTTATTAACTACAACTAGATTCAAATTAAAACACTTTCCATGACCAAAGTATGACTAAAACTAAAAGAAATTTTAGGCAAAAGACTAAAAGTAAATGAATAATAGGAATATAAGGTATTGGCTAGATATTCTTATACTCTGGGCAATATACAGATAGATAATAGACACATAATAAACAATAGACAATCTCAGTATTCTTTTTTTATTTGCAGTGAACTATGTAGAGTTTTGCGAGGCTTCTTCCTAATGACATAATCATATAAACCTATTTGTTTAAGCTCAGCCATGCTTGTTTTTGTATACGCCTATTTCTTTTGTTCTTTGCTATGGACATATTCACATCTGCGGTGTAAATATTGTTAATTGTTAATACTGTGAATACCTCCATCTTATTCAGAGTCTCATTTCTTAAAGGTGCTGTGAGGAGAATCTATTACCGGTGACATAAAGACTCTGCTATCCATGAGCACGCACGGCGACTGTCGTAATGCTGCGTTTTGGTAACCTCGGAACTGGGAGTGACATCATCTCCGACTTATCGGCGTTCCAGATGAAGTTGGAAAAAAACATGCCGATCTACCAGGCTATTGTTAGCTGTTGTTAGCACGCCCTACGTTGTTGTTCGCAAATAGTGCAAATAAATTGATTATTACAGGAGCTAAATAACTGTTCACACTGGGGGCATCCATCTTTGATTGTTAACTCGGGGATAGCGAGGTTTCACTGAGTTCCCAGTAGGAAATTCAGACTTCGGGGGACGTTCCAGTTGCAGTTTCCTACTCGGAACTTGGAAATTCCTACTTCTGACTACAACTGGAACGCACGAAAAGACGTCAGCAATCCAAAGCGTGTGTTTGTTGTGATGCTAATAAAAATGTAGCTTCCTCAGAACTCTGCATTGCTTTACAACTTCTTTTTTCAACAACTTACAGGATGCAAAGCGACAAGGTAATGTATCTCTTTCTAGTTACGTAGCGGTAGTTTTTGATGTCTGACAACAAGCAATTTTTGGAAAACTTAGTATCGTAGTTTTGTAGCCGGCTATATATGACTACATACAGCCCGGTGCTCTAAGACGTGTCTGAATAATATAAATGTGCTCTAGTTTTAATTGTCTTGTTCCTGAAGTTGAGTATCCAGGCCAGTCCAGCCCTGTCTGACCCGACCGGAAGGCTAAGGAATAGCATTTATAGATAACCTATTTTGATGCTATAAAACTCATCTTAAAGTGTGTATTTCGATCAGGCATATATTTAAAAGTGAGACTTTTTTGTAATTACTTAGAAACTCCTCATAGCATCTTTAATTGTTACTTATTTCCATCATAAGGAAGTTGATTTTGCTTCAAGGTTCTGCATGTTGCAACCTGTTTTCTTAACTTTCATGCTCTTTTCATTTATTTTCATTGTAGCTGTATTTATTCTATTTTTATTCTATTTTAATTCTACTTTATTTTAGTTTAGTTAATAACGTTCCTCTCTATTCTAATGTCTTTATCTGATATTTCCAACTGCTATACTGTGCATAAGAGCAACTGAAACAACATGATTTCCCCTTGGGGATTAATAAAGTATTTCTGATTCAGATTCTGATTCTGAACCCCACGTCACATTAACTCTGAGGACAAAATGTTCACTATCCCACCCACTAACAGCTGACATGATGGAGAGGTGATCAGCGTTATTCACTTCACCTGCCAGAGGTCATGATGATACCAGGATGTAAAACTCCTTCTGTGTCAAATCAGGAGAGCGTGAGGTCGAAGCCCCCGCACTGATCAGACAAATGAGGCTCTTTGGTTAACAGACGGCCTTGTGTGAGAGGCCCTTACTCCGTGTGTGATTCAGACACACATTAGTGCATGTTACACGCTGTTTCATATCAATCAATCAATCAATGTTTGTTTCTAAAGCCCTTTACATTAACTCAAAAGGCCCCCAAAGTGCTTTACAGCAGTGTCAGAAAATAAATAAGAACACTATGGATAAAAGCAACATAAAACAAAACCGAAGGAATACATAAAAGAAAAAGATTCATAAAAATGCAACGGGAGCAAGGTGCATAAAAGCCATTCAGAAAAGATAAAACAAAATTAAACTAACTAACATGAGCATAAAACCTAAAAGCCTTAGTGAGGGTTAAAAGCCATTCTAAAAAAGAGAGTTTTTAGTTAGATTTAAAAATACCAAAGCGATCCTAGGTGGGGATTAATTTGACTTCAGGCCCTTTTTATTAAAATCTGGAAATGTGGAGCGTGCAGACATCAGGTGCAGACGTTTGTATGATGAGTCAAATCAGTTTAACGCTAACATCAAGCACATCCGACTGCTGACTCAGAGATTATTTCTTTTTTTCACAACTGGTGCATCACTGACTTTAAGTAAAAGCAGTCAAACTTCACTTGATTATGATAGATTTTAAGATTCTTTTACTGGTTTTTAAAGCTCTTAATGGTCTTAGTCCTTCATATTTATCTGATTTGCTTTTACTGTACGAGCCCATTAGAGCCCTCAGATATTCAGTAAGTTCTCTGTTAACAGTTCCCAAAGTTAAAAAACAAAAACTTACAATGAGGCATCTTTTTACTACTATGGCCCCCACTTATGGAACAGTCTACCTGAAGACCTGAGGGCTGCATCTAATGCTAATGTCTTTAAAAACAAACTCAAAACCTACCTTTTTAGTCGAGCTTTTACCTGAATTGCCTTTAAGTGTTTTTATTTATTCTAATTGCAGCTCACTTTTTTTTAATCATTTATCTTATTTTAATTTTTATCTTCTCTGTCTTTCCTTATTTTATTTCTATTTTTTCTATTTTTAACTTCATTTTAATGTATTATTTGTTTTTAACCTCCAGTGTTTTCTCATTTTTAAACCTTTAAGATGGCGTTTCCTCAGTGTGTACTGGTTACAGCAGTGTGCTTTATTATTGTCTTTTATTTATGATGCTTTTCATCAACACTGTGTAAAGATTGCGGTGTGGGTGGGTTCAAGGGCTGGGTGGAGTGGGTTTGGGTCTTATATACTTTATTTTAATCTGTCTGTTTGTAAAGCACTTTGTGCTACATTTTTTGCATGAAAAGTGCTATATAAATAAAGTTTGATTGATTGATTGATTGAATGTCTGCTGGGACTGAGAAAAGAAACCAGAGGTTATCTTGGTTAACAGAGAAATAGCTTTTATGAAATTAAACAAAACGCCGTCATTGTTAAAGTTTTGTCAAAATGATTCAGCATCTCCGAGGTCACCTTTTCGTCTGTGCTGAGAAGGGTTTTACCAGGAGCTTTAAGAACATACATTCAGCACAACCGCGGCTCCGTGAAGCAGAACAAAACGTCACGTTGACTAATGAGTCTGCCCGGCCGTGCAAGCTGCTGCAGTCGAGGGGGGTGAGTGAAACCACAGCTCATAAAAGGCACGAAACCACATTCACTTGTCTGCTGTCATCATGGCGCCTGTGGTTTTTCACTTTAACTCATTTCAGAAACACAGGTCATATGTGACATGCAAGTAAAGGTTAAGAGGGGAGGACAAAAAAAACAGAAAACCTGAACCTGGTACGTCAGAGCGATGATCGAAATGTCGGGTAAACGAGCTAAACTTCAGTATCATTTAAAAACAGATAAACTGAGCCATTAATGATATCGAGCAACTTAACCTGTGACAGAAATCAAGTCCAGAAGAGCTCCAATTATTTGGTCTCACTTTTCAAACCTGCTGAGCTCTGAAGGCCTGAAGGGCACAGATGGTACTAAAGTGCTCCAAGAACTGCAACTGGTGCAATTATGTCAATATTTTCATTATTGTGGTTTCATAAACTTCATGAAAAATCAACACGCAGCACTTTGAATTTATTGCAACAAATTAGAAGCAACTGTTTTAATGTGTTTACAAATGATTGTGGTCTATGAGCAGGTCTGTAACTGCTAATGCCTCTGTATACACATCCACTATGGTACACATTGGCCCTGTTTACATGGGTCGAAAAATCCTATTTACAATCAGATTGAAAGGTCAATCAGATTAGAAATGTCTCATGTAAACACCTTAGCCAATCGGATTCACTCGGATCTGATTGTATTTTGGATCAGATTGTAAGAGGTAGTCTACGCCGATTGATAATCTGCTCCATGCTTCATGTAAACAGCTGAGTGGAGTGGATTGGGTTGATAGAGAGGATTGTTCGGTCTGCACAGGCGCTCCGTAGTACGTAAGAGGCATGTAGTGACGTACGCAGAGCGTGCCCAAACAAACATGGTGAACAAACAGAAGAACTGGATGGTGGAGGAAGCAAACTTTTTAATAGCAACCCCAACAAAACACGATGTGGATCCATCTTTCTAGAGGTAAACAGGAAGCAGGAAGTGCACCTCTTCTTCTCTTACACATTTGCAGGTAGTGGCAGAGTGACCTGCGCATGTCAAAAAAAACAATACAATCGGATTCAGCTGGGGCCATGCAAACGTGGATTGAACTCTTTACTCAAAGTTCATGTATACAGATCGAATCAGATTCACTTAATCCGATTGATTTCATTCAGATTGAGGAAAACTACCCATGTAAACGGGGCCATTCAGACATTCTCCTCCAGCTCAACACCTTCTTGGCCCCCATGTGCTCATCTCTGTGTTTTTTTTCCCAATCCCTCACTGTGCTTCTGTAGGTGCCCAGTTTACAATTGTTTTTTCCCCTCTCCTTTCCTCCTGTCTCTTTTCTGCAACCCCAAGGTGAGTGGATGCTGGCACAATTGTTTGCTGCTGCCTTCTGGTATTGTTTTAATCTGTTCAACGTCCTTGGGTGTCATGAAAGCCACTTTAAAAATAAAATGTATAATTATTATGATTATTAAAACTCCTGATGCAGTCGATGGAGTCGGGGTTAAGCTGGCTACGGCCTACTTTGAATGTATTTGTTCAGGTTTAGTGGAGAAGGAAGTATCTCAAACTTATTTCAGATTCAGGAAAATCAGCTGTAGCTGCAAGTGTTGCATGCTGGGACAGGAAGTATCAGCTTACATGCTTCCTATTTTTCTTTAATTATCACAGGCCATATTATTATCACAACACTAGACAATGTTACTGAAATTTTTGTCCTGCAGGCCTAACTCTCACGTTAAAAAATTCAACTTTTGAAACAGGGCTGTGCATCTTAGTGTCACTTCTGTTTCATCAACTATCACATCAGGAAGGGACAATACTTCCACATTCATGTGTGACCCAAGGGCGAAAATGGTCCGATTTCATCATCCAAAGAGAACTTTATTTTTACTTTTACAGAAATCATTCTGAGAAGAAAAATAAATAGAAGAAGTCAGCTTCCGCAAGAGAGCAACAATGGTGAGAACCTTCTCAGACTGAGGTTGAGGCAAAGGTAGAATAAACCTTTCTTGGGCTCAGGCCTTAATCGGTGTTAATAATAATAATAAAAATAAAAACATTATATTTGTAGATACCTTACACAGCACTCAACATCACCTTACCAGGCAGACCCAAGAGCAAAATAAATAAACACATATTATAGGTGAAAGTAAGAGAATAAAGTAAGCATTTCATCAACAAAAAAAGCTTAAAATGCTGGGTTTATTCTGGATTTGGAGAAAGACAATGTTTTTAAGTCTGATGTGATGGATGGAGGGTGACGGCAGCAGCATTCTGGACTAAAGCTGAGGCTCATTTTCTTTATTTGGTTGCTGTTACATGTCCTCTAATTGAAAGTTTTACTCAATGTATGCACCTCAAAACTAATTTATATACTGCTGATTCATTTATTTTGAGTCTAAATAACCGTATCGCCCCAAGAACTACCACATATATTCAGGGTAATAAACACACTGCAGTATATGTGAGTGAAAAACAGGTTATTCATCAGAAAATTTACGATCAAAATGACTCAAGAAGAAAACCTAAAGCTTCTCAGATACTCTCTGAAAGCTTTGTTAAACTTACAGTAACAACGAAACTGTCAACTCTGTAAAGCATAAATAAACCGTGGAATTCAACAACTAGCAAAAGCCCTGACCCTGCTGTGTAAGAATATTTTTGACCTGGACGGAGACCACAGACCACAGCAGAGACCATGTTTGCATGCAGACGTTGACACATCAGAGCTTCTGTGTTGGTTTCATTTTCTGCAGAAAGCAGAAACTCGTCCTCAAACAGCAGGAAGTGAGCAGACATCAGCAGAAGTGGTTAAAAGAGAGGTGCTTGGTTCCGATTTTTCCTACCAACGATTTCCTTTATCATTTTAAAAACCAGGTTAAGTTCTGTGACGCACTGACTCTGGAAACTCGCTGCAGAGTTTGTTTGTGCAGCACGAGGACTAAAGAGTCTTTTCAGAAAACATTTTAACATGTAAGAGCAGGAGGAGCACAAATGAAGCTCGAGCAGGAATGATGACTAAGTGATTAACACGCAGTTTAACATGGTAGTTCCATGGAGACTGTCCTCAATATATAAAACACTTCTTTGACATAACTAGTACGACAGTGTTGATCACGCCTTGGTGGCTGTTTGTGCTTTTCTAGTTTTGTCTGCAATCAATAAAAACAAAGAAAAAAAAAACAAATTAGCTGCACAATCAATCTTCTCCCCAAGAACTACCTCATATAAATCTTCTTGAATCCATATTCAGCAGATACAAATGTGATTAGGACAGATTCATGATCTATTTTAGTCCCTTTGTCTCTGTCTGGATGTAAGGATACGTACAGAAAAATAAATGAATCACCCATCCAAATAATCTGAATCAGGTGTTCCAGTCACTTCCATGGTCACAGGTGTATAAAATCAAGTACCTAGGCATGCAGTCTGCTTTTACAACACTAGTGAAAGAATGGGTTGCTCTCAGGAGCTCAGTGAATTCCAGCATGGAACTTTGATAGGATGCCACCTGAGCAACAAATCCAGTGGTGACATTTCCTCACTCCTAAATATTCCACAGTCAACTGTCAGCTGGATTATAAGAACGTGGAAGTGTTTGGGAACAACAGCGACTCAGCCACCAAGTGGTAGGCCACGTAAACTGACGGAGCGGGGTCAGCGGATGCTGAGGCGCATAGTGAGAAGAGGTCACCAACTTTCTGCAGAGTCAATCTCTACAGACCTCCAAACTTCATGTGGCCTTCAGATTAGCTCAAGAACAGTGCAGAGAGCTTCATGGATGGGTTTCCATGGCCGAGCAGCTGCATCTAAGCCTCACATCACCAAGTGCAATGCAAAGCGTGGATGCAGTGGTGTAAAGCACGCCGCCACTGGACTCTAGAGCAGTGGAGACGCGTTCTCTGGAGTGACCAATCACACTTCTCCATCTGACAATCTGATGGACCAGTCTGGGTTTGGAGGTTGCCAGGAGAACCATACTTGTGGGACTGCATTGTGCCAAGTGTAAAGTTTGATGGAGGGGGGATTATGTTGTGGGGGTGTTTTTCAGGAGCTGGGCTTGGCCCCTTAGTTCCAGTCAAAGGAACTCTGAATGCTTCAGCACACCAAGACATTTTGGACAATTCCATGCTCCAACTTTGTGGGAACAGTTTGGAGCTGGTCCCTTCCTCTTCCAACATGACTGTGCACCAGAGCACAAAGCAGGTCCATGTCACTTAAGTTCATATGCAAGTCAAGGCAGGCGAGTGAATACTTTTGGCAATAAGTGTATGTATTTATATAAATACAGTAGATTTATACAAATACATACAGATTTGCATCCATAAATGAAGAGTGTGGCTTCAGCCTGCTCTTTTCTAACGTTCCTTGAGAAAACAATTGATATGAACTGGCAGAAAGTAAGAAAGAAAGTAGAAAAGAAAGTAGGACAGGACAAACGAACGAAATGAACAAAATGAAAGAACGAAAGAAAGAAAAGGATAAGGAGGACAAAACGTTTTTAAGTGGTAGAAAGAAAGGAAGAATGAGGAACAAAGACAGACAACAAAAAAGACATTAAGAAAGAAAGAAAAACTAACAAACGTACCAAAGTAAGAAAAAAAGGAAGAACATATGAAAGAAAGTACAAAAAAAGAACGAACACTGAACAAACGAAAATAAGAAAGTAAGAAAAGTAAGAACGAACCAACAAAGGTAAATAGGAAAGAAAGAGCAAACAGACAAATGTTAGGTAAGTAGATAGATAGATAGATAGATAGATAGATAGATAGATAGATAGATAGATAGATAGATAGATAGATAGATAGATAGTTTCACTGATTGCAGGTCTGCTCACAGAGCAGTTTTCTTTCTGCTGCTGACATTTCTGAAACCGTTGTGAAGCTTTAACCACCACCTTAACACTCGTGTAACGTGTTAAAACAGAGCGTCATGTGTGAGCTACATACTCGGCCATCGTGAGTGAGCAGGATGGAGTCGCTCTTGATGTCTCTGTGGATCACGCCCTGCGTGTGGAGGACCGACAGCGCCTTCAGCACGGACAGACACACTGTGGCGATCTGCTCCTCGTTCATCCTACAGAGAGACGCCAGAGATTCACGTCAGTTTACACTTTCCATCACATCATGCTGTTTGAGGCTCCTCTTGGATTAAAGCAGAGTTAGATATGATTATCTCAATGTGTCTTAAAAGTGTCTCTACACATAAAAAATACAAGTGTATTTGTCTATTTCCAGGTCAAAAATATCCAAAACACTATCCTAATCCACAGTCACTTAACCAGTCCAGATAAATATCTTACTTTAAGGAATAAAAAGCAAAAACAAGGCATTGAATTGCTTTTAAAGGACAGAAAACATCTGCCAGTGAAACAAGGAAAGTTTGACTCAGAGAGGGTCTAAAATAAAGGTTTAATATCTGCTTAATTTAAATCTGTCCTGTCTTACTGGCAGATTACTTTACTTATTACAGACAACTCAGGTTGTTTTCAGTTTTTATATCTTCAAGTAAAATATTAATACAGACAGTTTAGGAAACTGGATTAGAATAATAGTTTTATTGAGACTTTTCTAGTCTTTAAACTGGACAGCTAACCTCACTCAGATCTGGGTTTATTCAGACAGAGCAGGTAACAGTGCTGTGTCTGTGAGCGTGTGGGGAAACACTGCCCCCTGGTGGAGAGCAGCAGTTTTGCTGAATCATTAATTTAATTTTTATTAAACAAAGCAGAAAACAGGCAAGTGTGATGCAATGACACAAATCAATTTAAAAAAATGTTTATTCCTCTTCAAGATAAATAAAAAAATATTAAAAGTCCATTATCTGTGCCAAAGAGGAAAGTCTGTAAATGATTCACTGGAGGGTTGATTCTGCTTTCTGCTCACAGAATTAAAAGCACCAACAATAAGAAGAATAAAAAATGTCCAGATCCCGTCAGTCCTTCTCACTAACTCTTAAATGCTAAAATTTAGTGTAATTGTCTTTTACAGGTTTTCTTCTGCCAGTTCAACCAACTTAAACAGTTAAAGTATGAGTGTGCTCCTGTTTTATTCCTTCTGTCTGAAGCCAGTTTTCCTTTCTGTCGTCATAAAAACTGCCTGGTGAATCACTTAAACCATCACTAACCAACTGCTCTGTAGCTGATACGCCATATTTCATACGAGACAATACGTGAATCAGAAACATGCGTGCTGTTAACTGCTGAGTGAAAAAAGGATTGTTTTTAAAACATGTACGCTGTAGATGCTTCACATGGTTAAAACCACAGCTGCCCAAAATTAACAGCATTGGTAATTATCAAAATCAGTTTTCAGGTTTCTTTTTTGGTTTACAGACCAGGATGTAGAAGGTCTTTAACTAAAATTATATTTTTAATGCTAAATATTATCATTATTAATGTTATCCATGAAATATGAAATCTACTGTTCGAAAAAAACTGAAAATAGCACTGTTTTATTGCTAAATTATTAAAGTTATTTTATTTAATTCCTGAACAAAAAAGATATTTTGTACATTTTGTATGTTTGATTAATGTCTGACTTTTCAGAGGAGCTGAGAGAGGCTCACATTTGGGTATAAGAAGCTGAATTCACTTGAAATTCCTCATCCGTGTCCCAAATGTTTGTCCAAAAAGTTTTTTGAAATAAGTTTCTGAAATATTTGTTTTCTCGCATTTATAACAGGGGTCTATGAATTTATTTTACATTAGCTTCCTTAATTTTTTTTACATTTACATTTACATACATACAACTTACATTTATAGTTAAACACACTGGGCATGTTTACATGAGAGCTTTACTTCCCCTTTGATTCAGAATAAAACTTTAATCCTCTTTAAAAAGACTAAAATGACCATGTAAACACCTGATTCTGAATTAAACTTAAGCTGTAGTAGGTGGCTGGTTCACTCTGATTTTAAATCCCAATTTAATAATTCCTCGATCATGTAAACGTTCATTCTGCTTTGATTTAATTCTGGTTGTTCCGCACAGGCTCATTCTTTTGTCCTGTTGTGATGATGCTCATATAACTCGCTTACGGGAACAGGAAGTCCTCCCGAAGCAACAATGGACTCGAGCAGAGACAATTAATTTAATTACATACTTAGAAGATTTGGAAATAAATAAAAGAGTCAATGGACACAAGTATAAAAATGTGGACCTGCTCAACATTATAGTGTCCAAGTTGTACAAGGTTTCCCTGACAGAGACTCTAAACTGGAGTTGTTTTCTTCCAATCTACGCTAATATACATGTTTTCAATGTAAACTTCAATTCAGAATTACTATTCTCATGTAAACACCAAGGATAATACTATAATTCTAAATTATTTAATTTTGAAATCTAAATTCCAAATTAAAAACATCATGTAGCTGTGGCCACAGGCTGCCTTTATAAGAACAAAGTCTGATCAAATCCTTAATTTATTTGAAGGCATCATCCTTTCCTCAGAGGTTTGTTTCTCACCTGGTGTGCGTCACGATGTCGGTGAGAGCTCCGCCCTCCAAGAACTCCATGACCACCCAGAGCTCGTCTCCAACCAGGTAGCTGTTGTACATCTCCACCACGTTTTCATGGTGATAGTCCCGCATGATCACCACCTACAGGCACCAGGGGGCAAAACAAGTTTAAAATGTGATATTACAACATAAAGCAAAAACATGCAGCCTTTACAAAGTCAATCTAATAATGTGATTATGTTAACGAGGGAGAATTCAGTGAACACCACAGGAACATTAGCTCGGGATTACTGTGTTGTGATTGGCTTCTTCAATGTTCGGTTCCTGTTTCTTTTACTCTTCTTATTCATTTGTGAGCCTCAAGCCAACAGTCATCAACACCGAAATGACGTGTGAGACTGTGATGGCAGATAAATGCATTTAAAAGACTTTTACAAGTTTGGTGTACTAATTCAACTTGTGACCGTGTAAGCAGGTGACTCTGCATTGACATCATGGTTCACTTTATTCATTCATGTGTTGTGTTTGGCTGTTTTCCGCACATATAATATACTGATTGGTATTTCTGATACCAGGAACAATAAAACGTTCTACTGGAGATGTTGTGCCTGAGCACAGAAAGTAACTCTGAGGGATCAAAACATTGTTGACTTAAGTTCTTGTCCAATACTTCCCGTAAATGTGCCTGTAGTCTGAACTAAACTGCGAAAATGAGCTTTTTGTTATGCTGCTCTGCTGCTCGGAAGAACGTACAGTCAGATCTAAAAATGTCAGAACTGGTTTCAGTCAAAGCGTTTTGTTCCATTTCACTCACCAGGCAGCGAGAAACTTACGAGCAATGCCTGTTTTTAATTATTTCTGTCCTCAAAACTGTCACACTTCCACTGCAGTGTGAATTTTGTTGACTAATTATTTCCATCAAAACAGAAGCACCTAGACAAAACTTAAACTAAGATAACTGATATTTCCATTAACAAATTAAAATTAGACATAAATTTGTGACAGAGACTTAATCCAATCAGACCTAATTACCTCCGCCAAGGAGTTAAACTGTTTGTTTGCTTCTCTGTTAGCAACAAAACTCAAAAAGTTGTGGACATATTTCAATAAAATTTTAGGAAATGTCTGGACCAGGACAAGGAACAAGTGATTGGATTTTGGGAGTGATCCGGATCAGCGTCTGGATCCAGGAAGGATTCTTTAACATTGCGATATAGGATCATTTTCTGCATTTGTGCACATAACTCAATGAACAGGTTCTACAAGATATCAAAGACTGATCTGGATCCTGGCAAAACTCTGGATTCTCTGATCCAGAACAAGAAAAATTTAAATATCCTGGAATTTTTGTCATAGCAAGTGAACAAATAACGACATAGACTTGCAACAAACGCCAAAATATAGCAAAGATACTGTGGTATCTGGAGTGTTCAATCTGATTTGTTGTATCTTCAAAAACTTTGGAGCTAGATCCAGAAGAAAACCGCCATGATGAAAAATGTGATTTTCATGAATAACTACTGAACTAAAATAGATATTATGAATCCAATTGCTAATGGTATGTTTTCATGGTCAAGGAATCTAAATATTTAGATGAAATAAAGGTAGGGCTAATATTTATGGTTACAAACACAATGTGGGTGAGGACTGTGGCGCTGGTGGAGGTCTGCGCTCTATGATTGCTTTTCTAGGCTGGTCGAGTGGAAAGTAGAGACAAGTTAGGTTATATCCAATCACAGCTACCTTGGTTGTGTGGTGGTGGGATAAGTTGTGGAGCGATCCAATCAGAGCTGCTCTCTTTATGAATTGATATATTTATGTAGAGCAGGTTCACTGTTTGTGGTCAGTTCTAGTATTGTAACTTAGACGCTCTGCCAGGTAGACTAAATAAAGGTGACTGCATTTCACACAAAAGGAACATTTGTTTCTGTTCATTCAGACATTCAAACTTTACTAACATTCAGTAAAGGGTTATTGGATGATTATTTTTATCCAAGTGTAAAACATGACTTCAGAAATTTAATTTACTTGATTTATGCTGTAATCAAAGGCGGTCCAATGAAATAATAAAGTGTGTAACTGACATGCTAAACAGGAAACGCTCACTAGCATACGTCGTCTTTAAACACAACACGCTGCATTTTAGTTTAATCGAGCAGCAGTGAGAAGTTTTTACCTCATTGAAGAGAAGCTCTCTGCGCTGCTGCTTCCTCAGGTCCATCTTCTTCACAGCCACCAGCTTCCCCGTGGTCTTCACCGTGGCGATACACACAATCCCCGTGGACCCCTCCCCGATCTTAATATAGTGGTCCAGGTAAGTCCGTGGATCACCAGGATCCACCACCATCTGCAGCGCCGCCCTGAACTGCTCGTGGGAAACCCTCTGGGGCTCCCTCTGCGGCGAGCGGCCCTGAGGGGGGCCGCCTGTCGACGGCGGTCCGGTGGGCATGGGAGGCCGTGGGGCTGGGACGTTGGGGTGGGGGGTGTGAGGGTGCTGGGTGGCTTCTGGAGTCAGGGTTGGGTGTGAGGTGTGATGAGGGTGCGGGTGGCTTATGGGGGGTTTGGAGCCGGAGGAAGTTCGTGAGGAGGCGCTTGTAGGGCCGTTCTGAGGGGAGGGGTCATGTCGACCCGGCTGGAACAGAGAGTGAAGAATGACATTAGCAACAAACAAACAAACAAATCAAAAGATTAACAAACAAAAAGGGAGATAAACTACCACATCAGGTGAACAGAGAAACACTGAACAGCTCTGGACGGTTTTATCAGACAGCACGTGAAAGTTTGGTCCTTAAAGTTGATGTTAGAAGCAGGAAAATGGACACGAGTAAAGATTTGAGCGAGTTAAAGAGGCTGACTGTTGTTCAAACTGTTGAAGAAGTTAAACGGATACGTCAACTTTTTAAAAAAAATTGTATTGTCTTTGTCTTGCTTCACTCCTGAGTCCATGACAAGCAGATAGACTATATTCTTTTAAGAAGAAAGAGATGGGAAGAGCTTGACCAACGCTAATCAGCTTAGCTCAAACACTGGGAGTCAGTGGGTAGTGTTAGCCTGCTTCTTCTACGGCCATCAGATAAACTCTTAACCCTTTAACTACCTGCTCAACTGTTTGGCAGGGGTCAAAAATTAACATCAAGGATATTTAATGTTACATAAAACAGAACAAATCAAGTCACAGTTGATTCCCTTAACATTTCAGGGAGCTGAGAAATATACAAACAAATCAAAAACTAGATATTTTCCTGGTGTGGGATTCAAAGGTTTAACAAGTTAAAAGTTTATTACCTGATGACTTAAAATGCACAAATATTTGGGAGAAAATCGATTAGAAAAGGCAGGAATGTTTGGAAATATAATGGCAAAAAAATACTTAAACACACCAGAAATGCTTTTTGATTAAAAACTCTATTATCCCATTAAAGTTAAGCTTTTAAAATAATAATGAGGGAGATAATAATAAATCCCACACAAAGGAATATCATTTCTTTTGGTTTGTTTTCAGTTTTTTTCTGTATCCTAAAACATCGACAAAAACAAACAGTATGTGTTTTTTTTGACAGATTAAATAATTCTGAATTTACTGACCTCTGCCAAACAGATGAGCTGGAAGTTAAAGGGTTAAGCAACTCTTAATGGTCCTGTGGGCCTGTTGCGACTTTGTTTTTTACCCTGTTGTGTTACGTTGCTGTAATGTCACCTTGTCATCACCATTTTATCTTTTTCTGCTCCTAAACAGAGGCTTTGTTTTGTTGACCTACTTTGCACAGGCGCCCTGCAGTTTAGTTTCATATTTATTTATTGCAAAAATTACATAAAGTGCTAATATTAGTCAAAAAAAAGATAACGTTACACAGGGCTGGGAATCGAAAACCTATATCAGTTGAGAATCGTTAACAGCTCCATCAAAGAATCGATATCATTAACCTTTTGGACAATCAATTCCTCCCACTGACAGGGTTCAGAAGCATCAGAATTGTGACTTAATTTTTTACAAAAGGCGCCTACTGCACAACCTTAAGTGAGTGGAAACACCAGCAGCTTGCAGGAGCAGTTATCTATGCTGTGACGTGTGTTTGACATTGTTGACTCTGAAAATCAACAGGCCAACATTTGCCCACATGGAAAATCTGCAGGAATCAATAAGGGGGTTGCTAAAGAATTGGATCAATTAGCAGGATTGTTAACAGCACTGGCATAGATAAAATCTTATCAATTCTCATCTCTGACGTGACACAACACCGTCAAAAAAAAGTCACAAGCACACAGGACCATTTAGAGTTGCTTAAGAGTTTATCTGATGACTGTAGGCAGAAGCAGGCTAACACTTTTCATTGACTGCCAGTGTTTGAGCTAAGCTAATTAGCAGTGGATGAGCTTTGCCCGTCTCTTTCTTGTTACGTTACGGTCAAAACAATGGAGTCTATCTGCTTGTCATGGACTCTGGAGTGAGGGAAGGCACAAAACAAAAAAATGTTGGTGTATCCCTTTAACCATAAATGTAATCCACAACCTTGCTTTTATTTCAATATTTACCACATCCTTCTGTTACCAGGATGCATATTCAGCTTATTTCTTCACTTCTACTCAAAACTGATCAATAAAATCAGATTTTTGTGTTGTTTATCACAAAGGCTCACACAGCAATGGTTGTAAAATTAGAAAAAGCTGTGAAGCCCTGATAGGCAGTGATAAAAAAACGTTGAACTGTATGAAAAAGGGAAAAGTCACAATCTTCTATTGTGTTTAAAACACTTCAGTCTGTCAGATCAGCTCATTTAAAATTGAACTGTATGAAAAAGGGAAAAGTCACAATCTTCTATTGTGTTTAAAACACTTCAGTCTGTCAGATCAGCTCATTTAAACTTGAACTGTATGAACTCTGAAACTATCTCAAAGTTTTACCACCAGTTTTCAAAGAGAAACGAGAATTTCAAAGAACAAGGTGACAGCAAACTCTCATAAATCAGCCAGAGGCCAAAGCTGCACCCGCCTGCCTTTTTTTTTCTCAGTCAAAACATTCCCAGGAGGCCGAGTCCTCCCCTTCATCCGTCCTCTCTCACCTGTCCTGTGGGGCTGCGTCCGCCCTCGCTGTCCGTCCTCGGGTACGTGTTGAACGGCCGTGTGGTCTGCTGGGCGTTCTTTATCACGCCTTCTGTCACCGGCAGGTTCGGCGTGCGGATGTTGGGTCCAGAGAGAGGCCTCTTGTCCCTGGGAGACTGAGGGCTGCCGTCCCGGACCGTGTAGCTGGACTTGGGCCGGTGCTCACCGGGCTGATCCCTGTGTGGGACCTGGTCCTAAAGAGGAGAGGGTTTGGATGAGTATTTGAAAAAGGATGAATTAAATCATTAAGAGCAGATCAGGAATTATGGAGGAGAATCTCTGCAAAGCCATTAAACTGAAGTAAATCACAGCCTCTACGCAGTCTGTGACTCCAAACTTTATTGATGTAAAAACTGGGATGAACTTATTTGTTCAATTTTGTAAAAAAAATAAGGAACAGACTGAAATGTCTCGATCACTCCAGACCAGAGGAACAACAAAACAATGTTGATAATCTTTAGGGCCACATTACATTTTTTCATTTTTTTTTTACGTGTTTTTAATTGAGCATCAATGGTATAGTACATAGATAAAGACATAATATATTTTAACCTTATTTTTTATAAGGTTAAAGGGTTATTTTATCTCCACCATCTCCATATCTGCAACATGCTGGACTCTAATCCAGTGAGATTAAGTGATCACATACAAAATACACATATATATAGTTAATAATAACAGTAATAAAACACCAATAAGAACAAACATATGTATTAATAAATTAGAAAAGCACTCAGAGAACACAGACCTCCACCAGCACCACAGTCCTCCCCCATATTGTGATTTTCACCCTAAATATTACTCCTACCTTTATTTTATCTAAATATTTAGATTCCTTGACCATGAAAACATACCATTAGCAATTGGATTCATCATGATATCTATTTTAGTTCAGTAGTTATTCACGAAAATCACATTTTCGTCATGGCGGATTCAGACAGTGATCCGGATCACTCCGCCATAACTTTTTGAATTATTTTCCTAACAGAGAAACAAACAAAATAACAAAAAAAAAACGGACATGGGTAATAAAATAACTTCCTGGCGGGGGTAATAAGTAAATACATATCAGAGATTTAAAGTGTTCACAATGAAATTTGTACTCTGCTGACCAATGCCAGGTAAGAGGTATTAAAATTAATAACAAGACTTAAATAACAATAAGAATATGACCAAACAATACTACATAATAGCAGCAACAAAATACTGTCCAAAAATAAACAAGATAAAGATGGACTGCAGCTATATACACGTATAAAGTATAAGTTTTGCATTTAAAGGAATCAAACAGATTTCTGTACATTTCTGCAAACATTTGTGCAAAGATCTGAAAAATGTAGGAACAGTTTTATCTGTTGAAATCAAATTGTCCATCCTGAGGGTAAGCATGTGAACAGTCCAGGTTTTGGGTGGGTGGGGTCTCTGAGGATGGAGGCAGCTGTCCTGTGGACTCTGCGCTGATGGCAGTGGAGTCCTGATGATCTTCTCAGCAGTCTTTACCGCTCTGCAGGTGTTTGCGGTCCAAAGCAGCAGTGCTGCCGTACCACACGGTGATGCAGCTGCTGCTGCTACGAGCCCCTCCCCTCGTTCCCAAACACGACTCACAGACTTCATCAGAATCGTTTTTATTGCCAAGCACATGACACATACAAGGAACTTGACTACAGCATTTGTTTCTCTAGTATAAAAGGAAGTAAATAAAACATAAAATAAATATAAATATTTAAATAAAATAAAAGTAAAATGAAATAGTAAATAAATATAACTCTTAATAAGTGCAGCGTATATACAAAAACAATGAAACAATCAGGAATGTGTGAATTTGTGCAAATGAATAGCGAAGCTGTTTAACTGTTTACAAAAGTGACTGCAGACAAAGAGAAGCTGCTCCTGTGCCAGATCCTCCTAGTAAGGCTGCACTTATTTATGGTTTTGTTTTAGTATTTTTCATTTCTGCAACTGGTGTGTGTAGGTGTGTGTATGTATCCCCTTTATTACTATTATTGTTGTTGGCGTTTTTATAATTAATACAATTTAAGGGACGCTTTTTTTTTTAAATCCTATAATTTTCAGAGCTCTTAATTATTATCCATGCAACACGTAGGGTTAAGTGCAAGGTAAACAATCCAGAGCTGGCACATATGTTTGTGTATTTTTGTATCATCTCTTGTCTTAGTTCCTTGGAGCAAATGAGGGAGAGGAGTCCTTCACATGGTCCCTGCCCTCCTTTGAGTCCTGGAGCAGTACAGGTCCTGGATTAAGGGCAGGGGGAGCAGTCTGGATCTGTCCTGCAGCTCCAAACCTCACAGTGATGGAGGAGCTCAGGACGAATCATGACTGCAGTGTGGGATGGAGCTGATGTTCTGCTCCCACTTCAGATCCTCGGAGATGATCGTGCTCAGGAATCTGAAGCTCTCCACACTGAACCGGGCTGCTAAGGACCGTGAGGAAGGGCAGGGCGGGGGGTGTCTCCTGAAGTCCACCACCATCTCCAGCAGGTTGTTCTGACTGCAGCAGAGCACCAGCTAATCAGCTCGCTTCACCGTTCTGGATGAGACTGATGACGGTGGTGTTGTTACAGCTAGTGTTGTTTTTTTGTGTTTTCTTCTTCCTCCTCCTCCTCCTCTCTCCTCTCCCCCTCTCTCTGCTACAGGCTGTGGAATCACCCTAAGATTGCAGAATTTGCAGCAGGGAGCAGGGTTAAAAGGAGGAGAGCAGGGAGGCTTTGTCTCTCTGCAGCTGATAGTGTGAAGGTTCCACACCAGTTTTTTGTAGATATTTCCTGAGGAATACCACTCACCTGTACCGCTATAAAACTCCATATTTCTCATCCTGCCAGCTTGACAGGTGCAGCAACAGCCATCAAGGGGGGTGGGGCTTAGCGAAAGGCCAACTGGAGATTCTTGACTTCTCTGTAAATCTTAATTTCATAATAACTGAGGATAAAAACACTTCCTTGTCTTTACCTGGTCCCTGTCCCGTGGTTTTCTGTCTCTGTGGGGGGGCGGAGGGGGGCCAGAGTCTGGTCTGTCCCTGTGGGCCCTGCTGGGCTCTTGGCCCCGGGGTTGCTGCTGCGGCCGGCCCTGGACTCTGTCATCCTGTTGAGGAGGGCGGAGTGCTCGCTGACTCTGACGGGGGTCACCGCCACCCTGGTGGTCTGGTCTGGGTCGATCTCTGGAAACAAATTGATGATCAGTTGTTTTAAGAGAAAGAGCTCACCACCAGCACAAGCAAAAAGGAAAGTCTGAGTCCAGGGCGTTAGCTAAACAAACTCTTTATACCATTTTATATACTGAAGCCTAAAAGCATCATTAACATTCTGCCTGCTGCCAAACCCCATCAAGACTTTGGTACAAAGCCTCTGTCTTCCAGACCAAATTATCATCAGCATGCACAACTTACATGTAAAAAAGAATACGGATATAGAGCGAGGATTGGCTGTTTAAAACTGAACAATGAGGACTGAAATGCCTTCAAAAGACAGACAGCATTTACAAATGTGTGCAAATTGTCACTCAAGTAATGTCTGATTTTCATACATTAATTGGCAGTAAATTTGTATTTATTATTACGTTTTTCAGTTTCAAGATATTTCTGAGACCTTTGTATTATTTTTTCTTAAACAGAAGGGAACCAACAATTTTGCACACATCTGTGAACTGACCCCTTCCTTTAGCCAAGGGGCAACTTTGATTACCCGTTACATTTTTTTGAGCACCATAAATGAGGAAAACATAAAAATAAACAAGAAATAAACATTTTTAAGCTTAAAAAAAAGATTATACCAACATATGCATATTTTAACTCCATTTAACAACATTAAAAAAACCACTACTGAAAGAGCAAGACACATAACTAAGTGTCATTTAAACTTCTGTTTCACTACAAACTTATACCGCTTTCACACTAAAATTAGTGGGTCATGCGGGTTTATTCAACAATCGGCAAGCGTCTCTTCTTCCACTGCTGGCAGACCAGGGTCTAAATCAGTCTAATTCCTCTGGTGCATCAAGCTGATGTGCTTTTACTAAGGTGGATGGAATTTGTCGCTGAGACGGCAAAGAGCCACAAAAGTTACACACAAAGGGGACGAGTGCGATGTTATGCCGTGAGCACGTTATGCCAACGACATTATGTAAATCAGCGGGTTGACCCGGGTGTGATGTTCCCACTGAAGTCGATCAGGGGTGAGCCCATGAAAACCCTGACTCAGGTCAAAATGCCAATTAAACCTTTTCAAACTGCCAACAGGAGCCGATTGTTACGGGTTTTAACAGGTTTTTTGGCCAGTATGAAAGGGCTACAACATTGCCAACTACTGGCCTGGCATGCACACCACCACACTTTCAGTCGTTCTTGCTGATCCACATGAACACAGAGTGCTTTTGAAAACACAAAGGAAAAACCTTTCCATTGTTTTAATGGGCTTTGACTGTTCTCTTATCCTTAACCAGACTGATTTCACAATAAAAATCAGCCAACACAAGGATTTGATATTATTCCTGTTATTTCTAACATTACAAAGCAGGTCCTGCTATAGAAACATGCTTCCTCTACTTACCTGTCTTGTCTGTCTGGGTGGGGGTAGTGTCTGTGGTGGGGGTCTCCGTTCTCCTGCCCTCCTCCTGAAGAGTCTTTACGGGGCTGGATGGGGGGGCTGCCTCGCCGCAGGGAGTTGGAGCGAGTGACGGACATGGTGTCGAACTCATCCAGCAGCCACGTCAGGGAGCCGTCCACCCCCAGCTTGTTGCCCCGTACGATCGTCTGAGGATAAAAACATTTATGAGACTTTAGTGGATGATGGATCACCGGAGAGGCACACAGAGATGTTTGGATATCATCCACACTGTGAGAGTTTATAACTAAGTGGCTCTACAGTGTCCATAAATTAAAGGTTTTATCATCTCCAGTTTGCTTGGTCCCACCTTGCGCGGCTCTACAGTGGTGATGACCGTGGCATCGATGAAGGGTTTGGGCCTTTTGGCCGTGTCCTCGATGAGCGACTGCCATTGTCGTGGCAACCCGACAAACTTCTGCTCCTGCTCGTCGAAGTCCGTGTGCACGCGGTGCTCAAAGTTTGACGGGGCAGAGATCTGGATGCGGGACTTGGTTTTCTTTTTGGTGAACATGACGGCAGCTGAGGCAGACGCTGCCGATCATCAGACCTGCAGGGAGGAAGCAGAGGAGAGGGGGAGGTCAGCGGGGAGCAGGAGAAAATTCAAATAAAGGAGAAAATAAAAGGCAAGAATGCAATATTAATTTTTATTCATCTCAAACTTAAAGATGGAAAAAAGGGCACAGTTATGTCACACGTACTCTGAGAAGGAACAAAAAGAAGCTGAGAGCTAATCCAGTCCTGCCCCTTCCTTTCAAATCAGATCCATTATGGAAACAAAAACATACCAAAAAAATATTTATTAGTATTATTAATTTATCATTTGCAAGCATCTTTGAAAAACTTTACTGTATTTATTAAATCTGTATCTACACAGATCTACACATCATACACAAATAGTTTATAAACATATTTAAATATCATCCGTAATATTTGCATGAATACTTATTTAAATGCACACTCTTGTATTTATACTCGTACATCACCTAATTAAATATATAAAAACCATAAGCTTCACAAAATATCTGTTCTAAACTAACATTTTATGATTTTTACAATAATTAATTGCATATGTTAACGATGATCAGTGTTCATACAAATATATATCCTGAAAATTAATTATTTCATGACAAATTATTTCGGTATAAAACCAAGTTATTGTTTAATTACTTGTGTGAATCTAATAATACTTGACAATAATGATATTTCAATATTTGACTATTTATGCACATTTTTAAAGAGACATCCAGGCTTTGACAGCACAAACAGAAATGCACAAACTTTAAAGAGATGTGTGGACAAACACACAAATTACCAGGTAACAACTTTCTAACTGCTTTATATTGCACTTGTTCTGTTTGCAATTTCACAGTATCATACAATTTTTACAATTTGGAAGTTATAAACAGAGGACTGTTATGATCTCTATATGCAGCACAATTTATGATCTGGAAAACTTTTTTTGTAATGTGCAGATCTTTTGAAAAATAATAAAATAACAACTTAAATAAATAATAATAATAATCATAACTTAATTGATCAACAGACCAAGAAATATGTGTCCTGAACCTGTTAAGGTATTTTTCTTGTCACTGGTCAGCTCAGTCTGGGATCTTTTAATTTAGGGTTTCCCCTCTGGATAATTTCACTGAGATCCTAAGGTAGTAAATCTGTTAGAGGCTGCTATATAAATAATATAAATAAAAGTGATTTCCTTTTAATTTGGGACTTATTCTTTCCATAAAAAAAACTCTAAACTTTTCTTTGTACCACTGAGTTACTGTGGGAGGCTTCTCACTAACCCAGTTAAATAATAAATAATGTACATTTTCAGGCCAAAAATAAGAGAAAATCGAGTAATTTTGATCTTTTCACATCCATAAATCTATTTCTGTATCCTTATTTTAACTCAAGGCAGCATTTCCTCAGTCCTTTATTCCTGTTTTCTGTTAGAGTCTTAATGTTTTAGTGTGTGCTGCATGTGGGTCAGTAGAGTCTTATATTATCATTGTTTATATTCACTGTTTTATAAGTGCTATAAAAATAAAGTTTGATTGACTGGCCTTATCAAAAACAGACCAAACAGACATCTTTCCTTCATTTTGGTGAGTATAAAGTTTGTTTTATTGGCTGCTTTATCAGATAATTCACATTCAAACAGCCTTGTTTTCAGCTCCTGGGATCTTTTGTGTCATAAATGCGGCCGTGACCTTTAGCTGAAGGTCCCCAGCAGGTCCGGTTCTCCCATTATCACCGGCAGGACCACGGCTCAGGCTCCATATTTATTCACAGACACGACAAAACCAGGCTGGAGAGGACGATAACAGAGGAGTCAACACTGAGCCTGTCGGAGCTCAGGTGACACCATCATGTTTGCTCTGCTCTGGACTTTGAATCATTTAAAAATAATTCTTAGTCAAACGTATCAGCATGTGAAAGAGGAGGAGTCGACTTTTATGGCTTTTCTCTGCGCTGATACTCGGGGATGGAAAACAGCATCCAGTTGGTAGATAAGACCTTCCTGTCAAAGTATCTCAAACATTAAATATACTTTGTTCAGAGGATTTGAAGTTTTCCTTATTCTGATTCTGATTGCTAAAATTGGCTGGTAGTATTTATATATATTGTTTCTTTTTTTTGTTTGACAATGACAACACATGAGTAGATATTTCTATAAATATGCCAGAATTAGCCAAACAGCTACTTTCCATCTGAGCAGATGTTGCGAAAAGACTTCCTGTGAATGAAAATGTTGGGTGTGTAGGGTAAAAAAAAAGGTAATTTAAATGTTAAGATGCACTCCTGCACACTGAATATTAATTTATCCGAGACATTTCAGTCTCAGACCTTCATCAGGTTTGTCCGAGACGTTACAAATAGATGAACTTCTTGCAGGTTAGGCAGCGAGCTGGAGTCTATGTTCATTAGGAGTGGGAGAAAAAAATCGATACACCTAAGTATCGCGATGTTTTGTTTGCCGATTTTAAAATAGATTTTTTTAATTTAAAAATCGATACCCCCCCCCCAACAGACACACACGCACACACACACTATAGGCGCTAAAGTCGCCAAATTGAGGCAAGCAACATTGCTGGATAAAACAGGCCATAGCTGTTAAAATAGCGCTGAATAGTGTTCTACTTTTTACCAGCAGATAGTGGACAGGTGACAGGTTTCTATTCAAAGTTTTGGCATATATTTATTTTAAAACACACACACCGGACCAAGGGACGTGACTGTGGCTGTAGAGGCTGTGGAGCGGAGCAGAGAGAGAGACACAGAGTGATAGAGACTGAGTAAGAGTACTCACGATGCCGAGAGTACTTTGTCAAGCACTGGCTGACTCTGAATCTGAGGAATATTTACTCTCTGAGGATGACGGTCAGTCGTCCAGTGAGAACCAAACTGGCAGCGAGTGTGCGCAGCGGGAGCGGCTCCGCGCGCCATTACAGTCCCGGAGCAGTACATACCGAGAGCTTTTCCTCTCCATGGCCGGCGACTACCGAAGAGGGTACATGCCTGGGATGCAGGGAAGCTCAAAACACCGCGAAAAGTGACGGTGTTAGCGGAGAATGAGAAAGACCGCAGAGCTCTGGTCAGACGAGGGAGAAGCCGGGGGTAAACAGTGCAGGCAGCAGAGGCGTTCATGCTCGGCCCGTAAATTACAGTGATGACGATGGCTGGGAAAACCAACCACTTTGAAACTATAGCCTTTTTAAACCTTGATAGCAAAACTGAATATTTCTTGAAAAAACTCTGTTACCTGAAGGGATAATAAGCCATTTTTTATATGCAGTCCAGGCTTTTGAAGAGAGGGAGCATAAACAGCTGGTTAATATATATTGCTGAATAAGTCCAAAATACAGACTCACATGTGATGTGTATTTTTCCTGATATAGTCTGTAGGCATCATCATTGTTCATCTTTTTCACTGGTTTTGAAAAAGCTAACTAAAGATTGCAAAAATCGGCAATATCGTAGAATTGCAATTTAAATCGTATCGGCACCTAAAAAATCGCAATAAATCGAATCGGGAGAAAAGTGAATCGTCCCAGCCCTAATGTTCATGTTTAAGAAAAGGCTCCCTAAAAAAGGGGAGTCTTTTCTTAAAACACAAGGGGTATGGGTTGGCATTATGGGAAAATATGTATCCTTCTCCTTGTTAAAACTTATTCATAAAGAACAACCAGCACTAAACTAACAGCTGTTTTAAATTCACAAACACTGAAGTCAGAATATAAATCAAAAACTATTTATACAAAACGTTTACTTGTCCTGAAACAACATGTTAGCAACACGTTAAGGTTTAAATCAGTGAATAATTGGTCCCTTAAGGCCTTAAATAAAAGCATTATACTATACTTATACCATTTTTAAAAATAATTTTCAACGATTAGCATATATTTTTGATTCAAACAGAGAATAATTTATGAGCATGAAGCCTTGGAAAAACCTGATGTCTGAAATATCTTAGTCCGAGTGAAGTGATCGTCTTGTACGCAGCAAACGCATCGTGGGAGGGTTAGCCCCGCCCCATCGCGGCTGTACATTGACTTTGCATGGAGATTGATCGCTGAGGTAGTACAAGTAGCGTGCGATGTGAATGCACCTTAAGGCTGTCACTTTTCCTAAAAATCAAACTCGAAAGGTTTTCAAACATGCACCCAAATAATTAAAGATATTCGATTATCCCCCCGTAGCAAGGGACAGAGAGTCAATTATCCGTCCCTTCGGTAAAGACCCTGCTGAAAGAAACACAACCACATGGGATTAAACTCTTGACGAAGCTCCGCTGCACTCGGCCACATAGCTTGGATGAAAAGCCGACGGCTGAGCCCGCAAATAACAGGAGGACGAGTGACTAAACTGCATTTCACAGTAATCACAGTCTGGTCTTTGATTTTAAGTTTGCCATCAACGGTGTAGAACCAAAACTACTTCCACACAGCTCTCCTCAGATGATTCGGAGCTGTTAATGTCCGCTCGGAGTGGAAAGTCTTTGTTTACTGAGGTCAGGAGAGCAGCGGATGTGTCTGAGGGTCAAGCTGCGCTCACAGCGCCTTCTGTTGGACGGAGCGGTACACTGCTACAGGTGCTCTGATGTGCTGCTACACTCAATATTTTACATTTGAATATTTATTTACAATTCGGTTACAGATATTTATCCCCATATTCGATCGGTTATTTGAATATCGAATATAAAGAGACAGCCCTTCTTTAGTAAACACAAACTGTCTGTACATGTGTAATATAGTTGACAAACAGATCCTGGGTCAGTCAGGAGTGCTGCAAAAATTGCAACTGTGGCGATCACGTGATTGCGTTGTCTGAAATTTAGGGATGGGGATCAAAAAACAATCGATATCATGAATCTTTTTGCTAATCAGTCCCCTTATTAATTCCTTCCACTGACAGGGTTCAGAAGCATCAGAATTGTGGCTTAATTTTTACAAAAGGTGCCTACTGCACAACCTTAAGTGCATGGAAACACCAACAGAAGCAGTTATCTATGCTGTGACGTGTGTTTGACATTGTTGACACTGAAAATCTGCAGACCAACATTTGCCCACATAGAAAATCTGCAGGAATCAATAATGGAATCGTTAAAGAATTTGATTAATTAGCAGGATCGTTAATAGCATTGGTATCAATAAAATCTTATCAATTCCCATCCCTGATGAAATTGCACTTTTGGTCAGACAGCTTTAAATCTTCAGTCCTCCTGCAGACCAACAGTCTCCGCTGCAGGTCTCTGATCTCTGCGTCCTTCATGGGATCAGAGGAGACACTCCCACAAGTCAAACACATCCCCGTCAGTGATTTGTGAGCCATGAGCAGAACTCTGTCCCACCGAGCAGCGAACAGAGGGGGCTGCAGGAGTGCTGCATCAGCTAAAACAGCCTCTCTGCTTGTTTTTGGACAACACGCCGCCTCCATCCTGAAAACAGAAGGAACAGATCGAGCAGGGAGGCCGATCGGGGCGGGTCAGGAGCGAGAGGGCATGAGTCACTCCGTCCACAGTTTTAATAAAGTCTTTCACAGCAGGAGTGTTTGAAGTAGAACCGACACACCCAGAAACACACGAGAGGGTTCACAGCCACAAACACAAAACCAGCACAAAATGTCTCCAAAACAGAGCAAATTCAACAAATAGCAACAAGAAACCAGGACGAGGAGTGGACGTTTATCAGGAGAGAGCCAGTGCAAGAACACAGAAGATTTATGAACAAGTTCAAATCAGACGCTTCTATATATTCAGCTGAAATTAAGAGTTTACCAGGGTTACAGCTCATCAGTAATGGCAACGTTTATTTGTTTTTTTATTATCATTATTTGGGCTTTTTTGGCCTTTATTAACAGGACAGAGAGACATGGATAGACTTGTGCAAAGGGGGCAAAGAGCAAGAGAGGACACTCTGGAAACTGGCCACAGGCTGGTTTGAACCTTGGCTGGAAAAATTAAAGCTAAAAGAAAAATTAGAGGGGTGCTGGTTTAGCCGAGTACTTAAACAATGTCCTATGAGCAATTTGGTGGGATTCGAGACCCAATCGAGGGAAATTTGCCCTCCCCTACCCCCTAACCACCTTTCACAAGACTATCTACAGTCTCTCTCCCTCCCTATAAAAAAAAATAAAAGCAGAAAGGCTATCACGCTATTTGCACACCATTTGAGTGTGAACATTATGATGGGAATTAAAACATGTTTATTGATTTAATTAGACAAAACTTTTTTAATCCTTTTGGGATTAATAAAAAAAAATTAAGATACTAGCAGCAGCAGGCGCACATATGTAATAAAAGCACACAAGTATTGGAAAAGTAAAAAAGTCAAGACAATTTCCAAAGATTAATTAAAATATAGATTAAAACATACATTAAAAAGTAAATTAAAATATAAATTAAAATGTGGCTACTGTCTGCTGCTCCTTCCTGTTCTCTGTCTCCCTGTTACTCCTCTTGGGCTGACCACTAATACTAAAACTATTATTAATTCTGCTTATTGATTAGATTCTGTAACATTTCCCTAATCGATTCCTGCTGAAGTGGGTAGAAGTAAACCTGCAGTATTTCAGTAGCGACAACATCAAACAATCTGGTGGAAAGAACGAAGAAAAGCATCGTGAAGCAAAAGGACAAAATTATATCTATTCCTCAGGTTTGCTGTCCTCAGCATAAGGGTAAAAAATATCAAGATATAATGTTTGCTTCACATTTGGGCACACTGAACAGCTGCTCTGTGTGCCTTTAACTGTCCCCCGGGGACAAATAAAGTTTTTAATTGGATTAAATGAAAACTGTGAGATGAGCACAGTGATTCAAACATTTGGATGATTTTACATCATGTGCAGTATGTGCTGTTTTCTTTCTTTATCATCTTAATTACTTAAAGCCTCAATGTTTTACTGAACGCCAAAATAAGAAAATAAATCAACATGAGCTGTAGTAAAAAAATAATTTACTCAACATAACCATAAATTCTTCCCCCTATTGCAAACATTACCTCCTCATATGTTCATAATTTTCAGCATGTTTTCAATCTCACTGCAACAAATAAACTTTATCACTATGATGAGAATTAATAGCACAGCTTTAACTAAAAATGAAAAGGTGGTCTCATGCAGTGTTAATTACGACAGCATTTTTTTAAAAGTAGTTTTAGTTATAGTCTGTTTCCTAAAATATCTCCCCCCTCGTCTTCACCCCTCTGCAGAACAAACAACCACAAAACAGAAACAGGAGTTTGATTTGTCACGTTTTCTAAAGTGGAGGCTGCACAGAAATAATCTTTATTCAAAGAAAAGAAAGATGAACGATTACTGACTGACTGAGGGACCAGCTGACTCAATAACAGACGAACCATGAAACCTGTTGACCGGCCTGTCAGTCAGGGTGACCAAACAATGGCTGTGGGGGAAGTTCATTTTGTTGAATAATTATTTTCATTATAATTACCACTGCCAGGAGGTAATGTCATCACTGGTGTCTGTGTTTTTCTGTTAGTTAGTTAGTTAGTGCGTTTGTATCTCTGTTAGCAACATAACTCAAAAAGTTATGGACGGATTTCGATGAAATTTTCAGGAAATATCCGGATTGGGACAAGGAATAAAATGATTCAATTTTGGTGTTGATCCGGATCACCGTCTGGATCCACCATGATGAAAAATGTGATTTTGGTGAATAACTACTGAACTAAAATAGATATCATTATGAATCCAATTGCTAATGGTCTGTTTTCATGGTCAAGAAATCTAAATATTTAGGTGAAATAAAGGTAGGACTAATATTTATGGTAAAAATCACAATATGGGTGAGGACTGTGGCGCTGGCAGAGGTCTGACTCTGCACTCTTCGAGTGCTTTTCTAGTTTGTAGTATAGTTTCGTCACAGTAACTAATAAAACAAGAGCACATGGATAAGAACTGAAACTTAATGAACTGAAATATTTCTCTCCAAAAAAATGTCTGACAGAGACTTAATCCAATCAGTCTAGCATTAATTTTGACAGCACTTTTTAATTAGTTTTTTTTTTAGTCTTTTGCCAACAATATCTTTTAGATTTAGTCCTAATTTAGTCATCTACATTGTTTTAATTTAAGTTCATGACATTTCACAACATGTTAGTTGGCCAAAGCTATGGTAAATTTAGTCGACTAAAATATGAAGTGTAAAGTGTAAGGCATTTTTATGTTTCATTGAATTTCAGAAGTCATGTTTTACACTTGGATAAAATCAAACATCTAATAACTCCTACAAAACCCAAAACCAGTGAAGTTTGCACATTGTGTTAATTGTAAATAAAAACAGAATACAATGATTTCCAAATCCCTTTCAACCTATATTCAATTGAATACACAGCAAAGACAAGATACTTAACGTTCGAACTGGTAAACTTAGTTATTTTTTGCAAATATTAGCTCATTTGGAATTTGATGCCTGCAACATGTTTCAAAAAAGCTGGCACAAGTGGCAAAAAAGACTGAGAAAGTTGAGGAATGCTCATCAAACACTTATTTGGAACATCCCACAGGTGAACAGGCTAATTGGGAACAGGTGGGTGCCATGATTGGGTATAAAAGCAGCTTCACTGAAATGCTCAGTCATTCACAAACGAGTATGGGGCGAGGGTCACCACTTTATGAACAAATGCATGAGCAAATTGTCCAACAGTTTAAGAACAACATTTCTCAACGAGCTATTGCAAGGAAATTAGGAATTTCATCATCTACGGTCCGTAATATCATCAAAAGGTTCAGAGAATCTGGAGAAATTACTGCACGTAAGTGGCAAGGCCCAAAACCAACATTGAATGCCCGTGATCTTTGATCCCTCAGGCGGTACTGCATCAAAAACCGGCATCACTGTGTAAAGGATATCACCACATGGGCTCAGGAACACTTCAGAAAACCACTGTCAGTAACTACAGTTCGTCTACATCTGTAAGTGCAAGTTAAAACTCTACTATGCAAAGCCAAAGCCATTTATCAACAACACCCAGAAACACCGCCGGCTTCGCTGGGCCCGAGCTCATCTAAGATGGACTGATGCAAAGTGGAAAAGTGTTCTGTGGTCTGACCAGTCCACATTTACAATTGTTTTTGGAAACTGTGGTCATCGTGTCCTCCGGACCAAAGAGGAAAAGAACCATCCGGACTGTTATAGGCCCAAAGTTCAAAAGCCAGCATCTGTGATGGTATGGGGGTGTATCAGTGCCCAAGGCATGGGTAACTTACACATCTGTGAAGGCACCATTAATGCTGAAAGGTACATACAGGTTTTGAAGCAACATATGTTGCCATCCAAGCAACGTCTTTTTCATGGACGCCCCTGCTTATTTCAGCAAGACAATGCCAAGCCACATTCTGCACGTGTTACAACAGCTTGGCTTCGTAGTAAAAGAGTGCAGGTACTAGACTGGCCTGCCTGTAGTCCAGACCTGTCCCCCATTGAAAATGTGTGGCGCATCATGAAGCGTAAAATACAACAACGGAGACCCCGGACTGTTGAACAACTTAAGCTGTACATCAAGCAAAAATGGGAAAGATTTCCACCTGAAAAGCTTCAAAAATTGGTCTCCTCAGTTCCCAAACGTTTACTGAGTGTTGTTAAAAGGAAAGGCGATGTAACACAGTGGTAAAAATGCCCCTGTGCCAACTTTTTTGCAATGTGTTGCTGCCATTAAATTCTAAGTTGATGATTATTTGCAAAAGAAAATAAAGTTTCTCAGTTGGAACATTAAATATCTTGTCTTTGCTGTGTATTCAATTGAATATAAGTTGAAAAGGATTTGCAAATCATTGTATTCTGTTTTTATTTACAATTTACACAACGTGCCAACTTCACTGGTCTTGGGTATTGTATATTGAATGCTAGCTAAGTTTAAAAAATTAAAAGAAACAAATGTTCCTTCTGTGTGAAATGCAGTCTCCTTTATTTAGGCTACCTGGTAGAGCATCTCAGTTACAATACCAGAACTGACAACAAACAGTGAACCTGAATATATATAATGAATATATCAATTCATAAAGAGAGCAGCTCTGATTGGATTGCTCCACAACTTATCCCACCAAGCTAAGGCAGCTGTGATTGGATATATTCCTACTTTCTACATGACCAAATCAGGTCTGATTGGATTAAGTCTCTGTCATATTTTAGTCTAGTTTTTATTTGTTGATGAAAATGTCAGTTCATTTAGTGTTTTTGCATGTGCTGTTGTTTTAATTAGTTATTGTCTAGGTTTCGTCAGGGGAAAAAGATTGTTGAGGAAAATAACTAGTCATCGACTTTAACACTGATCTTATGCACCACATTTACCCACTGAGGATTTTCTAACCATTAGCCAAAGTGTCTCATATCAGCGAGGTTGCAACACTGGTGATAAATGCCTCTTTTCAGTCATAATGAGTGTAGTGACAGCACAGAGGAGGCGTATAAATCACTGCAGAGGCCCGTCATTAGTGCTGAGCTGAGACAGCAACACGGCCAATCAATGCATCTGAGCCCTGGGACACAGAGAGACAACAACGCCTTCAGGAAGGATTTCATTAATGAAGACCAGAGGAGGCTGAGGAGACCCTCAACATGAGCCTTGTACCATCGGTAAGAGCTCGGGCTGATAGTTCAAATATTTCTCTGAAGGCGTCGAGAGTGTGAGACGACATAAATCAGAAAGAACATCATCATGTGAAGACACAGAATGACACCGACTGCGGCAGGATTGTGGCTTTTCTCAGATTTTTGTTGTTGATATCTGGAAATCTTCGCCTGAGGGCTGCCGGGGAAAAACAAGATTGAACTGCTGCTGTAAAGCAGCCAAGACACGATATGCTCAGAGAGTTACGAAGGACGAGAGGCAAACGGCCAACAGATTACTGTGACCTCAGAGATTTCTGACATGAGAGGTTTGGAGGCACGATCAGGATTTGTTTTGAGAGACTTTAACCTGTTCAGCCCCTTTTTTAAGCCCTCTGACATCCTCATAAAGAAAAGAGTGAATCTCTGCAACCATAAGGTCTATTTCAACATGTTTGGTATCATAATAAAGTAACATTTGAAAGATTAGTCCAGATGTGGAATTATCAGTATATGCATTACTGGGACAGACTGAATGAAAAAAGAAGTCGGGATAATTTGAACATTTCATCCTCTCCTAAAAAAAAATCAAGTTTTTATTGTGAATATTTCTGTGAAATGACGCTGCTGCAGCTTTAGAACTCTGTGCACTGCAAAAACTCAAATCTAATCAAGTTTATTCATCCAATTTCAATTCTAAAAATTTCACATTACATATTTTAAGCCAAAATTGCCTGACATGTCCAGCTACACATCTTATTTCAGTATTTAGAAACCAAAAATAAACCCTGAATTGCTTGTAATGAGTTAAAAATCTGCCAATGTGGAAAGACAAATTTTGTCTTGTCCTGTCTTAAGTTTTTTTTTTTACCTGATTTCAGACCCTTAAGGAGAAAGATTTTTCTTGTTTCATTGGCAGATATTTTCTCATAATTACAAGGTATTTAATGTTTTTTTGTTTTTATTTCCTTGTAACAAGATATTTATCTGGACTCCTCATACAATGAAATTTAAGGAAGTATTAGGGATATTTTGGACTTGAAATTAGACAAATAACCAGTGCTAATATCTGTGTTAATGCAGTGTGAATGAATGTCAAATATGTGAACATTACTTCTGCCAAGTTTGAGTCTGATAAAGTGATGCAGAGCAAAGTTAGAGAGGTTTTACTACAGAGCGGTCAGACCCAATCTTGGCACAGTTCGGCTCCATTAGTCCCATTTGACATTTCTGATATACAAAACTTTATATTTCACTTTTATGTCACTTTTCATTACACCCAATTACAGCAGTTTTTATCTTCTTCTGCTTTTTTTTCTGTTTTTTGACAAACAGATTTCTTTATTTGATGATTCATGTGCTTGGTGTCGACATTGTATTTGGTTTGTGTAAAAATGGCTTATATGGTTGTGTAGCTGAAAATTCTCTTTTTGATTTGATGTGCAGTATGACTATATTTCTACATAGTTCATTTTTTCTAACATTTTTGTTGGAGAACATACAAGAATTCCCTAAATCAGATACTTTGGGGCTGAACAGGTTAACTGGGTTAAAAAAAGAGGGCTTGGCAGAACAATCTGGGTCAGTGTGACACTGAAGTGTGACTAAGAAAACATTACTTAATCCTCATTATCTAGATCATAAAACATGTTTATTTTAGCTGTCTGAGACCCAGAGCGTGGCACAGTAGAGGGCAGATACAACTGCAAACTAGGGCTGGCCAGTTAATCAAAAAAATAATCAAAATCGACATGTAGACTCTCTAATCGAAGTATTTTTACTCATGTCAATAAATTTCATTATTTCCCGGTGTAAGTCACGTGACTGCGCCCCCTCCACACAGGTTGCGTTCATTTTCGCCAAGAGCGAAGGATGCACCACCAACATGGAGGAAACAAGCGGCAATCTATCAGAGGACCTTGTGGCCAAGAAAAATACTGACTCTGTTGTTTGGGCACATTTTGGATCCTGTGCAGAGGACATAGAGCAGAAAGAAGTTAAGTGTAAATACTGCAGGAAGACCGTGTCAACAACCGTCTATATCACAACTAATTTGTTCCACCATAGTATAAAATAATCGTTAATAATCGTAATTGAGCTGAGAGCTTCAATTAATCATGATATTGATATTAGGTAATATCGCCCAGCCCTACTGCAAACATACTTGTAATTTAGTTTTCACTCTTTATTTACAAGGTTTCTCCCCTCCTCACCCTCAGGTACTTATGCCTAAGTCACACAATCCTGTTTCTCATGGCGATTGTGCACGACTGTACACAATTGACGAGGCTGGTGTGATCGCTATGATACGGGATGAAATGAGTGTCTCACCGCTGGACACACCCCGTAAATACACCGTTAGTAGCGCTTCTACAGCACTTCGGTGGCGTTCGTCCTGCTCCAGTTAGGTTAATACAGCAATATGCCGAGGACTCCATGAATTTCCATCCCGCTGACATGATGTCAGCCCCGCTCGAGCTCAGTTCGCGTCACGTAAGCCCCGACTGAGCCCAGTCGCTTGCGCCGTCTTGAACGGGACACAGTCGGAGAAACAAACGGATTCATCCTTGTCTCCACGACAGTTTTGAACAGTTCAAAACTGTCAGGACCCTTCCATGTTCCCCGCCGTTCATCCACGACTGTTCAAGGCTGATCCAGACCAAGTAACGCATGCACTACAACCAAAGCACGTTTCGTCAGGATTATGACAATCGTGCACAATCGCCATGAGAAACGGGAATGTGTGACTGGGGCTTTATTCTCCTTTATTTAGCACTTATTTCTCACATGTCTGAGCCTCATGAAAGTCTGTTTATACTGTATATAAAATTATGGTATCATGATTTTTAAAGGGAATGTTTATCGTGGTTGAGACTTCACTGGAAAATAAAACCAAAACATCACATTAAAGATTTCAAAATTTGATTAAAACAAATTGTGTTGAGCTGCAAATAAAAGCACCTGCTCAAGCCCCATCATAGATACTAATATAGATTTAAAGTTAACACAAACACATCTTTAACCTTCAGTATTTCCTCATAAATTACTTATTTCAGAGTTTAACCAAGAGAGGATGAAACTGAAAGGCTCACATCTGAATTATGGGGAGGACAGACATCATTGTAAGAGTGCTCTACTGTGTTGTGCAGGCCTCGTCCTGACAGACAGACAGACAGACGCAGACAGGTGTAAGGGGAACAGGTGAGCTCCAGGCAAACAGAAGCAGATTTACAGCTGCAGAAGGTGATCCTCTACATCCCCTTCAGCATAAAACAGGAAACAGGAGTGTGAGAACCTCGTGGGAGACGACAGGAGAGCAACAGGTGTCTGTTTTTACCGACCAGCCCATTAACCGATTCACTTTTTTAAAGACTGAGACTCAATAAACTTTGCAAATAAAAGACAACAGAGCATCTAAAAAAACAGCTTTGAAATATGAGTTTATCATCTTTTATGGTTTTATAAAAGTTAATTGTTGTAAACTGGAATCTCAGGTTATGATCTCAAGCTCCTTTAAGGCTTTTCACACATCACTAAACTACGATTATTAATAGTTCATGAAAAAATGAATGAAATGTGACCTTTCAATCTCAGTTAGCAGTGAAATGCATGACTGAAGTGTACTTAAAAACATTTTACAAAAGGCTGAACATCATGTACCAAAGTATTTTTAAAAATCAAGTGCAATGTATTGACAGACAAAAGCTGTTCTGTATATCTCATGGTCTCTCTGTGAGGTTTCTACAATCTTTATTCTGCAGACTGAAGCCTTTTGACAAAAACTGATCAACATAAAAACACAAAGGAGAGAGTGAAGTAACAAGCTTCTTCATACAGTAGAGCTCACAAATAAACAGAGGATTTATTATGTTACAGTTGGTCTATGTCATTGATAGATTGGCTATCGATCAGTACCAGATGATTTTTGTCAAAAAAAGATTGTTTTTGTTAAAAATAAAAAATGCAATCAGCTGAAATACCCTTGAATAAATAGGGCTGAGTAGGTTTAGACTGTGAAACTTGTCTTAGCATTATGAAATAAATTCATCGGTAACTGAGTTAAAATTCATGAACTTATTACCCTTTTATTTCTTCAACTTTTACTCAGTTTTAAAGTATTGTATTAAACTGATGGCACTAGTCAGTCTGTCAATAAGTTTGATCATTCACAGAAACAATAGAAGAGCAGTTTCACAGTTTAATTCAGGTGTCCTTACTGTAGGGTGGTATGTTGTAGGGAAACAAAATATTGGATTTTTGCTGACATCTGATTAGCCAACATTTCTGAACTCAAAACTGAATTGATTTGATACCAATATTTTTAGCACAATTCATGAGTCGTAACTAGGGATGGGAATTGATAAGATTTTATCGATATCGATGCTGTTAACGATCCTGCCAGTCGATCCAATTCTTTAACGATTCCCGTATCGATTCCTGCAGATTTTCCATGTGAGCAAATGTTGGTCTGATTTTCGTGGCAACAATGTCAAACACATTTCACAGCAGGTCTAACTGCCTCTGCAAATTGCTGGAATGTCCACTCACTTAAGGTTGTGTAGTAGGTGCAGTTAGGATTAAGTCACAATTTTGATGCTTCTGAACCCTGTCAGTAGATGGAATTGATAAGGGAATTGATTAGCAAAAAAGTTAAAGATATCGATTCTTTGATGGAGCTGTTAACGATTCTCAGCTGGAATTGGTTTTCGATTCCTATCCCTAGTCTTAACCAAGCTAAAGGTGACCTGTTTTAATTCTGTGACATTTTATTTGCATTAAAAACAGACAGAAAACAAGAAAAACAGCCTTATGTTCTAAATATGATACTTTTGGTGTGTTAATGTAGATGTTAACTGAAAAATCAAGTATTTTCATACGATACTTTATAATGCCAATATAATGGACATGCTAGCTGAAAATATTAGCAGAATTATTCATGGCTGTAGATAATATGTTTCTTTTGTTATTCTCTGTAGACCATGCAGTGCATTAGGAGTGGGAGAAAAAATCGATACACCTAAGTATCGCGATTTTTTGTCTGCCGATTTTAAAATCGATATTTTTATTCAAAAATCGATATCCCCCCCCCCCCCCCAACACACACACGCACACACACACTATAGGTGCTATAGTCGCCAAACTGAGGCAAGCGACATTGCTGGATAAAACAGGCCATAGCTGTTAAAATAGTGCTGAGTAGATTTACTACTTTTCACCAGCAGATAGTGTACAGGTGACAGGTTTCTATTCAAAGTTTTGGCGTAGCTATATTTATTCTAAAACACACACACCGGACCGAGGGACGTGAGTGTGGCTGTAGAGGCTGTGGAGCGGAGCAGAGAGAGAGACACAGAGTGATAGAGACTTAGTAGCTAAGAGTACTCACGATGCCGAGAGTACTTTGTCAAGTACTGTCTGACTCTGAATCTGAGGAAAATTTACTCTCTGAGGATGACGGTCAGTCGTCCAGTGAGAACCAAACTGGCAGCGAGTGCGCGCAGCGGGAGCGGCTCCGCGCGCCATTACAGTCCCGGAGCAGTACATACCGAGAGCTTTTCCTCTCCTGGGCCGGCGACTGCCGAAGAGGGTGGGCCTATATGGTCTGGGATGCAGGGAAGCTCAAAACACCACGAAAAGTGACGGTGTTAGCGGAGAATGTGACCGCAGAGTTCTGGTCAGACGAGGGAGAAGCCGGGGGTAAACAGTGCAGGCAGCAGAGGCGTTCATGCTCGGCCCGTAAATTACAGTGATGATGATGGCTGGGAAAACCAACCACTTTGAAACTACAGCCTTTTTAAATCTTGATAGCAAAATTGAATATTTCTTGAAAAAACTCTGTTGCCTGAAGGGATAATAAGCCACTTTTTATATGCAATCCAGGCTTTTGAAGAGAGGGAGCATAAACAGCTGGTTAAAATATATTGCTGAATAAATCCTAAAAACAGACTCACATGTGATGTGTATTTTTCCTGATATAGTCTGTAAGCATCATCATTGTTCATCTTTTTCACTGGTTTTAAAAAAGCTAACTAAAGATTGCAAAAATCGGCAATATCGTAGAATCGCAATTTAAATCGTATCGGCACCTAAAAAATCGTAAAAAATCGAATCGGGAGAAAAGTGAATCGTCCCAGCCCTACAGTGCATGCTTACATACATGTTTGTTTAAAGGAAAAGTTCGGTTCCTGCAGCTTTCACATTGTTTGTAGAATGAAGTAGAACAATATACTCACCCAGAAGGCTTTCCTGATCCAAACAGTGCTTCAGGAGATATTTAGATCCAAGATCGAGCAGCGGACATCGTTATAATGGTAGCCCGTAGGGCATAGATCGCTGCTCCTAAAACTGCATTAATCATCCAAAACCTCATGTTTTTCACCAATACTCCATCATGATCCGTTCCGGATGGTCCTCCATTGCAGTCTGTGTCACTCCACACAGCGCTGTGTGGCTGTGCCGACCTCTGAACTGACGAGTTTGTTTACGTGCCTCCGCGCATGCGCAGTACTCTATGCCCTACGGGCTACCATTATATGGATGTCCGCTGCTCGATTTTGGATCTAAATATCTCCTGAAGCACTATTTGGGTCAGGAAAGCCTTCTGGGTGAGTATATTGTTCTAACTCATTCTATAAACAATGTAAAAGCTGTAGAAACCGAACTTTTCCTTTAAGTATGACACAAGGCTGCTGCTGTAAACTATTGACTGGATACTAATTCTGCTTAAAATTCATTATGTAACATTCTACCTCACATAAGAACAACACTTTAACTGTGGCACTTGAAAGTATATGATATGCACTTCTAGTATTTTACTTAGTATAATCTAAGGCTGGGCAATTAATTGAAAAAATAATCGAAATTGACATTTAGACCCTCTAATTAAAGTAATTTTACTCATGTCAATTATTTCCCCTGTGTAAGTCACATGACCACGCCGCCTCCATACAGTCTGTGTTCATTTTTGCCATAGGCAATGGACACGCCACCAACATGGAGAAGGCAAGCTCCAATCTATCAGACAACCTAGTAGCCAAGAAAAAATGCTGTCTCCATTGTTTGGGCACATTTGGGACTCTTTTCAGAGGAGCAGAAAGAAGTTAAGTGTAAATACTGCAGAAAGGCCATGTCGACGACCCTCGGTATCACAACTAATGTGTTCCAGCATATCATAAAATAATCGTTCATTATTGGCCATCGAGGTAAGAGCTTCAATTAATCGTGATATTGATATAGCAAATATCGCCCAGCCCTAGTATAATTATTGATATATGCATTGTAGGTCAGGTTTAACCCAGCCTGTGCTGTTTTATTGTAAAAGTATTTTTTATTTTTTGTGCTCCTGTTCTGTTTTATTATCGGTAATTTTGGTTTTATGTTTCTCTTTTGTGTTTGGGGCTACAGATAGACATTAGCATCATGCTAAATCTGGTATATTTACATTGGTATTGCATGGACTCCCATGATATTGTGTGGTTAGTAGTTATAAGCACTGTCTCATCCAAATTAACTTTAAATAAAGACAGTAATGCACAGGATGAGGAGAGGCACTGCAGCATAGTTTTGGCACATCAGTATTTTTGTAGCCAAGGAACATAAACGAGTGTGAGTGTTGTGTAAATCTGGATTATTCTGACTCTAACAATCTGAAAATGCGGACACCCTCCAGCTCATTCGTCTCTTTTCAGGATAAAAGTTCTGCTCTGCAAAAATGGAGCAGAGCCACATAATGAAAAACCCCACAGTGAGCTCTAACACTCTGCACCACCCACTCAAACAGAAAAGACTTTTCTCTCTCTCAGAGTTAAGAAGAGGCTTTAGCAGGAGCTCCTCAGACTAAAACAAGCAGGACCCTCCCTGAACACAACACTGTCGTTACAGCTTCACTGTTTATCCTCCTTCGACTCAAAATCAATCACCATCTCATCACCCCCCCACTCCCCTCAGACCCTCTCCCCACCCCCATTTTCTGCTCCCCAGCTTCAAACCCAAACCTCTCTGGGTCTGCGTATGCCTGGCTGAACAGCGAGAAAGCCTGTCCTGTCAGCGGGCCAGAGTTAGCCTGATGAGCCCTGGACCAAGCTGCTGTCCTCAGGCCTGATTTAAGGACTGAACCTGGGTGGTCCACGCTCGGAGGGACCTCCAACCACAGCGACTGAGATACAGCGCGACGAGAAGAAGCCTCATTAGATCCAAACTCACATTTTAGAGACAGTGAGTCTGTTTGGAAACATGCCGAGGGGTTCTGACTGATTTATGACAGCAAGTCTAAACACACCCTCCCACATGTGTAGAGTTATCAATACAGCTGACAGAGACCAGAGGGGCTGTGATAAAGTCAGAAGCCCCTCTAAAGAAAGATGTGAAAACTTCAGAATCACAAAGACGTCATCAATCCCCAAAGGCAAACTCGCTAGTTTCAGTTGCTCTAATACACAGTATAGCAGCAGGAATATCAAATAAAGACATTAACATACATAAGAACATAAAAACAAGTAAGCAGGTTGCACATGCTGAGTCTTTTGAGCTGCATTAACTTCCTTATAAATGAAAAAAATAAAATAAAAAAAGTAAAATGAGACTATGAGCAAGGCCTAGGCATTGACAATATTAACATTAACAATAGTTCCAGTATTAATGTGAAGTTTTGGTTGTAAACTTATTAACAAATATCAGAGGTGAAAACGGTGAAAAAAAAATTGAGTTTGATGAACAGGCCTGTTTACACAACAACAAAAACAGAAGAAAACGCAGACTTTTTGTTGTTGAGTTTTTGTCAAACTTTTGAAACCAGGGTCGAGAGTGAAAAGTTTTGAAAACGTTTTAAGTGTCTTTGCAAACAGGAATCTCCTTTGTCTGGAAAAACTGGGACACACTCTTTCAGTATTCTTACTCTTCCAGAATAAGGTTGCACACACTGAGGAACAACAACAACGACAGCAACAACAACAACCACAACAAAAACAACAGCAACAACAACAACAAATACAGCAACAGAAACAACAGCAACAACAAGAGCAATAACCACAACCACAACTACAACAGAAACAACAACAGCAACTGAAGCAACTGAAACAACAACAACCACAACCGCAACCGCAACCGAGGAACAACCACAGCAACATCAACAGTAACAGCTACAACAACCACAACAGCAACAACAGCAACAACCGCAACCCAAGCAATAAAAGCAACAACAACAACCGAGGAACAACCACAACCACAACAACAGCAACATTAACAGCTACAACAACCGAAACAGCAACAACAGCAACTACAGCAACAACAGTAACACCAACAACAGCAACAAAAACACCAACAGCAACAACCGCAACAGCAACAACTGCAACCAAAGCAACAACAGCAACAACCACAACAACAACAGCAAAAACAACAGCCAGGGCTGACTATTGAGCAACATGTTTGGTTCTAACTGCGCTTGTTTTTTTGTTGCTAATCTAACAAAATGTGGTTTTGTTGCATTAACACTCTGACCAGCAGAAATACATTTGTTATATTCACCAAGAACATTTCAAATTAACATCGCCAACTACTGGCCTGGCATGCACACTACAGTGTTTCAGTCGTTCCCGAGATCCATGCAAACTTGTATCGTTATAACCACCTCTGTGCAAACGTGTCGAGACAACGTTGTCGTGTAAACGGGGCCTTAAGCCTTTTGCCAAAAAGTTTTTAATACCTTTTATTATGATTCTATAAGAGCTAGAGCTGAAACGATTCCTCGAATATTTGCGAGTACTCGATTACAAAATATCCTCGAATTAAATTTTCTGCCTCGAAGCCTCGTTTAATATATAATTATACATATAAATATATATATGGACTACTATACAGTGCACGGTGTTTGACACGGACAGTCATTTCTGTGGCACAACGCGCCTGCTACCTCCGCTGCTACGCGGCTTGTAAAATCATGAAGGAAGAGAAAAGAGAGGGACAGAAAGGAGAGAGTCCACAGAAGAAATGGCAGAGAGTGTCCCAAGTGTGTGGTCACGACAAGAAGGGACGAAAAGAAAACACAGTGCAGTGTGTCTGATGTCAAACTGAGTGAGCTTAGCACGTAGCTTAGCATGATAGCACATTGTTAGGGCTGCAACTATTACTATTACAGCATTTTAAATATGCTCATCACAGACATGCGTCCTCTTTCCATGGTGGAGGACACAGGATTTAAGAACATGATCAAGGATTTCAATCCAAACTACACAATGCCCTCCAGAACACACTTCACAAATATAAATGCAGAATTATATTACTGCTTTGTAAATCAGTATTGTATTGGCTTTGTTTTAAGCCAGTACTGGTTTAAACTTTGAAAGTTGTTAAAATAAAAACCCTTTTCTGAGGAGTAAACGGCATTTGGTTGCTCAATTTGAAAGCCCTAACATGTTGCATTGTATACAATTGATTTAATTGTTTAAAAACAAAAAAGTATATTTTGTTAGAGTACTCGAGTACTCGAAGAAATAATCAACAGAGTACTCGATTCCAAAAATACTCGATAGTTGCAGCTCTAATAAGAGCTAATTTACATACAGTACCAGTCTGATCCTGACCTAAAGAAACTGGGCTGAGTGTAACTAGCAAAGGGTAAAACCATGAATATTGTTCACACTTGTTAGTATTTTACATAGAGCTCATGTTTGGAGGGGGCGGTTTAACAGAGAGTTTGACAAAGACGGTTATGAAACAACGTAAAGTGAGGTGATGAACTTTGTCAGGTGATTTGCAAAGATGAGAAAAACTTTAAAACAGTTTAAAATCCTCACAACATGTGATCACAGAAGCTCAATGTGCTCCACTGCCTCCATGAGAGCATCCGAGGACACCAGCAGCCAAGTCAAATGTAAAGCATTAATGCAGATACTTCAATCACACACCAAAGACAAGATTTATGAATTTATGATTTATGAAACAACTGGAAGATCTCTGAGAGCATAAGGAGCATTTGGCAGAATCTATTTCACGGGAATCTTTTTGTTATGTGTCTAAACCAAGCACCATGTGTGACTGCTCAGTGGCTGAGCAGGAGAACTATGCATTTGTTTGTCGGCTTGTCTGATTTTGTCACGTTTAATTAGGTTTAATGTGTTTTGCAGACCCACAGGACCTCCTTCAGTCTGAATTTGAGCTCCTAAACTCAGGCTGTAGGTACAGAAAGCCCAGGGTGACAACTGAAAGAAGAATCACATCCTTAAACAGAGCATCCAGCTGCTATTTTATTTGATTCAATCTTTATTAACCAGATAAGTCCTGCTAAGATCAGGATTTCATTTCACAAGCAGCACACGTCATAATAAATAAAAATTCATGAAAAGATTAAGGCAATAAAGCACAAAAAAAAGGAAAATCTTCAAATCATTTACTTTCTTCTGATCATTTTAAGACTACCTAATATTTTTTACTTATTATTTCTGTAAATTTAATATTTATATTCTGAGCTTACGGTTGAATGTTATGTGCTGTCCTGTGCTGTTGTTGATGTCTTACATAGTCTGTGTTTTTATTCTCTCTGTGCAGAACAATTTCAATAAGGAGCAATAAACATTTCATACTTTTAACACGGAAACTATAAATTTGAAGGAGAAATATTTATTAAGGAAACTATTAAAACTAGGGCTGAACAATTAATTGCAAATTAGATTAAATTCCAATTTGGCTTTTTGCAATTTTCAAATTGCAGAAGGTTCAATATTTTTTGCCAAAATGTGTTGAACATTTTGCCATTGTGATGTAGTGTTTTTCAATTTCATACCTATTTTTTTACCTCTATTAATACACTTTTTTCCCACCTTTGGACCATTTTTACCTTTTTTTTAACCCTGTTTTTACAATGTTATGCCTATTTGTCCCCCGTTCATCTTTTTTTGGCCACTGTCAGAACCATTTTTGGAATTTTTACATAGTTTTTGAAATTTAATTTCAAATTAAATTCTCAATTTTGCTGCCTTAATCAATTTTCCTAAGCAACTTTTTTTTTTTGCCAATTTTTCCCCATTTTTTGGCAATTTTTATACTTATTTTGCACCTAAATAGGGCTGCACGATATTGGAAAAAACTGACATTGCGATTTTTTGGGGCTTTGCGATATATTGCGATATATATTGCAATATTAAGAATGGAAGAATTTTCACCAGATGACTTGAATAGCTCTGTTTGGGAAGAATTTGGTGGACTCACAATGACACCATTGTATTCACATAATACCATTTAATCCAGGCTCAGGGGGTTTATCTGTGAATGATGAAGATTGCTGTATATAAAAGGGATCCAGAAGGCCATGTCTCTGTACAAAATAGAATAGGTTTCAATTTCAGTTGCTTTTTTTTTCATTTCCCCAATAAATGGGGAAAATGCAATAGTCACATTGCATGTGCGATGTGACTATTGCGCATGCGCACATTGTGATGGTGATGTTCAAACGATATATTGTGCAGGCCTACTATTTATTAACCTTTTTACGCTTTCATACCATTTTTACCCAGTTTTTACAATTTCATACCTATTTTGCTTCTGTTCTTCACTTCTCCACTTTTTCTCAAATCTTTTATCCTATTTAATGTCATGTTGGACTATAAAAATATCTATTGCTTATGTTTGTTTAAGAATACATAAGATGAGGAACATTAAAACAAATGCAGAGTAAATTGCAATATTGGGGGAAAAAATCACAATTAGATTATTTTCCCAAATCGTTCAGCCCTAATTAAAACTATTTCAAAGAATTTATGAAAGGTATATATTCCATCAATAAGGCTGTAGGTGTCTTCCTTAAAAATAATAACCAGCTCATCCCTCTGGGATTAATTAAATCATCAGTTTCGAAAAGACTGAGTCACATAATGACTTTAAAAAAATGCTGTCAGGGTCAGAGGAGACGGCGCACATGTGTCTCCTCTGCTGTAATGATTTTCGGTCTCTGACTTCATTGAGGAATACCTCGCATATCTGCACTCGAAGAAGACGCTAACAACACTCAGAGGTTAAGAGGGCCAAAGTAAACACACTTCAGGAAGCCAAACAGATCTTTACAGCACCAGAGGATTCACACGGGAGAGATTTTACTCTCCTTAAGGTCATGACTGAGGCCATATATATATCCATATATTAATTATGGATCATTTTATGGACCAAATGATGGTTTATTTGAGTTATGGTCCACATTTCTACTTTGTGAGCTGTACTGTCTCCTCAGCTCTACTTCTTAAATCTGTATCGGCTGGTACCTGGGCCTTTCTTTTCTTATAATCTCTGATAAGGTCCCAGGAAGTTGATCTGCCACTCATACGTAAGGTTTGGGCAGGTTTTTGTTTCCTGCTTGTAATCATCTCTCAATCAAAACTTTTTCTACTTAGTGTGAAAAACAGTCACAGACTGAGAGCCAGATGCGTCACCTCTTTGCTCTCTGCTGTTTTTACCTCAGCCAGGAGGTCATGTTTTCACCACTGTGATTGTTCGTCTGTTTCTTAGCAAGATGACGCAAAAACTACTGGATGGATTTACATGAAAACTGGATCAGAGGTGTGGTTTGGTCCAACGAAGAAGCCATTACATTTCGGTGGTGATTTGCATATTTGTTTGGATGCAAAACAATTCCAAAATTTCTGAAAACTCCTTACTTTAACAGTGGGCTGTACTTTAAAAAATCACATCTGCCATAACTTGATGGATTCGCTTCAAATTATAAATAATATGTTTCCATAATCAAGGTAAATTTTATGTGGATCCGATCCTGAATGACTAGGGCTGGGTTAAAAAAATCGATTTAATTGATTTAAATCGATTTTCCTTTAACTGGTTCATAATCGATGTTTTAACTTGGGTAGTTTTTTCTTCTTTGGATGTGCAGAGAAGTAATATTCAGAAGTAATATGCAGAATATGTAGTAATGCATATCATTAAAATATGATTAATGTAACTGCTTTGAGTTAAGTTCTTCATGTTAAAATAATTTTTAATGACGTACCAGGTCAAAAGGTAACTTTTTAAATGTACAGCACTATTTTAACTAAGATATCCCAGACTGAATAAATATTGAACTGAATCGATCCAGAAAATCTGAATCAATACCCAGCCCTATGAATGACATAAAAAAACCCAGTTAAGTTTACGAGGGGAAATCCCACTCATTTCTCCTCGGCTGTTGTGGGGGTCTTTCCCTGTTGACTTCATTCTGGGACTTGTAGTTTATTTGCAAACTGCATCGATTTTTATAACGCGTTCCAGTTGTACTGGTAGGTCGGGATCTCCGAGCTCCAAGTCGGTAATTTCGATTGAAACACCCTCCGGGGTCTTATGTAAATCTTACTATGAATCTTATAAAAAAAAAAAATCAATTTAATCAATATATTGCCCGGCCCTACACTATTAATACACAAACAAAAAGATATATTCTTACGACCACATGGTCGCCTTTCTACTGACTATGATGTAGCTTTTACAAGAATTAATTGACAGTTCATTTAATTGAATAAAGTAAATTAACAATTAATGATAATTGAGGATGAGAATTCATTTGTCATTTCAGCACATGTCTCTTAAAGTCTGTTGTATCCTGGTGTTTTACAAAAGCATTTAAAGGTGTTTTTATAGAGAAGGTCACATCTTCATCTTTCATTTCCTGAAAAGCATTTATCAGAAATTTACCAGAAAAAGTCCACGCACACAGTCCTGTACCATTTCCTTTTTTCAGTCCTGTTTTTTGTGCTGAAATGCTTTTTGCAGTAACCCATGCCTTCATTTTCTCAGGGCTGGATTATTGCAACTCTCTCCTCCTTGGTTTAAATAAAAAATCTCTTTCTCACTTACAACTAGTCCAATATACAGCAGCTCTGTTTTAAACTAGATTTAGCAGACGGTATCACATCAGTTTTAGCCTCCTTTCACTGACTCCCTGCCAGTTTTAGAATTGATTTCAACATTTTATTGATTACTTTTTGGGCCTCTCCCCCAGCTATATCTCTGAGCTAGTTGTCTCATATTGAAGTCACTTTTAATAACTTGCATTTACAGAATTGCATTATTTTTATAATCTGTGTTTTAGTCTTTTTTAGCCTTTATATGTTAGTGTTGCTCTTATCATTTTAGCTCTTTTGTCTTCTATTGACTTCTTTTATGCTATGTCATGGACTGGTGTCTTAACTTAGTTTTCATTCCAGATGTTTTATTTTTGCTTCACCTTACATAATACCCCTGTTCATTTAATAGAACACTTTTTAGCTTATTGTTTAATTGTCCTTTCTTATTCTCTACTCTATTACTTTATAACTGTCTTGTTATATCTGTTTTGCTTTTATCTTTTCCTCTGGTCCTCATGGTCTCATTTTATGTTGCAGTGTTCTTGCATTGTCTGGATTTCTCTCAATTTCATTTTGCCTTTTTTGAATGTCTTAAAAGTTTTTGGACTTTAACTGACCTTTTTCGGTTGTTTTTTCCTTTATGTTTAAGCTCTTGTGCTTTGCTTTCTTAATGTTCTTAATGTCAAAGCACTTTGCAAAGCTCTGTTTTTAAAAGTGCTGTATAAATTAAGTTGATGCTTATTATTATTTCTTTATGGTCCTGACTGGACATTACAAAATCTGGTTGTTGTGGATCCTGAACCAAACTTTTATTATATTATTTATACTATACTATACTATACCATTATACTATATCATTGGACTTTCTGAAGTGTCAGAGCAAACGCCTTTTTCACAGAGGCACAGAAGCAGCAGGCAGTCACATCACAGCTACTGAGCGGAGAATCATCTCCTTTATGGCTGCCGCTCATGATTAACTGAGGTGAAAAAATCTCTATCAAATCAAAGGCTCCAAAATCCACATCATAATAATTTAACAGCTGAATTCATTCTCAAATTGAGTCCATAAAAAGCCTCTTAATGGCTGCTGATGACCTGCCAGGATAACGGGGACAGCACACAGACATCACCTCTGATCGTCAGGAGGTATTTTCTCACGCTGCACTGATTACGCCGAGGATCTTTTTACCCAGACGACATTACGGCACAAAACAGGAGTTCAGTGAGAGCGAGCAGCAAAGGGCAGACGGTGTATGAGGGAGAACGTTGTGGCAGTGCTGCTCTTACATTGGGAAGCTGCTGCTGAATCAGGGTGATAATTAATAGCCTGTCCTCTCGCTTTGGCAAACACAGACAGCATCACACAAACACACACACACACACATCACCACCACCTATCTCTCTCTCTGTGTTTCCTGGATTCACAAAGTGCTGTGCAATTATCACACACACTGCGTGACCTTGGAGCTTCTGACGGCTCTAATGACCATCAGAGCTTTTGCAACAGCGCCGAAGAGGAACAAACACTGCAGGAAGTCCAGAGCTCAAACTTAGATTGTTTACCCTGTCAGACTTTTTATTCCTCTAAGCACAAGAGCAGATAAAACATTGAAGGGAAACATTTTTTGTTTTCAGTTCATGACAAGCAGATGGACTCCGTTCTTTCGACTGTGTGTATTAACAAGGTAAAGACGGCCAGCTGAGCTCAAACACTTAACTGTCCTGTGTGCTTGCTGTGATTTGTTTTGTTTTTTTGCCACGTTATGTTATCTTCTACTCTTTCTTTCCCACTGCCATCAGACTAATGAACAGGTTACAGGAGCTGCATTTACCTCAACTGCACTGATAATTCGCAGCGATAAAACTGCTCTTGCAGTTTATGTTTGATCTTTGTACAATATACATGCAGTGTTTCCTCTACATTCATTTAGGAGCGGCGGGCCGCCGCTCCTAAATCCTACCCGCCGCTCCTGCATTTTTTTTAAAAACTGTAAATACACCACTGCAGCATCATGTCGCTGCCTTCACATCAGAGTCCTGCATTAAATCGGGTGTCGCGGGTGCTTAGGCAAATAACTATCTTGCCCATAGTTGTGTCGCTATGGTTTGCTTACATTCAATAAAATGCATTTTTCCTCTCCGCTCTGAAAAACGCCTCCTCCCTCGCTCCTCCTGTGCAACACCGATAAGCCGCGCGGCAACCAAACCGTCTCTCTGCAGGCGGAGTCCCCCCACATTTAGTCTTTATTGAGGCTGCTGCCACCGCGGGCCAAGACGTAGCGGTGATTCAGCGAACGTCAGAGCAGAGGCCACCTAAAAGTGTCTCACAACACTCCCTGTCATAGAACGAGCCGATAACTTCTGAATCATTAATTCTCTTTATTAACAGACTCAAACAGCGTGTCATACAATTAGCAGTTCTCTCTCTCAGTCTACACTTCCGTTACCCTCAGCCAATCCCCGGGCTCCCCCTTAGCAGCGTTAACATTACAAAGATCGTCTACTCTGAAGATGCTCACTCTGACATACTACTATGACACTCCTTCCCTAAAAACAATTCAGTAGAAATGCTTCCTCACGTCCAGTTCTTCGATAGTACGATATGATTTGCTGCTGCCAGGCGACTACAGCCAGAAAGTTCAAAACGCTGGTTTCTGAGCAGCAGGACAAAATCTGTGTGTAAAATCTTACTATGAATCTTATAAAAAAAATTCAGATTTTAATCAATATAAGCTGCTGCTGAATCAGGGTGATAATTAACAGCCTACACTCATGGCAAACACAGACAACATCACACAAACACACACACACACACATATTCATACACACACACACACTCACACTCAGGCGGCAGATGAAGGAGCGACCATAACGGTAAAAAAATATAATAAAAACCCAATTTAAACAAACATTAATGGATGACCTGAAGCTTACCAAACAATCTCCCAAGCAAAAATCTCAGCATTTTTAAGCCAACTGTCCTTACTAAGACGGGAAGCACAGCTAGCAGCAGTGTAGGAAACTTTCAGCATGTAGTTTCTCCTCATTGTCAGTCACTTGCTATAACTTTATGATTCATCTTCTCTCCACCTGCTGAGCTTACATGGTTACATGAAATGGTACATTCTTCCTGTTTTTTTAAAATACTTTTTATACTTTATGCAGTTTATTTTAAATTCTTTTGAGAATGTTGTAGTTGTGTGCCCACAGTGCTCACTATTTATTCAGATCTAAATGCTCTTTAATTATGATATTATGGAGCATTGTTGACAGATCCCCCCCCCCCGCAACCCCGAACCCCGAACCCGCCGCCCCAAGGCAATGAACCTAGAGGAAACACTGTACATGTTTACAGAAATGTACAGAAATCAGTAGCCTTACAGTTCGATCTTTAATAACGGTATCTTCAAACACGTATGTATCAGTTTGAATCCATCTTCATCTTGTTTATATCTGGACAGTATTCTTTTTTATTTTATTTTATTGTTTTTTGCTGCTATTATTTAGTATCTTTTTGTGCTGCTATTTAAATCTATTATTATTTTAATACTTTTGATCTGGCATTCGTTGTGGACAGCAGAATAGGTATTTCACTGTTCATTGTTTCATTGGGTAAACATCTTTCTCAATGTGCAGATGACAATAAACACTGAATCTTGAATCGTCTACTATTATTGTATTATCTTCTTCTACTCTAGAACAGAGGCTTTGTTTTGTTGACATACTTACAAGAATGTCTGTGGTGGTTTAACTATGCACCCTGCAGTTTAGTTTTGTATGTATTTCTTTTGGAAATTATAAAAAGTGCTATTCTTAGTCTAAAAATAGATAACAATATATAACAACACGGTAAAAAACTAGGAATGTCCTGATATTTATATCAGATATCGGTCCAATATCAGCAAAAAAATCAAATATAAGATTATATCAGCCTGCATCTAAAATCTCTGATATAAGCACTCCACTGTTCTACTTTTTTTATTTATTTAATTTAGTTGTAGAATATGCTTATGTTTAAGTTTTTTTTTTATGTATTTTTTGGGCATTTCTTGCCTTTATTGATAGGACAGAGACAGTGGATAGGCCCGCAAAAGGGGGTGAGAGAGTAGGGGAAGATACTCCGCAAACTGGTCACAGGCGGGACCCGAACCTGGACTGGCAGAAGCAAGCACACGGGGTGCCTGGCTGCCAACCACTCCGCCAAACCAGCACCCCAGGTTAGTTTAGTTCTTACCTAATATTGCTGACTACTGTTCTCTGAGTAATCTCAGTTGATCAAGCCTTTTCTTAAAGTCCATACTACAAAATAAGTAATAAACGCCTGTATGATTCCTGCTGATATCGGATTGATATCGGTATCAGCCAATACAATACAATATCGGTATCACATCAGAGGTGAAAAAGATATATCGGGACACCCCTAAAAAAACGTCCTCAATAACTGCGGAGAAGCTCCTTCATAGCCGCTAATTTGCACAAACGTTTAAGCCTCAAAGTGGAAGTTCAGTCTTACAGCCACATCTGGGTTATGTAGACCATCTAAAGGGGTTTGCTTGCAATTCCTCCACTTAAGTCCACTTTAATTGTGCATTTATAATCATCAGTAATCAAGTTTTGCCAAGTGCTGCACAGCGCCTACCAAGCAGGAAAAAAAGAATAAAACTGAAATTGCGTTGAATAAATAAAACTAAACTAATCTTGTTAACTACATGAAAAAAAGAAGTCAAACTAGCATCAGTAGCACAAACCTCCAACAAGGCCTTTCTATCATTAGAAGGAGAGTAATTCAAGAAAAAAGTAGAAAAACTTCAGTAGAGAAAAATGCTGGATCTGTATTCGGGTAACCATCAAAATCGAATCACTTCTTACTCTTGCCATGAGCATCACTCCCTGAAAATGTGATCAAAATTCATCAAGAACTTTTGGAGCTACCTTGGAGACAAACAGACAAAAACTGCCACTGACCTCCATCTTTGCTGCAATTGATCCATAAATGTTTGGATAATGTTAGATTATTATTTGACTGAATCAAAGCTAAAAACTCTCCAATAACGACAACCAGAGCTCCAACAGCACTGAAGCAGCCACTTCAGCAGACAGCAGTCAGAAACGCCTGGAGCGTTGACCGTAGTAACATTCTGTGTACAGTGTAAACACACTGATGCTACAGTACGTTTTATTAATATTTGTTTGCAAAGAGACAAGTATGTTGCAGGGCAGCTATTCCCAATAACCACAAAGTTTAGAGCTGCAAGATAGCTGAATGGAGTATTTATTAGGGCTGGGTGATATGGCCTAATAATAAAATGTTTTCTTTTTCTCCACAACACTCAATTTATGATTTCAATCCATTTTTTCTCTCTCAAAAAACAACAACTCCCAGCAACACAAAAGAACCATATGAGTCAAGTTTTTCCTTCATAGGTGTCAAAATATTTTCCCAAACCAGACAGAATTTCCTCCCTATAGTTATAGTGTTTGTCATAAAATGTTGATTATGTCATTCGAACATTTGCAGGTTTATCTAGTAAACACTGAAGGTTTTTTCACAGCACATTAACATCTCAGATCAAAATTCAATATCATGTAAAAACAAGTACAAGCTTTAGCATGTGCAAAGTCTGACAGAGCCTGCCTTCATAAAAATGGTAAATTTTCAGCATTTATAATTTTAAACATTACAACAACTTACAATTGAAGTAAATGAGAAAAAATAGCACCATGGGAAGGTCGAAATGCGTGGTATAAAATGAATTTAAAGGAATATTTTGCAGTTTTCAATCGATTTATTTCCCAGGCCTTGTATGTTTATTAGCAGTTATGCTATCTAATCTGTTATTAACTGTAATAAATGATAAATAAATACATATAAAGGTAGTGACCTAAATAGTATTTGCAGTAGGGAGAAGTTCTAAACAGGATACACGAAGTTAGTGTGCTCCATTTTTCCACATTTATTTTTCTTGCTCGGGTTAAAATCTGAATTATTTTTCCTCAGGGATGTTACCAACATATTAAAAACTTAGATATTTATTCATGGCATACACTTTAACTTCATATTATTGATACTTAGACAGATAATGGAGCTTTAAAGTGACAAATATTAACAAAAAACACGGATCTTAAGTCATTTTTTTAAACCAGAAGCTCCTGAAAGAGAGAATCAAGTCCGGGTTACACAGATACTTCTACGAGGTTTAGGTGTTTAAATAAAGGTTGAGTATTTCTGCAAGTTTTAGAAAGCTTACACTTTGCTATTAAAATTTAGTAATCAAATGAAACTGTCCATTTTCAGGTGCGTCAGATGTGTTTGATTATAACCTCGGCTGATTCTGACGTTGTGACACTTTCACTGTGAGTCTATGAGACTTTGGGATAGACACGGTGGGACAGAGATAGAGTCTGTTTACATCTGTCCGTCATTATGTTCATTAAGTCGTTTAGATAGACGACTGATTGTCACACTCTGTGAAGTTCCCATGACAGAAGCTCTGTGGACCAGCTGATCAACAGCTGATGTCGTCCTCGTCTACAGTTCAACACTTTTATCATTTTATAACAGCACAGAGTCGATGTGAATTATATGACTGTAACATTTATTCCTGATGATTTGGAGATCTGTTCAGAGGGCGTTTCAGGAGAATGTTTTGGTTTTAGAGGATTTTAGTGGACTAAATTCCTGAATAATAACTACATTGAAACTTACTGCGTTAAATTTCTTAGGTCAGGCTGTGAAATGAACTGTTTTATCAAAACCTTCTGCAATTAAATACTTTATCAACATTTTAAAGTCCAAGATCAACATTTTATTTGTTTACAACTCATAGAAATTCTGGGCCATTTGTTTTGTACCTCAAACTGTTTCTATGTTATGTTCATTTTTAGTATTTCTGTTATTGCCATATTTCCAATATTGTGAGTCCACAGTGATTTAAATTAAATAACAGTGTAATAGATTTTATTACAATGTTGGCTTTAGTTACCTCCACCAAGGAGGTTGTGTTTTCGGGGGAGTTTGTTTGTCCGTCCGTCCGTCCATGAACATAAATAACTCAAAAAGTAATGGACAGATTGAAATAGATTGGATAGATGAAATTTTCAGGAAATGTTCAGCATGGAAACAGGAAGAACTGATTCGTCCGGCTGCCATGACGAAAAATGTGATTTTAGTTATAAACTACTGAACTAAAATAGATATCATTATGAATTCAATTGCTAATGGCATGTTTTCATGGTCAAGGAATCTAAATATTTCGATGAAATAAAGGTAGGACTAATGCTTATGGTGAAATTCACAATATGGGTGAGGACTGTGGTGCTGGTGGAGGTCTGCGCTCTCCGAGTGCTTTTCTAGTTTGAACTGATTTACATCACAAAAACTAATTTCTGTTACACAGGAGGAGAGCATATAAATTGCCCATTTTAAATGCGAAGCATAGTTTGAAATACATTTATATAACACTCAATTTTTGCAAACAGTGGATAAGCTAATATTTCCAAATGCATTTCTGCTTATATCAATAATATTTATCAGGAGCAGAGACGTCCTGAACAAAGTGACTTGTTGCTTTCAGTGTGTGAGCCTATTTTGTGAGAAGAAGCTTCAAAACAAGAAAAACACGATTTAATTCTTGATAAATTAACATTTTTATTTTTAAATGTACCTGTGCGGTAGTGATGAAGTGAAGTGATTTGGTACATTTGTGAACATTTTTTTATATTACTGCTGATATGTGACAATATGACAGTCATTATATATTTAAACTTGACAATCAGTGTCAGCCGTGGGGAAAATATCTGATGACATAAAGAGCAGAAACATCAGCCATTTATATCCCATTATTCAAGTTTTATATCCACAGAGTGAATAACTGCACCTTAATGCTTCACCTCATCACTGAATGTCTAAATTTAATGAACATTACAAAATCAAATGATGTTTCCTTGTTTTCTTACAGTAAGAATGAAAGAAAAATGCCCATTTTACCAAATTTATATTTTCATAAGTTGATGTTTTTTTGTTTGTTGTGACTTAATTTTATTCACTGTGAAATTTGATTAGCTTAGACAGATCTTTTTTAATCCATTTGTAAAACTCCCTTATGGAAATTAAGAAGACTGATACTGTTATTGATTTTTTTTCACATCCTAAGTTTTTATTTTCTTTGGTTTTAGAGACCAAAATCAGTAAACACTCGTTCTTTTTATTGTACTGAAATATTGATGTTATACTGAAATAGGTTGCTTGGGGAAAAAAGCTTGTTAAGCAGCTATCGCACTTTGATGTAAATTTAATGTTTTCATATTAATGTTATGTTTATGATTATGTAAATAAATAAAGAAATAATGTAGTTGTCTTAAATAGAGCCTGAAAACTACAATCCAAACACAGGACATTTAAACTTTTCACTTTCTGCTGAATTACATAAAGTGCATGAATCAAACTTCCTGTAAATAAGATCACATGCAGCTCACTCCTCAGTCTAAAGGGAGGTCAGAGCCTTCATCAGACCCTCCTCCTCCTCCTCACCATGTGTCAGAAACACTTGTGCACAGGAGCAGGTGACTGGAGGTCCGGCAGCTGTCACAGTAACACTCAGCAGGTTTGGATGGTCGGTGAGGAAGAGGAGGGGAGTCTCTCTGCTCCATTCACACCAGCCGAACAATAACGTTATTATGTGTTATCTGACTCACGCTTTAATCCCAACAACAGAGTTTTGTTGTGTGGCCCAGATTAACTTTCAGCGCACTTCAGGCGGAGCTCAAGCTGAAACTCACACCTCCCTTCAGCTCCATGAGGAGAAAACGAGACTCGGACCCTTTGTTTGTGTCAGCTGTACTCACTCTCAGTCGCAGGTACTCGTTTAGCCCGCAGCAGCAGCTCTATCCACCTGATCTCATGTCGGAAACGACGGCAGACAAAAACACAACACTCCTGCAGAGACGGAGGAGTTTCCGCGAACAAAGTCAACAAAGTTTCCCCGTCGGGAGCGACGACATGCCCGCAGAGACCGAGAGGCTGAGCCGCTGTCCGGGGACGAGGCCGGGAAGTTGGGAAAAGTAGTCCAGAAAAGTCCGAGTGTTGTGGCTTTGGGCTGTAAATGCAAAGTGTGTCGCATTCCTCTGGTTTCAGACCAGAGCGGCCCAGTTTCATGACGTCACCGGGAGAGAGAGGGCGTGCGTTAGAGCGAGAGAGAGCGAGAGCAAGAGAGAGAGAGAGATTTTTTACTTTATCATTCTGTACTAATCTGTAAAAAATATAATAAATTATATTATTATCATCATCATTTATCATTATTAATGTATTTTCTTATATGTAAAAAAATCTAACTGCACAGCTTTGTTATTTTATCATTAATCTTCGGTTTTTCTGAATGTTTGTAACTTTTGTATTATATGTCGACTTAAAATTTAGCAATGTCAACTTGTGTTTTCCATACTAATAAAGCTTTTTAAATTGAATTGAAATGGAGAGAGAGAGAGGTAAAAACTAAATAGAATTAATATAATTATTATCATTATTCATGTATTTTCTTTCTTCTTATATTAACAAACAAATCTTAATCTGCACAGTTTTGTTAAATTGATAATTTAATTCCTGGTTTTCTCTGTAATTTTTGTGTTATATGTCGACTTAAGATTTAGCAATCTTGATGTTTGTTATCCTCACTAATAAAGCTCTTTGAATTGAAAATTGAATTGTGCAGAATAAGTAACGCTCATGTTAGATGAAGAAAATTATTTTGGGACGATACTGATAAAGTAAAAATTCCAAATGATGGTATTAAAGTCCAAATACATGTTTGTGATAATAGTCTAAATGTTGGGAAATGAGTCAAAATGTTGGGAAAAAGACAGAATGTCAATTCAGGCCACAAGAAAGGGTTAGAGTATGTATAAGGACTAGGCGATATGGCCTAAAATAAAATACATTTTTTTCTCCACAATATTCGATTCATGATTTCAATCAATTTTTTCCCCTCTCACAAAACAACAACAAAAAATGCCTGGAAAAACACGCCCAAGAAATCATAACAGAATGACCATAAATGAGCGGCTGCTGCCAACTAAAGGCTGGAGGCTGAACAACATCACAAAACAAATATCTACAGCAAATATGTTTTTTTATTCTACTGCCTCAGGCTGTAACAGAGCAACACCTACAGCTAATAATCTTAAAAGCAAAGTCAAGACCTACCTTTTAAACCAACACTATGTAGTTTTTCAAACATAATATAGTCCTTAGATATTCATTGCCATGGTCCACCACTTTACAATAAGTTGAATGACACCTCTGTCGTGTTCTGAAGTGGTCTGCATTGCTTTCACTAGCACTATGTAACTTCGGGGTGGATGGTGGGAACCCTGCCACACAAAAACTACAAGTTTGGACTGCTTTACGGCATAGGCTACGTCACTTCCCCCGATTCCCGATTTGTTTAAAACACGGAAGTGTCGGCGAAAGCCAAACGCGGAGCTGTAGTCATGGCGGAGGCAGCAAAGAACGCAAGAGAAAGAAAAGTTTATTTTGAGGATACCGAACAAAGAAAGCGAGAGAAAAACAAGCTGAATGCTCGGACCAGAATAAACATCGGTTCGGTTTATTTCACACTCGCTGGCGTGAAATAAAAGACGAGGAGGGATGTCCGACCGATGCCGACTTGGCCCTGTTATTGCTGGACTTGTAAGTACTTGTTGATTGTTTACCATCCGTACAGTATTCGTGAGAACGTAGCAGTAGGTAGTTTTGTTTAGACCTATTTCAAGTGTGTGATATCGCCAGCTCGTGGTTGTCTTTACTTTTATTCACTTTATCACTTCAACAGGACGGGGGCGGGGGCAACTTCACGGTAATAAAACCAAGTTGAACTTAGCGATTTTTAACATCGTCATTTAGTCAAAAATAAACACATTACCTCGTCGCTATCCATCCTGCAAACAGCCGCTGAAGACAGAAGAATACTTTTGAGTGAAGTCCTGGCTTCTGTGATTTGCCTACAAAACAAATGCACGCGACTGGCAGATCTGTATCCTTACGGCAGTATGCACGCGCTAGGGCTCATGGGTAGTTGTGTTCTCGTTCCGGTCAAGCGAGAATCTTCCGTAGTGCTGCTTTAAAGCTATGGTCTACGATTTGGAAGCTTTGTACATATTAATAACACCGTTTATAAGGCTGTTATGGTCCTATGGTCCTATCTACACAGTATAAAGACCAAAAAGAATGAAAAAAATCCATTCAGTATATCCGCTGAAAAGCTGCATACTAGCTGACCAATCAAACCTAAGAACCTGCGACTATTAATTGGTCCGTGAGTTAGTCCATGAGTCCATCCAATCCTCGTCTCCCTCACTACGCAGTACGCAGCATCTTGCCCATGGTCCCGCCTCCTCCCCTCTACCTCCGGTGAGCAGCTAGCAGCGTTAGCTACTGAACTATCATGGAGCCGGAAAAGCCTAGCGCCGAACCCGGGAATCCGCCTCCCTCTCCCAAGACAGTCTGGCTGCAGACCACCCTTCTCCTCTCCCTCTCCTCGTCTCCCTCACTCGCAGCACGCAGCATCTTGCCCATGGTCCCGCCTCCTCCCCTCTACCTCCGGTGAGCAGCTAGCAGCGTTAGCTACTGAACTATCATGGAGCCGGAAAAGCCTAGCGCCGAACCCGGGAATCCGCCTCCCTCTCCCGCGGGCCCAACGGAGCTCTGCCCGCGGGTGGAGGGACGGTGGAGGCCTGTTAGCGGGCTAACGGCTAACGAATAGCCTCAGCCGGCCGTCAGACCTTCAGCATCGGCCGTTTCGCCCCTGGTTGATCAGGTAATGGCTTTGTTTACTACAGTGTGAGATGTCTGCTGAATAACTCTGGTTAGTTTGTGCCTGCACGGGCTAATAACTTGTAGGGGAGCGGGTTAGCCTGTTAGCCGCTAATCGTTTGCACTGTAAGCTGAGCTGGGGAGGACAGGCTGAGAAAGATAAATCCTCCCCCACACTCGGCTCCGCTCTGGCGGCGCCAGACCCGCATTGCCGCCGGTCCAGTTGAAATGGCTACTGCTGTGTGTTATAAGGGAGATGTCTGTCGTGTTTGATACTTTCAGTTGAGCTGAGCTGTTTTTGATTGAGTTTGCTGCTGATATATTGTGCTAGTCGCTCGTAGCTCTGTCCGAGGGGGCTACATGAGGCGTCACGAGCTGGGGGCGGGATCTTGGAACACGGAGGGGAGAGGTGAGGGAAGGGGGGCAGGCTGCGGTTTCAAATCGTAGACCACAGCTTTAAGTCTGGTTTTTAGCTGATTATAGATTTTATTACTTCTTATTAATGTTATATTCATTTATAATTCTCTTAATCTGTTTAATTTATAAATTTCAATTCTGATTTATTATGCACTTTGTGCTACACATTTTTGCATGAAAAGTGCTATACATATATAGTTTGATTGATTGACTGATTGAACATACAAGTCCTCCAAAAGCTCCTTCTCAGTTTGTTAATTAAATTTAATGTAAAGCATGTGATGATGTGCCGTTTCATATCTCATTGTAACAGCTGTTTATTCATATCTTACTCTACCGTCACATTTTATCATAAATATCATACATGTTGAATCATTGGTCAGCAGCTCCTACGTTTGTTTGGGTGTTTTTTCTTTCTTTCTTGTGACATAATCATGTGGTAAACTTGGCACAGCACACTCTGAGAGCATGGCTTAAATTATGTCTGCCTGATCAGGACAGACTGCTGTGAAATACCAAGTCAGCCTGCTAACACAAACACATCCATCACTATGACACTGAAGAGGCATGCACACATTCAGCCAGGGGAAAAACTGCAAACATGCTCTTGAATTTGGCCGAGGATTGTCTGATAGCATTGTTCACAATAACTTTGAACGGCGTCTTTGTGTTCCGGTGTCTATTATCGTCTCTCTGTCAGACGTGAAGGTGTGACGGGCAATAAGGAAAAGGCCTGTTGACATTCCTGTCAGAGTGAAAATACAGCAGGAACAGGTCCACTCAACGTATCATAACCAGAAACACACAAACCTGCCAATCCCCAGGCTGAGTTCAAACAAAGCACGCAGTGTTTCAGCCAATGAGGGCCGACTTCCAGGAGCAGGTTGTGGAATGTGGAAAGGTCAACGATAAAGACGGCAGAGCGAGCACACACCAGCGAACCCTCACACACACACACACAGGCAGCTCGTCGGAGTTTCACAGCACCTCTGATCGCTGGACTAAAAGCACTAAATGTAAAAAACCAACTGAAGGAAGTTAATGAAGTTCACAGGAGAAGGGTAAAGGTCAGAGGAAGAGGTGGGGCGTTAATGAAGTCGATGCATCAGTGGTTTACAGAAGTTACATAAAAAGCTAAAAAAAACTAACAAAAAATAAATCAACACTCAAGAAAACGCTGACGTGAAATGTTTGCATTTGAAACTGTCCAAAAGAGGAAGTCAGAGGCCGTGCTGTGACATTTTATTAATGATTTTTCACTTTATTTGAACTAGGGCTGAACAATTAATTGCAAATTAGATAAAATCGCAATATGGCTCTTTGCAATTTTCAAATCGCAGAAGGTTCAATATTTTAAGCCCAAAATGTGCTGAACATTTTGGCATTGTTATGTAGTTTTTTGCAATTTCATGCCTATTTTTACCTTAATTCATACACTTTTTTCCCCGCTTTTACCTTTTTTTTAACCCAGTTTTTACAACTTTATGCCTATTTTACCCCCAATCATCTTTTTTTTGGCCACTGTCAGAATCATTTTTGGAATTATTACATGGTTTATGAAATTTAATTCCCAATTTTGCTGCCATAATCAATTTTCCTAAGCCACTTTTGGATTTTTTAGCCAATTTTTACCTTATTCCTATTTTGCACCTATTTATTAACCTTTTCTCGCTTTCATACCATTTTTACCCAGTTTTTACAATTTCATACCTATTATACTTCTGTTCTGCACTTCTCCACTTTTCTCCAATCTCTTATCTTTAGATTAATTTAATGTCTTATTAGTTTTACTATAAAAAGATTTACTGCTTAGGTTTGTTTAAGAATACATAAGATGAGGAACATTAAAACAATTGCAGAGTAAATCGCAATACTGGGGGAAAAAAATCGCAATTAGATTATTTTCTCTAATCGTTCAGCTCTAATTTGAACCAAGATGATCAAATCAAATCAGATAGGGGTGCCCCAATACAACTTTTTCACCTCCGATACAATACCAATATTGCAGCCTTGAGTATTGGCTGATACCGATATCAATATGATACGATATCAGCAGGAATCAAACAGTATTTTATTACTTATTTTGTAGTATGGACTGTCAGAAAAGGCTTGATCAGCTGAAAATACTCAAACAGAGAACAGTAGTCAGCAATAGTAGGTATGAGAAAAACTGATCCATTTGTTATTAACCAATACATTTTAACCTTAAACATAAGAATATAGTACAGTGAAATAAAATGAATGAAAAATGAATTAGAAGACCCTGAGAAGTAACCTCAAGAAATCCAGTAAAAACAAACCATATATTTTTAAATTGCAAAATAGCCACTGTGTTTAACTTAAACATAAGCACACTCTAAAACTAAGTTAAATAAATAAATTAAAAAATAGAATGGACTGCTTATATCAGAGATTTTAGATGCAGACCGATTTAATCTGATATTTGGGGTTTATTTGCTGATATCGGACCAATATCCAATATCAATATCGCATCTGGACACCCCTAAATTCAAATATACTTTATTGCCTAATTCAGGAAAATTTGTCAGAGAGCTGTGCCACAAACATTTTATCTATATCAATGCTATTAACAATCTTGCTAATTGATCCAATTCTTTAACAATTGTCTTATTGATTGCTGCGGATTTGTCATGTGGGCAAATGTTGGTCTGTAGATTTTCAGTGTCAACAATGTCAAACACATATCACAGCATAGATATGTGCTTCTGCCAGCTGCTGGTGTTTCCACGCACTTAATGTTGTGCAGTAGGCGCCTTTTGTAAAAAATAAAACTACAATTCTGACGTTAGTGAACCCTGTCAGTGGAGGGAATTGATAAGGGAACTGATTAGCAAAAAGACTTAAGATATTGATTCTCTGATGGAGCTGTTAACGATTCTCAACTGGAATTGGTTTTCGATTCCCATCCTGAGCCACAGATGCCCCCAACAGCCACAACAACACATCATCAGGCACAACAACATCAGCAATCACACAACAAGACATAACATAACATAATGCATAATAAAAAAACATAGGTAGGAATGAATTAATTCTTGAAACAGTAATTTTGAAGTGAGAGATTCTGCATCGCCTTCCCAAGGGCAGGAGGTTAAAGCACCACAGGCGTAAATATTACAGCTTGAAACGGCAGTGTGAATGGGGCTACAGTCTATTTGTAGCCCCATTCACACTGCTGGGAGTTGTGACTTTCTTTCTGTGTTCAGTAAAGTCTACAACATGCAGTTTAACAGCATCAGTCAGTTTTTAGTAACATTCACTGTTGGCTTCTCACCTGCTGCTCCTGTTGAGATTGTGAAGAAGTGCAAACCAACACAAAAGAGTCATCTCTGTTTGTCAGCACTTTTCTAACAAATGAGAACAACATATGGTTCAGGATACGGCTGCATACATTAACGCTTTTGAATCAAAATTGCAACTTCAGACAACGCAATCATGTGATTGCCAAAGTCGCAACTTTTGCAGTATTCCTGACTGACGCAGGATCTGTTGTGAACTATTTTACACATACTTACAATTACACATCCTTTAATAATAATACAATATTATTTATCATCAATATTAGGTGATGTATAAAGTGTTATGTGCTTTAGACAACTTATTTCCTTACTGTTGTCTATATTGTAAACATAATGAATATTGCACTGAAGCTTGATTTAAAGAAAATTTGTAAACAGAATTGGAATCACAAAATCTGCCAGAAAAATCATTTCCTAAAACAATCAAGTCAACAGGCCATACTGGTGTCTTGTTAAATGCAGGACTCTTATTAAAGGTTAAATGACTCCCTGTCAGAGTGTATTGTTGCGTTGTGCTGCCACTTAAGCTTCAATGAATGGGACAATCTTTAAATAGCATCAAGTTCAGTCGTGGCATCTGTGCAGGAGGTCATGACAAAGCATGAATCAGCGACTTAAACTGGTATACTGGTTCCACTGTTACACAAGTTACAGCCTACTTTTGGATAAAAACAGGATTTTGTCAGAAATATACAACCAAACTCACAGTAACATCATACACTTGTGTCAAACTGGTATCTGACTTCGAGTTCACTGTCGGTGGACATTTTCATGTATTCATCCCTGAAAATTCTGGAAAATGTCAGGCATGCTTCCCTGAAACCATCCTGTGTTTGTCATTTTCATGTTCAGGAGATGTCTGGTCCAGTTTTTGACCCTGAGACCTCTTTTACACACACCTGACAATCCCCCAACTTGTTTGTGTGAGGCAGTGATTCCCAAACTGTGGTACGAAAAGTGACATAGGGGCATGCGAATACCTGTTGGGTTTCAAACAGTGGTTTTAGTAGCTAAAGTTTAAACTGGCAAATGTTTGTATCATGAGTTTTGATAAAGTCCTGAAGTGTTTGCAGAGAGGCTGGAGGATAGATTTGTGTGGCCTCTTGGAGAAGGAAATCTGTCCTGAATTATCTACGATTCTCATATTAACACACGCTCAGCCAGACAGCCTTCACAATAAAACTATGGTGAGTTTGTACTTTTTAGTTTCTAATTCATTAATGAATATGTTTCAGTAATGTAAATTTCTATTTTCAAAAAGTGAGCTGGTGTTGCCCAATGACATTGCTGGTAAATAAATCTATTCAGCAGGGGTGGGAGAAAAATTGATTCACATAAGTATCAGAATTTTTTGTTTGTCGATTTTTAAATCAATTTTTTGTTCAAAAATATTTTTTTCCAAATGTAAATGCTTCATTTTATTCAGTGTTAATAAGCCACTTTTAAATGCAATCCAGGCTTTTAAAAAGAGAGCATAAACAGCTGGTTAAAATATATTGCTAAAAAAAATCTTTAAAACAGACTCACATGTATGTGTATTTTTCCTGATATAGACTGTAGGCATCATCATTGTTCATCTTTTGCGCTGGCGTTAAAAAAGCTAACTAAAGATTTCAAAAATCTTAGAATAGTAATTTAAATCGAATCCGGACCTAACAAAATCATAAAAATCGAATTGTGAGAAAAGTGTATTCAGCCCTACTATTTAGTGAGTCTGGAAGAGTCTTAGGGCCATTTTAGATGGAAAAAAATTTTTTTGGGAGGTTAAGATTAAAGTTGAAATGATGAGAATAAAGTCAGAATTCTGAGATAAAAGTCAAAATGAAGAGATAAAAGTTAAAATGTCTACCATGAAGTTGAAATACATTTTTTATAAAAGTCAAACTGATGAGATTAAAGTTAAAATGTCAAGAAAAAAAGAAAGTGAACATAAAATGTATTTCGACTTTATTCCCGACATGTCCGCCTTTTTCTTGATATTTAGACTTTTATCATAAAATTCTATTTTGACTTTATTGTCGTCATTTCAACTTTCATATAGAACAGGAGTGTCCAAACTGTGGCCCGGGGGCCAAATGCGGCCCGCTGCCCATTTTAAATTGGCCCCCAAAACAGTTGAGGAATCAAGACATTTTGATTACAGCAGTAAATACCATCAATCATGCACATTTTCTGCTGTATTTACTTTACCACAAGGTCTCATTTACAAAGTATATTAAAATATTCATCTTCAAGCACCAACATTCTTGCAGTTTACTCTTGTTTTGTGTCTGAAAGTGAAGATAAGATGTCAGTGTCTCCCATCTCTGCTGCTCAAAAGGTCTCGTCCATACTTGGTGTAAATCTAGTAATAGCCCAGGGTTACAAAGGCCCCTTGTCAGGTGATAACCCACCCATTAACCTTAAAACTTTAACATCAATACACTGAAAGTGAGGCGCGGAAAGTGGCTCAGTTGTCCATGTATTCCTCTTTATGTGGTCCTCCATGAAAAAAGTTTGGACACCCCTGATATAGAAATTTTGACTTTAATTTCAACTTTGACAAAATCATTTTCTCCATCTAGAATGGCCCTAACACTCTTCTGTAATTGAGAAATAATCCACTTTAAGAGATTCTATTTGTATGTTATGCATGTTAAATGTGGGAGGTGGGAGTGGTGGCAGGCTTACAGACGCATTTCTTTTTCTAGCTGCTTTAAGAGTGAAAGAGTTGGGGGTACATGGCTTGAGTGTCTGAAGGTGAAGAGGCTTTGGAAAGTTTGGGAACCACTGATGTAAAACATCCCATGATTAAGGAAAAACTTGCTTGATGGAGAATCAAGAAAAACAAGTTAAGATTCTTTTGTTTCAGTCAGCAGCTGAAGATAATACAGTGTGGAAGGGGCAGCAAAGAGCCAAACATGAGGGTGCTGGTGTTGAAATAAGTTACATGGTGAGCAGAGACTTTCGGGCTTCACTTCAGCTGCAAACAAGATTTATCAAGATAATTTGTCTGGTGCTGCTGCAGCCAACTAGCATGATTAAACAGATCCTGTTAGGCTTCTTGTTGAGACAGGTAAAACCCTCTGCGTTTAATCTGAATGCACTGCAGACATTTGAGGGCAATCAGACACTAAGACTTAAAAAGGATCAGCTGATCAGCAGGTCAGGCAAATGTTGGACCTGCTGACAGTAAAGTGACAAATATCACATCCCTGCAGGCAGTCACATCTGTCTTCATAAACATGATGATGAAACTTCTCAACATGACTGTCGTGTTGAACATGAAACACTCAGTAATGCCCATGATTCAGTGCAGCACCTGCCATCAGCTCTATAATCAACGTTACACGCTGATGGCATGCTGTCAAAACCCGAGGTGACGTCAATGTGAAGGAGTCAAACATTCTGTTGTCCGGTGCTCGGATATTTCTGTCTGCAGAGCAAAACACAGTAATAAATATTCAGACTGACATACAGCCAGATCGACTCTATGCAGCAAAATATTCTTTCAACAGCAAAATTTGGACAGGCACAGTGAAGAGTCACATTACCCTCCATTGTTAACAAATACAAATATGTTGTCGATGTGTAATTAAGGGCAAGTGACAACAAGTATTTAGAGATTGTAGGGTTACATGCCAGAATACATTCCAGATTTACTGCGTGGTTTTATGAGGAATTTAGGATTATATAATTAAATAAATCAAGTAGAATAGAAACTGGTATATCTACTCACCTGTGAAACCGAAGCAGAAATACTTTAAATTTTATAAAAACACTGTAATATCACAAATAAGTTTTCACACTGAGAGGTGGTGAAAAAGTTTGTGCATTAACAAAATAAAAAAGACACTTTTGCAGTAGAGACAGCAGGGTTGGACATTAGCTTTAGCTGCTTCTGTGATTAATTATCTACAAACCACTTTATTTTTAACTTCAACTTTGTCTCAAACGTCCAAGTTCTGTAAAGATCAGAGTCCACTGCAAGTGTGTTTGTCAATTTTCAAGTAAAGACATCTAAAACACTTATTCTAATCCACATTCAATTAACAAGTCCACATACTAGGCATGTCCTGATACAACTTTTTCACCTCTGATACGATACTGATGCTGCAGCCTTGAGTATTGGCCGATAACAATATCGATCCAATACGATATCAGCAGGAATCAATCAGACTTTTATTACTTATTTTGTAGTATGGACTGTAAGAAAAGGCTTGATTGGGTGAGATTACTCATAGAACAGTAGAAAAACAGACCCATTTGTTATTAACCAATGGGTTTAATAAATTGTTGTGAACCTTAAACATAAGAATATAGTACAATAAAATAAGATAAAGATAAATAAATAAGACTCTGAAAAGTAACCTCAATAAATTCAACAGAAACAAACAACCACTGTGTTTAATTTGAACATAAGCATATTTTACAACTGAAATTAATCAATAAAAAGTACATTAGAATGGACTGCTTGTATAGGAGTTTTTATATCGGCGATTTTCAGATGCAGGACAATATAATCCCATATTTGTTTTCTGCTGATACCGGAACGATATCAATTTCGGATCAGGACAGCCCTACCAGATACATTTCTTACTATAACAGACTCCAAACTATGGCCCAGGGGCCAAATAAGGCCCACTGCCCATTTAGAATAGCCCCCTGGAACAGTTAAATGAATATAGACATTTTGATTACAGCAGCAAATACAATGCAAATTTTCTGCAGTATTTAATTTGTCCAAAGGTCTCAGTTACAAAGTAAACTGCAATAATAATCTTCAAACACCAACATTTTTGCAGTTTACTCTTGTTTTGTGTCTTAAAATGAGGATAAGCTGTTGGTGTCTCCCATCTCCACTGCTCAGAAGGTCATTCTTGCCCTGACTAGGCGTTAATCCAGATAAAGAGGTTACAAGGGCCCCTCGACAGGTGATAACCCACCCCTAAACCTTAAAACTTACAGTTAAATACGCAAAAAAAGAGGTGCTGCATGTGGCTCAGTCATCCATATATTCCTCTTCATGTGGCCCTTGATGTAAAAAGTTTGGACACCCCTGCTTTAAGGAATCAAAAAGCAGAATAAAGGCACTGAACTGCTTGTAATGATATGAAAATATCTGCAAATGAACCTAAGATTTAGGTTTCAAATCTGCTTTGGACAAAAAGAAAAATCATTTAAAGACACCCTTTAAGTTAAATTTATCTCATCTCATTGGCAGATTGTTTTACTTATCACAAGCAACTTTGGCTTTATTTTTAGTTTTTACATCCCTGTATAAGATATTAATTCAGACATATAGGAAAACTCCGGCTTAGAATCAGTCTTGCGAGGTATTCTTGACTTGAAATTTGACAAATACTCTCACCAAGATCTGAGTTTTTGCAGTGTCTTGAAGGCATCCTGTTTTTTTAAAAGGCAAAATAATCCAAAATTGAACAAACTAGGCACTTTAACTGTGAAGAAACTGTTAAAAGAAATTGTAAAATCATTTGTTTACTGGACTTTTTATTTCCTTTACATCAATTCAGCTCATTGGTTGAGCACATTATCCATAAAAAAGCAGTTTGATTTCAGAAAACATCCAGAAATTAATGATATTTTCCTTTAAGCTTACTCAGCAGCACTTAAAAGCTGAATGATGGTTGAACACTAGCAGGACCCTGAGAAAGAAGCCCCTGCTCATTCACTGACAAACAGCACAGCAGCAGAACTCCCGCCCGTGTCGTCCAGACTATTCCAGTGAGAAACTCAAACAAAAACACTGCTTTCCCCCCTCGTTTCACCTCCCACCGTTACATACTGCCATTCATAAGCAGTGCAACACAGCTGAGGTGTAGCATCGCTCCGTCCAGAACTGTCTTTGCATTGTGTGCCAGTGTTTGTGAAACATCCAAATCTCTGCGAACATGCAGGCCTGAGCTTGATTTTTCAGGAGGGAGTCAAAGGAACTGAGCCAGGAAATACAAGATCAAAACTCCACACCATGACAGAGCCAAAAACAAAGACCAACAGGGCAGAACTGCACTAACTTTATCTATTGGAGGAATGCTGAATCTTTTATTTTTGTAAATCAAGCACCGTTGGCTTGGTAAAGTTTATAATTACATATTTAATACCGTTCTTTATTAACATCTACCGTGATTTGCCATAGTCATGACTAAACGTGCATGCAGGGTCTCCATTGGTCACAAACTGTCACCATTATTTCTATCCTAGCCAAATTCACCATTATAGAAACTGCTCCAAAAACATTTCCCCTCCCTCAGGCTGCTGTTGTGCTTTTTTTGGATCACTGCTGCAAATACCAAGGATGACAATGTGAGGAAACGCAAAGCAGGTGTAGCAGACAAACACAACTTCTGAACATCTGAAGGTTTTTGTGACAAAGGTACAGAGAGACATTTATTTTGAATTTAAAAAATGCAGAAAATAGCTTTTCTGGGTCACCATGCATTAATCTTTTTCACTACGTCAGCGCAACTATACTCGGCTGTTTCGGTTTTCCATGAACCCCAAGTTCCACATAGTCCAACCAGTCTGTGTATGCCACACACTTAGGCGCACCCGAAAGCCAACCACACACCGAACGCAACAAAAGCGACCATGGCGACCTATGCGATCACTCTCCGTGTAGAGTCAATGTACAGCTGTGATAGGGCAGGGTTAACCCTCCTGCAATGCGACGGTTGTCATCAAGGCAATCACCTCACTCTGTCCCTAAAGTTGAAAAAGTTGAACTTTTCAGGTGATGTTCTTTGTGGCTGTGCGACAACAGCCAATCAGCGGTGTGTGGGTGCATGATTGACACCCATTACAGACAGTTTTTATTCCGGTGTAGGTACCATATCTGTCCTCCCAGCCTGCGCCTGCTGATGACGTTGCACATCCCAACATCCCTACTGGCTGTGATGATGTTCCTGCTTTGTCATTGGTAAGATTCCACATTAGCAACAAGAAAAAGAAGAAGACAGCGGAAGACGACGAGATGAACAACAGGAATAGTGAACAATATAAAGTTCCCAAAAAAGTGTGCTTGTATACAAAGAGTGAAGTTAAGAACAGAGGAAATCTTCAATGGGACATGAGGAGACATTTGATGTAGATTTCAGTATTTTTTTTTTTCATCCAGAAATGTGTGACTAAAGTATTCAGTATTAAAAGGAACATCCATTTGTGTAATTTCTATTAATAATTACCATACTTATCTATGGAAAATATGTTAAAATTCTTGCAATTAGGATGATGTTGTGACAGTTACGTTATTTCAAGACAGTTATGTATTTGAATATTATGTCATTTAATCATCCAATCTATCTAGTGTAGCGTAGTTTGTCCACGTAGAATTGCCACAGATATGTGACATCATCAGCAGGCGCAGGCCAGGGAGACAGATCTGGTACCTACACCGGTTAGCAGAGTAACAATCCATGTCCGTGTGGGAAACACAGACATTACTTCACCTAGACGGACTGCAGAAAATTTAGGCGATGCTGCTGCAGGGCATCAGCTGCAGTGTTCTGTGGTTGGTAGGTAAGTTGAAAGGATATAGTTGGAATAACGTCTGCTTTTACATCCTTTTATGTGATCTGATTTATAAACTTAAGTGGACATAACGTCACCGAGCGATGGTGACCAAAATGAGGTTTTTACAGACACGCGAAACGACTTCAGTGGGTGATGCAATTATGGTCACAAAGTCATGTTTGGTGTGAACATGGCATAACAATGAAGACCCATCTACCTTAAAAAGGTACTGTAGTGTATGGAAAACTAAGCAAGAAGTAACCGAACTGTTCAAGGCCGTGCAAGCTGAACACATGTCACAAATAGGAAAGAATCAAAGACAGAAGAAAAAAAAAAACCTTTATTTGCACTTTAAAGAGCTACAAACAGAAACAGAACATAATGTGGACAGAAAATGGCTATTTTATGGAGCTTGCACTGTTTCAGGAGAGTAAGCTCCAACAGTTTAATACAGATACAAGGATACAAGGAAGTTTGTTTGTCATTGTGCAACAGGTTGTACAATGAAATGAAATTAAACTGTTGCTTCAAACCAAAACGAAAACAAAACCATCAGACATGGAGGAGTTGCAGACGGTGCATTGAGCAACATCACAGCCAGAGGGAAGAATAGATCAATCAATTGATCAATCAATCAGTCTTTGTCACTTTACATGTCACAAGTACAGAGCAGTAAAGTTTTTCTTTACAGTAAAGAGCATAACAACCCGTCCAAGAACATACAAAGACAGTCACATGCATGGGGAGACAGGATTGGGATGACAGTCGGGTCGCCAGCAGAGCAGTGCCCCATTTTCTTAGATAGGAAAAGGGAGACATCAGGAAGAGAGGAGGAGGAGGGAAAAAAGCATACACTTTGCCCTGCTGAGCACAGTGTGAGATCAGGAAAAAACACCTCATGATTAGACAATTTCAACAAAAATTGCAAAAGCTGCTCCGTCGTCTGGTGGTACAGCAGATACTTCTGCACAGTGTTGTCCTCCAGTATCCTGCAGGTTCTGCACAGGCACCTCGGAGCGTCGGTGGCGTTTGGTCAGTAAGCGAAAGGTTGCAGGTTCTTGCCAAGCTCCTGTGGTCACATGTCGATGTGCCCTTGGGAAAGACCCACGCTGCTCCCACTGCTGCATCAGGTGTGTTATGGGTGTGAATGTGTGAGTTGACACTGATGGACACCTGATATAAAAACTCCATCAGTGAGTGAATGGGTGTGAATGTGTGGATGTGATCTGAGAGATGCAGCCGTTTGAGCTTTTCTCATCAAGCAGAGACACGTGAAGTCAGGTTCTCAGTTGTGTTGATTCACAGGAACGTAAAACTGTACACTTGCTCTACCTCAGTTCCACTGATGCTCTTTGGTCTTACTGACGTCGAGCAGTGAGTTGTTTTCTGTGCACAAGTCCACAATAGGGCTGGGTATTTCCAGCAACTTCACGATACGATACGTATCCCGATACTAAGGCCACAATACGATACACGTAAATTGTGAACATTGACTTAGCTTTAAGCAAAATTCTTGACAAATTTAGTTTTTTCTTATAAGAACAAAAAGAACAAGGATGAGTTTTAAGTGGTTCTACAACTGGAGAGACATAAATTCAGATCCTAAAAGATGGTAGACCTAAGTTCAAATTTAGAACATACGCTTCATTATGTAGCTCGTCTTCTACCTTGAACTGTGCCACTGTTAACATTACCAAAAGTGTATTTACAACAACTGTCAAAATATTTAGGCTGTATCAATTCTGTAGAATCTGCATTGATACACGTATCCCAAAGGAGTGCGATACGATATTTTGCCGTATCGATATTTTGAGCACAGGCCTCGTCCACAAGATGGTTGATTTCTCCCAAATAGGAAGTGACATCATTGGTAGAAATCCAGATAATAGAGGTATCATCTGCGAGCTTCACAATCGAGCTTTCTCCACGTCAGGTCAACATCAACAGAAATTTACTTATCAGCAAAGACAGATTATAAACATTTAAAGCAATTATCTGCTGCGAGCACTATCAGACTGACACTATCGTCCATACCTAACAGTCAGCAGCTGAATGACAGATTGTCTTAAGTACATAGTTCAACACACAAATAAGAAAAGGAATATATTGCCTTTATTTTGTCTTAAAATGATTGGTCTGTCGCAACCCTGTTTCAATCACACAGCCCCCACCATCCTGTGCACAACCCTCATGAGTTCAGTTTCCACACCCACGATCCATCCAGCACCAATCGCCACTCATCCATGCCCTGCGTCGTTCAAACTCTCCTCCAGGAAGTAGGATATCTGTGCATGTCAGCAGACGCTGCTCTAGTGGGCAGTCAATGAGGAAGACCGGCATACTCGTACGTTGTATCGTTGATCCAGTCCGCTTCTTTGGCTTTGTGCTGCAGCTCTGCGCGTCCTGGTGTTCAAAGTCCACGTCAGACAACAACAGATTATACCTGGGGAATTATTTCCATGTGGAAATTTCGGGAGGAGTGCCTGTTTCTCTTCTGGGTCTGGAGTCTAACAGTTGGGTGGAGTGTCCACTAGGTCTGAACAAGTAATTGCAAATTAGACTAAATCGCAATATGGCTTGTTGCAATTTTCAAATCGCAGAAGGTTCAATTGTTTTAGCCCAAAATGTGTTGAACAGTTTTTGGCATTGTGATGTAGTTTTTTGCAGTTTCATGCCTATTTTTTACCTCTATTTTTACATTTTTTTCCCACTTTTGGACCATTTTTACCTTTTTTAACCCTGTTTTTACAACTATATGCCTATTTTGCCCCCATTCATCTTTTTTTGGCCACTGTCAGAACCATTTTTGGAATTTTTTAAATGATTTTTGAATTTAATTTAAAATTTAATTCCCAATTTTGCTGCCATAATCAATTTTCCTAACCAATTTTACCCAGTTTTTACAATTTCATATCTATTTTGCTTCTGTTCTTCACTTCTGCACTTTTTCTCTAATCTTTTATCCTTAGATTAATTTAGTGTCATATTGGTTTAACTATAAAAATATCTACTGCTTATGTTTGTTTAAGAATACATAAGATGAGGAAGATGAAAACAGTTGCAGAGTAAATTGCAATATTGGGGGGAAAAAAAATCGCAATTCGATTATTTTCTCAAATCGTTCAGCCCTAGTGTCTACTAAACGACTGACAGACTGACCACAACCAACTACGGGTCTGTGAGTGCTTCTTAAGTGGGTGTTGATATATGAATGTCTGATATTGAACGCCAAAAAGATGTTGATGTGTTATTTTCCTTGTTTAGTGAAGAGAGTGGGTCCGTGGTAAAACCCGGAATGGATTTCCGTTGCAAATTCAGATTTCCTTTTGTTTGTCCTGGATTGGACTTTGTGGGTGATTTATTTTGAAAACCTGGAACAGACTTTTTATTTGAAGTAACTGAACTGAATCGACAAAGGTGCACACATCTTTTGGTTTTGGGGTTTTTATACCTTTTTTTGCATATTGCATTGAATCTAATTTTAAAAAATCAGCTTTGTCTTGGCTTTTCTTTCTGTTTGATTTTGCATGCTATTCCCTTGTTTTTGCTTTGCATAAATTATTGTTGACATTTAGATTTGTTTTGTGCGGGCAACTAAAAAGGTTTTGTTTATTTAATTGTCAGACGTGACTCTGACTGGCACAACAGACTAAAATCCGTTACAAAAAGTGGCACCCCAGACGGGAGACACCGTTACAGGTCTTTGAGCAGAGAAAACAGAAAACATGCTAATGTGTGACCAGGATAACATTAGAGCTAATCATTAGCTACAAATCAAATTCTTCAAATGTTTGCCCCCTCATATGATTCACTCCACTCTGACCTTAAACCCAGACTCTACGGCTGACACGAAGTCTCCAAAACATGCTTTGTTATGATACTGAATATTTCTTTTATTCATTCGCTGTTCTTGCCCCTGTTCCCGAGCACCTACAGGGCTGTGTTGATGTTGGCTCCTGTCGTCATTCCACAGAGGATTTTCTTTTCCTCTCGGGCAATAAGCCTGGCTCCTTTCCCCCATCACAGTGAGGAATCATAACCAAGCTTTTTTTCACTTCTTCTCATCTTCACCAGGGCTCATTTAATCTGTTACCACACGTCCGCTTAGCTCGACCCCTCGTCTCCAGACGCCTTTTACTGTTTTCATACAGGGGGGCAGAGCACCACGTCTGCCTGATGGATCATTTGACAGTTTTTATCCTCACATGTTGGCTTTGTAGGACATCTTGTTAAAAAATAAAGACTGATCAGACAATATCCAAAAACAGAAGACAAGAAAACAGGTCAAATGAAATAAAAGTCCTCTGTTGTAATGAGCTCAGACTTCTTTCTTCACTGGCCCCTTGATATGAGGTGGAGTTGGGGATTTCTGCACACGATGCTGTTTTCTCTGTAGATGCAGTTGTTTGGCTTTCAGCCTTCAGATGAATCTGGTCCAGCCAGCGTTGGCTCGGCACCTCGCTTCCTCCTCCTCGTTCTTTCTTTCTTTCTCTCTCTCTTTCTGGCACCAACACCCAAAACGACCGCCGTGCAAGGGAAAACATCCACTTTCATCTTCTCTGCCCCTCCCTCCTTCTGCTAACTTTCCCCCATTTCACACTAAGACACACACTCCAAACCCTTTTTTAGTACCTCGCCAAGGAGGTTATGTTTTTTGCCGGTGTATGTTTTTTTTTTTTTTTTTTGTTAGCAAACAACAAACTGGACAGATTTTGCTGGAATGTTCAGGAGATGTTGGTAATGGACCAACTTAGAAATTACTAGATTTTGGTGGTGATACGTATATTTGTCTGGATGAAAAAATAAATCAGAAATGTAAAAAATCCCATGTTAACATTTGGTGGAATTTAGTTATTATCCTTGTTTTAAGCTGCATTCACACCGAACACAACTTCATGGCCATGTCGCCCACTTAAGTCGTGTCACATGTCTGTAAAAACCCCATTTTGGTCACCATCACCTGTCACCGTCTCTCTGTGACGTCATGTCTGTTCGAGTTTCACCGGGATCATATCATATATCATATAACAGGATGCATAAGCTAACATTATTCCAACTGTATCCTTTTCACTCACCTACCAACCACAAAACACTGCAGCTGATGCCCTGCAGCAGCATCGTCTGAGTTTTCTGTGGTCCGTCTAGGTCAGGGGTGGGCAACTGGCAGCCTGGGGGCCACATGCAGCCCTTCACCTCACTCAATGCGGCACACCAGTCATTTCCAAATAAAACTTAAAAAAAAAAAAAAATTTGAAATATGATGAAAACACAACAACAACTAATAAATATGCCTTATCAGAGTTCTACTTAATGCACGAATTGGGATAGGTGATAAAATATTTCTAATAACTTTAGATTGCTGGTACATGCTTGGTTTTTTACAAATTGTAGGAGGTTTACTTTGCCATTATTGTATCTCAAAATATCTTTTTGAGGCATTAAAATAAGATAGATAGTATCAGTAAAAACTGTATTTTGAAACAATTATAAAAGTAATATATTTGTGCTTTTAAAACTGGTAAACATTCATTATTTTGTTGCATTGAAAGAAGTTTAAATTGGTTTTAGTTACATGTCATACTAATTTAACTGTGAATTTTAATTGTGTTTGAGTTAAAATATTTTTATGTTTGTATATTCCTTGTTTGATGCTGTATATTTGCTATTTTATTCTTTATTTATATATTTTTCTCACTGAAAGTGCCCCATAATGTGTAACAGTGTGGCCCTCAGGCACTGAAAAAAAAGTATGCAGCCCTCTTGGTAACCAAAATTGTCCACCACTGGTCCAAGCCGAGCTAATATACTCACTAACTTGTGTTTCCCACACGGACATAGATAGTTACTCTGTAGTCCAGAATAAAAACTGTCAGTCACAGGTACCGTCACATACGCACACACACACCGCTGATTGGCTGTTGCCACACAGCCACACACGACATCACCTGAAAAGATCAATTTTATCAACTTTGTTGTCAAGCAACGAATGACGTGTCGCTTTGAACGTGGCTGTACATCGACTTTACATGGAGAGAGGTTGCTGAGGATGCTCAAGTCGCATTCAGTGTGTGGGCACCTTTACAGGATAATATGGGATCCATGTCTCTGTCATTAAGGTAAATTTAATCTGGATCTGATCCAGAATGACATAAAAGAAAACACTGAACTTTATAATGGGAAATCCAATTGATGACATTCAATAATTCATATATAATCAAAATATTAAGTGATGTTCCCGAAGCTTGTTGTGTTCATACAGGACAACAACCTCCATGTACGTGCAGGGTTTGGTCTGCATCCTGACACCATTGTGGATCTGGTGATCGAGAATTGTATTCTTTACAGGGTTGTGGAAAAGCCACTGCTGTAACTGAGCTGCTTGGCGATGGTCTGTGCTCTCCGAGTGCTTTTCTGGTTTACTCAAGCCAACATCTCTTATCTGTGAAGGCTGATACCAGGACGAGCCCTTCTCACACTGCATTCATGCAAACTCTGTCATCATTACACCTCAAAACATTCACATTAAATCTGTGAGGATGTGATATCTGTGTCAGTTAGCAGTGCGATACGGTGCTGGCTGCTCTTGAGGAAGCATGATGCTTCATTCACATGAAAAGGCAGTCACACACTCACAGTTCAACCTTTTCCTAATGATTCTGTGTGACTCCTCTCACCAATATTGTGCCTCTGGTACTTCCTCTGGAGACAAATCAAACGAATGGTCAACTTATCCCACATTCAGTCTCCACAGCGTGAACAGCGGAGGCCAAACATGGCAGGGGTGTAAATATTATGGCCTGAAATGATCCACAAACGAGGCTTAGAAGACACGAGATGCTCAATGACTTCTTTCTTGCTCATTGATTAAGACGTAAACTTTATGAGGAAGCAGGAAGGAGCTATAAAAACACGCATGGCAGGGCCGAAGAAGAAGGCAATGATTAAAGGCTGAAAATAAAACATCCCCTACAAATTACCAGCAATAATTCTTCATGCTTACTGGACCATCCACAGCTTTAGCCTCTCTCTGCCTTGCTGATTGGAGTTCAGGGACGATGCCCCAACAGCAGCTGTGTTTGCCCCTCTCCCTCTTTAAGAGACCCTCCTCCATCCTCCATCCAACATCAACATCCACCCCACCATCAGCTCCACCCCCTGCTGGACATGTCCATCAACAGCCATCTTCTGTTCCTGATTGTTTCAGCCTCCCTGTTGTGATCCTCTAAAACTCTCCTCCTCCAAACCTGAGATCTAAAACTGAGAAGACAGTTAGCAGGGGGCTGCTTTGAGTATCTTCGGCCAGAGTGGATTCAAACTTTGCTTTTTCTTTTGGTTGTTTATGCAATAACTGTGCAAAATGATACAAATAACACTATAATTTAGTAGCATTGTTAATAGTCCTTTCATGGAGCAAATCAACCCAGAGACAAATGCTCATGAAGTTCAATTTTTATGATAAAAAGTGAAGTTTTGGGTCATTTTTTTAAAATAAATACCAGCGCCCCACTAAAGCTGAACGATTTAAGGAAAAGATCTAATTGTGATTTTTCTGTCAGATATTCTGGTTTTAGTTCGACTCGTGATTTTCTTCAAATCAAGCTTCAGTGCAATATTCACCATGTTCACAGTAAAGACAACAGTAAGGAAATTAACGATCAAAGCACGGATCACATTATTCATCATCTAATATTGATGATAAATAATCTGTTTTCATTATTTTAGGGATACTCCAACTTCTACTCCTAAAGGCTTTGGGTTATTGACCTGCTTACCAGCACTTCCGTAAATGCAAATTTCCTGCAAATTTGAACAATTAAGTTGTGTAAAATAGTTGATACTACAGATCCTGGGTCAGTCAGGAGTCCTGCAAAAATTGCAGCTTTTGCATCACACGATTGTGTCGTCTGAAATTGCAAATTCAACCCAAAACAACAAATCTTTCAGCCCTACAACCCCACCTCAATTGTTGCAGACACCAAATACTCAGTGCATTAAGCAGGCAACCTCAAACACCAAAAAGGAAAAAAAAGACCTGTTATTACGTGGGTAAAACAGCCAAAGTTTATGTAAAACTTAAAGTGTTATAGGGGTAACAAACTTAACCGCAGTCTCATACAAGCTTCTTGAGAAAGTTTTCTCCTACGCAACAATTAACAGGCAAATCCTTAATTTACATGTTTGATTGAAACACTCAATATCACTATAAAATAGCAATAACCTTGTACTTGAACACCAACAATAAAATTATAATGAATACCTGAGATTCCAATAAAATGCAATATCATGCATCCCTCCTAATACTTCTTCAGGGGAAAATATAAGTATGAAGTGGACCAATGCAAAGCATCACTAGGTCAGAGGTTAGGGTTAGACAGTTGCCGGACAGTTAGAGCTTACATCCGTGGTATCAGCCTTAGCATTATTAGCATAAGCATTTTTTTTTACATTTACAGCACAGTAAAGTGAATTGTTTACTTTTGTTTGCATGTCCAGACATCAGTTATATAATTGGACTGGACACAGTTCGTTTATGTAATCAAACAACTGGAGTATCTGTGTTTAAAGAGTTTATGTATTTTACAAAAAGTTGCTCCGCTCAGCTTCTGTCATCTGACCTGTAGCTTCAGATGATTTATCCAACCTGACACCAGCCCCTTCCTGACCCACTTTTCCTTGCTGAATAACGAGCAGAGCATGAGGTATTGTGAGGGGTTGACTTTGATAGAAATCCTCATTGCTGCGTGGGGGAATGATGTGTCCGTGAGAGAGGAGGGTGACCCCTCCATACAGCTCTGGTATCCCAGGAATGTACGGTGTGCCCAGCTCTAATCACACAACCTTCATGACTAACCTGACTAACCTATGAGAAAGTTGGTGGGCCTTTGTTATACAAGAGGGACGGAGCGAAGGTGATACTTCTATATAAGGCCAAACTACATGAACTGCCTTCGTTTTGATCTTTGCTACAGGGTCACCTTTACCTGTACTGTTGTTTCAGTCTGAATGATCCTAAACCTAAAGAATAATCTGATCACTGTGTTCAGGTTTACAGGTAAATGCAGCTGTGTGACATGCTGTCACGTTGTTTCAGTCAAACTTCACATGCTGCTGCCTTTGCCAGGATGAACTTCTATAAGAGATGCTTGGATTTCAATGGGACCATTCTGTGTTAAATAACGGTAAAAAAAAAACTGCAGCACACAAAGTCTAGTTTTCTTCACACACACACACACACATACAGACACACAATGCACCCATACAAGCCCCTCGGGCAGAATATAAATGGAAGAGAGTGGTACGAGCGGATGTGGATAAATGACGTGTGCAATAAAAAGTGGGGCCAGGATGGGAAGAGGGCGACTAAATCAGATCTCAGACAGACAATATCCTCTGTCCTCATTCAGTCTGGATAAACAGTAGGGCTGGGAATATGGACCACATGTCATTTATCAATCGTTTCTGACTGAATGTCGAGACTCAGCAGTATACAACTTGATTTGTTTTTCTAATGTTTGATAACTTAACATGCTCACTCATTCATTTTTAAAAATACATCACATGGATTTTCCAACTTAAATCCTCATTTCTAAAACATCTTCAACACAAAAACAGGCAATACATAAAAAGAAGTGGAAAATATAAATACAAGAAACTATGATTCTTAAAATAACTTTTACAATTACTTCGGAAATTAACCACAAAACAAACTGAATGTGCAAGATAGTAATTGTTTAACTAAAACTGGTGTAACTGTCCATCTCTTGTAAGACTAACGAATGATTGTCCAAATCTCAAAATGAGTGAAGGCTCATTATATTACTCTCTTGTCGGCTCTACCCAGACACAATGTTTCCAAAAGGAGGGGAAAAGAGCTGAATCTAAACCTCTACAGACAGGAATTATTTCTTTTTGTAATTCAATTAAAATTTAATTTGTGAATGGGTGCAATGGGTGTCCTCTGCCCCCCTCGGTTAATTTGGCAATTCTGGCATAGTGACTTGGGTAGACTAGCTGCTCTGGAGAGTCTGTCATTTAGACTTATAAACAGAGCAGATTACTATAATTTAAAGTGGAAACGTTATCTGGCTTTTATTACTGATGCAAACTGAAGTGTGGTGATTGGTGAAGATTTAGAATTATTATCAGCAACAGACACTTGGTGGCCTCCTTCCCCAAGGTCTACATAGGAGAGAAACTTATTTACCCTGCATCGTGTCATGTTGATTGTCATTGCCACCAAGATTTGAGCTTAACTTTTATAAATTATTTATTGTTTTGTTCCTTTTCTTTTTTTTTTACTTAGGTCTTTTTTTTCTTATTAGATCTTCTGTTGTCAATATTTCTTAACTTTTTTAAATACAAGTACTAAATAATTGCTAGAAATAACTGTACTTGATATTAAAATTTCAATAAAATTTTTATCATTGAAAAATGTATTCCCAAATAGTGATTAATTGAAAAAATTTAACACCCCAGGACATGGGATCTTTAATGAAATTAAATATTGATGATGGTTTATTATAACTGCAGAAAAATGGCAGATTTCAGTTTCGATTGACAGAAGCCTGAATAAGCACAAAGAGACCCACACATTTGAAAAAAAAAAATTCCCTTCAAGGATTTTTTATTAAAAAATCAGAGATGTTTTGAGTCTGAAGAAGAAACCTACTGCCTGAAACTCCACTGATTTCTAAATAAAAACAGTTATTTTTTTAGGGCAGATCTCTTCATCTTCATCATTCAACTTTTTGATTACTTGGTTAATTGGCTTCATTTAAATTTTCTTTTATTTAAGAAATAAGAAACTCCTTATAAAACAGAAAACTTGGTTTTGAGCAAAAAGCTAAAACATTCTTATTTTAAGTCCATTTCCTCCAGCCTTTGATTGATCTGTATTAACATTAAAAGTGAATGATCTGTAAGTGTATGATTGACAGAGAGAGACATTGACCCAATTTGCACAATAAAAAGGTTAATAGCACATAGCAGGCTTACAGGAAACAACTCTTACTATTCTTTAGCCATTCATCTACTATTTTCTTCATGAGTAGATTAATAGAACACTGCACTCAAAAATAGTCAGAATTATTTTTGAGGCAAGTCTTTTATACTAATTAATATTTTTGTTGTTATAAAATTATATATCACTCTTTATCTCATTTGAAATTAATCAATCTACCTGTATACTTGATCAACAGCCCAGCTCAAGTAACAGCCTGACAAACACAGCCCTGTCCATCCTTCATTTTCACATGGAAAGGACTGACAGGACCAACAAACCCTCCTCACAGAGCAGAGCCACAGCAGGGAAATGCACATTAGAAACAGGAAACTGGAGTTGATGTCGATGTTTCTCATTCAGACTGACGAACAGCACACAAAAGCCAGTGTTCCCACATCCAGATTGTTTCCTGGATTTGCCATTAAGCTGTGCAGCGAGCTAAGAGGGTCTTAGCAAAGAAACGGGGCTCGAACGTAAAGTGAGCTTAGTTTGGTTCAGGGAGCAGAAATATCACAACAAGGCGACAATTCACTACATTGTTCAACTTTACCAAGTGACGCATCAACTTCAACCAGATATCACTTTGACTCCACGAGTTATACACCCCACATTAAAGCATTATGCCCGCAGCAGGTGACCCCAAACACATGATTTAAGTTGATGTCCCTGTCCCTCTCTCCTTCCCAGGCTACTCAGACATAAAAGCCGCTAACGTTAGCCACAGTTAGCACACAAACGGGGAGCAGAGACGCGGCACAAGCTAGCGCACAACACGCCCCAACTCCCTTCATTGAGACCAAAAGAGCTTACTCACCCCGAAACTCCCAGAGAAAAGTTTTCCTGCTGCCTCTGCGGTGTGGAAATAAACTTTCCTCCGTCTGAGATGAAGCGGACGCCGGCTAACTTTGGCCAAACTGAGTAACATTAGCCGAAGTCTCACTTTCCTGACGCCATGTTGAACAGGGGGAAAATACTACATCCGGGAAACTGCCGCACAGCTCCATGGCAACGAAGACCGAGAGTAGCCGTTAGGTAGGATTAGCATAATGCCGTGTTAAAGTCTTAGCATTATATTTAAGGAATAAAAACTGCTGTTAACTCTAAATATGCCTTACATTTGGCTAATTTTTGTTTTTATAGTCACGTCAGGAATCACAGTTATCCTCAGCAGGGAAAAAAACGAAAATAAGCGAAATACAAAATATCTTAGTTCCCTTCACACAGCTACCAATATGGATAATAAAAACAGCCTCACAATTTTTCTTTTATATTTACTCTCTGATAGGTTATTTAATCTAGTTAAAGTATAATATAATATTTAATGGCAGATGTAGGTCTAAATATTGAATATTGGCATTGGTTGTTTTTTGTACTTTCACAGATATACATTACAGCCATCTGTGATAATTTTGTGATGAATTATAAACCAATCATGCTATCTAATGTTTATTTAATGATTTAGTTATGAATAATTATTAACTTAATTTGTGCCTAACTGGGGTCCGTAAATGGGGGGAAGAGTTGGAAACATTTTACTGGCGCATGACTGTCAGGGGTCCTTAAAAATATTATTTTATCATTATAAATCAGCATATTGACTTTTTGTCAAATGTTTGTATATCTTGTTTCTTTTACATACAAAAAAACTAGGTCTTTGTTATCTGGAAAAGTAATCTTCAGGCATCATTTGCATCAGTTAACTCACAATAGCATATATTCAAAAAGAGGCTCTTATGAATATTTATTAGAGAATATTAGGGTTGATTTATGCTTTTGTTGCACCAAATAGCATTTCATTTATTTTCATTCAGATTTTTTATATATTGTTAAATATTGTTAATATTGCTGAAAGGCTCATGCTCTTTCATTTATTTCATTTAGTTGTATTCATACTATGTTCTGTTTTATTCTAATTACTTATAGTTTTGTTTGTTTTCTGATGTTTCTCTTTTATCTTGCTGCTGTTGTAAATCTGGAATTTCCCCCTGTGGGACTAATAAAGGTATATCTTATCTTATCTTATCTTATCTTATCTTATCTTATCTTTACAATATTTTCAGTCTCTGGAAAAATCAGGTTATGGAGCAAGACATGTGTAAGCTGCAAAAGTTTGAAGCTTTTATTGGGTTAGAAGACATTCAAGGGGACTGATTATATGATGAATAAATACATTTTAACGGCTTACAAATTAAAAACATCTGTATACTACACAAATATTGCCACATTAATCCAGAATTTCAAGTGATATCTGTACTAAAAACAGACTTTTAAGCTTTCACAATTTGTCTGATGTTCTAATTTACCTGAATTTACAAAAAAATAAATAAAACCGGACACTGGGTTTATGATTACAGTAAAGATGCACACCAACTCTAACCTGGATGTTGGTGTATGATTTTGATTTATGTTTTTATTGTTTATTTGAAGTGGACACACAGTAACATTGATGCTGTGATATTTAAATGTACACAGGTCCCAAGTGCACTGCTGTAAGTGTTTAGAGCACAGTGCTAATTTTCAACACCAGTCCATGGGAGGCTTTTACGGATTAAAAATGTACAAAGAAAAATTTTAAAAAGAACAGACATACCTAAGACACAGTTCATTAGAAAATACATCAGAATTAAAATATCGATAAAAAATAGAATTTCAATAAAAAGATGAATGAGAATGTTCCTTTAGGTAAACATGTATACAAGCAGACATTTTACATGTGGTAACAATATTTTGTTTGCTTCTTCAGCCATGATTTAATACCTTTAATATGATAATTGATATGGAAGATGGGTCACAATGTCAACAAAAAATCCCTGTTATGCAAACCCATCAAAAACAAAATCAAGAAAGTAAAGACAAAGTGATTTAAGTATTAATCCTATCATAAACTCCCTGCTTTTATGTAAAATGTCAGTGAAAATTGTCACTGCTGCACCAACTGTTGTCCTGGTTAATCTCGGTTTTCCTGTTAACAATCAAGAAAAACATTTAAAGAAAGAGGGATATATTTTTCAGCATTTTGTTCAAACTTGCCGTCCCAGTACGACCATTAAGGATCAAGGTCGAGTGTAAAGAGATGGGTTAATAGGCGCTCAGGTCGATGCATGCCTGAGGGTCTTCACCATTCAGTCAATTTTTATAGGTCCAGTGACAGATACACCCCCTCCCACAAACATTCAACACATCAGTCCTCAGGACAGTGAAGCCTGAGTGTTTGTCTTCTGTATTTATGATTTAGAAATATTTGAGTTAAAGGATAAGTTCGGTTTCTGCAGCTTTCACATTGTTTATAGAATGAAGTAGAACAACATACTCACCCAGAAGGCTTTCCTGATCCAAACAGTGCTTCAGAAGATATTTAGATCCAAAATCGAGCATCCGTATAATGGTAGCACATAGGGCATACAGCGCCGCTCCTAAAACTGCATTAATCGTCCAAAAACTCATTAGTTTCACCAATATTTCATCATGGTCCGTTCACGCTACTCCTCCAAGACAGTCCGGGGTCGCTCCACCCATGTTTTCGTGACTGTGCTGACCTCTGAACTGAAAACTTTCTTCACGGCTGCCGCGCATGCGCAGTACAGCGTCCTCCTTTCGATGAGCTCCTCATCTGTAAACTCTGGCTCAAAACTGTAAGGACACCCATCATATTCAAAGTTCTCGTCCACAACATCTTCATCCGATAGATACAGTATTTGTCCATTTTGCACAAAACTGGAAGAAGAAAGTTGTTCAGTAGCCGGAGGTCGCTGCTGAAACAATGAGCCGTACTGCCCATGCGCGGCAGCCGTGAAGAAAGTTTCCAGTTCAGAGGTCAGCACAGTCACAAAAACATGGGTGGAGCAACCCCGGACTGTAATGGAGGAGTGGCGCGAGTGGACCATGTTGAAATATTGGCGAAACTAATGAGTTTTTGTATGATTAATGCAGTTTTAGGAGCGGCGCTATACATGCCCCATGTGCTAACATTATACGGATGTCCTCCGCTCGATTTTGGATCTAAATATCTCCTGAAGCACTGTTTGGATCAGGAAAGCCTTCTGGGTGAGTATATTGTTCTACTTAAAGCTGTGGTCTACGATTTGAAACCGCAGCCTGCCCCTCCTTCCCTCACCTCTCCCCTCTGTGTTCCAAGATCCCGCCCCCAGCTCGTGTCACCTCATATAGCCCCCTCCGGCAGAGCTACGAGCGACTAGCACAATATATCAGCAGCAAACTCAATCAAAAACAGCTCAGCTCAACTGAAAGTATCAAACACGACAGACATCCCCCTTGTAACACACAGCAGTAGCCATTTCAACTGGACCGGCGGCAATGCGGGTTTGGCGCCGCCAGAGCAGAGCCGAGTGTGGGGGAGGATTAATCTTTCTCAGCCTGTCCTCCCCAGCTCAGCTTACAGTGCTAACGATTAGCGGCTAACAGGCTAACCCGCTCCCCTACAAGTTATTAGCCCGTACAGGCACAAACTAACCAGAGTTATTCAGCAGACACCTCCCACTGTAGTAAACAAAGCCATTACCTGATCAACCAGGGGCGAAACGACCGATGCTGAAGGTCTGACGGCCGGCTGAGGCTATTCGTTAGCCGTTAGCCCGCTAACAGGCCTCAACCCGCGGGCAGAGCTCTGTTGGGCCCGCGGGAGAGGGGAGAGGAGAAGGGTGGTCTGCAGCCAGACTGTCTTGGGAGAGGGAGGCGGATTCGGTTCGGCGCTAGGCTTTTCGGCTCCATGATAGTTCAGTAGCTAACGCTGCTAGCTGCTCACCGGAGGTAGAGGGGAGGAGGCGGGACCATGGGCAAGATGCTGCGTACTGCGTAGTGAGGGAGACGAGGATTGGATGGACTCATGGACTAACTCACGGACCAATTAATAGTTGCAGGTTCTTAGGCTTGATTGGTCAGCTAGTATGCAGCTTTTCAGCGGATATACTGAATGGATTTTTTTCATTCTTTTTGGTCTTTATACTGTGTAGATAGGACCATAGGACCATAACAGCCTTATAGACAGTGTTATTAATATGTACAAAGCTTCCAAATCGTAGACCATAGCTTTAATTCTATAAACAATGTGAAAGCTGTAGAAACCAAACTTTTCCTTTAATACTTTAATAAACAAAACAGAATCCCTCATTTCTTCTCTCTTCTGCAGACAGAGAAGTCAAACTGCATAAAAACAAACATGACAGGGGAGGACGTCTCCCTGATTTAAGAGGAGACAGACAGATGGAGCTGATTCTCACACTTCCTGTTTGGGCTTCATACTCCTTAAAGGGGAGGAGAGGCAGCGAAGGAGGAGCGAAGGTGGAGCGGAGGACTTCACTCTGCCCTGCAGGCCTCTCCGGGCGGATATTTGGGTGAAGCTCACCTGCTGGAAATCAGAGGAGGAGCGGATTTCATCATCACTAAAGGGTATGCTGCACTGGGACAACAGAGAAGCGCCCGGAGGAGCAGTGATGGGGAATCAGAGCGAGGCCTGCATCCAGGAGAATCCCCTCTGAGAAGAAGCATCATGAAATACCACCAACACAACAACAAATAGAGAACACTTACAATATCTAACAAAACACAACAACAAATATGATAAACATGTAAAAAAAAAACTCTTTAGATTTATTAAAATATCACAAAACACAAAAAATGTATGAAACACAGTAACAAATATGAAAATACAACATCAGATAAAAGACAAATTTCAAAACAACACAAAAGTTAAAAACACAACACAGAAAAAAATAACACCACAACAAATCAAAGACACTTGAACAAATTTAAAAACCCCACAAAAGTTAAAGAAACACAAAAAAGAAATAAGAAAACACAACATGTAAGAAAACACAACGACAAATATGAAACACAACAGTGCAGAAAACACAAGTAAAAAAGTCCACAACAAATGTATTTAAAAAAATGACGGATACAAAAAATTAAACAAACACAACAACAAATAAGAAAACACAACAACAGATAAAATACACTTGAACAAATCTAAAAAACACCACAAAAGTGAAAAACACAACACAAAATAAGAAAACACCACAACAAATCAAGGACACTTGAACAAATTTCAAAACACCTCAAAAGTTATGGAAACAAAATAAGAAATAAGAAAACACAACTTGTAAGTAAACAAAACAACGAATATAACACAACATTTGGGAAAACACGATTAAAAAAGTCCACGACAAATTTACTTTAAAAAGTCACAAAAACACACAAAAAATTAAAACAAACAGGACAACAAATAAGAAAACACAACAACAGATAAAAGACACTTGAACAAATTTCAAAACACCACAAAAGTGAAAAACACAACACAAAATAAGAAAACACCACAATAATTAAAGACACTTGAACAAATTTCAAAACAACACAAAAGTTATGGAAACACAATAAGAAATAAGACAACACAACATGTAAGAAAACACAACGACGAATATGAAACACAGCAGTTCAGAAAACACAAGTAAAGAAGTCCACAACAAATTTACTTTAAAAAGTCACAAAAACACACAAAAAATGAAACAAACAGGACAGCAAATAAGAAAACATCACAACAGACAAAAGACACGAACAAATTACAAAACACCACAAAAGCTAAAAATTCAACATGAAATAAGAAAACACCTCAACAAATATGAAACACAACACAAGTAAAAAAAGTCCACAACAACATTATTTAAAAGAAAATACCACCAAAACTCAAAAAATTAAACAAGCACAACAACATATAAAAGACATTTGAACAAATTTCAAAAGCACAACAAAAATAAAAAAAAAACACAAGAAATAAGAAAACACTGGGGTGCTGGTTTGGTGGAGTGGTTGGCAACTAGGCACCCCATGTACTTGCTTCTGCCGGTCCAGGTTCGAAGCCCACCTGTGACCAGTTTGCAGAGTGTCTTCCCCTACTCTCTCTCCCCCTTTCACAAGCCTATCCACTGTCTCTCTCCTATCAATAAAGGCAAAACATGGCCAAAAAATACATTAAAAAAAAAATCAAAAGAAATAAGAAAACACCACAAACTTGAACAAATCCAATAAAACCACAAGAGAAAAACAGTTAGAAACGAGAAAACGCAACAACTGATGAAAGACACTTAAATAAACTGAAAAATACCACAAACATTAAAACACAACAGGATATAAGAAAACAATCATAACAAATCAAAGAGAGCTGAACAAATTTGAAAATATCACAAAAGTTAAAAAACACAAAAAAAGAAAACGCAACAACAGATAAGGCTCTTGAACAAAGTGAAAAACACAACAAAAGTAAAAAAAAAAAACCCACAACAAATAAGAAAACCCAACAACATGAAAAGATACTTGAACAATTCTGAAAAACACCACAAAAATAAAGAAATAAAAAACACAACAGATAAAAGACACTTGAACAAATTTCAAAACACCACAAAAGTGAAAAACACAACACAAAATAAGAAAACATCACAACAACTCAAAGACACTTGAACAAATAAAAAAGCACCTCAAAAGTTAAAAATACAACATGAAATAAGAAAACACCACAACAAATGTGAAACACAACTATGGTTAAGTAATCAAGTAAAAATGTCCACAACAACTTTATTTTAAAAGAAGACGACAAAAACTCAAAAAATTGAACAAACACAACAACATATAAAAGACACTTGAACAAATATCAAAAGCACAACAAAAGTTAAAAACATGAGAATGAAGAAAACACCACAAACTTGAACAAATCCAATAAAACCACAAAAGAAAAACCAGTAAGAAACGAGAAAACGCAACAACTAATGAAAGACACTTGAATAAACTGAAAAACACCACAAACCTTAAAACACAACAAAAAATGGAGTGCTGGTTTGGCGGAGTGGTTAGCACCCCATGTACTTACTTCTGCCGGTCCAGGTTCGAATCCCACCTGTGACCAGTTTGCAGAGTGTCTTCCCCTACTCTCTCTCCCCCTTTCACAAGCCTATCCACTGTCTCTCTCCTATCAATAAAGGCACAAAATGCCCAAAAATATATATTTAAAAAAGAAAAAAAAACAAAACAAAAAATAAGAAAACAATCACAACAAATCATAGACAGCTGAACAAATCTGAAAGCAACACAAAAGTTAAAAAAAAGAAATAAGAAAACACAACAACATAAAAAGACACTTGAACAATTCTGAAAAACACCACAAAAGTAAAGAAATAAAAAGCACAACAGCAATGCTGCTGCTGCTGATAAATATGAAACATGATCAGTGTGGTGTCAGCAGTGAAAACACGGCCTGTTTGCTGCTGTCTGTGTTTGTGGGTCAGCGGTGCAGCTGTAAACGCTCGTCTGTCTCCAGACTGATCAATAATCTGACAGACTCATCGACGCTGTGAAAAAAGAGCTGCTGCCTTCAATGTTCCCCATTAACGCCTGCTCGTGATTTCAGATTTACGTCTTAAATACTCCGCCTGTAGCTTCACTAACCAAATGAAAATCAGAATTAAGGACCTCTTCAATTAAGCACATGAAAACTGCATGATAAAACAGTTTTGTGACTTTGTTTTGATCTTTGTGTTTCCCATATTTATGTATATAAGGTGCATTTTAAATACCAGAGTTGTAATGAAGCAGTTTGACTTTGTGTTAAAGCAGAGAACCAAAGCACTTTATGCATCGGTCAAGAATTTTCTACAACACACGGTTTCAACAACAAACACACAAATGGGGATTCACTAGGGATTTAAAGACATTTAGGGAAACTTTACAGCTTAAAAAGAAGAGAAGAGAAGCTCAGACTTTGGGAACAATGAAGTGCATAAAGTCGGATGAACAAAGACTGCAAGCTGTAGGATGAGCAGCTTTATTATCAAAATGTACAAGATAAATTAATAAGTAAATGAAATAAATAAATCAAAGACATAACAAAAAGTAAGATAAATTATATCATGGATGTACGCCTGCTTTGGGTTTATATTTGAGGCGTTTTGTCACCTTTTCTTCTGGCACAAACTTCATTTCAGTCTGAAAGCTCAAACTCTTTTGGTCATTTGATTTGATCTACAATAATCTTTAAATCGACCTGCAGAGTATAATCTGTGCAACACTGAGCTCTAGTGGTATAAACCGCTTACTGCTGACTGAAGCTCTCACACAGGAGCATAGTGTGGTGAGATTTTCCCTTAACAGACATCATAAATCACATTCAGCGTACAGTATTTCTCTTCATTTATAACCAGTATGAATATTTACAATAAGATGTTGGTTTATTTGGTAAATGGAACAAAATAAGAATAGTGTGATTGTTTAAAGTCAAATTCACTGTCTAAGACTAAAACACCTCAAACACCATTTTTATATCAGACATAAGAGGTAATTGTCTTTATCTGTGCACCATTTTTTGTTATTATAATGTGTTTCCAAATAGCAAAAGACATTAATTCAATGCTGGACATTGCTCACATTGGTTATTTTTGGTTGAGGTTGAAAAATCTGTTTATTAAATGTTTAATTACAGTTATCATTTCAACATTTGAGAAACTGCCTCTGAATCAATGTTGTACAGATGATGAAATGCTCTACAGTGAATTGACATTATCTCAGTGGTGCTGATGGGGTCGGTAAGGCATGCTTAATGGACCATTTCAACATTTTAACCTCGGTCTGTATGTAAAAAATAACAATTTTATCCTATTTGGTGTTTTAAAGTTATGCAGGAGTTGCTGCAAACTTGCGTATTAGTGATGTTACTGACTAGTAAACTACTTTGTTGAACTGTACCATAAATAGAATAAAATTTGGATGAAGCATGTTTAAAAACACACAGAGGAAGGTTGAAAAGTTTTGAAATGGCCCTTTTAACGATAATGCATAAATATAGTCCAATCAATGTTGATACAACTAAACATTCTTTCAATGTTGATCATATCATAGTTGAATCAAGGTTGATTTGTTGTCACTTTTAGTTGGAAATTACATGTTCCGAAGTTCTTTTTTCGGTATTTGACATCAATGTTGATTGCAATCTTCAGCCTGACAATATTTCCATGTTGATTCAATCACTCTTTGCTCTTTGGGTTGATTCCTAATAAATGTAAAAGCATCACTGAAGAACCTGCTGAGGCCTTCAAGTCAGAAATATCTGCAGCACTTATTCTAATCCACGATCACTTAACAAGAGATAAATAAACTTTAAGGAATTAGAAATGAGGCATTAAATTGTTTGTAATGATAAAGAAAATATCTGCAGGTGAAACAAGGAAGTTTGACTCAGCCATGGTCTTACATTAAGGTTTTATTTCTGCTCATTTTAAGATGATCTTCAAGTTAAATTTGTCTTTTCTAGAAGATGACTGGATGATGTCCACCACTTCATGGATTTTGAGGGAGTTTTTTTTTTAAAACTTGATCCGTCTGTCCATAATGATCTTGTACAATATGTTTGAATAATCACTTAAAAAAGTGTTTTCTTATTGGCAGAATATTTTACTTTTTATTACAAGCAGCTCAGGCCTTGTTCTAAGTTTTTACACCGTCAAGTAAGATCTTAATCCAACATGTCAGGAAACAGTTGCTTAGAATTCGATTTGATTGACATTTGTTTCGAACATGAGGTTAAAGTAAAAACGCTGTCAAAGACAGAAAAAATACAAAACAAACAAACATTATCTAATCACATATTGGAAAAGGAGTGGGATGAAGTAAAAGCTTTTTAATTCCCACCCCTTTACCAAACAATTATTTACAACATTGCAACAGAAAATTGCATCCACAATAGTAATTATAATTTCACACAGATATACAGATAAATCTAGTGAGATTTTTTTGCCCTGAAATTAGATAATTACTCTCACTTAGATCTGATTTTTTGCCGTGTAAAAGACCTCTTTGCATCTTTATTCCATCAGTTATATGACAAACATGTCCTGATCTTTGTGTCCTCTTTGAATCATTTGAGTTAAACCTGCTGTTCTCTGATTTCTGACCTGTTTCACAGACTCAAACTCTCCATTCGAGACCCCGCTGCAGCACAGTCCTCCTGTCTGACACCTGCTGCAGCCCTAAATCTTCCTCCTTCACAGCTCAGCAGATTGGGAGCATCTCACTGCTGTAAATTTTCTTTTAAAAGCTCTGATTGGACGGAGCAGAGCCGAGCCTCATCATCAATCCTGTCTATGATCGCTGATGACTTTATCAAGGAGGAGGTCGCAGAAGAAGAAGGTGAAGAAGAGGAAGATAATCAGTTAGATATATGTCAAGTTTTACCATCCTATCCTGCTTTTATGAATTAAAAACATTTATGTCTTATTTTGACTGCATTAGTTTAAAAAGAGCATTTTCCTCTTTCCTTTTTCCTCAGATGTTGTCTTTTGACCATTGCTTGCCCACCTCACCCTGTTCTTGCTTGTGAATGACTGAACCATGATGGGACGCTCCTTTTCTATCCAATTATGGCTATAAATGAAGCACCTGTCCATTTAACCTGCTCACCTGAAGAATCTTCCGAACAAGTGTTTTAAAAGTATCCATCAGCTTCCCCAGACTTTTGTTGTCCCTGTCTGAACATTTTTGGAAGGTGTTTAGGCATCAAATTTAAATTGAGTGAATGTTTACAACAAACAAACGAGCAAAAAAACTGTAAAGTTAATCAGTTCAAACATTTAATTGTTTTTTTTTTCTGTAATGCATTCAGTGGAATGTAGATTGAATAAAAGCTGTTATTACAGATTCAGACAATAATTTGACAAACATAATTTAATCATGTTTTAGTGTTTTTAGTCCTGCAGGTTTCAACTGTTTTCCTCGAAACCCTGGATAGATGGATGGATGGATGGATTGATTGAATAAGTAGATGGGTGGATAGATAGGTAGATGGATAGATAGACATATGGATGGATTAATGGATGGATCGATAGATGAATAGTTAGATGGACTGATGGATAGATAGATAGATAGATAGATAGATAGATAGATAGATAGATAGATAGATAGATAGATAGATAGATAGATAGATAGATAGATAGATAGATGGATAGATGGATAGATGGATGGATAGATGGATAGATGGATAGATGGATGGATGGATGGATGGATAATGTGATAGATGGATGGATAATGTGATGGATGGATGGATGGATGGGTAATGTGATAGATGGATGGATAATGTGATGGATGGATGGATGGATAATGTGATAGATGGATGGATAATGTGATGGATGGATGGATGGATGGATGGACGGATAATGTGATGGATGAATGGATGGATGGATAGTGTGATAGATGAAGAGTCCATCCCAAACCTCCTTCAGGGTTGGTCATGTCTGTCTCTTCCTGATCTGATGACCATTAAACCATCAGGAGCTGAACCTGGTCTCTGTTTAAACCGTGCTCCTTAAAGTCTGCCTGTTTGTTGTGTTTCTCCGCTCTGATTGGTTCATATCACATCAGATTTTATTACAGCGAAGGTCGCTGCTGAGTGATTTACCTCAAAGCCACCTTCAGGCAGAAATAATAAAAAACAAAAAGAATGACGGCTTCAGTCGGACCACAGGAAACAGGACAGTCAAGGCCTGTTTCAGACTCTGTGTCAGATTCCTGCACACATGAGGACTGTCACTAAATCAGACGACACAGCCCTATAGCCTAAAACAATGTTTCTCAATGAGGGGTCACAGGACACTAAGAGGAAGGCGCTGACGTAAAAACAGTTCTGCAAAGGAAAGGTTTTTCCTTTGCTTATTCAAAGTCGATCCGCATTCAGACGGAGATGCTGGAAACGAACGAAACTGCTGTAGTGTGCATGCCAGTCCAGTAGATGGCGATGTAGGTTCGCAGAGAAACAGCGCTGCTACAACACACGTATGAAGAAGAAAAATTTTTTACAAACAACAATGGCGAGCAGACGCATGAAGACTCAGGAGTTTCTTGTCTGGACAACAAATCTGTCTGGATAGTTTTGTCTGGATAACAAACTGAGCACAGTAAGCAGCTCATATGTTACTCTGTAGACGAAGCTGTTGTTGTTCCTGGTATGAGCATGCAGTGCCGTCAGCGTTTCACCCTGAAATGCTCTGACTCTGGTTTACACAGAGCCGCATGGAAGAGCGTTTTGAAAACTCTCCACTCTGGACCCTGGTTTCAAAAGTTTGCAGATATAAGCACTCCAGGTACCGTTTCCATGTAAACGGGAGCCCAAAACGTAATAAAAATTTATTGGATTTGTTCGTATTAGGCCTCGTGTAAAAGGCCCCTTTATCACCGATCATTTCCAACCATTTCTTCAACTAGTTGAATGTTTTCACAAGTTGTGACGTGCATGAACATCCAGGACGTTCTTTCTCTTGGACATCCTCCCTGAATTGATGAAATCTGTGTGCCATTTTAAACACTTGACAAACACCTCAGTTAAAGGTTTTGTTTAAAGATTAAGAAGAACGAAAGAAAGAAACAAAGAAGGAAAGCAAGAAAAAAAGAAAGAGAAAAGGTAGACAAACAGCAAGCGAGAAAGAAAAAAGAAGAAGAAAGGTAGAAAGAAAGAAAGAAAGCAAGCAAGCAAGCAAGCAAGAAAAAAGAAAAAGGAAAGAGAAAAGAAAAAGAAAGGAAGGTAAAAAGAAAGAAAGAAAAAAGGAAGAGAAAAGGTAGACAGAAAGAAAGAAAGCAAGGAAGAAAGAAAGAAAGAAAGAAAGAAAGAAAAAAAGAAAAGGTATACTGAAAGCAAGCAAGAAAGAAAATCACAAGAAAGAAAGAATGAAAGGAGAAGAAAGAAAGAAGCAAGAAGAAAGGTAGAAAGCAAGAAAACAAGAAAGCAAGAATGAAAGAAAGAAAGAAAGAAATAGAAAAAGAAAGAAAGAAAGAAAGAAGTGAGAAAAAAGAAAGAGAAAGAAAGAAAAAAAGAAAAAGGAAAGAAAGAAAAGGTATACTGAAAGCAAGCAAGAAAAAAAAGCAAAGAAAGCAAGCAAGAAAGAAAGAAGTGAGAAAAAAGAAAGAAAGAAAGAAAGGAGAAAAAAGAAAGAAAGAAAGAAAGAAGCAAGAAGAAAGGTAGAAAGCAAGAAAACAAGAAAGAAAGAAAGCAAGAAAGAAAGAAAGAAAGAAAGAAATGTACTGAAAAATGTGTCTGGTGTTTTGTTCTATTCCACCAAAAGTGTAAGGGTAATATTGCTCAACTTTTAAGTCCACCCTTTTTGATGCCTTCACAAAAACAGGAGCACTTTAATCAGCAGCTTGTAGTGAACTAAACTTATTGTGCGTATTGCCCAACCTTTATCATATAACACTAAACTAAAATTTAAAAATCCATTGAACATGTTTAATCATTAATTATTCTTTCAAACTGTTACTATTTAAAAATACTGATGCATAGCATTTAATCAATGAATTTCTCTTTGAAAATGAATTTATTTTGTTTTTATTTTTCATGAAATGCTTTGACAAAACTTTTTTTTTAATTGAACTAAACTGAACAGAATCTAAAGCACGAACGATGACAGAATCTGTCAGCACGTGAATTGTGAAACAGTCTGTGGACGTGAGAGCAGACTCTCCTTGCTGCTGCAGGGAGGACAAACCCTCCTCTCCATGTTACCACGGCATCATTATGAGATAAACAAGAGAAAGGTCAAGGATTCAGGAGGACGAGGAGCAGACTGAGCAGCTGTCTGACTCAGGAGGGAAAACAGACTTCCTCACTAAACCCTCCTGGAGTCCTTCAGAGGATCCGTGAGCAGAAAAGTACAAAAGCGTCTCAGAGGCTCGTTTTCAGGAGCAGACGTGTTTTAGATGTCATATTTCTGAGCAGAGAGATGACGTCAGCTCGACCTTCTTTCGTGTTGGGACAAAAACAGAGCTCTGTTTACTCTGGCAGCAAAATCAGACATCTGAACACTTCTGAAGATCAGTGAGAGACTTTAAAGACCAAAACAAAGAACAGGAAACAACATACATCAAAAATCTTTTTATTTTATTTGGATATGAATAAGGTGTGCCTTAAGACTTTAAAATATGTATCACGTGTACCTTGGGCAAAAAAAGTCTCTCCACATTGGAGCCAGTAAGTCTATTAGTGTTGTGCTCAAGACCACACTATCCAAGAGCAAGACCTGCCCGAGACCAGAATTCACCGAGACCAAGACCAAGACCGAGACAAGTCAAGACCATCAAAATCAATTTCAAAAACCAAGACAAGGTTGAACAGTTAAGGGGGTGTTCCACACCGTGAATGAGGAAATAACACATGAACTTAAGGGTGCTATGAGGAGAATCTATTACCGGTGACACTAAGACTCTGCTACCCATGAGCACGCACCCATAATGCTGCGTTCCAGTAACCTCGGAACTGGGACTGTGATCATCTCCAACTTATCGGCGTTCCAGTTGAAGTCGGAGAAAAAAACATGCCGATCTACCAGGCTATTGTTAGCTGTTGTTAGCACGCCCTGCGTTGTTGTATGAAGAATGTGATTATCACTATGGCAGCATTTTTGTAAATATAAGTCTAACAATACTATGTATACAGCTGATCTAGAGCAGCACACCCCAGTCAGAAGTGCAAATAAATTGATTATTACAGGAGCTAAATAACTGTTCACACTGGGGGCATCCATCTTTGATTGTCAACTCGGGGGTGGCGAGGTTTCACCAAGTTCCCAGTAGGAAATTCCAACTTTGGGGGACGTTCCAGTTTTAGTTTACTACTCGGAACTCGGAAATTCCTACTTCTGACTACAACTGGAACACACCAAAGACGTGACCCAAGCCAAAGCGTGTGTTTGTTGTGATGCTAATGAATGCAGCTCGGACCTTCCTCAGAACTCTGCATTGCTTTACAACTTCTTTTTTCAACAACTTACAGGATGCAAAGCGATGAGGTAATGTATCTCTTTCTAGTTACATAGTGGTAGTTTTTGATGTGTGACAACAAGCAATTTTTGGAAAACTTAGTATTGTAGTTTTGTAGCCGGCTATATATCGCTACTTACAGCCCGGTGCTCTAAGACGTGTCCGAATAATATAAATTTGCTCTAGTTTTAATTGTCTTGTTCCCGAAGTTGAGTATCCAGGCCAGTCCAGTCCTGTCCGACATGACCGGAAAGCTAAGGAATAGCATTTATAGATAACCTATTTTGATGCTATAAAACTCATCTTAAAGTGTGTGTTTCGGCCAGGCAGAGATCTAAAAGTGAGACTTTTTTGTAATTATTATAAACTCCTCATAGTCCCTTTAAGTTTTTTTTTGTTTTACCAAGTGTTCCTCTTTATTCACATTAATGAAGTTGAAGAACAGCAGATCAGTGCTGGTCTTGATCGGTCTTGACGGAAAATCCTGATTCCGGCCAGTCCAAGACCGAGACAAGACCAAGTATAAATGCTTTTGAATCCAAGACGAGACCAAGACCTTCAAAATGTGGTCTCAAGACCGGTTTCGAGGCCAAGACCCATCTTAAGTAACACAACACTGAAGTTTATGACTTAATAACTTTCTCCATATGACGTATACAACTCAAAAATGTTTCCTGAGCTTCCCTGAATGAGTCCAGAACTGAACAGTCTGTGGGGTTTGTGTGCATAATGGACTCGCACAGCTCGTTCAAATGGGCCAGTGATGGATGTCCCACGTGATCATACTGCACTTACAACAACAACACAGTTTGCTCCTCCTGCTTACCTGAGAACGGTGCTTGAATACACAAACTTTTGAAACCAGGGTCCAGAGTGAAAAGTTTTGAAAACATTTTCATATCCTTCTTTGTGTGTGTATCAGACTTTGTATGTACATAAACATCATCATACAGGTAAATGGTCAAGTATCTAAAATACTGATGGTAAAAACAATAGCTTTCAGTTTTTCAAACCTTTAAAACTCACAAAATATCCTTTTTTTTTGTTTGTTTGCAGTTTTTTCTGTATCATGAAACACTGACGGAAACAAACAATGAAGTGTTATGTTTATTCAACACATTTAAATATTATAAACAGTTGAGCTGGGAGCACATACCTATCAATATTATGCCACTACTGCATGATCCCTAACATAAAACACAAGCATTTTATATAACTTTTGTGAAGAACGATTTGACCTTTGTACATATTGTATATAATCTTTTCATGTATTTGAATATCTCTTTATAACCCTGTCCTAATCTTGTTTAATAATCACTGTTTAGCTTTTGCATTCTTCTGCCACACACACACACACTACATGGCCTTGTGCAGGCTCCTTTTTATCATATACCATGACCGTACTGGGGGTATCTTCCCAGACCAGCTCAACCCGACACGGGGATGAGGAGCCTGTGCGAAGGTCACTCCACCTCACCCCACATGTTACATACACACATACCCTTATAAAAGAAAGAAGACATTGTATTTTTTCAGTTCAACACCTCAGACTGTTTGACACTCTGTCATGTTGTAACTCCTCGCTAGCAAGTAAAATTCGCCTTGATTGCATCCAGCTGCTTCTTTATTCTGAATTATGTCAGGTGTGGTATGAACTGGTTTCTGAGCAATCTTAGGACTGTAAGGGGAAAAGTCCAGACAACTTTATTACCAAAAATGCATATATTAAATGCCAAAGAGATGCATGTTTTGGTTACTTAGTTTATTATCCGTGTATTATTTGTGTATTGAAAGGCAGCAACCGTTTTAAGACTAACAATAAAAGTTTGTGAGGAAATATACAATAAAACCTCGGATTAATAACATTACTTTATAAAATTATATTGTTGGGGAATACACTTAGTTTTTGGTTTTGGATATATATTTATCAGACTATAACCATACCATCAAAATTACTGATCAATCCCAAATTGTCCCACTGTTCATATGTCATGCATCAATATAGTTTTGTCAAGGAACAGACAGTAGAGATTTAGGAAGAGAGGCAGAGGTAAAGTATATACCGGTAGAATAGTTTTTTCAGAATATGATAGTTTGCTTGTTTGTTTGATTAGCCCTACATGACATTAAAAAACAGTCATAAATGCAAAACTTATCAGCTTTCAGGGGTACCATCTTGGTGTACTTTTATGTCCCCACCAACGGCCCTGTTTACATGGGTCAAAAAATCCTACAGTATTTACCATCAGATTGAAAAGTCAGTCAGATTAGAAATGTCTAATGTAAACACCTTAGCCAATCTGATTCACCTGGATCTGATTGTATTTTGGATCATATTGTAAGCGGTAGTCTACGCCGATTGATACTCCGCTCCATGCTTCATGTAAACAGCTGAGTGGAGCAGATTGGGTTGATAGAGAGGATCGTTCGGTCTGCACAGGCGCTCCGTAGTACGTAAAAGGCACATAGTGACGTACGCAGAGCGTGCCCAAACAAACATGGCGGACAAACAGAAGAACTGGACGGTGGAGGAAACAAACTTTTTAATAGAAACCCTGCGAGAGTTAAAATTACTTCAGAGCAGTGGCGATTGCTCTAAGACTGCAAGGGAAGCTCAGCTTCCCCTAAAATGTCCCCATAAAAAGTGGTGATATGTATTGCTGTGTGTACATTTCATTGACTAAATATGCGCTAGAATACCTTCATCTTTTGTTCAGAATCAGCTACTTATCACAGGTAACTGGTGTGACTTCCTTCTCATTCATCCCCGCAGCGTCTCAGTGCTTTAACACAGTCGGACGCTGAGCGTCTTCTGACTTTGATGGGGAAGCGTAGAGTGGGTTGTTCCACTGTGGAAACTGGACAGTCATTGGATAAACGCTGGGCTTTGTCCCGCTCATCGGACGCTCAGCGTCTCTGGGGGTCTATGAGGCAGTGGGCTGGCCTGGACGCTCAGCTTCTGCACGATGATTGGATGATCTGTCTGAGGCCGAATCCCTTTTTGATTGACAGTGAAATAAGCCCGTCAGCGATCTTGAAGTATAACTCTCCACCGGAGCATCTTCTAAGTTTTACATTCAGCTGTTCTGGAGTGGAGCTTCTCCTGTTTAAAGCGGCTCAAGTCTTACACCCACAACACAATGGACCAAGGCCGTTTAAGCAGTCTAGCTCTGCTGGCCATTGAGAGAACACTGGTAAAATCCCTGGAAAAGACACCTAGTTGGCACGACAGGGTCACAAATCATTTTCTTGAAAAGGAACGGAGGGTAGATTTTACATAAATAAACAAACTTATGATGTTGGCCGGAAAAAAATGAGCTTCCCCTCCTTGACTGACCAGCAGCCGCCACTGCTTCAGAGCCTCAAATAAATGTAACCATAATACAATAAGCGTCCCCAACAAAACACGACGTGGATCCCTCTTTCTAGAGGTAAACAGGAAGCAGAAAGTGCACCTCTTCTTCTCTTACACATTTGCAGGTAGTGGCAGAGTGACCTTCTGCACATGTCAAAAAAAACAAACAATACAATCGGATTCAGCTGGGGCCATGCAAACACGGACTGAACGTGGATCTCTTTACTCAAAGGTCATGTTTACAGATCGAGTCAGATTCATTTAATCCGACTGATTTCATTCAGATTGAGGAAAACTACCCATGTAAACGGGGCCATTGTCAAAATCAAACCTACGCCCTTGGCTGGGAGTTAAAGGGTTTAAGATAAGCATGGAAATAAAAAAGGAAAAAAATAAACATTTGGTCACACATACAGCCTTCTTATAGCACATTATGATTTTTTTAGGGGAACTATGCAAATTAAGAGTGAAATAGAAGACCTCTCACATGTAAAAATGAGAATTCAGAGATACCAAATGACCTTAAATCAATAAAATATAATTTAAGACTTTGAATGACGACACAGACACACAGGCTGGAATAAATGCATAGTTTATCATATCATATCAATAAATTCTCAAGGCTACATTGTAAATAAAACAGTCTAGGAGATTTGAGGGAACGTAGCCTAAATAATGAACAGGAGGTGAGGTGGACAAATCGTGTCATCAGGAAGAGGTACGCTGAATATTTATGCTCATTCTGTGAGGCGATGCAAGACAAAAAAGTTGCTCTAAAAAGGTCAAACTGCTGCAACTACTGAGAGTATAGAGAGAGTGATCGCCCTGCATGTCAAACAGCTACGAGCTACCGGAGATCACGATTTAGGCTACTTCTGCTACAGTACAGTATCGCTTTAAGTTCCTCTAAATACCTGAATACAAACAGCGTCCTGCTGCGGAGAGTAAAGACAGAGAAAAAAATCCCTCGATCCTCTGTAGGCATAAAAAGAGTCTTCAAAAGTGCAGAGCAGGGTCACATGGAGGAGGTCCTCGGGTCAGGCTTTAGTAGTATATTTCATCATAACATCAGAAAGTGCATCGGGTAAAAGCATGGATGGATGTGCGAGCAGGTCAGCCGGGCACAGGACAGGTGAGGTTTCAGAGGAGAGCGTCTCCGTTTAAAGTGTTTACAGGTATTGCATAAGTGAGAAAGTGCTTTAAAGACTTCATGTCTGCAGAAAGAGGGGTGAGGATTTATGTCATCGATTCAGCTTCACCTACGAGCTTAAGAGGGACAGACCGTGTTTGTTTAAATACAGTCGATGTGGTTCCTCCAGAACTCTGAAGTGCTGCTTTAACCTTAGACCAGAAGCTCCTTCAGGACCCACGTGAGCAAAAACTGATGCATCACTAAAGAAACTGAACATCCATTTAAGTTATATTGATAAAATACTAACAGAAAATATCTTTAAACTAACATATTTGTATTAGCTTTCCTTTCATGATTAAGTTTAAATAAGCAAATCCAATTTTTAAATCCAAGAAAACTTACGCTGGATTTCACGCAGACAAGCACAGAGAGAACAAACCTCCATCAAGGCATTTTTCTACATTGTCAGGAGAATTAAATAGAAAATATGGACAATTATTGTTCTCTATATCAAACAGCAAGAGAAACTCTTTTGTCCCTCAGACCATCAGACTGTACAACTCTTCACTCAGGGTGAGGAGGAGAAACAGGAAGGCAGAGAACGGGGAAGAGCAATAGTAGCCAGTCTGTAGCCGTAATTTTCTTTTAATTTTAATTATTTGGATTTATTAATGTGAATATATTTATATTTAAATAGATAAAATACCTCCTAAATGTTTTTTCTTTTGGATATCCTTTGTTCTTTTACACTTTTGTACTATTAAATGCTACTGGAATCTTAATTTCAAAATATAATACAAATCTAATTTAATCTAATCAAACTGATCAAATCCACACTATAAACAATCCTTAAAAAGCTTTCCTTCTCTGCATCCATATCCAGATCACCTCCAAAATTAATTTTCTCCTTCTCTGTGCCATGACCAACATTCCCTTGAAATTTCATCAAAATCCATTTGTAACTTTTCAAGTTATTTGGTTAAAAAACAAACAAACGTCCTTGTCTGGGTAACAATAAAATGAAAATGTTTTGGTAAATCTTCACATTGGGATAAAGTCAATAAGAGACGATAGTGCCTGAATCAAACTGTTCCATCTCAGCGAAACAGGAGCAAATAGTGGATTAAGTCTGTCAGATGCTCCACTGGGAATTGATAAGATTTTATTGATACTTTCCCAACATTGAGTCGAAACTGAAATCTCTGAAATATGACATTTGTCATGTTTTGCTCTGCCATTAAAAGTTGTGTCCTGTCCTCCTTCTCTAGGATCCCCTATATTTCATTTAACTTTTTTTGAAATTGTCCAATTGTAACTTTCTTATAACCTTTTGATTTATTGCTAATTGTCTTAATCTGTTTTACTTCTATATTTAGCTGCTTTTCTTTTCACCATCCCATTTCAGCTGTTTTTATGACACATCTGGTTTTAGGTTATCTCATTTATTTATTTACATTTTATAATATTGATCAATTTATTTACCTTCCTTTCCCTGTAGTATTTTTTTAATCTAATTTCTTATGATTTTTAATAATAATTTAAGTTTAGCTCCTTTGTTCCCTCATTTTAATCAAAGATAGCATTTCATCAGTCTTCCTCAGTCTTTTAATTCTGTTTTCTGTTTAAAATTTCCTTTTATTTGTCTTTGTGCGTTTGATTATTTTAGTATGTGTGTGTTGCATGGGGATTGTGAGGGTGCGTGGGATCATTTATTTTCATTTGTACGCAATTTTCTACTTTTAATGCAATTTATTGTTATTTTATTTCTCATGTGAAGCACTTTGTGCCGCACATTTTTGTACAAAAATGCTATACAAATAAAGTTTGATTGATTGAATTGTCTACGGAATGTCTCACCTGATTTTGCAAAAATGTAAATAAAATAAAAATGATCTAATGCTTTTGTAAAACACAAAACATTTGATAAACACTACAGAGTGAAAACCGGCAATAAAAGTATGAGGAAGTAGAAATTCTAAAGATCTTCACTACAATGATTTGGTTACTGATCGTTGAATATTTAATTTATCATTATTAATTCAATTTAATTAAGGCTTTTCAAGCAAACAGACAAGTGTTCAGGATTGTTTAGGAGGTGATTTATCGTTGATCCCTAACAAAATTCACATGGACCACGTCAAGAGCAGTGGAGGAGGTTTGTTAACGGGACTTGAATAAATGAGCACAGATCAGAATGTTATATTTCTGAGAAAGCAGCACAAGAATAAATCAGGCAGAGAAACAGAGCAGCAGCTTCTCCTGCTCCCTGACCGAGCAGCCATTTCCACAGGCTCAGTAAACAAGAAGTGTTTATGAACCATAACGACCGAGACACTTCCAGCTACAGCTATGAAAAGGAAAGGTTTTCTCTGCTCGAGGCTTTTGGGTGATAAACACACTTATCTAAGAATTTATCTTTTAACTGAAACCACATTTCAGTGCAAGCCAACACATCCTAATAATCTTTTTTTTTTTCATGCTTGGAGCCTTTTTTCCTCTGATTTATGCAGGATTTATTACACCAATTATTTCGCCAAAATATGTCACAAAACACGATGAAATGTTCCCAAACTGAGCCTCCAGATTACAAGCTATATTTTATTAATTGTGGTGAGTTATTATAGCCCAGAAATAAAACAGTAAGTTCAGCTTCATTTCTAATACAGTAATGTTTAATAGCCAGCCTGGAGCAGAATATTTTTATTTATATTTTATTGTATTCTAATTAAATGTATGTATTTTTATTCATAGTTTTTGTCTGATATATTTTTTGTATTTTCCTTTTTATATATCTTTGTATCTGTATCTATATATGTTTGTACATTTTTGTTCAAGAAAGTTAGGATAAACTCACCAGGTTAGTTATTTCAGAAGCATAAAGTTAAATAGATTTTCCACAACACTTCAGTCCCGTCCATGACGCAGACCGGGTGACTGTGAGCCTAAATCCTCCAGAGATCATTCCAGCTGAGAAGATTTTATGTTAACGAGGCTGAGATGTAAATCTGTGACTGATGGAAAAGCAAAACACACAGCCAAAGCTCATCAAAGCAGGGTGCTAAACTGGTGGGTCAGGACCCACAAAAGGGACGAGGAGCTGATTTTACCGGGTTGTGCACAAAAACGAAATGTGGCAAAGCTTTTATGTATTTTGTTTTACTCTGTTTTGCAGTGACAATGGTTGATTGTCTTGTTATTTTAAGATTATAAAGCTGATATCATTGAATCTGACAGACAGACAGGCTGGAGAAAAGCTCATAAAGCCCATAAAGGAAGGGAAGAACCTCTGAGAAACATACACAGAAGGTGATTGGACGATTGTCCTGTCAATCATATCCATTACAGGCCAATGAGGCGATGTGTTGGCTCTGCACTTAAATAGTTCACACACATTAAAATCAAATTTTCTAACCCAAACTCCAGCTGAAACTGTCATGATGGGAACCAAATATCTTTTCCATGGAGAGCTGTTTACAGTGCTGCTCCTTTTTCTTCATTTAAAGAAGAAATTTAAATGGGATCACGTGATATAGCCAAATAAAATAAACATATAGTAAAGCTTTCATGAGGATTTATGATGTAAACATGAATATTTTTATGTTCAAGAGCAAACAGTGCAGCTAAACTGGAATCACAGACAGTTATTTTTTAAATTACATAATCTGGTAAATACTGTCTGTAAAGTTTGACTTACGTTTTATGAAAAGCATTAAGTAGTTCTATATAAAAGATCAGTTAAGGACCAAACACATAAACTAATTTGTTTTAAAGAGCAGAGCAGTTATTAAAGAAATCAGTAAAATACATAAAATCTTCCACTGAAATACTTCATAGCAGAGTGAACATGTGTCTGTTTTAACTAATAAGTTCCAAACAGGGAACATCTTTTAATAAATATTTTTAATTCTCAGATATTTTTGGGAAATGTTGCGTCAAGCTCTCATGAAGGAGGTGGACTAAGACCACTGCTGTAAAAAAGAACCCAGGTCAGGGTCCTGTTTTGAGGACTTTATGTAATTTTTGCTGATTCTTTTTGAAAAATGTCTCCTTTTTACAAAGATCCTGTTTGATGTCTTTTCATCAACGTTAATGTTGCTCATGATCTTTAAAAATCTATTCAGGTCTTTGAATTAATTAATAAGTTCAGAATCTAAAAGACTGTTTGACTTCTGTGGAAATGATTGCCCCATCTCATGATATAAACAATAAAATCCCCAAACTATTTTTTTTAGAAATCTTATAAAATTCTTTTGGGAAATGTAGGGTCGTGTTCTCATTAAAGAGGTGGACTTGGATTTTCTGTAAATTTTTGCTTGTTTCTTGAAAATGTCTGCTTTTTAATTGAAATTGTTTTGCATTTTTATTAACATTAATGCTGTTGATGACTTTTGCATGAATGAGGATTATGGAAAAAATATTTTGTCTTTAATATTTGAAAGAATTTGTAGAAATAACGTGCTTTTCAGACTTGTTTTGTTCCATCTCATGTTTAATTTTAGGACACAGATCCTGATGTAAATCTGCTGCTGGATCACGGTCCTGATTTGAAGATTTCCTGCAAATGTTTCCTTATTTTTGAAAAAAAGTTTGAATGTTGAGGTTTTTATTAAAAACGTTGTTGAGCTCTTGAATTGATATTTAGTGTAAATTAGCTCTATGGAAAATATTTACCTTAAAATAAATTTGATATTTGAATTAATTTGTAGAAAAATGTGTTTTTCATACTTGCTTGTTTTGTTCGATCTCATATTTTAATTTTAGGATGTGGTTACTGATGTAAATCTGCTGCTGGATAAGGATCCTTATTTGTTAATTTTCTGTACATTTTTGCTTCTTTTTGAAAATGTCTGCTTTTTAATTAGAATTGTTTTGTATTTTATTAAAATTAATTTTGTTTATGGTTTTTCAAAAAACTGTTGAACTTTTAAAAATAAATTTGTATGAGTAAGGTTTATGGAAAAAAATTATCCTTTAAAATTTAAAAGAATTTGTAGAAACGTGCTTTTCAGACTTTTTTTGTTCCATCTCATGTTTAATTTTAGGACGTAGGTCCTGATGATAGTCTGCTGCTGGATCAGGGTCCTGATTTGAAGATTTTCTGTAATTTTTTCCCTTATTTTTGAAAACGGTTTAATGTTGAGGTTTTTTATTAAAAACCACTTGACCTCTTGATTTGATTTTACTGTGATTAAGCTTTATGGAAAATATTTACCTTAAATTCAGTTTGATATTTGAATATATTTGTAGAAATACAGTGCTTTTCAAACTTCTTTGTTTTGTTCTATCTCATGTTTTAATTTGAGGACGCGGGTCCAGATGTAAGTCTGCTGCTGGATCAGGGTCCTGATTTGAAGATTTTCCGTAAATTTTTGCTTCTTTTTGAAAAAACGTTTTCTTTATTTTGTCTTACATTTCTCTAAAATGTTGTTCATTTATTTCTGTTTTTAAAGATACAGCTCTTTGGTTTACTTTGTGCATGAACGATGCTCTACAGAAAAAAAAAAAAAACCTTTAGAAATCGTTTGTTTAAAATGATCCAGAGCAGGATCCTAAATCATTTTGGCGCAGATCAGTTTTTTGTCCTGATAACTGAAGTTCCTGGTCTAGGACTTACAGAGTTCTGGTTTCCCCACAGACTGTCCCTGGAGGGTCTGCCTGTGCCCAGGAGCCCCCAGCCTCATCATCCATCCCTGCCTGAAGAGCTTAATTTTGATTCGAGCCTCCATTTTCCCCCCAACATGCAGAAAAACATCCTCACCCCAAACCCGGATCCTCTGCGGGACATTCAGGGAGAAGCTAAAAAACGTGTGAGCCCCCCTCAGCAGAAACACAAAAACAACCCCCTCCTCCCTCCCCACCTGCATCCTGCATGCGGAACACTGATGCATCCCGGCAGCGCGTGCCCTTCAGTCCTCCACCAGGTCCTCAGTCCGCATCCCAAACTCTGGATGCGCTCGTGCCCCTCCGCGCGCCGTCCTCTCCCATCAGTCCCCCGCCGCCGCAGCCTCCCGTCAGGTGTGTGTGCGGTCACCTACAGCACGTGTGTAGATGTGTGCGTGCGCGCGCGTGCCACATAGTCATCCAAACCTCGTGCACTCGTTGCGGTTGGGCGCCTCGGTGCTGGTGCTGTTGTAGTGCGGGTCCGGGGTCCAGAAGAAGACGTAGTAGATGACGAGGATGAAGGCGGCCACGGACACGCAGAGGAAATACACGATGGCCATGGCCACTTTGACCCAGATCCGGTTGGACATGTTGGTGTGCTTGGCCCGCAGCTCTCCGGGATAGCTCGGCCTCCGCTTCATGTCCCCGTTCAGCTTCTCCGCCGACACCGTCACCTGTCTGCCCGCTGCCTTCATCTCTCCACGCGCGCTGGCACCTCCACCTCCTCCTCCAGAGACGTGTCCTCCACAGGCTGCTCTGCGGTCATGGGAGTCTGGCGCTGCTGCTCTGCCTCTCTCTCTCTCCTCCTCTGGACCAGCAGCTCCTCTCTGAGTCCTCACCGCGCACCGGGCAGCTCTGAACTCACTCTGTCATCAGCTGGATGGGACCGCTGTGAAGGAGGACGGGGTCAGCACGTGAGCTTCCTGCACGGCTTTTCAAAATAATGCCAACTGAGGCTGCACGAGCTCAAACGCATCATCCATCCATCAGCTGCGCCGCTTAACCCTTTAGGGGCTCGAGCCTGTCCCACCTGTCATTGGAGGAGAGGCGAGGAACAGCCTGGATGGCCAATCACAGGGCTGACATACAGCCATCCTCACAGTTATGGGCAGTTTAAGGATCCACAAGAACTGAGACCGCAGTAATCCAGGGCAGTAGTTTTAGTCTCAACCTCACGATACAATACGTATCCCGAGCAGCTTTGGAGTGGCCCAAAATCAAAGTGATTGGGACTTAGGTCCGGTGAGAAAAACAGAAAAAACTTTTCAAACACTGTCAAGGTCTTACAAAAATTCCAACATTATTACAGACACTGAATGCAACACCTTCTGAAAGTTGCTGTTAAAGCTATGGTCTACGATTTGGAAGCTTGGTACATCTTTATAACACCGTTTACAAGGCCGTTATGGTCCTATGGTCCAATCTACGCAATATAAAGACCAAAAAGAATGAAAAAAATCCATTCAGTATATCCGCTGCAAAGTGGCATAATAGTTGACCCGGCAGTTCGGATTGGTCCGTGAGTCCATCCAATCCCCTGTCTCCCCTGCTCCGCACCGTCTCGCCCATGGTCCCGCCTCCTCCCCACTACCTCTCTCATGTACCAGTGATCAGCTAGCAGCACAGCTACTGAAGCATCATGGAGCCGGGAGGCTGCTTCTGTTACCCTCCACATCGAAGAGAAGGAAACGTAAAAGTTTTGAGGAAAAGGCTGAAGTAAGGACGAAATATGAGCAATACAGGTCCCAACGGAGACTCAACATTGGTGAATCGTACAGTGGAAAAAGCTGCAGAATGATTTGGGATTGTTGAACACTGCGCCAGCCGCAGGCTACCGAACGGCTGCAGCACGGGCCACCGGCTGGCAAACGGCCGCAGCACAGGCCGCCAGCCGACCTTCAGCACCGGCCGTTCCGCCCTGGTTGAACAGGTAATAGCTTTGTTTACCACAGTAGGAGATGTCTGCTGAATAACTCTGGTTAGTCTGTTGCCTATACTGGCTAATGACTGAACGTTGTTGGTCGGAGCGGGTAGGCTCTGTCAATAGATTTTAGCATAAGTTAGCCACTCATCGTTAGCATTGTAAACTGAGCTGGTGAGGACACGCCGAGAAAGATAAATCCTCGCCCACAATCGGCTCTGCTCTGGCGACGTCCAATTGAATGGCTACCGCTGTGTGTTACAAGGGGGATGACTGTCGTGTTTGTTACTTTCAGTTGAGCTGAGTTGTTTTTGTTTGTCGTTGCTGCTATTTTATGCCAGCCGTCTTCTTGCTCTATCGGAGGAGGCGTGTTGTTAGGAGGCGACACGAGCTGGGGGACGGGATCTTGGAACACGGAGGGGAGGGGTGAGTGAAGGGGGGGCAGGCTGCGTTTTTCACATCTGTCTCAACAGCCAAACTGGTTTTTAGATCGTAGACCCTAGCTTTAAGCAAGTTACTTTTAATGCACTTTAAAATGTGACCAAAAGATTGTGTTTTTAATCTGCTATTTTTATGTTCATTCTCACCTTAATATGTGCTTGTATTTATCTGTCAAATCACGTTGAATTTATCTGTTTGAAGTGTAAAATTTAAAGAAGCAGTATTTCAGCAGAAGTTTAGTTTAAGTCCTGCTCTTTATTGAGTTTATGCCCTTTTGGATGTGGCAATAAATGAATAAACATCCAGTATGTTTGTTATCTACTTGTGTTTCTTTTACGTGGTTAAATTTGCTCACTGTCTGCTGAAAATGTCTGACCCAGCTCTTGTCCTAAGTCTGAAAATATGGCCCGACTGAATTTCTAAATGAATAGCCCTGCTTTATAATCTGGACTTGGTTTCAAAAGTTTGCAGATTCAGGCATCCCAGGGATCAATCTCGTGTGAACAGAAGGAGCAAATGAACCAAAAATTCTCAATTTTTAGGTGTTTTTGTTCTCGTGTAAACAGGCCCACAAACCCCTTTCAGAGTGGCCAAAAACCGGTTTAATCCCGGTAACAATTGGCTCCTGTCAGCAGTTTGAAAGGGTCTTATCTGCATTTCAACCTGACAAGCGACGGAGGTTTTTATCGGTTCGCCTCCGATCGGCTTCAGTGGGAACATCACACCTGGGTCGAGCCACTAATTTATGGATGACGTTGGCGTAACGTGCCGACAGCATAAAATCACGCCTGCCCCCTCCGTCTGTAACTTACGTGACTCTTCGCCTCTCAGCGACTAATTCCATCTACCTTTGTATCATCAGCACCAAGTTTGTACATTTTTAAAGAGGGACAAAAGTACAAAGTAAAGACAACCGTGTCCATGTCTTCAGTGTCCTTTCTATTGTTTACATGGTCATGTTTCATCACGCTGATGATGTCATCAACGTGATTACATCATCTTAATGTGCCAGAGGAAAAAAACAGCCACACAGCTCATCTGCTGCTGAATAGACCGAGTCTGCTGGCAGTGGGAAAGGAGTCACTTGCCGTTGTTAGCGGGTTAACCAGCGTTCAAAAACGTGTGATGAACCCCTAATTTCAGTGTGAAAGCGCTAAAAGAGGCAGTAGCTGCAGGCAGGCCCCCACTTTAAACCTTTAAAGCCATCCACAACCTCGCCCCTCATATCTGTCTGACCTCCACATCGCCACTCCAGCCCGCTCCCTCAGGTCCTCCTCCTCTTCCACCCACCTCACTGTAACCACTGCCCGTCTCAGCACCACGGGGGAGCAGGGCCTTCAGTCCCTCTGCTCTGGAACTCTCTCCCCCCAGACCTCCAAAACCTGAACTTCATGTCTCTTTTCAAGACCAGACTTAAAACCCACCTGTTCAGAACTGCATACCCCACATGACAATATCATACCTCCTCTGTCCTGTTGTGCTTTGCTTTGCTTTGCTTTTTTGTGGCAGTTTTAATCTTGTAGAGTGACCTGGAGTGTCTTGAAAGGTGCTTTTAAAGAAAATGCATCATCATCATCACTCAGTCGTCATTTAAAATCAATGTGTAGGAAAGGTCTGTGCCTTTGCAGTGGATCCACATCCCCGTTAAAAAGGTTCAGATGTGGCCTGTTGCTCCTTTACATGATGTCATTTGTCACTCTCTCCCAAACTGTCAACTGTATCAACTGTTATGTCGGCAAAATAAATCATGGTCTCCTTTATGGACATGGTAAACGCCATGACAGCTGCACATGTGCATGGTGAAGCTGCTCAGGATCATCAGGACAGCAAAGAAAAACTTTAAGAACAACAACGGCTATCGCACAAAAGAAAAAACCATCACACACCAAAGTCATCGTCTCCTCCAGCTTTGACATCAGGAGGGAGATACAGAAAGATGAGGAAAATCAGCTTTTACCCAAAAGCAACAATGAACTGAAAACTGAGCTGATGATCGGAAATGGGCAAATACGTCCTGATGACTCCTCCTACAAACTGTGTAATTATAGTTTTTATTTATTTATCTTTTTTTACTGCCTTACCAAGTCGACTGCAACTTCAATATCATTGTTCTTTTGTAAAAAAAAGTGACAATGAAAATATAAATCTATCCTTTATGTGCAGAAAATGTTTACCTGTGAGCAGCTTTGGTGCCGAATCTAAACAGTTAAACTATAATAAATAATAAAAAACTTGTCGCAGGACATAATTGGGCAAACTGTTGAATTAGGTGGTCCCACCCACGACATTAATATCACATCATATTTGAAACAGGCAACAGCTAATACAGTGTTTTCCTGCTTTAAAGGTGCAGTGTGTGGAAATTGGCATTTTAGCGACGTGTTCAGATTTTGGAATGAGCCCGTCCATCACATCACGAAGCGATGAAGACCAAAAAGGACGTGAACAGGGCTTCACATACAACAGTTACAAGGTGAGGGTTTTTTCATTCATATTTGTAACTATTATTCTAATAGATTAAAGGTCAGTTAAGATGCCACATGCCATCCAGGTAGATTTCAGGACCAGCGGTAAGACTTGTATTTAAAAATCGCGTTTTGCACTTTTTGTCCCCAAAACCCACCCGTAGACAACATGGCGGATCGTTATGTCAGCCTACATGAACGCGGCCCGCAGTAATGTAAATTTTTTAAAGCTTTTTCTAACTAAATAAAAATAAAACAAATGTTTTATGGGGATGATTGTACTCCTATTTTGATGGACTTTACATACAAATAGAAACATTATATCCCATATTCACCGTTTCTGTTTGGCGAAATGCTGCCAAATTCTGCACACTACACTTTTTAAGGGAAATGCTAAGTTTTTAGGTCTGAAATCATGAAACTCTGTGGTCCTGATTTATGGATCACTCACCTTCACGGGCTCCTCGATGACCTTGGACCTCAAACAGCCTCTCCTCTATGGACCGACTTGGCTGTTCAGTCATTTTTAATCACTTTCTATGGCATGTTGTCCACATGGACGTGAGAAACAGTCCACCTCACGTATCAGGTTAACACTGTAGGTTTGTGAAACTGGGGTATCTGCAGAAAATCCATGCATGCACCAGGAGAGCATGCAAACTCCAAACTGAAAAGCTCTGTTCAGCCTGGGAATCAATCCAGCAGCCTTCTCCGTGGGAGGCAGCAGCGCCACCTGCATAAGAGAGAGATATAGATATATAAAGATAGATATACAGTACATAGATATGCAGGATGTGAATCACAGGGCAGCTTCTGATGTGCTATATAATTCAATTCAATTAAAAAAAAAATCATTGGCATGAAAGCAGTGAAATAATACTGCAAAAGCATCATATAAACTTTAATAGTGTGTGTTTATTAATGTTTATTCATTTTAAATAAAATTCAATTAAGTATCATGGGCAGCATAGATAAATACATTTCATATGCCAGGATAAAATATTAATTCATTCATTTTTATTTAGTATTTTATTCATTTATTTATTCATTGTGAGCACAATTAGACAACAACTAGTTCCTGCACAATGTATTTTTTATGCTACAATGAAGCAAACTTCATAATTATTTAATTTAATTTTATTAATTTAGAGGGGATGGTGCGAGTTTATGTTCATCACCAAACAGCAAAGTACAACAGAGCCTTGGCGGTTTTTTATCTATTGTCCTACAAGGTGTCACACAAACTATTTTCTAATTCAAACAAAAATGAAGGTACAGCATAATAAAATTGATCATGATCATTTGGCAAAAGATATATCAACCTGATAGAACTTTAAAAGATACATCACAGTGTTGTTATAAATCTTTATAGTTCTTGTATTGTCTTCTTGTTCCTTAATCATAAAACAGCAGGTTTGGGATCATCTCTTATTCATTAAAAGGTCATATTTAATATGTTATAAAGTAAGACTGGACAGCATGTCCAATCTGACTCAACAGAAAGTTTGGGATTATCTCCATGAGTTTATAATCTAAACACTGAGGAGATTTTTCTCTTTAAATGTCTGTTCATCATTGGAGGACTGTGTGGGAATAAAGGATTAAATTACATACACTGTCTGGCCAATAAAAAGGTCACACACTCTAATATTTCATTGTCCTGCCTTTAGTTTTGATTACAGTCTCATTCGCTGTGTCATTGTTTCAATAAACTTCTTCAATGTCACAGATTTGTCCCAGATCACAGCACTGCCCCCACAGGCTTGGACAGTAGGCACTAGGCATGATGGGTGCATCACTTCACCTGCCTCTCTTCTTACCCTGATGCTCCCATCACTCTGGAACAGGGTCAGTCTGGACTCATCAGACCACATGACCTTCTTCCAGTCCTCCACAGTCCAATCTTTATGCTCCCTAGCAAACTGAAGCCTTTTTTCTGCTTAGCCTTACTGATTAGCGGTTTTCTTCAGGTCACACAGCTGTTCAGTCCCAATCCCTTGAGTTTCCGTCACATTGTGTGTATGGAAATGCTCTTACTTTCACTATTAAACACACCCCTGATCAGCAATCATGATCATTCAAGATTTTAGACGATGGTTCCCCACTATCCTTCCAGTTTTAATAATGTGTTGGACAGTTCTTAACCCAGTTTTAGTAGTTTCTTCAATCTCCTTAGATGTTTTCTCTGCTTGATGTCAATGATTTAACCCTTCTTAAACAGACTAACATCTTTTCCATGACCACAGGATGTGTCTTTGACATGGTTGTTTAAGAAATGAGAAGCTGCTCATTACATCAGCTGGAGTTAAATAACTTGTTTCCACTTAAAGATAATCACCGATGCAGTAATTATCCAATAGGAGGCTCATACCTGTTTGCTTAGTTAAATCTAGGTGGTCTTTTTTTACTACAGATTTAGTTTAGAAATAGTAAATAAATATGATAATGTGCAGACCTGCTTGTTTTGAAGCAGTAAAATGTTATTTCATTATCAGGATAAAGTTGAAAAAGCCTTTTATTTTGAAAGGCAGTGGTCTGTGTTTCCTGCTCCACTCCTCGTGTTTGTGTCTGTCTTTCTGCAGCTCCTGAGGAGGAGCTCAAAGTGCGCAGCTCCACGATTGGGTCATAGTTTGAGAGAAACGTCCCGCAGCAGAAGAGGAGAGCTGCGGTGTTCAGGCAGAGCGGGAGAGAGCGGACCCTCTGCTCCATAAAACACCTCATCATCATCGCCATCTTCATCATCATCAGCATCTTCATCAGGAGCTCTTCTCCCTCCAGATGAGTCACTGCTGCAGACTGAAACAGGCTGAGCTGCTGCCTTTATGCTCCTGTTACAGGATGGGGGGGGGGGGGTCTTTTCTCCCCCTGTCCTGCAGCAGCCAAGGTCAGAACACTGCACACACACAACAGAGGTGCACTCTGGGTATTCAGAGAGTGCAGCACATACATCATGTGTCAGAGGGGGATGAATGGTGGAGCTGCAGCCCCATCAGGACACGGAGACCCGGATCAGCAGCTGTGATCCAGCAGGAAGACCTCAGACCAGAACCAAGGTCCAGGAGAACAAACCGGACCAGAGCTCAGAGGTCAGAGGAGAACGGTCTGAATCTCTCTGATCATGAAAGTCCAGATTTATGTAGGACCATTAGAGCAGCTTCTCTCTGAGGACGTTCACATCAGTGACACTTTATTAACTTTAAAAAGGAGAGAAGTCAGATTCAAGCTTCTGGTGATTTTAAATAAACAGCTGCTGTAGGGCTGGGAAACATGTCCAGGTTTTCAGAAACAGTTTATCAGTGTGTTCTCATACGACGTAAAGACAGTTTCTGACAAGGGCAGACGGCTCGATGCAGTTCATCAGGACGAAAACAGATTAAAGAAAAGAGTCAAGTACAGAAAGACAACCAGAGAAATACAAACACAGAAACAAGCTGCAACTGAATAAGAAACCATAGAGGCATGCTGCAATTGTAAGAAAAAAAAACAGACGCATTGCAACTGAAGAAATAAACACAGAAATGCACTGTAACTTAAAGACGCTATGAGGAGTTTCTAAGTAATTATAAAAAAGTCTCACTTTTAGATATATGCCTGATCGAAATACACACTATAAAGGGACTATGAGGAGAATCTATTACCGGCAACGTAAAGACTCTGCAATCCATGAGCACGCGCAGCGACTGTCGTAATGCTGCGTTCCAGTAACCTCGGAACTGGGAGTGACATCACCTCCGACTTATCAGCGTTCCAGTTGAAGTCTGAAAAAAACAAGCCGATCTACCAGGCTATTGTTAGCTGTTGTTAGCACGCCCTGCGTTGTTGTTCACAAATATCACATGAAGAATGTGATGATCACTATGACAGCATTTTTGTAAATATAAGTCTAACAATACTATGTATACAGCTGATCTAGAGCGACACACCCCAGTCAGAAGTGCAAATAAACTGATTATTACAGGAGCTAAATAACTGTTCACACTGGGGGCATCCATCTTCCACTGTCAACTCGGGGGTGGTGAGGTTTCACCGAGTTCCCAGTAGGACATTCCGACTTCGGCGGACATTCCAGTTGCAGTTTCCTACTCTGAACTCAAATTTCCTCCTTCTGTCTGTCCGACAAGTATGAATAGCATTTATAGATAACCTATTTTGATGCTATAAAACTCATCTTAAAGTGTGTATTTCCATCAGGCATATATCTAAAAGTGAGACTTTTTTGTAATTACTTAGAAACTCGTCACAGTCCCTTTAAGATGAGTTTTATAGCATCCAAATAGGTTATCTATAAATGCTATTCCTTAGCTTCGTGGTGGGGTCGGACAGGACTGGACTGCCCTGGAAACTCAACTTCGGGAACAAGACAATTAAAACTAGAGCAAATTTATATTATTCAGACACGTCTTAGAGCACCAGGCTGTAAGTAGCGATATATAGCCGGCTACAAAACTACAATACTAAGTTTTCCAAAAATTGCTTGTTGTCACACATCAAAAACTACCACTACATAACTAGAAAGAGATACATTACCTCGTCGCTTTGCATCCTGTAAGTTGTTGAAAAAAGAAGTTGTAAAGCAATGCAGAGCTCTGAGGAAGGTCCGAGCTGCATTCATTAGCATCACAACAAACACACGCTTTGGCTTCAGTCACGTCTTTACGACAGTCGCCGTGCGTGCTCATGGGTAGCAGTCTTTATGTCGCCGGACCGGAAATAGATTCTCCTCATAGCACCTTTAAATAATAAACACAGAAACACACTGCAACTGAAGAAATAAACAGAAATGAGCTGCAACCAAAGAAATGCACACACATTTCTGCAAATGAAATAATAAACACAAAAAGGGTTACAAGAAAAAAAAAAATGAACTGCATTAGCCGTAAACTTGTTGCAATTGAGAAACAACGCAAAGCCCAAGACAGTCCAAAAAAAGAAGTAAAAGTAAAAAAACTTCAAGAGCAGAAACGCAAATCAGCAAATCAGTGGAGCTCCAGGCCTGCAGGGGGCGCTGTGGCCGTGCTGAATCATCAGGAGGCATGACTAGCAGTGAAGTTACAGTTTCATGAGGTGATGAAAACTTTTGTGTGAAGTTTTCTCTGCAATAAAATTAAATGCAAACTCAAAATATCAATTCAATATAGAGCGCCTCACACTTCTATATTTTTGTTTCTGTTGGTCCATAAATGTAAAGTCCATGAGCTCAAATCTTCTCTAAAAGGTACATACTTTAATTTGTTGTTAACTCCTTCAGTATGTTCACAATCACTAACATTCTCTGTCTCTGTTTGAGCTCCTGTCACTTTAAGGCCTCTTACCCCTGTGGAAAATACCCGCTCTTATTGGTCGACTGGTATGGTCTGTGGTGATTGGTCAGTTTATCACTGCCTTGTGTCATGTTTTCAAAGCCTCTGCATTCATTCCACAGCCAGTACAGCAGTATGACATCACACTGGCAGGCAACGAGTTGGCCTGTAAACAAGAGAAGAGGGAGAGGCACTGAAGCAGGAGACTTTAGTTTTGCACATCTGTTTTTTATGGTAACAAAAAGTTAAAGTCTCTTACCTCTGATCAGTAAGTCTGCCAGGTCTCACCATCAGTGGGCCAATGAGAGACCAGTGAGCGAGCGGCCATGTTGATAAACTACATACTTATCAAAGACACGATTTTTAAAGTGATTTTTGTTTTTCTTTTATCAGAACTTTTTGTTTGTGAGTAATGAATATCGAAACCTAAAAAACCTAAAAAAAAATGCATCACATATTGCAGGAAGAAAAATACTGCAATATTTTCAGACAATATTGTTCATTATATTGTTTTTATTATTATTGCTTGGACACTTTATTCCTTCAGGGAGACGATACAGAGCAAGTAAACACAAAACAAACCGTTAAAGCTCCCAACATCCATATCTCTTTTCAGCTTATTTATAACCACCAGTCTCTTTTCTGTTATTATTAGTAGAGGTACAACTTGTAAGGATTGTGTGGACAGAAAAAAGCATTAATCCTGCACAGTGTCAGGATTATCTGGTTTCTGACCAGGAACCATTTCCAAACTGAGGGCTTTCACACCAGCATGGTTCTGGAATTAGTTCCATGTTAGCTTTTCAGATCCTTGGTGCTTTCTAGTGAATTTCCAGTTCATACCAGTTTAAGTAGAACGAAGGTGGGAGGACGTTAGTCTGTGTTACACAGGCAGAAGTAATGCTGTGTTCAATTTACATCAGAACTGGGAAGAGGAGAGTGGGAATGACGTCAAATCCGAGTTATCAGCGTTCCAGTGCTAGAGTCAAAAAAAAAACTTGATCTACAGGCTATTAACAGCAATCCCTGCGTTGTAGTTCACAAATACCATATGAAGAATGTAAATTACACCATGGCATTTTTATATATATAAATATATGCCAAACAATACTAGGTATATAGCTGATTTAGTGTGAGAAACACTAGTCAAAAGTGCTAATAAATGGATTATTACAGGAGCTTAAAGCTGCATTCCAGTTGTAATGGGAAGTTGGGATTTGCAAATTCCTAGTGGGAAACTTTAACTGGAATTTCCTACTAGGAACTAGGGGGATCCTCACCACCACCGCTTTGGTAATCAAAGATGGATTCCCCCAGTGTAACGCTGCGTTCCATTAACCTCGGAACTGGGAAGAGGGAAGTTGGAAGAGAACATGCCGGGCGGTGCTCCAGTTGAAATTTCCCACTTGGAACTCGGAAATCCCGACTTCCAAGTACAAGTGGACTGTAGCATAAAGTGGCAAAAGGTGGATCGCATCAATATTTTAAAAGCGTTTGCTGCTTTATGTAGTTTTTGTTTTTATTCAGGAATCTAGCACAACAGCTTTTGATGAGACATAGAGGACGCATGTAGAAGCATCTGATTTATAAAAAGTGTGCTTGTTCCTCCACGTCCTCGACTTCTAGCCTATTTACCAACAAAGAATAGGACAGACTCACCGATGAGGTCCCAGTTCACGAGCTGGTACCACTTTTATTGGTGCCCGTCACAAACCACATTTCCAGGTTCTGCTCAAACTGTTCACATTCAGTGTAGTTTGATTTCAATGAGAATCATATTTATGTTTATAAAACTTTTACTGACATCATTTTGCTCTTTCATCAGGACAAATTAGGTTCATATATTGTGTTATTATTCATGTGAAAATGTTACAATAATAAGGGATGAACAACATTGCATTTTTGCCTAAATCTGATATTGATGCTGATGTTACGAGTCAAGACCACAAAGTCTCTACTTTATCAAAATGTGAAGCATAAATAACAAGATTTAATCCTTTAATAAATGACACTTTTGATTCATAAATGTGCACATTATTTCATTTTATTTAACCAGGTTAGTCCCATTGAAATCAGCAAATCTTTTTACCAAGAGAGACCAGAGGTCTGCTGATTAAGTGATTATGTGGCAAAACATCATAATATATTGTACATTTTACAGATATTAAAGATTATTTATGGGCTATTTATGGCCAATTTGTGTGGTCAAAGAATCATCTGTAATTATCAGCAGATTTTCATATCTGTTGATAACGATACCATGAATCCCTAACAATATTTTGAGGCCATGTTGTTCAGTCCTACATTTAAAAACTCCGTAAGTCAAAACTTATCAGAGATTTCAGATATTAAACAGGAATATAAGTTTAGAAAAGGACTATCTTTAGTTTGAAAAACAGTCAGAAACACAAACACTCACATGAAAAAAATCAAAAAAACATAAAAACAAAGTATTTTTAATGGCTCTCAGGCTACATTCTGCACAAACACCCGTCTATGGAATGTTTATTTGCATTTAAAAACTGTACATATTGCATTTCAATCCAAATGCATCAGTGTCATCCCTCTGATAACAGAACACAAAAACATTAAAGCATCGGCTTGTCCTCAGATGCTTCAGCAAACAGAATAAACTCATCACACACCAAACTGAAGCTCCTGCTCTGCTGAGGTACGAGTGAGGGTCTCACCACAAATTCAACACAAAAGAAAACACAAAAAAACATTTTATGAGCACTAAATCATGTCAGACAGCTTCATACAAGTCTGTTGCCAGAACAAAACAAAGAAATGCTCAGAACCCTGAAGAACGAGACACACGAGGGATTCAAACTGAACATTTCACTTTTTCATTCATGAATGAGACTTAAAAACAAACTCCTTAAAGATGTCGACCTCAGGAGGATCAGTGTCGGATGGAAAATAAAGATTTCAGCACACGACTGATGATTCAGAAGAAATAAAACATTTTCTGATTGTGACAAAAATCGTTTAACAGACATGACAACATTCGTCTGTTTTGTGTCTTTCCTCATTTCTGGGCAAATCACAAGCAGATAAGCATCATTCTTTCCACTGTATGTACAGTAACAAGGAAGAGACAGGCAGAGCTCATCCATCGCTAATTAGCTTAGCTCAAACACTGGGAGTCAATGGGTAGTGTTAGCCTGCTTCTGCCTTCAGTCATCAAATAAACTCTTCAGCAATTCTAAACAGTCCTGCATTTTTTTTACCATGTTGGTGTCATCTTATCTATTTTTAGACTAAGATTAGCACTTTGTGTAATTTTTAAAAGAAATGCACTCAACCTAAACCGCAGGGCGCATTCGAAAACCACCGCGGCCATGCTAGTAAGTTTGATAGCAAAACAAAGCCTCTGTTTACAAGCAGAAAAAAGACTGGTATGAAGGATTATGGCTGACATTTTAATAGGATGATGAAAACAAGAACACAGGACTGTTGAGTTGCTTAAAGGTGCTATGAGGAGAATCTATTACCGGCAACATTAAGACTCTGCTACCCATGAGCACGTGCGGCCACTGTCATAATGCTGCGTTCCAGTAACCTCGGAACTGAGAGTGACATCATCACTGACTTATCGGCGTTCCAGTTGAAGTCGGAAAAAAACATGCTGATCTACCAGGCTACTGTTAGCTGTTGTTAGCTCGGGGGTGGCGAGGTTTCACCGAGTTCTCAGTAGGAAATTTCGACTTCGGGGAACATTCCAGTTGCAGTTTCCTACTCGTAACCCGGAAATTCCTACTTCTGACTACAGCTGGAACGCACCAAAGACCTGACCCAAGCCAAAGCGTGCGTTTGTTGTGATGCTAATGAATGCAGCTCGGACCTTCCTCAGAACTCTGCATTGCTTTACAACTTCTTTTTTTAACAACTTACAGGATGTAAAGCAACAAGGTAATGTATCTCTTTCTAGTTACGTAGCGGTAGTTTTTGATGTGTGACAACAAGCAAGTTTTGGAAAACTTAGTATCGTAGTTTTGTAGCTGGCTATATATCTCTACTTACAGCCCGGTGCTCTAAGACGTGTCTGAATAATATAAATTTGCTCTAGTTTTAATTGTCTTGTTCCTGAAGTTGAGTATCCAGGGCAGTCCAGCCCTGTCCGACCTGACCGCGAAGCAAAGGAATAGCATTTATAGATAACCTATTTTGATGCTATAAAACTCATCTTAAAGTGTGTACTTCGATCAGGCATATATCTAAAAGTGAGACTTTTTTGTAATTACTTAGAAACTCCTCACAGTCCCTTTAAGAGTTTATCTGATGACTATAGGCAGAGATAGGCTAACACTACCCATATACTCCCAGTGTTTGAGCTAAGCTAATTAGCGTAGGAAGAACTCTGCCCGTCTCTTCCTTGTTACTTCATGCACAGTCTAAAGAATGGAGTCTTTCTGCTTGTTATGGACTCGGGAGTGAGGCCATACATGAAAAAAAAATGTTGGCGTATCCCTTTAAAGCAGCTCTGAGTTCATGATTTGTTCTTTTATTCAGGATGAGAGGTTTTTAAAGAGCCCTACAGTTAAACACCTGATCCAAACAGAATCCAGGTCAGAGCCTCGGCACACAGGCTCCAACATCAGACGCTGTGTGATTCAGCGCTGACCCACATGATCGTTTATTTTACATCTCACACAGCCGGCCTGCACCTCTGCTACAGATAGAAATGCCAGAGAAATCACATTAAAGTCTCATGATCGACCTGCTCAGAGGCTCCAGTCATCACGTCTGTGAGCTATTATCAATATAAAAACAAAAAACAAACTGGAGACTGATCTGGAATACAAAAATCTGTCAAACTGAGTCATTAAAAATCACAAAATCAGGAGCAGACAGGAGGATGGAGTCTTAAATCTACATGATGAGGAATAATGGAGTCGACATGGACACAAGATGGCCGACGTTCATCCCAAAAGAGAGTAAAGTAACAAGTACTGGTACTGGGATCAGTCCAGTTCAGAGAATCGATACGATTTTATTGATACTACTGCCATTAACGATTCTGTGTATTTATCCAATTCTTTAACGATTCCCTTATCGATTCCTGCTGATTTTCTGTTGGCAAAAGTCGCCCTGCATTGCCTTTAAGTGGTAACAATATCAAACACATGACACTCCTGATTCCAGCGCTGAAAGTTGAGCAGTAGACACCTTCTTGTTGAAAACTGAGCCACAATTTTGAGGACTTTGTCAGTGGAAGGAATCGTTAAGGGAATCGTTAAGCCAAAAAACAGGTGATATCGATTCTTTGAGAGAGTTGTTAACAATTCTCAACTGTAATTGTGTGTTTTGATTCCCATCCCAAATATGTTTTTACGTTGGCAACTTTTTGCCCTCACAGGAGATAAAAAGGAACTGATAAAGGAATCGTTTAATGGTGTCGGTATCAATAAGCAGAATCATAAAGAGCGTCAATAAAATCTTATCAATTCCCATCCCTAGTTCAGACTGACAAGAGGAGAGAAAGAATTAAACACAAAGTTTGTTCTGTATAAAAAGACAAATCCATGATTTTTCTGCAGTAAAAATAAAGATTCAATTCATTTAACTGAGACAATAACTTAACTTTGAGCCAACAAATGAAACATTTTCCAAATTGAGCTCCGCAGGATCGTCCCAACAGTATAAACGTTCAGTGATAATGATATTATAACAGATCAAGTTCTCCTACCAGAACAGATTTCATTGGTCTGTGGAGCTGTCAGTCAAACTAACTTGACCACACCCACTCTGCCAAAGAGGTTCAGTTCTTGCTGATGTGTGTTTGTTTGTTTGTTTGTTTGCAAGATTACACAAAAACTACTGGACAGATTCTGCTTAAATTTTCAGGAGATGTTGGTAAAGACCCAAATTATCAATGATTATATTTTGGTGGTGATCCAGAAAATCGCAATCAGCAAACGATTGTTTCTGCTCGATAACTGTCTAATAATTATATCAACATGATTGTGTGTGTTTTCAGGGTCATGTATATTACGATGGTAACTTTATCATGAAATACAGATCATAGATGTAACAGCAGTGAGCTGCCTTGGTGGGGGTTTGTGCTCTCTGAGTGATTTCTGTTTACACCTGTGTGGGCGTCCACAGCCTCGGAGCGATTATTCTTTCCTAAGGAGCCATCTGATGGATGTCAGTGTGATGTAGGCTGTAAAGTACTTTGTCAAAACATGCCTCTAAATCAGAGCAGGCTGTTATTCTGATTATCATAAGGACTGAAAGAAGATGTTTTTATATTAAAAAAGAAGTGTTTTAAACTAGAAGATGAAAACAGACATTGAAGTCCAACCAGTTTCATCTTTTTGTGTCCGAAAATTATCTCATAAAAACATTAAAAATGCGTGAAGTGAATATTTTAAACACATTTTTGTGTCAGATCGTGTTTCCTCACCTCTTTTCGTGGTGCAGGTAGAAACAGATCTTGGAAAAAACAAACACATAACATGTTGTTTGTAATCGGTTGTTATCAGTGACCTGCCTGGAGCCTAACTGTGATGTAGGTACAGTGAGGACTCTATGATGGATGATAAACCAGGTTTAAGTCCTTGGTTTCTCAAACAGGGGTCCTAGCTCTCTAAAGCCGCCTACACACCAAACGCAACTTTGCAACCTAGGTGACCTTGCTCCATGTAAAGTGAATGTACAACCGTGATGGGGCAAAGCAACCACGTCACTCGATGCTCCATCGCCAAAGTTGATCTTTTCAGGTGATGTGCGTGACAGTGTGGCATCAGCCAATCAGCGTTGTGCTGGTGACGGACTGTTTTTATTCTGGTTCACAGAGTAACAATCCATGTCCCTGTGGGAAACTTTAGTCATTGAGGACATTAGTTCCGCCTCGACGGACTGCAGAGAACAGATGATGCTGCTGCAGTGTTTTGTGGTTGGTAGGTGAGTGAAAAGGATACAGTTTGAATAATGTTGGCTTATACATCTTATTATATGATACATGATATTATGGCAGTGAAACTCGAGCAGACGTGACGTCACTGAGCGATAGCGACAGTGGGGGATGGGATTGTGGTCACAAAGTTGCATTCGGTGTGAACGCAGCTTAAGGCAGGTACCAGAGATCTCAGTGGGCGTGAAACTCATTCTGTCAGGACTTAAAGGTGCAGTGTGTAGAACTTGGCATTTAAGCGACATCTAGCGTTCAGATTCTAGAATGAACCTAACCGTAGCCAAAACGTCACGTCGCTGAGCAATGGAATCCTGTAAAGACCAAAAAGGATCCTGAACACAGCACACAATTTATGTTGTGTGTGTTTATACACACAGTTTGAATCCCTAGGACAGAGTAACAACTTTCTATGCATCCACTGCCATCCTCTCCTCTTCTTCGCCTGCATTCCAGGTAGATTTGTTCTTTTTATCCCTAAAAACCACTCGTAGACAACACAGCGGATCAATATGTCGGCCTACACGAAACAGCGGCCCGCAGTAATGTAATTTTTTTAATAAAGATTTTACTAACTAAATAAAAATAAAACAAACGTTTTATGGGGATGATTGTACTCCTATTTTGACGGACTTTACATACAAATAGAAACATATATCTCCTATATTCACCGCTTCTGTTTGGCGAAATGCGGTGGATGTATAAAATGCCACATTCTACACACTGCACCTTTAATGTGACAATAAACAACAAAAATTTAGTTTACTTTTAACAGACTGTATCCTTCAAACATCCAGTGAGGCAGAATGAAGGATGAGAAGCAGTGCTCTCTTGTCTTCACAGTCATTTATTTACCCTGCTTCTCTAACTGTGGACTGAGCATGCTCAGAAGGTGCCTGCTTCTTTGAAGAGTTTAAAGGAGAAAGACTTTTTAGGACATGAGATTCAGTGCTTATGCTATGGTCCTGGTTTCATCGATAACCACAGAGCAGCAAGACAAGAAGATCGTTTAGTTCTGGGACATGAGGAAAAAAAAAGTTTTTTTGAATAACGGAGACAAAACAGGTATTTTATTTCGAAAGGAGGACTGCCTGTGAGTGCTGGTCTCTTTCAGAGCTGTGATGAACAAAAAGGACAACTTGAGATGATTAATTTTTGTGCTCATGCACTCGTCCACCTGTGCTCTGGATGTAGCTATAATCATGTCTGACTTTGGAGTGGAAGGATTCGATTTAGAGGTCTGAACTAAAAAAAATACTGATCAGTAATCAATAGAAACATCAGACTGATGAATAAAACACCCCGTTGACCGTTTTTACAGCATTTACTCACACTATCAAGAGGTGTAGCGGTTTAATTAGTCACTGTTTTAACTAGTGACCATTAAAAAAAATGGTTTGTAAAACCAGAGCGACAGCGAATGTCTCGTCTTGGGGATCTTCCTCTGATCTTGTATTACGTTATTTGTTTGTTTGTTTGTCACCATCATCGCCCCCCTACATGCAAAGGCTGGTTTGAGACGACATCATATGACAGAAAGCTGAGCCCTGGTACGAAAAAGAGCGGGAGCTACGGCTCTACAAGACATTCCTGCTCCATCTTTGAGACTCTAAGAGGTAAATTCATGAACTAAAATCTTAAACAAAGCTCGCTGTAGACCTCCGTGAGGCCCTGGAGGTGTCGCAGTGATTTGATCCTCCACATTAAGTCTAAAATGATCTTCTGTTGGGACGCTGATTAGTTGATTCTGTCCAGGATAAAACTGTCCGATTAAAAACCTTTTGAACAAACATTTAAAAAAGTTTCTGCACTGGAAACCAGAGACACACCGTCGACACTCACGCCTGAAAATGCACAAAGTGAGAGAAACACGTGGACAGATCCAGAGCAGAGTTAGAGTTCATACACAGAGAGAGAGACGGTCCTCGTCCCGTCCCTCCTCCTCCTCCTCCTCCTCGTCTTTGTCCTCCCGTCTCTTTGTGTTGTGATGGGCGCTCCGTGTGAGTGGCGTGACGCTCTTCGTCCGTCTCTTCTCTCGTCTTTTCTGTCCGGCAGCTTCAGCCTGTTGACACAAACACAGCGAGGAAGAAGAGCTGCTGTTTGTGCTGCTGTGTGTTTTTGTGTTGCTGCTTTTATCCAGAGCACTTCACGCTGGCCTGAGTGTGCACATTTCTTTGGCAGCCGCCCCGGGGGGGAAACACTCGCTGTGACTGCGGCGGCTTTAGAGCTCGCCGCTCGGCACATTCAGCTCCTCGAGCGCTTGGAGGGTCACAGGCTGAGACGGCGAGGGAACAAAAATCAATAGCTGAAGGTTTCAGCTGCAAAAGAGTGTTCTGTTTTTTTGTCATAGTACTGTATGGCTCTATATGCCCCTCATTTTGATTTGACATTTTTCTTTTATGTTTGGGACTAAAGATGGAAATGAGTGTGGAAGCACGATAACATTGGTGTGACACATCGTTATATACTGAATATTACTCCCTCTAGACTTAACCTGTTCAGCCCCAAATAGCCCTGTCACGATAATCATAAATCAATTAACCCCTCGATAAATAAAAACGTCCTTGATCATTTTGCTGGTCTCAATAAATTGACACGTTTCCCTCCTCTCTTTCTACCAAACAGGCTGGATGAGAAGATGGTTCACTCCGTACGTCTGTCTCAATGCCTGGGCGCATTGTTTATATAGCCAATTTATAGTGGAGTGAGCATCTGTCAATCATTCAATCTTTGGGGTAAGTGAGCCGCGTGAGGACTAACAAGAAAACAATCTGTAATATGAATGTGAAAATGACGGTTCCTAAGCCAAATGCCACAGCCCAAGTGCTGGAATATTTAGGTTTTAAACAAAATAAACAAGGTGTGAGCTCATGAACACCAACGAGCTGATATGTCGTGTTGTTTAAAAGTAGTGGTGACAAAGGAGGGGAGGTGCAGCAGAGCCTTCGTCCTGACAGTCAGCGCTTACTGAGACGTTTGGTTGGCAAAGTAAATATAAATAAAATAGAGCAAAATGGTGCACACCCACAGACAGTGTCGTTCGCTACACTGCAAAAGAAATTAAGCCCTTCAATACAGTTGAAAAGCCAGCATTTTGAGAAATGTTACAAACGTTTGACAGACAGTATAGAATGACTGGGAAAAAGTACATGCCGGAAACAATTCCTGAACTGTATAAACTCCATTTTATTTATTTTTATTGTTGTGTGTGTTTTTATTGTTTTGTTTTTTTTTCTTTACAGAAACAGGGTCTGTTTTTTATTTTATTGTTTTTGATTAATTTAATAATTTTTATTTACATGCAGTTTTTTCCCAAAAGAGAGTCCACTTCATTTTCATTGTTTTTTCTTTTGTTTTTTTTGTTTAATTTATTACATTGTTTGTGTTTTTTTATTAAATTGATTTAAAAGCTCTTGACCTTTCAATTACATTTCATGGTGTACTTTCTTTATTATGGCCTATATTATAATTACATTCATGAAAAAATTGTGTTTCAAAACAATGCTGACAATAATATTGTTTATCGGCAATCATTTTTTGGACAATTATCGTCCAGCAAAATTTGTTATTGTGACAAGCCTAGCCCCAAAGTACCCAACTTTGGGTACTTGAATGCTCTCCAACAAAAACGTAAGAAAAAGTGAACTATTCCTGTAGAAATATCATGTTGCACATCAAATCAAACAGGAAATGTTCAGCTACACAACAATATAAGCTATGTTTACACACCAAACGCACCTTCAAAACCAAGCAAATAAATGATCAAATATAGAAATCTGTTTCACTTTGGTTCAAACTTGTGTTGCTCTGATTTCTCATCCCTGCACCGCTCTGTCAAACAGAAAACAGCCTCGTCCGCCTCACATTTGTTTGTTAAATGAAAATCACTGACTGAATAACCAACATTTCCTTTCTAACTGAGATGTCTCCGTGTTCACACTGATTCCTGTCACTCATCTCCTCATGACAGACTCTTTGAAGCTTCAACTCGATCTCAGCTCAAACCCTCTCCGGATCATCTGTCCGGCGGGCTGTGGCTCATTTCCTCTGAAAAACCTTTTAAAAACTTAATTGTGTCTCTGATTTCCCCGGTCTGCTGATCTCCACCCTGAGACAACACACACTGAACACACACTAACTGACATGGACACACACACACACGGCCTCATGAGCTCATCTGTGCTCTGCTGTTTATCACTAATGAGTCATCTTCTGTAAACGTGATCCCAGACGATTTCACAGGAAAAAAAACGACAGAAATCTTTCCCCTGACTTAAAGTGGAGCTATATTTGTATTTTATGAGCTGGTAAACTCCAAAGAATAAAAAAGTATGACCATTTCACTGTTTAAGCCTGAAGTCTTTGGACATATATCATGTTTGAAAGGATATTTTAAGACATTTTTGAATGAGAAATACAGATAATAGTGTAAATAACTGACTGATTCAACAGCATCAGAAATAAAGATACTTAAAGCTATGGTCTACGATTTGGAAGCTTTGTACATCTTAATAACACCGTTTATAAGGCTGTTATGGTCCTATGGTCCTATCTACACAGTATAAAGACCAAAAAGAACGAAAAAAAATCCATTCAGTATATCCGCTGAAAAGCTGCATACTAGCTGACCAATCAAACCTAGAAGGCAGTAAGGTTCAATTGGTCCGTGGGTCCATCCAATCCCCTGTCTGCCTCACTACGCAGCGTCCCGCCTCCTCCCCTCTACCTCCGGTGAGCAGCTAGCAGCGTTAGCTACTGAACTAGCCGGAAAAGCCGAGCGCCGAAACCGGGAAGCCGCTTCCCTCTCCAGCGGGGCCCAACGGAGCTCTGCCCGCGGGTTGAGGCCTGTTAGCGGGCTAACGGCTAACGAATGGCCTCAGTCGGCTGTCAGACCTTCAGCATCGGCCGTTTCGCCCCTGGTTGATCAGGTAATGGCTTTGTTTACTACAGTGTGAGATGTCTGCTGAATAACTCTGGTTAGTCTGTGCCTGTCCTGGCTAATGACTTGTAGCGGAGCGGGTTAGCCTGCTAGCCGCTAATCGTTAGCATTGTAAGCTGAGCTGGGAAGGACAGGCCGGGAAAGATAAATCCTCCCCCACACTCGGCTCTGCTCTGGCGGTGCCAGACCCGCATTGCCGCCGGTCCAATTGAAATGGCTACTGCTGTGTGTTACAAAGGGGGATGTCTGTCGTGTTTGATACTTTCAGTTGAGCTGAGCTGTTTTTGATTGAGTTTGCTGCTGATATATTATGCTAGTCGCTCGTAGCTCTGTCCGAGCCGGGGGCTTGTTAACAGGCGAGGGGACAGGAGCTGGGGGCGGGATCTTGGAATACGGAGCGGAGAGGTGAGGGAAGGGGGGGCAGGCTGTGGTTTCAAATCGTAGACCACAGCTTTAACAGTAGATTTTCTGTCTGACTTTTATGCCCTAAGTCTAGGCCTGTCGCGACAACAAATTCTGCTGGACGATAATTGTCCCAAAAATTATTGACGATAAACGATATTATTGTCACTATTATTTTTAAATTTTTTTTTTTCATGATTGTAATTGTAATATATGTCATAATAAAATGAGTACACCAGATCAAAAGCAAGAAACTTTAATTTCTTAAGAGTATTTAACTGTAATTGGAAGGTAAAGATCTTTGAAATAAAATAAACAATATAATCAATTTAACAAACAAAAAAAGAGAAAAAAAAAATCAAGGAAAATGAAATAGTCTCTCTTTTAGGAAACATTGCATGTAAATAAAAATAATTATACTAATCAAAAACAATAAAAAAAAAATAGACCCTGTCTCTGTGAGGAAAAAACGAAACTCCAATAAAAAAAACACAAAACAATAAATAAAAGGGAGTTTATACAGTTTGTGTCGAGGACATGGACTTACTCCCACTCAATTTGTGCTGTCAAACGTTGCCGGCTTTTCAGCCGTATTGAAGGGTTGCATTTGTTTTGCAATGTAGCGAACGACACTGTCTGTTAGCGCACCTTTTTGCGCTTTTATCTATATTTACTTTGCCGACCAAACGCCTCAGTAAGCGCTGACTGACAGGACGAAGGCTCCGCTGCACCTCCCCTTCTTCATCGTAACTACTTTCAAACAAATAAGACATATCGCCTCGTCTGTGTTCATGAGCTCACACCTTGTTCATTCTGTATGAAACAAAAATATTCCCACACTGGGACTGTGGCAGCCGGCTTAAGAACCATACCTTTCATGCCTTCATTCATATTAGCGTTTGTTTCCTCGTAACTCCTCAGGACGCTCACTTCAGCTCTACGAGTGTATTCGCGAGTGGCCCTGCCTCCCCCCCAAAGATCGCATGTCTGACAGATGCTCACTCCGCTATAAATCCACTAAATCCGCTATAGAACTGACGCACTCCCATGTTACGAAAGATCGACAGAGTGAGACATCTTCTCATTCAGTCTCTTTGGTAGAAAGAGAGGAGGAAAACAAACATGCATGCAGGTGTCAGTTTATCGAGGCTGGCAAACTTACCGAAGACGTTTTTATTTATCGTTCAGTTAATTGATTTATTGATTATCATGACAGGCCTACCTAAGTCAATTAAAAAAATAAATAAAAATCAACATTTTTTTAACTTATTGATACCATATCATTAAATTAATGGAGAATTCATATATAAAATATTAAGATCCAGAACTTTTTTACATATTACCATTTTTCGTTCATTTAAGACTGTTCAGAAGTAAAAACCTGAAATAAAAGGCTGCACTTGTTCCTTCTCAGTCCCAATGTGTCAATTAGATTGTTGACTTTGATTTATTTTCTGCAGATGATATAAAAATTGAAAATCAAGATTGTTCTTGACTTACTCCAATCCTAAGTTGTTGTAAAGTTTGAAAATATTAGTACTGAACATTTATCATGATAGCTGCCCTGTCAGGTTTTGCACTTTTTAAGGCTTGTATTTGTTCCTTAAATGAGATTAAATTTTGATCAGTTTCATGTTAATATCCTGTGAAAATAATTCAGCTTTATGTAGACAAACCAGCCTACATCTGAACTACATAATCAACATTTTCTAACATGCACTTTAACGTGTTCCGCCCCCTTTTTAAGCCTTCTGCCCAAAATGACATAAAGAAAAGAGTGTATCTCTGCAACCCCAAGGTCTATTTGAATTATTTTGGTGTCATAATAAAAGTAACACTTGAGAGATTTGTCCAGATGTGGAATCATCAGTATATGTGTTACTGTTACAGAGTAAATGAAGATAGAGGTCAGAATAACTAGAACATTTCATCCTTGCCGAAAACAAAAACGTTTATTGTGAATATCTCTTGGAAATGATGCTGGAGTGGCTGTAAAACTCTAAATATGAATAATAAAATATTTAAAAATCATCTCTGCAAAGGACTTGTGTTATAAAGTGATGTAGAGCAAAATTAGAGAGGTTTTATAACAATATGGTCAGGCGAGGATTTTGAAAAACAGTTCATATTGAGCCAATTTAAATAATATATTATTATTTAAAATAGGAGCTTTTCTCTTGAGCCCCAGCAGACCCCGAATTGGGTCCTCTGGTACCATAGTGGTTTAACTTTAACAGGGTAATTCTGTTTGGTTTGGGAATATTTTTGACGCCATAAAGTCAAAACTTGAATCATGTCATTTTTGTGTCATCGGGAGTTGTTTTTTCATAAAGGGAAAAATAACTATTTAAATCATAAATCGAGCATTGTGGAAAAACACATCAGGGAGTTTATTTTAAGGCCTAAACCCCAGCTCGAGTCCAAAAGTTGCCAACAACTTGCGGTTGCTTTTGTAGTGAACTTGAAGGAGTTTGTCTGCATTTTTTACGTTTAAAAATAAAAAATGCCTGATATTAGATGTCTGATGCTTCAACTTTTGTTACCAGGTCATCAAATTCATATAGGTATTACTGTTTTAATCAGAACCATATCAAAGTTTATCAGTCTGGAAACTGCTTATTATTTATTTTTTTAAACTGCTCAGCCCCAAAGTTCCCGATTTCAGGTATGCTTGCATGCTCTCCACCAAAATTCACTTTGATTCAAACTTGAGTTGCTTTGTCTGGATTTCTTTGAATGGGAAAATGTAGAGAGTTCTGGTTGATTTTTTTCAAAAAGAAACACAAAAATGTATTTATTTATTCAGTTTTTGTATATTTTTACACAAAAACAGTCAAAAACTGGCACAGATAAGCAGAAGAAGATAAAAACTGTTGTAATTGGGTGTAGTGAACACCAAAAATGACATTAAAGTGAAATGGAAAGTTTGGTAGATCAGAAATGTCAAATAGGACTAATGGTGCCAAACTGTGCCAAGATTGGGCCTGACCACTCTGTAGTAAAACCTCTCTAACTTTGCTCTGCATCACTTTATCAGACTCAAACTTGGCAGAAGTAATGTTCAATTATTTTCACATTCATTCATAGAGTTTTAAAGCTGCAGCTGCATCCTTCCAAAGAGATATTCACAATAAAAACTTGTTTTTTTTTAGGCGAGGATGAAATGTTCAAATTATTCTGACTTCTATCTTAATTTACTCTGTCCCAGTAACACATATACTTTATTATTACTTCCTATACTTCATTATTACTATTTGACAAAATACATATATTTCTGACTTTTGGCTCAATATGAACTGTTATTCAAAAATCCTCGCCTGACCATATTGTTATAAAACCTCTCTAATTTTGCTCTGCATCACTTTATAACAAGAATCCCTTGCAGAGACGATGAAATAATATTTTATTATTCATTTTTAGAGTTTACAGCCACTCCAGCATCATTTCCAAGAGATATTTACAATACAAAAAATTCAAAATATTCTTATTTCTATCTTCATTTACTCTGTCCCAGTAACACATATACTGATAATTACACATCTGGTTAAATTCTTAAGTTTTACCTTAATTTATACCAATATTATTCAATTGGACCTTGTGGTTGCAGGGATACACTTTTTTAATATTCTGGGTGTTTTTGTTGCCTTTTTTAGACACACAAGGCTGTTTAAATGGCTGTAAATCAGGAAAATTTAAAGAGGAAAGAATAACTTCCAGAGACTTAAGCCAAATGTTAGCTTTAAGACTCCGAGACAACCTCCTCTTAACCTGGACTTGCAGATGAAACCACTAAACCATCTGCCCCCATCATCTGTTATTTGTCTACAGGGAAGCTATAAAGTCGTTTTCATAGAGGTCTTTTTAATTTATCATATAGAGCGTGTATGTTTAATTCTTAAGGACCACACTGTCCATTAGCGAGAGCTCGTTTGCGGAGATGACCTGCGCCCGGCCCTCCTCTGTGGCTTTTCCTCTCAGCTCACTTCCAGACCGCAGTCCGCTCAAATTAAAAACAAACTGCAGCTCAGTGAAACCAGAACACCATTTCTGACCGCTGAGAGTGTTTCTCCCCCCCGCAGCAGGCTCCCCTGACGATGTGCACACGGATGATTCACCGCGTTTGGAGGTGCTCTGGATCCAAACGCTCACAGAGGGATCAGATTACACGGAGTCATTATCAGGAAGAGATGATTTCTGCAGAAAACATCCACAACAAACAGCTTCACATCCATTAAAACCATCAGGAGGGAGATGAAAAGCAGCCAAACTCAAACCGGACCAAAGCCAAAGTTCACTTCATATGTGATTAAAACCTCTGAGGGTTTGATTATTGTCACTCTTAGAGGTGTTTTTTATGTTAGCCAATTTTGTTCTCTAAAAGCCGTTAAAGTTAAAAAAATAACTGAACCTTTGGACTGATCCTAAAACTATAAATATAAAAAAATAAAAACACAAACACACAGTATCCTAGTGTGTTGTGCTGATGTTTTACTTTACGGCTTTGGCTCTTTTGTAATGGCTGCTTTTTAAAGTATTTACATCTCACACTACAGCAGATATTTCCTGTTTAACACACACATGCACAGGAGATGAAGTCCATGTAAGAGGCTGAGCAGGAAGCAGGCAGATTTCATTCATGACAAACAGAAACAGGAAACCCAGTCTGAGCTGCTGGTGAGTAGAGTCGGGAAAACGACTGAGATTTAACTTCATAATTAGTCTGTAACAACAATAAATACAAAATAATCAGGATTAAAATAGGACTGAATTATTTCTTTCTTTATTTCATGATGTTTCTCTTGTTCCATTTATATTTAATTTCTATAATTGCTCTTGTCTCAGTCGTCATCCAGAAAGTAGAGCCAGGCAAAAACATGTGCTAACCTGACTGACTCAAATCATTTTTTATAGGAGATCTAACATTTAAAAGTGTTTTTTTCTGGGCTTACTTTAATTTGTTACTTTTAAGTTGTGTCAATGCTTTGACATACTGAAAATTTAGAAGTTCATTCAAAGTGGGTCCTGTTGACTTTTTTTTTTAAATTAGATTAAATGAAAACTAGAAAAGCACTCGGAGAGCACAGACCTCCGCTAGTACCCTAGTCCTCACCTTAAATATTAGTCCTACCTTTATTTCATCTAAATATTAAGATTCCTTGACCATGAAAACAAATTTTAGTTCAGTAGTTATTCATGAAAATCTCATTTTTCGTCATGACGGTTCTCTTCTGGATCTAGCCCCAAAGTTTTTGAAGATACAACAAATCAGATTGAACACTCCAGATTCCACAGTATCTTGGCTTTATTTTGGCGTCTGTTGTAAGTCTATGACTTTATTTGTTCCCTTGCTTTAACAAAAGTCCAAGGATGTCTAAATTTTTCTTGTTCTGGATCAGAGATTCCAGAATTTTGCCAGGATCCAGATCAGTCTTTGATATCTTGTAAAACCTGTTGGAAACTTTTCCTGTATTTTTTTCCAAATGCCCTAACTATTTTTGGTGGAGTAATATGCACAAATGCCAAAAATGGTCCTATCTCACAATGTTAAAGAATACTTTAAAAAATTCCTGGATCCAAACGGTGATCCGGATCACTCCCAAAATCGAATCATTTGTTTCTTGTCCCAATCTGAACATTTCCTGAAAATTTAATCGAAATCTGTCCATAACTTTTTGAGTTATGTTGCTGACAGAGAAAGGAACAAACAAAAAAATCAAACAGATGCTGGTAATGACAAAAGCCTGTTTCCACCAGAGGGTTCAGTTTGGTTCGCTTTTTGTGGCATTTCCATAGCCTAAAACCAGGACAGGACCCCTTATAAGCGAACCATACCATCCTATTTTTTGGGACCCTTCTGTTGGGGTGCCAAGCATACCGATCCAACCCCAGAAGGTGGAGCTGGAAACACTGCAGTCCGTTGATTGGTTGAAGGAGACAGCGAACAACACATGACCCCGCCATGTTTAAATCTCCACTCGTCTTCGTGAAGATAACTCTCGCGGCACACAGCCTTCTCTGAAACAAAGCTGGGTTGTGCTTCCTAACAAAAAGCCACATGCTGATCACAAAAAAGAAGAATTGCTGGATGTCTTCCATCGTTGCTCTTTTGTTTGTTGTGTTTTCTTCTTCGTTGTATTTAATAGACGGGTACACGGTGTCACGCTGCTATGACATCATGCTATCGGCAGAGGCTCATACGCTGCCTACCAAGTAGGGTTCGGTTGGATGTGGAAACGCAAACAGGATCAGGCTTTACCGATCCGGCCTGAGCCAAACCGGGCCGAAGAGTCTCCATGCAACTTTCAGGGTGGATGTAGAAAAACCTCTCTATGTTATCTGCACACTGAACCTTTGACAAAACTACATTCTAGAAGAAATAATCTGTCGAAAAAGTCGCACAGTGGATGCCCGGCTAGAGGGGGTAACCTATACTGTGTATAAATGACTGTACTGTTTGTCCAAAGTCTCTTTAGCTCTAACAGCTCTGCTCATATAAACACCCCGGAGTGAAAGGACATATTCTGAAGGTCAGCTAAAAACATAATAAAACAGTTTCCTCTCTGATCTTTAAAGCAGCACTAAGCGTGCGTCACTCTTTGGCCCGATTTCCTCCCCTGAGACACTTGATTTGTTCACGGACCTCAAAGTGGTCGCCTCCTCAATCTGTGCACCATCTTCAGTCCAGATTCAGGACGTCCCACAGCTGATTGTTGCCAGCTCTCACATTCGCAGTTCGCTCCCCGAGCCCTGAACATAACGGGTTTATCTCCTGGGATCACAGCCAGAGATCCAGATAGGCTCATAACTTAAGTGGCTTTAATGCAGCACAGCGGGCCGAGCTGATGACATTAAGGCTGCAGCAGGTTATGCTGGAGGGCTGGGCAACACAGACTAAAACATCTTTATTTATCTCATTTAACTTCATAAAGATACACAGTATATGTGTGGGCATTTTTCTGTGAGGGAATAACAAACTACCAGTTATATATTTCATGTTTCAAGCAGCAGAAATAGTAACTTAAGATAATGAATATCACAGAGATAATAGTGCCAATATTCATAAAAAAATTGTTTAGGAAAAAGTTTTTGGTGCAAACAGATAAAAGGGGAATCAGAAAAACTGCAGCTTTCTTTTTTGTTACATGGTCTTGAGAAGCTACATAGTGTTTTGTTTGTGAGGAAATGCTGGTTGCATTGAAATCTATTTAATTTGATAATGACCTTATTTTCAAAAGAATTGAGACAAATAATCTGTGATTTAAAGGTGTAGTCAGCGATCTTCTAATCCTCTAATCTAATGCAATATTTGTCAAATTCACCATATTTCTCCTCTCCATCCACAAGATGTCCCCACTGACAGAGTGTTGAAAAAAAAATCTGGTCTCAATACACAGCCTTGACTCAGAATTTCAGCCGGTAAATACTGTGGCTCAGGCCGAGTTACCAAAACAAAGTAAACCCCCCCACATCCAGGGGGCGATTATACTCATGTGCAGATCAGACAGAGGGGGGAGGGGGAGTCGTAGTTTGCGTAGCGTGCACAGTTAGCGTAAGAGAGAGATACAATAGTTGCGGTAGCAATGGCTGAAAACAGCCCAAAAGAAAAAGGTCAGAGGGGTGAAAAGTGGAAAAGAAGGACTATGACCATGAAAGAGCGAAGACCCGGGTCAACATTGGTGTTGCTTTCCGACGGTGGAGGGAATTCCGCCAATTGAAAGACCTGAAAACAGACATGGATGTCGCCGTCCGTCTGCTGGATAGGTAAGCAACATTAGCTTCGTGGTGCTTCACATAACAGTAACAGCCGTCGGGCATTCATCTTATTGTCTAATCTGCCAAAATGTACTGTTGTCGTGATGTTATCAATAATGGCAGTCGAGTTGTCTGACCAGTCGGAGTTTCCTTCGCTACGTTGGTTAGCTACGCAGTTTCTACGGCCGTTTCCATGACGATGCACGTCAATCAGCTTTCGGGAGGCGGGTCTAAATTCGAATATCAACAAACCCTCTACTCGTTTTCTCCCACATCGCTGACTACACCTTTAAGATGGTCAATTTCAAGGCTGTAGTTTTTGTTTTTAATATAAAGTGATGGAGATAAAATATTGACAAAAACATGTAAAATCTTAAAACATTCAAGAACAGATTAAAATATGAGGATTTAGTTAGAATTTTATTTAAAAAATGGGACTGAAAAACTGACAGGATCACCCAAAATCAGGCAGATATTCAAATGATGATGTCTGACACAGTGATATTTCACAATTGAAAGAAGTTTAAGATATTAATTAGTTGGTTTATTGGTCACAGTTCAAGTGAAAACTTCTGTTTCTAGGAGGGCATGAATAAAGATAAAAGAACCACAGCTTTTAATTTTTTGGTGACCTGGTCTTGAAAAAACTAAACAGTGTTCTGTTTGCTAGGAAATGCTGGTTATATTGAAACCCTTTTAATTTGAAATTTACTTTATCTTCAAAAAAATTGAGACAAATAATCTGTTTCATATAAGACGGTCAATTTCAAGGCTCTAGTTTTTGTTTCTGATATAAATCATTATTGATAAAAACATCTTAAGTGTCAAAACATTTAAGAACAGATTAAAATATTAGGATTTAGTTAGAATCTTACACATTAAAATATTCCTCTTTTTTAAGAGAGTGATGTAAAAAGAGTCGGAAAAAAGCTGTTTATTTAAACGATGATGTCTGGCAGAGTGATATCTCATTTTTGATAATAGTTTAAGATATTAATTAGTTTTTAATATATTCATATTTTATAGCTTTTTGTGTGTTTGTGTCGGGTACAGTGAAGAGGCAAGACAGGAAATATGTACTTACTCACTGAAAACCTCTGATATAAACATTACTGTCTCCTTTTAAAGAGAAAACGAATATATCTTAATACTCCGTTTATCTCCGAGCGTTTTTACTCTGTTTGTTCGCAGTTCAGGTAAAAACTTGGGGGCCATGAATGAACAGAAAACAACCTCAGATTTTTATTATTTTGTGACCTGGTCTTGAAAAAAACTCTACAGTGTGTTGTTTGCTAGGATGTCCTGGTTATATTGAAATCTATTTAACTTGAAATCAACTTTATTTTCAGAAAAATTAAGACAAAATCTGTGTTTGATTTAAGATGGTCAATTTCAAGGCTCTAGTTTTTGTCGTTGACATAAAGTGATAGAGATAAAATATTGACACGACCGTGTAAAATCTTAAAACACTTCAGAACAGATTAAAATGTTAGGATTTAGTTAGAATTTCATAATTAAAATATTCCTCTTTTTTTTAAGAGAGTGGTGTAAAAAGACTGCCAAAAAAGCGGGACTGAAAAAGTGTCAGGACCGCCTAAGATGAGGCAGATACTTAAACGATGTCTGACAGTGTGATATTTCACTATTGATATAAGTTTAAGATATGAAATACTTCTTAATATATTAATATTTTAAGCATTTTTGTGTGTTTGTGTGGGGTAGAGTTAAGAGGCAGGAAAGGAAATACGTACTTACTCACTAACAACCTCTGAAATAAACATTATTGTCTCACTTTAAAGAAAAAATTAATAAATGTAAATACTCCGTTAACTCCCAGCCTTCTTATTGTTTGTTTGCTCACAGCTCAGGTGAAAATTTCTGTTTCTAGAAGGTCATGAATGAACAGAAAACATGCAGCACAAAACCAAACATCATTCTGAGGTTCCTCTTTTTCTCTACATCGACAATAAGTGATGCTTCATTTGAGTATTCCAGGTAATAGACTCAATGGAGTGAGAAAAGAGGCACCAACATTTGCAAAAGCGGGAAACATGCCACGCAGTGCTGTTAAACTCTCTTCAGAGCCGCAAGGACGAAAACAAAAAAGGGAAAAATCATGTAAACAGGAGGAAGGACAGGACCAGAGCCACCACACAGGGAGCAAAACCAACACAGAGCATCACAGGAGGTGAGAGTTAGTGTTTGAGTCCATGACAGGAGGAGCAGGAGGAGCTTCAAACAGAAAGAGGAGTCCTGATTGGCTGGAGGAGGAACAGACGCTGGGATAGGCCGGGATCCAGAGACAGGGAAAAGTGCTGAGCTTGGGTGAGAGCGAGTTTGTCTTTTGATCTGCCGGGCCAGGAAAAAGCTTCACAAACATTTCAAACACAAGAAGCTAAAAAAATAAAAACCGAGGCGAAATGACAGAGTGAAGCGTGAGGACATTAGCAGTGCACAGACATCTTCCTACTGTACGTCACCGTCTCAAAGTCGCTGATGTGAACCGCACCTGAGGACGTCTGCTCGCACGACTCCACCTCCCCCGATGACGGAGCAGCGGCGGTATCTGAGGGCGCCGCGCTGTCGTCTTTCTGTCCTGCTGCATCAGACGAGCTCTGATCGGCATCGAGGACGGCTGCGGAGGGCGGGGGGGCCGCTTGGTCTAAAAACACAGAAGAAGAGATTCACATTATTTTGTCTTTTGGTTCTACTTTACAGGTTTCTGCAGAAATCAGCCGTGCAAATGTAACGCTGTTTAAAGCTTTACTGTAAAATGTTTAAATTCTGATTGAAGGGCTTGTAGCACACGATAATGGAATAATTTACTGATAATGTAATAATCAATCAATCAAACTTTATTTGTACAGCACTTTTCATCCAGGACTTTGTGATACAAAGTGCTTTACATGGGAAAAAAAATAAAATGAAATAAGTGAAATAAAAAGCAGAAAACTGCATAAAATGGAAACATAAGACTCCCGCAAAAACAAAATTATAGGACTGAGGAAATGCTGTCTTGAATTAAAAATGGGGAAACGGGGCGGACATTAGCTCAGTTGGTAGAGCGTCCACCCCATGTACGGGGGCTCCCAACCCCCAGCAGCGGCTGTAGGTTCGAATCCCGGCCTCAGCCCTGTGCTGCATGTCATTCCCCCTCTCTTCACCCGCTTTCCTGTCATCTTCAGCTGTCCTACCTAATAAAGGCCATAAAAAGCCCCAAAAAATAACTTAAAAAAAAAATAAATAAATAAAAAAAAATGAGGAAACACAGGGGCTAAAATTAAAATAATAGTTAAAAATACGCGAAAAATACTAGAGGGTAAGATAAGTAAATGTGTAAATACGAAAATAAATAAAATAATACAGCAATATAAAATAAAAGTCAAATTATAAAGTAATTATAAAGATAAATAATATGGTAACAAAAACTGCACTGTACTCAATGAAAAATGTAATAAAGCCTGATAATAATATAATAATAACTTAACCAATAATGTAATAAAAATATCCTGATTGATATTGTATTAACATTTTAACTGGCATTGTAATACCTTACAACATTTTTAGGAATTTATCGCTGAACTTCCCGTCAAAGAGCTGACTGTCTTTACGGATTAATTTCATAATATACCACAAAAAAAAATCCAAATAATGCAATATAGGTATTAAAGTACCAGTCAGGATATTTTATTACATTAACAAGTTTTATTACATTTTTGATTGAGTTAAGTGCAAATTTTGTTAGACTATCAGGCATTATTACATTATCAGTAAATTATTACATTATAGGGAGCTACAAGGCTGAACGACTTATCATTTTGTTGATTGAAACTGTGATTTCAGACAGGATCTGTTGTGTCAACTATTTGCTTATGGCGTTGTTGTCAAATGTCAGTGCTCACGTCCAAACCATCAAAGATTGACATACTGGTTTGGCATGGCTGGTGTTTTTCCATAATTGGAAAGGTCAGATTTGTTTTTCTTAATATAACACCATTAACACTGTGTTTTTGGGGGGATTGTTTATCTTTTTTAACTTAACACAATAAAGGATTTTTTGCACTACATTTGTTTAAACCACCACTATGCAAGATTCCAGCTTTCAGCTCTCTAGTGCCCTCTGTGGCTGTTGAGTGTAACTGCACGGTCGCACACCAACGTGCATTTATTGACATGTACCGCTTTCACACTAAAATTAGTGGGTCAACGCAGGTTTTTTCAACTTGGATTAACCCGTTAACAATCAGCAAGTGACTCTTTTCCCACTGCCTGCAGACCCGGTCTAACCAGCATCAGATGAGCTACATGGCCGTTTTTTTTCCTCTGGCGCATCTGTCATCACGCTGATGACATCATCAGCGCAACGTAGCCCCTCCATGTAAACAACGGAAAGGAGCTTGGAGGACACAGTTTTCCTAACTCTGTACTTTTGTCCATTTTTAAAAATGTTGAACAAACTCTGCGCTGATGATACAAAGGTGGATGGAATTTGTTGCTGCAACGGCAAAGAGTCACGTAAGTTTCAGACGGAGGAGACGGGCGTGATGTTATGTCGTGGAGACGTTACATAACATCAAATAGCATTGCCAAACGTTTTTGAGGAGTATAATTCATTTCATATAAAAATCGTAAAAAGTTTGGAAACACTTAGTTTGTCTTGGTTATTTCTCTCCATTAATTGTAGCAGTTGGTATTATATTTTATTTATATAATTGGAAAGCCTGAGTAATCATCTTTTCAGTGAGGAAAATCTTTACAGGATCATGCATTTGTAAAATTAGCGGGTCTACCCAGGTGTGATGTTCTCACTGTAGCTGATCGGAGGCAAGTAGATTAAAACCTGTGCCCCCTGCAGGGTCAGTTGACTCAGGTCGAAATGCCGATTAAACCCTTTCAAACTGCTGACAGGAGCCGATTGTTACCAGGTTTAAACTGACTTTTTTGGCCAGTCTAAAAGGGGTAATACAGAGGGAGGAGATGTGAGCCGATAGGACGTCCAAAGAGACAAATAAACAAGCGTCGTTCAGCCAACAATAACAGGGCTGGGAGTGAACGCCAGGCCAATGTTTATCCCTGCCCAGGTATTTAGCTTGTTACTCTCCTGCTATCTTTTTGTCAACTTCTCCCAATAAAACTTCCTTTTCTTCAGTTTTTCTCACTGCTTCCGCCATGATAACAACGCTACATCTGGCTTTCTTTTTCTTCTTCTTGGGTATCCAACGTCAGAGGAGCATACCACCACCTACTGTGCAGGGTTAGAGCCAAAGGTCCCTGTTTCCATTGGAAAAATAAGTGCATATTTACTTTAAACTAAATTCTGTTCATTAAATCTGTTTTAAAATTCAAAAACTGCTTTTCCCAACATTTAGCTTTCGCCTCAAGGGGGAAGTGACGTGCAGTTAAGCAGTCCAATGAGCAAAAACTTGAAGTCTTTTAGTGAGGAAGTGTTCCTACCATCCACATTGAGGTTACATAGTGCCAGTGAAGGTGATACAGACCCCTCAGACCATGACAGAGGTGTCATTCAACCTGTTGTTAGGTGATGATTCTAGAAATACTATATTGGGGGGGAAATCTACTTAGTGTTGGTTTAAAGTAAGTAAAGCAGAATAACTGGCAGGCCCTTATTAGCTGTTGCTTGTTTTAATCACCTTCTGATCCAGCAGCAGGTGTGTCCACCGTCACAGCAGCCTCGCTGGCCTCAGAGGGGGCAGGGTCCGATGGCGGTGCAGCTGAGGCGTCTGCAGGGACGGATGCTTCCTCTGGAGGAGAGGAGATGATTACAGCTGAGAAAAAAAGGACATGGAGAGGCAGGATGGAGGAGAGGGTGAGTAAGCAGGGACAGAGGGAGGGAGAAGAGAAAGACAGAAGAAACACATCAGAACAGTCGAGTAGAGAAGACGAGAATCAAAGAGGAAAGAACAGCTGCTGTGAGGCAGAACCAGGAGACATGAGGCAGCAGAGAGAGAGCAGAGTGACGGAGAAGAGACCACTGGGATCTGTAATGATGAGACTTCAGCAGGGAGCACCAGCGACATCTGTACAAGGAGCAGCTTTTGTCTTACAGAGACTGTGACAGAACTGAAATCAGGAGTGTTTCAGCCACAAATATCTGTTTTAATACTTCTACTTTCTTCCAGCTTGGTGGTGGTGGGATAAGTTGTGGAGCAATCCAATCAGAGCTGCTCTCTTTATGAATTGATATATTCATGTAGAGCAGGTTTACTGTTTGTTGTCAGTTCTGGTATTGTAACTGAGATGCTCTGCCAGGTAGCCTAAATAAAGGGGACTGCATTTCACACAAAACATTTGTTTCTGTTCATTTAGACATTCAGACTTTACTTGTATTCAATAAAGGGTTGTTAGATGTTTACTTTTATCCAAGTGTAATACATGACTTCAGAAACTCAAGGAAACATAAAAAATGACTAAAACTGCGTTCACACCAGAGAATGACACGGGAGCAGATTTTCACTCCTGTCCTGTCCCACTCCCAGAGAAAAAATCCTGTCCCATCCCAATCCCAGGCCAGAGTAAAAAAATGAATCCTGTCCCACTCCCCTAGAATGACTCCCACTCCCATCCCGCTCCCACTCAAAATTACTCCCACTCTTGTCCCGTTCCCTTTGGAATAAAACCAAAAATGTTGCATTTTTTATTTTTAGGGTAAAAGTGCAGTGCAAATAAAAGGCGTTGTCTTTACGTTTCATTTGCCTGACATTCAGTCGGTGTAAACAACTCTCTTTTCGACGTTTCGTCTTCTCCCTCTATGTTGTTTTGTTATGTGTGTCGCCGGCAGCCACTCAGTCACTTTTCACTTCCTGTGGTGACAGGAAGTCAAACCACTTTTGTAGTTCTGTTGTGTTGCTAGCGCCGTCAAGAGTGTTGGCTCTCACTGAGAGATGACTACAAAAATGGATGCATCTGTTCATCTGGTCGTTTAGCATGGCCGAAAATGATCATCTATTAATGTCATTCCCGCTCCCGTTGCTTTTTTTCCCATCCCGTCCTGATCACAAGATTAATTAAAAAATGACTCCCATCCCTTGGGATTCCTGCGGAAATCACGTGACCCACGGGAATGTCATCCTCTAGTTCACACCAAACGCTACTTTGTGACCAAAATCGAGTTGCCCACTGAAGTTGTGCTGCGTGGCTATCAATACCTCATTTAAGTCACTGTCGCCGTCGCTCGAGTTTCAAGCAATCATACATCGATGTATAAGCTGACATTATTCCAACTGTTTCCTTTTCCCTCATCTACCAACCACAAAACACTGCAGTTGATGCCCTGCAGCAGCATCTCTTGTCAGTTTTCTGCGGTCCATCAAGGCAGAACTAATGTCCTCACTGACACACGGACATAGATTGTTACTCTGTAGTCTGGAATAAAAACTGTAAGTCCTGGGTATCGTCACACAGGAACACACAGCTGCTGTACCACAGCCACACACGTCATCCCCTGAAAAGATCAGCTTTTTCAACTTTGGCAACGAGCGGTGTGGTTGCCTTGAATGCGGCCAACGCGTCACCAGAGAGTTAGCCCCACCCCATCGAGACTGTTCATTGACTTAGCATGGAGAGAGATCACTGATCATTGGCACTGTCCAGGAGTTGTTATTTTTTGGAAAATGATATCAACTACATGGTCAGAACTTCTTAATGTTGAAATTCCTTATTGTCCTAAACTGTTTTTACTGAATGATACTTCTGCTTTAACTATATCAACTTGTCACAAGTTTTTTTTTATTCGCTGGTCTGACAGCTGCCAAAAAGATGTTAGCACTTCACTGGCAGCCACGTCATATTCTTTCTCATCGCATTGGTTATACTCTTTGTTACACACTGCACATATGGAACTATCAGTATTAAGGATGCATAATGCTAAGCAAGCTACTATCTCTTCTTGGTGTTCTTATATAGAGAAACTCAAGAATGTCTTATATGTGTTAAAAGGACTAGGTTTTCTTAGAAATGTATTTCTAGTTATTTATTCATGTACTTTATCTTTTCACCTGGTTGACTGACTTATTACTATTTATCGTACTGATCTTGAGGTGATCATATCTTCACATTTGTCTTAAACCTGTCTGCGCAACATCTTAGCTGCTTGAGGGGGTGGGGTTGTCTGTTTTGTGTTTTGTTTTGTTTTCTTTGTTGCTTTATGTAATTGATTTGAAACATCAATAAAAATCTGAAAAAAAGGGTGATCACAGAGGACACTGAAGTGAAGTTCACTGTGTAAGCACCTTTACACGTTACACTTTTTTTTTTTTTTCGACTAAATTACAGTGGATTTTGTTGACTCCAATGTTGTGAAATTTCATCAACTAAATCTTGACTAAAATTAAAACAATTCAGATGACTAAATCATGACTAAAAATAAAAGATTTTTTAGATAAAAGACTAACTAAACTGAATTAAAAAGTGCTGAACTGTTTTACCTGCTGTCCATCAGATTATTATTATTATTTGACTACTTGTGAGACGTCCTGATGTTTGTGCACATTCCAGTTTCACAGAGCTGGAGTTCAGGTTTCTCTTCATGTAAAGCATCTTCCTTAATTCTGCACAATCAGGCTCGGCCCTGCAGAGTGAATGTGCAGTGCTGCGAGCAAAATAAAGAAGTGTTTCATCCATACGAGAGAGCGAGCACGGCATGCAGCGCTGTGATCGCCTCATACTCTGTTTTTGTGGATTCTGGATGAAGTTAACCTTACCCGTCTCTGTCTCTCTCTGTAGTTCAGCCGATGTATGGCTCTCTTCCACATCCTCCCCCTCCTGGTCCTTCTTCTGGGGCGGGCTGGACTCCACGCTGGGGGGTTTCAGTGGGCTCTCTCCTCCCATGCTGCTCCGGGGCGACAGCATCTCCATCTCCTCCCCCCAGTCTGAAACGGGCTGGTGGTTGTCCAGTGGGGAGAAGGGGCTGAGGGGTTTTCCTCCCTCTGGTGACTCCTGCACCGCTGAGGGAGGGGGGATGTAGACCTTGGGCCGGGGGGTCCGCTGCTCTTTGGGGCTTCCTGCTGATGTGGGTCTGGATCGATGTTCGGGGGACGTGGGGTTGCTGCTTTTACCTCTTTCTGATTTTTCCTTCCCCTTGTCCTTCTTCTCGTCTCCCCTGGAGTCATGCTCCGAGTCGCTCTCATACTCGTCATCATCCTCTCCATCGCTGGCATCCTCCCACTCTTCATCATCATCATCGTCCCCATCCTCCATGTTCTCTGCCACCTGAGGAAAATTAAAGAAGGGAGATATTAAGAACTAAAGAGGAGAGTTTGTGGCCTAAAACCTGCAAACTTAGAGGGAACACAGTTAAAATCAAACTCAATCTGAAGACAAACACTGACTTTACTAAAATTATCAATACAGGAAGATCTCATCACTCACTTATTACTGATACGTGTATCAATACAGATTTTACAGATTCGACTGAGCCCCAAATGCTGTCACAGCAGTTTCAAAACACACTCTCTCCTTCCTCATGCCAATCAATCTTTACTTTTATAGCACCAGCTCATAACAAGTGTTATCTCAAGACACTTTACAACAGAGCAGGCTGAAGACAAACTCTTCATTTTATAGATTCACATATATGCATATATATAGGCCTTTCACAATAATCAATTAATCAATTAACCACACCTTAAATAAAAATGTCCTCAATGAGTTTGCGGGCCTTGATAAATTGACACGTGAATGCATGTTTGTTTCCCTACTCTCTTTCTACTAAACAGGCTGGATGACAAGATGGTTCACTCTGTGCATCTGTCTCAACGCCTGGGTGCATTGGTTCTATAGTGGAATGAGCGGAGTGAGCCATCTGTCAGTCATTCAGTCTTTGTGGGGGGAGGCTGGGAAACAATCAGGAAACAAACACTAATATGGATGTTGGCACGAAAGTGATGGTTGCTAAGCTGGCCGTCACAGCCCAAGTGTGGGAACGTGAGAATGGTCAAAAGGTCTCTGTGTTTGACTTCTGCGTAGTTCACGTTAAAAGCACGGTTAGCTCGCCTCCACACGTAAAGAAACACCTCTACCTTCTCTGCTGCTGGAGCTTTGGGTTTTTCTTCTTCCACCTCCTTTTTGGGCTTCTCCTCTTTCTTTCCCTGCTCCTCCTTTGCTTTGTCCTCCTCTTCTTTGTCTGCCTCCCAGCGATTATCATGCATGCTGTTGGAAAAAGAGCGACAAAGTTTTAGTACACAGATACGTTAAAGTCTCCCAAGAAACCTGTTATCTTGGAATATGAACATATCATTTAAATACACTGCCTGGCCAATAAAAAGCCGTCACCTGAATTTAACTAAGCAAACAGGTACGAGCCTCCTATTCGATAATTACTGCATTATCTTACAAGTTATTTAACTCTAGCTGATGCAGTGAGCAGCTTTTCATTTCTCAAACAACCATGTCAATGACACATCCTGTGGTCATGGAAAAGATGTTAGTCTGTTTAAGAAGGGTCAAATCATTGGCATCAAGCAGAGAAAACGTCTAAGGAGATTGAAGAAACTACTAAAACTGGGTTAAGAACTGTCCAACACATTATTAAAAACTGGATGGAAAGTGGGGAACCATCGTCTTCAAAGAAGAAATGTGGTCGGAATAAAATCCTGAATGATGGTGATCGGTGAATCACTTAAACGTTTGGCTAAATCAAATCAAAGAAAAACAACAGAAGAACTCAGGGGTGTGTTTAATAGTGAAGGTAAGAGCATTTCCACACACAATGTGAAGGGAACTCAAAGGATTGGGACTGAACAGCTGTGTAGCCTTAAGAAAACCACTAATCAGTAAGGCTAAGCAGAAAAAAGGCTTCAGTTTGCTAGGGAGCATAAAGATTGGACTGTGGAGGACTGGAAGAAGGTCATGTGGTCTGATGAGTCCAGATTGACCCTGTTCCAGAGTGATGGGAGCGTCAGGGTTAGAAGAGAAGCAGGTGAAGTGATGCACCCATCATGCCTAGTGCCTACTGTCCAAGCCTGTGGGGGCAGTGCTGTGATCTGGGACAAATCTGTGACACTGCAGAAGCTTTTTGAAACAATGACACAGAGAATGAGACTGTAATCAAAGCTAAAGGAGGTCCAGCAAAATAGTAGAGTGTGTGACCTTTTTTGGCCAGACAGTTTATGAGCAGAAAGAATAAAACCAGAAAATGAGAACTTCTCTGATCCCACACATAATACACCTGAACATGCTGCAGGACCGAGTACAACATCTCACCGAGTTATACAACTATATCCATTTTAATTTACTATGCTTGAAGCACAAACATAAAGTTGTACCACTGTAGTGATATCTTTGAAAATCATGTGTTCTGACTCAACTCACCTGTAGCTCGGTTTCTGTCCTCGGCCCCTCCCTCTGGCTCTATCACCTCGGGGCCCCTGGGTCCGGCCCTGCGAGAGGAAGTCTCCAAATGTGGGGGCTTTGGGGGGACGCTTGCTGTCCTCTGAAGAAGATAAAGATAATAACCGTTTGTCAAATTAACCGTGAGTATTTAACATGAAGGTAGTGAAGACAATGAGGGACAAGCAGATGATGAAGATGGTGATGGACGGATGTTTCATGCCAGAGCTGCTTTATTTATTAAAGGTGCTATGAGGAGAATCCATTTCCACCTCTGCTACCCATGAGCACGCGCGGCGACTGTCGTAAAGACGTGACCCAAGCCAAAGCGTGCGTTTGTTGTGATGCTAATGAATGCAGCACGGACCTTCCTCAGAACTCTGCATTGCTATACAACTTCTTTTTTCAACAACTTACAGGATGCAAAGTGACGAGGTAATGTATCTCTTTCTAGTTACGTAGCGGTAGTTTTTGATGTGGGACAACAAGCAATTTTTGGAAAACTTAGTATCGTAGTTTTGTAGCTGGCTATATATCTCTACTTACAGCCCGGTGCTCTAAGACGTGTCTGAATAATATAAATTTGCTCTAGTTTTAATTGTCTTGTTCCTGAAGTTGAGTATCCAGGCCAGTCCAGCCCTGTCCGACCCGACCGTGAAGCTAAGGAATAGCAATTATAGATAACCTATTTTGATGCTATAAAACTCATCTTAAAGTGTGTATTTCAGCCAGGCATATATCTAAAATCGAGACTATTTTGTAGTTACTTAAAAACTCCTCATAGCATCTTTAAAGACCACGTTACATCATCATCAGCTGCCAAAGAATAAGATAATAATAATGATGATAACTTCATTTATATAGTACCAGGAGTTCACAAAGAGCTAAACAAAGATTAAAAAAAAAACAGGGAACAATAAAAATAGCATAAATAATCAGGTCAGTTCCCAAAAGAGTCAAACATGGAGGCAGGAACAAAGCATAAACTCAGGGGGTCGAGGAAATTCAAGCAGAAAAAAAGTGTGAAAGCATTAAAATAGAAACAGACATGCTATATGTCTATATACTAAACCTCATTTATATGATTAAAATGTCAGCACAGGAGTGATATTAATCAAGAAGATTTAGATAATGTAGATAATAATGATACAAAAAGACAATAACACAATAAACAGATGAAGAGATGACAGCAAACACCAGGTGGATTAGAAGATTAAAGTAAATAAAGAAATCCTAATATAAAGGCAGTAAATTATGGAATAACTTTACTCACCTACTAAAGAAATGTTCCTCAACAACTTCTTATAAAAGATGTTTAAATGATCATTTGAAATAGTTTCTCTCTTTCCTGTCAGTTGTGCGTACATTTTTTGCTTATTTTTTGTTTTTATTTATGGTCATTTTTTCTCTGAAATCGTTCGCAATACGATCCTGAACAGAACTCGCACACGATCAAACACACCACTCACATTTTCTATTTAATATTTTCATTTCTTCTTATAATTGTGGTTTGTATATTGTTACTAGTTTGTCAAAACTTCTGAGTAACTTGTTTTTTGTAAGATTGCTTCTTGTTTCCCTTTTCTCGAATGTTATATGTGCATATATTGTGTAACTTTAATATACTTTAGGTGGTGACTTTGGGTATTTCATAATTGTGCAAAATAAATAAATAAACTTAAAACAAGCATAAGGTGGTAAAACCTGGACCAAGAAAGATGAGATAGCAATGAAGGAACAAGAACAGAAGGTGCTAAATTACTAAATAACAAGGAGCTAAAATAGGACAAAATAAATAACTTACAAAACAAATGAATAAGTATAAGAGCAAATAAATCATCATGTAAAAGCTAATCTGCAAAACTGAGATTGAAAAGGCTCGATCACCTTCAGTCTGAAGCCTCGACTTCGCTCAGAGCTTTTAAAGTGACCAGTAAAATCTTCAAATCAGTTCTAACGTTGTTTGCAAACATTACCTGTTTTGTTCATTATTTATCTTTCACATTTGTTATATTTTTGTTGTAACAGTTTACACTTAACCATCATTTGCCAATGTCTTGATAGGCCTGGAGAAATGCGACAGTGAGGTTAAAATGAAATGACTAAAAGTATTTTCTTTTATTAATCCTTCACTTTGACCCTCATATAATAACATGTACAGCTGATGTTTTGATTTTTCATATTTTTATTCACATTATCTGGAGTTTCTTTTACATCTGATCCGTACACAAAAGTGCAACATGCATGTCCTGCTCTTTTAAATAAATAAAATTTTAAGTTGAAAAAAATAAAATCCCTTAAAAGGGAGGCCAGTGAGGAGGAGCGAGGGCAGGAGTGATGTGATGCCATCTGCTAAGAAAATATTATTTTAATAACTAACATTCAACAAACAGGTCAGAGAGATTATTTTAATGGAAAGATAAGCGAACAATAAACTGAAGATTTCAGATTAGATTACATTGAAAGGTACTTTATCAATCCCTTTGGGAAAATCTCCCTCAGGGAAATGAAAGAATGTCAAACACATGGTAGGTTCAAAAAGTTGCTTTAACAAAAAATGATTGTAAAGTACAGAGCTATGGTGTGAGCACAAAATATGTTCAGATTTTGGATACATGTGAATTTATTACTGTTTCATATCAACCAAAAGGGAGCTGAGTAAGTTATCAATTTGAAAAGGGTAGGCAAAATAAGCAAAGGCTTCAGCCTACATCTTTTTCGGTCTTGTTTTGTTCGTTTGTTCATTTTGTTGATTGTTTGGGGTTAATGCGGGAAAAGCACTAACGTAAAACTTGTTTGCTCTGCAATTTCTCCCTTTGGTGTTTGTGATATTTCATGTTTGAAGTGACCAAAAAAACTAAACTAAACTAAACTAAACTAAAAGAATCAGTAGTGGGTGATTAATAAAGATAAAAAGATTTTTTTAAAAAAAGGAAAAAAATAGATCTCAATAAATCTATTAATCAATTTATGTAAAAATAAATAAAATACAAATAGAAATATTTTTTAAAAATCAGCACTCATGGGATTTCCAGGAGAAGTAGGAGTTGATGTTTGAAAACAGCTTACTCGGCTATCCTATCTAAAGACATTAAATCCAAAATGATTTGAAGATACAGCCTGTTATCACAAACTAGGAGAAGCAGCCCAGTCGCCTGTTTGTCTTGAGTTGAGCGAGTTTGATCTGGAACCACTTACTGACAGAGAGGCCCGAAGGCAAACACCTCCGTTTACCGGTCTGAGCTCTGAGCGCTCACGACAAACATCAGCAGAAATTTTAGAGGAAGAGGAGACAGTAACCGGGCAAAGTGAAGAGGAAGACTTTACCGCGGGGTGACGGTGAAATGACAGGCGAGAGTGAGAGAGAAATGTTTGACAGAGGGTGACTGTTCGGGATGTAGAATTTTGGAAACGAAAACACTCTAACATGGATCTCACCTTTATATTTGACATCAAGATTTTTTGTGTGTGTGTGTGTGTGTGTGAAATCAAATATATTTACATTACAGTTAAGTAAAAAGAAATTCCTACCAAAACCCTGTTCACACTTGAGAAAAAACTTAATTACCCAGCAAATTATCAGGGTAGCTGATTGAGGGCAAGTGGGAGGGGTGACAATGATCATTCTGTGCGACTGGTGCAATATATAGGAAAAGGGAAAACTTGACGGGACGGATAAAAACAACTTCAGTGTCAGGAGAAGTTTATTTTAGTAAGGCAAACTCAAATGTGTGGATGGACATTTGAGCTTGTTTTGTTTGCACTGCACATAGTCAGAGTTCACATCTGCATAGAAAAAACTGTTTTGCTACCGTTGGATATAGAGCTAAAACACTGCAGCTTTCTTTTCATACTCACTTCTGTGTGCAGTGATCCTCTCAGCTCTTTCTTTGATGCTGTTGATTGAGGCTGAACGACTTTAAAGATCTAATTGTGATTTTTTTGGCAGATATTGCAACTTGATTTATGGTTTTCTTCAAACCAACCCCCAGAGCAATATACACTTTGTTTACAACATAGACACTAGTAAGGAACTCAATAATAAAAAGCACATAACACATTATTCATCATCTAATATTGATGAAAATAACCTACTTTAATAATTTAATTACTCTGTAAAGTGTTCTTGAGTGTTTAGAAAGGCACTTTTAAATAAAATGTACTATTATTATTGTTATTATTTAATGCTGCAAAAAACTGCAGCTTTGATGATCACGACTGCGTTGTCTATAACCGTGATTTTGATCAAAAACAATAAATCTTTCAGCCCTACAGATGATTACCTCCTCCAGGATATTATGTTATTGCCGGCGTCTGTTTATTTGTTGTAAGAGGAGGAGGTGTGGGAAAAGGAGAGAGAGGAAAAGAGGAGATAGAGCTGTATGAAAGAGGGAAGGAGAAAAAAGGAGATGTGGGAAAAAGAGCTGTAATAGGGAGAGAGGAGGGAGAAAGACATGTATTAAGGAGACAGAGAAGAGAGAGAGCTGGAAGAAGGAGAGAAGGAGAAGAGAAGGAGGTGTTGGAAAAAGATCTGTAAGAAAAAGAGATGAAGGAGAAAGATGTATTAAGGAAAAAGAGAGGAGAGATAGCTGTTAGAAGGAGAGAAGGAGAAAAACTGAGGTGTGGGAAAAAGAGGGCTGTAATGGGGAGAGGGGGAGAGAGCTGTAAAAAGGAGCGAAGGAGAGGACAGTTGCAAGAAGGAGAGAGGGAGGTGAAAGCTGTAGGAGAGTTGTCTCCTTCTTACAGTTCTCTCCCTCCCTCTCTCCTTCTTTACAGCTCTCTCCTCCCTCTCTCCTTCTTTACAGCTCTCTCCTCCTTCTCTCCTTTAGTCTCTCTCCTTTCTCTTTTTCTTTCATACATCTCTTTCTCCCTCATCTCTCCTTACAACTCTCCATCCTCTTACAGAGGAGAGAGCTGTAAGAAGGAGAGGGAGGAGAGAGCTGTGAAAGGAGAGAAGGAGGTATTGGAAAAAGAGAGCTGTAAGAAGAGGAGATGAAGATGAAGAAAGATATTTTAAGGAGAAAGAGAGGAGATAGAGCTGTATGAAAGAGGGAAGGAGAAAAAAGGAGGTGTTGGAAAAAGAGCTGCAATAGGGAGAGAGGAGAGAGAGAGATGTAAGGAGAGAAAAAAGAGAGTGAGCTGTACGAAGGAGAGAAGAAGGAGAGAGCTGTATGAGAGAATGAGGGAAGATAAAGAAGGTCAGGGGCAAAAAGTCAAGAGAACAAAGAAATGAGGGGATCAGTGAGGAGGAAAAGACGGAGAGGATGAAGATGAAGAGCGTTAAAGAGGAGCTGAAGGACACTTTAGTCTTTCCATAAATTAGAGACGATGTGGGACAAAAGACGCACATGCATGCAGAGCAGCTCATGTGCGGCAGGTGTTGGGTCATAATCTGTCAAATACTCTGAGCTACAGCAGGACTGAGGGGCAGAATAATCCTCAGCTTCAGTCTGAGGAAGAAAAAGGTCTGAAGGTCTGATTATTCATGAGGAAAAGGAGATCACCTCCTGCCCTGAACTCCGGCACAGTCGTCCAGTAACTTCTGGATATCTTACACTCTTGAAACTTTCAGGTTTCATTTTTCCAAACAGATACCATAAGTTTCAGTTTAAAGCAATAGTTGATGGATTTCTAAAATATCTGTTTTTGTATTTTATGACAAATCATGTTTTAAAAGAAGACAAAGTTGATTTTAAATGTTCAGATTTTGTGTTTTTAAGAGGGTGGGTCTATTATGGCCCTTTTCCACTAGCACGCCTTGGCTCTACTCGATTCGCAGTGTGTTTCCACTAGCCTGCTACCTCCTAAAACAAGCTAGTTTTAGTACCTACTCCGCTATGGTTCCAAGCGAGCTGAGTTGATACTAAAAGATGACATCACCGACAGCTGGCTACTGATTGGTCAGACAATGTCATCATCTATGAGTCATGAGCACGACATCCTAGCATGCTAGCGGTAGCTACCATTAGCATACCCTCATATGTCTTTTCTCTGCAGCTCGATTCGGCTTCATTCTGTTGTATAGCTTCCAAAACTCTCCTGTGCTTCTCAAGGGGTATTCCTTCTTGCCACCTGCAGCCTTCTTCTGCTTTCCTTTTTTACTCGGTTTGTGACAAAAAGCCACAAATTGTTGTGTCGCGCTCAAAATGACGTCACCGCAGAGCCGCTCAGCAACACTGCGCCCCATTGGGCAGGCGACTGGGGCTAATGGAAAAGCTGCACAAGGCGAGTAGAGTAGAGTAGAGTAGGGCTAATGGAAAAGGGCCATTAAATGGTTTTGGGTGTCTGACGAACACACAAATGGAGCAAACAAAAACAAAAAAACATGCACACACACACAAACAAACAGTGAAATCTCAGTCCCATGCTGCGGTCTAACCTGAGGCTTTACCCCGAGTATCTGCACGAGCGTTACGCCCCCTGGCTGCAGAGAGGACACACACACAAACTCAGCTCAGTTTGTCCAACACACACACCAACACACTTGAAATAAAACCCATCACAGCTATGACTGTTGTTAAATTACCTCAAACATCGGCTGAGGAGGAAAATGTCAGACAGCGGAGTGAAAAGGGAACCAGTTTAATTTACTTTTATACTTTATCATCTTTAAACAAGACTTAAATATTTATCGAGGATATGATGTGAATCTTCAGCTCTCTGTTGTGTTCTGACCGTCTCTCTGGATGAGTCCACTTCCACACAAAAGCTGCATCAATATAAACTTCATTACAAAGGGAACTGAATTTGATTATGCCTTAACAAAAGTGAGGCCATACTGTAATTAATTTGGACACCTGAAAAGATGTGTTTGATGAGAAAAACCAACTACCTGTGAATGTGGTCAATCATCATGTTTACATTAACTTTAGTTTTCATTTTGTTTTTAATAATCTTGTTTTAAAATTAAACTTGTAAACACCACGTCAGTTTCAGAAACTAAAATGAAGCAACACGTCAAATATTGCCTAAAAACTCGAAGAGGGTTTTTTTCCACCCTCACAGAGGACACCAGATAACACGGTGCCTCTTTACAACAAAAAAACGTTAGAAATGTCTCAGGGTTCCCACTCTTTTCTAGAAATTATTGTCTAATACATTTTTAATGATGTTTTACCATTTGCTTGTGTATTTTCTGGAATGGTGTGAGATACAGAGTGATACTGTGCTGTCATCACTCCATTTACGATACAGCAACACTTGCCAGATTTGCAGGCTTCTTCTTAAAAAATAAGTCCTCAATGGGGTCCGGACAACTTGGAAATCTAGCAACAAAGTCATATGGAAACACTGGGTAGTGGGGCTGCTCTTGAGGGACATACAACTTTGATCAGCTGGTCTCATTAAAGGCGCTGTGCTGGTGAGAGGCAGAGAAACCGAGGCCCTGTTTACAAAGAGACACGCAAACCTAAAACGCAAAACTTTTTCTTTTGCATATTTAAACTCGATCCTTGATTCAGACAGACATCCTACAAACAAATGAAACCGCTGTAGCGTGCCAGTCCAGTAGATGGCAATGTAGGTTTGCAGAGAAACAGTGCTGCTACAACACTAGTACGAAGAAGAAAACTTTTCCAAAACAACAATGGCAAGTGGACGTATGAAGACACAGGAGTTTCTTTTCTGGACAACAAATCTGTCTAGATAACAAACCAAGCACGTTAAGCGGCTCACATGTTACTCTGCAGACGGCCAAAGCTGTTGTTGTTCCTGGTAGGTGTGCATGCAGCCTTCATGTGACATGCTCTGACTCTGGTTTACATGGAGCTACATGGAGGAGCATTTTGAAAACTCTCCACTCTGGAGCCTGGTTTCAAAAGTTTTCAGATTTAAGCACTCCAGGGACAGTCCCCTTGTAAACAGGAGGCCAAAACGCAATGAAAACATATCGAATTTGGTTGTACTCAACCTCATGTAAATTGCCCGTGAAGCTCAGTTTTGAGAGAACAGACATGAAGACTGTGCTCAAACTATTTAACCAGTCTGTGTTCACTAACAAGGCAGAGAGAAGCAAAGAGAGGATGTATACATTTCTAGGACAAGTCAAGCTTTTCAGGACATTTCACTTGTTTTCTCATGACTGGAAAATTGGTCAATCATTTTCCTGGTTTTCCAGGATGCGTGCAAACCCTGTTGTCTGCAGAGAAATTAATGTTACTGGTCACTACCAGAAAAATGACCACTTTTTTTCTCTTTTTTTAATGTATGTATTAGGCATTTGTGCCTTTATTGATAGGAGAGAGACAGGTCACAGGTTGGATTTGAACGTGGACCAGCAGAAGCATGTGCATGGGACGTGCATGGTTCCTAACCACTCCACCAAACCAGCACCCCATAATGACCACTTTTAAATAAAGGTTTAATAACGAAAAGAGTTGATATTCCTGCTTGGATGAGTTGGACTAAATTCTGGGAATCAAGAAAAGTTTTAGAAGAAAACAATTACATCGGCTTTGTTCACTCTGCAGGTCAAAGCGGCCCAAATCTGGTTTTCATATCAGACACGGGCTAGTTTTATGTCTGATGCTTCTCAAAGTGACTTTACTCACATTTCATCGTTTTTTACGTTACTGAAGGGAGACAGACATAACAAACAGGGATGGGAATCGAAAACCAATTCCAGTTGAGAATTGTTAACAGCTCCATAAAAGAATCGATATCATGAGTCTTTTTGCTAATCAGTTCCTTCCACTGGCAGGGTTCATGAGCGTCAGAATTGTGGCTTAATTTTTAACAAAAGGCGCCTACTGCACAACCTTAAATGAGTGGAAACACCAGCAGAAGCATTTATCTATGCTGTGACGTGTGTTTGACATTGTTGACACTGAAAATCTACAGGCCAACATTTGCCCACATGTAAAATCTGCAGGAATCAATAAGAGAATCGTTAAGGAATTGGAACGATTAGTAGGATTGTTATAACACTGGTATCAATAAAATCTTATCAATTCCCATCCCTAAAGCTGCGCCAGAGAAGTCGACATGCAGCACAATCCAATGAAACAGTTTATGGAACAATTATGGATAAACTCTGTTGGTGCGTCATTGAAATATTTTCCTTCTACTGCAGAAATCTGCTCTGAATAACAGGAGACCAGCTTCACACATAACAAACCCCACAACAGAATTTAACACAGAGACTTCTGTTTACAGCAATCCTCTGGGATTAACGCAGTCCCACAGTAAATTAATCCTTTTTTCGGATGACTGAGTGAATCACAAACATGCTTCAGCTTTAAAATCATCCTCACAGAGCCTCCTGCTGACACTGTGAGGGGCTCCGTGTTTTATCTGACCTGCTCCTCGATCAGCGGGTAAAATATCTATCTACAAAACAAACTGGGGCACTAAAAAGTGAGCAATTTTCTTCTTAATTGGACTGTCTTAAATTACTTTTGCTTTGTTTCTAAAGGTAAATTTCTACACAAGTTTTAGCAGCTTCAGGTCAAGCTTTTGCTGCATTTAAATTTGACAGACAAGGTTAAAGAGTCTGATTAATTGGAAAAAAATGTAGAATAAATGTTAATGTTAATTCTCTTTTCTAAATCAACGCTTTGCTTTGACCCTGTCAGAGTAAACGGGGGTGCCTGTGAACGCTGGGCTCAGATCGGCTCGACCACGGCTCCAGAGGTTGACTTGGACTCGAGGGAAATACACCAACATTTACATAACGAGCTTAATCAGCTCTCATTTACATAACAGTCTGAATTAGCCGGGGAGGGGAGGACGTGTGATGTCCCGTGGTGCGTTTGGGACGACAGGTCAGAGTGACATCCCGTCAGAGGGCGGAGGGTCTGATAACGTCCTCGTCTTAGAAGATGTTGTGTAACCGTGACGACAGCAGACTAATGAGGTGTCTGAACATGTGTGTGTGTGTGTACTCGCCTCTCCTGCTGCCCGGCTCGGGTGTGATGCCCTCCGCAGCTGCACATGGGTCCTCCTTGAACCTGTGAAAGAGCCGCAGGGTTAATGTCTCCAAATCTGAGAGCGTCTGCTCGGTCAGATTTAGTTTAGACATGGACTGAAGAAGACTGATCACTTCAGCTTTGAATGAAAGGTGACTACCACGCACACTTTTAAATATCAAATATGATTCATTTTAAATTATGCAGCAAAACTGCTCCATAATCAGCACAATGGAAAACATCCTGAGCGTCAGTTTGCCCATGAGACCAAGAAATGAATGAATAAATATGGAGTGGAATGAAGTAAAACTTATTTTAATTTCCGCCCTTTCTCCATTGCTGAATAATGAAAAGAATCCAGTCAGTTTACCTCCAAAGAGAGAGTATATATACATATATATACATATATATACATACACATACATATAGAGTCTGCAGTTGAGTCTGCAGTTACCTACTGTAAAATGTCTTCACAGTAAATTACTGAAAGGACAACAGAACAAAATTAAATTCCTTTTTGCCAAGGAAAACTGGCCAATAGCAGACAGGAGTTATTTTATTAAATGTTCCACTTATTTGGGTTGAAACAGATGTTTAAGTAAATGTATTTTACTGGATGACATTTGATGTGTTTTTTTTTTTTTTTAAACAAAATAATATCTTGCTAATAAAAGGCCAGAAAAATATTAGCTTGTTACAGTGATTGAAAATACAGTTAGGGCGGATGTAAACTGCAATACAGTAATGATACTCTGAATAAAAACACAGTAGTTATTCTATTTTTTTAATCAGTGATTAAGCTGCAAATAAAACAGGATATTGCTACTGTAAAGATGCTTACAGTAAACTTACTGGCATCTTGTTGCCAGTAAGTTTACTGTAAAATTAACATCAACTTCTTCACAGTGAAGCCTCTGTGTTTCCTAAATTATAAAACAGAGTCCCTCCACTCCTCCTCTTACATGCTATCCGTCTTTTGAGCGTCCCACTCTCGTCTCCACTGTCCTGTGGCATTGCGATGGCGTGCTAGTCTCTCCTCGTCAATCTGCTCTCGCTCTTTCTTCCAGCGCAGGTACTCCGCTCGCTCCCGGCCCGTCATCGACATGGTCATGTCCACAGAGCCTTTGGGACCCGGTCTGCGACTCTGCAGAGAGAAAAAGTCACACAGTCGAGTTTATCTGGGACATAAAAGTCTGTTTCTTTTTTAGGAGAAGGACAGTACTCACAGTCCACTCTCTCTCCACCTCATTGCCCGTCTTCACGTTGTCAAAGTCCAGCCCGCCCCAGTTTCGTATGTGGCGCCTGCTGCCTTCTTTGCGGTCTGAGTCAGGAGCCGGACCGGATCGTCTCGGGTCATCCAGGAAGTTTCTGATCGGCCTTTCTCCATCAGGCTGTAGGGAGAAATTCTCAAAATGAGGCTTCACTTTCATCAAGACAGTAACGTTTCATGTCCTCATCCCAAACACTCCTCTAACGTTTAGTACTTCTGTTTATGAGGGAAAATCAGAAAGAATGTCTAGAACTCAGGAACATAAACTTTGTTGTTTCAAGATGATAAATCAGGAAGAACAGAGCCATCTTCACATGTGCACCACACCGTTAAAGCTTCTGAAACTTTCAGTGTAAACTGTTTATAATCCGAAGTATTAGGGCTGGGTATAGATCCAGATTTTCTGGAACGATTCGATTCGATATCAAGACGTCTCAAATCGATTCAATTCACGATTCAAAATTTGTTCAGTCTGGGTTATCTCAGTAAAAATAATGCTGTAAATGACTTTTTGACCTGGTACATTATTAAAACTGTTTTTACATTAAGAGCTGAAACCAAAGCAGTTATATTAATCACATATTAATGATATGCATTAACGCATATTCTGCAAGTTACTTGTTTTTTGTCCAACTTGTCTTTTCTTTCATGCTTGTGAAATCTGAAATACGTCCAAACATTAGCTCTAAAGCTCTCTGGTGGTGCCCCTATAGTGCAACTCGCTTCCTCCATGTTTGTTTGACTGCTTGCAGTAACATCTCACAAGATCTTGTTCGGTGGAAAGCAGCGCTAAACGCTGATCACACAAGACTAGCTGGGTTGATACCACAGGCTGCTTCTCAGACGGTCCAATGATGAAAAAACTACCCACGTTAAAAGGTCAATTTTTGGATTTTATGGATCGATTATGAACCATTTAAAGGGAAATTGATGAAAATCGATTAAATTGATTTTTTTAACACAGCCCTACAAAATATCATGGAATATTTCCCACAAGCGCCCAGCAGAAGAAACATGCCTCTGGGTGAACTTTCACAGATCATTAAAAAGAATTTTTAAAACTGAGCAGCCTTTGAATTTCCCTTTTTAACCTAAAAATGTTCTGGTACAGTTTGTCTTTTATTGATCGTGGAGGGACAGCAGATAGACTTGGAAAGGGTGAGACTCATGGCAAATAAAACCTCAGATTTGGACCAAAGGCATCCACACAAAACAAAAGCCTGAATATCTGCTAAGTGCATGGTTGTAACCCACTCTGCCAAACCGGTGACCCCCGGCATTTTCCAACATATACGGCAGATAAAAAGTGAAGTTTTCTTTCATTCAACGCTCTGAAATCTTCACAGAGCAAGAAACCCACGACACTGAACTTCATATTTCAGAGTGAACTACACTCTACTTCATCCATGACTCAATAATTGAGCTGTTCAATGTATCAAAACTTGAAGAGTGTTTTATAAAAACCCTAATTTAAATGTTCTTTAAGGATTTGTAGGAACCCTGTTTATATAAACAGCTGAAAGAAAAGTTCATATTTTTAATGAGTGGATCTCATACCCGTTGTCCTCGCTCATATTCGGCTATTCTCTCCATTTCTTCGTTCATCTTCTCAATGTTTTGTCTCCTCTTCTCCTCCCATTCCTGCCAAAAAACATAATATGCACCATTAGTGACCGATCATTGATTATGAGCTGTTAAAAATTAGGACTAAAACTTCTGTATTCTGACCGAAAACAAGATTAAACCCTCAGGAAAAAAGTTCAGAGCTGCTAATACTTCATCCTTTGATCAAAAAGTAAAAGAAAAAAACATACAAAGTAAACTGAATAGAAAGAAAATATTTGAAAAATTGTTGTTTTTTTAAAAACTTACTTAAACTTAATAACAGGGAGGAGTCCAGCCTCATCGAGAGCATCACTAACTCATTATTATCATAACCAAAGATGAAGAAATGAAGAACAGCTCAATCGAGCAGTTCAAACACTCACTTTTGATTTTCTGTCCATGCCTCCTGGTACTCCTCCCTCTCCTCCTCTGTCTCCTCCTCTGTCTCCTCTGTCTCCTCGATCGCCTCCTCTGTCTCCTCCTCTTCCTCTCCTCCCTCCTCTGCGTTCTCCTCCTCCTCTTCCTCCTCCACCTCCTCCTCCAGTCTCTCCTGGTTCTCCATCTCTGGGCATCCTGGGTTCCCTGTCCCTCCTATCTTGGCGTCCCCCTCCTCTCGGGCCTCCCCGACTCATCCGTCCCGAGCCCGTCCTCCTCGGCGGGCTGCTGTGACCATCGCTCTGTCCTCTGTGACCTTCACTCGGTCCTCTGTGACCTTCACTCTGTCCACCATGACCTTCGCCCTCTTCTGAGGTCTTCCTGCCACGAGGAGTTCCTGGTTTCCAGTCGTTCACGACTCTCTTTTCCTGCAGGAACATCACAACCAAACTGAGTATGAACGACTCAGAGAAGTGAATTGGCTGCCTTTAACTGTCTGTCAAACACTTCAGGGCTGTTTGGTATTTTGACACAGCGGGGGGTAGTGACGAAGAAATACATAAAGACACTAAGACATTTGTTCCTGCTGTCTTAGGGATGGAGATAAAAAAAAAAACAATTTCAGTGTAGAATAGGGATGTAACGGTTACCGGTAAAATGGTAAACTGCAGTAAAATTTACCACAGTAATCATTACCGTGTCCTATTAAAATCACCCTTATCACACTGTGTCAGTAACACACGGTGAAGCAGCTGTCTCACACAGACAGAGGCGCGCATGGAGGAAAAAAAAACAGCCACACAGCTCGTCTGCTACTGATTAGACCGGAGTCTGCTGGCAGTGGGAAAAGAGTGACATTGAAAAACCCACTAATTTTAGTGTGAAAGCGGTATTAGAGAGGGACCATATCAGACTAAACGGTGTTCAAAGGTAGGAAGTTAGGTAGGTAAGGTAGGTAGGCAGGCTGGTTAACACGAGGAAGTTAGGTAGGTAGGTAGGTAGGTAGGAAGGAAGGTAGGTAGGTAGGAAGGAAGGTAGGAAGGAAGGTAGGAAGGAAGGTAGGTAGGTAGGAAGTTAGGTAGGAAGGAAGGAAGGAAGGTAGGTTGGTAGGTAGGTAGGTAGGTAGGAAGGAAGGTAGGTAGGTTAGGTAGGCAGGTAGGAAGTTAGGTAGGTAGGTAGGTAGGTAGGTAGGAAAGGAAGGTAGGTAGGTAGTGCTAACCAAAACCAATGACCAAAGTAGGTCCAACAGGTGGTCCAAAGTAAAAACCAAACCATGGAATGTGAAACCATGTAATGGAATGCTGAACAAGGAAGAGGAATGGAGTAGGTAAAAACTCCAGGTAACCAGGCAATAAAATAGTATAATATGCTATGAAATTACGAAATGTTATGAAAGGAATGTAGGACATGAAGGAAGGAAGGAAGGAAGGAAGGAAGGTGGGTAGGTAGTTAGGAAATTAGGTAGGTAGGTAGGTAGGTAGGTAGGAAGGAAGGGAGGAAGGAAGGAAGGAAGGTAGGAAGTTAGGTAGGAAGAAAGACAGGAAGGAAGGAAGGAAGGTAGGTAGGAAGTTAGGTAGGAAGGTAGGAAGGTAGGTAGGTAGGTAGGTAGGAAGGTAGGTAGGAAGGAAGGAAGGAAGGTAGGTAGGAAGAAAGAAAGGAAGGAAGGAAGGTAGGTAGGTAGGTAGGAAGGAAGAATGGAAGGTATTTAGACAGACGGACAGACAGACAGACAGACAGATAGACAGACAGATAGACAGATAGACAGATAGATAGATAGATAGATAGATAGATAGATAGATAGATAGATAGATAGATAGATAGATTGTAGGGCTGAGCAATTAATTGAAAAATAATCAAGTGACTGCGCCCCTTCCAAATAGTCTACGTTCACTCCTACCAAGAGCAAATTAGGCACTACCAACATGAAGGATGCAAGCTCTAATCTATCAGAGGACTTTGTAGCCAAGAAAAGTACTGACTCCTTTTTTTGGGCACACTTTGGATTCTAAGCAGAGGACATCAAGCAGAAAGAAGTTGTGTAAATACTGCAGGAAGACCGTGTCAATGATCATCTGTATCACCACTAATTTGTTCCAGCATAGCATAAAGTAATCATTCATTAATCGTAATCTAGGTAAGACCTTCAATTAATCGTGATACTGAAATTAGCAAATATTGCCCAGCCCTAGCAGGCAGATAGATAGATAGATAGATAGATAGATTAGATAGATTAGATAGATTAGATAGATTAGATAGATAGATAGATAGACAGATAGATAGATAGATGGACTGACTGAGTCTAAGTGTGCTGTCCAGAGAAACAGATCCCAGCGCTCATTCAGCAGGAGGTTAGTGTAATTTAATGCTGATGGAAGTTTCTGCAGCCCTACAGTCTGACGTTACTGCATTATGCTTCTGTGAAGGCCTCACTCATGTCAGCCAACAGGAGAGGATCTTTAATCAAATATGTGTGGAGCAGAGCTCACCGTCAGAGACATAATCAAAGAGGAAACAGATGGAAACTCATCTTAAACAGTCTCATCAGTTCACTTTGAGTTATTGTTGAAGTCTGAGCCAAAGCCTGATCACTCTCCCTAAAACCTGTCCGAGCTTGTCCTGGATGTAACAGCCAGCCCACACACGAGTGGGAAGAGGAGTCGAGCTTAGATTGATGCACTGCCTGATGGGCGGTGGGCAGACTGGCAGCATGTGCATGCAAACAGATCACAGTGCTCAGGTTATGGCAAAGTTTATGTGTCTGTGGGATCATTGACAGACATGTTAGAAATGTGTGTAGTTATCCCTCTAAAACTGATTCAAGTGGATTATTTCAGTTTTCGGGCGTTGTGTGAGCTTGTGGTGATAAGAACTGTTAAAAGTCTCACCCCGGGGAGTTTTGAGAGGTCGACTGTGACAGTGAAGTTCTCCTTCTCCGTCCTCCTCCTGTCTGTCTCTGGCTCATGTGTGCGGGGCTTCCTTGGCGTGGTCACAGCAATCCCCTCCTGCTCCGCCTTCTTCTTGTCCTCTTCTATTTCCTGAGGAAACAAAATGAGTAAAAACAGACTTAAACTGGGTCACTCTATTCAAACTCTGAGGGAGGGATTTTGTACATAACTAAAGTGAAACCTTCATTTTATTCTTCAGTTCATATCAACTAAAACATCACAGCTCGTGTGACACTCTGGGAATACTGAAACTAAATTCAGACTAAACTAGTTCTCAAGAGTCTTTGTGGTTTCTATGAATTTTTCTATGAAATGTATTTTGGCCTCGGTATTATAACCAGTCACCACATACAGTGAGTTATTTTTCTATCAAAATACAGAAGTTTAAGTTTTCAAGAGAGGGAATACGGAGGATTCCACAGGATGTCTCAAATGCTGACAGTTTAGTGAAAGTTCTGTAAATTTTAATATAGAAGTTTTTTTTGTTTGTTTTAGGAAAAGTGTTTTAAAGGTGCCATGAGGAGAATCTATTTCCGGCGACATAAAGACTGCTACCAATGAGCGCGTGCGGCAACTGTCGTAAAGACGTGACCCAAGCCAAAGCGTGGGTTTGTTGTGATGCTAATGAATGCAGCTCGGACCTTCCTCAGAACTCTGCATTGCTTTACAACTTCTTTTTTCAACAACTTACAGGATGCAAAGCGACGAGGTAATGTATCTCTTTCTAGTTACGTAGCGGTAGTTTTTGATGTGTGACAACAAGCAATTTTTGGAAAACTTAGTATCGTAGTTTTGTAGCCGGCTACACATCGTTACCTACAGCCCGTTGCTCTCATGCTGCGTTCACACCACATGCTGCTCGTACTCCCTCAGCGATCACTCTCCATGCAAAGTCAATGAACAGCCTCGACAGGGCGGGGCTAACCCTCCCGCGATGCGACGGCCGCCTTTCACACTACCACATAGCTTGTCGCGCAATGTGAAAGTGGAAAAAAAGTTGATCTATTCAGACGATGTCGTGTGCAGCTGTGCGGCAACAGCCAATCAGCGGTGTGTGCGTGTGTGACGGTGCCCGTGACAGACATTTTTTTCATCCGGACTACAGAGTAACAATCCATGTCCGTGTGGGAAACATTAGTCAGTGAGGACATTAGTTCCGCCTTGATGGACTGCGGTAAACTCACAGATGATGGCAGGCATCAGCTGCAGTGTTTTGTGGTTGATAAGTGAATGAAAAGGATACCGCTGGAATAATGTCCGCTTATACATCCTATTATATGATATGATCGCGGTGAAACTCGAGCGGACGTGACGTCACTGAGTGACGGCCGACTGCAACGGTGACCAAAATGAGGTATTTATGGACACGCAACGCTACGTCAGTGGGCGACGCTATTTTGGTAGCTGGGTCGCTTGCGGTGTGAACGCAGCATAAGACGTGTCTGAATAATATAAATTTGCTCTAGTTTTAATTGTCTTGTTCCTGAAGTTGAGTATCCAGGTCAGTCCAGCCCTGTCTGACCCGACCATGAAGCTAAGGAATAGCATTTATAGATAACCTATTTGATGCTATAAAACTCATCTTAAAGTGTGTATTTCCATCAGGCAAATATTTAAAAGTGAAACTTTTTTTGTGATTACTTAGAAACTCCTCATAGCATCTTTAAGTAATAACATTTTAAATAAAATTAAGAAATATCATCCTCTCTTCAGTTTGTACCTTGTAATATGAGCACATTTTCTTTAGTTTAAATAAATCAACTCTTTCAAGCTTTGCTCTCACTTAGTTCCTGATTCTTAGCAGAACTCCTTACCTGGTATCTTTTGACCAGAGCTTCATTTTTCTTTCTCAGAGCTTCAATCCTTTTGTCCAGCTCTGCGTCCTTCTCCTCCTTTGTTTTTAGATCCACGGCTGAAGACTGGTGCAAAGAAAAGACAGTTTGGAACATTTATTGAACAGAAAGGTTTGTCAAACATCATTAATGTTAAAAGTCCAACAGCCTCCAGAAACACAGTTTACTTTTCTAACAAAATAAAGGTTAAACAGTAACATCTTTTAAAACCACTGTTTAGACTGGAGCCCCTCAGTCATGAGTGATTAAAACAAGTACAGTCGAAGGTTTTCTTATCTTACTCACCATGGCTGCCTCTGGCAAGTCTTCACCTAAAGGTGGCTGTCTGCTGGTTTTTCCTGTTGGAAAGAAAAATGAACAGAAAGTGGATTTTTCACACATTTTTTCGTGCCAGTTAACAGAACGATAGATGATTAATGTGGAGGTCAGCAGTGTGTTTGATAGCCTGCATTGGAAATGTAATATGCTGTGTGAAGAATAAAAGGATCATGTCACCACTCATGCACATCTCCATATTTTTGCAAACTACTAAAAAACTTCTCAACAGATTTTGATGACATTTTCGGGGAATGTTGGTCGAGGTTCACATAGGAATTTCGTAAAGTTTTGTTGATGTCTGACACCAGATGTGGATCCAAGATTCTTTTCAAGGATCTGTTAACTAGGCCAGTGCTCAAAACATTGTTATGGCAAAATATCGTCATGCACTTCTGGGGGATACGTGAATTGATACGGATTCTACAGAATCGATACGGCCTCAATGTTTGAACAGTTGTTGTAAATACTCTTTGGGTAATGTTAACAAAGGCACAGTTCAAAGTAGAAGCCAAGCTACATAATAAAACACATGTTCCAAATTTCAACTTAGAACATGTCTACTATCTTTGGGGACCTGAATTAAAAGTCTTAAGTTGAATTATTTAAAACTCATGCTCGTTCTTTTTTGTCTTGTAATAAAAACAAAAGTTGCTGGGAATTCTGTTAAAGCACAGTCAATGTTCACAATTTATGTGTATCGGGATACGTATCGTATCGCAGGGGTTGCTGGAAATACCCAGCCCTACTGTTAATAGTGCAAGACAGGGCAGTTTTCCACATTTTTGGGTAAAAAATCTAAAATTTCTTATTAGATTTTGATGACATTTTCACAGAATGTTAGTCATGGCACAAGAAATAACTGGTTTGATTTTCCTGGTGATCTGAATCGGGATGCAGGTCAAGAAAAGTTTTAAAACTGATGTGTTAACTGTGAGGTAGGAAAGTTTTCCACATTATAATTACTCAATAACTTCTCAATGGATTTTGGTAACATTTTTAGGGAATGTTGGTCATGGCACAAAGAAGAAGTAATGAGATTTGGTGTTGATCTGAATTCAGATTTTTATTTGTTCACACTGTTGGTAGGGCAGCTCTCCACATGTTTGTTAATAATTTAAAAACATCTTAATGGATATTAGTGACACTTTCAGGCATTATTGGTCACAGTGCAAGGAAGAAGTGTGTAGATTTGGGTTGTGATCAGAATCAGGAAGTGGGTCCAGGAGTATTTTCAATGATTTTTTGACAGTGAGAGGCTGAGCGGCTATCCACATATTTGATGATAACACTCTACAATATTAAAAAGGTCCGTGCTATCAGTTTTTTCTTTCTTTATAAAATTTAATTCAGAAATGTTTTGTTCCCCCTTACAAATGCAAAAATCATTAAGTCTTTACTTCTGATAAAATTCACTCTATTGTGCAGCCCCACAGTCTGACTCTCCTGAACAGGTTATAATCATCTACTTATTGGCGAGAGCCCCGATGTCTTCATGACGGACACCTGGTCAGGATTACAGAGCTGCTCACAGGTGAGAGAGCAGCCAGGTGTGTCTGTGCGTGAGCGGGAACAGAGGAACCTAAATGACTAAGTCCTTCATGAGTTTACAGAGCAGCAGTGTAAGAGTATTAGAGAAAATGCCTGCAGGGGAGGAGGTAACCTGTGAGGAGTAATGTGAGGAGAGGAGTGACATAAGGAGTGAGGAAGGATGGTAGAAAGAAGTAAGGAGTAAAAAGAGTGAGTAATAATGTAAGAAATAAGAGTAATAAGTTAGAGGGGTAATGTAAGAAGAAGGAAGTAATGTAAAGAGAGAAGCAAAATAAGAGTATGGTAAAGACTGGGGAGTAAAGTAAGGAGAGAGGAGTAGCATTAGGAGTGAGGAAGAATGTTGGTAGTAAGGAGTGGCATAAGGAGTAATGAAGAGAGTGAGTGATAATGTAAGAAAGAAGAGTTATGTTAAGTTAGAGGAGTAATATAAGAAGAGGAAAGTAAAGAGAGAGAACATACGAGAGGAGTATGGTGAAGTTAAAGGAGTAATGTAAGGAGAGAGGAGTAGTGCAAGAGAGAGGAGTGACATAAGGAGTGAGGAAGAATCTTAGTAGTAAGGAGTAAGGATTAATAAAGAGTGAATTATTATGTAAGACAGAAGAGTGTTGTAAGAAAAAAAGAGTAATGTAAAGTTTGAGGAGTAATGTAACATGAGGAAAGTATGGTAAGGAGACAGGAGTAATGCAAATGAAAGGAGTGACATGAGGAGTGAGGAGTACTGAAGAGAGTGAGTAATAATGTTAGAAAAGAAGAGTAATGTAAAGTTAAAGGAGTAATATAAGAAGAGGGAAGTACTGTAAACAGAGGAGTAACATAAGAGAGAGGAGTATGGTAAAGATTGAGAAGCAATGTGGTGTGACGAATAAGGAGAGAGGAGTAATGTAAGAAGGGAGGAGTAATGAAAGGTGGGAGTAGTTTGAGGAGTAAGGAGTAATGTAAGGGGTAAGAAGGAATATGAGGAGAAAGGAGTAATATGAGGAAAGAAGAGTAATGAAGAGAGAGGAGTAATGTAAAGACTGAGGAGTACTTAAGATAGAGTAGCAATGTAAGAGGTGGGGAGTAAGGTGAGGAGTTAGGAGTAATGTAAGGAGTTAGGCGTTATGTACTGAGAAATAATGTAAAGATTAAGTAATACTGTAAGATAGAATAGTAATGTAAGAAATGGGGAGTAAGGTGAGGAGTTAGGAGTAATGTAAGGAGTTAGGAGTTACATAAGGAGAGAGAAGTAATATGAAGAGATAGAATAATGAAGACTGAGGAGTAATGTAACAAAAGGGAAGTAATGTAAAGAGAGAGAACCAACATGAGAGAGAGGAGTATGGTAAAGAGTGAGGAGCAGTAAGATGAGAGAAGTAATGTAAGGAGAGAGGAGTAATGAAAGGAGATGGGAGCAGTTTGAGGAGTAAGGAGTAATGTAAGGGGTAAGACGGAACATAAGGAGAATGGAGTAATATGAGGAGAGAAGAGTAATGAAGTGAGAGGAGTAATGTTAAGATTAAGGAGTACTGTAAGATAGAGTAGCAATGTAAGAGGTGGGGAGTAAGGTAAGGAGTTAGGAGTAATGTAAGGAGTTAGGAGTTACATAAGGAGAAAGAAGTAATATGAATTGAAAAGAGTAATGAGACAGAGGAGTAATGTAACAAAAGGTAAGTAATGTAAAGGGAGAGAAGCAATATAAGAGAGAGGAGTATGGTAAAGAGTGAGGAGCAGTAAGATGAGAGGAGTAATGAAAGGAGGTGGGAGTAGTTTGAGGACAAAGGAGTAATTTAAGGAGTAAGAAGGAACATAGTGAGAAATGAGTGATATGAGGAAAGAAGAGTAATGAAGAGAGAGGAGTAATGTAAAGATTAGGGAGTACTGTAAGATAGAGTAGTAATGTAAGAGGTGGGGAGTAAGGTAAGGAGTTAGGAGTAAAGTAAGGAGTTAGGAGTAATGAGAGAGAAAAGAGTAATGAAGACAGAGGAGTAATGTAAAGATTGAGGAGTAATGCATGAAAAGGGGAGTAATGTTAGGAGTGAGGAGTGATGCATGGAGAGAAGTAATGTAGGAAGAAATGAGTCATGAAGGGAGAGAGGAGTAATGTAACAAGATAAGGAGTAATTCAAGGATAGAGAAGTAATGTAAGTAGGGATGAGTACTACTCATAATATCCAAGATGAAATAAGGTAGCTTGACCTTGTCTTTGAGACATGCATCCCATGTCTGAAGTCACCTTAAGATGTGAATGTCTGAAGACAAAGGAAATATGTCTTAAGATGTCTTAAGACAGTCAATGTCTTCAAGACACAAAAATCTGTCTGGGTGAATCCCATGTTCTGCTCTGGCATGTCTTAAGACACAGGTGGCATCTTCGAATTTGTGTTTTAAGATGTCTTAAAAACATCTTTACAAAAATGTCTTGAGATGTCTTGATTTCAGTTATTAAAGAGGACATATCATGCTTGTTTCTCCTTTTCACTATGCCAGACTAGGATGCCTGTAAAGCATTTCTGCCCTCAGTACAAGTCATTTAGTTCCTTCATTGCCCCACAATAGCGTTCTCAAAATCCTCATTTTAGGCCATTATGAAGCCCTCGTTGAAACGCTTCGTCTCAAGGATGACCTAAAGTTACCTCGCAACGTCACAGCCCTTTGTCCTCTGATTGGTCAGTTCTATCTGGGGTAGAGCCAGCCTGTCCTTCTTCTTCTACTGTATTTTCCGGCAGGCTCAAAGCAGCAGCCGCATATTGAGTCCCCCTACAGGCCAGAGCAGGCAATGGGTGAATATGAGCTAGGGATCTATAAACCCCTGCTGGTGGATGTGTTCCTCTGTGACGGTTTTGTGGCTGACAGACATCACAGAGGAGGAAGTGTTTTACCAGATTACTCCAATAAAAAGAAATGTACATCGTGATGTCACGACGTTTGAAATATCGCGGACATCTCGCAATGACCTATTTTCAGAGGCATCAAATCTCGTTCTAGGATATCAGAAAAAATACAATATCTCATTTTTTGAAAATTAAGAGGGTGTAAGGTCTTGTTTTCAAATTTATTATATTATATGTAAGTATTAAATCATGCATCAGCATGATATGTCTCCTTCAAGAATTCTTAAGATGTCTTGAGACATTTTGATGGCTGGGTATGCTAATGAAGGGAGAGATGAATAATATAAAGAGATAAGGAGTATTTAAGGACAGAGAAGTAATGTAAGGAGGGATGAATAGAAAGGAGTCACACTGGAAATGCGGAGTACCATAAGGAGAGAGGGGCAGGGTAAGCAGTAGGGAGTAACATATAGCCAGATAAGAACTGAGGAGTAGCATAATAGAGAGGAATAATGTGAGAAAAAAGGAGGATAGAGAGAAGACAGGAGTCATGAAGGGAGTGAAGAGTAATCTAGAGCGTGAGAAGTAGAGGACAGGAGATCATAATAGAGGAGTAATGAAAGAGGAGATAAGAGGTGTAAGGAGTGCAGAGTAACATTAGATAAAGGAGTAACGTAAGATAAAGAGGGGAGTAACGTAAGATAAGGGAATAACGTAAGAAGAGAGGAGAAACGTAAGAGAGGGGAGAAATAAGAGAAGACAGGAGTAATGGAGGTAGTGAAGAGTAATCTAGGGAGTGTGAAGTAAGAGAGAGGAGTAATGCAAGATCAGAGTGAGGAGCAATGAAAGAGGAGATAAGTAGTGCAAGGAGCGCAGAGTAACATTAGACGAAGGAGTAACGTAAAAAGAGCGGAGTAACGTGAGGAGAGAGGAGTAATGTAAGCACACTGAGCCATGTCTGCTCCACACAAGGCGCCGAACACAAACGCACGCGACGGAAACACAAACTACTCCAATCTGACGGGGTCGGAAATGTTCACGTGCCTCTAAACGAACCTGTGTTTGGTTTACCTGTGTCTGCAGAGTCCTGTCAGGCGTAAAGAATAATGCTGGGTTTCGTTTCTTTCTGCCAAGTCTTCAGTGTGTCCTCATTGTTCTGCTTCCGGTTAGCAGCGGCTAACTTCCGGTCTGTGTCGTTATTTATTTTTTATTTTTTTTATTTTTAAAGAAACAGCACCTGCCTTTAGCGGTCTGGAAAGAATACAATGTGGGCAATTTTATCAACGCTTACAAAATTGTCTTGAACCCGGTTAATATTTTCTTGTTTGTTTTTACAGATTCATTCATTGTAGAAGGTTTAATCCGACCATTTTAAAGTGACGAACTTCCGAGCACACCTGCTTCCGGTTTAGCCACAAGATGGCGCCCGTGGACAGGAAAAGCCTGACGTGAAGAAGCCGCTGAACTTCTGAACTCCACAGGTAAACACTGACAGGGAAATGCGCAGATTGATACGTTAGTTTTTTATTATTCATGTTTTATCTTCATTATTATCAATGTAAACTATACTTTACCATGTGTGAGAAATCTAATTAAAAGATGACAGCTACATTTGAATAATTTAGAAGAGAACACAAACCTCTGCCAAAGTATTTCCAACAGTGTCAAGCAAGTTATTGTGAAGAATGTGGAAAACCTCCTATCTCTTCATTTGTATTTAGTCATGGAAATTCAAAGAAAGGTGACAGTTAAATTTAAATGCACATTTTTAGTAGATGCAAGTATCTTTCAAGTAAGGTGCAGGAGCTTAAAGATAAATAAGTATTTAGATACCCAGGCCCTTGTTAATGTCTGACTCTGGTTATCCACCAGGACTAAACAGAAGGCTCATAGTGAAATGAGGGTTCATGTTGAAGGGAACTGATAGATTAAAGGGGACATATCAAGCTTGTTTCTCCTTTTCACTATGCCAGACTAGGATGCCTGTAAAGCATTTCTGCCCTCAGTACAAGTCATTTAGTTCCTTCATTGCCCCACAATTGCGTTCTCAAAATCCTCATTTTAGGCCATTATCAAGCTCTCGTTGAAACACGAGGATCTCAGGATGACCTACAGTTACCTCGCAACGTCACAGCCCTTTGTGCTCTGATTGGTCAGTTCTATCGGGGGTTGAGCCAGCCTGTCCTTCTTCTTGTACTGTATTTTTCGGCAGGTTCAAAGCAGCGACCGCGTATTGAGTCCCCCTACAGGCCAGAGCTGGTAATGAGTGAGTGTGAGCTAGGGATGTATATACCCCTGCTGGGTGGATGTGTTCCTCGGTGACGATTTTGTGGCTAACGGACATCACAGAGGAGGAAGTGTTTTATCAGATTACTCCAATAAAAAGAAAGGTACCTCGTATCGTCACGACGATTTAGATCTCGCGGACATCTCACAATGACCTATTTTCAGAGGCATCAAATCTCGTTCTAGGATATCAGAAAAAATACAATATGTCATTTTTTGAAAATTAAGGGGGTATAAGGTCTTGTTTTCAAATTTATTATATTATATGTCAGTATTAAATCATGCATCAGCATGATATGTCTCCTGTAATAACATCACAGCAGCAAAAGTGGTAGTGGCATTTAGTTCTTTGAAGAAAAATGCACAAATTTGAAGGAATTAAGATTCATAAATCAGGCTCAGCCAGCCCGTATACTGGACCTGTGAAAAGAAAAGGCTAGCCAGATTTAATACAAATTCCATAATGATGAGTAAGTGCACCATAGCCAGGAACAAACCTTAGAGCTCAGTGACAAACAGTGTTCAAAGTTTAAGAAATCTGGAGGAAAAACTTTATCCACATCTGGATCAGGATTGCCACCAAAATCGAACCACTTCTCCCTTTTACCATGACCAAATTTGCATTAACATCCATTCTTACATTTTCAGGATATCCTGGTAATAAAAATAAACAAATGTCAGCAAAGAATAACGTCCTTGGTAGAGGTAAGAAAGTTTTAATGCCCTGTCCATGGCACATTCAAGGTGAAATATAAAAAGCCTGGATTGTATTTTAAAGTGGCTTATTAACACAGACTAAAATGAGGCATTTAAATTTGAAAAAAAAAAAAATTGAACAAAAAAAAAAGATTTAAAAATCATCAAACAAAAAATCCTGATACTTAAGTATTTACCCTAATTTTTGCTGTATTTTTGATTTTTTAGTGTCCCGTATTTTACTTTTTTTAATCAAGCTTGAACTCCATTAGTTGTCGGTCATTTTGCTGAACAATTCCCTGATCAATTCCTTCCACTCTCTTCCACATGCCCTGTAAATCATGGACGTCATGCTCTCACCAGAGGAAGTGATGACAAAGAAGTCAAACATATTCTTAGAGGACGGTTGGCAGAAGTGGTCAGATTGGTGCCAAAGACAGTTCTGCATAATCTTTAAAGGGAAAAGAGCAGAAACTTTCAGAGGCATTATCTTCCCAGAATGGCACGAGTGTTGAGGGTTCGTCATTGTTGATGCTGTTTAAGCCAAATTTTACCAACATAGAAAATCCACAGGAATTGATAAAATGATGTTTGATAAAGTTGAACAAGTTGAACACCTGGTCTATTTATCTGGAAGCAAAAAATGTAATACTTAGGCACCCAGTAGGGGTGGGAGAAAAAAATGATTCACACAAGTATTTGTTTGACGGTTTTTAAATAGACTTCTTTGGTTTAGAATCATTTTTTTTTCTCAAAATTTAAATGCTTCATTTTAGTCTGTGTTAATAAGCCACTTTTAAATGTAGTCCAGGCTTTTGAAGAGTGAACATAAACAGCTGGTTAAAATATATTGCTGAGTAAATTAGACTGGGCATCAAACTAATTAAAATACATCTAATTCACCATTTTACCCAATATGGCACTTATGTACTCATGCGCTGTATATTTGGTTGAATAAAGATGATCATTTTACAATCTTTTATCATTATGATCAATCGATTACAAACCTTAGAGCTCAGTGACAAACAGTGTTCAAAGTTTAAGAAATCTGGAGGAAAAACTTTATCCACATCTGGATCAGGATTGCCACCAAAATCAAACCACTTCTCCCTTTTACCATGACCAAATTTGCATTAACATCCATTCTTACATTTTCAGGATATCCTGGTAATGAAATAAACAAATGTCAGCAAAGTATAACGTCCTTGGTAGAGTTCATAAGGTTTTAATGCCCTGTCCATGGCACATTCAAGGTGAAACATTTTGGTTATTACCATTTAAGTTGTTGTTGTTGTTTTCATTTTCTAAAAATCCTTCTCAAAATGAGGTTTGGCTGTAGCTTTCTTGTTGTATGCATGTGCAACTCTATGTAACAATAAATTTAAGAAAGACTTTAGACATCATGAGTGTATGTTTATTCAGCCTGGATGGTGAGCTAATTTCATTTCTCAACTTAACCTAGGGGTGTGCAATATGACGATATTAAATCGTTAAGGATTATAACGATTTAATATCGTCATAAAGCAGAAAGATCGTCAGATTGTCTGTGTGGGTGCAGAGACTTTGACGCGCACCCGACTAGCCAATCGTAGCACATTACGCGCAGTGCATGGTGGGATCTCCTGTTTGGTTATGTAGCATGAAGCCATGGCGGAAAGAGAAAAGGAGGTAAAAGCTTGAAGATGTCTGAACAAAAATCTGTTCTAAAGCAGCTGTATTATTCACTCAGATTATAGACATAGCAGTTAGATAACATTTGGTCTAAATTGTTGCACTTTAAGAGATAATGTTGATATTGTTGTTCATTACCTTTTATGTTTACATTTATTGCACATTTTTATAAAAACTGTACTTTTTAAATTAAAACCTGTTCAGAAAGTTTATTTGGCTTTAATTGTATTTATTTTTCTTTTAGGGTTTTACATGTTTTGTATGTTAAACAATGGGAAAAAATGGTCAAACATGCAAATTAGTCTAGAAAAATAAAAGTAAAAAAGAATTGTGATAAAATCGTGATCGTGATTTTATTTTTAAAAATCGTGATATGATATTTTTGCCATATCGCCCACCCCTAACTTAACCATTTTTGTCCAGGACCATGACTGGCAAGTCTGTAAACCGTCACCCTGCAGCTTTTACCAGGAGGCTTCTACTTTAGCATCAGCCTGTTCCTGGGCTGACTGAAGGTGGGTTTGTGACAGTTTTTCAATATATGACAGTCGGCATTCAACACTTTCTTCAGTATGATAGAACAACATGGCAAACATTTACTTCATATGTTGAACATTTAGTTTTTTATTGTTGTAGGAACATGCGGTGTGTAGTATGTTTTGGACACAACCCTGGAGTTAGCATGTAAGACTTATGTTTGTTTAGACTGTTATCTGAAGGACCCTGAAATGCCCTCACTCTCTCTCTAACACACATAAACACATACTCCCACACACACACACACACATGCCCACACACACCGATGACAGACTCCTGAGGCCCAGTTTCAGCACTCACAGTCAAAACAAACAGCTTCACTGTTGTCAGGCAGCACGCTGAGTAATGACCACGCAGGATTTGTTAATCACTTGATAAGATTGTGCAACCTGAGCCTCCATCTGTGTCATCACAGCAGCAGACGGACGGATGGACAGATAGAGGTGACCTGCTGTCACGGTAAAGGTGAAGACACAGGAGAAGGTTAATCCAGGTTTCCCCCATATATGGAGTTTGTTTACATCTCAGTGACACTGGGCATTTAACAGACTTTCTACACTATACATCTATGCATCTCCATTTATTCATATTGACCCATCTTCATTGATCAGTCCATTCATTACCCCATTCATCCATCCATCATTCTATCCATTCATCCATCCGTCATCCATTCATCTATCTCTCTATCTTTTTATACACTCATCCATCCGTCTAAACCAGGTGGACTATCGGTGGTCTAGGGGTCAAATGGTCAAATGCAGCCCTCGTAATCCATCAGTGCTGTCCGTGTGTCAGTCTCATATCACAAGAGAAATGTACATGTAGAAAACCTGACAAAATCTGCCATGGCACAACTGAAAATGGCAATATTTCCATGAAAATGCAACTTTAATTGGCTGTTACAGTTTCTGTGCAACCCCCTTTAGTACATTTGTCAAATTATACATAAAATGTTGGTGAAATAAACTTTAATAACTAATAAAGCTGTAACTTGCATCAAAGAAATGGCTGAAAATGCCTTAAATTCTGTGTTAAGCTCATTCATTAAAGCATAAATACTAGCGTATGAGCTTTATTGTTTATAAATGCTGACATAACTGCTTATGACAGATGAACACATATATTTGCTTCTTTTGGTAAAGTATGACTAATTTAGCCATCCTGATAACCAAAGACATAATTTATATATCCATCCATCTGCCAATTAATTCATCTATCTATCCATCATTTCAGTAAACCCACCATCCACTCATCCATCCATTCATCCAATCTATCCACCTATATATCCATCAATGCATTCATCTATTTCTTCATCCATCCATCTACCCATATTTTCATCCATAAAACCTTCCATAAATTCATCAAACATCCATCCTCCTATTCACCCAACCAAGCACCCATCCATCCATTTTTCTATCCATCCATCCCTTAATTCAATAACCATCCCAACGCCCATCTTTTTTATTTTTATATACATCTATCCAGTAGGGCTGGGACGATACGCTTTTCTCCTGATTTGATTTTTTACGATTTTTTAGGTGTCGATTCTATTTAAATTGCGATCCTACAATATTGCCGATTTTTGCTATCTTTAGTTAGCTTTTTTAACACCAGCAAAAAAGATGAACAATGATGATGCCTCCAGACTATATCAGGAAAGATACACATCACATGTGAGTCTGTTTTTAGGATTTATTCAGCAATATATTTTAACCATCTGTTTATACTCTCTCTTCAAAAGCCTGGACTGCATTTAAAAGTGGCTTATTAACACAGACTAAAATGAAGCATTTCAATTTGGGGAAAAAAAAGATTTTTGGACAAAAACATCGATTTAAAAAACGTTTAAGGTGCTTTGAGGAGAATTTATTTCCGGTGACATAATGGCTAATAAGCGTGTGTTTGTTGTGATGCTAATGAATGAAACTCGGACCTTCCTCAGAACTCTGTATTGCTTTACAACTTCTTTTTTCAACAACTTACAGGAGGCAAAGCGATGAGGTAATGTATCTCTTTCTAGTTACGTAGCGGTAGTTTTTGATGTGTGACAACAAGCAATTTTTGGAAAACTTAGTATTGTAGTTTTGTAGCCGGCTATATATCTCTACTTACAGCCCGGTGCTCTAAGACGTGTCTGAATAATATAAATTTGCTCTAGTTTTAATTGTCTTGTTCCTGAAGTTGAGTATCCAGGCCAGTCCAACCCTGTCCAACCCGACCGTGAAGCTAAGGAATAGCATTTATAGATAACCTATTTTGATGCTATAAAACTCATCTTAAAGTGAGTATTTCCATCAGGCATATATCTAAAAGTGAAACTTTTTTGTAATTACTTAAAAACTCCTCATAGCATCTTTAAACAAAAAATACCAATACTTATGTGATCGATTTTTTCTCCCACCCCTACTGTCCAGCCATCCTTGTAAAAAAAATGTCTTATCCATCCAGCATCCACCTTTCCATTGATTCTCAATGTCCACCCACTTAACTAGATTCTTTGTTTAATAATGAACTTATTATTTATCTATTATATAACACACTTTAGACAATTTAAATGCAGTTTCTAGTGAGAGCAGAAAGGTGATAAAACATGACAATTGATTGATCATAATGATAAAAGATTGTAAAATGATCATCTTTATTTTACCAAATATACAGCACATGAGTACATAAGTGCCAGATTGGGTAAAATGGTGTATTAGATGTGTTTTAATTGGTTTGATGCCCAGCCTAACACCAAAATCTCAGTGTGACCCACAAAAGCAAAGCAAACCATCAGCAGGATGATGACAGATGTGCCCTCATAGCTCCATTGTGATCTCTAATTGTGTTATGTAATACCAGGAAGAACATTGATTATATCACATTAGACCTTGGTATGCTGTCACTCCACTTCTCATCATGTTGTTATTTCATCATGTGTAGCATGACCTCACATGACATTTGACTGTGTGACCTTAACTGACTTTTACATAATGTTTTGCATGATGCAGAACAATGAGTGTCATGTGAGGTCTCGTCCTAGGTACACCACTTTATGTCATTTAAGTCGAGGAAAAAAAGGGAAGCTGGATAAAATGTGAAAGGAGGTTGTAGTTATGCGATTTTTATTCAATACAGAAAAGAAAAGTAAAAAATATATATAAAAAAATCATGACTTATCTGTTTTAAGGCTCCTGTGTTATTATTTTAATGTGCCCAGTTGTGATGATACTAGAATTTACTCTTTAATATGATAATCACAGAATTAGGTTATGCTGATTGTTGTTTGGATCCCACAGCAATAAGAAACAAGTGCCTTTACAGGTTAACTCGCAGTCTCATTTAGACAGATTTTATTTTATCAGATTTGCCTGCATTATTGATGGACTAACTCCTCTCCTGAGAGCCTTCCTTACAAAACTATATTTGCCATGGCTGGGATGATACGCTTTTCTCCTGATTCGATTCTCTATGAAATTTTAGGTGCCGATTTGATTTAAATTGCAATTCTATGATGCTGCAGATTTTTGCAATCTTTAGTTAGCTTTTTTAACACCAGCGAAAAAGATGAACAATGATGATGCCTACAGACTTTATCAGGAAAAATACACAAAACATGTGAGTCTGTTTTTAGGATTTATTCAGTAATATATTTTAACCATCTGTTTATACTCTCTCTTCAAAAGCCTGGACTGCATTTAAAAGTGGCTTATTAACACAGACTAAAATGAAGCATTAAATTTGGAAAAAAAATATTTTTGAACAAAAAAATCCTGATACTTATGTATCTACCCTAATTTTTGCTGTATTTTTTTATTTTTTAGTGTCCCGTATTTTACTTTTTTTTAATAAAGTTTGAACTCCATTAGTTGTCAGTCATTTTGCTGAACAATTCCCTTATCAATTCTTTCCACTCTCTTTGGCATGCCCTGTAAATCATGGACGTCACGCTCTCATCAGAGGAAGTGATGACAAAGAAGTCAAACATATTCTTAGAGGACGGTTGGCAGAAGTGGTCAGATTTGGTGCCAAAGACAGTTCTGCATAATCTTTAAAGGGAAAAGAGCAGAAACTTTCAGAGGCATTATCCACCCAGAATGGCACGAGTGTTGAGGGTTCATCATTGTTGCTGCTGTTTAAGCCAAATTTTACCAACATAGAAAATCCACAGGAATTGATAAAAAGATGTTTGATAAAGTTGAACAAGTTGAACACCTGGTCTATTTATCTGGAAGCAAAAAATGTAATACTAAGGCACCCAATAGGGGTGGGAGAAAAAAATGATTCACACAAGTATTTGTTTGATGATTTTTAAATAGACTTTTTTGGTTCAAAATCATTTTTTTCCAAATTTAAATGCTTCATTTTAGTCTGTGTTAATAAGCCACTTTTAAATGCAGTCCAGGCTTTTGAAGAGAGAGTATAAACAGCTGGTTAAAATATATTGCTGAATAAATTAGACTGGGCATCAAACCAATTCAAACACATCTAATCCACCATTTTACTCAATCTGACACTTGTGTACTTATGTGCTGTATATTTGGTAAAACAAAGATGATCAATTTACAATCTTTTATCATTATGATCAAGCAATTATCATGTTTTATCACCTTTCTGCTCTCACTAGAAACTGCATTTGAATTTGTCTGAAGTGTGTTATAGTAAAGAAAAATAATAAGTTTATTATTAAAACAAAAAATCTAGTTAATTGGTTGGACGTGAAGAATCAGTGGAAAGGTGGATGCTGGATGGATAACGCATTTTTTTTTACATGGATGGCTGGACAGTAGGGGTGGGAGAAAAATCCATCCACATAGGTATCCGGATTTTTTGTTTGACAATGTTTAGATCAATGTTTTTGTTCAAAAATTGATTTTTTTTTCCCAATTCAAATGCTTTTAAATGCAATCAAGGCTTTTGAAGAGAGAGTATGAACAGTTTGTTAAAATATATAACTGAATAAATCCTAAAAACAGACTCACATGTGATGTGTAGTTTTCCTGATATAGTCTGTAGGCATCATCATTGTTCATCTTTTTCGCTGGTGTTAAAAAAGCTAACTAAAGATTGCAAAAATAGAATCGCAAATTAAATCGAATCAGCACCTAAAAAACTGTAAAAATCAAATCGTGAGAAAAGCGTATCGTTCCAGCCCTAGCACCCACACTGAATAATTTCTAGATTTTAGTTAAAGATGCTGTGAGGAGTTCCTAAGTAATTACAAAGAAGTCTCACTTTTAGATTTATGACTGATCGAAATACAAACTTCAAGATGAGTTTTATAGCATCAAAATAGGTTATCTATAAATGCTATTCCTTAGCTGGACAGGGCTGGACTGGCCTGGATACTCAACTTCAGGAACAAGACAATTAAAACTAGAGCAAATTTATATTATTCAGACACGTCTTAGAGCACCGGGCTGTAAGTAGAGATATATAGCCGGCTACAAAACTATGATACTAAGTTTTCCAAAAATTGCTTGTTGTCACACATCAAAAACTACCGCTACGTAAGTAGAAAGAGATACATTACCTCGTCGCTTTGCATCCTGTAAGTTGTTGAAAAAAGAAGTTGTAAAGCAATGCAGAGTTCTGAGGAAGGTCCAAGCTGCATTCATTAGCATCACAACAAACACACGCTTTGGCTTTGGTTACGTCTTTATGACAGTCGCCGCGCGTGCTCATGGGTAGCAGAGTCTTTATGTCGCTGGAAATAGATTCTCCTCACAGCACCTTTAAAGAAAGATCCTTTTCTTGACTTCTTTACTAAATTGCACAAAAACCACTGGTACAGATGAATTCCTCTCCTTCCCTCATGTTTAATGACTTCGGTGCTGTTTTGTAAGGGCCTCTGCTTTTTGGTATAATCAAACATTAAAACACTAAAGTTTATGTCAGTATAAGAAATGCTATGGAAGAAGTGCTGTAACTTGTGACAACTTTCAAACACAAACTAAACATTCTTTGAAGGGCAGATGAAGAAATATCTCCAAATTCTTTATAAACTACAGAGCATCCTCATTGTTTGGCTTCTTTGTAATTAATTGTGATTGGTTATGTCACCCTGGAATAGGAGACATGCTTGCTGGATTAATTAGAGTTTAATTGGAGCTGCATTGAAACAGCAGACTGTGCAGGGTTGTGGATCTTATTTCAGCTTGATGCTGAGGGAAACTCAGCGATGAGCTCATTGTTGTGAGAGCCAAACAGCGGCCTCCCAGGAGGCTAACATGAGAACCCCTGAGGCTCCGATCACGGACGGAGGAAAGTGACGGTGCTGTCTCCTGTTGATATAAACAACCAGCACGCAGGGGTTTACACGCTGGATTGTCTCTGGGCAGATTTTATAGATGAGGTATACAACTGGAAACTTACAGTGGGTTACTTTAGTTTGGGGAAAGTCCAGATTTTATTCCACTGAGCCCTATTTTGCTTTCTCTTTTTCCAATCTTTATAAGACTAGTAACTCCCTGTAATTATTTTGTCACAATATACAGTACAGGCCAAAAGTTTGGACACACCTCATCCAATGTGTTTTCTTTATTTTCATCACTAATTACATTGTAGATTGTCTCTGAAGTAATGATGACCACTCGTTTCTCTTAACTTAGCTGATTGGTTCTTCCCATAATATTAATTCTAACAGTTGTCTAATAGGGTTGTCAGCTGTGCATCAGCCTGACTTCTGATCAACACAAATGATGGTCCAACCCCATTAATAAGGCAAGAAATTCCATTAATTAACCCTGGAAAGGCTCACCTGAGAAGTTAAAAACCATTTCAGGTGACTACCTGTTGAAGCTCATAAAGAGAATGACAAGAGTCTGCAAAGCATTAATCAGAGCAAAGGGAGGATACTTTACAGAAACTAGAATATAAGACATGTTTTCATTTATTTCACACTTTTTTGTTAAGTACATCATTCCACGTGTTCATTCATAGTTTTGATACAAACAAACTCTCCCGAAAACATAAACTCCTTGGCGGAGGTAGTTATGAATCCAATTGCTAATGGTATGTTTTCATGGTCAAGGAATCTAAATATTTCGATGAAATAAAGGTAGGACTAATATTTATGGTCAAAATCACAATATGGGAGAGGACTGTGGCGCTGGCGGAGGTCTGCGCTCTCCGAGTGCTTTTCTAGTGATATCTATTTTAGTTCAGTAGTTATTCACAAAAATCACATTTTTCGTCATGGCGGATCCAGACGCTGATCCAGATCAACACCAAAATCAAGTTATTTTGTTCACAGACGGACAGACAGACAAACAAACTCCTGAAAACAGGTAATAACTTTTAGCTTTTTAAATCCTACACAAAGAAAATATCAGTTATTTTGGTTTGTTTGCAGTTTTTTTGTATCTTAAAACATTTACAGAAGCAATGTTTTTTAACACATTAAATATTCCTGGATTTACTGACCTCTACCAAACAGTTGAGCTGCGAGTTAAAGGGTTAAGTGGTTTTATAACATCACAGAACCGCCATATGCCTCCGCTGTGGAGGTCAAGAATTCATGTTTCTCCTTCTGTATGAGCATTATCATATACCTTTCTGTATGGCTCTGCTTATGTGCTTTATACATGTAAACTCAAAGTCTCATTGAAGCAAGTGAAGGCCAGAAAATAGAGGATGCCAGCTGCAGAAATGCATTGCAAACCCATTTAGACTTTAATGGTTCCAGTCATAATCAGACCACTACATCTATAGTAATGGAGTGTTTACCATTTAACACAAAAGGCTTATTTACTGCAGCCACAAAGGCAGCTTGTGCAGCCCTGTTGCTCCATCAGAAGGCACTTTATCATGTTGTCTAGCTCAGTGTACAGCAGTGATTGGCACTAAAGCTCACAACATTTATTAAAAGACCATCAGGAAATACTACAGGGGTGAAAAAGCTAATGTTAAATTAGCTTTCATCCATATGCATCCTTTTACAGGGCTCCAGAGGGCAACCATTTTGGGCGCACAAGCACCCAAAATTGGAAGAGTGCACCTAACCTTTTCTCTTGGGCGCACTGGTGCACCAAGAAAAATTTCACTTACAAATTTAAGTTGACAAAAGTAACTGAGGTAACGGAAAAATCTGCTGAAAATGGACACTGCACCTGCTTCCTCTCTTTTCTCTGTCCCTGCATCTTCACAGGCTGCAGGCTGTAGGCCCACCCAAACACACAGGCACACACAGTAATCATCCAATCAGCTGTTAGTATGCAAATGAGCCCAGACAGAGCCTGACTGTGGTTTCAGGTTTCAACATTGAGCGTTAACTCTGAAGAAGCAGCGAAGCTCTGACAAATTCATCTTATTGACTGTCAGATATTTAATAATTACCAACAAAAACATGTAAAATAAAGTAACGTTAACTATAACATCAATATTTGTTCAGTCCTGTTAAAGGGGAGTTTCTCAGTCACACAGGCACAGAGATGAGTTTTCACGCTCACTGAGGACAAAAGACCTGACAGACCCCGACTTTACATAAAGCTATAAAGGGGAAAAAATAAAGAAAAAAGACATGAAATGTTGCGCCCTAAATATCATTTTTATATATTAGTTTGAGAATTGTTTTTTTATTATTTACCTTAGTTTCAGTTTTGTAAATATTGACTATAGTGTGTGAAGTCGTATTCTAGGTTCAAATTTATTGGAGAATAAGACCATCCAGTTAAACGTTACGTTGTTGTTTGTTAAAATCTGGATATTTATTTAATTTTTCAGTTCAGTATATCACCTTTAGCATTTTATATCTTTTTATTTCAAAATATTTTATTAACTTGAAATGTTTGAGCTTGAAATGTTAAATTTCAGTTCACTAAAGCACTTTAAGCACTTTTATTTGGAAATGTTTTATTTTGCTAATTTTTACCTCCGCCAAGGAGGTTATGTTTTCGGGAGTTTGTTTGTCTCTCCGTCCGTCTGTGAATAAAATAACTCAAAAAGTAATGAATGAATTTTCATTAAATTTTCAGGAAATGTTCAGCATGGAAAAAGGAAGAACTGTTTTGATTTGCCATGACGAAAAATTAGATTTTTGTGAATAACTACTGAACTAAAATAGATATCATGATGAATCTAGTTGCTAATGGTATGTTTTCATGGTCAAGGAATCTAAATATTCACATGACATAAAGGTAGGACTAATATTTATGGTGAAAATCACAATATGACTTAGAACTGTGGTGCTGGCGGAGGTCTGCGCTCTCCGAGTGCTTTTCTAGTTTTAGTTTGAATTTGTAAAGTTCATTCAGTGAAGCACCTTAAACGCTCTGTTTTTATTTTAATATATAATTTTGAATTGAATAAAGACAGGTATTTCTTCATCTTATTCTTGTTTATTAAGGAATTTACATTATATTAAAGTTATGGAGAGTGATAAAATGGTGACCTTATGGCGTTAAAGGTGACACTATAAAAAATTTGGGTGTACCTATTGTTTGTGCTGGTGCACCTTTAAAAAATTGTAACCAATGCAAACAGTTAGTCTGGAGCCCTGTTTTACTGTTCCATGGAGCTTTAGGAGGAGTGAAGTGATGTGAGAAGAGGCTGGATGTGCTGCAGATGCACATTCCTCCACTGTGTTGACTCGACTTATCATAACAGGGATTTGGTGGTCCGTCAGAGAGGGAGCGGGGCTCAGCAGTAACACACACACACAGCGCAGGTCCATCTGTCTGTCTCTGTTTGAGCTGAAGTGGATGAGGTAATGCTGTTGCTCTTCAGGAGCCTGACACCTTCTCGCTATCTTCATGAGCTCGTCCATCAGGGAAAGACAACAAAGGGATTATGGTTTCTATCTCTTTAGCGATCCTTTTGTCCGTGTGAGAAAGCAGAAGATTAAACCAACACAGACAGGAGGACAAAGCTTTATGCTTTATTTCAGCTTAATATGGAGAATACGCTGAAATACATATTTTTTGTCTGTGATATTTTAAGTGTTTGGAAATAAAACTTTCCAGTGTGTTTGAACGGAAAAAATAGTCAGTTATAACAAAGTGAGAGAGTAGATTAAAGCAAAGCTTGGAAATTAACCCAGAAACCATTTCTGAGATATTAAGTTAACACTATACATGCACAAAATTGGATTAATGCCGATATCCAATATGCCAATACTTCAGTACTTTAACTGTTAACTTATCTGTTTGCATTGAAAAAGGAGAAGCTCTCCAATCTCATTGTACATTCATTATAATGATAATAAAGAGCATTCAGTTCTGTTCTGTTCTATAGAAGTGCTCCATCACACAAAGGAGACATTTTAAACACACCTCAGAAATCATGATATGGGCTCTTAAAGATTAGGGTCCGACCGATATGGATTTTTTGAGGCCGATGCCGATGCCGATATTTGGCAGAAAGAAATACAGATTACCGACTAATCGGCCGATTAATTTTAAATATATATATATATAAAAAAAATTTGAAAACATTGGTCCCAAAACACAACAATGAATATATGAATATCAGGCAGAACATTGGGTAGTTTTGGTCCTTTAGCACTTGTTTAACTTTGCACCAGTGAGAAAATTTAAAGTATAAATAACTAGAAAAGCACTCGGAGAGCGCAGACCTCCGCCAGCGCCACAGTCCTCCGCCATATCGTGATTTTGACCATAAATATTAGTCCTACCTTTATTTCATATAAATATTTAGATTCCTTGACCACGAAAACATTAATTAGCAACTGGATTCATAATGATACCTATTTTAGTTCAGTAGTTATTCACAGAAATCAAATTTTTTGCCATGGTGGCCAGACGCTGATCCGGATCAACACCAAAATCGATTCACTTCTTCCTTTTCCCATGCTGAACATTTCCTGAAAATTTCATCAAAATCCATCAATTAGTTTTTGAGTTATTTTGTTCACAGACGGACAAACAGACAGACAGACAGACGAACAAACTCTCCCGAAAACATAACCTCCTTCGCGGAGGTAATAACAAGCAAAAAAAAAGCTTTGGACTTCTGGGACATGAATTATAAACCCTTAAAAAAGAGTCACTCTGTATGTTGTACTTTTTGTTGATGAAAACTAAAGGTAGGTTATCGTAAAGGTAGAACAACTTTTTAAATAGTTGTACACCGATAACCGTGAGAAGAAAGCAACAAAAATGTTTCTTGCTTATTTTTATTTGCAGCTTTCAAGCACAAAATAAAATGTTGTGCAAATCCTGCCAAATAAAACAAATTTCCTTTTTAAAAATGTAAATATAGAGATTATTTATGAACTCTTTGTCACATCATTAGTTCATCAGAAGCAGGTTTTAGTTCAGGTAGAACCTCTTTTTTATTTTAAACATGAGGTAAGCCGCCATCAACAATGCGCGTCGCCATGTTCCACAACGTCATCATTCTGCGTGGCTTAGACACCGAACAGCGTTTACTGTTTTATAAAAAATTAAGAATATATCGGCGTTACATCGGCAAAACTCTGATGATGTTGAATACTTTCAAAAGGGCTATAATCGCCCAATTTAATCGGCCGGCAGATGTATCGGTCAAGCCCGACTGGAGATATTTGTGAATAAAGAAGAAATGGATAAACAAAAATCCCCCAAACCTTGATCTCTAACCCATGATCTCAAAAAATTATTTACTCTTGTATCCGAGTGAATATCTGTCCAAAGTTTGAAGAAAACTTCTCAAAGCAGTCTTAAAAAGTCAGATTCACAAGAGTGACGCAAACATGAAGATGGACACACTTTTGAATAATTATTCAACAAAACTAGACAGTAACTAATAAAAAAACTAAATTAACTGACATTGTCCTCACATATAAAAACTAGACTAACATCACAGCTACTTTGGTTGTGTTAAAGGTTGGATGAGTTCAGAGGGACATCCAGTCACAGCTGCCTTAGCTTGGTGGTGGTGGGATAAGTTGTGGAGCGATCCAATCAGAGCTGCTCTCTTTATGAATTGATATATTCATGTAGAGCAGGTTCACTGTTTGTTGTCAGTTCTGGTATTGTAACTGAGATGCTCTGCCTAAATAAAGGAGACTGCATTTCACACAAAAGGAACATTTGTTTCTGTTCATTTATGCATTCAGACTTTACTAACATTCAGTAAAGGGTTATTAGATGTTTTATTTTATCAAAGAGCAAAACATGACCTCAGAAATTCAAGGACACATAAAAATGCCCTTTTTTAGGTATTTTAGTCGACTAAATTTACAGTAGATTTTATCAACTAAAATGTTGTGAAACTGCAAAAACTAGACTAATATTAAAACAATTTAGATGACCAAACTATGGCTAAAATTAAAAGATATTTTAGGGGTGCTGGTTTGGCGGAGTGGTTAGCAACCAGGCACCCCATGTACTCGCTTCTGCCAGTCCAGGTTCAAATCCAGCCTGTGACCAGTTTGCTATCAATAAAGGCACAAAATGCCCAAAAAACACATTTAAAAAGATATTTTAAGCAAAAGACTGTATCTACAACAAAATAAAATGATGCTGTCCAAACTAACACAGCTTAGAGTAAAGTGAGTTTTGCTCTGGATTGAGTCAAATCCCTGAAAACTGACCCACAGTTGAAAAAGAGTTGGTGTAAGAAACAAGAGTAACAGTGATGTTTCAGTAAATCAAATTAGAGATGCATGATAGTACCAGTTTGATATTAGTAGATATTTACAGCAAATATATTGGCCACACATTTAGCAATAATATATCAGATGTAATATCGGCAAATTACTCAAATGTTCAATATTGATGCTCCTTCTCATCACTGTATGAGTGCATTTAAAATCAGGGGATTTATTGTTGCAGTAGTTAAATGCTGTTTTTCTTGTTTTACATTTGTTCCTCACAAAATATATAAATTCAAGGAAACATGAAAAATCTACACTTTACACTTCACACTTTAGTCGACTAAATTTACAGTAGATTTCATCAACTAAAATGTTGTGTAAACTATGACTAAAACTGTAAGAAATTTTAGGCAAAATAAAATTTAATTTAATTTATAACTGATTTTAAAGCTCCTATCCTTTAATGTGAGGTAAAAACAACACAAACATTTACGTCACCCACTGAGCAGCTTTCTTATACAACACAGCATATGTTTGTACACCTGATGAGGCTGCTCTGAGCTTCGTGCTGCAGATTGCATTTCACCGCTTGTCCACAGGTGACTGCGCGTTCTGCCAGGTTGTGCTGTCTGGCAGCAGGAGGGCTCCTACCTCTGCTGCCTCTCTTTCTCTCCTGTGGATTCTCTTTAGCAGATAATTATCACACGGACAGCGGGAGCTGATTTGTAAAATGCAGGTGAGAAAAAGTAGAGGGAGACGAGGATAAACAAATGAGGCGACCAGAGAACAGACAGATAAAGGGGAGCTGATAAGATAGGTTTTGAATTTCAAGATCCAAAATGCATCAGATTACTAGCCAGACATGAGAAAGCAAATGAGTACACATGGTTGTGTGTTGGAGGACTTTACATTGAGCTTAGACAACAAAGAGGCACTGTTAAAATAAAGACACTCAGGGGCACGTATGATGAATTTACAACAAGAAGTTTAGTCTAGTCGAGTCAAACTTTTATCTTCTTGTGTTTCTTCCGTTGTTGGCTGCCTCTCTCTGCCCTTTGGGGTCGGATGGGTTTGCCCAGTGCCCAAACAGTAGGGTGTCAAAAACAGGACCACACATTGTTATTTCAGAATCTTTCTGGACATTTAATATAACAGATCACGCTCGACCATATTTATGCCAACATATTTTTTGTTTCTTGCCTAACTACTGAGTTCATGCCAAGCAGATGGACACAAATCTTTTAAACTGAGATGGGCAGATCTGGCACAAAGCTAATTAGCTTTACTCAAACAATAGGAGTCAGTGGATAGCATTAGCCTGCCTCTGCCTACAGTCGTCAAATAAACTCTTCAGTAACTCTAAACAGCCCTGGGGCATGTTTTGACTCACTGACATGCTTTGTTTGGTTGACCTACTTACAAGCAGATCCAGGGTGGTTTGCTCCAGTGCCCTGTGGTTTAGCTTTGTATGTGCAGTATTTCTTTAGGAAATTACATAAAGTGCTGATCTTAGTCTAAAAATACACAATGTAGCATAATGTGTTAAAATAAATGAGTCACAACAAGCACACATGACTGTTTCCACGGAGTCTCAAGCAGCCACTGGAGTCTTTTTTTTAAGGTTTACCCGTCAAACGGTATAATTTATTTTTACAAACCAGGTTCAATACAATAATCCAAACAACATAAATCAATTAAAGACGCACAAGGCGTGATACTACCTTTTACTCTAACAACTTAAATCTAACACAACACAAATTCTCAGATTTCTACTGCTGACGTGGCCGGTTCGAACACGGTCGAGCCGGGGGTTCCCTCCTCGCCGCGGTGACGTCAGTGTATGCTTTTTATGGGCCTTTCCCTCCTCCGAAACCAATCAATTGCATCAGTATGATGTCAGCAGTCCAACCAGAGGCAGGGGCGGCACACCTGATCAGGGCACCCTGACTCACACACGCTCACACACAGAGGGCGCAGGAGAACCCTTGCAACACCACCAAACAGAGAAAAACAATACAATACACAAAATATGACCAGGGTTGCTGAAGAGTTTATCTGATGACTATAGGCAGAGGCAAGCTAACACTACCCATTGACTCCCAGTGTTTGAGCTAAGCTAATTAGCTTTGTGCCAGATCTGTCCATCTCTTTCTTGTTACAGTCGAAAGGATGGTGTCAATCTGCTTGTCATGGACTCAGGAGGGAGGCAAGACACGAAAACAGAAAATGTTGGCGTATCCCTTTAACACCAAAATTCATATAGAGTGAGACTTTAATCTTTCTTGTTTTTCTCCCACCAACCAACACTTACTTCATAGGCTGTTTAGCTCTGCCCTTCAGGGTCAGATAGATTTGCTTAGTGCCCCAACAAAAGCGTGTCAAGTTATTACCTCCACCAAGGAGGCTATGTTATTGCTGGCATCTGTTTAACTTTAAGGTTGTTTGTTTGTTTCTCTGTTCGCAACATAACTCAAAAAGCTATGGACCCATTTCAATAAAATTTTCAGGAAATGTCCGGATTGGGACAAGGAAGAACTGATAAGATTTTGGGAGTGATCCGGATCACTGTCTGGATCCTGGAATTTTTTAAAGAATTCTTTAAAATTGGGAGTAGGGACCATTTCGGCATTTGGGCATATTTGTATCTTTTCTTGGTCAAGGAATCTAAATATTTATATGACATAAACGTGGGACGAATAATAATGGTGAAAATCACATTATGGGTGAGGGGAGGTCTGTGCTCCGAGTGCTTTTCTAGTTTCAGACTTATTCCAAACGTTTGATAATAACACATCATACTCAACCATATTTAGCTTGACTGCTGAAGAAAACACATTGGAAGACTCCCAAGACTTATTGTAAGCCACAATTTCCTAATATTTCTAAATTAAGATCTTGTTCAATGATGTGAAAACTACAAACAAAGCTTGGTTTGCTTGTAATAAGTGAAATAATCTGCCAACCAGATGAGTCAAAAAGTGTGTCTTAAAAAGCAGATTTTAAACCTGGATTAAGACCCTCACTGAGTCAAACTTGCTTGTTTCAGTGGCACATATTTTCCTACATTCAAGCAATTCAGTGCTTTTTTTTTCATTTTTCCTTGTAGTAAGATGTTTATCTGGACTTACTAAGTGAATGTGGATTCGAAAAGTGTTTTAGACTTGGAAATAGAGAAACACTCTTGCTGGCATCTGAATTTCTGCAGTGCAACTGTCAACTGCCATTCATAATAGTCTAAAAGTGTTAATTAAAATGCAACATGTCAAGAAGAAGCATCATCACCTACAGATTGAACCTGATAGAAACAGACACATATACTTACATATTCAAAGCAGCGGGCAGTACAAAGAAAGCTAATGATAATAGTTTAAGATGAAGGGGGTGAAGGGCGTATTTTGCTCTCCCATTCATGTATTTTTAATAGAGTAAAGAGGAGCTGGTCAGTTTGTGGAGGGGGTGAGGAGGGGGTTTGTAGGTGTCGGAGGCATTGAGGGTGAAACCGATGATGTCATTGTAGCCGCCCAAACACTGGCTCAGCTTTCAGTAGTGTGGACTCACGCTGAGGCCGTCTGTTTTGGTTACGGCAGAATAAATATGAGCCACACATGTCGGGGGGGTTTCTCTGACCTGTCAGGTGGATTCTTCTTCATTTAAGAACCTCAGCAGGTTCCCCACCTGTTCCTGCTATAAACTATGATCACTGACTGGAAGGAAAAGAGTTTATTTTAATTTATATCATAAAGAGATGAAGTAGAAAAAACATCTGATTTTTTTAGATCAGGGTGACCCTCAATGGATGAACTTTCAGGGTTTTCTTTTTTTTAAACCAAAGCACCAAAACTCTAATGCTAGCAAGGATTGAGGCTTTTAATAACAGTGATGACACAATGGACCATTCACGAGTAAGGACCACACCATCAACAGGATGAATTTGACAATTATTTATTGCCTACAGTGGATAACAAGCAACTAAGCAGGTTTTTGCTTTGTTGAAGAAAACTCCTCAAAGCAATCAATGATGTTTGGGGAAACTTCATGGGGAATCCGCCGTAGCTCCCGAGCATGACGAACCCCCTTTATAAGGCCCTGACGAAAGAAGGAAGGAAGATGTTTTAAGAAAGAGGAGGGAGGGAGGGGTGTGTGCGAAAGAAAAGAGGGAAATGGTAGGTTAGAAGGAACACAGGAAGAGGCGTGGTTGAGGTGTGGTCCTGCTCCTGAAATTCTGCTTAAAGCTCCATTAAGAATAATACATCAATCTTTATTTGTGAAGCACTGTTTCGTTACAAGTGTTATCTTGAAACACTTTAAACAGAGCATGCCCTTCATTTTCATAGAAACACATACAAATATGTACAAATACATTTGATAAATATATTTGTATGCACACATCCATACATCCAAAGATGGATCAATCCAAGCAGAGATAAAGGAACTACAATCGCATTTGCTTCTGCTTAATATAGACTTAACCAATCTTTTAATATACATAGCTCCATATATGTCTTTCTTGGATGTTAATTTATTGAAGGTAAGCCCCTTGAGATGTGGCATCTCATTTTTAAGAGGGACCTCATGTCTATAAGATACAGTAGTTACTATGGATGAATAATCAATGCAGCCATGGATAGAGAGATTGCTCTAATACTAACATTGATAACTAAATTGAATTTAATCTGGAGAGGAATGATGTTGATTATAACAGCAGCATCTACACATTATATATTTAATTTTGGAGCTAAAAGAATAGCCAAATAATTGTAGTAGTTGAAGTCAAACCAAGGATCCCAGGCTGCCTATATAACAAGAATCAGAGACGAGTACTGGAGCAAACAAAAAAGAGAAAATCATACACTACCTGGCCCTTTAAAAAAAAGTCGCCACCAGGATTTAACTACGCAAACATGTACGAGCCTCCCATTGGATAATTACTGCATGGGCGATTATCTTTCAGTTGGAAACAAGTTATTTAAGCCCAGCTGATGCAATGAATAGCTTCTCATTTCTTAAACAACCATGTCAAAGACACATCCTGTGGTCGTGGAAAAGATGTTCGTCTGTTTAAGAAGGGTGAAATCATTGGCATCAAGCAAAGAAAACATCTAAGGAGATTGAAGAAACTACTAAAACTTGGTTAAGAACTGTCCAACACATTATTAAAAACTAGAAAGATAGTGGGGAACCGTCGTCTTCAAGGAAGAAATGTGGTCGGAAAAAAATCCTGAATGATCGTGAACGTTTGGCCAAATCTAATCGAAGAAAAACAACAGTAGAACTCAGGGGTGTGTTTAATCGTGAAAGTAAGAGCATTTCTACACACACAATGTGAAGGGAACTCAAGGGATTGGGACTGAACAGCTGTGTAGCCTTAAGAAAACCATTTATCAGTAAGGCTAAGGAGAAAAAAGGCTTCAGTTTGCTAGGGAGCATAAAGATTGGACTGTGGAGGGCTGGAAGAAGGTCATGTGGTCTGATGAGTCCAGATTGACCCTGTTCCAGAGTGATGGGAGTATCAGGGGAAGAAGAGAGGCAGGTGAAGTGATGCACCCATCATGCCTAGTGCCTACTGTCAAAGCCTGAGGGGGCAGTGCTGTGATCTGGGACAAATCTGTGACATTGAAGAACATTATTTGAACAATGACACAGAGAATGAGTGCTATAATCAAAGCTAAAGGCGGTCCAATGAAATGTTAGAGTGTGTGACCTTTTTTAAGGTGGCAGCTTTTCTTTTGGCAAGACAGTGTATAAGGAGACTTTCAACATGTTGAAAATAAACATGATTAATTCCAGAGAAGGGTTTTTATTTGTTCATTTGGTTTGTATGTTTGTTTTTTTAACTAACTTTTTATTGACATTTGCAATAGACACTTTTACAGGGGTTACAAAGCAGTATACATGAACAACAGTGGGGAGAGTTCATGTCTTTAAAGATGCTATGAGGAGTTTCTCAGTAATTACAAAAAAGTCTCACTTTTGGATATATGCCTGATCGAAATCGTACTTTAATATGAGTTTTATAGCATCAAAATAGGTTATCTATAGATGCTATTCCTTAGCTTCGTTGTTGGGTCGGACAGGGCTGGACTGGCCTGGATACTCAACTTCGGGAACAAGACAATTAAAACTACGCAAATTTGTATTATGGCTACAAAACTACGATACTAAGTTTTCCAAAAATTGCTTGTAGTCACACATCAAAAACTACCGCTACGTAACTAGAGAGAGATACATTACCTCGTCGCTTTGCATCCTCAAAGTTGTTGAAAAAAGAAGTTGTAAAGCAATGCAGAGTTCTGAGGAAGGACCGAGCTGCATTCATTAGCATCACAACAAACACACGCTTTGGCCTGAGTCAGGTCATTACGACAGTCGCCGCGCGTGCTCATGGGTAGCAGAGTCTTTATGTCGCCAGAAATAGATTCTCCTCATAGCACCTTTAATAGAGGAATAAAAGCTTCATAAAAATGTCTTCCCTGATAGGCTTTATATAATTAACCCAATTTTCCCAGTATGAGGCAAATAGTCCGGAGTTATGATTAACACATGCTGTCATCTTTTCCATTTTATAAACATTAATTGTAATATCTATCCATGTCTTTAATGAAGAGCTCTCTTGTGATAACCAGTTCTTTGTTACAGCCTTTTTAGCCGATACCATCAAAATATTGGTTTGTTTGTTTTTTAATGCCAGCCTAAAGTAAAAGCATTACACCTCTTCAGCCTTGAGGGATGCTGTCACACCACGTGTAAGCAACAGTGATAATGAACCAGTTTATCTTTGGTTAAATATTAACTAGTTATTTATTCAAGAGTGCATCAGTGATTCTTCTCTATACAGTCGATAGTTTTACTTGTAGAAAACTGAAGCTATAAAAGCTTGTAAGGACAATCCAAAGTGGTTTGGAGTTGGTTTAAAGTCAAACAGAGATGCTTTTTATTGGAGCGCTCACTTTTCCCAGGGGCAGAGAAAACGGCGGCGGTTCTCATTTACATGCTTATCAGAGCTGCAGAGGGATGGATGACCTGAGAGAGAGACAGGAAAACATGGAGTGTGTGGGAAACAGAGGGCGAGAGAGCGAGTGTGTGTCGGCCCTATCAGATGCTCTCATGTCTCCAGTTGCTGGGCTGCTCTCCTGTTACAGTGTGTGAAGTAACTCCCTCACACCAGCATAGGTGATGCAGTCTGGAGCCGAGAGCTGGCAGGTGACGTCACCTGCACAGGTGGCAGCAGGCCGGCTTTAACCTCAGCAGGGTTGAACCTTTGGCCTTTGGGCACTTGTTCCTCTGTGGCAGAAATCCACATAAGGCAATTAAAATGGAGGAGCTCAAATGAAGTGAACAACAAAGAGAAAATATGGTAACACTTTATATTAAGGTTCCATAACAGACATTAATTAATGCTTAATAAGAACCAATTAAGAAGCACTTATAAGGCACTATAAGCTGCTCATTAACATTAGTAACACTTTTATAAAGTGTTCATTTGTGAGGTGAACAGTGTCACATTGAGGTTAGTAAATTCTTAATTTTGCACTCTTAACCCTAAAAAGCCAAATGTGTCATATTTGATACAAACATTTATAATAACTCTGTCTACTCAATATGATGAAAAAATTACCAAAAAAACATCTGAATACAATCAGATAAATGATAAAAATGTCCTCAAATGGATTATCAGTTGCCAAAAACACCTTATGTATAAAATGAGATACGAAAAATCTATATGACGAATTTTACGGACATTTTGATTTTTAGGGATTTTAGCAGAAAGTGAAACAAACATTTCAGCTCCAAAAACTTAAATTTTTCTGGCTATAATTCATGGTCTTGGGCCTTAAAGGGTTAAGATTAATTGATCTTTAATTGTGAGCTTATTAACAGCTCATAATGCACATTTGCAGGTACTAGGACTTAAGTAGGAACAGTGTCTAATTGATGTTGATAAATTCTTAACAATGCACTCATAGGTCAAGGACGCCTGGAGTGTTTGTTTTTCAACTTTTGTACTGAATGTCACAAATGCACAGATAGACAAGTCTTCCAGAAAGTTTTTAGTTGAACAGGCTCAAAAGTACAATGAACAAAACATTTTAAGCATACCTGTTGAAACAACAATGCAGCAAAGGGTCCATATTTACCATAAATAAGTGTCTTATACCTCACAAAGGAATGGGGTTGTAATTCTAAAATGAACCCTTATAAATAAGAATAAAGGTTAATAGATTTCTAAATTATGTTTATAGCAGACTTATTCAGCCAAAATAATTCTAATGAAGTCTTCAAATGTTCTTATATGCAATAATTCTTATATTATCTTTAATTTACGCTTTATATAATCTTATTAATGTTTATAAGTGTCTAATGGTGTTCTAATCAATAATGATTATATTATCCTTCAATAAACAATAAAATCAGATTAATGTTTAGAAGCATCTCATAGTGCCTTATAAGTGACTATAAATTGTTAATTGGTGCTAATTAAGCATTAATTAAAGGTTATTATCCTCTTATAGTGTTCTTATAAGCAATAATAATTATATTATTATGCTTCAGTTTATACTTAACATTATTGTATTAATGTTTATAAACATATTGTAGTGCCTTATAAGTGCTTATTAATCATTAATTGGTGCTTATAAAGCATTAATTAATGCTTATTAGGGAACCTTAATATAAAGTAATAAAAATATAGATATACAATGTTCAAATCAAAACCTCTGTGTTCATGTAACTATGGCTAAAAAGATTGGACACTGCAACAAAACGAAGGGATCATGGATCAACGTTATCAAGGAACAACAACAACCACCCTCAGCAAAAAGTAGATTATTAGAGTATGCAATGACGTGAACTTGAATAATCTGATGTGTCAACAGATGATCTTGCTTCCTTTAATAATCCAGCCCGTCAAATGTCTAATTGTACATTAAGTGTTTTACAGGTCTTGTGTCTTTGTGAGTAATGCTGTTTGTGAATGTAAGAAACTTTGTAAATTGTGCTGCTGCCAATCTTGGCCAGGACTATCTTGTAAAAGAGGTTTTTAATCTCAATGAGTTAAATAAAGCTAGTAAATCCAACAAACTTTTCTCTGCAAACTGGCACAAATAAACTTAAAAGTATCTTGAACTTAATCTAAAAGTTGGGCCGTTATTCCATGAAACCTTGTTTGACCACATTAAAAAATATGTTTTCATGGATTACGATAAATTCAGGCTGTCACTATGTGTTTATTCTTTGGTTTATATCTTAATAAATATAAAAATACAATTATTTCTTCAGTCAAAAAAGGCTGAATAGACCAAGAAAAAAACTCAAAAATGATCCAGTGATAAAAAAGAGAAGAAAAGATAAAAACTAGAAAAGCACTGGAAGAGCACAGACCTCCACCAGCGCCACAGTCCTCTCCCATATCATGATTTCACCACAAATATTAGTTCTACCTTTATTTCATCAGCATATTTAGATTCCTTGACCATAAAAACATAACATTAGTAATCAGATTCATAAGGATATCTATTTTAGTTCAGTAGTTATTCACAAAAATCACATTTTGCATTATGGCAGTTTTACACTGATTTTGATCAGTCCCAAAATCGAATCATTTGTTCCTTGTCCCAATCCGGACATTTCCTGTAAATTTCGTTGAAATCCATTCATAACTTTTTGAATTATGTTGCTAACAGAGAAACAAACAAACATACGCCGACGATAACATAACCTCCTCAGCAGAGGTAACTAAAAGATGATATAATTTACTTCTTGAGACCAATCATAACTGAAGATGCAGTAAATGCCTGTCAGATGAACAGTCTTCCCCAGATTTAATCAGCTGATCACTGTGACTGTAGTTATGCTTCATGCCAATCACAAAACAGCAACAACAAAATGCCAAAATCACATTAACAGGACTGTTACCATCTTGACTCACATTAGCATTATCTAATCTCCAAAGACTGACTGTTGACCACATGTCAGCCAAAGTCTGTTTGTCTGTCTGTCTGAAGGCTGCCAGTGGATGTTTGCCTGGGCATGTACCTGAGAGGAGACCCCCGCCCCACCCCCCAAAAACAAGGGTTTGAGTGAGGAGGGGTCCCGGGACAGGCTGCCATTTCCAGCCGATTAAACAGCCTCCGACCTCACAGCCGAGCGGAGCCGCCCCTGTCCCATGCCCCGCAGCCGAGGGGGGCGAGCGGAGCACAATGATCTGAGGGTCGGGGGTCAAGTCGGCGGGGGGGTCTAAAGTCATTTAGGATGCTAATTCTATGCAGGGTCTCAGACTTTGGGGTAAAAAAAGCTGGAACAATTAGACCGCTGTTTCTCCCAGGGAAAATAAACAGGTTTATGAGTGCAGCCTCAGTGTGAAGAAAACTGCAGAAGAAAAGCGTTAAAATAGTGTCGTAATTACCACAACTGTGTCACAGATTATTATAATGGCTGCTTATTTGGATTAAAAGATTCATCATAAATGGATTCCAGTGCTGGCAAAACACTTGCTAATCCTGGATTATAACTCTTTATGCCACCAGGAGGATTTGAAGCTTCAAATGCACAAAGTCACTTTGCATGTTAAAGAAAAGCAGCTACAGTTAAATCAATGGGAACCTGTTTTCAGGCAGACCTGTTTGGATGGCTTCTTAATAGTGTTGTGTTACTTAAGACCCGTCTTGAAACCATATTTTGCAGGTCTTGGTCTTGTCTTGGACTCAAGAGCATTTTTACTTGGTCTTGTCTCGGTATCAGACTGGCCAGACTCAGGATTTTCCGTCAAGACAGATCAAGACCAGCACTGATCTGCTGTTCTTCAACTTCATTAATGTGAATAAGGAGGAACACTTGGTAAAACAACAAAAGGCTTCACTTCATGTTAGTTCCCCTGTGATGACTGCAACCTTCCCGGCATTGTGACTGAGTGACATCCCCCTTAACTGTTCAACCTTGTCATGGTTTTTAAAATTGATGTTGATGGTCTTGGTCTCAACTCGGTCTCGACTTCCAAAAGTCTTGTTTTTTTTCTGGTCTCGGGCAAGTCTTGGTCTCGGATAGAATGGTCTTGAGCACAACACTCCTTCTTAAGGCTGCATTGCTAATCATTCTGATTGAAAGTTGCTATGAGGTGTTTCTAAATAATTACAAAAAAAGTTTCACTTTTAGATATATGCCTGATCCAAATACACACTTAAAGATGAGTTTTATAGCATCAAAATAGGTTATCTATAAATGCTATTCCTTAGCTTCGTGGTCGTGTCGGACAGGGCCGGACTGGCCTGGATACTCAACTTCGGGAACAAGACAATTACAACTAGAGCAAATATGGGGTGCTGGTTTGGCGGAGTGGTTAGCAACCAGGCACCCCATGTGCTTGCTTCTGCCAGTCCAGGTTCAAATCCCACCTGTGACCAGTTTGCAGAGTGCACAAAATTCCCCAAAAATACATTAAAAAAAAAAAAAAACTAGAGCAAATTTATATTATTCGGACAGGTATTAGAGCACCGGGCTGTAAGTAGAGATATATAGCCGGCTACAAAACTACAATACTAACTTTTCCAAAAATTGCTTGTTGTCCCACATCAAAAACTACCACTACGTAACTAGAAAGAGATACATTACCTCGTCGCTTTGCATCCTGTAAGTTGTTGAAAAAAAAGTTGTAAAGCAATGCAGAGTTCTGAGGAAGGTCCGAGCTGCATTCATTAGCATCACAACAAACACACACTTTGGCTTGGGTCACGTCTTTACGACAGTCGCTGCGCGTGCTCATGGGTAGCAGAGTCTTTATGTTGCCAGAAATAAGTTCTCCTCATAGCACCTTTAATCCACAATTTAACATTTAAAAACCAATCTTAAGGCTAAAAAACACACCTGACAAAAATGACTAATGGGATTAAAATGTGCAAAACTTGTGACAGAAGCTCGGACATGTGGCAGCTTCAGACACCAATGCTTGTTATAATGTGAGAGGGGAAATCCCTCTCATCTCAATATTTTGTATTTCAACACCAAAGTCTGTCTTTGCTCATCCTGTTTTTTATTTCTATAAACAAATGATTAAAATAACCTGCAGGGGCAGCAGAGGCTAAACTGTGGTGCAGCAGAGTGTGCAGCAGCCACCTGCCTAATGCTCAGGCAGGGGAATTTTGTCCTCCTGTCAGCTGCAGTGGCAGGTTAAAAAAAATGTATAAAACAGAGTGATATTAAAAAGAAAACAAAATGAGAGCAGCATTAGAGAGCTGCTTTATACTTCTGTGTATTTTTTTCAGTTTTTATTTATTTATTCTCTTTTAACTGCCTTACACACATTTTGTTTTTCTTTTTTGTTTTTTAAGTAACAATGATAATTAGGGGTGATACCGATATTGCAGCTTTGAGTATTGGCCAATATTGATATAGATCCGATACGATATCAGCAGGAATCAAACATACTTTTATTACTTATTTAGTAGAAAAGGCTTGACCAGGTGAGATTACTCAAACAAAGAACAGTCAGCGATAGGAAGTATGAGATAAGCTGATCAGTTTGTTATGAACCAATGGGTTCAATACATTTTAACTTTAAACGTAAGAATATAGCACAATTTAATAGAATAATTACAAAATAAATTAGAAGACCCTGAAAAGTAACCTGAAGAAATCCAGTAAAAACAAAAACATATATTTTAAATTGCAAAATAACCACTGTGTTTAACTTAAACATAAGCATATTCTACAACTGAATTAAATAAATAAAAAATAAATTAGAATGGACTACTTGTATCGGGTATTTTAGATGCAGGCCAATATAATCCAATATTTGTTTTTTTGCTGGTATCGGACAGATATCAATATCAGATCAGGACATCCCTTTATGATAATAATGATTTATTTATCTGCTATGTGCAATGAAAATATAAAATTCTCATTGATTCTTAATGACTGTGCCAACTTTCCTTGTACATAATTAATCATGTAGGCTACCTGTAATAAAAATATTTGGCTCTTGAGGTTTAGTCACAGTTAAGTCATCCTCTGAAGTCATCAGAAACAGAGTGATATAGAAAGAAAACAAATGAGATCAGCAGTGGATTACCACCAAAATAGAGCTGCCTTATATTTGTGATCAGAAGAAATATACAAATGCTTTTATGCTTTTAATTATATTTTTCTCTTTTTTTCTGCGGTGCACTGAGTCTGCTGCCCTTCATTTCTGTTGTTTTTTTTTAATTATAATAATGATAAGAAAGATTTATCTATCTGTTATGTACAGTGACAATTCTAAATTCTCAGTAATACTTAATGACTGTACCAACTTCTCTTGTATGCCATAAAATCACACCCCTGTAATTAAATTATTTTATTATCTTAGCTCTAGTCGGTTTAGTCACAGTTAAGTCAGCCTCTGCAGTCATTAGAAACAGAGTGATATAAAGAAAACAAAATAATGCTGCTTTATATTTCTATGAGCAATAATAGGAAGTATCAAAACATGTAAAAGAGTGACAATGATAATCAAGATTTTTTGTGTATGTGTTATGTGCAATCATAATATAAAACACACTACAACAACACTTAATGACCGTGCCAACTTTTCTTGTACACAATTAAGTCATATACCTTTAAAAAAAATAAAATAAATAAAGTTATTATCTCTCAGTTGTGGTTTAGTCACAATTAGGTCAGCCTCTGAAGTCATGGCTGTTATTAAGACTCTAACCAGTCGTAAAGATTGTACAACAAAATAACTCAAATAAAAACAATAAGTGTGATTAAAATGTGCAAAACTTGTGACAGAAGCTCACACATTGGGCAGCTTCAGACACTGATACATGTCGTAATATGAAAAGGGAATTTTTCATTTTAATACCAAAGATTTTCTTTGCTCATCACTTTTGGTTCCCATAAAAAAAGCTGCAGTGGAAGCTTCATGCTGGTGCTGCAGAGTGAGCAGCAGGTCTGGAAACAGGAGCAGACACCTGCTGAATGATGAGGCAGGGGAATTTTGTCCTCCTACCAGCTGTTGTGGCAGCTGAAAAACATAAGCAACAGAGTTATATTAAAAAGGAAACAAAATGAGATCAGCATAGGATTATGACCAAAGTACAGCTGCTTTATTCTTTCTATGTAATTATGAGGAATATGCAAATGTTTTTATATATAAGTATATTTCTCTTTTAACTGCCATACACTGAACCTGCTGCCGACAGTTCTGCTATTCTTTGTAAACAAGTGACAGTGGAATAAAAATGTATCTCTCTATCTCTTAAGTGCAATCAGGATGTACAACGATACGTAATGACTGTACCAAGTTTCCTTGTACACCATAAAATCATACTTGTAAAAAAATAACTTTATTATCTTGGCTGTCAGTCAAGTTTAGTCAGAGTTAAATCATCCTCTGAAGTCACTGAGACTCTAAGCAGCCTTAAAGATTATATAACAAAATAACTCAAACTATTCAACAATCAGTTATTATCAAACTTTTTAATTAAATCACAAACAAATGATTTCAGGAACAAGCTCAATGTTACTGAAAAACACACCTAACAACAATAAATGTGATTAAAATGTGCAGATGGAGACATAGCAGGTCATAATATGAAAAGGGAAATCCCTCTTATCTCAGGACTTTTTATTTACATACTAAAGTCTTTCTCTGCTCATCATTTTTTAATTCTCTTTTTATTGAAATGTGTCATTGGATCTCTTTTCAGTGTATCTTAAAAACTTTACTTATATGAAAGTATTATTCCAAATGACTTAACACTTGTATATTTCTTGTAATAAGTTAAAATAGCTGCCAAAGTGGCAAGACGAATTTTACTTATACGATATCTTGGAAGTCTGACGTTATCTTAAGCAGTTTCTAAACCAGATTTTAAACCTTCAAGGAGTAAAATTTTAGTTGTTCCATTGGCAGATATTTTCTCATGATTACAAGTCATTCAGTGTTTTATTTTTGTTTTTATTCCCCATAATAAGATACCCTTCTGGATTGGTCAAATGAACATGAGATTTTAGTAAGTGTTGTGGATGTTTTTGACTTTAAATTAGACAAATAAACTTGCTAAGATCAGAGCTTTTACACTGTATTTGTGACTGATATATTGGCTGTAAATATCTACAAATATCAAACCGGTACTATCATGCATCCCTAATTTGATTTACTGAAACATCACTTTTACACTTGTTTTTTACACCAACTCTTTTTCAACTGTGGGTCAGTTTTCAGGGATTTGACTCAATCCAGAGCAAAACTCACTTTACTCTAGGCTGTTAGTTTGGACGGCACTATTTAATTTTAGTTGTAGTTTTGCTAAAAAAATATATTTTAGTTTCAGTCAAAGTTTAGTCATCTGAATTGTTTTCATTTTAAGTCTAGTTTTCGTTGATGAAATTTCACAACACTTGAAATCTGCTGTAAATTTAGTCGACTTTAGTATGAAGTGTAAAGTGTAGGACACTTTTTAGGTTCCTTGAATTGATTTATTTTTGCAAGGAACATGTAAAACAAGAAAAACTGCATTTAACTCCTGAAACAATCTCAATCTCTTGATTTTAAAGAGGACATATCATGCTTGTTTCTCCTTTTCACTATGCCAGACTAGGATGCCTGTAAAGCATTTCTGCCCTCAGTACAAGTCATTTAGTTCCTTCATTTCCCCACAATAGTGTTCTCAAAATCCTCATTTTAGGCCATTAACAAGGTCTTGTTGAAACACTTGGTTTCCAGGCTGACCTAAAGTTACCTCGCAACGTCACAGCCCTTTGTGCTCTGATTGGTCAGTTCTATCGGGGGTAGAGCCAGCCTGTCCTTCTTCTTCTACTGTATTTCCTGGCAGGCTCAAAGCAGCAACCGCGTATTGAGTTCCCCTACAGGCCAGAGCTGGTAATGAGTGAGTGTGAGCTAGGGATCTATATACTGCTGCTGGTGGATGTGTTCCTCGGTGACGGTTTTGTGGCTAACGGACATCACAGAGGAGGAAGTGTTTTATCAGATTACTCCAATAAAAAGAAATGTACCTCGTGTCGTCACGACGATTTAAATCTCGCGGACATCTTGCAATGACCTATTTTCAGAGGCATCAAATCTCATTCTAGGATATCAGAAAAAATACAATATGTCATTTTTTGAAAATTAAGGGGGTGTAAGGTCTTGTTTTCAAATTTATTATAATATATATAAGTATTAAATCATGCATCAGCATGATATGTCTCCTTTAAATGTACCCATGCAGTAATGAGAAGGAGCATCAATATTGAACATCTGTGTAATTTGCCGATATTCCAGCCAATATGTGATTGATATGTGTGGCCTGTATATTGGCTGTAAATATCTACAAATATCAAACCAGTAACATCATACATCCCTAATTTGATTTATTGAAATATCACTTTTACACTTGTTCCTTACACCAATTTTAGTTTAGTTTTAGTTTTGCAACTTTTTAGCAGATGAAATCTACCATAAATTTAGTTGACTATGAAGTGTAAAGTGTAAATGTTTTACACTTGAATAAAATGAAACATCTAATAACCCTTTATTGAATGTTAGTAAAGTCTGAATGCCTAAATGCACAGAAACAAATGTTCCTTTTGTGTGAAATGCAGTCACCTTTACCTGACAGAGCATCTCAGTTACAATACCAGAACTGACAACAAACAGTGAACCTGCTCTACATGAATATATCAATTCATAAAGAGAGCAGCTCTGATTGGATCGCTCCACAACTTATCCCACCTCCACCAAGCTAAGGCAGCTGTGATTGGATATATTCCTAACTTTTTGTCAGTTCAGTTTGAGTTTTTGTCCATGTGTTTTTGTTTTCTTAGTTACTGTCTAGTTTTCATCAGGGGAAACATGTTGATGAAAACTATGACAAAGTAATAACCTTAACCTTTGTCTTAATTGAATATGCTAATTTTATATCAAGGCAATGTTAAATCACTTTTGTTGATTTAAAGGTGCTAGGGGAGAATCTATTACCGGCGAAATAAAGACTCTGCTACCCATGAGCACGCACGCCGACTGTCGTAATGCTGCGTTCCAGTAACCTTGGAAATGGGAGTGACATCATCTCCGTCTTATCGGTGTTCCAGTTGAAGTCGGAAAAAAACATGCCGATCTACCAGGCTATTGTTAGCTGCTGTTAGCACGCCCTGCGTTGTTGTATGAAGAATGTGATTATCACTATGGCAGCATTTTTGTAAATATAAGTCTAACAATACTATGTATACAGCTGATCTAGAGCGACACACCCCAGTCAGAAGTGCAAATAAATTGATTATTACAGGAGCTAAATAACTGTTCACACTGGGGGCATCCATCTTTGATTGTCAACTTGGGGTGGCGAGGTTTCACCGAGTTCCCAGTTGGAAATTCCGACTCTCGGGGGACGTTCCAGCTGCAGTTTCCTACTCGGAAGTCGGAAATTCCTACTTCTGACTACAACTGGAACGTACCAAAGACGTGACTGAAGCCAAAGCGTGTGCTTGTTGTGTTGTGATGCTAATGAATGCAGCTCGGACCTTCCTCAGAACTCTGCATTGCTTTTCAACTTCTTTTTTCAACAACTTACAGGATGCAAAGCGACGAGGTAATGTATCTCTTTCTAGTTATGTAGCGGTAGTTTTTGATGTGTGACAACAAGCAATTTTTGGAAAACTTAGTATAAAATAATATAAATTTGCTCTAGTTTTAATTGTCTTGTTCCCGAAGTTGAGTATCCAGGCCAGTGCTGTCTGACCCGACCGGAAGGCTAAGGAATAGCATTTATAGATAACCTATTTTGATGCTACAAAACTCATCTTAAAGTGTGTATTTCAATCAGGCATATATCTAAAAGTGAGACTTTTTTGTAATTACTTAGAAACTCCTCACAGTCTCTTTAAAGAATGATCTGTTGTTGCACCAGAAGCGTCTGCAGCCTCTGAAGTGAATTTAAGATGAGTTTCTGCAGGTCTTTATTTACAGCAAGGACTAAACCGAATGTTGTTGACTGAGAAGCTCTTAAACCCTCAGAGGTTTATTTGTCTTTGACTAACTCACTAACCACAAAAGTTAGAGTGATTATGACACTCAGCCTGCTCTTAGCCTGTGTGTGTGTAGTAATAGGTAAAGCTGAAGGCTGACTCAGATCAGACCTGCCAACCGACTGTGACTTTAAGAACTGCAGCACATGTGTCAGGCTGACTCAACTCAGACCTGCAAACCGACTCTGTGACTTTAAGAACTGCAGCACATGTGTCAGGCTGACTCAACTCAGACCTGCAAACCGACTCTGTGACTTTAAGAACTGCAGCACATGTGTCAGGCTGACTCAACTCAGACCTGCAAACCGACTCTGTGACTTTAAGAACTGCACCACATGTGTCAGGCTGCGGAGGAAACGAGGGGGATGCCAGCTGAGAGGTGAGGGTGTTTGTGTGGATTCTTGTGTGCAGCTGTGACTTGATGAGGAAATTTCAAAACTTCCCTTTTAATCCAAACTTTTAGAGAAGGTGGTTTCTACACAGCTTTTAAGTTTTATGTCTGAAAATAACCTCTTTGAGAAATTTCAGTCTGGTTTTAGAGCAGGTCACAGCACTGAGATGGCCCTCCTCAGAGTGACCAATGACCTTCTTTTAGCAGCAGACAGAAGGGAGGGCTCAGTTTTAATTCTTTTAGATCTCAGTGCAGCCTTTGACACAGTCGACCACTCCATTTTAATTGAGCGTCTTAAAAACTGGATGGGTATCAGAGGCACTGCACTTAGCTGGTTTCAGTCTTATCTTTTAGAGCGAACCTTTGCGGTCACCATAGGCAACCACAGCTCCTCTACTGCTGCCGTTGCCTATGGTGTACCGCAGGGTTCAGTTTTAGGTCCAATTTTATTTTCTATTTACATGCTGCCCCTTGGCCAACTAATTCAGCGCCACCAAGTCTCCTACCACTGTTACGCAGACGACACACAGATATACCTTCCTCTGAGACCTGAGGACCCAAAGGGCCTAGCTGCTGTCATGGACTGTCTCAGGGACATCAGCTGTTGGATGGCAGAAAACTTTCTTCCGTTAAATAATTCAAAATCCGAAATAATCCTCTGTCCCATTCAAAACTCCCCCCTCATACAGTCTTGCCTTGGTCCACTTTCAGTAAACATCACCCCCTCTGCCAGAAATTTAGGAGTCATTTTCAATTCGGACCTCACCTTCTCCACCCACATCCATAAAACCATCCAGTCCTGTTTCTTTCATTTACGATCCATTTCAAAAATAAAACACATACTCACCCCTCCAGACCTCAAAAAAGTCACCCATTCATTTATTTTCTCCAGGCTCGACTATTGCAACTCCCTCCTCACTGGTTTAAATAAAAAATCTCTCTCTCGCCTCCAACTGGTCCAGAATGCAGCAGCTAGGCTTTTAACTGGTTTTAACAGACGGCATCACATCACTCCAGTTTTAGCCTCGCTCCATCCTGTGAGTTTTAGAATTGATTTTAAGATTTTACTGATTACTTTTAAAGCAATCATGGGGCTGGCCCCCAGTTATTTATCGGAGCTTTTAACACCATATGTGCCTGCCCGCAGCCTTAGATCCTCTGGTGAAGGCCTGCTGGTCGTTCCAAAGTCGAGACTCAAAACTAAGGGTGACAGAGCTTTCTCCATCCGAGCTCCTCGACTTTGGAACGACCTGCCGGAGGAGATAAGGCGTGCGGAGTCTGTTGCTTCTTTTAAGTCCCTTTTAAAGACTCACTTTTACAGACTTGCTTTTATGTGATGCCGTCTATTACTGTCTGTTACTGTCTTTTAATGTCTTTTATCTCTATCTTATTTTGTTTTACTGTTTGTTTTGCTTTACCTTCTTTTCCTCCTTTTCGTTAATTTATTAATACTATTATGTGCTATTAATCATGATTTTAACTTTTTAATGGTTCACCTTTTTAAACTTTTTTATGGATAATTTTTAGACCTTTCTAATTGTCTTAATGCTCGCTCATGTTTATTACTGTATTTTATCATCGCCACTTATTTTTTATTATTTTGTAATTTTATCATCATTGTTCATTTCATCTTTTTATATTTTCTGACCTGATTTCTGCTTTCATCCCTTTTTTATTGCGTTTCCTATTCTTGCTGATTTTATGTTTTTTATGTTTGGTCCTCATGGTCTCTTTTTATGCTGCATGGTTCTTGTATTGTCTGGGTTCCTATAAAGTACTATAAATTATGGAAAGGACCTTTTCACCTCATGTCTTTTTACATTGTGTTTCTCTGTTAGTCTTGATTTAAGCTGTGCTTTTTGTTTTTACTCATTGTTGCACTGATGACAGCCTCCAAATGTTTCTTGTAGCCATCTATGAGCTTCTTGCACTTCTCAGCTGGTATTTTCTCCACTCTTCCTATGCAAATGTTCAAGCTCTTGAACATTTGCAGGTTTCTTTTCCCCAATGGCAGATTTCAGCCATATCAAAGATTTTCAATCGGATTGGGATCAGGACTCATTGCTGGCCATTATAAAACAGGCCATTTTTTTCTTTTCAACCATTCCTGCGTGCTTTTGGATGTGTGCTTTGGGTCTTTGTCTTGCTGGAGGACCAATGATCCTCGACTCAAGCCAAGTGTTCTTACACTGGGTCAGACATTTCGCTCTAAAATTTCTTGATAATTCTCTGAATTCATGATTCCTGTGATACGGTCAAGGCCTCCAGTACCTGATGCAGCAAAGCAGCCCCAAACCATAATGGAACCTCCACCATGCCTAATTGTTGGTCAGGTGTTTTTTTCCTTGTAGGCTTCAAGTGGTTGCAATTAAAACTGCCTATTCTAAATATGACTGCATGATCATAGTAGCTAATGAAGTATAATTTACAAACCCTAATATGTGAACATTAATTCTGCCAAGTTTGAGTCTGATAAAGTGACACAGAGCAAAGTTAGAGAGGTTTGTAAAGAAACTGTACTGTCACATTGTGTACTTAAACTTCATGGGTGCCAATAGAGATGAGTAGGACTGTAAGGTGGAGAAGGTGAGGAAAGGCACGGTTTAAGGAGCAGGAAATGGTTGTTTTATTGACAATGTACAGTAGAGTTTACTACAATTATCCACTTTAAAGAAATGTAAATGAGGACTGATTAATCAAAACAAAATGCTGTTTAACTTAGGAGGTTTATTATTATCATACAGGCTTATCAGGAATATCCTTAACATTTCCTTCCCACTGGCTTTAGAGACATAATTTACTCTTAATTGAATACAGGGTACTTACCCCATTATAGGATGGATGAAATAAGATTAGCCCATGAGCTAAATTATGAGTTGATCTGCCTCTACTTATTTATTTAGCTATATGTATGTAGGTGTAGGCGTATGTGTTTGGGTTGGTACGCACTTTGATGTAGATGTGTAAACATTTATGTAACTTTGTATATAAATATAAATTTAGGCGTTGACCTCGAGTCAAGATTGGAATTTTTGTTGTCTGAGACCCGACCTGTGAAATGATGTTTTTGTTTTTGGTTCTTTTTCAATTTCTTTATAGTTATAAATATATAAATATCAGTACATATGTGCATATATATGTATACATTTTTTTTCTCTGTTTTCTTTCTCCTTTTTATACTCATTTATCTCACCTTTAGAGGCTAAATTAACTTATGTCAATATTTTAGTTACTGTACATTTTTTCTTTTTGTTGTTACTCTAGTAGACGGAGAGAAAAAAATTCAGAAAAATTGTATGAATGTGATTTCATGCAGAAGAGACGACCAAAACTGCCACAATGTTTTACACTTTGGGTGTAATTTAATTATCTATGTATTTATTTACTTATTATTTTGTCTTCCTTTTTCCTATTTTTGCCTGTCATGAACTTATATTTAAGCGTTTAAATGGTTTATGTTTGACCAAAAAAAGAATTTTATTTTTTTTTTCTTTTTTATGTTGTGGCAAATTAAAATAAAAATTAAACATTATGTTCAAAAAAATAAAGACATAATCAGCCGCTTTTTCTCTCCTATAAAGTTGAAGTTTAAAGGCTTTTCTGCAGGTGTAAATGGGGTAAAGTGGAGACTGAGGCAGAGGGAGGTGAGAAAAGTGAGACATCCTGTTAGGGAGCATGTCAGCACTTGTTTTAGAGGAGAGGAACCTCCTAAAGGAAGTAACGCAGGATGATGGGACCTTCAAAATAAAAGCAGGTTAGGAACCCTTGCAGCTCCAGGCCGTGTTTTTTTGTTTGTTTTTTGCTATCTTCAGTCCACCTGAATTTTTTTTTAATTATTATAATGCATGAAGACTTCATCCATTTTGAGCATAATTGGGTTAAAGCATCATTTCTTTCAGGACGACCAAATCTGTTAGCATATTCAGAAATTATGACAGGTTGTTGTGTTGCAAGAATTACGACCACAAATGTAAAACCAAGAATAAAATTTAAGGATCTCTCGAACCTCATAATAAACTTAAAAAATGTAAGCATGTAAAGAAACATCAGCTAAAATACGGTTTATTTACACTTATTCTGCTGGACTTTTTTGCTCCATCTCATACTTTGAGACAGAGTACTCTTTTCCCTTGCTGAGCTTGGCTTATCCTGAAAATAATACAGTTAATTGGCAGACTGGCAGGGAGTTTTCACGTTCTGAAAACATCACTGCAACGTTTTCATTTAAAAGTAAATGATTTTTAAAAAATCATAAGTTGCAGATTTACCGTTTTGGATCAGCAAATACAAAATAAGACAAAGAAACACAACTTTGTCCTATATGGTTGCATTAAAAACAAAACAAAACGAAGGGATACTTTTGACTTGAAACGTCCATAAATTGACAAAAAAAAAGGGCATCCCTACTCTATTGGAGTTGGGAGGGGTAAAATACAAATTTGATCAATTTCTTGGTGCAATATGTTTGGTTAAGGTAGCTGTGGTCAACGCCAACTCTTCTTTAGGATAGAAGTAAGAATATATTACTTTATTGTTCTCACAGTGGGAAATTTTCAGTCAACATGAGCAAGGAATTGACCATATATATATATATGTGTGTGTGTGTAAATTCAACCCCAAAATTCTCACTTAAATTAATTATAAGAAAGAAAAATGTCGATAAATCTAACAACTAATATATTATTAATTCCAAATTTTAATTCCAAATTTAAAAAATGCACCACTAAAAACAACAACAAAAAAACAAATAGCTCCATAAACTAGAAAAAAGCAGGTTAGCAACTACCATATAAGAGACTGGAGGCAGTAAAATAAGTTTTAAATATATAAATACCGTATAAGTATTATATAACAGTGGCAGGAGAAGATATACCCAAAATGTTTGTTGAGGGGAGATATGGAATATAATAATAAACTTAAATTTGTTTATATAACACCTTTTAAAACAGGGTTACAAGTACTTTACAGACAGAATAAAAAATTAACATGAGAATAAAGGACAAGTGTCAGGAATACAATGACAGAAAGTGAAAGACTTAGAATAGTGGAAAAGCACGTAAGAGCCAAAAATGGCAGGAACGAGAACAAAATAGTTTATTAAGGATTAATAACACCTAAGATAAAAAAAGGAAGAGAGAAATTAAAAAGGCTAAAACTGCAGACAAATAAAAGGATATAGGAGATAAAGTGAAAGTAAATAAAACCAAAAGAGGATAAAAAAATTATAAATATGAAAAATGAAAGAATACATATGTCAACAAAGATTCCATATGGGTTTAAATCCTGAATCATCTTTGAATATGAGCTGCTGAGTGGGAGCAAAGAGCCTTGGTTTTATTTATTATTTTGAAAAGCGCCACCGGAAGTGACCGTCTCCCCCGCGTTGACAGCGATAGTATTCTCTCGGCAGCGGTAGTCAGTCGCTCAGACCAACATCGTCGTCGCAGTGAGCGGTGCAGTCAGCCTGAGCTCCGTTATTCGTCTCGTCCCGCGTCGGTATTTTTATTTTGATGGGTTAACCAGCGACAGGAAACATGCGGACGATCCTCTGAGACAATCCAAACTGGAGAACTTGAGATGGACTGACCCCTCTTCCTCCGACTGGACCTTTAATCATCGCTCTGTGGTCGTATTTACGGTCTTTGGCACATTTGTAGCCCCTCTGATGTCCACCTTCTACCGCAGCTTTCTGACCCGCAGACAGCCTCACCACGGAGCCTCACACCCAACCAGTAAGTGCTTTACCGTAAATGACGGAATTTTACCGCCTCGCCGATTACTGCAGAATTTTAGCGCAGAAGTTTAAAGTGTGACAGCGCAAAGTTGCATCATCAGTCCGGCTGTCAAAAGAGAAAAGTCTTCAACAACTTACTTTTTAAAATCAAGTTTAAGAGGCGAGTTAAACGATTATTACAGATTTAGCTAAAAGTTCAAGAAATCGAGTTTTTTAGAGTAAAAAAACTAAAATATTAAAACAATTTAAAATAGATGGACCATTATTTCTCCTGATCATTGACTTTGATTGATGTAAAAGCAGAAAGTATTATTAAATAGACGATTGATAGACATGTGCAGTTCCCCTTTTTCCATCTGGAAACATGTCCCAACATGTCAGATTCAGGAATAAGACAGAAATTAGCCCATTTAAATCTGAGAAAATGTACAAAAGTGGTTCATTACTGAAAAAGTTGCGTGTTAATCAGGATTGAAGGCTGCACAGAAGTTTTTCACATGGTGGTAATGCATAAAACTTAAGTTGCAGCGGATTATGTTCACGGAAAGCATTTAAAGCACCTTTTCGGTGTACAAACTAAGTATTTATAAACAAAAAAGCATTAAAAACATGATATTGAGTCAAAAAGATGGTTAAATATTGGCTGTTATATCAGGAGAAATTACGAAATGCGAATTAAACAAATATACTGAGGTGACGTGAACTTAAACAGTGAATGGTTGACTTAATGGGAAAGCTTTAGTGGGAAAATTTAGAGATTAAGCTAATTACGACCGATATCTCCCTACTTCACGCTTCGATTTTTCTTTTTCGTTTGAAAAGTCGTTTTTTTAATCGACAATTTCCTCTGAAATTGGGAATTTTACACCTTTCCTGTGAAGAATAAGGAGAATTAAAGTGGTTAAAACGTTTTAAATCGCCGTTTTGTCGCCTTAATTTAGTAAAAACCGTTGATATTTCGCTTCATATTCGCATAAACGTTGATATTTGGTCTCATCTTGACCGTTAACGGCTGTTTGAACCAGAGGGGCGCGTGGCTCTCCTCGCCGTGCGCGCGCCCTTCTCCGTTTCACTGATTTGTTTACAAACATGGTCTCGTGCTCATGGATGGAGAGGGTAAGGCCTGCGCCCCCTAACGGTGACACCGGAATATAGGTCGGTGGGTCAAACAGAAGGAGGAGGATCAAAACAATGGAGCCACAATTCGACCGGAGAATTTAAAATCATTTAATGTTACATTTAATCATTTATTTCTCTGTTTTTACCAATAAATAATATATGAATTAAGTTAGTTTAATTAACTGTATGTCTGCTTTACTCTGATTGTTTTCTTTTTAACGTGGAGCTGTGCTTGTGCTGCTTAACATTAATTTGCATAGAAGATAGGTAAATTTCTTTTGATATTCATTTATGCATCATTGCAGTTTATTCTTTGCCTGTAAGTGTGTAACATTAACATTTATGACTGCTTTTGAGTCACATGTTGCCCTTCTCTTTGCTCATTGTGCCCCACACAACAATTTAAAATAACAATATGTTTAAGAGGGAAACTAGGCAAAGCTGCTGTGTTATATTTCTGGAAAAAAGGTCTGATTGATGGTATTTTTTTGTTTTTTTGCAATATCTGGTTATAATTGGCTGCATGTTTTCCCTTTAAAACACATTATAAGTTAAGCGTAAAGCATTTGAAAAAAAAAACAACATTAATTTTATTGCATTTTAAATAAATCTGAACTGGCATTCATCCTGAGTTTGTTGAATTAAGTGGGTTTTCTTTAATCACAAATCATATATTAAATGTACTTTTTACAGTAACAGTTAGATCAAACTTCTCCTTTTAAAGCTGGCAGAAAATATGCCCTGTTTTGGAGGCTTATTCTCCCAATTTAAGGTTAATATACAGAAACTCCACAATCTTGATATAAATGTTTAAGCCTGAAATATCAGCAGAAATTTTCACATCAGCCAATATGAATATTTAGCTTTTGAAGCAATTATCTGCTTATAATGTTTAGTGTTGGCAAATAAAAAGCAGGAGACTTATTCATCAGCTAAATAAAGTTGCACATATTCAATTTAAGGTATCACAGTGTTACACGAACATTTATTTAGAGTGAAGGCCACCACCTCTCCAAAAAAAAGGCCCAAAATATTAATTTAATTTATAGTAATTTAAGGTCTAACTGTGCTTTAGAAGTGGATGGATTGATGTCTTTACCAACATTATGCAGCTTCATTAGTTTTATTTCTCTTTTTTATGTATTTATGTAACATGTCATGGCAGGGTTTAGTGTACATACAAAGATACATGAATAAAATTAAGATGAGGAAATGCACTTTTCAGGAAATTTGACTTCAGTTTGTAAATAATTTTGAACTTTTGGTAGAGAAAAAAGCAGAAGGAGATTTTCATGGGTTTGGTCTAAAAATATTAAACAATGAGGTCAAATCAAGTTATTACTGTTGTTATTATAAAAAAAGAGTTTTTAAAGGTCATAGTGATGATTTTTAGTTGCTGCAGCCTTGATTTGATGCTGTCCACACATGTTTCTTGTGCGTTTACTGACACGTATGTGAATATTTCCCAGGCTTCTACTGAGATGGCCCGTGCAGAGACCATCGAGAGCGTCGCAGAAACTGGAGGAAGCGGAAACATCACGCTGCCTCGCCACAACACCTGCGGCATGGAGCTGCCCCGGCCCTTCCACACCTGGCCCGGCCTGCTCACCACCACCACCATCACCACCAGCGACGCCGGCGCGGGGGATGTGCACCCCGATCACCTGCACCCCCTGCAGACCCTCTACCTGTCCTACCCTTTGCCTTACCCACACCCCGAGGGCCAAGACGAGCCCCCGACCCACCAGCAGTTTCCTGCGTCACTGCTATCGCCGACGCCTCCTCCTTCACCGCCGTGCAATCAGAGGGAGGAGCGAGGTGGAGGCCACGCCCCCAGTGCCTTCTCAGGAGAGCAATCAGGTACGACCACGACTCACTAAAACAAAATGGAGGGAAAGCTTTGGGTGTAAGTCTGAGCAGGATGCAGCAGGTCCGAGCTGCAGCGGCGTCACAGGCAGCTGGATCTCCTTTTGTTTTCAGTGACAGGGAAAGTGTGCAAACATAACAGCAGGATCTTTATCGCGGCCTGTCAGAGCGAGCAACAACAGCGCCCGCTCTGATTTATGACCCAAGCTTCCAGGCCCTGAGGCTTCAAACCAAGACTTTAGTTTAGTTATAGTCTTTTGTGAAAGTGTGTTTTAGTTTTACTCATAATTTAGTCGTCTTAATGCTTTCAATTTTAGCCTAGTTTTAGTTCATAAAATTGCACATTTTAGTAAATCTACTGTAACTTTAGTCAACTAAAGTATGAATTGTAAAGGGTAAGGCTTTTTTTATATTTCCTTGAATTGATTTATTGTGAGTTACAGGTGTAAAACAAGAAAAAATAGCATTTAACTCCTGCAACAATAAATCCCTTGATTTTAAATGAACCCATGCAGCGATGAGAAGGAGCACCAGTATTGTACATTCGTGTAATTTGCTGATTTTCCAGCTGATGGATGACCGATATGTGTGGCCAATATATTGGCTGTAAACAGTGTTGTGTGTAACGTGTTACAGTAACGTAACTACTTTTTCGGGTAAAAAGTAAAGTAACCCACTACTACAGGAATTTTGGTAGCGAAATGTAGTTCCTTTTTTAATGCGGCATAACGTTACTTTTCCCACAGACAGCTCTGACACCAATGCTGCCTTCTCAGCTGCCCACATTAGACATGAGCAGATTTTCCAGTTTGGCTCATTATAAGCTTATAAGGGCCACAAATCTCGTAAATCACAGTCGCAGGTGGCAGTTTTTTTGGCGTGTTTCTAAACGTGAAATATATAAGCGACATTCTTTTTTTAAATAAATGCTTGGCATTGCGATATTGAAATGTAATGTAGACAAAAATGAGCACGCTTTATGTAGGTTTCTCTTTTTTTAAAAGTAATATATCACATTAGGAATGGAAATAGCTGGAGGTTGCTTATTTTGAGCTTGTTTTTATCAACCTGGTTGCTTATTTCAGAAGCAAAATGTGGAAACACTGGGCAGGAGCTCTCATTCCACAGGGTATGTGACATTTGTAAAATGAAGAGCACGAAAGAAATAACTGTTACGTTCTCTGTAGAAGAAGTTTTGTAGGCCTTCACATTTAGGAACGGATATGGGGTTCTGTCCAAGCAATGTAAAGTAACGTAAAAGTAACCAGTAACATGAAAAGTTACTTTTCAAAGAGGGTAACAACGTAAAGTAACAACTTTTTTAAGATTTAAAGTAACAAGAAAACACTACTTTTTAAGAGTAACTTCCCAAACACTGGCTGTAGATATCTACAAATATCAAACTGGTAATATCATGCATCCCCCATGCATATCATGTTTCCTTGAATTTCTAAAGTCATGTTTTACATGGATAAATTGAAACATCTAATAAGTCTTGACTGAATGTTATTAAAGTCTGAATATCTAAATGAAGAGAAACAAATGTTCCTGTTGTGTGAAATGCAGTCACCTTTATTTTGGCTACCTGGCAGAGCATCTCAGTTACAATACCAGAACTGACAACAAACAGTGAACCTGCTCTACATGAATATATCAATTCATAAAGAGAGCAGCTCTGATTGGATCGCTCCACAACTTATCCCACCACCACCAAGCTAAGGCAGCTGTGATTGGATGTATTCCTAACTTATCTCTACGTTCTGCATGACCAAATTAGGTCTGATTGGATTTTATTTGTTGATGAAATTGTCAGTTAAATCAAAAACTAAACTAAGATGAAAATAATCAGTCGACAGAGTAAACACTGCGTCAGACGGGGTTTACCCGCGCAGCACGGTTTGCACCTCCACCCATAAATAAACAGCAGAGTTATCAGTCAGCAGCAGATTAGCGGTTGTGTTCGTCCCTCAGGCTGTGTGTCCACGGCCGGGGAATGTTTGGGCGGTGCTGATGGGGGACAGGTGACGGGGGGAGGATAGCTGTCAGAGAAATGAACAGGAGACGAGGGCTGCAGGGCCGCCGTGGACCAGCAGGACTCCATATATGGGAATCAGGCAGACCTTCAGGATGGGAAACTGCCTGAACCGGTTAAGGTGCTCGGCTGAGTTTGATGATCCGGTTATAAGCCGTCCTGTGGTGCTGATGGTGGAATGAACCTGCACACCAAGAAACCGGCTCATTCATTTCTCTTAACCGTCTTTCTTACTCCTTCAGTTTTATCTGAAAAGAGTCAAACTCCCCACGTCACCAGCAAAGAAGTGATGCTTTGCTGTCTACAGCTAAAACAGACAGTGCAATATTTTTAACCCAAAATGTGTTGAACATTTTGGCATTGTGATGTAGTTTCTTGCAATTTCATGCCTATTTTAACCTTTTTTAACCCAGTTTTTACAACTTTATGCCTATCTTGCTCCCATTCATCTTTTTTTTTGGCCACTGTCAGACCATGTTTGGAATTTTTACATGGTTTTCGAAATTTAATCCCAATTTTGCTGCTATGATCAATTTTCCTTAGTCACTTTTGAATTTTTTTTCCTTTATTTTTGTTCTTCACTTCTCCACTTTTTCTCAAATCTTTTATCCTTAGATTGATTTAATGTCATATTGGTTAAACTATAAAAAGATCTGCTTATGTTTGTTTAAGAATACATAAGATGAAGAACATTAAAACAATCGCAGAGTAAATCGCAATATTGGGGAAAAAAATCCCAATTAGATTATTTTCTCAAATCGTTCAGCCCTACTTTAAATGTTATTCTTGGTAAATCCACATCGGAGCGGTCATGCACGTGTGCACAAATATTCTTCTGAGACCTTGAAAGTTTGCAGCAAGTGTTTTATCATTGTTCAAATTCACACATAAGATTAATTTCAATATCCTCAAAGCATACAGAGCCTTGTGCCCTTCCCCATCCCCATATATATCACATATACATTGACTGTAATATTGGCAAAATTAACTAATATACCATCATTTTTAACCCTATTATCACTGAATGTCCTCTTTTATCAACCAAAAGTCGAATTTATTAAAGTATAGCATGTTGTTTTTCTTGCTTCAAATATGTTAATAATACAGACTTTTACCGTGAATGAAAAGGTCAGTTTTAGTTAATAAATAATATTTGTATCTGCATAATGAGCTTAAAATATCAACATATCAATTAAAAACCAAGCGCTTGGACATCCTAAGTTAACCGAGGCTGTATTATAAGAGTAAAGTAATCTTTTTCTGATTTCTGAATCTTTTTTTTCCCCTAAACTATCTATTTCCATGTTAATATTTAAACATTGAAAATGAAAATAATTCAATTGTTACTGGTTGCTCATATATATTTATAAAAGAATAATAGCAGCAAATAAATTAAAATAAGAATAATAGATGAATGATTGATTTCTGCATCTTTAGCACATGAGCCTGTAACTTTTAAAATCAGAGAAGTCACTCTGGCTTATTTCTTTAGCATTATTGAAAATCAACATTGTGTCACAATAATCTTCTCCCTACTGTTACAGTAGGGCTGACAGATTTATCGTTTTCGGATCGAAACCTCAATTTCAGAGGAAGCAATCGTGATCGCCAAAGCTGCATTTTTTGCAGCGCTCCCGACTGACCCAGAATCTGCTGTGTCAACTATTTTACACAAACTATTTTACAAACTATAGTAAGTTTGGATTTAAGGAAGTGTTGGTCAACAACAGGAGTAGAAGTTGGAGTGTCCATTAAATAATGAAAACAGATTATTTATCATCAGTATTAGATGATGGATGTGCTTTGTGCTTTTGATTATTGACTTCCTTACTGTTGTCTAAACTGTAAACATAGTGAATATTGCACTGAAGCTTAATTTGAAGAAAATCATAAATTGAATTAAAATCGTAATATCTGCCAGAAAAATCCTGATTCGATCTTTTGCTAAGGTCGTTGAGCCCTGACATACAGTCTATAAAATCCACTTTTCTTTGGGACTTTCAGGCAGAAACATTCCTGGCATTGAAACCGGGGATTTTCCTGAAGCCATAAAATGATGTTGACACGTCCACGTGCCTGTCAAAGTCCATGTCAACAAACTCGGTGTGTGATCGGCGAGCGGCTGTTCAGGTTTATGACTAAAGGCATTTGAACAATATTGATGAGAGGAGTCAGGCTTAGTTTGGGCTAATTCTGGGGATAATATGACAGAAAATGTGTTTGTAACCTCTGGTTTTTGCAGCTCTCTGTTTGTCTTTACTGTAGTTTGTTATAAATGTCCGGTGTGTCGCTGTGGTTTATCAGTTAGATACTGACGATCAAATAAGAGTCACAGCAAAACAAGATGTGGAAAAGTTAGAAAGTGTTTTGTATTAACGGTGGATCTTGTAAAATGAGCTGGATGGTAATAATTTCCAAACCTGGCTGCATATAAATAGTTGAAAATCCCACAAGTAGAGTGTTGATGATCGTATGTGAAGTAGGGCTGAGCAATATATTAATTAAATCGATTAATTTGAATTATTTTCAACAGATTTAAAAATTAAAAATCACTTACTTTACCCTTTAACTACCAGCTCAACTGTTTGGCAGAGATCATCAACAAATTCAGGAATATTTAATGTTTTAAAATACAGAATAAACCAAATCCTTGTTTGATTCTTTTAACAATTCAGGGGGCAAAGAAAACTACAAACAAACCAAAAAACAGAAATGTTCTTGGTGTGGGATTTAAAGGTTTTGAAAGCGAACAGTTGTTCAGGTGATGACATAAAAATGCACAAAAATTTGGGACAAAATAAATCAGAAAAGGAAGAAATGTTTGTAAATAAAATAGCACAAATGATGTAGAATAGATGATGCTGAGTTTGACGAACACACAAAGAACTTTTTATGAATAACAGATTATATATATAAATCATCCCATTAGTAAATGGATAAGATAAGTATTGAAAATAAATAATGATGGTAATAATATTAGTTTTTTAAATCCTACACACAGAAAATATTAGTTCTTTTGGTTTGTTTGCAGTTACTTTTGTATCCTAAATCATTGACGGAAACAAGCAATGACTTTTTTTTTAACTAATGATATATATTCCTGCATTTATGGACCACTTCCGAACAGTTGAGCTGGGAGTTAAAGGGTTAAATTATAAGTAGGTGCAAAGTTTGAAAAAATATAAATACTAAAACTTTACAGTTTTCATGATGGTGACCCTGTCAGGTTTTGCACGAGCACTTTTATAGGCTTGTATTTATTTATTTTTTGATTAGATTAAATATTGATCAGAGAGTAACATGTTAACAAGTGTTTATGTAGGCAAACCTGCCTGCGTTAGAACTACATAATCAACATTTTATGACACACACTTTAATTTTAAGAGGGAAATTCTGATTGATTTAGGAATTTCTTTCAACAGCATAAAGGTAGAACTTGTTTTAGTTATTTGGAGGTTTTTTTTGCTTTTAGAGGAAAAAAAAGATTAGAATTATAAATCGAGTTTTGTGGGGAAAGAATCAGTTGTTGAATTGTCTGTAAGTTTGTGGATTACTTTCCTTTACGGGTGATTCTGCTTGGTCATTGTCAGTTTGTTGATAAGTGTGTGTTAATCCAGCTCCTGTGTTTGCGTCCGTCGTAAAGCTCTGCAGAGGGAGGATCTTGTAAATTATTATCAGATGAATCAGCCCGAGCATTAATCTGCTGCAGGCTGTAAAAAGGGAAATTCAAGAGGCAGCCGGCTCAGCGGGTTAGAGGAAAGGCAGGTTTACATTTGGCACCGCGCCGATGTGTTGTGACAGATTGGTAACAATGAAAACAGATAATTAGCCTCCTCCTCCTCCTCCTCCTCCTCCTCCTCCTCTCAGCTGCAGGTCAGCTGTGCATCTCGGGGCATGTTCAGACATGTCCCGGCTCTGCGGCTGCAGCAGAGAGAAAACCTGCAGAGCTTCCTCCTCCTCCTCCTCCTGCAGTGAGCAGCTCAGACAAGTCAGCCAGTCAGTCAGTAAGTTTGTCTGATCATCTCCTTTAACTCTGTCTCTGCAGATAAATTCAGTCGTCATGGTTTATTCATTTATTCAGTTAAATCATGGAGTGTCCCGGTGATCAGGCTCATTAGTCATCTGCTGATCTCACTGTCAGAGTCAATCAGGTAATTAGCTCTTCTCCAGCGTTCATTGATTAGTCAGACACTCTGATAATCTCTCCTAATCAATCAAGCAATTATCCAGTAATAATTATTGATCAGGCGCTCTTGTTAGTTAGCTAATTAGTTAATTGATTAGGCAGCCTTTGAGAGATTCAGATGTTAAGCTTAGAGTTAAAATATAAACCTGCATGAATCTACAAAGTTACAGAGACAGTTAAACGTATTATTTATCCACTAAACTACAAAAATACTGAAGTTAACACTCTTCATTATTTTAGTTTGCTAAATCACTTATATTTATTCAGAGCATCGGATACCCGTCCGATATCAGAAAAAAAATATCGGATTATATCGGCCTGCATCTAAAATCTCCGATATAAGCTCTCTGGTACAAGCAGTCCATTCTGATTTATTGTTATTTATTCAGTTCAGTTGTAGAATATGCTTATGTTTTAGTTAAACACAGTGGTTATTTTACAATTTAAAAGTATATATTTTTGTTTTTACTGGATTTCTTGAGGTTATTTTTTCATTTATTTAATTGAATTGTACTATATTCTTATGTTTAAAGTTGGAATTTATTGAACCCATTGGTTAATAAGAAATGGGTTAGTTTTTCTCATACCTACTCTTGAGGACTACTGTTCTCTGTTTGAGTAATCTCACCTGATCAAGCCTTTTCTCAGAGTCCATACAAATAGAAAAAAAGTAATAAAAGTACGTATGACTCCTGCTGATATCGTATCACATCGATATCGGTATCGGCCAGTACTCAAGGCTGCAATATCAGTATCATATCGGAGGTGAAAAAATTGTATCGGGACACCCCTACTTGCTGTACTAAAGAGATTATTCAACTCTGTACATCAGGAAACAGGAAGCATTACTCTGTTCACTAGTCCATTTTAACCGATGTGCTCCACTGAGGAGATAAAAATGGACTCTCTGTTATTATAATCACTGTAATTACAGTGCTGCAGCAGCCGTTTGAGCTGTGTGAGCTCATAAACTGTTATTATTACTTTGCTTCTCTCATACGAGGCAGCAAAGAAGGATTCTTTTTAATAATGTCAGCTTTTGTTTTTACGGTAAAGTCAGTGCACTGATAACTTACTAAGTCTTAATCTAAACTGTCTTGTTAGTATTACTGTCTCGTCATTTATTTTCATTATTTTAGGGATGCACAATATTATCAGACAGCAGATATGGACATTTTTTCCAATCTTTACAGCCAATATTTTGACCATTAGGATTTGGCATAACTCTCCCAAATATTGTCTGTAATATTAAAAAAATTACAATTGTACCGTGACGGTTTGCTTCTTCATCACTAAATGTCCAACTTAAAGGAGACATATCATGCTGATGCATGATTTAATACTTACATATAATATAATAAATTTGAAAACAAGACCTTACACCCCCTTAATTTTCAAAAAATGAGATATTGTATTTTTTCTGGTATCCTAGAACGAGATTTGATGCCTCTGAAAATAGGTCATTGCGAGATGTCCGTGAGATTTAAATCGTTGTGACGACACGAGGTACCTTTCTTTTTATTGGAGTAATCTGATAAAACACTTCCTCCTCTGTGATGTCCGTTAGCCACAAAACCGTCACCGAGGAACACATCTGTCCAGCAGCAGTATATAGATCCCTAGCTCACACTCAGTCATTACCAGCTCTGCCCTGTAGGGGGACTCAATACGCGGTCGCTGCTTTGAGCCTGCCGGAAAATACAGTAGAAGAAGAAGGACAAGCTGGCTCAACCCCTGATAGAACTGACCAATCACAGCACAAAGGGTTGTGACGTTGCGAGGTAATTGTAGGTCATCCTGAGATCCGAGTGTTTCAACAAGAGCTTGATAATGGCCTAAAATGAGGATTTTGAGAACACTATTGTGGGGAAATGAAGGAACTAAATGACTTGTACTGAGGGCAGAAATGCTTTACAGGCATCCTAGTCTGGTATAGTGAAAAGGAGAGACAAGCATGATATGTCCTCTTTAATGACCAAACTATCATTTATTAAATAATTAATCTTCCTTCACATCTGTTTATATCACACACAGACTGTAATGCAAAAAACTGGTCGATTTTAGTTTCATCTCAGCAACAAACTCCATCAGACTTTGTATCATCAGGGCAGAGTTTGTACATTTTTAAAGAGGGACAAAAGTACAAAGCACAGAAAGCAGTTAACCACCATGTCCACCACTTCCATGCTCGTGATGACTCGTTAGCCCGTGTTGATCTGCTCATTTTAGTGTGTAAGCAGTATACTATGTTGGGATCCAAACCAGCAGCTCTTTCCACTGCTTCACAGTTACACTCTTAAAGTTTTCCAATAAATAAATTAGAAAAGCCGATGAAACAAGAAGATCCTGTTTTACATTCCACTGACTAATGGTTAGATGAAGACTGAAAATGTTTATTCAAGGCTTAATTAAAACGTGTTATTATCAGTGCCACGTCTTACTCTGCATATCATGCCCTTATGAATCAATTATTACCATAATTTCTCAGATAGAATAAGCGCTCAATTATAACACACACCCCATTTTTCAAGCTTTTTTCCAGGAAAAACTCTGTACTCAAATATAACGTGCACCCAAATTTGTCCCAAAACCCCTTAGTCTTTCAGAAAAACATCCAAAAGCTTTAGATGTTGTTCTGTCCTTCGTTGTTTCTGCTTTATTTTTCCTCTAACTATGAATGCTAGCATTTTACCGTTGTACAAATATTTTCTTCTGGTTGACACCTGCTGATGATCTTATGGTAATTTAAGCAATGACTTCACGTCCTATCATATAACACACATCCCAGCTTGCTCAGTTCTAGTTTGTCGACCAATCAGAGCGTAGCTATTAACATGACGATGTCTTCGACCAATTGGTTTGCTCCCCTCGCCTACAAGATGGCGGCTCCCTGTCTGTTTGCACATGAGCAGTACTGTTACTCTGAGAATAACACAGTCATTACACAAAGATAAACTAATTAAGACCCAAATTATTGGATTAGAACAGTTTAACAGTCAGCTTTATAAGAATTACAAAAGTTTGGCGGTAATGTTTCGCAGAGAAAGACAATATTTGGGCTTTTTATGTTAGATGTGAAGTAATTGTGGTGTATTAGAATTTGATATCTTGCCCAGCCCTAATAAAAAGCTCAAGAAGACAAGAAAACTTTAGATATCCTTGGATTGTTGTTAACCTAAGTGACCAGATAAAGGCATAGACTTGCAACAAACGCCGACGTATAGCCAAGATACTGTGAAGTCTGGAGTTTTCGATTGGATTTGTTGTATCTTCAAAACTTTGAAGCTAGATCCAGAAGAAAACAGCCATGATGAAAAATGTGATTTCTGTGAATAACTACTGAACTAAAATAGATATCATTATGAAAACAATTGTTAATGGTATGTTTTCATGGTCAAGGAATCTAAATATTTAGATGAAATAAAGGTAGGACTAATATTTATGGTGAAAATCACAATGTGGGTGAGGACTGTGGTGTTAAATCATTATGATTATAAGACAGACATCCACCAGATGAAGCCTCCATATCTGCTCCTGTCTGTTTTGGTGCTCAGTGCCCTCCTCCACCCAGCAACGACACCACCTCCTACCCCGCTGCCCCGTCTTTGACTGGTCAGACGGTCTCTCTGTCACCTTGTCAGCCTGTCAGCGTGTGAGACCCACAGGTTTATCCCTCAGTCCCGCCCCTTTCCTCCCATCCACCCAATCACCGCTCGGCCTCCGCTCCGTCAGCCAATCAGGCGCGGACGTTGCTGCAGAGTTACCTTGGCAACAGGCCAGGCTTTTCCCATTTGTTTTTCCTTCTCCCGCTCTCTCTTTCCCTCTCTATCTCCGTCTCTCTCTGTCTAGTCACCTGCATCTTTAAAGGATCAGTTTTAATCCTAGAAAAGCAGATGCTGTGGTTACCAGGGGTGTCGTCGCCGTCACAGGGGCGATACTGTTCGACGGGATGAGCAGAAGCTGAAGAATTGGCGTCAGTGCTCTGAACATCTTGTTATTGATAAATCACTTATACAGTTATGATGCTGGCACTTTTTTATCATGAAATGTGGTCAAACGTGTCGAAGAAATTATGATCAGACGGACCGATTACCAGCTAATCAGGCAAATTATCAGAAATCAAAATCCTCCCTCATCACCTTTAATTGAATCCTGTTATCTCGTGCATGTTTGGCTTATTTATTCATTTAAAGGCACTTAACTGATGGTGTAGGTATCCAGTTTGTCAAAAATAAGTCTGTAAACACACATGCACATGAAGGGCACCTCTCCATACCAGACTTATTAAGCAGATTAAGAGATTACTCTCCCAAGTTCCATGAAGAGGAAAATAAGTCATCCGATCAGACTCTTTAACCAGTGTGTGTTTGTGTTTGTTATAACAAACAGATAAAACGGCCTCTTTGGGAGCAGCGGTGTTAAGGACCTTCAGGTGAAAGGTCAGACAGGTTTGCATTATGAGAAGTTATTTTAACCACAGTCTGTTTCACAGGTGATGAGCCCTTGAGCCACATTTTCTACTAAATGAAAGCCAGTTCACTGTAGGGCTGTCACAATGCATGGGTTTATTATTATAGTTTATTTAGGTGTTTTATTGTTTGTTAATTAACATGAGAGCTTATAGCTTCATTAACAGCATGCCTGTTTTACATCTGTGCTCCAGACGCTGATGTTAGCAAAGGTGCAAGCTGCTTACAGTCCTACCTAAGATCTATGTTGGTGTTTTTAATTTACATAACCAACAAAAAAAGGAGGAAACTAGAAAAGCAGTTGGAGACCTTCGCCAGCGCCATGTTGGGATATTCACCATAAATATTAGTCCTACATTTATTTCATCTGAATATTTAGATTCCTTGATCATGAAAACATACCATTAGCAATTGAATTCATAATTCTATCTATTTAAATTCAGTAGTTATTCATGAAAATCGCATTTTACTTCATGGTGGATCCAGACGGTGATCCAGATCACTCCCAAAATCTAATCATTTGCTCCTTGTCCCAATCTGAACATTTTGGGAAAATTTCATTGAAATCCCTCCATAACTTTTTGAGTTATGTTGCTAACAGAGAAACAAACAAACAAACAATCAGACGCTGGCAATAACACAACCTCCTTGGCGGAGGAAATCAGGGAGAGAAAGTGGGGAAGAAGCTGCAGGTAGGACCAGAAATAAGGCGACTTTTCTCAGGGTTATTAACAGAAACAAGTCAGTTTTCATGAAGTAAAGACTTTGTGATCTTGACTAATTAGATCAGTTTTTGGGAATAATTTTGTGAAAAATATAGACAGTCAGATAAAAAATCCAATATTGTCTCCATTGGATGGTTAACTAAATGGCTAAGACCAGGCAAAGATATATCACAAAACTGATATTTAAGCTTTTAGGCTACAAATATATTATAAATCTAAATATATATATGTTTTTATATTAGTTTGCTTTAGACTTGGAATCATTCACCCTCTTTCTGTTTGTTATTAAGAGACTTAAACTAACTTTTGCTTCTTATTTGAAACCCAAAAAAAAGTTCTCGCCCTTTTTCTTGAGGCAACTTTGGGTCAAAAATATGTCTGAAAGTCTTAAGTTTCTTGAGCATTGGCACTTTTCAGCCCTCTGGATCATTAATAAACTGATACGGAAGGGTATAAGGGCCATGAAAGATGGAGAAAAACATTTTGGGGAAGTCGAGATTAAAGTTGAAATGTTCAGGAAAAAGTGGAAGTGGAGAGAATAAAGTCGAAGTACATTGTAAGTCGCTCTGTCTCTGTACCAGATGAAAGATGAAACACGTCATGTGTAAATATATGAAAATTGATCTTATTTATCAGTGTTAATAGGTTCTTTCTGATAATTATTAATGAAGGGCCTGTGTTGTTGGTCTGTGTCTCCTGCCCTTGTGTTCACATATGAGCCGAGGATATTCCCCACATGGTCCGTCTACATTACTGCGTAAGGAGGCTATTAATGTTGCTGCTTGTTGAGAATCAATTACGCAGAACCAGAGGCTTCCAATAAAGCGCCTCTGTCTCCTCATACATGAACATTTCTCCTCCAGAAGCAGATTCAGACGGAGCATGGAGAAAAGCAGAGGTGAAGGCTGAAGGAGGAGGAACAGCACCAACGCTTCTGTTCCAGTTTGGTGTTGACGAGTGTGTTTCGTGTTTTTCTTCTTCAGACTTGGACGGAGAGGAGCACACGGATGCCTCCAGCCGGCTGGGACCTTTGCCCGACCTGCTGCCCCAGAACGAGCACCCTGCCATGGCCCTAAGAGGAGAGGCGGAGCAGCAGCTGGAGATCAGGAGGCTGGCCCACCAGCTGAGGCTCATCGGAGACGAATATAACGCCACAGTCCTGCGCAGAGCGGTAAGAGAGGCCGGATGATCGACTGAGATCTGGACCATTAGTTTGGACTCAAATGTTCCTGCGAGGGAATTCTGACATTTCTGTTATTTTTTCTATTTGGCTAATTAATTTCATGCTTTATTATATTTTTGGTTTGTTAATTAGCTCTCAACAAAGCCCACAGTGAGCTTTTCTTAACTAATAATTCTTGTAATATTCACAACAGAGTGTCCACAGTGGGTCTGTTCTGTCAAACTGAATCCACAAAACCGGAAATACTCGAAAAGCTTTCAGAGCAGACAGAGAAAAGCAGAGAATACTTTTAATTTTTGTTCATTAAATGATCTGCAGCTCTGAAAGGAGCAGTATCAGTAGGAAACGTCTACTTAGTAAGACAGGTGCTTCGGAGAGGATTAAATCCATCAAAAGCTGCAAGAAAGCTCCCACAAACTGAATGAATTAACTGGCTGAATCACTGTTAAAAATACATCATTTTAAGAAGGTGGATGCTCAGGAGCAGGATGAATCCATTTAAACTTTAACACAAACATCAGGACACTGTCTAAATGTATGAAAACCAAGGAGGGAGAGAGAGGGGAATGACGAACAGGAAAGAAGCCATGGAGTGGGACTTAAACCTTTAAACTATTTGCACCCATTTGCAGCAAACTTTGTAAACTTGAAACAATCAAAAACCTAATGATGGATCCTCTGAGCTTTTTGTTGCAGCGATATTAAATTTAGGGATATGCCGATATTTCCAAATACATTATTATCGATAAAGATAATTTTATTTAAGAGCATAAAGTCTTAACCTAAAGGGACTGTGAGGAGTTTCTAAGTAATTACAAAAAAGTCTCACTTTTAGATATATGCCTGATCCAAATACACACTTTAAGATGAGTTTTATAGCATCAAAATAGGTTATCTATAAATGCTATTCCTTAGCCTTCCGGTCAGGTTGGACAGGGCTGGACTGGCCTGGATACTCAACTTCAGGAACAAAACAATTAAAACTAGAGCAAATTTATATTATTCGGACACGTCTTAGAGCACCGGGCTGTAAGTAGGGATATATAGCCGCCTACAAAACTACGATACGAAGTTTTCCAAAAATTGCTTGTTGTCACACATCAAAAACTACCGCTACGTAACTAGCAATGCAGAGTTCTGAGGAAGGTCCGAGCTGCATTCATTAGCATCACAACAAACACACGCTTTGGCTTGGGTCACGTCTTTACGATAGTCGCCGCACGTGCTCATGGGTAACAGAGTCTTTATGTTGCCGGTAATAGATTCTCCTCATAGTTAACTCTTGAAAAATGAACATATTGGTTTTTTAGATGTACTCATGCAGTGATGGTGAGAAGAAGGGATGTGGGACATTTGTGTATTTTGCCGATACATGGCTTATACATCAACTGTTAATATTGGCAAGAACTTCATTATTGGCTGATTCTGATGTTTAACTTTAAGGCCAATATCTGCCAAAATGATGTCGTACTGACAACATTCCTTATGCATCCATCCCTCATCAAATAGCTAATTTGATATCAAATTCAAGTTTGAGATCTTTTGATATTTTTAACCTTTATTTAACCAGAAGAATCTCATTGAGATTAACAGACACATATACAGACATATATACCAGTCAAGTCAGAGTCACAGAGCAGAAAATTTCAGCCAAAGCATTTACAGCCTACTTCATCTTCCTCTAAAAACTTTAATTTGCATTTAAAAAGTTTAAAGAGACCAGCTCTCCAAGACACAGTCTTTTTGTAGCAGATTCCAGTCTGCAGGAGCAGATCTGTAGCTTCTTTTACCCATTTAAAGACGAACTTCGGGGACCGATAGCAAGAGGAGATTTCGTGACAAAGTGGCAGAACGAAGGCTGTAGCTTCCAGAACTTTTCACATGAATATAGTTACTCAAGTAAGATGGAAGCAGGCCAAGAATAGCCTTGTAAATCAGAATGTGCCAATGATACAGTCTATGAATGGTCAGAGAGGACCACCCAACTCGCTCATACAGAGTACGATGATGCATTAGAGGCTCGAGATTTTTAATAAACCTTAGAGCTCCATGATAAACAGTATCCAATAATTTAAGGCATTGAAAAGAAGCATACAGGTATAAAGCTTCACCAAAATCAACCAGAGGCATGTTGCAGCAAAAGAAAAACAAGACATTTCTGAAAATGTGTTCCAAAAGTTAAAAAGCTTTAAGCTCATAATCAAAGCAGCCTCTTAAATACGCCATTTTTAAATTTATAAATCAATCATCAGAACTTAAAGGTCAGAGAAAGCTTGTTTTTAAAGTTTGATTCTAAATGTGATTCTTATGATTTCAGTAACAGTAACGAGCGTTTTCATAACTGATTAAAGATGTTGTTGACGTGTTGATCGTCGGTCGTCATTATGCTGATCATAAAGATTCACTGGAGGTTTAAAATGAACTTTAAACTGTAAACACCTGTGCTGAGGTTGCTGCGTTCATTCCTCCGACGCCCTTGAAAACAGCAGAGTCACATTGATCCTCATGGGTCCAGAGCGCTGATGCATGAGTGAGCGTGAGAGTGTGTTTGCTTCATTACGGCAGCGTGAGGGGGAGGGAGGGCGATCAATAGGTGTGCGTGAGAGAGAGAGAGAGAGAGAGAGAGAGAGAGAGAGAGAATCGATGTCACCTGTGCCAGTTTCACTCTTTTCCCTCCTCCGTCTTTACTCTCTGTTTACACTTTCTTTCTCCTTTATATTTTCCTCCATTCCTTATTTATACACACAAAACCCATCACACTTCGGCTTTTTCACTTTTCTTTTACACTTCCTCAACTGTCTTTATTCTTTCAGTGCTTATTTCCCTATCTCAGCTAGGGCTGGGTAATATGAGCCAAAGATCATACCTTAAAGCTTTTTAGCTCCATAACAAAGCAGACTTTTTTTGGAGCATGAAATAAAATGAATTACTATTTCAGAGGTTCAAAATGAACCCTTTCCAAGGTGCCAAACGTGAGTAAATTGTCAATGTAGTTGGTAAATATCAGAGGGTTGTTCTCCTCTCTGCATGTAGATGTAAACAGTCGAGCATTAGTATGTTTTTTTAACGCTACTTAACTGCCTGATCTGACAAAATGATCTGAGCTATGAACAAAAACAACATGTTTACCTGAAGGAAACTTCTCTTTCAGCTTCTTATTGAACTTCTGTTTTCTCTGGGTATTTTATTTCTGATGTATTTTCTTATGAACTGAGTCTTAGGTATCTCTTTTCTTTTTCTAAATTTACTTTTGTACAACTTTAATCCTTAAAAGCCTCCCTTGGACTAGTGTTAAAGATTAGCACTTGCAGCAGTGCATTTGGGACCTGTGTACTTTTAAACATCAAAAATAAAGTCCCAACTGTGCTGAAACACCAGCAACATTTCTGTAAGATTATTTTGTAAAAACTTTTAAATTCTCTTCAACAGAAGATCCCTCAAAGTCACACACTTTTCAACATTTTTGTAACTTATGGGTAAAAGGACAGAAATGTGTAGAATATTCAGTTTAGTCTTCAACTAATAAAAGTGAGCACCTTCTAAATTGCACAAACGTGTTGGCAAACTTTGCTCCTCACCATCTCCAACCACTTTTCTTAATGTTGCTAAATGTTTTGTGCAGTTAAGAGGCTGCTCAGGAGTTCGTCTGCAAGCACTAATTATTAGAACCAACAAATTTCCCATAATTGTGGGTTAAGTAGGGATGCTCAATGTCTGATTTTTCTAAAATCTGATATACTGATATTGATATTTGGTTATCAAGATCTCAAAGTTTGAAATTTACTAAAATTGGCTTGTTGCTTTAATGTGACAGAAGGGAAAGAAAACAACATTTGACTCTTTTTTTTTTTTTTAAATTGTGCCCACGAGGCAATGATAAAGTGAAGCTTCATAATATTTGTGTATTTTGCAGATATTACAGCTGATATATTGCAGATATGTCTGGTCAATGATATTTATTTTTAGGTAGAAATCGGCCGATATTGTACTGATAATATCGTGCATCTTTAGTGTGAAGGACTTCAAGTTTGTGGCTGCTGCATCAAACCAGTTATCTGACAGGCCAGATGGACAGCTCCATATATCTGCCACAGAAATATTTCACTAGTCCATCTGGGTAGGAGCCCTTTGAATTTGTTTTCAGGGGCAGAACATCAAAAAAAAAACACAAGCTTGTGATTGGACAATCATTTGGCTCGTCACATTCATCACAGACCAATCCACATCAAGCAGGGTTGCCTCCTATAATGTAGCATACATAGCAGCTAATGGCTAACGACAGTTAAAAACAGTTCATGGACGTTAGCCATAGCGGCCAACTTAGCCGCTAACAGCTAACAACAGTTAATGACCGTTAGCCACTAACTTAGCTGCAAACAGCTAGCAGCCTTATACTATCGTCTTACACTAAATTGTAGCACACAGATGATTCATTTAACCATTATATGTGACATGAACCTCGTCAAAGACAATCCCTACAGGTAAACTTCTGAGGAGGGCAGATTTCGCCAAGTTTCACTGAGTAGCTATGAGGACAATAGGCTAATCGGCATGTCCGTTCTCAACTTCCGGTTGTCGTCATGACCGCATTCTGCAGCTCCCGCCTCTCTTCCCTGATTGGGCCGTTAAGAATTCAGCCAAGTGAATTCGTTGGACAACGGAGGCTGGCAAGACGGAGCTGCAGGATTTCAGAATCAGGCAGGTCTGTCTGCTCTGCAAGGCTATCAAACCAGTGGCTATTTGATTAAATTGTTAATAATGATATAAAATTTTGTAACGTAGAACAAACATATAGGTGGATAGTTTTCATTTGAATGTGGCATTTCAAATGGATAATTATTGGTCCATAACAATCACTGTTTTCGCTGTTTCAGCCCCTTTATTGGGCTTTATCAGTGCACATCAGGCTTTTATCAAAGCTTGACTTTCTTAAACAGATGATTTCAACATTTTATGCATCAAACCGATAACTGCAGGAATATCTGACAGTATTTTCTGCCTGTGTGTCTGTATTGTCATGTCTTTATCTCGCCCCTCCCTCTCTCTACACTACATCGCGTGAGGAGTTGGCAGTAGCGCCTCAAACCCCCCACCGCACACACACAGACACACATACCTCCTCTTCGCTCTCCCCCCCGCCCTTGCTCACCCTCGCTCGCCGTCCCTCCCGCCTTATGCACACAAACAAAGGTGACGTCAGCCGCTCTGGGCTCTGAGTCAGACACACTCGGCGAGGGCGTAGCAGCCTGTTTGCAGACATGTGGAGCAGGTTTCAGGGGTTGCTGCCCTCGCTGAACCGTCTCCTTCCCTGTCTGTCAGTGATGTGTGTGCAAGTGTGTGTGTGTGTGTGTGTGTGAGAGAGAGAGAGACACACAGACTCCTTCTCGAGGGGAAACAGAGGAAATCATGTGTGTTGTTTACGAGCCGGCCCGGGCCGAACACACAGTCAGAGACTCTGTTTCTAAATGAGCCGTCTGAAGCACAACAATGAGGAGAGAAGGAGACGGGGAGACTGAAGAGGAAGGAGAAAGGAAAGGAAGGAAGGAAGGAGAGAGGGAGGGAGGGAGGGTTAACCGCAGGCACGTGAGTTTCTGGCAGTTCACAGTCGCATCCTTCACAAAGACACACACTTGTTTGTCCTGTTGTTGTGCAGAAGCAGACATGAGCACCAAACACACACTCGACATCGACGGCAAACTTAAACGACGTGTTTCTCTAAGCCGGGTGATTTTTATTCTTCTAGAAACTTCAGGTCCTTATAATGTTTTTTTAATCAGCAGGCCGAACAACAAAAGTCAGATCCCTCAGTAGTTAGCGCTGATGCTACCACACATTGAACTTCAGTAAAATCCAGAATCTAGGTCACCTTGGTACGTGAGCCACAGTCTAAAGCCCCATTTGCACCAAGTGGTCCAGTATGGATCGGTAAAGCCTGACCCTGTTTATGTTTCCACAGCCAACTGAACCCTACTTGGTAGGCGGAGTCTAAGCCGGATGCAGATAGCATGACGTCATAGCAGCGCGACACAGTGTACCCGGCTATTAAATACAACGAAGAAGAAAACCAACACAGTAACAAAGAGCAACGATAGAAGATATCCAGCAATTCTTCTTTTCTGTGATCAGCATGTGGCTTTTTGTTGCGAAGCGCAACCAAGCTTTGTTTCAGAGAAGGCTGTGTGCCGCGACAGTTATCTTCACGAAGACAAGTAGAGATTTAAACATGGCGAGGTTATGTGTTGTTTCGCTGTCGCACAGGAAGTGACGTCTCCTTCGACCAATCAACGGACTGCAGTGTTTCTAGCTCCACCTTCTGGGGTCTGACCGGTATGCTTGGCACCCCAACAGAAGGGTCCCAAAAAGTAGGACGGTACGGTTCACTTATAAGGGGTTCTGTCTCGGTTTTAGGCCATGGAAACGCCACAAAAAGCGAGCCGTACCGAGACAAACCGAACTGAACCCTCTGGAGGAAACGGGGCTTAAGGCAGGGGTGGGCAAGCAGTGGCTCGGAGACTGCATGCGGCCCCCTTGGTAACCCTAATCTTCCACCAAGCTAGCTCACATATTGCTGTTACATCTATCAGCAACAGTTCATAATAAAGTTACAATCATAATTTGATTCATGGCCCTGAAAACCCACACCTAACCTCAGAATCATGTTGATGTCAGTATTAGTTAGACAGATATTGAGCAAAAACCATCGTTAGCTAATGGCGGTTATCTGGATTACCACGAAATCTAATCATTAAGTTGGGCCATTCCCAACATCTCCTGAAAATTTCAGCAAAATCTGTCCTGTAGTTTTTTTGTTCTTTTGCCAACAAATAAATTCAATCTTTTTACTTGTTTAGTCAAATTAAATGCTGACTAAAATATTAACAATTAGGCAGGCAAGAAAAATCCATAGCAACAGATTATTTAAATTAATGTTCTTTCCTTGATTCATTTTAGCATAAATTAAATTCATTATTTAAATTAGATTTCCTTTTGGCCACAACAACATGACCCTCCTGATATTTAGTGCCGTGCTGCGTCGATAAATAATTTTGAAGTGTCCTCCTGTTTCCACTAGAAGTTGTGCAGTAAGCGTCTTTTTGGCAACAATTAAGACAAAATTTTGTCTGGTTTGCCTGTTGTCTGCCAAATTCTTTGTTTTCTTCTGATTTCTTCTGATATAAAAAGCAGAAAGAAGAAAGCAGAGGGAACTGTTGAGCAAAAACACTGATATTGATTCATGAGAGTGTTGTTATCATTTCTCATCATGTATTGGTTTTTGATTCCCGTCCTTACTTGACGCTGTTTACTCCTGTATTTGTTGACTCTGTGATGTCATGATGGATAATTAGAGCTCAGTTTGACTTATTCAGTGTGTTTTCTTCATTTTAGATTTAACGGTTGAAAGAAGTTTAACTTCTGCATCAAACGAGATTTGAAGTTATTCCCATGAGCCGGAGTCTCTGCTTTAACAGTCGTATAAAACATTTAATAACAGGCTTTGGAGAGTAAACAATTACAAAAGCACTTGTCTGAGTTCACATGATCAGATTCTCAAGCTGCAGTTTTATAGAAAAACAGGGACCGGCGCTGACTTGCTGAAGTCACGTGCTCCAGTTTTTCTGTTTAATGAGCTGTTTGTAGGTCAGCGTGTCAACAAATGCGCATGTTAAATCATCTGGGTTTGCCCAAAAAGGTCAAAAATACAATAATCAAACATGTGACCTCACCAGCAGCTCTGTGGTTTGCCATTTTGAAACCTCAGGTTTTGCATTCTGGCATTTACGCCATTGTGGTTTTCTGAAACTCTGTTTAAAGAGAAAGAATGAATTCATGAAGAAGTTGAATTTATTGACTTCAGTCGGCTGAAGTGAAAAAAGGGCAGCAGGGCTCTAATCTTTCATTTAATGTGACGACTACATTACTTATATTTACATTCAGAGAGGGCAAGTATGTTTATGTAACAGCCTGCAGGTACAAGGTGATAGATGACAGATAGAAACAAGATTTTATAAAATATTAAAATTAGATCTAAAATGACAATTAACCAAATTTATCAAAACTGATTTTTTTTTAAATGACCAATAATATGGATTATGAATTGCACCATAACTGATGTTGTAACTCTGTTTTAGGGGTCTCTCAGAGGAGTCGGCAGGATTAATTGTGTTCAGCAAAGTCCACAACAAGCAGCTTCCTCTTTAACCAGTTATAAGGTCTATTATATTTAACTTGTCCATCTGGTGACATCTTACTGAAAGTGTTGGGAAAGCAGATCCTATCAAAAGCACATCTGGCAGATGATTGGACGATCATTCTGTCAATCACATTCTTACGGGCCAATCAGATAATGCATGATCCATTTTGTAAAACAAACTCATCAAAACATGTCAGAAGTGCCGTGAAACATCCCTTCTATTGATCGAATGTTGGTATTTTTCTTAATTTAATAAAGAATCACAATCTGACAAAACTAGCTGTTAGCCTCCATGCTAATCTCTCTAGAGCAGTAACTTCCTTCTACTCTTTAAGGACTTTATTTTCCTGGTTAATTAAAGGTGTAAAAAAGTCCTTATAAAACAAAAATAATTCAAAGAGTGAAATGGGAAAAAGTTAAAGACTGAAATGAATGCGATGCATCTGCTCTACACTGGACAGGCTACTAAAATTTAATATTGCGCATTCCCTGTACCAATACTTTTTACAAGTATTTCTTTCTTTTTTTTCCATCTCTATATATTGCCCTGAAAAAGGAGAAATTCTCCAATCATGTTCATTTTGTATGATGACAATAACCAGCATTCTGATTCTGATTCTGATTCTGAAGTTTGAGTTTTGGAATAAAGTGACAGCCCCAGTTTAACCCTTTGACTGGCATTGTAACCGTGTGGTTGACTTTTTGCTGTCTTACCACTGTATTTAAAGTTTTTGTTTTCCCCTTATTCGCCTCTCTGAAAAGTGTTTGTAACACCAGTATGTATACCCACAGGCTGGTGCTGCTGCATGTGAATATAGTTCTCAGAAATCTTACAGGAAGAGCACAAATCAGAGTAGGAAGAAAGTGTTTTCACACATCTCCAGATCCTCAAACAATCACGATTTAGCTGAAGGAATTATATTGGATGATAAAAATGTGTCTATGATTCCTCAGAAAACTGGGTTAACTGCTAAATATCTACATTTTGCTCTCTGTGATGTTCTCATACATAAAATGAAACATTTTAAAGAAATGAAAAATTCATGCCCAGGATAGCCCTTAACAGGCAAGTCAACCTGCTGGTTGACCAACATATCTGCTCCCCAGTTGGGTCATTTGAATATTAAACCTGAAATGTTGTTAAATGAATAGAAAGAAAAACTGTTTTAACAACAAATGATTTGTTGCAGATGTATTTCTTCAACATGGATGTCAAAGGGTTAATTTCACTTTTGTTGTTGAGCCCTAGTGGCCATTTCAGGAACTGCACTTTTTGTATTTTCTGCTCGTGACTAACATGTGTCCGTCTGTCTGTCCTCGACAGCACGCCGCCCCTCACCAGCAGGACTGGAGAGACGCCTGCAGAGGCCTCCTCAACTTCATCACGCAGACTCTGAGCACGCTCTACAGGCTCACGTAGCTGCGTCACACGCCAGCATGGTTACCGTGGCAACGGTGATTTCAGGACTTTACCACTGACTGTCAGACTGTCGCTCATGAACAGCGACCGGTTGCTGCAGCGCCTCCAGTGAACTTTGAGGGAACGGGATGTTTACTGGAAGGATTTTGGAGCGCGAGGTTAGCGCTGTTACCTGCTGACTGGTTCATGACGTCACGTGGAAACTGGAGACTTGGTGTCTGTCAGTCTGTCTGCTGGATCAGACTGAAGCTGGCCGACTGTACACTTTGTAAATCTGAATTCTCTCTCTGTCTTTGTTTACGTCTCGGGGGTTTTCTTCTTGTGGATCTGGTATGGCTTGTCGTTTTTTTTGTGCATGAGTGTGCGTGTGAAAGGCAGACCGGGGTCAAACTGATCGACTGTTTATTCTGAATTTCAATGATCAGACATTTTTATCTGTTTCTGGTAGGGATGCACGATATTATCGGTTTGATATCAGCCTTAAAATTAAGCATCTTTATGCTATGAGGAGTTTCTAAGTAAGTTTCTAAGTAATCATTTTAGATATATGCCTGATGCCTTAGCTTCGCGGTCGGGTCAGACCGGGCTGGATTGGCCTGGATACTCAACTTCAGGAACAAGACAATTAAAACTAGAGCAAATTTATATTATTCAGACACGTCTTAGAGCACCGGGCTGTAAGTAGCGATATATAACCGGCTACAACTACGATACTAGGTTTTCCAAAAATTGCTTGTTGTCCCTCATCAAAAACTACCACTACGTAACTAGAAAGAGATACATTACCTCGTAGCTTTGCATCCTGTAAGTTGTTGAAAAAAGAAGTTGTAAAGCAATGCAGAGTTCTGAGGAAGGTCAGAGCTGCATTCATTAGCATCATCATAAGAGTCTTTATGTCGCCGGAAGTAGATTCTCCTCATGGCACATTTAAATATCGGGGGTTCATTGGTAGAATTAAAAGCTGTTTTCTTGTTTTACATCTGTTCATGCCACAATATGCTGTAACACTGAACAATAATAATAATTAATCAAAATAATAATCTGCAAAACTCCAATATCGTGCATCCCTAGTTTCTGGAACATTTCAGATTGTTTGGGAGGACTTAGGATAGTTTGAGTTTTTGTTGGTGAAGCTCTTTTGTATCTTTTTAATGAGCTTTATTATCACTCACAGTCACTGGTGTCCCGTTCTTCAGTTTGTTTGTGTACAGTCTCTCTGTTCCTGTGATATATTTGGTGAAAACGTCACTTTTCGACCCTCTGAGTCGGTAACTGCTCGTTTAGAAAACAGTTTCAGATGTGATTTGACCCTCGTCTGATGTGTGTCTGTCATGTCTTTATTTTCCCCCTAAAGTTGTTATAAACTGTGAAACTGGTCGCTGTATTTGCATGGCAGGGAAAAGTCGGGTGTAAATCCACTATGGAGCGAAGCACGGAGTGAGCTAGGGCTGGGCAAAAAGGACCAAAGAAGGTTAGAACTACACGTTTTTTAAGCAAAATGTCAAAACAGGATTTATGTCTCAGTGTTTCTTCAGTAAAGGTAGATGTAGACATTCAGGGAGAAGAAGTTGAGACATCATAGATACTAGGGCTGGGAAGATTCCAGTTAAATTGCGATTCTGTGATATTGCCAATTTGCAATCTTTAGTTAGCTTTTTAACACCAGCGAAAAAAAGGAACAATGATGATGCCTACAGACTATATCAGGAAAAATAAACATCACATGTGAGTCAGTTTTTAGGATTTATTCAGCAATATATTTTAACCAGCTGTTTATACTCTCTCTTCAGAAGCCTGGGCTGCATTTAAAAGTTTCTTATTAACACAGACTAAAATTAAGCCTTAAAATTTTGGGGGAAAAAAACGATTTCAAATTTGTAAAACAAAAAATCCTGATACTTATGTGAATTGTTTTTTTCTTCCACCCCTAATAGATGCAGTTTGATGATGGGGACACAAACAAAACAAAACACTTTTTTGGCCCATTTTGGGCTTCAAATACAATTAAAAAACACATTTTAAGAATATTCCAACAAACTAAAGCCCTTTAATGACAGGATGGTGGCTTAGACTTGCAAGCCATGCAGAACAAAATGGAGAAAACTGATGAGAAAAAATAATAATGGTCGTCAGTACCTTGAATAAATATTTATTGATCAGTTCTTAATCTTCAAGGGAGTTGTTAAAGAAACAAATTGATGGCATTGGTATCAATAAAGTCTTATCAGGTCCCATCCTTTGTCTTAATTTTACAAAAACATTTGTAACATTTCTGTTTATTGAAGTTTTCAAGTACGTACAGGTATGTTAACTCCTGTAAAAGAAACAAAAGAGAAAACTGACAACAGACATGCTTTCCTGCCTTTATAAATATAAATGAATAGAAAAATTAATTTCCCAGCATCGGTCGTTCAGGGCTTCTGTGTTCGTCACTATGTTCTCAAAACAAGTCTTAATATTGTAAGCTTTTTATTCCTAAATTAACCCTTTAACTCCCAGCTCAGCTGTTTGGCAGAGGTTAAGAAATAATGTAATTTTAAATGTGTTTAAAAAAATATATCATATGTTTCTGTAAATGTTTTATGATACAGAAAAAGCTGCAAACAAACCAAAATAGCTGATATTATCTTTGTGTAGAATTTAAAAAGCTAAAAGTTATTAATAGTCATTATTATTTTAAAAATTTAACCATTTATATAATTCTAATCTCTTGTTGTAGAACATAGACACATAAAAAAAACACATAATCAGCTGTTAGCTTTTAAAACCTTTAAATCCCACACCAAGAAAATATCTAGTTTTGGTTTGTTTGTAGTTTTCTCTCTTCCCTTAAATGTTAAGTGTTAAACAAAACATTTAATATGTCTGAATTTATTGATGGCCTCTGCCAAACAGTCGAGCTGGTAGTTAAAGGGTTAAATACAAAAAAGTAAAATGATTCTTCCTGCCATCTGTAAGTGATCAAAACTAAATCAGTGCCCAGAATCTTATTTCCTGTCTCTCATTTTAAAAACCTTTAATGTCAGGACTGTGTCGTGTTGCCCAGCCCCAGCTGAACGTCTCCGTCGATCGGCTTCATTTCATCCTCCGACGTGCCTTTATGTTGATCAACCGGACAATCAGCCGCACACACTCACAGAAACACACACATGCTCCCTAAGTGCTTTGTTTGCCCTCACTTAGCTCCAGCGTCACTCACATGGCAGTCAAACAGTGCTCCTGGTGTAACCCCGTCTGACTCACCGCGGCGTCCGCAGTGTTTAGAGATGCTCGGCTTTGTAAATATTATTTTGGGAGATGAATCTGACTAAACCGTCAAACTCTGACGGACGTTAAGTACTTATCAAAGCGAGAGCTCTCGCCGTTTGTCTCTCTTTGTTTTTCTGAGCAGAGTCTGAATGTTGAATCCAGTGGATTTGAGACAAAGAAAATGCTGATTGGAAGTTTCTGATTGTTAAAATCTGTTTGATGATGTTTGTAAAACGCCCCCTTCAGGTTGTGACTTCACTTTTGTTGTAGTTGTAAAGAAAATGTTAAATATTTGGTCCTTTTTGAGAATAATTTATTTTGGACGGTAGCCTTTCTGTAGCTTTTTGTTTACTTTCAATTTTTTATTTGATGCATTATTTATTATTTCTTTACATTCCTGATCAGATCTATGAATCACTGTACGCCGTTACTGTATGAACTGATGGAATAAGGTAACAAACACAAAGACAGTGAATACATCACTTTTCTAAGATCATATTTTATCATAATGAACTCGATTGATTCTGATTGTTGCTGTTTCTCATAATTGTTGACGACCAATGCAGCCTACTGCTTAAACTATTGCTACCTATTTAAACACCAGAATTTTTGTCATATTTTTGTCAATATTGTCTTCATTCTTTAAAAGTGTTTTTGGCATTTCAACCTGCAGACCTGCAACACACCAGAGGATTTTGAGCTGGATTTTTGATCCGATTACCCCCCTCAAACATGCCCAATGTGACAAATGACCAAACTAATAACCTTTATGAATAATTCTGGAGTGTCTGCTGTCAAAATTATTATTTTACAGCCTATAAATAACACAACTTAAGTCTCTTCTTAGAAAGGATTTCGGCATTTTTTTTCAATTTTGGTTGTTTTTTTCAGTTCAGAACAGAAAGCACACGGCTGGATATCCTCCAAATTTGTTTTAATCCCGAATTCATATTTGTCCGTGCAAGTTTTTGTTAACTCATTCGGACATTCTCATAAGTGTTTTTGGTTTAAATAGATCATATTTGGCCTTAACTCAGGTTCATATATTCTGTTAATGACTGCTAGTCCGCTGCTATATTCAGCGGCTTGCTATACTAATTTAAACTGCTGATGTCACAGTGGTAGGTCTAATCAGGGGGCTGCAGGAACCAGCTGTTTCAAGCAGCTACTGCCGCTGTGTACAGGAGCATTAGTAGACGTCCTGCTGTTGTTGACTCATGAGTTGAAGTGCTCTGTCATAAAGCAGACAACTAAAACTTCAAAAACCTGAGAATCATCTGGTGTGTTGCCGGCCTGAACCATGGGACGTCCCGTTTGCCGATAACATATTTTCCTTTGAGCCCACATGAACAAATCTTAGTACATTTATCTCAAAAGTTAGCAAACATTTTCAGTTTTATTTGGCGAATCCCAACAAATAGTTCCACAGAGAGTTCCTCTCTCAAAACAGTCTTATGAAGAATCTGTTTAGTTTGAGATCATGATTTTGGTTTGTAAGCACATCCTTACATCACGATCTTAGATCTTCATGGCCCCATAAGGACGCCAGGGTGTTGACTCTAGGGATGGGAATCAAAAACCAATTCCAGTTGAGACTCATTAACAGCTCCATCGAAGTATCAATATCTTGAGTCTTCTTGATCGATTCCCTTATCAATTCCTTCCACTGACGGGGCTCAGAAACGCCCAAATTGTGGCTTAATTTTTTACAAAAGCAACTTACAGAAGCAGTTATCTATGCTGTGACATGTGTTTGACATTGTTGACACTGAAAATCTACCACACAGAAAATCTGCAGGAATCAATAAGGGAATCGTTAAGGAATTGGATCGATTAGCAGGATCATTAATAGCACTGGTATCAATAAAATCTCATAAATTCCCATCCCTAGTAAACTGAGGCCAGTACGCTACTAAAAGAAACCCACGGTATTAAGATTTTTTTCAATTTTGCACATAAAAAATCAATTTAAAAGTACTTTTGTTTGTTTTTGGCTCATAAAGCACTCATGAGAACGATGTGATGTATTCTCTTTCTTTGTGTGTGTCAGATGTGAATTTAAAGCACCAAAATTCTCAATTTAAAGCACAAAAGATCAAATCTATGCTTCACAAACTGCTGGCAATACTTAAAGTTTTTGTCTTTAGCCAACTGAACTGAAAGTGAAATCCTCAGGATGCTCTTTAGTGTTGTTGTGATGAAAATGCCCGCTCAGCGAATCATTTCAGGAAGAATTTGACTGAATTCAGGTTTCATTTCACTGCCTGACTCCAAGTGTCCCACATGCTAACCTACCTGGCTGTTCTCTGTAGTAAAACCACTCCCTCTGGGCTTTAGCCAGGCTGTTCTGTATGTTTTTAGCTCATGGCCTTTTCTGGACTTCTCAAAGCCTTGCTGTAAAAAGTCACAGCAGATATCAGCCAACATGGAGGCACATGTTTCCGAGTGTACATTCTCACTTTTAGCTCATTTTTCTGTGCTCTGTTTGCTCCGGTGAAGCCGGGACAGGCTGTAAGTATGTACATCATTCAGCCCGTAGGTGGGAGCTCACCTGGCCCACCTGGAGGCTCTGACGCGTGATCACTTCCTGGTTGGTTTTCTGTGAGCGAGCACTTCCTGGTTCAGGGTTTGTGTCATCACATGCAGTGTGTATTTACTGTTTTCAACTTTTCTATTGTAAACTTTCTACATGAATTTTGTATTTTTGTTTTTTTTTTTATACATTAAAGATAAACAGAACTAAATAAACTGTCTGGAGTTTTTTTTCAAATGTAGCATCTGAACATCGGCTTTGTAAAGTTAAAGGGATACGCCAATTTTTTTTTTCTTTTCCAGTCTTGTTTCACTCCGAGTCCGCGACACGCCTCCGTTCTTTTGGTGTGAGACGGGCTGAGCTCACACGCTGCTGATTAGCTTAGCTCAGACACCTGGAGTCAATCAATCAAACTTTGTTTGTAGAACTTTTCATACTAAATATTAAAAAAGTAGAAAACTTAATAGAATGAAAATACAAAACTTACAGCCCACCTCGCATTTGACATAAAGCACACACACTCTTACAGAGACATTCAGAAGAATTTCAACAGAATAGAGGACTAAGGAAACACAAGATCAAAGACTAAAATGACAAATAATCATAAGAATTTCAACAGAATATATGTGTGTGTGTATATATATATATATATATATATATATATATATATATATATATATATATATATATATATATATATACACACATATATGCCTGCTGTCAAAACAAAGCACTACTCCTCTTTTTAAAAATGCTATTCCAATAAAATGTATAATAATAGTAATAATAATACTACAAATTATTGTTATCATTATTGTTGTTGTTGTTATTATAATTGTTATTTACATATATCAGTCAATAATTCAAACTTTATTTGTATAGCCCTTTTCATACAAAATTTTGGAGCACAAAGTGCTTCACACAGAAATGAAGAAACAAAATAAATGAAAATAAAGATTTGATAATGAATACAATGTATAATACAGCCCACCCTCACAATCTACACACAGCACACACACACTCACAAACAAATACATGAGGGAAAGATTCTAACAGAAAACAGAATGATAGGACTAAAGAAAAGTTATCTTTGATTAAACATGAGGGAACATCAGAGCTCAGACTAAAATAACACTAAAGAATCCTGATAAGAAATTAGACTAAAATAAATAAATAAGCATACTGTAGGAAAATAAATAAAATACCATTTTAAATAATAATATGTTAAAATGGGATAAAATGAACTGAAGTAAGAAAGTGGAAAGAAAATCAACAGATCATAAAATTCTGAAAAATAAATCAGAGCTGAAATTGAGAAAACATTAAGAGTGTAAAAATAAATATATAAATAAGATTAAATAATAATAAGCTAATAGTTTAACTCAAAAGGTTGTTCTTGAGTTTGCTTTTGGAGGACTAAGGATACACAAGATGCAGGAAATCTATGTAAAATTACACAAAATCTCAATTTACATTTGATTTATACGTTAACAGAAAATTGTTGCAATTTTAAATCCTATATCTGCATGTTTGAAAGATGAATCACATTATTTATTGTGTTGTATACTGCTATATTACATCGAATAGAAATTAATATACAACCTTTTAACTTAAAATAATGTCATTTAAAGCAAATAACAGCACATCTCTGTAAATGAAGGCATTAGTACTTGTATAACAGCATCTATTTACCCTAGTTAAAGGTACTTTAATTTATCAAAAACATGAAAATGTTTTTAATAAATTGGGAAAAAAAAACCTGAAAAACTAAAATTACATTTGATATGATTCATAATTGATGGTAACTGTTGTGATTGTAAACCCAATATCTAGTTTTTCAACAGTTTTTTTGACATCTTTTGAAAGATTAATCAAATCATTTTGCATGTTTTATACTGTTATATTACATCAAATAGAAATGAATCAACAGTGTGTTTACATAATATGTCATTCAAACCAACTAATAACAGTACATTTCCAAACATTATTATTCATATTTATTAACCATATTTGTAGGTGATTTAATTGTTTAAAACATAAAAATGTTTCTAATATAGCATTTAAAAAAACCTCAAAAAGGCAAAATCTCCTGAGAATCACAACTATTAACAGAATTTTAATTATGGAAAATAACCGTAACTTTATGCAAAAGTTATTTTATGTTACGTTTCTTTTTTTTTTTTTTAACAACTTTTTTTTTCACAGTGCATGCACCCGCTCATATTTGTGTATTTATTCCGACTCTAACTTGCACCAGTGGCTTATTTTTTTTATTTTTATTGTTTTTGCAAATGTTTCTAATTCAACATTAAAAACAACCTCAAAAAGGCAAAATCTCCTGAAAATCACAACTAAAAACTGAAGTTTAATTACGGAAAATAACCCTAATTTTATGCAAAAGTTATTTTCTGTTACTTTTTTTTTTTTTTTACAACTTTTTTTCACAGTGCAAGCACCCGCTCATATTTGTGTATTTATTCCGACTCTAACTTGCACCAGTGTTTTTTAGTTTGCTTGTTTGTTTGTTTGTTTTTGGGGTTTTTTTCCCAAATGTTTCTAATTTAACACTAAAAGCAACTCAAAAAAGGCAAAATCTCCTGAAAATACAACTAAAAACTACATTCTAATTATGGAAAATAACCATACTTTTATGAGAAAGCTACTTTCTGTAATTAACTGGGTTTTTTTTTTTACAACTTTTTTTTTTTTTACAGTGCATGTACCCGCTCATAGTTGTGTATCTATTGCTACCCTCACTTGCACCAGTTTTTTTTTTTTTTTTTTTTTTTTCAGTCTGATGTAAACACTTTTATGTAACTGGCTACCACTTGGCAGTCATCAGGCTCCCAGAGGAATCAAGTGCTGCACAGCGGGGCCGAGGAGAGCGCAGGGGCCACGTCCATATGCTCCATGTTCAGAGGCTGCTGTCCTCAAACAGGACGGCTCAGGTTCAGCTCAGGTCCAGATCCTTTACTGCATGTCTTTCCCCACTTTCTCTCCCCACATTCAGACTCTATCGTCAGCCCTGTTGGCTAAATTCAGGCTGAAAACACTCAAATAGATCTTTAAAAGGTGAAATGAGGATGAGCTGAAGGATGGTGATGCACAAAGATGGATGAAAAGAGAAAAAATGGTTCTTGGAGTCTTGTTTTATGAGCAGATGGGAACATCTCCCCATGCCCTGGCTCTCCTGAAGCGTTAACTACAGACTCCTTACATGACTCTACGTGTGTGAACTCAGTGAAGTTGGTTCAAGGCTGCAGAGATGATGAAGGAGAGGATGAGGAGCACATGAGGTGAAGCTCTCAGAGAGAAGAAGTCCTCCTTCAGGGTTCATCATCTACGTGTCTGTCAGCTCAAACATCTCACCATAAAAAATCCCATGTTCAGATGCTGTCGCCTGATTGGACGGCAGCTGTTGGCGGTAATGAGGCGGAGCAGATGTTTACACATGTTGGGGATCAGCAGACCCTCTGGACATGCGTGACAGACCACGGACGGACACCGCTGTGGTCTCTATGGCATCTGGACATCAACAGGGATTAACAAACACAGGGTCAAGATCCCTGCTGCACACGCACACACACGCACACACACACGCACACACACACATGCAGCAGTGTGTTTACAGTGACAGTCTACATGTCTGGGTAAAACCGTCCAGGACGTGTTTTGATGCCTCTTCAGGGGCCTTGAATAACCCCTGTGTCACACACAGTCGTGACTATTGTTTATCCATGGACCTGACGACCCAGAACTGACTCACATCCTGCTGCCCCTTTAATGTGGTTCAGCAGAGACCAGGTCTGCCAAGTCCCCCCATCACATTAACCCAGAACTAATCAATTTTCGTTCTTTTACTGCCTTCTAATGTCCATAAAAAGTGTTTAAAAACAGACAGGACAAGTCAATAAATGCTCCTGGACTGACTCTTTGGAAGCTGAAACGAGACCCTGCTTTACTCAGACAGCCAAGAGACCGTGAAACTGTAACCTTAGAGCTCCAACACCACGCAAAAATATTACTGTCAGGAGATTAAATAATTACGAGAATGATTTTTTATGATCTGTTATTAATCAGTTTTATAAAATGCTGAAAAAGCCTCAACTTGAGGTCTAAAACTTCCTTATATAATTGAGGCAGATCAGAAGATTGTTCTCCACTCCCAAAATCTCAGTGTTTAAGCTAAGCTAGTTAGCGGAAATGAGCCCTGTTCGTCTTTTCCTTGTTATTAGCCGCACAGTTTAAAGAGTAGAGTCTATCTGCTTGTCATGGACTCAGGACTGAGGAACGATGGCATTTCACTTCTATTGCAGCTTAATGCCACCTTGTTGCAGGTTTATGTCACCTTTTTGTAGGTTTAGGCTGCTGTGTTGTGACTTTGTGATGCAGGGTTGTAGGTTTATGCCACCTTGTTGTAGGTTTATGCTGCAGTGTTGTAGATTTATGTTGCAGTGTTGTAGGTTTATGCCGCAGTGTTGTAGGTTTATGCCACAGTGTTGTAGGTTTATGCCACCTTGTTATAGGTTAATGCCACAGTGTTGTAGGTTTATGCCACAGTGTTGTAGGTTTACACTGCCATGTTGTAGCTTTATGCCTTTGTGTTTTGGCTTTATGCTGCAGTGCTGTCGGTTTATGACACCTTGTTATAGGTTAATGCCACAGTGTTGTAGGTTTATGCCGCAGTGTTGTAGGTTTATGCCACTGTGTTGTAGGTTTATGCCACAGTGTTGTAGGTTTATGCCGCCTTGTTATAGGTTAATGCCACAGTGTTGTAGGTTTACACTGCCATGTTGTAGCTTTATGCCTTTGTGTTTTGGCTTTATGCTGCAGTGCTGTCGGTTTATGCCACCTTGTTATAGGTTAATGCCACAGTGTTGTAGGTTTATGCCACCTTGTTATAGGTCAATGCCACAGTGTTGTAGGTTTATGCCACAGTGTTGTAGGTTTACACTGCCATGTTGTAGCTTTATGCCTTTGTGTTTTGGCTTTATGCTGCAGTGCTGTCGGTTTATGCCTTTGTGTTTTGGCTTTATGCCACAGTGTTGTAGGTTTACACTGCCATGTTGTAGCTTTATACTGCAGTGTTGTAGGTTTATGCTGCCATGTTGTGGCTTTATGCCTTTGTGTTTTGGCTTTATGCTGCAGTGTTGTAGGTTTATGCCACCTTGTTGTAAGTCTATGCCACAGTGTTGCAGGTTTACACTGCCATGTTGTAGCTTTATACTGCAGTGTTGTAGTATTATGCTGCCATGTTGTGGCTTTATGCCTTTGTGTTTTGGCTTTATGCTGCAGTGTTGTAGGTTTATACCGCTGTGTTGTGCTTTAATGTCGCTGTGTAGTTGCTTAATGCCACTATGTTGTGGCTTTATGCTGCCATGTTGTAGGTTTTGCCATGGTGTTGTCGGCTTATGCCGCTGCACTGTGGCTTTATGCCGCCATGTTGTAGGTTTATGCTGCCATGTTGTTGTAAGTTGCCACAGTGTTGTTTACACTGTTAGTTTGGGCTTTATACTGCAGTGCTGCAGTGTTTTGGCTTTATGCTGCAGTGTTGTATGTTTTATGCCTTTGTTTGTGTTTGCTTACTTGTGCTGTGATACCGCTGTGTTGTGCTGTGTTGTGCTTTAATGTCGCTGTCTGTTGCTTAATGCCACTGTGTTGTGGCTTTATGCTGCAATGTTGTAGGTTTATGCCATGATGTTGTCGGCTTATGCTGCTGCGCTGTGGCTTTATGCCGCCATGTTGTAGGTTTATGCTGCCATGTTGTGCCTTAATGCCATAGTGTTGTTGCTTAATGTGGCCATGTTGTGGCTTTATGCCTCAGTGTTGTAGGTTTATGCTGTGGTGTTGTGGCATAATGCTGCAATGTTTTAGGTTTATGCCACCATGTTGTGGCTTTACGCCGCCATTTTGTAGGTTTATGTTGCCAAGTTGAGGCTTTATGCCTCAGTGTTGTAGGTCTATGCCATGGTGTTGTGGCATTATGCTGCAATGTTTTAGGTTTATGCCGCTGTGTTGTGGCTTTATGCCGCAGTGTTTTAGGTATATGCCGCCATGTTGTGGCTTTATGCCAATTTCTGATTTGACGCTGAGACAAAGTGACTTCAGAGCGCCTCTGGTGGACACTTGCAGTTTCCTGCACTTCTGCATTTGCCTCATTATTTAACTCCAGAGGTCGTTGCTTGGTCATAGTTCAACATTTTGTCGGATGGCAGTTTCCACGGCCTGCAGCTGCAGCTCAGAGGAAGTGGTTGGATGTAACACACATTTGACCTGCTCTGAGCTCTGAGCAAATGCAGTAAGAAAATAACAATGAATCAAATCAAATATTTAAACTGTGCTGTGATAATCACTGCAGTCACACAAAGCTTGGGTCTTTATTGCTGTGAGAATAATAACAGGATGAGAGGGAGGCTGTGAGGAAAATAAAACCACTTTAACATTTATAAAACAACACGGGTGAACTTCTGAGGATGTTTACGGCGGACTGAGGACTGCAGAGCTCAGCAGCAGGAACAGCACTGACTGCTGCTGCTCTTTTCTGGGATTAGGAAACAGATTAATTACGGACTGTCCCTTTAAGCTCATTCCGGCCCTTTAATTAAACCTTATCTCCACACACACATGCACTGCGCTCTCCTGATGCTCACTCCAGACTTTATTTCTTCTTCTTCTCTTTGCTTTATCTCCTGCCTCACACTCCCGTTAACTCTCCCCGCTGTGTGGTCACTCTCTGTTTCTTCTCCACTTAGCAGCAAAGACCAACAGCCTGTTCCTCCAGCCAATCAGATCGCTGATTTTCCTCAGAGGGCGTCTTGATTGGCTGATTGTGCTGAGGAGTTTAACTGAGGATATCTGGTCCCAATGCTGCCTGTTGACTCAGTAACAGACCAGCAGAGACCCTGAGAGGGGACTGTTTTATTATATAAGGATAAACACGACTTTAACCAACAGTCACATTCAATCCTGATTAATCTGCTCATTATCTAACTCACTGATGAATCATTTGCTGCAGTAATATCAGAAAAAAGAATAACTCCTATAGTGCCAGGCAAAAATCTTTACACTTATCATTACAGTTACTTTAATCTGTTTTTCCCTGACATGTATATAAATAAAAATTATAATTATTATTTTATTTTACGAACAGTGAAGCTTCTGTGTCTTTAAAAACAAACTCAAAACTAACCTTTTTATTTACCATTTAGTGTTGTTATTTATTGTAATTACAGTTCACTTTTATTATTATTATTTTATCTTATTTTATTTTTTTTATCTTTTCTATCTGTCCTTATTTTATATTCTATTTTCTCTTTTTTTTTTACATAATTTCAATGTATTATTTATATTATTATTTTTTTAAATTCTTTTTCCTATGTTATTTTATGATATATTTAATTTTACACTTTAACTTAACCCTTCAGTGTTTTCTAATTTTAAGCCATTAAGATGGCGTTTCCTCAGTATGTTTTTTTCTCCTATTTATGATGCTTTTTATCTACACTGTGTATGGATTGTATATGGGTCACAATGCCTTTATTTTAATTCATTTGACTGTTTGTAAAGCACTTTGTGCTACATTTTTTATATGGAAAGTAATATACAAAAAAAGTTTGATTGATGGATTGATTGATTGCAAGATGTTAATAATAGGAAGAAACAGAAGGATGGTACAACTATTGTGGCAACTTTCTGTAACTATACTTACATAAGGATAATGAAGATTAATATCTTTATATTTGATAAAGATATTTATTATTTATCAATTTGTTAACAGCAAAAAATGAGACCTGAAGCATTTGTTATATGTAGAAATGTACAATTTTGGATTATAAGTTGATATCTGATATGCTGATATACTGATATTTCCAAAATCATTATCACTTATATTCATATTGATTTCAATATTTTGTGTCAAATGCTCCACTTAACTTAAATTGACCCGTTCCTTAATGTATTTTTATGTTAGAAACAGATGTAAACAAGGCAAGTGATGTTTTATTCTTAATGAATTACGTTTTTTGACTTATAAAAGTGGACATTTATCACCAGAGGTAAATCATCATGGTTTGATTGTACATTTTGCCAGTATTTCTGCCAGTATTTAGGGTATTTAAACCAACATTATGTAGTTTTTTGCACCCTAATATAATATTTCTAGAGTCATTGTTGAAACAGGTTGAATGACACCTCTGTCACTGGCACTATGTAACTTCGATGTGGATGGTTGGAACACTTCACACTAAAAAACTATTAGTTTACTGCTTTGACTGCTTTACAGCGTATGCCACTTCCCCTTCGAGTCGAAAGCTAAACGTTGGGAAAAGAAGAATATAAAGTAGTTTTAAACAGATTTAATGAACAGAATTTAGTTTAAAGTAATGAAAACAGAGACCTCTGGCTCACACTCCTGCACAGTAGGGGGCAGTAATGATCCTATGACGTTCGATACCATCCGCTGTTAAACAGGAAGAAGAAGAAGAAAGCTAAATGTAGAGTTGTTATCATGGCGGAAGCAGCAAAAAACCAGAAGAAAAGAAAAGTTTTATTGGAGGAGACGAAAAAAGGAGTAACAAGCTAAAAAGATAAACATTGGCCCGGCGTTCACTCGCTAGCATGTGCTGTAAGACGAGGAGGGATGTCCAACTGATGCTGATTTAGCCCTGTTTTTGTTGGACTTGTAAGTACATGATGATTTATTTGAATAGAAACATGATCAGACTGAACTTTATCAGTCCACATGGTTTATTTGTCTCTACTGTTGGCTTACTTCTCTTCCCTCTGTATGTCAACGAACGCACGTTGGCATACAACAGTGCAGTTACACTCAACGACCACAGAGGGCACAAGAGAGCTGAAAGCCGGAATCTTACATAGTGCAGTTTTAAGGCCATTTTTTTTTTGATAATTATCAACATATTGTCTTGCATTCCTAGTTATAAATACAATAACAAAAGAAGTTTCCAAACTACCTTGTTGGGTGATCAGGGAACATTCCTTTTTTACAGACAAACAAACAAACAAACACTGTCACATATGGGCCTTTTCCAGTAGCACGCCTTGGCCCGACTCTACTCAGCCCTACTCGATTTGCAGTGTTTCCACTAGCCTGGTACTTCCTAAAACAAGCTAGTTTTAGTACCTACTCCGCTCTGGTTCCAAGCTAGCAGAGTCGATACTGAAAGATGACGTCACAGACTACCGGCTACTGATTGGTCAGACAATGTCGTCATCGATGAGTCATGAGTGTGATGACCTAGCATGCTAGCGGTAGCTACTGTTAGCTTACCCTCATACGTCTTTTCTTTGCAGCTTGATTGCTCTCGTCCTTGGCTTCACTCTGTTGTATAGCTTCCAAAACTCTCCTGTGCTTCTCAAGGGGTATTTCTTCTTACCACCTGCAGCCCCCCCCCCCCCCCCCCGCACAAGGCGAGTCAAGTAGAGTAGAGTAGGGCTAATGGAAAAGGGCCTGAATATGTGGCCTTGTTTGGTAAATCTGATTTGAAATACATTTATACTTAACGGAGACAAATGTTGTAGGGATGCACTCGTGGTCTGGGCACCCATGAGTTCATCACTACCATAAATTCTTTTTTTCAGTAAGAATATCATTGCTTATAAATAAAATGATCACCACAACCATTCAGACATGAGGACCCTCCTGTAAACTAGATGTAGCATCTCAAGAGGCTAACCTCTAAGAAATCAGATGACAGGTCTATGGTTCATGGATCTGTCACTAACTTTAGTTCTTACTTTCGTCCACTTGTCTCCTCTTACTTCCCTTCCTTCACCCTCACAGCAACACAGCATGGTGTGGATTTGCTGTTCATCATGAGACGGGGATCCACATTCAAGATTTCCTGCTGCTTAACAGAAGGTTTTTTTCTTGAGCCATGATGGAGGGATTCATGATTGGCTATATGGATTCATGTTGGGTATTGAATGTATATATTTGTATATGTGTATTTTATATATGTATATATGTATCTATGCATATATGTGTATCCATAAAATGAAGAGCTTTATGCTCTGTTGTAAAGTGTCTTGAGATAACACTTGTTATGAATTGGTGCTATACAAATAAAGATTGATTGATTGATTGATTGACTGATTGATCAAATAACTGTGATGTATCCTTTTTAGTAGGAGGGTCGATAAAAACTCTTTCTAGGATTTCACATCCCAGAGCTGCTTCCTATTCTCTCTCTCTCTCTTCACTGACCTCAGTCTGAACCTGCTCGTGAATGAACTCAGTCTTAATCTTAATTGAAAAAATTGTCGCACATCCCTGCAGCATCCAAGTGAACGAGGGAGTAAAAATAGATGCAAATGAATTTATCAGTTGGTCGACCGATTTATGCAACCGTGAGCAGATCTGATTATCAAACATGGAGACTGATGCCAGAGGCAGCGAGTCACTGAGGATTTCTACGATAAGAGTATCTTTGTGCTGTTACTCCACAGACAGAGTGATTATTTTATTATATGACAGGATGAGATCAGCCGACTGTAACTCACTCTCAGCTTAAATCACTTCTTTATAAAAGTGGAGCCATTTTGAGACTCAGAAGGTTCAGCTGAAGTTGAAAATGTTTTCTGTCTCTGAGGATTCTAGGCTCGCAGACTCCTCGGTGTGAACTCTCTGTTGCACAAAGGTTTGTTTTTTTCAGGACGCTGTGATGATGAAACTGTCTGCTGCAGGAGTTTACCTTAATGCTGCGAACGTGGAGATTATGGAGTCTTTATTCACATAAATACCATGAAATGTTTGAGAGAAAGAAGCCTCAATACTATCACTCTCCTGTTGTCAAAAATAATGACATTTTTAAGCCTTTGCTGTAGTCGGGCTTTGGGTTTGCAGGATGTCCATCTGTCCATCTGTCCATCCATTCATCCGTCCCACATTTGTGTTCGCTCAAGAACATTTCCCATTTTTCTTCGGACTTTGCACAAATGTTCTCTCAAACTCAGCAACAAACTGATTCAATGTTAAGGTCATAACTTAAAGGGACTGTGAGGAGTTTCTAAGTAATTACAAAAAGTCTCACTTTTAGATATATGCCTGATGGAAATACACACTTTAAGATGAGTTTTATAGTATCAAAATAGGTTATCTATAAATGCTATTCCTTAGCTTTCCGGTTGGGTCGGACAGGGCTGGACTGGCCTGGATACTCAACTTCAGGAACAAGACAATTAAAACTAGAGCAAATTTATATTATTCAGACACGTCTTAAAGCACCGGGCTGTAAGCAGGGATATATAGCCGGCTACAAAACTACAATACTAAGTTTTCCAAAAATTGCTTGTTGTCAAACATGAAAAACTACCACTACGTAACTAGAAAGAGATACATTACCTCGTCGCTTTGCATCCTGTAAGTTGTTGAAAAAAGAAGTTGTAAAGCAATGCAGAGTTCTGAGGAAGGTCCGAGCTGCATTCATTAGCATCACAACAAACACATGCTTTGGCTTGTGGTGCAATCAAGTTGTAGTCAGAAGTAGGAATTTCCAGGTTCCGAGTAGGAAACTGCAACTGGGACGTCCCCCGAAGTCAGAATTTCCTACTGGGAACTCCGTGAAACCTCGTCACCCCTGAGTTGACAATCGAAGATGGATGCCCCCAGTGTGAACAGTTATTTAGCTCCTGTAATAATCCATTTATTTGCACTTCTGACCGGGGTGTGTCGCTCTAGATCAGCTGTATACATAGTATTGTTCGACTTATATTTACAAAAATGCTGCCATAGTGATAATCACATTCTTTATACAACAACACAGGACGTGCTAACAACAGCTAACAATAGCCTGGTAGATCAGCACGTTTTTTTTCCGACTTCAACTGGAACGCCGATAAGTCGGAGATGATGTCACTCCCATTTCTGAGGTTACTGGAACGCAGCATTACGACAGTCGCCGTGCGTGCTCATGGGTAGCAGAGTCTTTATGTCGCCGGAAACAGATTCTCCTCACAGTCCCTTTAAAAATCACGATCATTGCTCTACCATTGCACATCAGTCCACTCTGACTCAGAGACTGATGGATTTTAGAGGTCACTGGGAAAAGCCCAAGTTCATTTAGAGTCATCATCATGTTTGTGAATTCAACACCTAATGAACACTTTAAGGGAGGATCTACACACTTTGCACATAGGTCCACTCTGACATAAGGTCGATCTAATTAACTTTTGAAGGTCAAAGGTAGTGTCGTACTCAAGACCACACTATCCAAGACCAAGGCTGCGATTGAACAGTCCTTTTTTTTGCTTCGGAAGGTTCCTGACGGAGTGAAATCATCTGGAAGTAGTTCTTGATTAGAGCTGTTCGAATAGTTTAAATGCTTAGTAAAGGTGGCTCAGTGCTTCCTTTAGTAGCTCCTTTAGCAGATGATACATCTTTACGAAAGGAGAGATTTTTCTGTCCCACCATTCTCCACGGCAACAGGATTTATAAACAGTGTTATCCGACTGCTTCTGAATTCAATCGAATAATGACGAACAAATCACGCAGACCATGTGAGTTATCACTGCTGTTCCACGGCCTCCATGCTTCATTCCATTGTTTACATGGAAGGGCTTCGTACATCAGCTTGACGCATCAGAGGAAATAAACAGCCATGCAGCTCGTCTGCTGCTGATTAGACCTGGGTCTGCAGGCAGCGGGAAAAGAATCACTTGCTGATTGTAAGCGGGTTAACCCGCTTTGAAAAAACCTGCGCTGACCCGCTAATTTTAGTGTGAAAGCAGTATGATAAAGAAAACACTCACATGCACCGATACACATCATGCACACAGAAAACAGCTCTCCCTTCTTTTTTAATTTAGTCTATTTTTATTACATTTTCTTTTGTTTTGTTTTGTCGATCGGTTTCCCCCCCCAAAATGGTAAAACCAGTCTGCTTGTATGTTATGTAACCTGTCTTGTTATCTAATGGCCCTTTTCCACTGGCACGCCTTGGCCCTACTCTACTCGGCCCTACTCGATTTGCAGCGTGTTTCCACTAGCCTGGTTCCTCCTAAAACAAGCTAGTTTTAGTACCTACTCCAATCTGGTTCCAAGCGAGCTGAGTCGATACTAAAAGATGACGTCACCGACTGCCGGCCACTGATTGGTCAGACAATGCCGTCATCGATGAGTCATGAGCGTGACGGCCTAGCATGCTAGCGGTAGCTACCGTTAGCTTACCCTCATACGTCTTTTCTTTGCAGCTGGATTGCTCTCGTCCTCGGCTTCATTCTGTTGTATAGCTTCCAAAACTCTCCTGTGCTTCTCAAGGGGTATTTCTTCTTACCACCTGCAGCCTTCTTCTGCTTTCCTTTTTTACTCGGTTTGTGACAAAAAGCCACAGATTATTGTTTCGCGCTCAAAATGACGTCACCGCAGAGCCGCTCAGCTGCTTACAGCGACACTGCACCCCGTTGGACAGGCGACTGCAGCTAATGGAAAAGCAGCTCAAGGTGAATAGAGTAGAACCGCGTAGAGTAGAGTAGAGTAGGGCTAATGGAAAAGGGCCAATAGTCTCTGTCTGTATTGTCTGCTTTAGCAATAAAACAACAAAAAAAAAACATTATTGTAGACAGTAAAATAACTGCCAGCAGGTTGGTTGTACAATCTGAATATCATACTCAAGCGAATGACAGATGAGTGACTGGACAGGAGCTCTTCAGGGGAAAATTAGATTTCAAAAGTTTGTCTGAAAGTGTTGAAGCTCTTTAAATTTGACTGCGTGCATCTTTTGAATGTATGAGCTGAGCATCGATTCACAAAACAGTTTAAGGTAAAATAAACTGTCTATGATGCATATAGAAGTAGAAATAAGTTAAACTTTTGTTCTGTTTGCATAAATGTGTCCTCCCTCTCTTGCGAAAATGCTCCGCCTGTGCTTCCATAATCCAGAACATCCTGACACACCTCAGCATCAAACACGAACATTTCTGTAAAACATCTTTAAGTGAGCAACAGCTCTGCAGCTCCTGTCCCTGTCAGCATTTTTAGACCTTACATGGCATCACAGTGTGTCATTTTTCTCCATCTACGGCAAGACAAATCTCTGCAGCTCAGGTTTCACAGGTTCAACGAGGTCTGGATTCCCCCCCGCTGCTGTTGTGCTGTTGTTTTTCTGCCTTATTTGGGACGTTCAGCTTTGACCTGAGGATCATTTAAATACTGCCCCACCCTGTGAGCTTTGCCTCAGTGCAGCGACACAACACGTCCATGTTTGGTTTGATGAATTGTGTGTTCTTACCAAATAGAGTCACGCTGTACGAGAGAGACCACAGAGGAGATCAGCTGACTCTCCCTGAGTCTCATGTTTCAGAAAAAGCACCGCAGTGGTTTTACGTTACTGCACAGAATCACAATTTAGTTTCATTTAGTTTCCAAAACACAAATATTAACCTGTGGAGCATTTTAGCTCCACAGTGAAGGAAAATAAATTAAGTGAACTTTTGAATCTAAATATAAATGTTAAGTTTTCACTGTTTAAGCCTCTGCACTGAGGCTGGAGGAGTTTTAGGACTGTTCATTTATCCTTTTGAGGGACTTTCTGTTACTTCGCACAAATGTGTTCTCTAACTCAAGGGTATGCTGATAAGATTGTGAAGGTCATGGAGCTAAATGGTCATACTTTGCTTGTGAGAATGGTTTGGTGGCTGAGAAAGGTCGCAACAATGCAAATGCCACAGCAAATGCAAACATTACAACTAGTCTACATTAAGCTGCAACACTGTGGCATAAACCTACAACACTGTGGCATAAAGCCACTACAGTAGTGAAAAAACATCTTTTTTTAAGTCTTGCCTCAGTCCTGAATCCATGACAAGCAGATAGACTCTCTTCTTTTAACTGTGCGTCCAATAACAAGGAAGAGCAGGGCTCACCCATCGCTAACTAGCTTAGCTCAAACACTGGGAGTCAATGAGAAGTGTTAGCCTATCTCTGCCTGAAGTCTTCAGATAAACTCTTTAGCAACTCTCTTCTGTGGTTGTTGTGGCTTGTTTTCACCACCTTGTCATGTTATCTTCATATATTATCTTCGTCTACTCCTAAACAACGGCTTTGTTTGGTTCACTAGCTTATAAAAAATGTATCACAAATGAAGTATCTTAACCAGATTTGTTTTTTTTTTTTATTTTAATCAGGGGTTATTCAAGTTTTTATTCAAATTATAATTCTGTGTTTCAGATATTCTGTTAATGGAAGGAAAGCTGTTAAATTAAACCTTTTTAAACTCTAAAGGAAAATTCCTGTGACTAATTTTTAATATGTGTGATTGTGTCAAATTTTAAGGTTGTCCAAACACTTTTCCACTCCTGTAATCCTGGAAAAACAAACATAATTCGACTGATACAACTAAAATAATCATTGAATTTTCAGAGTCTTATGGTTTATATTATAGTCTGAAAAAGCAAATATGTTATTAGTCAAAGTTTTTATCATCACAGATTTATTCTTAGCTTCTTACCGTCTCTTGTTGTCGTATCGTGGAGTGTATCTTGGTTAATTGAGACAAATCGGATGTGCAGACTCTGTGAAACTACAGAACTGAGTGTGGAAGAGATCCACCATCATGTCCTTCAATTTGTGCATGACACAAGAAATTTATGGACATATGGGCAGTGCTGGATAAAGGGAGGAGAACATCTGAGGAAAACATTGGTCGTGTAAGACAAGCCTTTCCCTCCATTAACAGAATATCTGAAACACAAAATTTTAATGTGAATAAAAACTTTGAAATAAAACAAATCTGGTTAAGATGTCTCATAAACTGCCTTTGTGATCATTTTTAAATTGTAAAGAGACTATAAACTTATATGAAGCAGTAAACTGCTTGGGTATGTGTGTGTGTAGGTGTGAATGTATGTATGTCTAGGTGTGTCTATGTGCATATATACATATTAAAACATGCATAGTTGGGTGGATTGGATGGGATAGCATGCTCTGGGGTGGATGCTGCATGTGGAATATTAGGTTGGTTGGAGGGGAAAGTTCATATAAATGGCCTGGTGTGTGTGCATGGCACATTGATATCATGACTTAGATAAGAGCTCTAACAGTGTAAAAGTCCACAAAAAGTCGGGAACATTCCTTCATACTGCTCGTGCGCTGTAACCCAAGTGCTCTGTGCTGCTAACGTTCACCATTTACTCCTAACGACATCATTTAGCTCATGTTTATAGCCTACACAGTACTACTTCGCATTTCTATGATACACTTACGGGTGCCTCACGGAGCCGCAGCTGATAAACCAAAGGCAGACTCTGCAATAACTAGGAGAACAAGAAAAAGAACACAAGAAATCCCACATTCTGCTGACCTCTTGTGTCTGTCCACGGCTCCGTCGCTCACAGCAGAATGTGGGATTTCTGTTCTACGCTCCTAGTTATTGCAGAGTCATAAAAAAAAATATATATATATATGTATAGATATATATAGATATAGATATAGATATATATGTATATATCTATATATATCTATATCTATATCTATATCTATATCTATATCTATATATATATATATATATATATATCTATATCTATATCTATATATAGATATAGATATATCTATATATATATATGTATATATATATGTATAAATAATTTGTCCATTACTCTAAAGGGATTGCATCAATGTTCATAACTGTATGCCTCGTGTACGTGCCTCAAAGCATCGAGGTTGTGGGTTCAATCCCCGTACTGGTCAGGGGCATTTCTGTGTGAAGTTTGCATGTTCTTCCCGTGCATGTGTGGGTTCTCTCTGGGCACTCTGGCTTCCTCCCACAGACCAAAAACAAGCTCATTAGGTTGATTGGTGGCTCTAAATAATCCTTAGGTATGACTGTGAGAGTGAATGGTTGTCTATCTCTCTATGTGGCCCTGTGATTGACTGGTGACCAGTCCAAAATCTATGTAACCCCCTTTATTTATAATTCACAAATTATTTGATCACACCAAACTTTAAAACACCTAAAATTCAAGAAGGTTGTTGAATGCTTGAATAAATAAATATTTCACTGTGCTTTGACTTCAGGTGGGAATTCAAGTTTCTCTGTTTAAAAAAAAAGTTTTTATGCAAAGACACTTCAGTCTTTAATTTGTTTTGACGTAAAAGACATGTATGTGCAGTCTGAACATCTATCACTGTAACTGCTTTAAAGTCAGAGATAATATTCATGATTTTAAAAAAGTATTTAAGCTTCTTATAACGGCATCTCGATCCATGGACATATGAGACTATGATCATCACAAACACAACAAACTTAAAGCAGCACGACTGCCGAATGATTCAGAGACACCAGACTTTTTTTTATCAACTGTTTTATTAGCAAATGTAGAAAACAAAAATCCAACAGTGTACTGGTAATCAAAAAGAAACCGAACAACAGATTTATGCACTGATTTGTGAAAGAGGGGCCGATATAAATAACCTAACGGAGAAGAGAAGAGAGGGTTTGGAGTCTGTGTGTCAGTCCAGTTTAGTTTGGTCCAAAGAAGTCGACCACGCCGTTTCCTTTACGACCATCGAAGAAGAAGAAGTTCCTGTGAGGAGGGTCTCTTTGGGACAGAGCCTGAAAAACACAGGAGAGATGAACTGTTAAAATTTTTTTTTTTAATTTCACAAGGATGTTTCAAGCCTTTAGATCTACGCCCTGACCAGTGGACTTCCCAGGCATGATGTTAGTGAGAGGGAAGCACAAAGACCCACTGAGGGAGAGAAAGGACAGTGCCTTGCTTATGCAGCTCGACGATCTGACCACGTTCAAGAAGAGAAAGCTTCTTAGCTTTAGCCATCAGGAGGGCATGACCGTGTGAATGCCTGACAGAAAATGAAAATTTTGAGCAGATTTTGTCTTTAATAGCCTGTGGTCTTAAGCTTTTGATCAGCTGATAAACAGCCTATTTCAGTTTACTTGTTGTTTTCAATAAATGACTTTTTCAAAGTGCTTTTTGTCACACTCCCCTTTCTTGCTTTTGCATATTGTAGCTCTATTTAAAACCTCATTAAGGTCCAAATGTGCAAAATGCATATTCTAGCAATTTCTTAACTGGTCTTAAGATTTTGATCAGGTCTGTATTTATATGGGTCATGCCTGGTTGCGTATCACACCTTTTTAAGCTCAAATTGATTGTGTCAAATTTTAAGGGTGTCCAAACACTTTCCACTCCTGTAATCGTGGAAAAACAAACATAATTCTGCTGATAAACCTTAAATATCAGTGAATTTTCAGAGTTTCATAACACAGTCTGAAAAGCAAACGTCATTGGTCAAAGTTTTTATCATCACAGATTTATTCTTAGCTTCTTTCTGTCTCTTGTTGTTGTGGAGAAAAAACATTAGTCAGATTTTTTGTCAACAAAGTGAGCAGTGCTGTTGAGCTCCATGAGAGCTGCAGAGCATCCTGGGACATGTAGGCGCTGCCAGCACGGAGCATCAGAGGCTCAGCTTTCTGGGTCAGCGTGGCACCGAGGACTTAACCGATTACATCGATTACATAAAGCACAAACAATCACAGACATCCAGAGAAAACAGAGTTCAGACGTTCAGATTTCTTTGTTTGAGTGAAATCAGTCAGCTTAACCCGGCCAGACATCAGCCCCCCTGTTACAGCAGGTTTCATCATCACCTTCATCCTCCTCCTCATCATCATGGAGACGGTAAGTTGGCCTTGTGCTTTCCTGTCTGTCCCCTCCCTCCGACTCGCTCTTTATTTCCCTGAACTGAACTTTACCTCAGCCCGGGGTCGGCGCGCTCACGGCTGAATTCAGGTCACACGCCGAGGAAACTTCCAGCCTCCGACTGAGTGAATTAAAAAATGATGCTGCTTTTATCTGTGAGGTGAATCTGAACAATCACAGACGGTCTGCGAGGGGGAGACCGTGAACCCGCCCGTCGAGGTCAGGCTTCAAAGTCTTATTTTAGACCTTTTCAATAATTCAGCGAAAACAGTGGAGATAAACAAAGTCATGGTGACATCAGAGGGCGAGGATCTGCGGCCTGATGTTTAATTCATTTAAAACCGATAAATAATCACCAGAGCGGGCCGTGATTAATCAGCTGGTGTTACTGTCAGCCTGAGGTGGGGAAACAACATGAGGAGCACAGTCATGTTTTTATTAATAACCTTTATGATGTATTTATGCTCACTGTGAGGACTCTGCACCGTTTCCCCTCATGTAGATCAATAAATCCACAGTTTCATAAGAGATAAAGTTTAAACTGTAAAGCAGTGATCACCAACAGGCGCCCGGGTGCCACATCAGGCCCTTCAATGCTTTCCATCCGGCCCTGTGAGGATTATGATTATCTATTTAAAGATGCTGTGAGGAGTTTTTGAGTCTCACTTTTAGATATATGCCTGATCAAAATACACACCTTAAGATGAGTTTAATAGCATCAAAATAGGTTATCTGTAAATGCTATTCCTTAGCTTTGCAGTCGGGTTGGAATTTAAAAAGAAACTCATTATTTTTAATTTCAAACATTTGTCGTTTATTTGGGCGGCACGGTGGCGCAGCTGGTAGAGCACGTGCCTCACAGCAAGAATGTTACCGGTTCGATTCCGGGTCGGGAGGGGCTTTCTGTGTGAAGTTTGCATGTTCTTCCCGTGCATGCGTGGGTTCTCTCCGGGTACTCCGGCTTCCTCCCACAGACCAAAAAACATGCTCATGAGGTTAACTGGTAACTCTAAATTGTCCTTAGGTATGAGTGTGAGCGTGAATGGTTGTCTGTCTCTCTGTGGCCCTGCGATCGACTGGCGACCGATTCAGGGTGTACCCCGCCTCTCTCCCGATGATAGCTGGGATAGGCTCCAGCCCCCCGCAACCCCCAAAGGGATAGCCGGGTATAGAAAATGAATGAATGAATGAATGTCGTTTATTTATTTTATTTAAAGAGGACATATCATGCTTGTTTCTCCTTTTCACTATGCCAGACTAGGATGCCTGTAAAGCATTTCTGCCCTCAGTATAAGTCATTTAGTTCCTTCATTGCCACACAATAGCGTTCTCAAAATCCTCATTTTAAGCCACTATGAAGCTCTCGTTGAAACACTCGGTCTCAAGGCTGACCTAAAGTTACCTCGCAACGTCACAGCCCTTTGTGCTCCGATTGGTCAGTTCTATCGGGGGCTGAGCCAGCCTGTCCTTCTTCTTCTACTGTATTTTCTGGCAGGCTCAAAGCAGCAATCACAGATTGAGTCCCCCTACAGGCCAGAGCTGGTAATGAGTGAATGTGAGCTAGGGACCTATATACCCCTGCTGGTGGATGTGTTCCTCGGTGACGGTTTTGTGGCTAACAGACATCACAGGGGAGGAAGTGTTTTATCAGATTACTCCAATAAAAAGAAAGGTACCTCGTGTCGTCACGATGTTTGAAATCTCGTGGACATCTCGCAATGACCTATTTTCAGAGGCATCAAATCTCATTCTAGGATATCAGAAAAAATACAATTTCTCATTTTTTGAAAATTAAGGGGGTGTAAGGTCTTGTTTTCAAATTTATTATATTATATGTAAGTATTAAATCATGCATCAGCATGATATGTCTCCTTTAACTTATTAGTATTACCAAGCAGCACATTGGATATATTTTGGTTTTAAGTTTGTATAATGACAAATTTTTGGTTTAATAAACGTGCTAAACAAGCAAATAGTTTTACGCTGATCCCATACTGTACCAAAAATGTATATCCGTGACCCTAAAACCGAGGAACGTACCGAACCGTCATTTTTGTGTACCGTTACACCCCTAGTATTTACACATTTACTTTTCTTACCCTCTAGTATTTTCAAGTATTTTTTAATTAATTATTATTTTAGTTTTAGCTCCTGTGTTTCCTCATTTTTAATTCAAGATAGCGTTTCCTCAGTCCTCTGATTTAGCTCTAATTCTGTTTTCTGTCAGAATTTCCTCTTTTATGTCTTTGTGTGTTTGAGTAAGTGAGTGCGTATATTGAATGTGAATTAGGGGACTGGGGTTGCGGGGGTCTTATGTTTTCATTTTATGCAATTATGCAATTTTCTGCTTTTTATTTCAGTTATTGTTATTTCACTTGATCTTTTTTCCCATATAAAGCACTTTGTATTACAAAGTCCTGTATGAAAAGTGCTACACAAATAAAGTTTGATTGATTGACATGTCACACAGTGTTGTATTTTTATTGTCTATCCAGACTTGTAGCCATATTACTATTGTTATTTGCTTGTTTTGTTTGTTTGTATGTTTACTATTTTTCTATTAAAATTCAATAAACCATTAAAAAAACAGACTCTGCTTTAACTTTTGACATCCACTTAAGCAAAATAAAAACCCCAGATAAGAGCGGGACTTCCTTTGCGGGTCACTGAGTGTGTGGCCGACATAAAGACTCTTTTTCCCAGCATATGAAAAATGCCTCATCAGTTCAGCTTCTCACTTCATTCTGAGGGAAATCTTAACATACAGACTCTGTAAGTCCAACTATTCAGATCAAGCAGACTGATTTTACACGCTCTAAAATGTTTATCTAACCGTGCTCCATCAATGGGGTTTTTATTTCCCTCCTGCTGTCACACTGAAAATCGTCCCCACACCGAGCGAGCCGACTCTCTGAAGCTGACCCAGAAACCAGCCGAGCGACCACCTGTCAGCTGACTGAGCCGCTCGCACACCAGACTGGAGCTCGTATTCTACAGCAGAGAGACAATCATAACACGCCTCACAGTCCAGAGCTCTGCCTTCAGTCTGTTTGTTATATCAGAGCTTTATTTCCTCTTTAGGAATCTCACTGATGCTCTTACCTTCACCACTTCCTGTCCCAGAACTCCTCCGACCACAGCGCACACTGGAGACATCTCTGAGAAGCAGAAGCTGCAGAGAGGAGGATGGGAGTGAAATAAAATAATCGATTATACACAGAAGCTGATGGAAACACACGTGACGGTGGTGATGAGACCATTTTATGAGTCTCAATGAAGCAGAGAGTTCAGTGTAATCTAAAGTCTTTCGGGAAGGAGATTATTCCGGGTTTTCTGATCATCATTTATTGTGTAAGACTGCAGACTAAGTGAGAAAAAAGCACAAACAAGAAAGTAGGGGATATTGATCCAATACGACAGGGCTGTTCAGTTAGAAATTCAGACGGGCCAGATTTTCAGACTAAGGACTAGGGCTGGGTATCGATTCAGATTTTCTGGATCGATTCGATTCGATATTACCAGGTCTCAAATCGATTCGATTCACGGTATAATAAGATATTTATTCAGTCTGGGATATCTCAGTTAAAATAATACTGTAAACTTAAAAAGTGACTTTTGACCCGCTGAATTACTTAAATTGTTTTTACATTAATAAATGAACCCAAAGCAGTTACATTAATGTTATATTAATGATATACATTAATGTGTATTCTACATATTACTTGTTTTCTGGCCAACTCGTCTTTTCCTTCGTGCCTGTAAAATCCGAAATACGTCCATTTCAGCCTTTAAACTCTCCGGTGGTGCCCATATCGTGCTATTTGCTTCTGCCGTGTTTGTTTGATTACTTGCAGTAACATCTCACGAGATCTTGTTCAGTAGAAAGCAGCGCTAAACGCTGATCACGCAATACTAGCTGGGTTGATACCACAGGCTGCTTCTCTGCACGTCAAAGAAGAAAAAACTACCCAAGTTAAAAGATCCATCTTCAGATTTTATGGACCGGTTATGACCCATTGAAAGGGAAATTGATTAAAATCTATTTGATTGATTTTTTAAACCCAGCCCGACTTAGGACATGAGCTGGGCCGGACATTTTTGGCAGACAGTGAGCGAATTTAACCACGTAAAAGAAACAAAAAAAGAAAACAAACATACTGGATGTTTATTCATTTATTGCCACATCCAAAAGGGCATAAGCTCAATAAAGAGCAGCACTTTAACTAAACTTCTGCTGACATACTGTTCCTTTAAATGTATCACTTCATCCAGATAACTTCAACATGAAAAAGGTAAATACAAGCACATATTAAGGTGTATGAACATAAAAAAGTGCAGATTAAAAACAATATCTCTTGGTTAATTTTTAAAGTGCATTAAAAGTAATTTGATCAACAGCAACTTTTCAGAACGTGTTGCATTCAATGTCTGAAATAATGTTGGAATTTCTGTAAGACCTTGTCAGTGTTTCTAAAAGTTTATCCTGTTTTTCCCGCCTGGCCTCAGTCCCCTCGGGCTGCTAATTGAATATGATATCAGCAGGAATTATACAGACCTTTATTACTTATTTCTAAGTATGGACTGTAAGAAAAGGCTTGATCAAGTGAGATTACTTAAACAGTAGGGCTGGGATGGTACGCCTTTCCCCCGATTTGATTTTTTAGATGCAGATTCAATTGCGATTCTACCATATAGTGTATTTTTGCAATCTTTATTTAGCTTTTTTAACACCAGTGACAAAGATGAATAATTGTGATGCCCACAGACTATACCAGGAAAAATACACATCACATGTGAGTCTGTTTTTAGGATTTATTCAGAAATATATTTTAACCAGCTGTTCATACTCTCTCTTCAAAATACTGGACTGCATTCAAAAGTGGCTTATTAACACAGACTAACATGAAGCATTTAAATTTGGAAAAAAAAGATTTTTGAACAAAAAATCAATTTAAAAATCATCAAACAACAAATCCTGATACTTTTTTCTTCCACCCATATCAAACAGAGAACATTACTCAGCAATAGCAGGTATCAGAAAACTGACCCATTTGTTATTAACCAATGGGTTCAACAAATTTTAACCTTAAACATAAGAATGTGCTACAATAACTAAAATAAATAAAAAACAAATTATAAGACCCTGAAAAGTAACCTCATTAAATCCCATAAAAACACAAACATATACTTTTAAATTGCAAAATAATCACTGTGTTTAACTTAAACATAAGCATATTCTAAGATTAAATAAAATAAATAAAACATACATTAAAAGGGACTGCTTGTATTGAAGTGCTGCTATCGGAGATTTTAGATGCAGGCCACTATAATCCGATAATTGTTTTTTTTATTTTTTGCTGTTATCGGACTGATATCCAATATCAATATCGGATCAGGACATTCCTGATAATACTCATAGTTATATCTCTACTTTACAGTTATTAAGGAAGTGTGGTCCAGATTTAATAAAACTGCAACTGAAGCTGTTAGCATCTATGCAGTCAGACACTGAATCAGGTGGATCCAGCTGCTGCCCAAGGTGAACTTTGTTCTGCATGCCGTACAAATCAAGGACATCCTGTCTCATCAGAGGCAGTGACGGGGCAGACGGGGGACAGAAAATGCGGCTAAATGTTCAACAAAAATGACACTTAACACCAAACCAGAGAGGAAACACCTGCACTGAAATCTTTCTCACACAGAAAATCAACAAGGACTGATGAAGGATTTGGATCAATAAGCTGAACTGATAATGGCACTGCTGTCAGTAAAATTATATTAATTCCCTCTCTCGCTGTATCACAGTTTGTCCATGTAACTGCTTCAATTAAAATCTTATGTATCATAGGAGGTACCAACTTTACTGGATTTCCTGCTTTAAAATTAGAGATGAGACTGAATCCTGCTCCACAAAGTTTTTCAGAGTCCAAAAAACAGTAATTTTCCGATTAATAAAGCTGCTGAGGAAAGAAATGGAGGTTTTGTCGACTCGTTCAAAAACATTAAAATCAGTCAAATTACACTCTAGGGCTGTAATCAACCAAAGAAATTGTTGGTCGACTAAAACATAGCTATTGTCGACCAAAAATCGACCAATCGACCCCCCCCGCCCCTGCCGTGTTTCTCCCCTGTGTGTGCCTCCTTCCCTCCTTTCTTTCTCTTAACCCAAGACTCTTTGCTTTTCAGTCTTCGTCAATGAAATAGGCAGTCACTGTCATATAGGACTCCATCCAAAGAGACGCACACATCTGTTATCTTTATCTATTAACTCGGAAGCTTTCTCTTTTTTCTCCCTCGTATTTTGCCGTTAGAGCATGCATAATTGTGAGGCGCGCTGGCACTGAATATCCAGAAAAACATTCGAACCTGGATATTCATGGGACTCTTTTAGTGTTCCCACACAGAGTTTCATATTAACCATGTTGTTCACTACAACTGACACTTTTTCTGCTGGAACTGAAGGCATCGCCAACCTATAATCGCGCAGCGATGTTTCTCCCCTGTGTGAGGCATAAAATCCAGCGCGGACTCGGTGAGGGATGCCGCTGTTGCAGCGGGCAGAGCGCATGCAGCTATAGAACGAATAAACGATTATTAGACTAGAATATTGAAATGTTCTTAAATAAAATATTGAAATGAACAATAAATACATTAAAATGGTGTTCTGAGACATGATGGGGGTGCTCAGAAAATACCCCCATTTCACTTGATACGTTTCTCCTGATGAAATGAACTGCAGGGGAAAAAAATTAATTGACATATTTGGTCGACCAATCAGAATTTTGGTCGACCGAGCACGCATCGACCAATTAGTCAACCAGTCGACTTGGACTTTACAGCCCTATTACACTCGAGCCTCTAGAGTCAGGATCTCCTACAGTGAAGTCCAGAGAACGGAGAAGATGTTTCATACCTCACAAACTCGTCACTCAGGAGGTCGCTGCGCACCGCCAGAGTCTCCAGGACGTCGTCGCGGATCTGTTTCAGAAGCTCGCTGTCCTGCTCAAAGGACTGAGGGTCGGGGTCCCGGCCTTTGTCTGTGCGAAACTTCAGCAGGACTGTGAGGAAACAGGAACAGAGGAGATGTTTAGATCAGTGACAGAGGCTGGAGACAGGTTTGACACACTGGAGTTTTCGCTAATGGCATTTTCACACCAAACAAAAAATGTTCAAATATTTCACACATTATTTTTCTAATTTGCTGTTTTTCAAAGCAAGCTTTACACCAGCAACGTTATATCGCAGAGGAAAATTACAGCTTTTATTGTTTTGGGCCAAGGTCGATTTTTCCAAAGTTTCGTTTGCAATGAGTAAAGACATCAAACCAATCAAAACGCTCATTGTTGACACGTCACATAGTCCTGGAGCACCAATTAGTTTAGGATGAGCAACTCTGATTATCAAGAGGGCTGCACTGTCACACACTATATATTAAAAAGGGATTCAGAAGAAAAAAAAGAGGAGAAAGTGAAAAAAAAAATATTTTATTTGTATTTTTGTTGGTTGACTGTTCATGTCAATAGGCATACCCAATAAAATGAGATATGTGTGAAAGAATAATGATATTATGTTTTGATGTATTTATAGAAAGACACATTTGATGCCCACTTTAAAGAAACACTTTCCCTCCTTTTTTTTCTTTCTTTATTTTCTTTTGATATATATTTTCAGGTTTCCTCTTTATATGGGTGAAGATGTTGCCATGAATTTTGATATTATTTTTTTATACTACATGTTTGCCAAATTGTAAATATTTCTGACAAAGTTATAACTGTTTAAACATTTGAGATGTAGAAATATTATAAACTGAATAAAAAAGGGTTATACCAACATTAATATATACTCTCTCAAACACAATGAAAAAAATTACAATTTATCGAGAATGACACAAAGCCAATTCAAGCCTTTTTTAGAAATAAAACACTCTTTCCAAATAAACCTTTTACTTATATTTTATTTTTAAAGGCAACAGAAAGCAAAGTGAGTTCATCAATGACTTGAAAAGCAAAGACTTACCAGCGATCTGAGGTTAGTAGAAATATTTTACCAGCCTAATTTTATTTTTGCCAATTTTTACTACTCCTTATGTCACATTTGTTTTGAGTTTTATATTTTACTCCTTAACTTTCATTATTTCATCTACTTTTTATATTTTACTCTGCATTAGAGACCAAGTACATTTTTACTTCATTTTTTTCTGTTTGATTTTTGTTCACTAACGAGATAGGAGGATAAACAATTCAAGCTTTTCCAGGGCATTTTACTTTTTTCTCTCATTTTCCACGACTGGAAACCCTGACATTCTGCAAACTGGCCACAGCCTGGATTTGACTCATGAGATATGTAAACTATATTTCCAAAAGTATTCGCTCACCTGCCTTGACTCTAATATGAACTTAAGTGACATCCCATTCCTAACCCATAGGGTTCAATCTGACGTCGGTCCACCCTTTGCAGCTATAACAGCTTCAACTCTTCTGGGAAGGCTGTCCACAAGGTTTAGGAGTGTTTATGGGAATTTTTGGCCAATCTTCCAGAAGAGCATTTGTGAGGTCACACACTGATGTTGGACGAGAAGGCCTGGCTCTCAGTCTCTGCTCTAATTCATCTCAAAGGTGTTCTATCAGGTTGAGGTCAGGACACTGTGCAGGCCAGTCAAGTTCATCCACACCAGACTCTGTCATCCATGTCTTTATGGACCTGCTTTGTGCTCTGGTGCACAGTCATGTTGGAAGAGGAAGGGGCCAGCTCCAAACTGTTCCCACAAAGTTGGAGCATGGAATTGTCCAAAATGTCTTGGTGTGCTGAAGCATTCAGAGTTCCTTTGACTGGAACTAAGGGGCCAAGCCCAGCTCCTGAAAAACACCCCCACACCATAATCCCCCCTCCACCAAACTTTACACTTGGCACAATGCAGTCTGACAAGTATGGTTCTCCTGGCAACAGCCAAACCCAGACTGGTCCATCAGATTATCAGATGGAGAAGCGTGATTGGTCACTCCAGAGAACGCGTCTCCACTGCTCTAGAGTCCAGTAGCGGCGTGCTTTACACCACTGCATCCACGCTTTGCATTGCACTTGGTGATGTGAGGCTTGGATGCAGCTGCTCGGCCATGGAAACCCATCCATGAAGCTCTCTGCACTGTTCTTGAGCTAATCTGAAGGCCACATGAAGTTTGGAGGTCTGTAGTGATTGACTCTGCAGAAAGTTGGCGACCTCTTCTCACTATGCGTCTCAGCATCCGCTGACCCCGCTCCGTCAGTTTACGTGGCCTACCACTTGGTGGCTGAGTTGCTGTGGTTCCCAAACACTTCCACGTTGTTATAATCCAGCTGACAGTTGACTGTGGAATATTTAGGAGTGAGGAAATGTCACGACTGGATTTGTTGCTCAGGTGGCATCCTATCACAGTTCCTCCTGAGAGCGACCCATTCTTTCACTAATGTTTGTAAAAGCAGTCTGCATGCCTAGGTGATGATTTTATACACCTGTGGCCACGGAAGTGACTGGAACACCTGATTCTGATTATTTGGATGGGTGAGCAAATACTTCTGTCAATATACTGTATGTGGTCGTGTTTGGTTTTTAACCGCTCGGCTAAACCAGCGCCGATGGCTCATAATTTCATCATCGGTGACCTCAGGTAGCAGCTCGTGGAAAGACTTCTCTCTCTGAGTCTAGATAAGATCAGGTGAGGTTGCACCATCAAACATTTTATACGATAAACCTTCAGTAATCCAGCTCAAATTGAGACGTACATGTTTGAACATGTTCACACGCTGCACACGCACACCGGCACGTGCTCAGTAAGGAAACATCTTTCCGGTTTTGGCTGCAGGGTCGACTGAGAAATCAGAAACATGCTCTTTATTTGGTCACGAGATTTCACACAGCAACAGACTTCTCAAACTCTGGCACACACATCAACACCTCGCCCACGAGTTTCCTGTTCGTCCATTAACTCCGACCGCAACAGGAAGTCCTCCCACGGCCATTTCCACCAGCGTGGCACATGAATTAGTGAAGTGCATCACCTCGGCGCCCTGGCTCTGCCCTTTATCACTCACACTTTGTTGGGAGAAAGTCACAGGCTGGCACAAACGCTCAGAGTTTCATCATGACAGAGTCTAATAACGAGCATGTGGAAGGAACAACGGCTCGTCTGTGAGCCCACACAGGTAGAAATAAGCAGAGGAAATATTTCAGTCGTCCATTTGTGATGAAACCTGCAGCAGAAAGTCAAATATTTCCACACCAAGGATCCTTCACGACCGAAGCAGCTGTGATTAGATATATTCCTGATTTGTCCTCCTTTCTACAAATAACTCTGATTAAGTCTGAAACATTTAAGTCTAGTTTTTATTTGTTGATGAAAATGCCAGTTAATTTAGTTTGAGTTTTTATCCATGTGATTTGTTTTTATTAGTTACTGTCAAGTTTTCATCAGGGGAAAAAAGGTTGTTGACAAAAACTATGATGAAAATAATGAGTCAACAACGTTAACACTGCAGCCAGCAAAAGCATTTAAACTAGGGCTGTCACTTTAATGCATTAATTAGATTAATTAATTACAACACAAATTAATGCGTTATAAAAATTAATCGCAGGATTAATGATAGCACACAAACATTTTGATATTGGCCATGTGAGTGTCAGTGGCACGTCACTTCACACATGCGTCTCTAGTCAAACCAAACAAAGCCCAGGTGACAACAGGAACGGCATATTTAAGACTTAGTCTTATTTTATTTTTGAATTTATTCATCTATATTTGTACTGAATTCTTTAATAATGCATCAGGCCTAATTGTTTTGCTGGATGCCCTCGACCTTTTTCTTATTTTGAATTTGATTTATGAAACACACTTAAAGTGTAATTTGAGTTGCCTGATTGAGTTTAGAATTTTCTGGACAAGTTGCCCTGACTTTGGTTTTATTTAGTCACCAATAAAAATGTGGATTTACAAATCTTCACTTCTTAGTGTATTCATTTGATTAGTCCTGCACTACAATTTTATAATATCCTAGAATTCAAATTCTTTATTTGGGTACTTTAAGCAGATATGAGATTAAAATGCAATTCATTAAATTAATTATAAATCCGGTAATTAATTAGATTAATTTTTTAACAATCTGACAGCACTAGTTTAAATGTTTTTTCAAGTTTTGACTCAAAGTCATTTAAAATGTCAAGACTTGTAAAATAAAGTTTTTACTTTTGAACTTTTGAATTACACGTGAGAGAATTGTTTAAATAATAGACACATTTCTGATTTAGCTACAAGACATCAAAATTCGTCAACATGTTTACCCGCAGGTTCATGTTTATGGTTTGGTTGGATTTGTTGCCATGTTTTAACTCTTCGTTCCTCTGAAACAGACCGTAATGCTCCAGCTGCAGCTCTCTGGCAGACGCTGTGGTCCTCCATCTGTTGGTCGTATCAGATTTAACAGCCTGTGCTCAAAATATCGATACAGCAAAATATCGTCATGCATAGGGATGTATACCGCGGACCGGTACTTTAATGTACCGGTCCCTAATTGGGCCGGTACCTGAATACCGTTAAGAATTTGGAAAAACGGTACTGTTATCGGTACTTGAACGTCTCTTCAACTGTCCTGTAGTTATGACACTACTGCCGTCGACAGGTGATGACAAAGCTGGCTCAAGCATGTCGGTGAGGGCTAAGTGCTCGAAGGTTTGGGCTCACTTTAGCAAAGTTGATGAAAACTCGGCCCGATGCAATCTTTGTCAGAGAGAAGTTGCGTCCAAGGGGGGAAATCCTAGCAACATCACCAAACACTTGGAGCACCCGCATGGTATAAAGCTAAAGGAGTGCGGGCTGTTTGATTGCCATAGTAACATGAGTAGAGTTAGCAGCCCGGCTAACACTAAAGACTGCAGCACCGTGGCAGCAGCACCCGGTTTTGTTTCTGCTATGTTAAGTCATGGTAAGTTTTTTGTCTAGTTTGTAGTCATCATTACAGCATCGATTTTAGCACCACAACATATCTGGGTCTGTCTGTACATGCAGTCTGTTGGGCGGCATGAAGGGGTTTTGCCAACTCCTTAGCTTTCTTTTTTCCTCTAAAAGGCATTTGTAATGCATTACTTCTGTTCTATCGAAGCTTTATTATTACCAGGTGGTAGTAAAAAGAAGGTTGAATCTTTTAATATCTTGTGAAGTCTTTATTTTTTTACACAAAATTACGTGTTGTAGTATCAATAACAGTATCGATAAGTATCGATACCAATAAGGAGTATCAGTATCTGTATTGATAAAATCATAGTGATATACATCCCTAGTCATGCACTTCTTGGGGATACGTGTATCGATACAGATTCTACAGAATCGATTCGGCCTCAATGTTTGAACAGTTGTTGTAAAAACACTTTGGGTAATGTTAACAATGACACTGTTCAAAGTAGAAGCCAAGCTACACGATAAAACACATGTTCCAAATTTAAACTTTAAGGTACAGTGTGTATTATTAAATGCTATCTAAAGTAACAGACTTGGTAAAAAATAGAATAGATTACTTAAAATTATATTTAAATTAGTTTCTAATCAGCTTTAAATAATTCATGTTTTGTTTTCGTTACCTTAGAATAAGTCATTTATATCTACATAGGAGCGGGTCCTCTCTTATGGTGGCTTCCATCTTGCATCACCATCTTTTCTACCGTAACTCAGAACGGACAAACTAAACGCTTTCACGATTTTTTGTTGACGCCTACCGGAAATGCACAGTTATGAAATAGACGAAGAAGAAGAGAGTGATTACCAAGCAGCTGTGCTAATACAAACAAACATGGAGGACCACTTGTACAATTTGCCATCAGTGGAGCGTGAATCTTTGTCAAAGAAACGAAAACGTGACGAAGCCAAACACAATCAGGACAGAAAAACAAAAAAAAACAGGGTCAACATCGGCGCTGCCTTTCCCAGATGGAAGTCCCTGAAGGATAAGTTTGCAGACAGATGCCAAAGTTGCCTGTTTTTTGCTGGACAGGTCAGACTAAGTGTCGAATTTTACTCTTATATGGAGCTGAATTTATTTGTTTACTTTCGGGAGAAGTCGGAGGAACACGCAGAGAATGTATCTGCTATGAGAGGCTTATTTCACGGCCCCAAGCATTTTGAAATGATTGTCTCTTCCAAACGACCGGTGTAAGCGTTAGCAAGACTGAAAGACAATAGGGAGACAACGTCGTGCTAAAACTCCACGATTTATTCATTTTCTGAGGCAGTATGACAAAACATAGGCTGATAACTAAGCTAAAAACACTTTTTGTCCTTGGAAGGCCACCGTAGCTCCGGAGGTTCTCCGACAGGGAGGGAGGAGTGCCGGATTGCTGCAATCTCAAACCTCACCTTTAGATGCCGCTAAAAACTACACACTGTACCTTTAAGTCTGCGATCTTTGGGGACCTGAATTATTTTTAATTATATTTATTATAATATTTTTTTAATTATTTAAAACTCATGCTTGTTGTTTTGTTCTTGTAATAAAACAAAAGTTGCTGGGAATTCTGTGAAATGCGTAGTCAATGTTCACAATTTATGTGTATCGGGATTCATATCGTATCGTATTGTGCTGCTAACATTGTGCATCCCTCATGATAATGTGCTTTAATTTATATTTAATCAAACACATGAACAGATATTTACGGAGAGACCAAATCCTTTTGTCTTACTGGCCTGATTTTGCCTCGTCTGGCTGTGAGAATAATAAATATGAAATTAAAATCAATCTTTAGACTCAGACCGTCACACCCTCTGTGGTTCTGATTGCATAACTGTTCCTAGTGAGACAGGAAGCAGTTGTAACAGAGGAAGAGCCACTTCCTCATCGGTCGCCTCAAATCAACAACCGCTGGCTCCAATTATAGAAGCAGAATAGGAATAATAAACCTCCTCCTGTGTCTCACTTACTCTATAAAAAAGTCATCTTGATGCTTTTTTCCACTCAGACATTATCTCGATACCCCTCCCCGTCCTCCTAAAGCGGAGCGAGGCTGCTCCGTGGGGGAGGGATCAGGCTGGAGGTCCATGAGGAGATACAACAGAAACAAACAGTAGGTGGAAATAAATACACCCCTCCACCAATTTCACACTTAGCTGACCATCCATTGAAGCGGGTGGAGGATTTTTTCCTATAACTCGCCTCAATATTTGACTCCAGCCTCTGTTTTCAATTTCTCTCCTCCACCTCGTCTGTTTCCTGACGATGCTCTATTAGGTCAAGAAGAGGTGATCACCGCCTCTCGAACAATCATCCTCCCTCTTTATCAACACCACACAAAACATGACCAGGACGGGCGTCAGCGGCTTCACTGCAACAGACTTAACCACGAGCTACGGCCACGCAGAGTCTCTTAAGCAGGTATAAACAGCTCGCCAGTAACACGAACGTCACCACTTCAGAACCAGACAAATATATCCTGGGTCACATCTTACATAACAGATTAACCCTTTAACTCCCTGCTTAACTGTTTGGAAAAGGCTCAGTAAATTCAAGAATATTTAATGTGTTAAAAAACATAACATTTCATTGTTTGTTTCCGACAATGTTTTACAGGGTTCCCACTCTTTTCTAGAAATCATTTTCCAGGACTTTTCAAGGAAATTTTCCAGGACTTTTGCCAGTGTCACATAACCAACTGAAGTAACATTGTTACTGTGGGCAGTTTTCGGTAACATTTTATTTTAGAGGTCCGCAAATTTCATCGCACTTAGGTAATAATTAGACAAAGTTTTTCTTATTTCTTTGAAATTACCCCCAAAATTTCAAGAGAATTTGGTGAAAATTAGCACATAACTTCTTTAAAATATTGTCCAAATTTATTGTTGCAAGTCAGAATTGGTAGGTTACTGTTTTTTTGTAGTTTCTTGAAATTTACTCTGAATTGCAAGGTAAGAAGGTGACGATTAGCAAATAATTTATCTGAAATTAAATCACAACCACCACAAAATGTTTTGGTCTATAATTATAGGCCTAATCATAAAGGCATATCATTCATCTCTATTTTGCATGTGATCTCAATTACGCATATCAACAAACTCTGCACTAAAGAACTTGGTGAAATTAAATAACAAATAGCCAACTAACAACTGCTTATTGGGAAAATGAATTATTCACTCAAAGATGTAGTCAGAGATCTTTTAATCTTCTAATCAAATGCAGTATTTGTGAAATTCACCGTATTTCTCCTCTCCATCCACAAGATGTCACCACTGACAGCATGGTCTCAATACACAGCCTTGACTCTGAATTTCAGCAGGTAAATACTGTGGCTCGGACTGAGTTACCAAAACAAAGTAAACCCCCCACGTCCAGGGGGCGATCATACTCATGCGCAGATCAGACAGAAGAGGGAGGGGGAGTCGCAGTTTGCATAGCGTGCGCAGTTAGCGTAAGAGAGAGATACAATATGTGCAGTAGCAATGGCTGAAAACAGCCCAAAGAAAGAGGCCAGAGGAGTGAAAAGTGGAAAAGATGGGCTATGACCAAAAGAGCAAAGAGCCGGATCAACATTGGTGTTGCTTTCCGACGGTGGAGGGAACTCCGCCAATTGAAAGACCTAAAAACGGACGCGGATGTCACCGTCCGTCTGCTGGATAGGTAAGCTAAGCAACATTAGCTTTGTGGTGCTTCACATAACAGTAGCAGCCATCAGGCATTCATCTTATTGTCTAATCTGCCAGAATGTACTGTTGTTGTGATGTTATCAATATTGGCAGTCAAGTTGTCTGACCAGTCGGGGTTTCCTTAGCTACGTCAGCTACGCAGTTTCTACGGCCGTTTCCATGACGATGCACATCCATCAACTTTCGGGAGGCGGGTCTAAATTCGAATATAAACAAACCCTCCACTCGTCTTCTCCCACATTGCTGACTACACCTTTGACATTTCAAAGCTAATTATCCTAAGAAAAAATGAACCTAACTTCTGTGTTCAAGAACCAAGCAGCTATTTATCACCTGCTTCTCTGGAAATAGCAGAAATGTTGGGATACTTCTAAAAACATTTTTGTGGTGGGTTGTGATTTAATTTCAGATAAATTATTTGCTAATCGTCACCTTCTTACCTTGAAATTTGGAGTACATTTCAAAGAAACTGGAAAAAAAACAGTAACCTACCAATTCTGACTTGCGACAATTAATTTGGACAATATTTTAAAGAAGTCATGTGCTAATTTTCACCAAATTCTCTTGAAATTTTGGGGGTAATTTCAAAGAAATAAGAAAAAACTTTGTCTAATTATTACTCAAGTGCGATGAAATTTGAGGACCTCTAAAGTAAAGTGTTAAGCAGTTTTCATTTCTAGTTAGCCTTCTAAAAAACAAGATTAGAGGTCGATGAACAATATCTCTAGCTATTCATCATACTGATCTTAGAATTTCTTTGTTTCATACTCTCCAACACGATACGTATTTGTTAATCTTTATTTACTCTGCTTCTTTTTGAATAGATTTTGTTAATTTAGCATAATTTTTATTTTGTCATTTTTTATTATTTCTTTTTGTCCCCATTGTTTTAAGTTTTTATATTTTTATGCCTTAACTTGCATCATTTTCCCTACTCACATTTTCTGGCTACGTGTACATTAGTTACCAAAGACATTTTTACTTCATTTCCTATGTTTCAAGCTAGAAGGAAGACAAATTATTTTCCAGGACAATTTAAGCTTTTCCAGGACATTTCACTTTTTTCCTCATTTTCCAATTGTTTTCCATTACTGGAAAATTGGGCAATGATTTTCCAGGTTTTCCAGGACGCGTGGGAACCCTGTTTAAGGACACAGAAAAAACTACAAAAACCCCAAAAGAACAGATATTTTATTTGTCTTATAATTAAAAAGCCTAAAGCTACTATTAGCGTAATTACTTTAAATACTCGACCATTTACTGATTTGAGCATGTACAGTGGGTACAGAAAGTATTCAGACCCCCTTAAATTTTTCACATTTTGTTATATAGCAGCCATTTCCTAAATCATTTTGATTTATTTTTCCTCATTAATGTACACAAAAGCACCCTATATTGACAAACAAACAACAGAATTGTGGAAATTTTTCAAGATTTTTCAAAAAAGGAAAATTTGAAATATCACATGGTCATAAGTTTTCAGACCCTTTACTGTGACACTTGTTTTCTTCATTAATACATTTTTTAATTTGTTCTCCACCTTTCAATGTCCCATGTTTGATGCTCCCTGGCAAAGTCTAAACGGACAGTTTTGTGGCCTTGAAGGAGACGAGGTCTTTGAATTTGTTTTTTGTTTTTGAAACCCTTTTCCCGCAGATGCTGTCTGATGGTTATTGCGCTGCAGTTGGCACCAGTAAGGGCCTTAATTTGGGTCGAGGACCGCCCTGTGTCTTGACGGACAGCCAATCAGATCCTCTGGCTCAGCGCAGGTGTAATTTTTTTTGGGTCTACCACTTGACTTTTTTGTTCCATAATGCTCAGGATCATTCAAAACATTTAGAATGACTGTCTTACTGCGTCCAACCTCAGCAGCAATGGCACGCTGCGAGAGGCCTTGCTTATGCAGCTCGACGATCCGACCACGTTCAAGAAGAGAAAGCTTCTTAGCTTTAGCCATCAGGAGGGCATGACCGTGTGAATGCCTGACAGAAAATGAACATTTTGAGCAGATTTTGGCTTTAATAGCCTGTGGACTAAAACTTTTGATCAGCTCATAAACAGCCTATTTCAGATACTTTCAATAAATGACTTTTTCAAAGTGCTTTTTGTCACACTCCCCCTTCTTGTTTTTGCATATTGTAGCTCTATTTAAAACCTCATTAAGGTCCAAATGTGCAAAATGCATATTCTAGCAATTTTTCAACTGGTCTTAAGATTTTGATCAGGTCTGTATATATATATACACAAACTGTTATTCTTCAAGAACATTTTTCTGTGCTTGCCAAACTTAATTTGATCTGATTTAAGTTATTTTTATTGATATTTTATTTACAAACATTTTCTAACTGATTGTGTCCCAAATATTTGTTCATTTTTATGTCATCGTGTATTCACCTGTCTGCTTTTAAAACTTTTCAATCCCACACCAAAAAAAGTTTCTGGTTTGTTTGTTTTCTCTGTTCCCTGAAGTGTTACGGGAATCAAACTATGATTTGATTTGTTCTGTTTTTAAAACATTAAATAACTCTGAATGTACTGATGCCCTCTGCAAAACAGTTGAGCTGAAACTGTTTTTTTTATTTTTATGCATCTTTAAACTGAAATATTAAACAGATACAGAATGGAAAAACAAAGAGAAAATCAGTAACATCAGGGGTATGTGTATCCAGTGATGTGTCATTTTGTCTTTGTTTTGAAATTTGTTGTTATTGCTATTATTTGTCTAAGGTTGCTGTTGCATTTGTTGCTAAAATTTAAGTAAGACTTTTTTAAGATGAAAAAGGGGTGGGACTAGATAAGTTCATTACTTCTTCCTACACCCTTTTTCGAACTGAATCTGTTATATTTTCTTGCAAAGATTAATGATAGTAGAAAAAATGCTGTAATTGCTATTTGCCTTTGCTTACCTTTTATATTTTATTTTTGATGGATTTGTATAGAGATATAAATATGTACGTTTTCCATTTTAAGTTTGAAATAAACATCCATTCATCTTATTCATGTCAATAAATAACTTTCTAAGCAGCTCTGTCCCATCAAGAATCCCTCGTGGCCAGAATCCTGCACAGGAAACACCTCTGGATGTCAGAGTTCACCTATTAACTATTCTGAGTTGTTTCCTGTTTGTCTGCTGCTGTGTTGCGGCGTGTCGAAGGCGTCAGGCTGTTCTCTGTTCTCCACTCACTGCACATGACTGGTCATGGACAGCCTGTGATGGAAACTAGTGTGCAGAGCGAGGACGCTGCAGGGCAGGTGACAGGAGGCACAAAAACAACCCTGAGAAGGTTGGAGGATGTAAATAAATCTGGAAACAAGAAGTCTGCTTTCATATTTGACTTAAAGGGTCAAAAAGTTCCTTCAGGTTAATGAACCCTGACATCTGACATTTGGTCAAATGTAAAGACTGATGCTCCACCAAATGTCACAATAACCTCAAATGATGATGTCAAAAGGTCTTTTGTATCTTTTCCTGTTGAAAGGTTGCCATCTTAACTTTACTTTGAAAGGTTTATTCATATCCCATGAAAGGGAATTAGGGATGTAATAGTATGAAAATGTTTTATCACGGTTATTGTGACCAAAATTATCACGGTTATCATTATTATCATGGTATTGTTGCAGTGTGCTCAAAATGTTCAAAAAGTACTTTTACACAGTCTTGAAATCATTTAACCCCTTTAATATTATAATTTTAACAGTTCTTTTGTCTTTTTTGTCAATAACAGTGTCAGGAAATGTCCTTTAAAGGTGCTATGAGGAGAATCGATTTCCGGCGACATAAAAACTCTGCTACCCATGAGCACGCGCAGTGACTGTCGTAAAGACGTGACCAAAGCCAAAGCGTGTGTTTGTTGTGATGCTAATGAATGCCGCTCTGACCTTCCTCTGAACTCTGCATTGCTTTACAACTTCTTTTTTCAACAACTTACAGGATGCAAAGTGACGAGGTGATGTATCTCTTTGTAGTTATGTAGCGGTAGTTTTTGATGTGTGACAACAAGCAATTTTTGGAAAACGTAGGTCCCATCCACACAAAGACAAAACGCTTAACAGTTTCAAAAACGATCGCCATAAAGATGAAGGCGTCTCAGAAAATGTGTGCGTCTATATGAATGCACTCAATACGCATTGAAGCGCTGTAAAACACATGCCAGACCTCTAGGGGCGCTGTAACGATATGACGGAAACAAGCGGAAACAGACGGCGGCAAAAGTTGTAAACAGAGATTGTAATAAAGTGAGTGGCGTGATGTGTCCTTGATAATTGTTTGTTCAACTCAGTGGTGATTGAGAAGAAGGAGATTTTGCTGCAACAGGGATAGTAGGGTCACTAGCTTCATCGGCACATATGCTACACCGTACGCCGCCATTGTCGTTGCTGGTTGTGGCGCATGCGTGTCAATGAAGATATGAAACTATGACATAAGCGTATCTGAAAAGTTGTGGAGAGCCAATAGACACGGAGCTGCGTATACGGCATTTCAAAATCTTTTCACTCTGGAGCCTGGTTTCAAAAATGATTGTTTACAGACCCCCAAAACGGCGTCTTCGTATGGATGATACAAAGATTCGGCAAAAAACGTATGCGTTTAGACCTCGGTTTGGCTTCGTGTGGATGGGGCCTTAGTATTGTAGTTTTGTAGCCGGCTTTTTATCACTACTTACAGCCCGGTGCTCTAAGTCCGAATAATATAAATTTGCTCTCGTTTTAATTGTCTTGTTCCTGAAGTTGAGTATCCAGGCCAGTCCAGCCCTGTCCGACCCGACCGCGAAGCTAAGGAATAGCATTTATGGATAATCTATTTTGATGCTATAAAACTCATCTTAAAGTGTGTATTTCCATCAGGCATATATCTAAAAGTGAGACTTTTTTTGTAATTACTTAGAAACTCCTAATAGCATCTTTAAAGGAGACATATCATGCTGATGCATGATTTAATACTTACATATAATACAATAAATTTGAAAACAAGACCTTACACCCCCTTAATTTTCAAAAAATCAGCCTCCACAGAGGGGAGACCCGCGGTACATAGATATAAAAAGTTTTTCTAACTTAATAAAAAGAAAACCAAAGTTTTATAAGGATGATTTTGATGGACTTTACATAGAAATAGAAGCATTATATCCCATATTCACTGTTTCTGTTAAGCCAAATGCTGTAAACCTCTACACACTACACCTTTCAAACAGAGCTGAGTGTTAAAGTTAAAAATTTTAGTTTATGACTCTCAATCATGAAAAACATGTCCTGTATGTGTAAAATAATGTTTCGAGTACCGTGAAGCATGAAGTAGTCCACTGGTGTTTTCTTCAGACCGGCTTTGGCCTTCTCAGTCGTCCAGTCGACCTCCAGAGCCTCCTTCAGGGAGCAGAAACTCGCCGTCTGATTGGTTGGAGAATTAAAAAAAAAAATTAAACAAGGACACAACAAATTTGGTTTGTATGAATACTTACAAAGAAATTAGTGGCAACAAATATAAACAAAACTGATATTTTAAAAATGAGTAATAAGAACAGAGTAAATATAAAGTGTTTTTAAATAATAATAATAATTCTAATAAGAAACTGAAGACTCTGTTCTTCAGGAAAAAATTTAAATTAAAGCATTAAAGTACACATAATTATAAAACAGTCATTTACACACACAGTCACACATGAACAGCTTGTTTAAGAGGGTGAGTCTTAAGATTTAAAAGAGGTTTAGTTGGATCAGTTTTGTAAATGAGGGGGGAGAGAGTTCCAGAGGCATTAGATCAGTGAGGCAGGAGGGGGCCTGAGGACTTTGTGGGTGGACGAGAAGGATTTTAATTGAACGTGATACGGGTCAGGGAGTTGGGGTGATGTGTAGGTGTGATCTGGTGTGGGTGAGGAGATGGGGGCAGAAATCTGTATTGAAGTTTATTATAAACCATGGAGGATGTTGTGTCAGTGATCTTGTATGGAGGTTAAGAAGGTGTAGAAAAGTGTTTCAGGGACAGACGAGGTGCTGAATGATGGAAAGGTGTCTGTCAAAGAGGAGCCCAAGGTTGTTGAAACGGGTCCAGGGAGTTAGGGTGGTGTTATTGATCTTTAGGTGGATTTTGAAAAATCATATGAAATGACGAAGTGATTACTTATGAACTTGTTCATCATTAACAAAAAACAATTTTAAACAGGTACGACATCTTAAAGATGCTATGAGGAGTTTCTAAGTAATTACAAAAAAGTCTCATTTTTAGATATATGCCTGATGGAAATACACACTTTAAGATGAGTTTTATAGGATCAAAATAGGTTATCTATAAATGTTATTCCTTAGCTTCATGGTCGGGTTGGACAGGGCTGGACTGGCCTGGATACTCGACTTCGGGAACAAGACAATTAAAACTAGAGCAAATTTATATTATTCAGACACGTCTTAGAGCACCGGGCTGTAAGTAGAGATATATGGCCGGCTACAAAACTACGATACTAAGTTTTCCAAAAACTGCTTGTTGTCTGTCACACATCAAAAACTACCGCTACGTAACTAGAAAGAGATACATTACCTCGTCACTTTGCATCCTGTAAGTTGTTGAAAAAAGAAGTTGTAAAGCAATGCAGAGTTCTGAGGAAGGTCCGAGCTGCATTCATTAGCATCACAACAAACGCACGCTTTGGCTTGGGTCACGTCTTTACGACAGTCGCCGAGCGTGCTCATGGGTAGCAGAGTCTTTATGTCACCAGATATAGATTCTCCTCATAGCACCTTTAAACAGACCTGAACAACAGACTTTTGTGTTTTATTCTGTTTGGCATCCATTCAAAGCTTAAGCACACGTACTGTTGACTCTTTAACACAAACCGATAAATCACTTTCTCACCTTTTTCACCATGGTGGTCTCGTTGGGATCGATTTTGGCTTTTTTTGCCTCTGGACCGTCGTTGGAATTTTCACTCGGCTTCACAATTTTAGGTTTCTCCCTAAAAGAGAGTGGAAACGCATATGATAAATTAAAAAAATACAAGCTAGAGGAGCTCTGAGGGCACAAACCTCTGCAAAGACACATGGTACAAATGTGGAAAACTGTCTTTTTTGCACCGTGAAACATTCCTGGATCCACATCCAGATTCTGATCACCTTAAAAAACTGATCTCTCCTCCCTTGTGCCATGACCAACAGTCCCTGAAAATGTAGTCAAAATTTCAAACAAATCCTTGAAAGGATCTTTTACCTATATTTAGCTTTAATCTGACACACCAGACAGACTGTTAAATATTTCCCTGGTCCTTCTGGGAAAGAGCCCATTGAAAGTGTAAGGAGAAGCCAGAACCTTCAGAAGAGTATCCAGCAGGTGATTGGACGATTGTCCCATCAATCAACATTTATTATGGGTAATGTAGTAGGCAGGTGCTACTGCATTACAGAACACGAGCCACTTCATAAAACAAATTCTCAACAAAACATGTTGGAAGTGGAGTGAAAATTTCCTAACCACAGAGAAGTCTGCAGTGTTACTGTTTGTTTTTTATTTAATAAAGAATTGTGGCAAAATCTTATAGAACTGCTACAGAAGCTGTTAGCATCTATGCTAACTTCTGTCCACCTAGGAGCTTGGCAAGGTGATTACAGACATTAAATCAGGCGGATCCCGCTGCACTGCAGGGTTAATTCAGATAATCAAATCCTTCCCTGTGCCACAAACAACAAAACCTGAAAAATACACGTTTTCTTTTAAAAACATAAATTTTACTTGCGAAAAGCAGGTCTGAGATCCCTTTTTACAACAATACAAGTTCCTTATTTTTTACATTTGAACATAAATGAACAGAGAACACACTCCCTCCTCCACAAACCCACAATCCTCTAATTTGAAAAATGAAATAAAGTAAAATAATACATTAAAAAATGATAATAAAAACATCAAAATAACATGGAATAAGTAGAAACTTCCAAACTACGCTCGACTTGGTGAAATGTATGTATAAAAACACAATAAAACACAGGGTCAGTTTGCCATTGCACCAGTTCGAAATGTCTAAATTATGCTCCACTTTCGTGAAAAGTTAAGTGAATAAACATGTTGAATTGTTTCACCTGAAGACCGGTCAGCTAAAAGCTTAATCTTGCTTTAAAGAGGTCAGCTCATATGCATTTTATAAACCCGTCTTTACGTCAAATATCTAAAATACTGCTTGGTCCAAAAAGTCTTCACACTCATGACTGAGGTGAAGCTGATTTTGAGTTTGTCTTCTATATTTTCTTTCTAATTTGTTTAAAACTCATGAATAAAAAAAGGTCTGATGGTATCACCTCAGCGAACTAAAGGTAGATGTTGCCATAAATGCAAAAACAAACCGTGGTTGGAACGTTCAGGTCTTACATAAACACAGTTACCACATCATGATGCAGTATTTCCCTCCATCTTGTTCCACTCTGTTATTATCGATCCTCTCATCCGCAGGCTCATGTCTGTTGTGTAACTGTGTGACTGTCACAAGTTAAAAACACGTTATAAAACTCTGCCCACACTCACTCCACATAGCTGTGCTCCGGGCCAAGGTTGCTGAACATGTAGCCATAGTAACCGTAGCAGTCCCCGCTGAAGAACTTGATGTTTCGCTGCGAGCAGAGCTGGTCCACCCGAACCATCACGTCTCTGGAGCAGCCGATCAGACACACCTGAGAGAGGAAGAACAAGAAGGGTTCGGTCCATCAGAGGGTCCAAAATCAAGAAAAATACACTTTAAGTAGTTTTTATACATTAAAATGTAACTGTGGTCCAGTGTTAACTATGTAGACTAATTATTTTCATCACACTTTAGTCAACAACCTTTTTTCCCCTGACGAAAACTAGACAGAAACAAATACAAAACTAAATGAACGGACATTTTCATCAACAATTAAAAACTAGACTAACATCACAGCTACTTTGGTTGTTTTAAAGGTTGGATGAGTTCAGAGGGACATCCAATCACAGCTGCCTTAGCTTGGTGGTGGTGGGATAAGTTGTGGAGCGATCCAATCAGAGCTGCTCTCTTTATGAATTGATATATTCATGTAGAGCAGGTTCACTGTTTGTTGTCAGTTCTGGTATTGTAACTGAGATACTCTGCCAGGTAGCCTAAATAAAGGTGACTGCATTTCACACAACAGGAACATTTGTTTCTGTTTATTCAGACATTCAGACTTTACTAACATTCAGTAAAGGGTTATTGGTAGGGGTGTAATGAAATTTCGTGCCACGAAATAAAAAGACCCATGAAATAAAAAACGCGAAGGGGCGCGGCGCACCACTGAGACTGGTGATTTTTTTACCCTCCTCACCTACTGTAGCAAAACACTCGCTTCAGAATGGAGGAAGACGAGGTCGAGGAATTAGCTGACGCTCCTTCGTCAAATAAATCGGTTGTGTGGACCTGTTTTGGCTTCCCATGTAAAAGACGAGAGAACGGTGAGAAGATTGCGGACAAAACAACAACGGTGTGCAAAATATGCTGCTACAGTTCGCCGTATACTGCAGCGAGTACATCTACCAACTACTTTGAACTGGAGACAGGCAGCAACTGTATGTTTGTGTAAGTCTGCATAAAAAACAATATATGATTTTTGCATCTACTGTTGAGTTGACAGAATTTGATCATACTTGAAGATCAGAAGTATATGCACTGTTATAGGCTAAATATTATAGTTGACAGTTCAGACATTTATAGGTCTAAACTGCAGCTCTGAGGACTGCTGTTTGTTTTCCTTTTCACTCAAGAATGTACTTATCATGATTGTTACAACAAAACACTTTTTATTGAGATTTTATGTTTGTATTTGCACTGTAGTCTAAATAAGGGGAAAAAACTACAATTTTGTTTTTTTTCAAAGAGCATTTATTTTGTACTGATGCAGCAATATTTTTTGTATGTCTGCATTAGGAAGAAAATAAAGAAAATTAGATTTTGCACAACTTCCTACTGCTGGGGATTTTCTGTAATCTTTATTTTGTATCGTGAGCATTTCGTATCGTGAGCCCTGTTTCGTATTTTGTATAGTTTCCTGAGTTGACCATTTTGTTACACCCCTAGTTGTTAGATGTTTGATTTTATCCAAGAGTAAAACAAGACTTCAGAAATTCAAGGAAACATAAAAAATGTCTTAAACTTTACATTTCATATTTTAGTTGACTAAATTTACAGTAGATTTCTTTGACTTAAATGTTGTGAAATTTCCTCAACTAGACTTATAACAACTTAAAGCCTAAATTATGACTAAAACTAGCCAGGGTTGAGCTCTCCAAGTGCTTCTATGGATGCATGTTTTTGTTTTATGTGTTGACACCAGCCTGCTAATGGGGACTGGGAATGGGGGATGGAAAATAGCCACTTGGCTAATAATCCCATGTATTTACATGAAAGTAGGGATGGGAATTGATACGGTTTTATTGATAACAGTGCTACCAACAATCCTGCTAATCGATCCAATTCTTTAACGATTCCCTTATTGATTCCTGCAGATTTTCCGTGTGGGCAAATGTTGGCCTGTAGATCAGTGGTCCCCAAACTACGGCCCACGGGCCGGATATGGCCTGCCTCCACATTTGGCACGGCCCACTGAAGGTTGGGCTCACACTGAATCCCGCCATATGGCGCTATGGAAAGAATCTGCAAGAAGTCTATTTTTCTTCTCTGCATCAAGCTGAGGGAAGAAGACAAGCCACACAGGAAGTGGCTCTGCCATGATCCTGTCTCTTTCACAATAAAATAATTCTGCACGCCACTGTCTTTTTCTATTTCTATTTCGGCCGGCACGTTGACGTTACGTTTGAAATGTAACCATAACCGGTGACACGGGTCACAAGGAGCGTTGCGGGGCAAAACTTCAAGAGAACGGTGGACCTTGCAAATACGGCTATTGTTTACAAAGATTTCCTGAATACAGGAGGAATTATCGTGTGAACTCCCGTTCTCACGAGTGCAGTTTCTGCACCTGAAGCCGCAGTCGTCTTAGGAGGCAGTGTGAGTGACGGTCTACAGAAAGTCCGCACCGCAGCCGTTCCGGATTCAGCGTGAGTTACAAACTGACCCCGGCCCCCATCAGAGAAGGGAAAAGTCATGTGGCCCTCACAGGAAAAAGTTTGGGGACACTGTAGATTTTCAGTGTCAACAATGTCAAACGCACGTCACAGCATAGATAACTGCTTCTGCTGGTGTTTCCATTCACTTAAGGTTGTGTAGTTGGCGCCTTTTGTCAAAAAATAAGCCACAATTCTGATGCTTATGAACACTGTCAGTGGAAGGAATTGATAAGAGAATTGATTAGAAAAAAGATTAATGATATTGATTCTTTGATGGAGCTCTTAACGATTCTCAACTGGAATTGGCTTTCAATTTCCATCCCTACATGTAAAAGCCTATTAATGCATACTGTTCCTTGTTTTGTTAATAAATCAAATCAAAAATCAAATCAACTCTAAGGAAAAAACAAGTGTTTGGAAGCTTTTGCTGAGCTAGAGAAGTCATATTAGCATAATATCTGCTCAGTTGTGAAGTTATTGAGTGAAACTTTTGTTTTTCTCGTTTGCTCTAGTTAAAAATAAAAAATAAAAATCATGCCTGTAAACATGCAAATGAGGCGCGGTCTCTCTGTGAGCAGATGGACGGCGTGCCTTCCTCGTTTGTTTCTGTAATTAGAAGTGTGGAGTGAAAACTGTGACCACACTCCAGCAGCTCCACTTCAAACCCGCATCCTCCCGCTGAGCCTCACAAACACGCCCCCCCCCTCTGCTTTCTAGTTTTTAAATGTTATGAAGCTCCTGAAAACTGACCAAAGCTTCTCCTCCACCGCTCACAGCGTCCTCACTTCACTCCGTCCTACTTTCCCCTCCTCCGTCTTCCTCTCATAACACTCTCCCTCCTCCCTCCTGCCGACCTTTACTTCACACCCCCCGAGGGGAGGAAGAGCTGACGATTCAGACACAACAGGCACTAAAAAACCTTTCTGTTATTCTTCTGATGATGTGTTTGGAGATTATTGCCTTTGGTGAGGAGAGAAAGCTGTAATCCAGTCTGTGTTTAAAGCTGCATGTGGAGGTGAATGCTAAATACTTCAGGAAAATGTAACTAAACAAACAAAACAACTTTACATTTATCAGTTATAAAGGCACACTGCAGCTCGGGCTGGGCAACACAGAACAAAAATCATCAATCTAAATGTTTAATTAAATTACGATACACAATATAACACATAACATGTTACTGCCTTTGAAAAGAAATGTTAAAAAGGTCTCACAATACCAGCCATAAATATGACTGCAGATACTGCATTGCGCTCTTGCATAATTCTGTCCACATAAAATAAACTTTCTATAAATAAAAGTTGTAAGTTATAATATTGAACTCTGTTTTATTCCACAGTGACAGACACAGAAGTCCAGGCAGTGTCCTGGATGATTTTTTCTCGAAGTCAAACTGGCAAAATTAAAAGAAATAAGATAATTAAACAATAAACAAGACAATATTAGTCGTCTAGGGTTTCTGCTTTTGTTGCTACAATATAAGGAGTTAGACTATTTTGGTTACACACACAATACACTTCCTAAGTAAGAATAAAATAAGGGATAATTTATATTTGGACTTCATGTTTTAAAGGTGCTATGAGGAGAATCTATTCCCAGCGACATAAAGACTCTGCTACCCATGAGCACGCGCGGCGACTGTCGTAAAGACGTGACCCAAGCCAAAGTGTGTGTTTGTTGTGATGCTAATGAATGCAGCTCGGACCTTCCTCAGAACTCTGCATTGCTTTACAACTTCTTTGTTCAACAACTTACAGGATGCAAAGTGACGAGGTAATGTATCTCTTTCTAGTTACGTAGTGGTAGTTTTTGATGTGTGACAACAAGCAATTTTTGGAAAACTTAGTATCATAGTTTTGTAGCCGGCTGTATATCTCTACTTACAGCCCGGTGCTCTAAGACGTGTCCGAATAATATACATTTGCTCTAGTTTTAATTGTCTTGTTCCTGAAGTTGAGTATCCAGTCCAGTCCAGCCCTGTCCGACCCGACCATGAAGCTAAGGAATAGCATTTATAGATAACCTATTTTGATGCTATAAAACTCATCTTAAAGTGTGTATTTCCATCAGGCATATATCTAAAAGTGAGACTTTTCTGTAATTACTTAGAAACTTCTCACAGTCCCTTTAAATAAATTAAACTGACTGTTTGGATTCTTACAGTAAATAATCTTTTGAACTGAGTATTACATTTTGTTTAGTTCATAGTTCCATGTTGGTATATTTAATATTTGATCTACTGTCCAGCTCTAAATGAACCCGTTTCATCATAACTCATAGTTAAGGTATCATCTTCATTACTTTACAGAGTCTACAGAAGAATAATAGGACACAAAAAAAATCTATACATGGAAACTTTTTCAACTTTTACTTCAACAAAATAAATTAGAATATATATAATAAGACTATGGCATATAAAAAAGTATATTTCTCAAAGTATAAAACTCAAGTTTACTGTAGATATTTGATTTTAAAGCTATTCTATAAATCATGTTTCAGTTATTTTTTCTTGACATTTCAACGTTTCAAACTGCACAGTGATGCCTGATATTGGAGTTTTACTCAAACTTGTTATGCTGATAGTTCCAGACTCATAGTGCTTCACTGATATATTTTGTCAAGATTAAGAAGTGCTTAAGTCCACCTGTATCTTTGTTTTTGACGTTGTGACAACATTTTGTCCGCTAAAAATTGTTATTGTTTTTTGGATGGAGAAACTGTGTGTCAATGAGGTGAAGCACTTTGGGACATAGGGCTGGGATGATTCACTTTTCTCCCAATTAGATTTTTTATGAATTTGTTTAGGTGCTGATTCAATTAAAATTGCGATTCTATGATATTGCTGATTTTTGCAAACTTTAATTAGCTTTTTAACACCAGTGAAAAAGATGAACAATAATGATGCCTACAGACTATATCAGGAAAAATACTCATCACATGTGAATCTGTTTTTAGGATTTATTCAGCAATATATTTTAACCAGCTGTTTATACTCTCTCTTCAAAAGACTGGACTGCATTTAAAGTGACTTATTAAAACAGGCTAAAATGAAGCATTTAAACGTGGGGGGAAAAAAAAGATTTTTGAAAAAAAAAAGTTTATTTAAAAATCATCAAACAAAAAATCCTGAGACTAATGCAAATCAATTTTTTATCCCACCCCTAATGCTCCATTAGAGCTGGGCAAAAAAAAAAAATTTAATTTTCATGATAGTCGGCCTTGTAGTTTTTGCACAAGCACTTTTATAGGCTTGTATTTGTTATTTAAGTAGATTAAATATTGATCAGAGTTTCATGCCAATACTGTAAATATACCTCAGCCTTTTAGTGTTTATGTAGACAAACCTGCCTACGTTTATACTACATAATCAACCTTTTATGACCCAGACTTTGACTTTAAGAGGGAAACATTTAGGCAACATAAAGGCAAAACTTGATTTGTTTCATTTTTATGTCACTGGGAGTTTTGTTTCTTTTAGGGAGGGAAAAATCGATTAAAATCATAAATCAAGTGTTGTGGAAAAAAATCAGGGATTTTATTTCTAGGCCATATCGCCCAGCCCTATGCTACATACATAAATTCTGCTGATATTACAGCTTAAGGACGGAGTGTACACAGCTGATATGTACGGCGGACATATTGGTAGTAAATATAGACAGAAATTTCCATTTCTGCTGATACCATGGAGATAATATTGCACATGCATCCCTAATATTTTATTCCAACATTATTAAACGTTTCATATAAATCATACATTAATTCAAAGTGCTTGACTTTTAGTCTTTAACCTCCAGATTTCTACTTCATTCTGTAGAAGTTTACTATTATTCATCTGCAATATGAGAACAATGATCTTCCTCTCTTCATAATTTTCCTCCTGATTGACTCTAATTCTCTTCCACAGTCACACTTAATGTCATTAACATCAGTGCAGCACTCTGCCACAGCTCTCCTCTGTTCTGTACTGTAATAAATAATTAAATAAAATAAACACTGGCTCAATCACATTACTGCTGCTGTAACAGAACAATCACTGTCTTTGCTTGGTGATAAATGAACTTTAAAGCTTCTTAACTGTTTGTTTTAAAGCTCTGCACTTTGATTTTCTCTACAGAAAGTGAATGTGTCACCAACACCCTCCTGCACCCACAGATCCTGCAGGACCATTTCAGGCAGAGACGATCATTCAGCCCACCATCAGTCTGCAGTTATCAGGCTAATTAAACATGACGATGAAATAAACCGGATGAGTAAAAATGATGTGAAACAGTCGGACCACACAGCTCTACTGACTCACCAGAAAAAAGACAAAAGATCAGAGAATGATGTGAAACTGAGTCCAACACTGCAGCAGCACTTTTTTACAGAAATAAACTGGAGGTTCTTGTTTTGGTGCTGCAGCCCGAGGAGAAAAACAATGACAGTAGATGCCAGCGACGAGCTTTGATCGCCACCCAGTGGTCAAACTGAGAGATACAACCGAGACTTCTTCATTACTATCTTTGCTGTTTGACACAGTTATCAAAATGATCATGTAAAATATGCTTAAAATACCCTGCAGCCGCTTTGTATTCTGTTTATTTAGGTTTTGAATTTTCTAATATATTTTTTTCTCTCTTTCCACATTTCTTTATCCCACCACCACGGGCCAAATGGACTTCTCTTACTATTTTTATTAACACGTTCATGCATGATTTACTAAATCACAAAGGAATACTTTTTTTTTTTTTTTTACTTTCAAAAAACTTAAAAATTTTGTTAATATTTTTCAATGTTATGTTTTGAGGGACTTATGCATCACAGTGGATACCGAGCATCAATCCATCAATCCAACTTCATTTGTATAGCACTTTTCATACAGGACTTTTTAATGCAAGGTGCTTTACATGGGAAAAAAGATCAAATGAAAAACAATAAGTGAAATAAAAAGCAGAAAATTGCATAAGTGCATAAAATGAAAACACAAGACTCCTTCCCCCCAATCCACATTCAACACACACACTCACTTACTCAAACACACAAAGACTTAAAAAGGAAATTCTGACAGAAAACAAAATTAGAGGACTGAGAAAACGCTATCTTGAATTAAAAATGAGGAAACACAGGAGCTAAAACTAAAATAATAGTTCAAAATAATAGAAAAGTACTAGAGGGTAAGATAAGTAAATGTGTAAATACGTAAATAAATACAATAATATAATAATACATAATAAAAGTTAGATAAATAATATGGTAAAATGAGAAAGCGTAACATCAGGTGCATAGTAAAATCAGCTAAAACAGGACAACAAAAGGAAAAGCATTTAAGAGTAAAATTCCAAATAAAAAAATCTGACCTGTAAAGTAAAAATAAAACAGAATAAAAGGGCAAAAATAAGTTAAAATATAATGTAAAATAATAATAATAAATACAATCAGCTAAAAGCCAGATTAAAAATGGTATAAAAGGTTATTTAGTGGAACTTACTAAAGATCCACAAACAAATCACTTTGACAAAAATTAAGAGTAAATAATAATAAAAAAAAAGATAAATCAGAAGTGTATGTATTATTGCCGCCGATCAATCGAACTATTCACTTATGAATCACAACAAAATTCAAAATAAAATATGTGAAATCTGAATACAGGCATAAAGTCCGATTTGTCCTCTGCTGGCTTCTCTGGAAAAATGTGAAAAGATTATATTTTTTATGAAACTTCAGACAAGGGTTTGTGAATTTACCACCTGGTTGTTGGGCCTGGTTCTGCTGCCTAAAGGGTATTAATGTATTCCAAATATCGGTTTGCTGTAGCAGACACTGTGCATGAAAGGGTTAATAATATTTTTCTGTTACTCTTTCCTGTGGACTGAGAACAGAACCAGAAAGCCGAAGGAAAAATGGTATGAACAAAGTTTAATATCGAGGAGACCCACAAGTCTGCCACAATACTGCACACTTCCAGTCTAATTTATGTATGTATGTAATTTTTTTTAATCTTTTCTTTTCCTTTCTGCTTTTCTTGCCTGGTTTATTCCTGAATTTGAGTTTATGTGTTTGTGTGATTTATGTTTGATCAGAAAATGAAATTGCTATGCTCTGTGACGAATGAAAATAAAAACCTAGACATATGTTAAAAAAACTGCAGGACTGAAGTCATCTACATCAGGGCTATCAAAAATGCTCAACATCAGACAAGAAAAGGAAGAAAATTTAAAGAAAAAGTTCATATTTTAGATTAGATTACACAATACTTGATTAATTTTTTGGGGAAAACTAACTCAGTCAGAAACAGACTGTTAACGTGAAAGGAACTCATCAATTTAAGTAAAGTGGAGGCTTTGTGCTCTTAACACAAAATACCAGCATCAATATTGGAAATTAGGGCAGAACAATATGGACAAAATTTCATATCTCAATATCGATATGATACGATATGACTACAAGTTTGGTGAAAACCAAGCGGTGCATTCAAGGGCAAATGCAAAAACGAAATTTGTTGTGCCTGTATATGCAGGATGAGTGCGGGGAAAATCTATATTGTTTATATTGTTGCTTTTTTGATATTAACATCCTGAATGTTCATATCTCGATAGCCCTATTGGATTTAATGAGTTGAATATCGACATATTTAGATCGTCAAATATCATTCTTCTCTTAGTGTTTTGCCTCTTTATCAGTGATTCTCAAAAGATAGGTCAATGTGAAACACAGAGATACTTTCCAGGAAAATAAAATAATTTCTATTTGTATCTTTACCTGTTGTTAAATGTAAACATAAATAAGTTAAATTTAAAACCATACCAACACAGCAATGATTTAAACAAGAACTTCAATTAGGGGCACCAAATTATCGCTTTTATAGCTATTGATTAATTAAAAAATTTGTATCACAATAATCTCATTTTTAATCTCATTTCTATGTTTAGGAACTTTCAGAGGATAACGCCTTAAAATACCAGAGCAGCTGGTGATTGGATGATCAGTCCGCTCGTCACACTCTTCACAGACCAATCACATCAAGCCACAGTATGACGCAGCAGCTCGGCCCTGTTGTTTGCTGTTAGCTCAAACTTCGAGTACGTCAGTCCTTAGACTATCGTCTTATCTTACATTAAATGACACCACACAGTTGTGTCATCTGCCACATGTGACATGAATCTCGTCAAAGACAAAACCCACCAAGTTCTCCCGGTAAACTTCTGAGGAGAGCAAATTTCATATCGTAGGGTAACCATGACTACGGCGTTGTTCATGTGGCCTTTCAATGTCTCTCTCAGCGTCCCAGCAGTGATCTCCGGTCAGGAGAAGAGCAAAATCATAATTTCCCATAAGACAACTTGAAGTGACGGTCTTCGCTCCTCTTTAAAGGAGAAATCGAGTCCATTTCTGATAAAACTGCAGATCTTTCTGCATCCACAGAGACGGCTATACATGCCGCGGTTGTTTTCAAACATGCAGACACTTCCTGTTGTCGTCACATCTGCAGCTCCGCCTCTGTCCCCTGAATGGACCGTTAAATTTGGAGACTTTTTATGCATTGGGCTTCTTGTGCTTCAGTTTTTGCCACAACAATCTAATAAATTTCAATGAAAATACCTCAAGTTGAGGCTTTTTTCCAAGAGTTTTTTTATGCGAGATAAAAAATAGATTTACTAGATTCATTAATTACAGGCCATAATTAATTAATCATTCATTTTTTTAATCTACTCACAGCACTAATTTCAGTAGAAGAGATTCATGCTACAACAAAAGCATCACTGTTATTAAACCCAGTGTGTCCCCTTTGTGCTGCAGCAAACACATGGAGACTGCATGTGTTTTTTTTATCACTTCTTTTAATAAATATCTCTAAACACAGAGCTATATCTTAGCAGCTGTGCTTAAAACTCCCTCCAGGGACAATAACGGGGTCCCCAGTCTAGGAGAGTCCCTGCTGTGTTACTGAGATTTAGGCTAAATACCTCTGAGAATCTCTCCTTTACTTAAACCAACACCATGTAGCTTTTCAAACATAATATAATCCTTCGATATTCATTGTGATGGTCCACCACTTTACAATGAGTTCAATGACACCTCTGTCGTGGTCTGGAGTGGTCTGTATCCCTTTAACTGGCGCTATGTAACTTCGAGGTGGATGGTGGGAACCCTGCCACACTAAAAAACGACACATTTGGACTGCTTTACGGCATACGTCACTTCCCCCGATTCCCGATTCGTTTACAACACGGAAGTCTCTGCGAAAGCCAATCGCTGAGCTGAAACCATGGCGGAGGCAACAAAGAACGTAAGGTAGAGAAAAGTTTTGTCGGAGGATACAAAACAAAGAAAGCGAGAGAAAAACAAGCTGAATGCTCAGACCAGAATAAACATCGGTTCGGCGTTCACTTGCTGATGTGAAATAAAAGACGAGGAGGGATGTCCGACTACTATCAGGTATGTTGGCCGACTAATTTATGACGAAGTTCCTCAAAAAACTTGACAGGAAAAAAGTACAGCACAACAAATCCAGAACGTACCAGTGTGTAGTTTTGTTTAGACCTATTTCAAGTGTGTGATATCACCAGCTCGTCGTTGTCTTTACTTTTATTCACTTTATCGCTTCAACAGGACGGGGGCGACTTCACGGTAATAAAACCAAGTTGAACTTAGCGATTTTTAACATCGTCATTTAGTCAAAAATAAATACATTACCCTGTCGCTATCCATCCTGCAAACAGCCGCCGAAGACAGAAGAATACTTTTAGCGAAGTCCTGGCTTCTGTGATTCGCCTACAAAATAAATGCAGGCAACCGGCAGATCTGTTGGTGCGTTCCAGTTGTAGTCGGAGGTCGGAATTTCCCACTTCCAAGTAGGAAATTTTATCTGGAACGCCCCCCGAGGTCGGAATATCCTACTGGGAACTTGGTGAAACCTCGCCACCCCCGAGTTGACAAACAAAGATGGATGCCCCCCGTGTGAACAGTTATTTAGCTCCTGTAATAATCAATTTATTTGCACTTCTGACTGGGGTGTGTCGCTCTAGATCAGCTGTATACATCGTATTGTTCGACTTATACTTACAAAAATGCTGCCATAGTGATAATCACATTCTTCATGTGAAATTTGTGAACAACAACGCAGGGCGTGCTAACAACAGCTAACAATAGCCTGGTCGATCGACACGTTTTTTTTCCGACTTCAACTGGAATGCAGATAAGTCAGAGATGACGTCACGCCCATTTCCCAGTTCCGAGGTTAATGGAACGCAGCATGTATCCTTACGACAGTATGCGCGCTAGGGCTCATGGGTAGTTGAGTTCTCGCTCTGGTCAAGCTGAGATCTTCCGTAGTGCTGCTTTAACCAACAAAAACAAGCTTGTCTATTTGGATGAGAGGGATTTTTTTCTTATGCATCAAACTGTTGCCACCAGAACTTTTAACATGTCAGTAATTACAGTAAGTGAAACATCCTGAGAAATCTTTGCTGGACTCAAGGAAGAAAATGAATTCAGATTTTTTTCTAATTGAAGTTTCAAATGATGTTATCGACTTCTCTCATCATCTGCCTCCAAACAGAGCCAAGTTTGTGTTTGCTGAGGCCCCGTCATTCAGCTCCACTCTTTAATCTCTTTTATGTGCTCAGACTTAAACACACACTCGTGCTAACTGCCTGTTTGTTGAGTATAGAGTGTGTGGTTGTTTCATGGATCCATTATTGTGTCTCATGAGGTGTTAGTTTCACATAAACTATTAACAGACTCTGCTTTGTATAAACTGTACTCACGGCATCAAACTGCATGAAGAAGTCATCTGGTTTGTCTTCCACTCGATCCGAGTCCGCATGGACCTCCACCATGGGGTTGAGGTTCTGCGCTCGCTCCAGAGAGGCCATGGCTCGGTTCTGACCCTGAGCTGTCACTGGGACCAGGAACTGAGCTCGACACGACTCTTCAGACACCTGACCGACACACGACGAGAAAATTCAAAGAGAGAAGTTTGATTTACAGGAAAAGATTTTCTTTCAAAATCTCCTCATCTGTTTACAGGCTCTGTTTTAAGTTGTCATATTTTTATCCCTGTAAAAATACTGGTTAACTTCATCTCTGCACAGCTTTTTGCACAGTACTTGTTTAGTCTCTTAACTGCATAAGCTTTTATTCACCTTGGGTATTCTTTAACTCCTCTTGGGGTTAATATATCATGTTTGGGAGGGGGTTATTGTTACTATTTTTTAGGGTCAATCTGCAAAATTGTTTCATGTCACGTTCATTTTGTAACCTGCTACTGGGTGCTTTTTTTCGGTATCAGTTAAGTATCGATGTATTAATGTAATAAAATGCACAACTAATGTTCCCTGAGTGTTTTTACTTTAAATGTTTGAAAGGTTGGGTCCAAGAAAATGGGCTGAACCACCGAACAAGAGGACATATGAATCTCCACACAGCAAACATTAATTATCTAAGCAAGATTTTATATCTTAAATCCTGTTATAAAATTCTTGATTAACTTGTTTTTAGAGTTATAAACTATACAGGAGAAAACTGTCTTAGATAATCAAGCTTGTTTTAAGTATACAGATCTTTTTTTCTGAATTAGCTGGTAAATCTTGAAGTTAGTTATTTTACATGCATATCAAGACCAAATACTGTCAGACACTCAGTTTGAGACAACATTAGGACTTTTAAGATAAGAAGACAGAGGACTTTAAGATCGATTTTTTTCACTACATTTTAATAGAAAAAACTCTTGAATTAAGAACAATAATCTTTAGTAGCTGTAGTTATAAGATTTTTTCACTAAAATTAAGAAAAAAAAGAATTGACAGGCCAATTTTGAGTTTATATGACTTAATACAGTGCTCAGAACAAGTGAATTATTACTTATTCCAAGACATTTCTGTCTTTCCTGAAGTCTAGATATTTTGTCTTATTTCAAGAAATCTTAGCAAGTGAAATTTTCTGACTGCACTGGCAGTAAATTTGACTTGTTTCTAGTCTTTTTCTACTCCAAAACAAGTTTTTTTCTTATATTTAGACATGGGTTTTTGCAATGCACTAACTGGGTATCTGCTCGGACTAAAGTTCATTTCTCCATATCCATGCCAGATATCTCAATATCAATATAATACGATAGGACTATGGGTTTGGTGAAAAACAAGCATTTTACAGAAAAATTAAAACGTCACAATAAAAAAAGAATGTGGAAAGTGAAGTTTTATTTTTAAGAAATTGTTTATATTGTTTATATCGTTGCTTTTTCAATATTAATAACTTAAATGTTCATATCTCAATAAAGATATGATAACAATATACGTATCATTCAGCCCTATTTTATTTTTGTAAAATATAATAACAATAACAGTAATAAGAATAAATTGTATTTCTATTGTACTTTACATTTTTACAATCTCAAAGAGCTACAGGGTGAGATAAAAGCAACTAAATACATGCATTTCAAACAACTTACAATAAAAGAGGGTCAAGATAACAGATATCACATTAGGGATGTGTTTCAACTAAACAAAATCAGAACATAAAATGTTTTGCAGATACTGACAGCCAATATTTTACCTCTAAAACTGGCCAAAATGATCCAATATATCTAGATACTGCATGTGTACTAATGTGCAATAAAGGTCTACCTCATCATCACTGCATTTCCACTTTTATAAATCAAAATAATAATTCATTAGAGGGAGAAATGTCCTTGTTTCATGTCTGTTTCTAACATAGACTGTCATGAAAGGGACGAGGCAGATTCAGTGAAGTGGACGCTTTGTTCTCTTGACAAGAAATATCTGTATTGATATCAGTGTCAGTGATAACTAGTTTAAAATATCAGCATATCAGATATTAGCATACACAGGGATGCACAATAATGTACATCCCTACATCACATAAATATTTGTAAAAGGTAATTTCTTAACTTAAAACATAACCGTATCTAAATATCACACTGCCCTAAGGACAGGATAAAAAAGGGTCTTGTGCGCTCTGCGTGAGCTTGTGTACCTGTTCATGATCGAGCAGAGTGAGTCCCTTCACTCCGGCAAGGATTAGATTCTTGGCCACTTCAGCTCCAAGACCCCCTAAACCTGCCAGGAGCACTTTGGACCCTCGCAACCTGTGAGGAAATAAAGAACAAGCAATAAACATGAATTCATGCAATACTGAAGAAAATCAGTGGCACATTTTCAGCGTTGGGGTTTTATAATGAACAGATCAACAAAACTAAATGCATGGTAGTTCCTGCAAACAGCGCATTTAAACTAGTGTGACCTTGACAAACAGCTGCTGTGGACCTGCTCCATAACATTTAACATACATTCATACTTTCAGACCAGTTAAACTCATTTTAATGGCAGTTCATCCAGATGCTGCTACATTAATCAACATTATTCCTCTCCAGATTACATTCATTCTAGATGCTCATGTTTATATTAGATTAACCTCTCTATCCATGGTTGTGTTGATTATGCGTATATCTCACATGTGGAAGCGAGGACAGGTGAGCGCGGAGATTTCAATCAGACTGAGAGAAGACCAAGGTGATGACGTCTGATCACATCGTTAAAGGCCAGAATTAAATATAAGAACTTATGTTATTATAAGTTCTTCTTTTTAGGTCATTTGTCTCTGCCCACACTAGGCCTGTGCTCAAAATATCGATACGGCAAAATATCGATACAGCAAAATATCGTATCGCACTCCTTTGGGATACATGTATTGATACGGATTCTACAGAATCGATACGGCCTAAATATTTTGACAGTTGTTGTAAATACACTTTGGTCAATGTTAACAGTGGCACAGTTAAAGGTAGAAGACGAGCTACATAATGAAGCATATGTTCTAAATTTGAACTTAGGTCTACCATCTTTGAGGATCTGAATTTATGTCTCTCAAGTTGTAGAACCACTTAAAACTCATCCTTGTTCTTTTTCTTCTTATAAGAAAAAACTAAAGTCAAGAATTTTGCTTAAAGCATAGTCAATGTTCACAATTTACGTTATCGATACATAAGGCCTTCTTAGTATCAGATGCATCGTGATCGAAGTTGCTGGAAATACCCAGCCCTAGCCCACACCCCTGACACAGCTTCAGTGGGTGGCTGTTCAACATGAAACTGGCTCTACCCCAAGATCTCTTATATCAGCCTAAAAAGTTAAGTATCTGTATCCGCTGATATTGTAACTTTTGCAGATATTTACAGCCGATATATCGACTGGAATGTCAGCAAATTATACAAATGTTCAAAATACATTTTTGGAAGAGTTAAATGCTGTTTTTCTTGTTTTACATCTATTCATGCAATAATATACCGTATTATAATAATATGCCATTTTCATTAAGCACAGAGCTTGTGCTCTTGACCTGAAATATTGGTATCAGTATCGGCAATAATCAATCAAAAAAATATCAGCATATCCGATATTGGTAAGAATCCAATATCATGCATTCCTAATGTATATACATACATATATACATACACATATATAGATAGATAGATAGATAGATAGATAGATAGATAGATAGATAGATAGATAGATAGATAGATAGATAGATAGATAGATAGATAGATAGAGATATACATATATATACACACAAACATGGGTATTTTATATATGTGTACCTATAAAATAAAGAGTTTTTCTCCTGCCTGCTCTATAGTTAAGTGTTTGAGGTAAGAGTTGTTATGAATTATTGCTAAACAAACAAAGATTGATTGAAGTTAAAATGATCAGACACTGCAATTGAAAATAGAGCTTTTTCTTGACACCATTACTGTAAGTCTCCTACAGTGCTGTGCATCTACAATATGAAAAGTTTGTCTTCAGCCTGCTCTACTGTAAAGTGTCTTGAGATAACACTTCACTTGCGAAATACAAATAAAGATTGATAGATTTACATATTACCTACACTTAAAAGACAGCATAAGATAAAAACCATAAATATCACTCCTCTCTTTGTGTAAATGTCTTCCGTCTGCTGTTATAACTTGGACTTCTTCGTTGTCACTTCTGTCAACAGACCCTGATGTGCGTTTCGTCCTCGATTTACAAAGCATGCGAAACCCAAGAGAAGGAACTGATAAGAGATTTGTTAAGCATGAGGACAGATGTTACAGATTCCTCACGTAAGCTATTATCGATTCCTCAGTAGAGTTATTTCTGGTATTATATTGATTTTTTTTCTTTTAGCACTGATTTTACACATGATTTCTTTCGTCGTACAGCCTTGAGCTTCTTTCTACTCCCTCTTCTGTTGATTTCAGACACTTTTGTCTTATTTTGAAATGGCTGGTATTTCTTTTAATGATGATTTTCCAAGTCAAAAATAAAAATATTCATTCGTTCGCGTTTAGGTTGATCTGAGTATTCGAGTCTATGAGTAATGCGTATATAAAAACCACAGCACAGTTATTAATATTAATTGTCCTTTGCTGGCAGCAGATCTTAAACTACAAGACAAACAGTGGAGTGAAACCAGAGCTGCACAGACTCTGAACCCCGCTGCAGGCATTAGCCTCCGCCGGCTAACTATGCTAACCGACCTCTTTTGGGCATCTAGTCCCCAAAGCCGGATCTGACGGTCGTATTGAGCCGCTTCCTCCTCGCTGATGACCGGGTCTTCCTTCTCGATTGTGTCGATCATGTTCGATCCCAAAGATATAAATTAAATGCTGAAAAGAAGCCTTTTTTGTTCAGCTACAGATGTATGTGATTCAAATGCCGCGACCGTCCCGCTGAATGGGCGCAGGATGATGACGTATACAGAGCTGAACAATAGATGGTGCTTCTTCACTTTAGTCGGTTTTTATTTTAGTCTTTACACATTTGTTTTAAAGTCTTAAGTCATTTGTGTTATTAATAAGGGTCAAACTTAATCAACTGCGCTTGTACACAATTTACTTACCTTCCTGAAATTTCCCCAAGAAGGAGGCTTGGGTATTTTAGCCCTGGGTTTTGTCTGCAGTGATTAGCTTTATATATAGTACACGTTGCAAGATATAAAGTAATATTGGCTGATGAGACGTTACTAACTTTTGGTTGGTAATACGTAATAATTGTTGGTTAACTTTTTGGTAGTTCGTCGTGACTCACGCTTTTTGAAGTTCTGTTTTTCATGTATGTATTTTTAATTAATGGTGGGCGATAACAGACTTGGTCAGCTGGTCCGATACTGATATGTTTTGCTGTAAATATGCCAATACAGATACCGATTCCATTACCCCCCATTTACTACAATGCATAACAAAAATGTTTTTAATCAACCAAAAGCATATAAAGAAAAACCGAAGTCCAGACTCTGGACCATCAGGTCTTAAATCAAGTTTAGTTTAGAGTCTTTGTCCAGGGAAAGTACATTTAGCAGATATTCCATGAGAGACTTAAGAACTTCACAGACACACAGTTTATTGGTCATTTGGTACTGATATTTTGGGAGAGAAATCAAGTAATAAATACCAAAAGAAAACTTTTGGTAAAAACTAAGTATTGCTATTCCCATGTACAGTCTAAACATGTAGAAGTAATTTATTTTGATTTTTTTTACCATGTAAAATATAAAGATTCTATGCAATACATTGTAAAATAATGATATGAAAGTGAACAAAGACTGCCTTAAAAAAGAAAGCAACACTTTAATGATTACCTTTACATGAAAACTAGTGAGGAAGTGTGAACTTAATTAATCCACCTCTTACCCTGGACATATTAAAAGTAATTACTTTGCTTCCTCTTTATTAAAAATGGACATTTTATACAAAACATACTTTAATTTTTACTGTAAAACTGAACATCATCTCCTTTGTTAGAGCTACAAAAATACTGTAAGAGCCTGCTTACAGACAGCAAGCTCTGTCATACACTATATATTTTTATCCCTTGCTAATGGAAAATGTACTTTAAAACCAAATTAATCTTGTCAAACAAATTTCTTTCCGGTCATCTGACACAGTGCTGATACACTGCTTGCAATAACACACAAAGTCTTACCAAGTGCAAAAATACACTTTAACCCTCACATCACTTGTCTGTTCCACATTGAATTCTCCATCCAACCAAGAAATCAGAGAAAGATACTTTATTTTAGCAAGTTGTGTTAATTTTAACTACCTGTGCCAGCTCGAGGTCCACTGACATAGCATCAAGTGCTCACATCTTTAAGCACCAACATTGATTCAGATTGTAACAGTGAGGCAGTTTGTTCCTGTTTTGTGTCTAAATATGAAGATTTGTTTTCACCCTGACAAGGGGCTGTTAGGTACCCTAAAGTATGGGCTACCCCTAAATCTGTAATGTTCTGATATATACTATGCTGGTATTTCCAAATGCGTTACTACCTACAGCAAAATAACATTTCTAGAGTGGAGTCTTTACATTAAGAAAACTGCCATGTTGCTTTTAATATGAGAATCTACATGTAAAGCAACTGATGTAAAATAAGCATGGCAACCAATTTCCCCTCAAATCAATATAGTACTATCTTAATATTTAAGTCTTTTGATACCTTGCTTTTTAAATGTACCTATGAAGTGATGATGAGGTGAGGTGATATGGTACATTTGTGTATTTTAGTGTCAGTATATAGGTTATATATGGTCATTATGTTGGTTATAAATATTGGAAACAATTTCAGTATAAGCCAATACCAAAATCATACCAATAATAACTTGTGTCCCTACACTAGGTAGATTTATTTTTTCATCAGTGTTAAATGGGTTTGAATGAAATATTGATTGTTGATATTGGGGCCAGGAGTGCAAGGAACAAATCGTTTTTTTTATAGTTGCATACTTGGTGTTGGGCTGAAGGGCTAACGTTCAAGAACAGAGATAAGATTTATCAGCTTAGGTTAGTCTGTTTAATCTATTCTAACTCTGCTAATGATAAAGTTTTATGACATATTCATATATTGTACCGATTTGTATAGACTAAATATTCAGTGTGGATATCAGCAAAAAATTTCAAACCAACCACAACTGTATGGCGATAATGATACATTTCCTTCCATAAACTTGATTTTATTGAACAGTTTGTTGGTATAAGATGCTGTTAACTTATAATCTTGTATTTGACTTGGGTGACTTACCAAATTAATGTTAATGTTGTATTTCTATTCATAAAAATGGATGTTTTATGTCATGGACGTCGTCTCATGTTTTCAAATGCACCTGCAAGTCAAACTCGGGGGCATTTTTCTCCCTGGAACGGCCTTCGGCTATTTCCGTAAACTGCGTCGTACAAAGTTATTCGTCATGACATCATCTTCGGAAAAAACGCCCATTTTTCTCCGAGGAGAAGACGGTCGGCCATTTTAAGTCAAACAGTCGTCATTTCACATCGCTACAGTAGGACGGAGAACGTCAGGACTCAATTTCATCCTATTTCTCTAACAACTTAAGTGGAGAATTGCCTACTATGAACAGAAACTCTTTCTAATATCCAAAAGTAGATCCTAGACGCATAAGCCAGTAGATTCCAGTGTCGAGTTGTAATTTTTTGCACCTCCATGTAGCTTAGAGGAAATGGCTGTGGAAAGCATGACTGTCCATCCAAACTCCCCAACTTCCAACCACGAACACAACAGTCTCCTGACTGACGAAAGGTCGAGTAATTCTACGGTCATATTCAAATGATATTATTTATTTGTCCCGTGCTTTTACACAAAAGCCCGGCGTTTATTTTTCTTTTTCTGTCAAGGGGATTAAACTCGCCTTTTCTGGAAAACGAGTACAGAGGTAAAGAACGCCATGTTGACACGACAACGCCAACTGGGAAGCCAAATAACACCTGGGATAACTTTACACCCTTAATTTTGCCACGGTTTCACAGCCGACGATTATTCGTCAAGAGCGAAGTTGGCTGAAGAAAAAACGACGAGATCGTTACAGCTGATCAATCAAACTTTGTCCGCCGTTATGGCTCATTCGGCGGTGGAGTTACATCGGCTAACTGCTGCCCCTCGTTAACAGTTAGTTAGCTAACACACGTCGCTTAAGATCATCGTTCCCGTGTGACAATATTAATTTGTCACCGACAAAAATGTAATAACGATAATCTAACGATAACACCGGGCCTGTAAAGGCCGATTTAGCATTATTAGCCCCCTGGCTAATGTGACCAACGGCTACAGTACGGAAGAGGAAGCGAAGCTAAGCTAAATGCTAATAGCTTTGTCAACAGCTATCTCCCTTTCTTCGAAAAAAATGTTCAACTAAAAGTCGTCAAATCAAATTTTCGCGCAAGCTCGGCGCATTCAATATGCCTGAGACGAGTGTCTAAATACTTTACTGTATATTTTAATTAACTCTGTTCAGTTAGCATAAACATAGCCGGGGCGAGGCAACTTTAGCTCAACCGTTAGCTCTACGCACTTAAATATGCCCTGAAGTTTCGGACCTTCGTCCCCATATCACACCCGTAAATTATTATTTTGGACCCCTTACAGCCAGAGATGGAAAGAGTAGAGTACTGTGTTCTCAAGTAAAAGCACTGTTTCTGTGGTAAGTTTTACTCTAAGAAAAGTAGTACTGTGGGAATCTACTCGAGTTAAAGAAATACCTAACTCGAAATGTAATTAAAGCCCTTAATGTGTGAATTCACTCTTTTTGTTTGTACAAAGAGGACATGAAGGTAGGAATCTCAACCAGGTTGTTTGATCAAGTGATTACCTGTACCACATAACATGCTATGACACAGCAAATGTCAGTTGTACTGTGGAGTAATTGATCTGATAACCATAGCTATTAATCAAAAGTATATTTTAGGGATGCACAATGTCCTCGGTGCCATATCGGTATCAGCAGATATTGGCCTCTAAAGTTGAATATCAGTATTGACATTCATGCTGTTATTAAAAGTCAATACATCCCTTATATTGGCAGAAATATTTGCAAAATATATAAATGTATCTTAGTGTTTCACCTAAGCATCTCTGCATGGGTACATTGTTAAAAAGATGACCATTTTTTAAGAGTTAAATGTTTTTTTTTTTTTTTACTTTACATCTTTTCCTCACATAAATAGACTTCTTAATTAAAAGCAGCAAGTCTGTTCTCTTAATGCAAAGACTCCTGCTCTTGAGGAAAAGTCAGTACTGGTAATTATATGTTGGAAAATATTAGCCAATCCTGGTATCATGCATCCCTAATATATATGTTGTGTCCATGTTATGACTACTTTAGTCCAAAGTTGCTGTTTATTTGGAGCATAAGCTGTCCCATGAAGTTAACACTGTTTGACACATTGTACTAACATGCTTAAAATGGGGCAAAGAAGAATACTACCGTAAGTAAAAGAAAAAAGTTCCTTTTTTAATCTGCTACAATTACAAATGTGCCTCTCAATCACTGTAATGTGAGTACATGTAAGAATTAACTTCCCACCCTTGCTCACAAGTAATGACTAAAATTTCAGCCCCATAAGTCTTTAAGTTTGCTTAAATTGAAATTATTTTGCAATAACTTTGTTTTGACTGCTGCTGTTATGCTGTTGTGCTCCCTGTTTGTCCCGTTTCTAACTCTTAACTTCCTTCACAGTCGTTCCCATACTGATTCGTCCCAAACATCCACAAACGTCCCCTAAATGTGCAAAACGTCTGCAAAGCATCCCAGAAGTGTTTTCAAGTCAAACACAAAACGCCCTTTTGTCACAGTACCCAGTTGGCAACGTATGTTTAATCAGTTGGCCCAAGTCCCTAAGACCCCACAAGTACCCCTAAAAAGTCAGGGAAAAATACTTTTTAATATTTTTGAATGCAAAGTGTGAAGAAAACCTGTCACAGTAAGTATTCCCCGTTTTAATCACGGCCCTTTGCTGTAGAAAAGGATGGTGACTCATCCACCTTTGTGCCAGAATGCATGGTCAATCCTTAAAGTACCTGAGTAAACTTTTAATTGATATTTTTCTTCTCAGTTAATTGAAGGATGCAAATAGTGTTCATGTGTACAAATGAGGTTTGTTTTGCAGTTGCAGTGCTTCACTGTTGTAGTTGGCAGTTTCTCTTGTGGAAGATCTGATCAATAGCTAAGTTATTAACAGGTTTACAGCTCATTTAAGCCTGAGAATGTTCTGGTATGAGATGATCAGTGTTTTCTGTCTCAGCTTTGTGCAGGCTGGATGTCGTATGTTGATGCTTTATTTAAGTTGTTGTTAGTGGCTCACTGCTGGAGGCTTTTGGAGTGAGTAGAATATCTGGACAGGCTAAAGAGGCCATCAGCCTCTGCCCCTTCCTCTCCCCATTCATGAAAACCTGCTCCTATAATACAGCAAAATCCCTGTGCTGTGACAGAGAGCCCTCCATTGTATCAGGAAAGTTTTCTCTGTGATATGTTTGTGTGGCCTTTCAGCACGTCCGCAGTGAGGTAGAGTAAAGACTTGGCCGCTGGGTTAGAGCTCCACAGTTTGTTGTGTTTGGCTCACAGCTCGTCACTGGTGGACAGAAACCCTGACGGAGTTTAGCACTGAAGCTGGAGAGGTTAAATTATCTGTTTAGTTTGTTTTAAGGAAAGCTGATCCAGGGTTGTTGGTGTAGAGATCGAATACAGTCATGAAGAGACTGCTCAGCTTGGAAATGTTATGATCTAATTATCTTTGTTGGAATGAACTTCATGTTAGAAGAAGGGCGGCGTGGTGGTGCAGCAGGTGGAGCAGGTGCCTCACAAGAAGAAGGTTGTTGGTTTAATCCCTGGATCTGTTGGACCTTTCTTTGAGTAGTTTGCATTTTCTTCCTGTTCATGCAAGGGCACTCCGGCTTCCTCCAACAGACCTAAAAATGACATCACCGCAGTGCAGCTCAGCTGTTTACAGTGGCGCTGCACCCCGTTGGGCAGGCGACTGGGGCTAATGGAAAAGCAGCACAAGGCGAGTAGAGTAGAGCCGGGTAGAGTCGAGTAGAGTAGGGCTCATGGAAAAGGGCCATTTGAGGATCTGAATTTATGTCTCTCAAGTTGTAGAGCCACTTTAAACTCATCCTTGTTCTTTTTCTTCTTATAAGAAAAAACTAAACTTGTGAAGAAGTTTGTTTGAAGCGTAGTCATTGTCACAATTGATGTGTATCGGGATACGTATTGTGACGTTGCTGGAAATACCCAGCCCTAGTTGTAAGACTCTCATTTTGCATCACTAGGTTTTATGTATGTTTGATCTGTGTTTGATATAAAACTAATAATCCTATTGACTGAATAAGCTGAAGTTGTAGACTCCTGTACAGCAGTTGTTTTAAAAGTTTGTCTTGTATTTGGTCTTTTGTAGTTTTGATCTCCAGCTACCTTCGGCTGCATTAACTTACTCAGAAAACGTGATTGAATTAAACTTTAGAATCATGTAAATATGCAATGTACAGAACAGTCCTAGAAGGAATAGACTCATTATTAGCAGTTGATCTCTCATTTGGTATCATAAGAAGATCTAACAGGTTTGCAGATGACTGATGGCTCGTAGGAGCCCTTGTGTGGGTTGCGGTGTACAAACAGAGCAGCTGACATTTATTTCCCCCCCTGTGCAGGTTGACTCTCCTCACCACCTGCTTGCTCTCAGTTCCCTGTTTGATCTTTGCAGGGCTCAGCGTTTTTAGAGGAGTCATTTATAGAGAGCCGGTTGTCATACCAGTGAATAAAAAGTAATCCTGCTCACGTAACACTGGCCTCAGGCCTCATGGCAGTCTGAGCCTGTCAGCCTGCTTCGGCAGTGCCAGCACCTATTCCATCAAACTGATTCGAAACACTTTGCCTGGCGTTAAATCATATCACCTCCCTGCCAGATGAAGCATCATCTCCCCATGTTCTAACTGTGCGGGTTTGCTGGTTGTAATCCAGTGTTTGGATAAAACAGGCACAACTTCTCAGACTAAGTTTGGAGAGGAAATCAGAGTCACTCCTGAAACTACGTGTGTGTTTGAACCTCGGCTCAGTCAGCTAGGATACATTCCCTGAATAGAGTTTCTGTCTTTCTTGTTCACACTGATAATTTTATCATAATTAAGCTTTTTTAACCGTGTCCTTGAAGTGAATCTCCCCCTCGCCACATGCTCAGCCGCTGCAGAGGCTTGCATGTGATCCATGTCAATTAGGAGCTCATGGTTTAGCTCGCGCTGCCTCATGTGAGAAACACGGCTGACCGCAGTAGAAGCAGACGAGTTATTCTGTAAATGTGCACAAATTATGTTTGTTTAAACCCCTCAAACCAGGGTATTTTTTGTTTGACCTTGGACCTAGTTTATTTGTATCATTTTACTTGGATAATTAAAATGGGACACAACCTTTAACAGGGACAGTCTGTCTCATTGATGGCTCATGCAAGAAGAAAATATTGTGATTTGTTTTTTTTTTCATTTGAGGATTTATCAGGGTGCATAGACCTTGAAGAGTTGGTTTAATTCCCATAATATTAATTTAAATATCAATGTCAGACAGTGATAAGATCCATATTCTAATGTTTTAAGCAGGGCCACAATTTGATTGATCCTGTCCTTATATGGTGCATGTTGTCTTTAATTGCTTTTAAAGCTAATTTTTAAATGATGGCACTTTAAAGATGAAGCGGGATGCATGAATACAGCAGCTTAACATCAGTTACGGCTGACATTTGCTCTGTTAACGAACACCTCCTATCAGCAAATAATTGTGGTACATGGAGATGTCAGAGGCGAACGTTATTTGTTTTGTAATATCAGTCTTGATAAAGGCGCATAGTGCACATACCTGCAGGTTGAAGTTATTTTTCTGGGTATAAATGTTGCCCTGTTGGAGAAACTGTTCAGTTTTTGTCTTTAAATGTCAGAGAAAATGTTTGCACTGTGGGAAAAGTGCACAAAAATGAAGTGAGAAAGCACTGGCATCAGCAGAGCGGTTATAAACATGTCTTGGCCCTAAATTTGTTCATCCTTATATTAATTCAGAAAAAAATAATGCAACTTAATCGGTGATAAAGGCCCTAAAGTGAATCTTTCAACCTCTGTACTCACTTTTCATGTGACGTAAAAACAAACCCAAAGTCATATGATCCATTTTAACCGGTCGATTTTGTCTGATTTTATCCACATTCATGGTTTTAGATTTGAAGAGGAGCTGTCTAACTTCAGTGTTTTTATCGTACAGGCCAGAGGATGGAGAGCTGGAGGAGGGCGAGCTGGAAGATGACGGGGGAGACGTGGAGGAAGAGGAGGTGGGCGGAGGAACATCTGCAGCAGCTGGAGTCGGAGACGGAGGCGATGAAGCAGGCGCGGGGGCCGAAGGAGACGGGGAAGGGGCCGCGGAGAGGCCTCAGCGAAGTCGAGAGCGTCACGGCAGCAGTGAGTCGGACGACGAGAGATCCCACCGCCGCAAGAGGAAGAGGAAGAAAGAGAGGGAGCGGGAAAGGGAGAGGGAGAAGAGGAGATCCAAGAAGAAACGCAAATCCAAACACAAAGTGAGCCTGTTGACCAAAACACACGTCGTAAGCTGCCTCATTTTCATTCAAGTGACCTGACGTTTGGTTTGTTTTTGTGTTTCAGCGTCATGCGTCTTCTGATGATGACCACTCAGACTACAGCGATGACTCCGACTACAGCCCCAGTGAGAAGAGGAAATACAGAGAGTACAGTCCACAGTACTCTGTAAGTCTCAGCAAGTAAAGTCAGAAATTTAGAGAGTAACTAAACAAACTGACAGACTTTTTGGTGGAAAATAGTAGTCCTCATGGTCAGTTTGAGTCCAAATGTACAGAGAATTTAATTCTTTAGTGTCAGAAATATAGAAAACAGCTGCTGTCTTCAGGTGGAATCTTCTTATTGGCCGATCTGTTGGCAGTGTCATGTTAGATGGAGAGAATACTTTTGGGGAAGTCGAGATTAAAGTTGAAATTTCGAGGTTAAAGGTGAAGTGATGAGAAGAAAGTCAAAATTAGATTTTGTGATTAAAGTCGAAATGTTTGTTGAGGAAAAAAGTTGAAATGCTGAAAGTTAAAATAAATTTTATGTAGACTTTATTCACAAATCTATACTTTTTTTTTCAACATTTTAACTTTAATCTCATCAATTAGACTTCAATCTCTAAATATCAACTTTATTCTCATTAATTCAACCTTAATCTTGACCTGCCAAAAATTATTTTTTCCATCTAAAATGGCCCAAACCCACTTCTTTAGCAGATAACTTTTAAGTTTCAAGCTTAAATAATCACAGCCCACTTTTTCCTCCGCTCTGGTTTCATTCTCATGTAGTGGCATCTCAAACCACGGAAATTCGGAGATGCTGGTTGGAAACATCACCCATAATACCCCATGCAGTCATTATTCAAACCTGGAAAGTAAGAAAATTTTTAGGAACCCCAGATTTATGAGATTATAATGGGAATGTGTTAATCTCTTTTCAATTCCTACATTTAGACAAGCCAACCAGTAGCCATAACTTTATTTAGATTTTGTTTATATCTTGATATCTGCTTTACACTGCTGCTACTGGAATTTTAATTCACTAAAGTTTTATTTAATCTAATTTCAAAGCTCTGATGTGGAAACAGCACGTCATGACAAGACTTTGCAGGTTCCTGTGGGCTAAAGATGAAGCTTCCTCACTGTAAATCATAATTTAACTAAAAACAGAATAATAGCATACACATTTCAGTTCATAAATTGCTCGACACTCAGTTGTCAAAGTAAATCCATCTTTACTGATCACAATTATGGATTATAATCAACTCCACTGAAGCAGCATAGGCTGCCTGATCTTGTGGGACTGGCAGAGGAGTGAAGATGTTTCCACTAAGCAGTCTGGTTCAGTTGGCCTTGGTAAGGCTGGTGTTTCCACTTTTGGATAAGAAGAAAAGATACTGGAAAACTAAGGGATGGTATGTGTACCAAACCCAATTCTAGAGGACAGAGCTGAAAGTGCAGCTGTCTGTTGATTGACCACAAATATGGTCACTTCCAATGCCACAGCGGTGAAATGAAAATACACATTGCACAGAGTGTAAATAAGCTGTGAAATCAGAGATTTTGTTGCTGCTTTGCTTTAAAGAATGTCCACACAAAACAATGCACCCTGGAGTATCGGAGTTCTGAAGTCCTTCATTGCTTCATTGTAGACCGTTGCACTGTGTCAGGTGGTTGTGATGTCACACATTTATGTAGCTGTTATGGTCCTCACTTCTCCGCCTTGAAGCGAAGGTAAAGCCGGCAGTAGAAACATAAACAAGATCAGGGTTTACCGCTCAAAACCGTACCAAGCTGTACTGAACCAAACCCGAACACTCAGTGGAAATGAAGCGAAAAGGGAAAGGAAGCCGTGTCAGTGTCAGCTAGATGCTCCCTTGCCAATTCTGAAGTTTAGACACTTTTCAAATAACCTCTCAGTTTTTTTCGCGCCAGTTATCCCGACACATGTTAAACTAGAAAAGCACTCGGAGAGCGCATACCCCCGCCAGCGCCACAGTCCTCACTCATATTGTGATTTTCACCATAAATATTAGTTCTACATTTATTTCATCTAAATATTTAGAATCCTTGACCATGAAAACATAACATTAGCATTTGGATTCATAATGATATCTAATTTAGTTCAGTAGTTATTCAGAAAAATCACATTTTTCATTCTGGCGATTTTCTTCTGGGTCTAGCTCCAAAGTTTTTGAAGATAAAAGAAATCGGACTGAATACTCCAGATTCCACAGTATCTTGGCTATATTTTGGCATTTGTTGCAAGTCTGTGCCTTTATTTGTTCCCTTGCTATGACGAAAATTCCAAGGATATCTAAATTTTTCTTGTAGAGCCTGTTGGAAACTTGTCCTGTATTTTTTTCCCAAATGCCCTGACTATTTTTGGTGGAGTGATATGCAGAAATGCCAAAAATGATCCTATCTCGCAATGTTAAAGAATCCTTAAAAAAATTCCTGGATCCAGACGGTGATCCGGATCACTCCTAAAATCTAATAATTTGTTCCTTGTCCCAATCCAAACATTTCCTGAAAATTTCAGCGAAATCCGTCCGTAACTTTTTGGAGTTATTTTACAGAGAAAGAAACAAACAGACACCGGCAACAACATAACCTCCTTGGTGGAGGTAATAAATGATTGATTTTGTGCTTTAACACCTCCTAACATGTTGATCATGTCTTCAGTCTCATGGGGGGTACAGCGGCTCGAAGAAGAGAGACTACATGAAGATGGACAAGCAGAGCTACGGAGGCTACGACGACTACGAGGATGATAACTACGAAGAAGAGGGAGAGGAGGACATGGGGGACGAAGACTATGATGATTTCGCCAAGGAGCTCAGTCAGTACCGAAGAGCCAAGGAGGGAGGCCGAGGTGGACGAGGTGAGTCTGTAGACCGATGACCTTGTACTCAGGGTAAATATTTGTTAAGCTGAGAATGAATCAAACTCCAAAGAGCAGATATAGTGATGCACTTGGTGATTAGATTCAAGCCGAGTCGATCACAGATTTGTCGTCATGTTTGCTCTTCCTCTCCCCAATCATCTGCTCAGCTTTTCCAGAAAAAGAAGCTCATTCCCCTCTTATCAATCCAAAACCTCAAATATGTTTGTGCAGCTTGTTTGATCGTTCTTCTCGTCTCCTCAGGGAATCGAGGTCGCATGAGGGGCATGAGAGGCCGCGGAGGGATAAGAGGAGGGAGGAGAGGAAGAGGAGGGAGCAGAGGAAGAGGAGGCCGTGGAGGAAAGATGGGAGGAGACAATGATGATGGAGACGGTTATGGAGATGACATGGAGGTGAGGGTTCATGCATGCATCAAATAATCAATCAGTCAAACTTTATTTATAAAGCACTTTCTATACAAAAAAATGTTGCATTTGTGCTTTACGTAAGAAACAAAATAAAAGCAATAAATGACATAAAAAGTAGATGATTGCATACAAATGAAAATAAAAGACCCCACCCACCCTCACAGTCATCGTACAACACACACACTAAATTAATGAAATGCACAAAGACATTAAAAGGAAAAATCTACACGGAAAACTGAATTTAAAGAGTAAGGAAACACAGGAGCTAAAACTTCAAGATGCTATGAGGAGTTCTAAGTAATTAAAAAATAGTCTCACTTTTAGATATATGCCTGATGGAAATACACACTTTAAGATGAGTTTTATAGCATCGAAATAGGTTATCCATAAATGCTATTCCTTAGCTTCGCTGTCGGGTCAGACAGGGCTGGACTGGCCTGGATACTCAACTTCAGGAACAAGACAATTAAAACTAGAGCAAATTTATATTATTCAGACACGTCTTAGAGCACCAGGCAGTAAGTAGTGATATATAGCCGGCTACAAAACTACAATACTAAGTTTTTCAAAAATTGCTTGTTGTCACACATCAAAAACTACCGCTACGTGACTAGAAAGAGATACATTACCTCGTGGCTTTGCATCCTGTAAGTTGTTGAAAAAAGAAGTTGTAAAGCAATGCAGTCACGTTCCAGTTGTAGTCAGAAGTAGGAATTTCCAAGTTCCGAGTAGGAATTGGATATAGAGATTAGCCGGAAATAGATTCTCCTCATAGCACCTGTAAATTCATGATTAAAAATCATAAGAAATTAGATTAAAAAAAGATATAGGGAAAGGAAGATAAATAAATAAACTAGTTAATAAAGTAAAATTAAATTAAATAATATGGTAAAATGAGATAACCTAAAACCAGATGTGTCATAAAAGCCGCTGAAAGTAGGCTGGTAAAAAGAATAAAATTCCAAATAATACATTTGAACTGAAATATAAAAGTAAAACAGATTAAGAGGGTTAGAGATGATCAAAAGGTAATTAGAAATAGTTATTACTATAGTCAGCTAAAAGCCAGACTAAAAAGGTAGGTCTTTTACTTTGATTTTGAAAATATAAACAGTAGGTGCTGCTTTTAGGTCTTCAGACTGTTCCATAGACGGTTGCCGTAGTAACAAAAATCAATCAATCAAACTTTATTTATATAGCAGTTTTCATACAAAAAATGTAGCACAAAGTGCTTTACGAACAGACAGATGAATCAAAATAAAGGAATTATGACCCAAACCCACCCACACACAATCCATACACAGTGTTGATAAAAAGCATCATAAATAAAAGACAGTAATAAAGCACACAGCTGTACCCAGTACTTACTGTGGAAACGCCATCTTAAACGTTTAAAAATTAGAAAACACTGGAGTTAAGGTGAAAGTGTAAACTTAAATAGATCATAAAATAAAATAAAAAAAAGAATCTTAAAATATTAATAAATAATGAATTGAAATGAAGTTAAAAACAAACAGAAAAACTAAAAAATAAAATAAGGAAAGATAGAGAAGATAAAAAATAAAACAAGATAAGATAAAATAATAATAAAAGCGAGCTGTAATTAGAATAAATAAAAACAATAGAAGGTTATTCAGATAAAAGCTAGACTTAAAAGATAGGTTTTGAGTTTGTTTTTGAATAATGATAATTACAAACTGATAAACTAGTAAAATAACTTCAAACTCTTCTATAAGCTGAGGTTGTTCTATCTTATTTACTCTGTCCCAGTAACACATAAAACTAGATAGATGAATTTAAATACAGAAATTATGACCCAAACCCACTCTACCCAGCCCCTGAACCCACCCACACTGCAATCCATGAACAGTGTTGATGAAGAGCATCATAAATAAAAGACAATAATAAAGCACAGTGCTGTACATACTGAGGAAACGCCATCTTTAAGGTTTAAAACTGAGAAAACACTGGAGTTAAGGTTAAAGTGTAAACTTAAATAGATCATAAAATAAAATAAGAAAAATAATCTTCAAAAATAATAAATAATGAATTGAAATGAAGTTAAAAACAAACAGAAAAACTAGAAAATAAAATAAAGTAATAAAAGTGAACTGTAATTAGGATAAATCACACTAAGAGGTAATTCAGGTAAAAGCGAGGCTAAAAAGGTAGGTTTTGAGTTTATTTTAAAATAATAACAAATTAATAAACTGGTAAAATAACCTCAAACTCTTCTGTCAGCTGAAGTTGTTTTTCTGTGAAGCTTGAATATGAAGTAATTCTGTAAATGTGTCTCTCTAACCTGTCAGTATGACGACGACTACGACAACATGGGAGAGGACGACTACGACGACTACTCGAAGGAGCTGAGTCAGTACAGGAAGTCCAAAGACCGAGGCCGAGGTGAGTGGAGACCACAGCAGGTGTTGATGTTCATCTCATTTTTTACTAGAGTCGGACCGTTCTGTCGATTCTTCTTTAAACTGACTTTGTTCGATATTTGATCCCGTAAGAGTCGATTAGTTCACCACTCAGTCACTCTGTCTCTCCATCAGGAGGGAAAGGCAGCCGCGGCCGAGGGAGAGGAAAAGGAGGACGGGGCTTACTCCGAGGAGGCAAAGGACGAAGAGGCGGGAGAGGACGAGGAGACATGGGGATGGATGACGACAACAATGGGGACATGGACAACGGGGTAAGAGCTGTGTGATTATTATGATCAGACCAGCATGAAGAGTCCAACCCCACTAATCAAGATTTTAGTGAAATTTAAGTTTAAAGAAGAAGCAGCTGCTCTTCAATCTTGTAAAAACTGCTTCATACTTATTATACATGAGGAATAAGATTAACATCTACAACCCCAAAGTACCTGATTTCAGGAATGCTTACACGCTCTCCAACACAAACGTAAGAAAAATGAACTGTTTTTCAAAATCCTCGCCTGACCATGTTATTATAAAACCTCTTTAATTTTGCACTGCATCACTTTTTAACAAAAGTTCTTTGCAGAGATGATGTAAAAAATATTTTATTATTCATTTTAAGAGTTTTACAGCCACTCCAGCATCATTTCCAGGAGATATTCACAATAAAAAAATGGGATTTTTTAGGCGAGGATGAAATTTTCAAATTATTCTGACCTCTATTTTTCATTTGCTCTGTCCCAGTTACACATATACTGATAATTCCACATCTGGACAAATCTCTCAAGTGTTACTTTTATTATAACACCAAAATAATTCAAATAGACCTTGTGGTTGCAGAGATACACTCTTTTCTTTATGTCATTTTCGAGCAGAAGGCTTAAAAAAGGGGCTGTAGAGGTTAAGGATATGACACATATTAGTCAGGCTCTCTCATAAATGTGTCTGTATTTATTATATTTTAGGACGGGAGTGAAAGAGCTGACGGACCAGGACTCGGGAGGAGGAACCAGGGCGACAAGCATCAGGATAAGAAAGGAAAGGCGATCTGCAAGTACTACATCGAGGGGAGATGCACATGGGTGAGGCTGATGGATTATTGTTTGATTTTGAAATCCTCATAGGTCTTTACTAAAATTCGTTTATCACATTTTTATTTTATTTTTTTTTCTTTATATCCACACTTCAAGAAATTTAAAGCAGATCTGAAAAATGCATCAATATTATTTTAATAACATCATGTGGTTCAGACCTCAGTCATCCCATTTGATCATGTAAATTTATTTTTCTGTAAAATGTTTTGCAGCAGTATGTTCTCTTTTATGACCTCATTGATGTTCATAGATTTTTATTTTTAGCATTTTCCCTCTCTCTTCTCCTCTGTATTATGTTTTGTCTGTTTATTCTCTCCTTTTGGAGTCTTGGAGTGATTTCTACTCATCCCTTCAAAACATTCAGAACTTATTTTTTTTATTTGAACGTTACAAAATACATATATAAAACTAGACTTTTTTCTCTTCCAAAAGTTCGTATTTTAAACGTGTTTATTTCTTTCCTGTCTTCCACTCCAGATGCAACAATTCTAGACTTTTCTAATACACAGAAGGTTCACATAAAAGCCATCATAAACCAGTTTTAGGTATTATAAACATGAAACATAATGCAATGCCATTTATCAAAAATAATCAGGATAAAGATCAAACAAACAAACAAATAAATAGAATAAACAACCAAGCTATCAGACATGCATTGATTGACTGGCCGGCCGATCATTTTCCGCTGATTTCCTTCAATTTGGGGAATCGGCTGATTTTGACATGAGAAACCGATCGTATCCACCGATCTTATCTACTTCCTCAAAGGTCTGAAGTCAGCTGCTGTAGCTTTTTCCTCTGGTATTTTGACGTTTAAATATCCGCAAAGATGCTGCTTTTGGGCATTTTCCTTTTTCACCACAAGAAACATAAAATCTGGACACTTTATTAAGTTGTGTTGGTAGTTTGTCCTGCAGATTATTTTAATAACTACCTCAAACCTTGTGATTTACTTTATTTGTAAAAGCCAAATACTGCTGTGCACTTTAATTTTGGTAAGAGGCGCTAAAAAGACCTGCAGTGTAACCTGTTGCACAAGTTTTGTTTATTTTTAAATGTGAAAAATGAAAGACTAAAGGAACTGATATGATTTAGCTGTGTGGACAGAAATATTCAAAACTTTTCATTTATATTTGCAGCCATGATAGTCTTTTCTTTTACACAGAAGGTGCACATACAGTACCTCATGTGCAGTCAAAACAAGGTTTAAACAAGGATTTAATGTTTTTTCAATAAAGAACTATTGGAACATTGAAGGTGTTTGCTGTCAATTAAGAAAATTGAGATCGGTGCACCCCTGCAAACTATAAATATTGCATGAAATTTAAACAACAGTTTTTAAAAAATGATGGAAGGTGGAGAGAAAAAATAAATAGATATAACAAATAAAAGAAATAAGTAACAGGGTTAAAAAATAGTCTGATCCATGCTTTTGTCTGTGTATTATTACGGTAGCAATGGCATTACTGTCTGCCATCTTTTTAGAAATTTTGGCATCTGAAGTTGCAAAGAAAATTTTATTTTTCCATTTCATGTAACTCGTAATACTTTCTTAATCCAAGCATGTCATGATGGAGGTTCAGATTTAAACCGTTTTGCTGTGATACCCCTGATGGGACACTTTTTTAACTTTATTTTTATTGCAAAAAACTGGCAATACTCATAATACTTACATTTCAACATTTTTATTTCTCTTTTTCACTTTCTTTTTACAATTTCTAGCTGCATTAAGGGGATTTAGTGACATTTTAATGGAATATACATAGAATAAGTAATTAAATGAATCAATTATTTATTATAATTAGAAGAAAATAAATAAATATGCTTGTAATAATTACAATAAAATAAAAATGATAATAATAATAAGTAAAAAGGGATAATAGAGTTAAGAAACAGGAAATATATGTGAGGAGGGGAAAAAAGGGAGATCTATGAAGGTGTTTGTGTATTGTGTTCTGGTTTAGACTGACGGTCTGACACTTTCTGACCGTATTTCATCCTCAGGGTGATCACTGCAACTTCAGTCACGACATTGAGCTTCCAAAGAAGAAAGAGCTCTGCAAGTTCTACATCACTGGATTCTGTGCCCGAGCTGACCACTGTCCCTACATGCATGATATCCTTTGTTTTTTTTAATCGCAGGTTGACACGCGCCTGCCCGTTAGGACAGATGAGTGTAGTGAGTGAGTAACAAAATACACAGAAGGTTTGTGTTGATCTCCAAAGTTTTTCAGAGCTTCTCCTTGACTCGCTGTCACGTGAATTCCCCTGTAAGCTGTTTCACACCACTGGAAACTGTGTCAACGGTGATGAATGTATGTTCTCCCACGATTCTCTGAACGACGACACACAGGAGCTGCTCAACAAGGTGAGTCTATAATAACGCCGTCACTGGCTTACTCAACCGCGGCTTGTTAACTCCACATTTCATTTCAATTTTTCCTTAATTTATTATAAAAGAAAGTAATTCAATCAAAAACACAAAGCAAAAATAATAAAAGAAAAGGAGCAGAAAGAAGAAAATCTTGTAAAATCTGCCTCTTTGTTACAAAGCACTTTTTAACAATGTACATAATAAAAGAAAAAAACTTTAAATCAAGGGCCAAGACAGCCCTCACCTCTCTCTTTAAGAAACATGTATTACACTTTACCTGAAAAGGAAGGTAAAAAAATAATAGTAATGAACCTAAATATTTCACAGGCAGAACAAAAGTGTGATGGTTTTTAATCTAAATTGAAAATATGAAGTTTGATTTAGATTCTTTGATTGCTCTGTCTTACAAAAATAAATAATACCAAAATAATATATTAAAACACTAAAATAAAACAAGAGAACCCAAAACATCATTTGAATGAATATTAGCAATCGTAATAAAAATAATAATAAATAAGACTGTTAACATAAATACCTATACAGTATAGTTAAACCTTAGCAATTGATAAACGTTTTACATTGTAAAGTAAAATAATACATATACAGAAACAATAAGTACCCACAAACATAGTAAGATAGATATTAATGCCACTGATATATAGTCCAAAATCAAGTAAAGTTGAATGGCATAGTTACATAAATTCATTCAAGAGAAATTTAAAAAATAATAATAAAAAGAAAAAAAAGGCAAGTGCTCCCCCTTTTGGTTGTTGACTGATTTCCTTTAGCAGTGTTAGTTATCTCCATTCACTGTGTGCATGGCTGAAGTTACTGTTTATTTTTTGTGTGTTTGTTTTTTTTAAACTAACTTCATTACTTCTGTTGGTGACATGATTTGCCAATGTCAAGATGCACGCATTCATTGTAACAAATGAAAAAACTCTGTTCATTAAGTGCCAAAAATTCAATACAAAAGAGTGTTTGGAAAAAAAGTAGATACAGTATATCATTTGTATTTGAAATAACTGCATTTATAACTATATTAAAAATGATAGTAACTCTGTTTAGTTGTCCACGTTGGCTAAGTAGGAGTTCTTAAGAAAGATTTTTAGTTTTTTTTTATTATATTTGATCTTTTTAAGAGGAATATAATACGTAAGGAATATAATAATGGCCTCTAAAAGCATTCATCTATAATTAGGAGATAATCCAGTGCACAGAAAACAGCTGCCACATGTTAAAGGCTGCATGTGTTTTTGAGGAAATATTTTAGGCTACATAATCCTCACTGCCTCCTTTTCTCCCAGATGTTGGCCGAAGATGCCGAGGCAGGAGCAGAGGACGAAAAGGAGGTGGAGGAGCTGAAGAAACAAGGCATCAACCCTCTCCCCAAACCTCCTCCTGGAGTCGGCCTCCTCCCGACGCCTCCTCGGCCCGTTCCCGTGGACGCCAACGCGGGACCTGGAGATTTTGGTGGTCCTGTTGTAAGTGACTTCGGGGGCATGCCAGGGCCCAATCAGGGGCCCATGCCTGCCAAATGTCCTCCAGGACCGGTACCCCCTGTCCCTGGACCCATCCCTTGTGCTGCCCCCCCGGTCCACGGCCCTGATGGGAGTCCTTACCAAGGAGTACCACAAAACCCTGCGTGCCCTCCTCCCCACATGGGCCCCCCTCCTCCTGGTGGTGCTGCTGGAGGAGGAGGTGGTGGAGGGAAAAAGATCCCGTCACTGTTTGAGATCAAAGTTCAGCCGACGGGACAGCTGGCTCAGAAACTGGCAGTCAGGTGAGAGAACTTCAAAAACAAATATCTGGAATAGTTTGGACAGAAATGTCACATCTATGGTAAAAGTCAGCAAATCAATCAATCAAACTTTATTTATATAGCACCTTTTATACTAAAATGTAGAACAAAGTGCTTTACGAACAGACAGATGAATTAAAATAAAGGAGTTATGACCCAAACCCAATCACCATATACAGTGTTGATAAAATGCATCATAAATAAAAGACAATAATAAACATTGCTGTACCCAGTACACACTAAAGAAACGCCATCTTAAATTATTAAATCAGAAAACACTGGAGGATAGGTTAAAGAATAATTATAATAATAATGCATTTTATTTAAAAGCACCTTTCAAGACACTGAAGGACAATGAACAAGATTAAAAAAAGCAACAATAACAATAAAATAAACAATAATGATAGAATCAGCAATAGCAAAGCACAACAGATAATGACCAGTATGGGTGGGAGGAGGTCAAGTGGGGTATGTGAATAGAATTAAATATATCATAAAATAAATTGAAATGAAGTAGAAGATAAACTATAATAAAATAAAAAAGATAAAATAATTCAAGTGAGCTGTAATAAGAATAAAAAATAAAAGTCATTGAGAAAAAATTTAATCTACAAAGTATTGTGCACTCTTAGGCACGTGTTGATGAAAGTTAAGCTAGAATAAAAAGACTGAGAACTGCAGCCTTACAAATTTTGAATGGAGTGCAGGATATCCAGAGCTATAGCTGTATGAGGTGGAAACTGACTAGAATCTATTAAATCTGTGTGATTTTTTTTCCAAATGTTTTTATTTTTTCCATATTCAATTTAATTTTTTATTAGCTTTTGAAGTAAAGCTTAATGATATATAATCATTAACTCTTCAGGTGGTCCTTACACTTATCTTAATGTGTATGTTGACAAAATCTGCAGATCATTTGAGCGTCTGACACTTAATAATTGTCGGGAATTTGCTCTGCCCTGTACTGTGGAGTTAGCCGGGAGTTTCATAGGTTCTTTGCCGACTTAGCCGGTGTCTCAGGTGGACACTCGATATGTTGTAAATGAGGGGAGGAGGAGGGAGAGTGAAGCGTGCTTTGTCCCCAGCCTTATTACGCTTTCACACTAAAATTAGCAGTTCAATGCGGGTTTTTTAAGCTTGGATTAACACGTTAACGATCAGCAAGTGACTCCTTTCCCACTGCCAGCAGACTCGGGTTGACGATCGGCAGCAGACGAGCTGCATGGCTGTTTTTTTCCTCTGGTGTGTCAAGATGAGGTCATCATGTTTATGACATCGTCAGTGTGATGAAACATGTAAACAATGGAAAGTAGCATGGGGGCCGTGGTTTTCTTTACTTTGTACTTTGCTCCCTCTTTAAAAATGTACAAACTCTGTGCAGATGATACAAAGGCAGATGGAATTAGTTCCTGAGATGGCAAAGAGTCACATAAGTTACGGAGGGGCACCATATTCTGGACGTTATGCAGACGTCATGACGTAAATTAGCATGTGTGATGTTCCCACTGAAGCCAACCCGGGTGGAAATGCAGATTAAACCCTCTCAGACTGTCAACAAGAGCCGAATGTTGGTGTGTTTAAACTGTTTTTCTAGTAACTCTGAAGAGGGTATCGGGTACCCCTCACACCATTTTCCCAAGAGAAATGTCCATTTTAATAATAATAATATAAATAAAAACTTTTCTAACCCTAACCCTTAAAAATATCGTCCATTTCCATATTATATTATATATAATATCCATACATTCCGTGTTTATATTGAATTCTGAATTTTATGTCCAATAGTGTGATTTTATCCACAATTCTGTAATCGTGGATTTTATAGGGTCAGATTTTCCAAAAGTCCCCCCCCCCCCACATCAAAGAATATGTTAAGTTTGACGGGTCCTAAAATCTTTACTCCAATCAAAGCACCAAAACAATGAAAAGCACATCGAGCAGTAATGATGATCATTTCTTTTTCCATCAGGGGCCAGACTCCCACCACCGCACAGGGTCAGACTCCTGCTCCGGGGGCTCCGGGTGCCCCTGGTGCTCCCCCCACCCACTTCCCCTCCCCCCCAGGTATGATGTCCCCTGATGGTGGGCAGCCTATGATGGGAGGATTTGCCCCCGGTGAAGGCCTGCCTCCAGGTGCTCAGGCTGGAGGAAACTTCTATAACAACTACTACAACCAGCAGGAGGGGATGAGCATGGAGGGGGTGGTGGAGGAAGGTGAGGACCATCCTGAAGTCCAATTACAGACAAAGACATTGTTACGAGATCTTTGCACTGACGACTTTTGTTTCGTTCAGGTGACAACTACCAGAGTTTTGAAGAGCGAGGGGGAGCGGGCAAATTTGGAAATCAGTCTCAGCAGGAAGGCTCGGCTAACGGAGCATCGACCAATCAAGGAGGGATCTCTGTGCCGGACTTCCTGCCTCCAGCCCAGCGCGTCCTGTTCATGAGGATCCAGCAGAAGCAGCAGGAGGAAGAGGAGAGAGCTCGCAGGATGGCCGAGGGCGGGATGGAGAGGAGCCGAGACACTGAAGGTAGAAAAAAAGAGTCTGTGCATCTGTCTGTCAAACCCACTGGTTAAAAAAATCTGCTTTTCATCTCCTTTCTTTAACTTTTTTCTGTTATTCTTTGTTAAAGAAATGTTGCCAACCCCTGATATAACGTGATTATGAATAAAATTAGAGAGCACTTGTATTGCTGTAACATCTATAAGTAATAATTCATGATAAAGATTCCATCATAACGTGATTTATGACCCTGAAAACCCACAGCTAACACTCAGAATCATGTTGAAAAACGATAATGTAGGGCTGAAAGATTTTTCATCTTCAGTTGAAATCACAAAAACTATTTTACAAAGCTTCTGCATTTACCGAAGTGCTGGTAATCAGGTCAGCAACACAAAGCCTCTGTTTAGGAGTATAGGGTGGAGTATCCTTTAAATAATGAAAACAGATTACTTATCAATTTAAGATGATGAATAATGTCTAATGTGCTTTTGGTCATTTATTTCTTTACTGTTGTCTTAACTGTAAACATAGTGAATGTTGCACTGAAGCTTGATTTGAAAAAAAAATCTATTGTATTGAAATCGCGATATCTGCCAGCAAAAAATCGCAATTAGATCTTTCCCTTTAATCATTCAGCTCTATCCTGTTGGTGGTTATCTGGATCATCACCAAAGTCTAATCGTTTTTAAGTTGGGATATGATCAACATCTTCTGGAAGTTTCAGCAACATCTGTCCAGTGGTTTTTGCGTAACCTTGCCAACAAACAAAAAATCCCAGTAAAAAGCAAAACCTCTTTGTTGGAGGTTAATATTTGCTTCTGGTTCTGTTTTGATTCACAAGTTAAATGTAATTTTTGTGTGTAACCACCACAGTTGACCAAAAAACCCAAACAAGTAAAAACAAATGGTTAAAAATATGGTACAAAGTTTTAAAAAACAACAACTAAATAAGAACAAGAAATATCAGAAGAAAAAAAAACATAAATAGAAAAAGTTAAAACTTGTATTACCTGCTCAACTAATATAAAACTGTCTTAAATTTATCATAAATTTGCTGTAGGTATTAAATATTCAGACGGCGCATTTAATGTTGATGGGAAAGCACTGTGGCTGTAAAACATCTAATAGTTTGAATTTGTTTCATGAACTCACCATGCAGTAAATACCAGATTAAACGGTGGCCCACTGTAAACAAAAAAAGTCTTAAAGCATTAAATTTGACTTTTAAAACGGTGCAGAACCTGATTTTATTGAAGGTTCCTTTTTTAGAGTTTTTGACAGAGCACGTGTGTGTGCCCTCTCCTCAGGTGACTCGGGGAACTGGTACTCCAGTGAAGATGAGGATGGCGGCGGGAGTGTGACCTCCATCTTGAAGACCCTCCGTCAGCAGACCCAGCCTCCTCAGAAACCCGACGGCACCCCGAGCGACCCCCGACTCACAAAGGCCGCTCCTGCCGGCGCTCCCTCTCGCCCGGCGGACCCCCGCCTGGCTCGGGACCCCCGACTGGCACGTGCCGCGGAGTCCTCTGACTCCTCCCACTCCATGACCGCTCCGTCGTCCTCTGGACCTCCTGCGGACCCCCGGTTAGCTCGGCATGCTGCCGCCTCTGCCGGATCCTCCTTGTTGCCCCCTGCTCCTAAACCGGAGACCCCTCTGGTCTACAAGCCCCCGCCGCTCACAGCCCCCGCCGCGGACGAGGAGGAGACGGAGAGAGTTCTGCGGGACAAGCCGGTGCCGATCCCCCTGGAGCCGCTCATGGGGATGGCCCTGAGAGACCCCCGCTCGCAGCTGCAGCAGTTCAGCCACATCAAGAAGGACATCGTGCTCCACATGCCGGCCTTCATCAAAACAGTCACATGGTCTCCTGAAGACCTCCTCCCGCTCCCCATCCCCAAGCAGGACTTCCTTCCTCTTCCACCAGGCATCCCCCCTATCTCCTCCTTAGACCCTCGTCTGTCCCGCACTCCTGCCCCCCCTCCTGTGCAGCCCACTCTGCCCATGGACTCTCCTGCGACCTCCTCCTCCTCCTCCCTCCCAGACTTTGAGCTTCTGTCTCGTATCTTAAAAACTGTTGGCTCCAGCCCGTCTCAGACCCCCTCCCCTCCTCTTTTATCGAACCCTATTACCCCCTCGTCCCTGTTGGTCCAACCTCCTGCCCCCTCACCTGTAGAAAAGCCCGTTGACCCCCGTATGGCCCGTAAAACTCCCTCAGACCCTCGTCTGCAGCCTCAGAAGTCAGCACTGAAGCAGCCATCAGAGCCTGCCCCCCCTCCTGTCTTGGCTGTTCCCTCCTCACCAACCTCCAGCTCCTCGCCCCCCACTATCGCCCCTTACGACCCCAGGCTGCTCTCCACTGGTGGAGCAGGGCGCGGTGTGGGCACAGGGTCACCAGGGGGCGCCAGCGTACTGAGCAGCATCAGCCTGTATGACCCAAGGACTAACAAACCAGGCAGCCCTGGAACCAGCGGCTCCAACAACTCCCCAAATTCATCCAGCACCGAGTCCAAACCCAGCGACCCCCCGGTGGGCAAATCCAAATCAAAAGAGCCGCTGTTTGTCCGGAAGTCTGCCCTGGATCAGCCGGAGCCAGAGAAGAGCGCAGAGCAGGGGACGGACCGGTACAACAGCTACAACAGGCCTCGACCCAAACCGGCACCCTCGCCTAACTCCACGGGTCAGGGTGCTTCTGCAGGGGGGGCGGGTGCAGCAGGAGGTCAGGGCGCTGCAGGAAGTACAGGAGATCAGGGTCCGTCAGGGGTCCACAACTTACCCGTGTCCTCGTTATTTGGCGTGGTGAAGCAGGCGGCGAAGCCCGGCGGGACGGGGAGTCCGTTTGGAGGCAACAGCCCGGTGCAGCCGGAGCAGGCAACCACAGAACAGGACAATGCTTCTCTGAAGGAAGTTTTCAAAGGCTTCGACCCCACAGCTTCACCCTTCTGCCAGTGACCCCCGGCTTCAAACCCCCAACCCCTCGCCCCGCCTCGATCACTGAAGGTGGTCGGCTCTTGTTTTGTTTTAACTCTGATGAACACTGAGCAGATCAGAGGGAGGACGAGGAACACACTGAAGAACTGCCTGTAAGACTGATGAAGACTCAGATCAAATAATCACACACGCACACACACACGCACACAGACTTTACCGCAGTGTTGCAGATCCACATCCTACAGACTCGGGGAGGGGGTTCAAAGTTAAAATCCTAAAGTTCTATTTTAAACAGACTTATTGATGTACTATTAAATGTATTCTCCTCACCTCGTTACTTCCTGCAGACAGTTATTCAGATGGCAGCAGATTACATCCAGAGTTATTAACATTTTTATTTTCGTTTCTTTTTTCCGTTTACATCCTTATTTCACTTCTATGGAAGCCCAGCCAAGAGAAAGACTGACTCTGCACCTCTTAAAATATCACAATAATGACAAAAACTTCTCTTGATGTATAATTTTCTAAATAAAGTTGAAATGTAGAGATTAAAGTCAAAGTTTCAGATTAAATTACAATTTTGACCTAATTCTCAATATTTCAAGTTTATATTTTAAATGGTGTTTCCGTTTCACAGACATAGTTCACAACACAATTTGGATCAGTTTTACTCTAAATCTTGCATTTTTTTAACAGTAAGACTTTAATTGAATAGTTTTTAAGTGGGGTTGTGTGAGGTGGTGATGACGATTAGCTCAGTGTCTGCACAATAACTGGTGTTAAAATTGGGATTTATACTGATGCAACTCAGTAATGTAAGAGTTTTAGGTGGGAACAAACTACAAAAACACGTTGGGTGATTTCTTGTTTCATTCTTCTACCAGCAAAAAAAACTAAATTTATTATTCCACTTTCCAACTAAATATTAGTTAGAATTACAAATGCTTAAAGTTGATCCTGCTCATAACAAAGTTTGTCACTCTCACTCGCAGGTTTTTATCAAGTAAATGAAACCACGACTAATGTCTTTAAACAATCAATAATCAGTCTGAGCTGAAGCTGACCCTTCTCTCAGCTCCTCTGGTTTTTCGTTTTAGGTTTTGAGACTTGTAATCGGGTCCTGACACGTACAAATGTTTGTTTGTTGTGAGCAGGGAGGGTCTGTATGCCAAGAGCTGCCTCTGCAGATTTATGTGTAAGCTGCTGCTGATCCTGAAACATCCCTTTTTTTAAGTTACAGTTGTATTTAATCCAGTTGATGACCTTTATTTTGGTTTACACACCTGTATGAACAGGTATTATGTGTTTCCCCAGCCCTTCTGCTCTTATAGCCATTTCTCATTCACAAATGTCGACTCTCCTTCCACAGAAACTTTTACTCTGGTGCATGCATGTAGAGATGTTCTGATGCCATTTTGCTGTGGGTATTGACTAATACTGATCAGACACCAGTATGTTCCAAAAAATATATCATACTACGCCTGCATGACTGTGATATGGTTATCATTGTGGTAAGGCCTGGCTCAGGTTAAACCCTTTATAAAACATAAATAAATACAGCAATGGTGCAGCATGACCATGCTAGTTAGCTTAGCTCCAGCCTCGTCTTAACCAGCTCTGTGTCACATGATCAGTTCCTCCAGGTCCCTGCAAGTTGAAGCACAGCACTACTGTTTGAGAGCATAGAAGAAGAACTGAGCCAGAAGTTAACGGTGCTAAACAATAAATACATTACTAATTTAATTGATTATCAGATGGTGCCTGATGCAAGTACTCGCCGATACCGATACGAGAGCAATTTCCAACACTGGTATCGGAATCAGAACAACTCTACTTGCATGTGTCTAAAAGTGTGTTGGCTGCAGAAGTCCCTCGTTTTAAGTTTGGTAGCTTTTGTTTCCTCTCCTGACTTCTGCTAGTTAGCAGAGGGACACAAAGGCTGTGCCACAAAAAAAAAGAAGTTTGTTTTAAAGGTGTTAATCCAGTGTAATTTCACCCCTTGCTGTCTTCGTGGCTTGTCACCATGTACTCTTAAATTATGCAGAGCTGCTGTGGGGGCTCTTTGTGTACAGAAGCAGAGCTGATCTCCATCACTAATGCTAATGCTGTTGTCATGTATCTTATAAAACCCTACTTCAGAAGTCTTAAATCAACTGTTAAACTAAATCAAATTAATTTTCATTATTTTGACTTTTCTTACCAATATTTCTGCTCTAATCTCAAAACAGTTCAATCAACATTTCTCTCATCAGTCTGTCTTTTCTCTGGCTGCAAAGTGATTCAAATTCCATTTTTCCTCCTCCGGTCTGATCCTGATACATTTCCACAAAACTCATCTGCTCATTTTCGTACTCCTACGCCTTATCTGTAAACAACAAATGTTCTCGTCTCTGTGTCTGGACAGTCAAAGGTCTCGGTGCTCTTGGAAACAGATAAAAAGCGAGGCCACATCAGCCTCTCCCACCATGAAACTGATATCAGTTGTATTTTGATGATTTAATGAACGGCTGCCTGTAGAAGCACATTTTTGCTGCTGCCTTTGAGTTCACTGCCCTCGTTTTCTCTTTCATTCATCTTTAACATCTACGTTCTGCCTGTTTTAGTATTTATTCCTTTGCACTGTAGGTGTGTGTCCAGCTGTTCTGTTGATTTTAATGTTCACACGCTGTTTCGTTTTTCTTTAAATTAGCTCTTAATCCAAATAGGTAACCCACCTGTTACCTGTCAGCTCTTCTTCTGAACCACTCCTCTATCAAAGTTGTTTTCTACATTTGAACTTTTTTGTTAAAAACAGTGAGTCATGTTACCGGTGACAGTTTTCAGAGATTAAAGTCGTGAAAGGAGTCGACTAGACTGCAAAAAATCCTCCCGTGTCACTCCTCAGAGACAAGATTTAGTTTAGAAAAGTGAAGTTCAACAGTGTTCATGTATCACCTTCTCATTGTTGATTCGACTGAGTCACTTTTTACCGGAGCCAGAATTCAGTATTCTGTGAATTTTATTTCAAAGTGCAGGAAATTCGAGTTGATTTGACGGCAGAGTTTTGCATCAGGGTCACGTCACTGAATAATTCGCAGCCTTAAAGATGCATTCATGTCGTTTTAGCTTTAGCGGCTGTTACAGTGTGACAATCGTAAGCTAGACTCTGGCCTAGAGTTCAATCAAGTGTAATGTCATCCTTAATCCACCTGGGCCGTGTAGTGATGTGCTGCTCGGCTCCGCCCACCTCTGCTGTACACTTAGATTTAAACTGAAAACTCTTCTCAACCAGAAATCTCATGATGCTAACAAATCCTTGCATTTGGATCACCACTAAAGTTTTATCATTTCGTTCTTGTGCCATGACCAGCACTACCTGAAAATATCCATATCTGTTTGCAACTAATCTCGCTAACAGATAGACAAACTCGACGAAAACAATCTCAAACTTCCCGCCTGAAGGTTTATTTACAAAACAGCAACACTCTCCTCAAACAGGATTTCAATACGTTTAATGAGAAAAGTATTTAAATTGGTGATGCTGTCTTCCTGCTTAGCACTTAAAGCACTCCCATAGTGCCCTTTGAGTGGCTTGCTGGTCAAGCCAGGGAGGCGTCACCACTTTTTAACAGCTTTTCTCCCACATTAATTCAAATCTATTGCATTAACGTTCCTTGTAGAGAAATGTTCTTATGTGGTGCTGCCTCCCTGCTTAGTAGTTCAGTTGTCTCAAGAGTACTGCGCAGGTAGCTTGCAGCACTAACAAGGAAGGCGTTGCCACTTTTTAACAGCTTTTCTCCATTATTTCAAATCTATTGCAGAAGGAATGATGCTTTAATGTTTCTTGTAGAAAACTGTTATGAAGTGGTGCTGCCTCCCTGCTTCTTAGTGCAATTACCTCAAAAGCAGTTTTCAGGTAGCCTGCAGCACTAACCACGAAGGCGTCGCCACTTTTTAACAGCTTTTCTCCCTAATTATTTCAAATCTGTTGCTTAAACGTTTCTTGTAGAGAACTGTTCTTAAGTGGTACTGCCTCCCTGCTTAGTAGTGCAATTACCTCAAAAGCAGTTTTCAGGTAGCTTGCAGCACTAACCAGTAAGGCGCCACCACTTTTTCACAGCTTTTCCCCCTCATTATTTCAAATCTATTGCGTCATGTTCCTTGTAGAGAACTGTTCTGGTGGTGCTGCCTCCCTGCTTAGTAGTGCATTTACCTCAAGAGCAGTGTGCAGGTAGCTTGCAGCACTAAACAGAAGGGCGTAGCCACTTTTTAACAGCTTTTCTCCCTCATTTCAAGTCTATTGCAGAAGGAATGATGCTTTCATGTTTTTTTGTGGAGAACTGTTCTGAAGTGGTACTGCCTCCCTGCTTAGTAGTGTAGTTACCTTAAAGGCAGTTTTTAGGTAGCTTGCAGCGCTGACCAGGAAGCTGTACCACTTTTTAACGGCTTTTCTCCCTCATTATTTCAAATCTACTGCATAAGGAATGTGCTAAAACGTTCTTTGTAAAGAACTGTTCTTATGTGGTGCTGCCCCCCCGCTTAGTAGTGCAACTACCTCAGAAGCAGTTTTCAGGTAGCTTGCAGCACTAACCAGGAAGCTGCACCACTTTTTAACAGCTTTTCTCCCTCATTATTTCAAATCTATTGCTTCACGTTCCTTGTAGGGAACTGTTCTTAAGTGGTGCTGCCTCCCTGCTTGGTAGTGCCTCATGTTACCTCATGAGCAGTTTGCAGGTAGCTCTAACGAGGAAGGCGTCGCCACTATTTAACAGCTTTTCTCCACCTGTTTTGTTGAATTTATTCAGAAAATGGCAGTTTAATTCCTTGATAAATGCAGTTTAAGTGATGCTGCACTTTCGTCCATTGGTGTCTGGAGCATTTTTGTTTTCATACTTGCTTGTTGTATGACGTGTGTTACCAGAGGATAGAGCTATAGGGCGCAAAAAATGTGCAGGTGTGTTAAAAGTAAACCGCAGACATGGCGAAAGTTCTGAGATTTCATCAAATTCACCAAAAGATAGAGTAGTTATAGAGGAGTTTTCAAGGGGTGCTGCCTTCCTTGTGAGTGCAGTGAGCTTCATAGCTGCTCCCTCCTGTCATTTAAAATTCTTGTGTTTAAATTCAGTGGTTTGATTTGACGCTAAGACACCGTGCAGCGAGCAGGTTTCACCAAAAGGGGCCTTAACTCAAAACAAATGTGCAGCAGAAGTGGGCAGAGCTCAGATGAGTTTGTTGTTGCTGCTCTTCAAAACAACCTTGTGTCGATGCGTGCGTGTTTAAGCTCTTTATTGAGAAAATCACATTTGTCTTGACTCATATCCACAAAAACATGGCTAATTCTTTTGGATGCCACATTAGGAAATGCACTCGTCACATTAGAAATGTTCTTTGGGATGGACTCACAGTTGGTATAAACGTTGATTCTCTCGCGGCTCGTCCTTTCTCAGCTTGTTCCCCTTCGTCACTAACAGCAGTTTGAAGTCAAAGCCTCAAGTACAGGGTGAAATAAGCAGCTTTTTTGCCTGAAAAGTCTGATTTATGGGTGCTTGTGTGAAATCTTCCACTGTGGGTCACCGCAGTGGAGCTTTAGGAGTGTCAGACTTCCACTTGTCTTTGTAAAAATGTTGATCATTTTAATTTATTTTTTTATACCGGGGTAAATATTACTTCCTCACTCGACATATTTGAGCTGAATCATTTTATATGTCAGAAATATGACTGCTGGCTTTGGTGGGACGAGGCAGCCTGCAGTGTGAAGAGAGAAAAGAGAGAGACTATTTTTTTATTTAGTTTGTGTACAGAGATTCAAACTAACAAAAGACTCACTGTTGTATCTCCTAACGGGGCCGTAAAGAGCCCGTCGGGATGCTGAATGTCAGCTACATCAAGTGTGAAATTATTGTTGATTTGTTCTTTCCTTTACAGCTTTGTTGTTTTATAAAGTTTTTGTTTTCTTGCTCTGTAAATTGACCAGTATCCTGTCTTTGGAGGAGTGGAGTTTTCTAACTGTTCACTGTAGGTGAGGTTGTCAAAGTATTTAAATAAAGTTGATTTATCATCAACCACTAAATGAACTGTTTTCTGTACCTCCTTTGTTTCAGCAAATTCAGTCAGTGGTGTGCATGTGTTGGAGCTAAAGTGTCTTTAATAGGGGTGTCCCGACCGATACGATACCAATATTGCATCTTTGAGAATTGGCTGATACCATAGACTGTATAAAACATGGACGCCATGTCGCTGGGCTCGAATTGAAGTCACCAAAAAAAACTGCTCCCCCTGGTGACTGGCTGCAGTATAGGTCAAATCTCCGTCTCCCCCATTCATCTGAACGGGCCGTAGTGAAACTTCAAAAAATTAATACACCGTAGAAATATTTCTCCCATCCGTATGCTGTGGTGATATGAAAGTATTATTGGGCTGCGTGTTTTCCAAGTCCTCTTTTTTCTGAAAAGTTTCTTTTTCATCAGTTATTAGATTTTAAAAAAATAACCGCGGTTTACGGCAGTTTCACAATGATTGTGTACAACGTATGCTGCAGAGTGTTGCGACCGTTTACGACAGCTGTGTCCAGATATGGTCCAGATTCTCTACTGGCTGCACAATGGCGGCGCCCTGACGGGGGATATTATGGCTTCAAAACCGTTGAATGGTAGAAGGCGGAGCCACGCTATCCAGTTCTTATAATACATCCATGGCTGATACCGATATCAATCCGATCCGATATCAGCAGGAATCATACAGACTTTAATACTTTTTAGTATGGACTAGAGCTGGCAAAAAAATGATTGAATCGATTAATTCAAATTATTTTCTGCAGAAGATTTAAAAAATTAAAAATATAGATTTTTTTTCTTGCCTTAGTCCCCAATTGTAAGTCGTTGCAATTTATGAAAAAGTTACAATTTTCGTGATGGTCGGCCTTGTAGTTTTTTCACAAGCACTTTTATAGGCTTGAATTTGTTATTTAAGTAGATTAAATATTGATCAGAGAGTTTCATGCTAATACTGTAAAAATACCTCAGCCTTTTAGTGTTTATGTAGACAAACCTGCCTACATTTATACTACATAATCAACCTTTTATGACCCAGACTTTGACTTTAAGAGGGAAACATTTAGACAACATAAAGGCAAAACTTGATTTGTTTCATTCTTATATCACTGGGAGTTTTGTTTCTTTTAGGGAGGGAAAAATTGATTAAAATCGTAAATCGCCCAGCCCTAGTATGGACTGTAAGAAAAGGCTTGATCAAGTGAGATTACTGAAACAGAGAACAGCCGTCAGAAATAGTTGGTATGAGAAAAACTGACCCATTAGTTATTAACCAATGGGTTCAATAAATTTTAACCTTGAACAAGAATAAACTAGAATTTAGATAAAATAAAAAATAAATTACCCTGAAAAGTAACCTCAATAAAAACAAAAACATATCTTTAAATTGCATAATAACCACTGTGTTTAACTTAAACATAAGCATATTCTACAACTGAAATAAATAAAAAAAAAAAAAAAATTAGAATGGACTACGTATATCAGAGATTTTAGATGAAGCCCGATATAATCCGATATTTGTTCTTTTTGCTGATATTAGACCGATATCTGATATCAATATCAGCTTGGGACACCTCTCATCTTTAAAGATGCAATTTATATCTTAAAATCATCAGGGAAAATGGAAACGATTTATAAGACATATAAAAATGTCACTTTGTGATATATTAGTAAATGTCACTCAGGATATACCAATTTTTTTTTTTTTTATTGCTGGCCTTATTGAGTCCATGACAAGCAGATATACCCCATTCTTTCAATTGTGCGTGCAGTAACAAACTTGCTAAAAGCTAGTTAGCTTAGCTCAAACACTGGAAGTCAATGGGTAGTGTTAGCCTGCCTACAGTCATCAGATAAACGTAAAATACAAGTCACAACAAGCACACAGGACTGCTTAGAGTTGCTCAAGAGTTTATCTGATGACTGTCGGCAGAAGTAGGCTAACATTTCCCATTGACTCACAGTGTTTGAGCTAAGCTAACTAGCAATGGGCTAGCTCTGTCTGTCTCTCTCTTGTTTCTGCACACAAAGTTGAAAGAATGGTGGCTATCTGCTTGTCATGGACCCGGGAGTGAGGGAAGACATGAAAACAAAAAAAATGTTGGTGTATCCCTTTAAGTTTCTTTCGATTTAAGTTTACCATGAACTTAGAAACAGATTTTCCAATGCAATTTAACAGAGCATATCTTTTTTTTTTAAAGTTTGCTAATGTGCTGCTCAGTGTCTACCAAGTACAAGTATCGTAAAGTAAAATAAAATAAAACCAAATATAAAAACAGAGTTGAATCATTAACATGGTAAAGCATATTAAACTCATAAATAAAGAGGATAGTGAAAATAAAAAGCAGAAAATCAAAATTGAAACTAAGCTTTAAAATGAGATTTAAAGACAGTTAAGATTTAGACATTCTGACTTTAAGAGGTTTTATAATTCTGTGCCTGATAAACTCTCCTTGTCTCTGTTCTTGAGTTCAAACTTTTACCTTTAAAAGGATATTTAGGATTATTTCACAGTTTTTCAGTTTACTGCCCTCGTGCCTTTAAGCCGGCTTCCTGATGATGTCGTTGTTATTTCTGCTGGTTTATGTTTGTTTGCTGCCTGATCTGCAGTCCTCACATTCCTACGTTAAAGTACAGAAAGCTGCACAGCCCGGCTTTAAATGCTGTTTTTCTCACTCTTAATTTGTGGTTATGTGGCTGTTTTTCCTGCAGTGAAACAGCCTGACTTTAGTGCCACTGTGGTCAGAAACACGTCCAGTGGAGTTCATATTTATTATTACCTGAACGTTTGTGTGCTCAGTGAAATGATATGTTGCTGTAAGATCTTTAAAACCTTAGGTTACGGCTCAAAATGTTTTTATAACATCAGCTGAGGATCTTCAACATAATCAAATGACACTATCCAAAAGCTTGAAACTCTTCTGCTGAATTTTCTATTTAGGATGTTCATGTTTTTCATATTTATACTTATTTTTCTTTTCTTTTTTTGCACAAATCAGGATGTAACAGTGAATAAAAAGGACATTATAATGTGCAGATGATTCCCTTGTCCTTTAAACATTTGTTTACTTTACAATGATTTTAGTTTAATCTTATCATTGAATTATAACTAGTTTTACCTCTGCGTCTGACACTGTTTCTCTTGTTTGATGTTAAATGTGGAACTTTTTATTTTTTTAGAACTTAATCTCAAAAACTCAGATCTAGGCAAGTGTGTTTGTCTTTTTTCAAGTTACAAATATACAAAACACTTATTCTAAAACACTTTACATTAAGGAATGAAAGGCAAAAACAAGGCATTAATTTGCTTGCAATGGAGAAACTAGAAAAGCACTCGGAGAACGCAGACCTCCGCCAGCACCACAGTCCTCTCCCATACTGTGATTTTCACCGTAAATATTAGTCCTACCTTTATCTCATGTAAATATTTAGATTCCTTGATCATGAAAACATACCATTAGCAATTGGTTTCATAATGATATCTATTTTAGTTCAGTAGTTATTCACAAAAATCACAGTTTTCGGATCCAGACAGTGATCCAGATCAACACCAAAATTGAATCAGTTCTTCCTTTTCCCATGCTGAACATTTCCTGCAAATGTCATCAAAATCCATCCATAACTTTTTGAGTTATTTTGTTCACAAACAGACGGACAAACAAACAAACAAACCTTCCCGAAAACATTACCTCCTTGGCGGAGGTAAAAATATCTTCCAGTGAAACAAGGCAAAATTGGCTCAGTGAGGGTCTTGAATTAAAGTTAAATATCTGACCAAGTTAATTTTTATTATTATTCTTTTATATATTCAAATAAGATCTTAAAGGTGCTACGAGGAGAATCCATTTCCAGCGACATGAAGACTCTGCTACCCATGAGCACGCACGGCGACTGTCGTAATGACGTGACCCAAGCCAAAGCGTGTGTTTGTTGTGATGCTAATGAATGCAGCTCGGACCTTCCTCAGAACTCTGCATTGCTTTACAACTTCTTTTTTCAACAACTTACAGGATGCAAAGCTACGAGGTAATGTATCTCTTTCTAGTTACGTAGTGGTAGTTTTTGATGTGTGACAACAAGCTATTTTTGAAAACTTAGTATCGTAGTTTTGTAGCCGGCTATATATCTCTACTTACAGCCCAGTGCTCTAAGAAGTGTCTGAATAATATAAATTTGCTCTAGTTTTAATTGTCTTGTTCCTGAAGTTGAGTATCCAGGCCAGTCCAGCCCTGTCCGACCCGACCAGAAGGCTAAGGAATAGCATTTAAAGATAATCTATTTTGATGCTATAAAACTCATCTTAAAGTGTGTATTTCCATCAGGCATATATCTAAAAGTGAGACTTTTTTATAATTACTTAGAAACTCCTCATAGCATCTTAAATCTCCTAGATTTGAAATTTTTTTAATGTAATTTGTGACTCTTGGAGTCTACTATAGTCTTTAAAAATAACTGAGTAGCCACGTTTTTGTTACTTTTATGACAGCTTTAGGCAGGATTGTTAAGTTTAATCCATGAATTACGAAAAAATGATATCGATTTCCATGTTTAGACAGAAATATTTAAAGGAGAAATGCTGAAAACACACTGCTTCTCTGAGTTTAGACAAATCTCAACTTCATTTTAGAACATTTTAATCTTGAAGTGGGCATGGCAGAAAGTGAGTGTTTAACTCTATGATTAAACTTAAATCTAACTTTACTGACTGACGAATGAGCCCTCTGAATGGAACAATGATGTGCTGATTTCTCACCAGCTTTTATTTTCAGATAAATAAAGAATCGGGCGGTGTGGTTAGGTAAAATGTGGTCATTTATCTCAGTTGTATGTGGTCACCATGCCGACCCTCCTCTGCTGTCAGTATTTACATTTCCTCCCTCCTTCTGTTATTGTTCAGCCTGTTTGGTGCGTCACTAAAACCATGAATGGCCTTTGACACACAATCAGCCGAATCTCCTCATTTGTCACCACGGGGTGTATTTCTGCCCTCTGCCAACTCTGTTCCCCTCTATCTTTAGGCCCGAGCTGCTCCGGGATCAGCGGCGCAGCGGCATGCAGGCTGTTTCCTGGTTTGTTACGATCCTGTGGTGACTCACTTCCTGTTCCCCTCCCATCCTGAAACACTGGCTCCAGGAAGACATGCCATTCATCCTGGACCTCAAAGGTTTCCTATCACGCACAAACACAAACACACACGCTCGGCTGCTTAGTGCATCTCTCTTGACCTTCAGGGCAGATGCTCTTCATCACAGGTTCTTCAAAAGGGTTGTGTTACCAAAGTGAACCACACTGGACGGCCCTTGGACTTGAGCTTATGTAGCGCTTCTCTAGTCTCTGACTACTCAAAACTGCAAAGGTCACACTTACCCACTCTCACATTCACTGATGGTTTAAAGTGTCTATGTTAGGAAACTACACTACACCCAAAGAATGGGTCGCTCTCAGGAGCTCAGTGAATTCCAGCGTGGAACTGTGATAGGATGCCACCTGTGCAACAAATCCAGTCGTGACATTTCCTCACTCCTAAATATTCCACAGTCAACTGTCAGCTGGATTATAAGAACGTGGAAGTGTTTGGGAACGACAGCAACTCAGCCACCAAGTGGTAGGCCACGTAAACTGACGGAGCGGGGTCAGCGGATGCTGAGGTGCAGAGTGAGAAGAGGTCGCCAACTTTCTGCAGAGTCAATCACTACAGACCTCCAAACTTCATGTGGCCTTCAGATTAGCTCAAGAACAGTGCAGAGAGCTTCATGGATGGGTTTCCATGGCCGAGCAGCTGCATCCAAGCCTCACATCACCAAGTGCAATGCAAAGTGTCGATGCAGTGGTGTAAAGCACGCCGCCACTGGACTCTAGAGCAGTGGAGACGCGTTCTCTGGAGTGACCAATCACGCTTCTCCATCTGACAATCTGATGGACCAGTCTGGGTTTGACGGTTGCCAGGAGAACGATACTTGTAGTACTGCATTGTGCCAAGTGTAAAGTTTGGTGGAGGGGGATTATGGTGTGGGGGTGTTTTCAGAAGTTGGGCTTGGCCCCTTAGTTCCAGTCAAAGGAACTCTGAATGCTTCAGCACACCAAGACATTTTGGACAATTCCATGCTCCAACTTTGTGGGAACAGTTTGGAGCTGGCCCCTTCCTCTTCCAACATGACTGTGCACCAGAGCACAAAGCAGGTCCATAATGACATGGATGACAGAGTCTGGTGTGGATGAACTTGACTGGCCTGCACAGAGTCCTGACCTCAACCTGACAGAACACCTTTGGGATGAATTAGAGCAGAGACTGAGAGCCAGGCCTTCTCGTCCAGCATCAGTGTGTGACCTCACAAATGCTCTTCTGTGTGTGTTAGTAGTAGTTTGTTAGTAGACTATGTTAGTAGAACGTACAGGAAGAGCGACAAATCAAAGCTTAAAAGCATCAAAAATACAGACAAGTTAGGCAAAACATTCCTTTTTATCTTAGTTTGTCTCCTTCAGTTTACTCTCTCCAACTGTCCCCCGTACTGTCGTCTTAAGCTTTTTCTATGTAAATCTACAATAGCCTGTTTTTAAATATTTTATTTTGATCTTTCACCTCCTTTTGTGTGCAGGTCTTACAAATCCCGACAATGAGTCACAGAAACCTGCTGTGAGAGGGTGTTTGAAAATGGAAACACTTCCATGTGACACATTAACACGGAGCTGATTGTTGCTCAAGACAAGATGGGAATCTAAAATAATTTCTGTTGTCTGCGGGATTAGTCTGCATGTGATCGTGTGTGCGTAGGCCGCTCAGGTAGGGGTGGGAAACGGGGTGATTCATGCAGCAGCTTCTGTGCAGCAGATTTCATCATTCGCTGCTCAGACATGCAACAAAACGATGGCTCCACTTCATGAGGGTTCAGGATGAATAATGATAATAATAATAATACATTTTATTTATACAGCGCTTTTCAAAAACTGAAAGACGCTTTACAAGGATAAAAGGATAAAAGTACAAATGTAGGTCAGATAGTGAAGTGAAGCTGATTAATATTTCCAGTCTTCTTCACTCATCACATGATGTTTTAAAGCTGTTTTATCTTCTCTTTTAAGACTTAGACATGGCTGTTTCTCTGCAGCGTGTCACATTTAAGACCAAATGATCTATTCTCTGAGGTTTCATTACTTTAGTTATTAACTTATTCAGCATCTTATACCTTTTTTTTCAAGCAGACCCTCTGGACCATCTTATTTAACATTCTTTAATTTGAGATGGCCGTATTCATTTATGCAATACATCAAAACAGATGCTCTTTTACACTCTGCCATCAACAATTTTATTTTAAATTTTGGGAACTAAACACAGGGGAGAGATAAAGAGCATGCACCAAAGCATTAAAGTATATCATGGGGAGACTCAGAGGATATAAAAGCTAATGATAGATATTAAAAGAACTGTATAAAAATAGGTTTTGTTCTAATAAAAGCACAACAGGATTATTACATCGTCACCTCCACAAAATCTGGCCATAAAGGCCTCACATATTTAATCCACTCGGTCCAAATTTTAACAGCACACCTCTCTGGAGACGGACAGAAAAGGTAACCCTTTTTATCACATAAACATAATTTAATGTTGATGTTGATTTGCTCCTGCTTTTTTTGGGCTTCAGGATTTAACCAGCGTCTGATGGGAGCTTTTTTGCAAGCTAAAATCAAAATACCAAAAAAAGATTCATCCGATCATCTTACCATCCTCTCCACAAAAACAGGCTTTCTGTTTTGGTGTAAAAGAGAAATGAAACAGGCACTTAGAACTGCGGAAGTCCTAAAAGGACATGATGTTGCATATTTTTTAACAACATTTCTTGAGACAAGTTAATTTCAGTCATTTTCTTGAGATCTTGACTTATTTATATTGTTATCTTGGGATAACAAGGCTTGTTTTCCAACGTTAATATGAAAAATAATCCCGTCATCGTTTTAGTTTTCTCGAGATAACAGGATAATCTTCTGATGTTCTAGTAGCTTATCAAGTAATATTTTAAAAAGAAAGCTGTAGTATAGAACTATTATCACTTTTTGTCTTTATTTTTTCCTACCTTCTATTCTCTCCTTTTCTTCCTTTATTGAATACATCATCATTATTAGTTAACAATTATAACTGTTATCCTCTTATGCAATATCTATTATTTTCTCCTAAATTGTAAAACTGACTTGTTTGTATGTCTTTTATGTACTCTTCTGTTTATGTCCTGTTTTTTTCTGTTTTTTTTGTCTTTTGCGTTGTCTCTTTTGTTTTGTCTTGCGATAAAAAATTTAAAAGAATAAAAATTACAAAGTCTCAATCTACAACTTATTTATGTGTAGTTAAAAGTTACATTCTTGGTCTCTTCATCTATGGTATCTTTATTTAATAGGTACTATCATGCTATGACAATACGGGTAATATAATAATAATAATAATAAATTTGATTTGTATAGCACTTTTAAAATCATAGCAGGTTTACAAGGTTTACAAAGTGTTTTTATAACAGGCAGGGAAATAAAGACAGCAAAGCACAAGAGCTTAAGCACATTTTTATAAACACAACAGCACAAGAAAAAACAATGTTCAATTAAAACCAAAGAACATTTAAGACATACACAAAAGGTAAAATGAAATTGAGAGAAATCCAGACAATACAAGAACGCTGCTACATTAAAAAAAATAAGAGGACCAACAGAAAAACTAAAAACAAAAGGAACATAAAAATTTAATAAAATAATGGAATAGATATAATTAAAAAGAGAAGTACAATAAAACAATAAGCTTTAAAGTTCCTAATGAAAAGAGTATAATGTGGTAAAGCAAAGAAAACAAATCAAAAGTAAATAAAGACACCAATCTGTGACACACGTAGAATAGAAGACATCAATTAAAACAAAGGAGCTAAAATGATAAGAGCAAAAAACAAAAAGATTAAAACACAAATAGAGGACTTAAACACAATTAAAATGCTGAAAAAAGACTAAAACACAGAGAAAGAAAGGAGATAAAAGACTATAAAGGACAACATAACATAAAATCAAGTCTGTAAAATGAGTTTTTAAAAAGTGATTTAAAAGAAGTGTCAGATTCTGATGCCTGATGGAGAAAACCCGATCACAGCTGTGCAGTTATCAGAACTACTGATGCTTTCTGCTTGTCCTAGAGAACTTTATTTTGATTATATTTGGGTTTGAGGCACTTTTAGACCGTGTGGCAGAAGTCATTGGAGTTAAAAGTGCAGGGAGGCTGTTACACCTCCGACAGAGCACACGACTGGAACATTGTGCCGTTGTTTAAATGTTAAAAACTGATTTAAGCGACATGTTTATCTGATGCTTGATATTTTTTTATTGAATTCACTGGTTAAGTCAACGATCTGTGAACGTCCCTGTCTGTCCACATATTAGAACAAACGCTTCTTCTGTCTCCACATCAAAATGTCCACCTCATTCTTCTTTAGCTTTGCTGTTCAGGACTGTTTACGTGACTTTACTCAACGTCTCCGACATGTTGGAACAAATCAAAGTTGAAACACGTTAGACTCTGTGTCGGGAGATCAGACGCCGTCACAGTTAAGGTCTTTATTGTCGCTCACGGTGATGAAATGACAGTTTCCTGTCTGATGAGTCACAAAACCATATGATGGCGGGATCAAGCTGTAATCAGACTAACACTGTTTAGTCTGTGGCATAAACCATGTACCCAGTGAGTGTTCAACCAAATATCAGTGATGTCACTCCTGTGGTTACTGAGTCCACTGAAGTTTACTCTCAGTCAACCAAGCCTACCAGCAACTCTCAGGAGTTAGTTTAAAGGAATTGTTAACATTGTGTGTTGAGGCAGTTTTGCACAATTTTAACCCTTTAAGGCCTAAGACCATAGATTATAGCCAGAAAATTCTATTTTTTTTTTAAGCTGAAATATTTGTTTCACTTTCCGCTAAAATCCTAAAAATATCAACATTCAACATAGAGATTTTTTGTATCTCATTTAATACATTAGGTGTTTTTGGCAACTGATAATCCATTAGAAGACATTTTTATCATTTATCTGATTGTATTCAGATGTTTTTGTGTAATTTGTCGATCATATTAAGTAGAAAGAGGTATTATAAAAGTATGTATCAAATATGATACAATTGGCTTTATAGGGTTAATAATAACTCAACTAATAATGTCATAAATGCCTTTGGATTATTTTTTTACATAGGTCACAAGCAGATGCTTGTGGTCTCAGATCTTAATATGACTAATGGCTTAAAATCGAATTAAAATCCAAAATCTCACCCCATTCCGACGGGAGTTAGTTAAGAAAATGGCTGTATGAACCAAGTCTCCCCATCAAATCATGCTTAAAGGAGACATATCATGCTTGTTTCTCCTTTTCACTATGCCAGACTAGGATGCCTGTAAAGCATTTCTGCCCTCAGTACAAGTCATTTAGTTCCTTCATTGCCCCACAATAGCGTTCTCAAAATCCTCATTTTAGGCCATTATCAAGCTCTCGTTGAAACACTCGGATCTCAGGCTGACCTACAGTTACCTCGCAACGTCACAGCCCTTTGTGCTCTGATTGGTCAGTTCTATCGGGGGCAGAGCCAGCCTGTCCTTCTTCTTCTACTGTATTTTCCGGCAGGCTCAAAGCAGCAAGCTCGTATTGAGTCCCCCTACAGGCCAGAGCTGGTAATGAGTGAGTGTGAGCTAGGGAGCTATATACTGTTGCTGGACGGATGTGTTCCTCGGTGACGGTTTTGTGGATAACGGACATCACAGAGGAGGAAGTGTTTGATCAGATTACTCCAATAAAAGAAAGGTACCTCGTGTCGTCACGACGATTTAAATCTCTCGCAATGACCTATTTTCAGAGGCATCAAATCTCGTTGTAGGATATCAGAAAAAATACAATATCTCATTTTTTGAAAATTAAGGGGGTGTAAGGTCTTGTTTTCAAATGTATTATATTATATGTAAGTATTAAATCATGCATCAGCATGATATGTCTCCTTTAAATGTTTTTATTCCTACTGTAAAGATGAAACTTTTGTGTTTGTGACCTCTGAAATCTGCAGCCAGTCTCCTCTTGTTGACCTGGCACACGCTAAAGCCTTTTTTTTTTTTTTTTAATATTTGGTCATATTTGAATCCCCACATTTTATTTACCAAAACTTCCACATACAGTAGCGGCTTGCTCAGGACTGATGAAGGTTAATCTAATCTAAATTTTTGAAACTCATGTCTGACCTCCAAACACTTTTTATCATATTTACTTTCTTCAGTGTTTGTGATACTAAGAGAACAAACTGGGACACAGTTTAATTCTTTGATAAGCGTCACAGCTTCCTGATTATTATACCCTGATGTTAAACTAAATTTAAGTTTGAACAGCCAGCACGCAGCTCTGACGCAGACCTACATCTGGGCCCAGTTTTGTCCGCGGCTCTATTTCAGTCCTGATGTTTTCCAGAGTTCCTCGAACCCCTGCGGCGTTACTGTGTTCACTGTATCTTTGATCGGTAATCTGCTTACCTCCTCACACTGAGAAGCTACCTGCGGTGAGAGTATATTTAGAAGAGCTGATCCTCTTACAGGATGACTCGGGCTGGGATTTGGAGATTGACGAGCTGTCAGCGTGCAGTGCTGTCCATGCAGTGATGGGGGCGCTGTGAGGAAGCCTCACGCTGACAGTTAGTCTGCAAACACAGTGTCTGTCTGCTTGTTTGTTTCTGTCTGTCTCCGTGTCCTGGGAACGACTGCTTTAGGGAGAGATAAGACGTTTAAGTTTAGGCGTGCAAACAAACACATCAACAAATACATTAGACTTACGGTCACAGGGTTCTTGTATAGTACTTGGAGTTGAATTTGCTGACAACGACTCTATTCTGCTTCTTTTAAGTGAGTTTAATGATAAAATCTTCCTGATATTAAGAATCTCTTTTAGAGTCTCAGATAAGACAGAGAGCAGCACAGCAAGGTTAAAGACATGAAAACACAGAGTGATGTAAAATCACAGAGCAGAAAGTCTTGAGTTAAAACATCTACAACGAGAAAAGCACTCAGAGAGCACAGACCTACGCCAAGCAGCTCAGTTACAGCAGTGGCTTTACCACAACCCCTGTAAAAGATACAATTCTTGATCACCGACTGGACAGCCGAGTCTCCGCTCATGTAGCTGCATGTGGAGAGCTCCTCTGCCAGCTTTGTAAGGGAAGATTGACAGTGAAGTCTAATAGTTTAAATAATGTTGTAGTCAGTTTGCACATAAACTACAATGCCCAGAGTAAAACCCAAGTTGCCAAAAACAAATGAATGAAATGTCCCATTATATAGTTAAATGTCTTTCAGTGACATCAATCTGGATCGGATACAAATGAAATTTACTGAGATCAGAGACATGGACCCCAAATTATCCGATTAAATTGGAAGTGAATCACATTGTTAAACTATGGGATTGTTTTTATCTTTGTTTTTGTTTTTTTTTTACATCCAAAACAAATATCAAAAAATGGGCCATTTCCAACATCTACTGAAAATTTTAGCAATATCCTTCCAGTAGTTTTGCGTTAACTTGCTAACAAACAAACAAACAAACAGATGTATAATTAAGGCCAAAACAATCACCTCCTTGGCAAAAATAACTAGAGGCCTCTTTCTGCAACATCTTCACCTGAAACTATTCAGAGCAGCTCATCAGAATCTTCACTTTGTACTTTGTTTTCTGTATAAAGTGGGAAAAAGCAGCAAAGCATGCTGGTAACTGATGCCAGGTGATTTCTTGATAATTTTCTCCCACTCCTGAGAGAATGAAATAATCCCGTCACCACACTTCAGGTTTCAGATGAGATGTTTCCACATTTTATTTCCCAGGTTGAATGATAAAAGTAAGTTCTTTGGAAAAAAAAAATGATTCAGAATTTGGCAACAAAGTTCACAGGAAGCCATGCTCACAAGGGGCTTGTATAGTTCTTGGAGTTGCTTTTGTTGACGACAACTCTATTCTGCTTCATTTAAGTGAGTTTAATGATAAAATCTTCCTGAAACTAAGCATCTCTTTTACAAACCCAAAACCAGTGAAGTTGGCCCGTTGTGTAAATCTTAAATAAAAACAGAATACAATGATTTGCAAATCCTTTTCAACTTATATTCAATTGAATACACAGCAAAGACAAGATACTTAATGTTTGAACTGAGAAACTTTATTTTCTTTTGCAAATAATCATCAACTTAGAATTTAGTGGCAGCAGCACGTTGCAAAAAAAGTTGGCACAGGGGCATTTTTACCACTGTGTTACATCGCCTTTCCTTTTAACAACACTCAGTAAACGTTTGGGAACTGAGGAGATCAATTTTTGAAGCTTTTCGGGTGGAATTCTTTCCCATTTTTGCTTGATGTACAGCTTAAGTTGTTCAACAGTCCGGGGTCTCCATTGTTGTATTTTACACTTCATAATGCACCACACATTTTCAATGGGGGACAGGTCTGGACTACAGGCAGGCCAGTCTAGTACCCGCACTCTTTTACTACGAAGCCACGCTGTTGTAACACGTGCAGAATGTGGCTTGGCATTGTCTTGCTGAAATAAGCAGGGGCGTCCATGAAAAAGACGTTGCTTGGATGGCAACATATGTTGCTCCAAAACCTGTATGTACCTTGCAGCATTAATGGTGCCTTCACTGATGTGTAAGTTACCCATGCCTTGGGCACTAATACACCCCCATACCATCACAGATGCTGGCTTTTGAACTTTGCGCCTAGAACAGTCCGGATGGTTCTTTTCCTCTTTGGTCCGGAGGACACGACGACCACAGTTTCCAAAAACACTTTGAAATGTGGACTGGTCAGACCACAGAACACTTTTCCACTTTGCATCAGTCCATCTTAGATGAGCTCGGCCCAGTGAAGCCGGTGGTGTTTCTGTGTGTTGTTGATAAATGGCTTTGGCTTTGCATAGTAGAGTTTTAACTTGCACTTACAGATGTAGACGAACTGTAGTTCCTGACAGTGGTTTTCTGAAGTGTTCCTGAGCCCATGTGGTGATATCCTTTACACAGTGATGCCGGTTTTTGATGCAGTACCGCCTGAGGGATCGAAGGTCGCGGCTAGTCAGTGCTGGTTTTCGGCCTCGCCACTTACGTGCAGTAATTTCTCCAGATTCTCTGAACCATTTGATGATATTACGGACCGTAGATGATGAAATCCCTAAATTCCTTGCAATAGCTGGTTGAGAAATGTTGCTCTCAAACTGTTGGACAATTTGCTCACGCATTTGTTCACAAAGTGGTGACCCTCGCCCCATCCTTGTTTGTGAATGACTGAGCATTTCAGTGAAGCTGCTTTTATACCCAATCATGGCACCCACCTGTTCCCAATTAGCCTGTTCACCTGTGGGATGTTCCAAATAAGTGTTTGATGAGCATTTCTCTACTTTCTCAGTCTTTTTTGCCGCTTGTGCCAGCTTTTTTGAAACATGTTGCAGACATCAAATTCTAAATGAGCTATTATTTGCAAAAAATAATAAAGTTTCTCAGTTTGAACATTAAATATCTTGTCTTTGCTGTGTATTCAATTGAATATAGGTTGAAAGGGATTTGTAAATCATTGTATTCTGTTTTTATTTACGATTTACACTACGTGCCAACTTCACTGGTTTTGGGTATTGTATCAGTCTCAGCTAAGACAGAGAGCAGCACAACAAGGTTAAAGACATACAAACACAGAGTGATGTTAAAATCACAGAGCAGAAAGTCTCAGAGAGCACAGACCTCCACCAAGCAGCACAGTTGCGGCAGTGGATTTACCACAACCCCTGTAAAAGACACAATTCTGAATCTCCACGTTCTCATGGATGGTTGAGTCTCCACTTCCTTGGGAAGCTGGACAGTGAAGTCCAATAGGCTTGAATAATGTTGTAGTCAGTTTGCAAATAAACTACAATTCCCAAAATAAAGTTGAGAAGTCGAAACCCTCAAAGCAGCTAAAGAGAAATGAATGAAATGTCCCATTATAAAGTTACATTTTTTTAGTGACATCAATCTGGATCGGATACAAATGAATTTTGCCAAGATGTTCCAGACATAGATCCAAAATTATCCTATTAAATTGGAAGTGAAACCACTTTGAAATGGCAGGGATATATATATATTTTAAATTCAGCCCATTGTTAACCTAGGGGATTTTTTTATTAATCTTTGGGATTATTTTGCATCCAAAACAAATATAAGTTGAGCTGTTCAAAAAGTAAGATCTGAGCTCAGGAAAAATGTGTTTAGGTTTGCGGCTCCACATGCTTGGGATGATCTACAGAAAGACCTGAAACTAAAAGATCTGGTGTCATTGAACACTTTTAAGACGATGTAGAGCAACTTGGAGTTGGACACATCTGGCTGCAGATGTTTTGACTGATGCACTTTATTTTTCTCATGTGAACAACCCAAGCAAAATAAGCTGTGTGAATATGTGACTTCTCTTTCTTAATGTATTGAATTCTTGTTTTATGTGTTTGATGACTGCATGTGTTTGTGTAAAACTGTTGAATGTGCTGCTGTCTTGGCCAGAACTACGGTGGCCGAGAAGGGTCAAACGCGTGACATAGAGTCAAACCCAAACAAAAATTAAATGTGTTGCCAGAAGAATGCAGTGCAAATGAAAAAACACGGTGTTGGAAAAAAAAGCAAAAGCATCCTCACCAAACGTGCTGCATTCAGGGAAGTGATGCAAATAAACAAACTCACTAAAAAGTGTAAACGAGGTACAAAAACACAAATGCGATGCAAAGTGTAAACAAGGTACAAAAAGATGAACGCCATGAAAGAACAAAAGCAAATGCATCCAGGTCAAACACCGAGGTCAAGCCAGCACACAACTTGAAACACTTGGTCAAGCCAGCCCACACATTGTTTTGCGGTGTGCGCATATATGGCACATTACGGTAATTGAGACAAACGTCTCATTTCAAAGTAAAAGCAACCTTCCACAAAAACCCGAGGACCTCAGAAATGCGCACGTCAATTTCACTTAGTCTTTGAAAATAAAACCCATTTACACGTTTGTATGTTCCTTACATTAGGCCAAAAGTCAACATTTAGCCAAAAAAGAAATATATGTATATATATATACATATACATATATATATATATATATATATATATATATATATATATATATAGATATAAATATATATATATGTGTATATATATATATATATATATATATATATATATATAAGTGTATATATATATATATGTATACGATATATTCGCTCCAATTCGGACTGATAGTACATGATGTAAGGATGACACTCAGAAAAAATCTGCTCATTCTGATGTGAAAACTGAAATTTCACATTAAAAGTCCTCTGCGCTTTCAAATTCCACTGTATTGTATCAATATTGAGATTCATATATTCTTAAAAACTACCAATTATAACTGGACTGACCCTTCTCGGCCACCATACAGAACACTCTTGTAAAAGAGATTTTTAATCTCGATGAGGTTTTCCTGGTTAAATAAAGGTTAAATAAAATTAAATTAAAACAAAATTCCCAACATTTTCTGAAAATTTTAGCAAAATCCGTCCAGTAGTTTTTGTGTAATCTTGCTAACAAGCAAACAAAAGACATAAATAAGGCCAAAACAATCACTTCCTTGGCAGAGGTAACCAGAGGCCTCTTCCTGCAACATCTTCACCCTAAAAATGAAACTTTTCAGAGCAGCACATCAGAATCTTCACTTGCTCTTTGTGAACAAAAAGATTCAAAGAGAGAAAACTGCAGCACTTCTTAAATCAGTACAGAAGTTTGAGGAAAGCAGGTCCAGATCCACCTCTCTGCTCCTCCTCGTGTTATCTTAGCGTGACTTCCTGTGAACTTTGTTGCCAAACTGAATCATCTTTTTCCAAAGAACTTTTTTTTTTTTTTATTATGCAGCGTGGGAAACAAAACCTCTGAAAGCTGAAGTGTGGTTATGGGATTATTTCACTCTCTCAGAATGGGAGTAAATGATGAAGAAATCACCTGGCATCAGTTACCAGCATGCTTTGCTGCTATTTTCCGCTTTCTACAGAAAACGAAGCAGTGAGTAACAAGCACTGAGGCAAATTAAACAAAAGTTAAGTGGGTCACGTTTTCTTCAGGTTCTTCAGGTCTTCACATTTTCTGGCACGTCCTCCTGTCTTCCCGATCCTCAGGTGATAAAGACTGCAGGTTCTCACGTGTATCATTTCTTTTTGTTTGCAGCACATGTTCAAACACATCACATCTGCTGACACAAATTTACTTCAGTCTGGTTTTTGCTCATGGGTAGCAGAGTCTTTATGTCGCCGGAAATAGATTCTCCTCATAACACCTTTAAGCCTCGTTATTGGAACAACTGGAAACTGCAAGACAGGCACTATAACTTTGCAAAGACATTTCTTTTAAAATATTTAACGCCACCAAGACAAACATTAAACAAGTGTTAAACATTAAAAATGAGATACATCTTGAAAATCTCCTAAGCCCTGATCTATATCTCTGTGGCTAAAAGCTGTGATGTCACACAAGATTTTGTTTATCAATTATTTTAACTCCATCCAACCTTTTCTCTAGACTCCCCTCCCATTTTATTTTATCACATTTATTTTATTGTACTAGTTATTCAGTTATTCTTTATGTTTAACTTACAGTGTATCTGTATTACTTTTAGTAATGTGTATTTTTTACTTTAATATTCAATAATTTATCCTTTTTAACATTTTACTCTATATCAGTATGTTTTTCTCAACTGGTTAAAATATTTCCTGACTTATATGTATTTTTTTTATTTATGTATTTCTTCATTTTGCACAGAGTTAATGTTATTTAAGGGAAGCACCATTGTCATATGTTGATAGGGATAAGCAGTGTAGGTGATGGATGGACGATGTTTTTGTTGTTTTGTGTTCTTAAAAACACAGAAAGGGGAGATGTTATTAGTCATCCTGCAATGAACTTTATCTGTGTTATCTTCCTTGATATAAAGGTTAAAAAAGTGAGTAAAATGAAATAAAAAAGGGTTTAAAATGAACCTAAGAAGTGGCTGTTTCGTACATTTGGATATGCAGTAATTTGTCATTGAATAAAATCCTTGTTTACACAACTCGCTCAGTAGGACGACTGTATAATACGGGAATACTCTTTCATTTTGGAGCTCTCATATTCTGTATTTAAGGTCTGACATTTTAGGTCATCGTGGATTGTCATGCTCTCCTGATACAGCAGCTATCAGATTATTATGTGATGGTGGTGTTTTTGTTTTATCTGCTTACAGCTCAAGAACGCACAGACCTTACAAAGTATCTAAACAACATGATAAAGGTGCTTAAACATCGTGAAAATATCCCTCGGCAGTGCAAGATGAATCCACAAAAGCAATAATGACACTTGCCTTGAGTGGATGGGACAGTGTTTACAAGAACTGAATGGTTTTACTCCTCCATCCAAGCATAATAAGACAAAGACGGAGAGGATCCAGAGGCAGAAATTTACATTCATACAGTTTTTGGCATGAAACAGACAATCTCATCCCAGCAGCTTAGAGAAAGAGACAGACAGACTCCCAGACAGAAGAGTGTGGGCGCCACAGAGAGAAAACTAACACAGGAAAACAATCAGTTTATTTTGGTGTGCTCCGATCTGGAGCTGCTGTCAAATGTTCATCTGTTCTTTTGAGAGTCTTTCGTGGTCAGTGACAGCCCATCCACAGTTTCAGTAATCCTGCTGTCGTCTCTGTGAAGTGAAGTTTGTGGGAATGGTCTGCAGATTAAAGCTAGGGTCTACAATCTGAAAACCAGTTTGGCTGTTAAGACAGATTTGAAAAACGCAGCCGGCCCCCCCTTCACTCACCCTTCCCCTCCATGTTACAAGATCCCGCCCCCAGCTCGTGTCGCCTCCTAACAACACGCCCCCTCTGATAGAGCAAGAAGCCGGCCGGCAGAAAATATTCATTGGCGTTGAAGATAAATGAGATTTCTCGTAGCTGGAAGTAACAAACACGACAGTCATCCCCCTTGTAACACACAGCGGTAGCCATTTCAATTGGACCAGGGGCGAAGCGGGTCTGGCGTCGCCAGAGCGGAGCCAATTGTGGCCGAGGATTTACCTTTCTCGGCGTGTCTTCACCAGCTCAGTTTACAATGCTAATGATGAGTAGCTAACTTATGCTGAAATCTACTGACAGAGCGTACCCGTTCTGACCAACAACATTCTGTCATTAGCCAGTACAGGCACAGACTAACCAGAGTTATTCAGCAGACATCTCCCACTGTAGTAAACAAAGCTATTACCTGTTCAACAGAAATTCGTCTGTCTCAGCATCAGTTTTCAGTCCCAAATCATTGTGCAGCTTTTTCCACTGGTCGTACAATCCTCCAATGTTGAGTCTCTGTTGGGACCTGTATTGCTCATATTTCTTCCTTACTTCAGCCTTTTCCTCGAAACTTTTATGTTTCCCTTCCCTTCGATGTGGAGGGTTAACATAAGCGGCCTCCTGGTTTTGGTGCTGGTCTTCTCCGGCTCCATGACGCTTCAGTAGCTGTGCAGCTAGCTGCTCACCGGCACATGAGGGAGGTAGTGGGGAGGAGGCGGGATGATGTGGAGCAGGGGAGACAGGGGATTGGATGGACTCACAGACCAATTCGAACCGCGGGATTGGTCAACTATTATGGCGCTTTGCAGGGGATATACTGAGTGGATTTTTTTCATTCTTTTTGGTCTTTATATTGCGTAGATCGGACCATAGGACCATAACGGCCTCATAAACGGTGTTATTAAGATGTACCAAGCTTCCAAATCGTAGACCATAGCTTTAAGATGTTATTCCCACAAAACATGTAAAGACACAAACAAGGAACACACACCAGAGTGAGCCCAGATAATGGCAGCTGTCTGACTTAATTTTGTATTTTATTTAATGTGTTTTATAGTTTGGTCACCAGCCCAGTCACACATTCCCGTTTCTTCTTCCGTTGCATTACTGTACGTGATTGGCAGGGCTGGTTTGATTGGCATGATACAGGAAGAAATGACTGTCTCTCCCTCGGACACTACACATAAATTTTCTTTATTTAATCTCGAAATGCCATTTAGAGCGTTCTCATTTCCAATGACGTCTGGAGTACATGAAAATAGTAATTGCAAGACAATAAAGCAAGAAACAACAGTGGAGTAAAATTCAAAAACAGTTACAGACATGAACATAGTGGTTCTTTATCATATTTTGAAACTGTCCTATGCTAATAAGTGAACTGAGTTTTAGTGTTTGCTGTATAGTGTTCCAGCTGTGGGCTGCACAAAAGCTGAAAGATGTTTTTACGATCTTGCTGTGGACTCTCGGAACATCGAGCATTATGCAGTCACTAGAACGAGTTTGGTCGTGGTTTGTGGTCATATTTAATAGAGAGGTTAGATACTCTGGCAGATGTCCATAAAGAGCTTTGTAGATGAAAAGTGACCAATGCCTGTCTCTTCTAACTGACAAAGAAGGCCAGCCCACTTTGTTATACAGGATGCAGTGATGGTTGAAAAGCTGTCACCAGTAATGAATCTTATGGTAGAGTGGTCAGGAATCGTTTCAATGGCGTTTTTCCCACTTCAGTTAGGTCAACACAACAATACGAAGAGGAATCCATGAACGTCTATCACTGCTGACACGACATCAGCACAGTTTGAGCCCAGTTTGTGTCACATAAGCCCCGATTGAGCTCTGTCGCTTGCGTCACCTCGAACGGGACAGTCAGGGCACAATTGGATGCATCCTTGTCAATCAATCAATCAGTCAATCAATCAATTAATCAATCTTTATTTGTATAGCACCAATTCATAAGTGTTATCGCAAGACACTTTACAATAGAGCAGTGGTTCTCAAATGGGGGTACGCGTACCCCTGGGGGTACGTGGAGGTATTGCAGGGGGTACGTGAAGCTTTTCAAAATATCTTTAAAAAATCAGTAGGCTCATCCTAATAATAAGTCTTGGGGAAAATTATTTTGCAAAAACTTTGACAAAATATAAATGTGTGTTCATGCAATGAATTTTATATTCAGTATTTAACATCAATATCCTTCTAAATAAATCTGCCCCCCACCACCACCACCACCAAGTTAGTTTGACCCACTGACCCAGCGCACTTGTCAACGACCTGAATAACACTAACTCTGGAGACGTCCTAAAAGAGGTAATGTTAACTATTTTTTGTGAGCAAATCTTTATTTATGAAGTTAATTTATTTTTTTAAGAAAATATTATTTATTTATAAATAAGTTGTAGATGTATATCTGTGAACACATTTTTGTTATTTATTTATATTTTTTATTTTGTACCATTACAGAGACCAATATAAATTAGCAGCGTTTTGCATATTTGAGTTTTGACGGTACCACCAGGAAGGTGGTCAACGTCTTCTGTTTTTCTTTTTTGTTTCTACATGCAATGTTTGCAATATGAATGTAATTGTCAGGTTCACTGACATAAGCTGTTTGGCTTTAGTAAATCAGACACTTATTTTTACAGCACTGTACCTCTTTTTTCTTCCAAAAATGTTTTGCCCGAGTCAGGGGGTACTTGACTAAAAATATATTTCTAAGGGGGTACATTGCTGAAAAAAGTTTGAGAACCACTGCAATAGAGCACAGAGCTCATTTTATGGAGACACATATATGCATAGATACATATGTGCATATATAAAACACACATATACAAATATATACATCCAACAGCCAACATGAATCCATATAGCCAATCAAGAATCCCTCCATCATGGCTCAAGAAAAAACTTTCTGTTAAGCAGCAGGAAATCTTGAATGTGGATCCCAGTCTCATGATGAACAGCAAATCCACACGATGCTGTGTTGGTGTGAGGGTGAAGAAAGGGAGGTAAGAGGAGACAAGTGGACTAAAGTAAGAACTAAAGTTAGTGACAGATCCATGAACCATAGACCTGTCGTCTGATTTATTAAAGGTTAGCCTCTTGAGATACTACATCTCGTTTTCAGGAGGGTCCTCATGTCAGTCGTCCTCAGAAAGCTTTCAGGATTTAGCCACGTACATGCCACGCTAATACCGTTCACCTTAGGACTGCATTAGGCTTCCACCCCGCTATACTGAGAGCGGTGATTCTCCACAACAGTTTTGAACAGCTCAAAACTCTTGGGACCCTCCCCTAGCATTCATCCACGGCTATACAATGCTGACAGATCAAGTAGCTCATGCACCACGACCAAACTCATGGAAAAGAATGTCTTCTCCAAACATTGAACTCGTGCGCTAACTGCATGGCCAGATCTGGACTCTCATGCATGTGCTGCTTGGTGAAGGGCGGTCATGGCTGCCCTATAGACCAGAGACTGATGGCGTGCAGTCTCTTCTGGATTACCTGAGAGCTTTACTGTAAATCTGCAGAAGACTGTCTTTGGTTCCTAAGTGCTGAAATAATGAGGAAGTGGTCTTCATGGTACCAGTCAAACACCTGATCATCAGGACTGAGGGGACCCGAAGCTCAAAACAAGAGTCAACAGCAGAAAAAGCTGTTTGGCCTTGGTAGAGAAGATTTGTCACATTTTTCATGGGTGCAGCCCACATACTCGACTCTGCTGCTCATCCCACAGATGCATGTTCCTTACAAATGTGGCTCAAGAGAAATAAACTCCAACGACATAATGCACTAATAAAACAAAGAAATGATCTACCGAACATTTGGTGCAGCTTCTGCCATGAGGGCAAAAAGGTTCTAAACAAGCCCCCAAGTTTTATTATACCTCTAATTAATTAATTCCTTCAAACATTTTTTTTATTTGATTTACCTATTTATTATATATATTTGTTTATTTTCTTAGATTCTCATAGTTATTCCTATCTGTTTAACTTAATAGTCACATATTTCTTTTTACTGCTCAGTATATTTCTTTAATTTATCAGGCTCAACTTTAATATTCAAAATTTGATATTGTTTTAAACTTTTTACTCTTCAGCAGTGTTTTACTCAACTGCTTGTCAATATTTGTTGACTTATTGTTTATATTTATTTATCTATTTATCTATTTATTTATTTTGCAACAGTCTTGCTGGATTATACCTCTCTATTACTCCTTTCAGACTGGCCATTTAAACCCGGTAACAATCAGCTCCTGTTGGCAGTCTGAAAGAGTTTAATCAGCATTTAGACTCGAGTCTGCTGGGGGGGGGGTCACTTGCCCATTGTTAGCGGGTTAGCTGCTAACTTTAACTTTAGTGTGAAAGCCATTATGTTTATAGGTTCCCCTTGTGTATTTTTGGGTTTGCTGTAGGCACTCTGGTTGCCTAACCTGACATGCCAGATGGACAGTTCCATATTGGAAATATTTCACTAATCCATCTGGGGAGGAGCCCTGCGAAAATGTTTTCAGGGGAAGAACCTTTGAAAACAACAGCAGCTTGTGATTGGATGATTGTTCGGCTCAAAACACTCATCGCGGACCAATCCATATGAAGCAGCACTGCTATGACGTAGCAAATGTAGCGGCTAAACATAGTGGCAGACGGCCAACTGTTAGCCACTACGGCTAATGGCTTACAAGGGCAAACAATAGTTAATGGACGTTAGCCACAGTGGCTAATGGCTGTTAGCTTAACTACCTTAAAACTACCGTTTCACATTAAATTATACCACGCAGATGTATCATTTAACACTTATATGTGACATGAGCCTCGTCAAAGAAAATCCCTACACAGTAAACTTATGAGGAGAGCAGATTTCACCCAGTATAACTGAGTTACTATGATGAACACAGGCTAACCGGCATTAGCCGCCATTATTTGTACAACGGGAAGTGACTTCACTTCCTGTCAAGTCACTCTCTGTTGACGTCATGCCCGCAGCTCCCGCCACCCTTCCCTGATTGGGCCGTCAAGCATTTAGCCAAGTGAAACCGTTGGATAATGGAGGCTGGCAAGACAGAGATACATGATTAAGAATCAGGCAGGTCCGTCTGCTCTGCAAGGGTACCGGTTTCCTGCCATAGACCAAAAGCACGCTCATTAGTTTTACTAGTGATTCTAAATTGGCCTTCGGTGTGTGTGAAAAGTTGTCTGTTATGTGTCAACCATGGCTTGGATGGTGGTCAGTCCAGACTGTCTCCTGCCTTGGCGAGGACCGGCTCCCCTCCGCCATTTGAAAAAGCAGGTGTACAGACAATGAACAGGAAGATAGCTGCTAAATCCCATAAACTCACTGTGATAATGCAGAAAGTAAGAGTGAAGATGAATTTTCAGCTCTGGGAAAATAATTAACAGGAATTAAATAACTTTCCTTTTTTTTTTTTTTTTTTTACAAATTCTTCTCACCTCTCTTCAGTTAATGTGATACTGATGATACATGAATAACTGAACATACAAATGTACTTGTACAGTTTAGAAGAACAAATCATTGTCTCTGTCCGAGGCTGAAATCTGAGTAGATTGGCTGTGAAAGAATCATTAATAAAAAAAAAAAGACTTGTCCGTGTTGGTCCTTGAGCTGCAGAGTCTGTGATGAATGGATCAGCAGTCTAAGGCTGAGATGAACAAACTGACATCACTGTGCTGGTATGTATCTGCTCTACATGTGACAGGAGCCTTTTGTAGCGGCCACATGCTTGGTAAGCCTGTGAGTGCAGGGGTGCGAGTGTGTCAATGTGGTCCTATAAGTCTGAGCCGAGTCAGCGGACAATCCAGAGTCTGTCTGTGGGAGACTGTGGGTGGGTGATTTTGTGTGTGTGCTGGTCTTACAGTAAGTTTTCTGCTCTGGTCAGTCTGTGCCAATCACACCAACAACATCCTGGAACTCTACAATAATATACTGGATATACACTGTCTGGCCAAAAAGAAAGGTCACACACTCTAATATTTAATTTTACCACCGTTGGCTTTGATTACAGCTCACATTCATTGGGGTAATTTTTGGATAAGCTTCTGCAATGTCACCAGTTTAATCACAGATCACAGTACTGCCCAACAGGCTTGGACAGTAGGCACTAGGCATGATGGGCGCATCACTTCACCTGCCTCTCTTCTTACCCTGATGCTCCCATCACTCTGGAACAGGGTCAGTCTGGACTCATCAGACCACATGACCTTCTTCCAGTCCTCCACAGTCCAATCGTTATGCTCCCTGGCAAACTGAAGCCTTTTTTCTGGTTAGCCTTACTGGTTAGTGGTTTTCTTAAGGCTACACAGCTGTTCAGTCCCAATCCCTCGAGTTCCCTTCACATTGTGTGTGTGGAAATGCTCTTACTTTCACTATTAAACACACCCATGAGTTCTACTGTTGTTTTTCTTTGTCTTGATTTGGCCTAACATTAAAGTGATTCAACGATCACCATCATTCAGGATTTTATTCCGACCACATTTCTTCCTTGAAGACGATGGTTCCACAATATCCTTCCAGTTTTTAATAATGTGTTGGACAGTTCTTAACCCAGTTTTAATAGTTTCTTTAATCTCCTTAGATGTTTTCTCTGCTTGATGCCAATGATTTGACCCTTCTTAAACAGACAAACATCTTTTCCAGGACCACAGGATGTGTCTTTGACATGGTTGTTTAAGAAATGAGAAGCTACTTATTACATCAGTTGGTGTTAAATAACTTTTTACCAGCTGAACAATAATCGACCATGCAGTAATTATCCAACAGGAGGCTGGGACCTGTTTGCTTAGTTAAATCCAGGTGGAGATTTTTTTTTTTTTGGCCAGACAGTGTATGTTAACCACCAGAGGAATTTGTGTAATCTAATGCTAATAAATAACATCCCAGAAAAGTAAGTATCCCATAATGCATTGATAATTTACATGAAGTTGGAAAGGATCTTTAATCATTTAGCTGAAGTGAGGAGAAGTATGTTCTCTCTCATAACCATCATTAAAGAGCACAGTCCAAGCATTAAGTGTGCAGTCATTATAAAAACCAACCATGCAATGTCAAGAATAAATCAGGGGTTACATATCTGTAACACACTGGATCAGCTTTATTCAATGTCTGTAATCAAGCTGAATAAAAGAATTCTCCACAACTGAGGAGACTTTCTCCAAATGGTAAACTAAATTTTTACTTTTAAGTGCTTTGGACTGTCTCTATCTGGTCTATGGCCTGTTCTACCAGTATAAACACATACCGTATTTCTGAAAAGACATAAATGTGTTTCTCTTTTTCATTTTTTCTGTATACATGATTCTTCTTCTTCGTTTTCTCTTCATATAAAGCTCATTATTGCCACCTACAGGACTACAGTTTGGATCAAAGTTACTGCTGCTTTAATGCAGAAACTGCATTTTATAGTAGCTTAAACAAAGCTAAATACTCGCCCTTTCGAATCAAATGATTTCGATGATTTCTGTTTCTAGACATGAAAATAAAGATAACTGCTAGCTAAGCTAATGGCTAGCACTGCTTAATTAAGGTCCATGAAGAGATTAAAAGAAGTCTAACAAAGGATTTATTTGGATTTTCATGACATTCACCGCTGAACACACATTAGAAATAGAAAGCATCCACATTACACAAGTTTGATTTGCTTTCTTGTTATATAACTATATGGAATGCTAACGCTAATAATGCTAATGCTGGCTGTTCACCATTTCAGACACCTGATTATTGGTGCTTTGAATTGTGGGTAACAGAAAGTGAGGTAAAATAGTCCAACACATAGTCCAAGAAAGCTAGTTATGTCTACGTAGATAAAATGCTTACACTTTTTTTTTTAACAGACAAGCAAGGTTTTTAGTCCATACCTTTACATGTTTAGACAGAACTCTTCTATAAGATCAGCGGAAAAGGACACGTCACACTAACTTGAGGTGACACTTCTGACAAGGATGGAAGAGCTCCGTCGAGTTATGAACTAGGGGTGTAATGAAATGGTCAACTCACAAAATGATACGAAATACGAAACAGGGCTCACGATATGAAATAAAGATTATAGAAAGTCCCCAACAGTAGGAAGTTGTGCAGAAATCTCATTTTCTTTATTTTCTTTCTAATGCAGACATACAACAAATATTGCTGCATCAGTGCAAAATAAATGGTCTTTGAAAAAAAAAGTAGTTTTTTTCCCCTAATTTAGACTACAGTGCAAATACAAACATAAAATCTCAATAAAAAGTGTTTTGTTGTTTTAACAATCAGGATAAGTACATTCTTGAATGAAAAGGAAAACAAACAGCAGTCCTCAGAGCTGCAGTTTAGACCTATAAATGTCTGAACTGTGAACTATAATATTTAGCCTATAACAGTGCATATACTTCTGATCTTTAAGTATGATCAAATTCTGTCAACTCAACAGTAGATGCAGAAATCAAATATTGTTTTTTATGCAGACTTAGACAAACATACAGTTGCTGCCTGTTCTCACCGTTCTCTCGTCTTTTACATGGGAAGCCAAAACAGGTCCACACAACCGATTTATTTGACGAAGGAGCGTCAGCTATTTCCTCGACCTCGTCTTCCTCCATTTTGAAGAGTTTTGCTACGGTAGACGAGGAGGGTAAAAAATCACCAGTCTCAGTGGTGCACAGCGCTCCTTCACGTTTTTTATTTCTGGCTTTTATTTTGTGCATCTTTGAATTTTATTTTGTAATTTTTTATTTCGCCCCTAGTATCTCAAATCTCAATGAGGGTTTTATCTGGTTTAATAAAGGATATAAATAAAATAAATAAATAGTATGAACTAAAACTAAGACAAAAAACTTTGCTTGTCTGTTTAAAAAAAATCCAGTTTAACCATAGTCCAATACATATTGCTAGTTTTTTTAGAAGTACAAGACATCCATGAATTCTTGGCATTCATGAGATTTCGCAAATGTTCATATACTGCACATTATATTTTGTCTGACTTAGTACGTACTGCTAGTCAGCAGTTTAAAAAATGGCCATCGACTGAGTTTCCCAAAGCAGCAGACCAATCCCTGGGCTGACAGTCCACGTTGTTTTGCAGTAACATTCTTGAGGAGATGCAGTCAGGCTACGTGTTGGATTGAAGTTACACAGACTTCAAGCTCTGGAAACTGCCTGTGATAATCCTGCAAGACTCACTCTGTTATTGCAGCAGAGTCTCTAAACACCAGTGTCAGAACCATCTTTGTTATGAGGATGTGTGTGATTGATCATTTTTGGATGCGATTAAAGATCTCTGGTCAATAAACTTCTTGTGTCATTTGGATTAATAACAGTGTCTGAAATGATTCTCTCGTGGTGGGAGCCTGTTATGTAACGACTGTGAGCGAGGAAACAAACAAACTTTCAGGAAGGAGCATGTGTGTTACATCCCTCTGTGTGTGCGTGTCATGTCCACTGTGAGTTTATCCCCGCCAGCCCCAGAGTCTGGGATTGTCAAGTCTGCAGTTCCCATGTTCCCATGCAGACTTAAGTGGCAAACACACACACACTAACACACACGCACACATAAGTGCACACACATACTTAAAGCCCCCTGCACACCACTTCCTGCCCATGCTAAAGAATTTCAGACAGCACAGCTCTCATCCTGGGAGGACTCATCTCTCCTTTGCACCTTCACACCTCCAGGCAAAGTGTGTTTACGTCTGTGCTCTAAGATTTACACTCAAAGGAGATCACTGTCTAAGAGGACTTTTACAAATTAATGTAAAATTCAGTTGAAACAACTTTAACACAATTAATTCTGAATGATGGATCAATCTGTGATACATCCATTTTATTAAATTTCTCCATTCATCCATTAGTCAATCTGTCATTCATCTGTTCATTTTTTGTTCCATCCATCCATCCGTCCATCCAGCCTTCTATTTTAAGCAATTTATCCTTTTATTCATCCATTCATTATTATTAGTAAATCAATACATCCAACCATCCATTCATCCATGTGTTAATTTATACATCCTTCCTTAAATCCATAAATCCATCCAATTAACTTCTTTCTTCATCCATCTTTTTAATCCATCCATCCATCCATCTGTTATTTTATACATCTATCCATTAAGCAATCAATCCATTTATTTTAACTAATCTTCCATCCATCTTTTTAATTCATTCATCCTTCCATCTATCTATCTTTCTATCTATCCATCTGTTATTCATACATACATCCATCAATCCAGCAATCCATCCATTTTAACTGATTCTCCATCCATCTTTGTAATTCATCCATCCATCTATCTATCTTTCTATCCATCTATCCATTAATCCATCTATTATTTTATACATCCATCCTTTACTCCATGGGTGCATCCATTTTAACTAATTCACCATCCATATTTTTAATTCATCCATTCATCCATATATCCATCCACATATCAACCCATCCATTGATCCATCCTTTAATCCATCTATTTTTTATACATCCATCCATTAATCCATCAATCCATTTATTTTGACTTACTCTTCATTCATATTTTTAATTCATACATCCATTTATCTATCTTTCTATCATCCATCCATTCATCCATCTGTTATTTTATACATCCTTCCTTTAAACCACCAATCTACCCAATTACTTCTTTCTCATCTGTCTTTTTAATTCATCTATCCATCCATCTTTCTATCCATCCATCCATCGGCTATTTTTACATCCATCCATTGATCCATCAATCCATCCATTTTAACTTAACCTCCATCCATCTTTATAATTCATTCATCCATCCACATATCCACCCATCCATTGATCCATCCTTTAATCCATCTGTTATTTTATACATCCATCCATTAATCCATCAATCCATCCATTTTAACTAATTCTCCATCCGTCTTTTCCATTCATCCATCCATCTCTCTATCTTTCTATTCATCCATCCATCCATTCATCCATCTGTTATTTTATACATCCTTCCTTTAAACCATCAATCTATCCAGTTACTCCTTTCTCATCCATCTTTTTAATTCATCATCCATCTATCTATATTTCCATCCATCCATTCATCCATCTGGTATTTTATACATCCACCCATTAATCCATCAATCCAACCATTTTAACTAATTGTCTATCCATCTTTGTAATTCATCCAGTCATCAATCTGTTTCTTCTATTCATCTATCCATCTGTTATCTTTTACATCCATCCATTGATCCATCAATCCATCCATTTTAACTAATTCTCCATCCATCTTTTAATTCATCCGTCATTCTATCCATCTTTCTATCCATCATCCATCCATCCATCTGTTATTTTATACATCCATCCATTAATCCATCAATATATCCATTTAACTGTTTTCTCCATCCATCTTAATTCATCCATCCATCAATCTGTCTATCTATCTAATAATCCATCCATCTTTTCATTCATGCATCCACCATATTTAACTTGTTTTTCCAACTACTGATTAATCCAGTCTTCATCCATCTATTCATTTATCCATCCATCTGTTGGTTCAAACTTTCTAATTTATCATTCCGCCTGGTTCACATCCATCCATCCACTCTTTCGTTCTTTTACCTTTTCTTTCTATCCATTTATCCAACCAACCAAATTGTCCATCTATCTATCTATCTATCTATCTATCTATCTATCTATCTATCTATCTATCTATCTATCTATCTATCTATCTATCTATCTATCTATCTATCTGTCTATCTATCTATCTATCTATCTATCTATCTATCTATCTATCTATCTATCTATCTATCTATCTATCTATCTATCTATCTATCTATCTATCTATCTATCTATCTATCTTTATTTCAGATGCCTCTCTGTCCTCTCTCTGCCGAGGTTACTTTAGTTCAGGTCCATGTTTCCCCTCGCGGTTTGATGGTTACTGTCCTCGCTCTCATCAAAACAAATTCCTTCCATATCTCGCCCCGTTTCCCTCCTCCTGCTTCAAACTGCTCCGAGAGGGACGAGCCCTTTCTCTGCTGCTTGATGGATCACTTGGCAAACAAACCAAACAATGCTTTGATTTCCTGTAATGGCCGGAGGAACATTATATTCTTACTGCGGCTCCAGTCAGACAGCCTGTCTGTACGGCTGTGACGCCGGCCCCTCTAACTTTCTTTTCTGTATAATCATCATCAGGAAGTGAGCGAAGATTCTCGCTTTTATCCCCGAACTGAAAGTTTATGTCGTCATCTCAGCGCCATGCAGTTTGTCTGCATCCTGCAGGGTGTTTTCATAAACGGTAAACATCTACATAACTCTCGGATTGTTCTTCGTCTCCCAGTGCGGCCCCTGAGGCTCTGTTTTCCTTTAATGGGTCAGTAATGATCTTGCATAACTTGTTTTCATTCTGATGATGCACTTTTGGTTATGTGAAGGCAGATTAATAAACATCTGGACAGTGTAATTTTGGAGGTTTTATGAGTTTGCGCTGCTCTGTTCATGTTTATTTTCACAGCAGAAATAAGCAGAGCATGCTCAGGGCAATGATCACATCTTTGGCAATTATGAAAAATATAAAACTGCAAGGATGATGAAAGACATGGCAGGAGATGGTTACACATACACATCTAAAAGGTACTTTTCACTTTGAAATGTCGTGTATTAGTAAAATTTAAAACCAATATACAAGGCCAATACCAGCAGATACTTTATCAAAATGCCTGATTCATTGTCAGAAGTCAGGCAGATTGATCTCACCAAGCTCTAAACTCCAATGACTTCACGGTCCAATCAAGGAAGAGAGGTGGAAAGTGAAAAAGTGACGACAGCGGAAATTGACTGCATGTTTGAAAACTATGGTGGCCTCTGAAGCGTCTCCGTGGAAGCAGCAATTTCTGCTGTTTTATCAGGAATGGACTCAATTTCTTCTTTAAAAGAGGAGCAAAGAACATCACTGTTGATGAGGATCAGGTAAGGGCTGTAATGCTGACTGATGAGGATGGGTATTGGTAAGGGTGTGTCGGAAAGAACACTCTTGAGCAGCTCTCTTCTTCAACAGGATAGTTTAATCCACTTCACAAGTGAGGATGAACATTACAGTTCAGGCTTGATGCAAAGCTGAGTAATGGCCTTTGTGAGTGTATGAATATTAGTGTGGTCTGTAAAACATTAAGCAGGAGAAATGAATCAGACACTGTCTGTACACTCTACATGCTAGTATACAATGCAGTGAAAACTCAAAATACACCCTAATGACAAACATATGGCCCTTTTCCACTAGCCCTACCCGGCTCTACTCTATTCACCTTGTGCTGCTTTTCCATTAGCCCCTATTGCCTGCCCAACGGGGTGCAGTGTCGCTGTAAACAGAGAGCGGCTCTGTGGTGACGTCATTTTGAGCGCGACACAACAATCTGTGGCTTTTTGTCACAAACCGAGTAAAAAGGAAAGCAGAAGAAGGCTGCAGGTGGTAAGAAGAAATACCCCTTGAGAAGCACAGGAGAGTTTTGGAAGCTATACAACAGAATGAAGCCGAGGACGAGAGCAATCGAGCTGCAAAGAAAAGACATATGAGGGTAAGCTAATGGTAGCTACCGCTAGCTTGCTAGGTTGCTGCGCTCATGACTCATCGATGACGACATTGTCTGACCAATCAGTCGCTGGCAGTCGGTGACGTTATCTTTTAGTATCGACTCAGCTCGCTAAGAACCAGAGCAGAGTAGGTACTAAAACTAGCTTGTTTCAGGAGGTACTGTGCTAGTGGAAACACGCTGCAAATCGAGTAGAGCCGAGTAGAGTAGGGCCAAGGCGTGCTAGTGGAAAAGGGCCAATAGACTGCTGAGAAACTTAACAGATAAACAGGTGCATGTTGACAATGTAAAGGGAACATACAGTCTCGTAGCTCTTCTCATAACTAGCAAGCTAATCATGAACCACTAGCACGCCAACTGCGGATGCTAACAAGCTAACCACAGACGCTAACAAGCTAACCACGGATTCTTTACACCTCCACATGAAATAAATTAAACACAGGCACTAATGTGAGGCACTTATTACTTACTTAATTCTCATTAACACACATTTCACCACTCAACACCATAACAAGGCAAACAACGTCTGACCCTGACTGCTCTGCGCTCTAAGTGAGGCAAGGACTAACAGGAAGGGGGCTTGTGACGCACACAGGTAGCCTTTCGTAAAATCACTAAAAGCTTTTCTTGTGTTTCTGCTTTTCTCCAGACAGGAGATCACTGCTGGGAAAATCCTCCAGACAATGCTGGTTGGTCTGTGGTAGCCGCGAGTCTTGGTTACTCAGCGGTACCTGGTGAAATCTCAGAATTACCGGGAGAACTTGGTGGGGATTGTCATTGACGAGGTTCATGTCACATATAAGTGGTAAATGATACATCTGTGTGGTATAATTTAAAGTAAGACTTTATTCTAAGGACCGAAAAGTAGTTTAAGCTAACGGCTAACAGCAGGTCTAGCTAGGGCTTGGTATAATTGGCCTGTGATGAGTTTGACTGGCAGAACGATCATCCAATCACCAGCTGCAGATGTTTTCTAAGATTCTGCCCCTGAAATCATTTTCTTTGGGCTCAGATGTACTTGTGAAATATTTCTGTTGGAGATATATGGAGCTGTTATTTGACACCCATTCGCTCTGACATTCACTCACTGTTAACTGGATTTTCTACATCAGTTCTCCTTCAGTGTCAACCAACACATTCAGGCATTTATGTGCAACTGGACTCAAACCTGGAACCTTCTGATTGTGGACCACTAGCAGACTGCACCGTTGACACCCAGGAAGGACAGGATAGGCGAGGGTATTCTGATCAGACTTGCAGCCATCGGAAGTAAATATATGAAGCTTGCTCATGTCAAAAAGAGCTTATTTGGTCACATCATAACTTATTTTTTTGATGTGTACCTTACTAACTGATTTTAGTAAGATTTAGTCCAACTGAAAGAAATGTAAATGAGCTCCATCTCAGCTCATCTTTACATGCCCAGTTGTTGTTCCTCAGCAATTTCTAAATTTCACAAATACATTGGCAAGAGACAGGTATCAGGTTTTTATGATGGCAACTTTGGAAACTAATGGAATTCCCAGTACTGGAGGTCTCTGACTCCTGTTACATACAGCATCTTCCTCAAGCTTCTAAAAACGTGTTAGAAGCTTCGGGGCAGGACACCTCGCTCCCTTTCATCCCGAGCTGCTATCTCTGTAAATTATTGTCACAAATGCTATTATCACCAGAGTGAGAGAGGTAAGAAATGCTATTTACGCCCCGTAAAGAGCTTCGGTGTTGTTTTTTACACCCAGGTGTGTCATGGGAGAAGCTCGAGGTGTCCACACCCAGCAGGGGTAATTGTAGTTTTTCACTCTCTGTGGAGAAGCTTGAAAAGTCCAGAAAAAAACCCACTCGACTTGAAGAGTAGAGCAGTGATAACCATCACCTGGGAGAAGTTAACTTTGAGATGACACTTGGCTGACTCCAGAGAGACCAGTGTTTGTTTCTGTGTAAAACCAAAAGTCAACAATGAGCCTCTAATTTGACCAAAGCCAACACAATGCCTCTCCGTCTAAAGGAGCTGTCATAGCTGCTCTCACCAAACTGTGACAGATACATACTGGTTAAATCTCTGCTGTTGACTTGTTTTATAAAGACAGCACTCTAACGGTCTGCTGGTGAAGTTCAGGCCAACAGAGGCTGACAAGTCATGCTGACGACGTAACTCCAAGCAGAATGTGCAGGAAGGACCTGAAACATTCAAACACTCTCAGTGGGGCTTTTCACTTTTAATTTTGTTTCCATGGGTTCAAAAATCACACAACAAAGTTGTCTATCTATCTATCTATCTATCTATCTATCTATCTATCTCTCTATCTATCTATCTATCTATTAGGGATGGGATGAAATATCGTTTGGCAATATATTGCGATACAGTACATGACGAAATGCATCGAGTTTGAAAAAAATAGATCGCAAAATAAAGATGTCACGTCCGGTAATAGTGCATGTGACCAGAAGTGACGACAACAAACATTAGCACCAACTACCTTGCCTCCAAAAAGCCAAATAATGGAGTCAAATGAGGTCGAAATTGAGGACGCTCCGCCTGGATACAAGTCATCTGTCTGACTATATTTTGGCTTTCTCATTAAAAAAAGACGAAGACGGCGTAAACGAGCCTACCGCTCGTTAGCATACACTCTCTCTAAGCTCTCTAGGGTTAGAGAGAGTGTTATTGTTTGTGTTTGGCCTGTAAGGCCTTGTGTTTTCCTGTGTGCAACTCAGACAAAAACAAATAAGTTGTAATTACACAGTAATATTTTTTCTTTTTTACTTTTCTGATAGTGTATCATGACGTATCGTATCGTGGCCAGGGCATATCGAGGTGCAGCGTATCGTGAGTTTAAGTGTATCGTCCCATCCCTTCTGTCTATGTATCTATGTATCTTTGTTTCTATCTATCCATCTACCTACCTACCTATCTATCTATCTATCCATCTACCTACCTACCTATCTATCTATCTATCTATCTATCTATCTATCTATCTATCTATCTATCTATCTATCTATCTATCTATCTATCTATCTATCTATCTATCTATTCTTGCTTGGTGATTTGTAAAGAGCTTTATTCATTTGAATTTGTTGAAAAGTTATTCACCACTAAACATAAAATGATATGCCCGAAATCGTATTTTCTTTCTGCCATCAGCATCATCCACATCTCAGAACCATCACCCATCAACCCCAGCCAGATTTATTAATCTGTACAAAATGTTTGTATGATAAATGTGTTCATATTGTTTCTGGGTTTTATTTTAATCTGTTTATTTTGGAGTCAGTTGAAGATACATTTCTGTTACTTGTGACAGAAAATAAATAAATAAATAAATCATAGTTTTTTTCAGTCACTTTAGTACATTTCTCGGATCAGAATTGGACTCAGAACTACCTGTTCAATCTTCACATCATTATGCTTGTGCACATCAAAAAAGCAGTTTCTCATTTCTTTGAAAAAGTTACAAATGCTTTGGTAGGACATTCGTGGAAATGATTATATTTCCTACATTATCAATTGATAATGTCATGTTGATCAAGATGTGTTATAATGGGGTTCTGTTAAATAGTCTCAACCAGCACAAGTTGGTTCATTGTACGACTCTTTTCATGCAAAATGGTTGAACAAGTTATCATAATGTCAAACATATTTCTATCCATTTTAATAAGACTTTTTTCTTAGTCAGACCCAAATTAAAACATTGCTCACAGTTGAATCTTGACCTTGTCTAACAAAGGGAAATGTATGAAGCATTAGATCATTCAATGATCAACCATTTTTCAGAAATAGCTCAAATGTGCATTTATACTTTTGTCTTTTTCTTTGTGCTACGCAGTGCTGCCTTTTCCTTTCTGTACCGCAATAACATGATATGAAACAAACAGACATTATCCAATGACATATTCGAAAAGGAGTGGGATGAAGTGAAAACGTATTAATTCCCACCCCTTTACCACACAATTATGTACTTACAAATGCAGATGTTATGCATTTACTGTACATATACTATATCCACAATAGTAATTATAATTTCACACAGATGTACAGAATTCTCATACCATCATTATTTTTTTAATAATAACCATATAATGTTATCAAACTACATAATTCTCTTCATTATGGTATCTTGTAAAAATCCTCATTTTGTACATTTTTTAAACTGTTTTTTTCTTGAACATTTCTTCATTTCCTCACTTAAACTGTTCCATTTGCTCACCCCGATAACAGATACACAGAAGCTTTTAATGTTTGTACGTCTACTTAATATTTTAAAGTTGTTTTCACCCCTCAGATTGTAACCTTCACTGTTACAAAACAAACTTTGAATGTTTTCTGGTAATTGATTGTTCTTGCCTTGTACATTGTTATTGCCGTCTGGTAAGAAATAATGTGGAGGAATTTTAGTATCTTGACTTTAGAAATAGCTGATGGGTATGTTCCCTATAGCCGACCTTGTGTTGTCAAGTATTTTTATAAGATCAATTCAAAATATTGTACAATTGCACATATAGGTACAGTGAAACAGTGCTCTTCTTTTATAGAGAATACAAAAATGAAACAGTGACACTGAAGAAATAAACAAGAGATAAACAAACATCCTTTAAACTGAGAACGTGGATGTAACCAAAAATAAAACTAAGAGGTAATATGTACATTTATGTATGTGCATACATACATACATACCCAGACATACACAAATCTGAATGATACACACACACACAGAGAAGAAAAGTTAGATTATGGTCAAGGGATATTGGATGAAGAAATGATTCTGTCAGGTTAAAGAGGACATATCATGCTTGTTTCTCCTTTTCACTATACCAGACTAGGATGCCTGTAAAGCATTTCTGCCCTCAGTACAAGTCATTTAGTTCCTTCATTGCCCCACAATAGCGTTCTCAAAATCCTCATTTTGGGCCATTATGAAGCGCTCGTTGAAACGCTTGGTCTCAAGGATGACCTAAAGTGATGACCTACCTCGCAATGTCACAGCCCTTTGTGCTCTGATTGGTCAGTTCAATCGGGGGTAGAGCCAGCCTGTCCTTCTTCTTCTACTGTATTTTCCGGCAGGCTCAAAGCAGCGACCGTGTATTGAGCCCCCCTACAGGCCAGAGCTGGTAATGAGGGAGTGTGAGCGAGGGAGCTTTATACCCCTGCAGCTGGATGTGTTCCTCTGTGAGGGTTTGGGGCTGACGGACGTCACAGAGGAGGAAGTGTTTTATCAGATTACTCCAATGAAAAGAAATGTACCTCGTGTCGTCATGACGTTTGAAATCTCGCGGACATCTCGCAATGACCTATTTTCAGAGGCATCAAATCTCGTTGTAGGATATCAGAAAAAATACAATATCTAATTTTTTGAAAATTAAGGGGGTGTTAGGTCTTGTTTTCAAATGTATTATATTATATGTAAGTATTAAATCATGCATCAGCGTGATATGTCTCCTTTAAAAAAAAACAAAAAAACACTTGGGGAAGAAGAAGACCTCCACCCTCCCTCCCTCCCCTCTACCCACCCATCCAACTGTCTCAGTGGTTATTTCATAGTACAAAGTTAAAATTATTGTGTTAATTGGATCTCAGATTCAAATACTGTAAGAAAGTTGACCAGATTTTCTCGAAATATGCAAGATTGTCTAGAAGTGTGTACCTTATTCGCTCCCCAACATTGTTGGGGTTTACTTAGTATTGCATTGTCAGAGATTCCCAAAATGATTATCTGAACATCGGGTATCAGTTGAATTTTCAGAATTTTAGATATTATATTAAAAATGCTTATCCAATAGCTCTGAACTTTGGGACATAGAACAAAGCTATGGAGAAGGGTATCGTTTGCTATATGGCATCTATCGCATGTAGGGGAGAGCTCAGGATAGATTTTATGTAATCTCTCCTTGGAGTAATGGAGGCGGTGCAAAACCTGTAATTTAATTAAACAGTGTCGGGCATTATTATATAGCCGACCTTGTGTATGGTTCTTATTGCTTTCTTCTGTAAAGTGATTAGTGACTGTAATGTAGTTTTGTAGTTGTTTCCCCAAACCTCAGCACAGTGCATGAAGTATGGCAGAACACGGTCTGTCAAGAAATTACAGTACAGACAATAAAGCATAAATGTGAATCTTGACCACTCTCTTGCAATCAATCTCTTACTTACACTTACTTCAGTCATCATTTACCTCGAACATCCCTCCAGAGTACTGTTTTATAGACAATATGACTAAGCCCTTTGACTCTCTTATCCGTACACAATGACCCAAGGACTTGTCACTCTGATAGCACTGACATGTTCATAGACACAAATATTTACTCTTGAGATGGCATTTTGCTGTTTGTACAAATGGTTTTGAGAAAAGCACTTACAATTGTGCAAATGTCAAGGATGACTAAAGAAATGTACCAAAGCAATTGAGAAAAACTGTAATCTATCTACAAAAGGGAAAGTAGATTAATATATAAACATGCCAAGTGTATCCGATTCCTAACCTCTTGAGATAAACACTCCTGCATGTCTTAATCTCAAACTGTTTCAAACAGTTTTGTCAAGCTTAGAGAAACAGTTTAAACTGACGTAAACTCGACTTGTGGTTTTGTGTCGGTCTGTCGGTCAGGCCTCGTCTCCTCTCGTTCCCAGAGACTTGAACATCAACATCTTCACTTCCTGTTGTTGAGCGACCGAGGCCTCAGCAGGATAAAATTAAAAGTGACCGTGGCTGCAATGTTCCAAAACACATGCCCACTCACACAAGTACACACATAAATACACACACATGCACACACACCCACATGCTCGCTGCAGATCTGGAGTAAACATCAGAATTTAGACTCGTCCACTGGGAACTTTTCAGGAACTCAAAGTCACATTTTTTACTCCAGTTGTAAAAAGAAAACACCTTCCTCATGAACATTTGAATATTTCAGATCTGCTTCAGATCCATGACGACATACTCGTCCCTTCCTTAAAGCATAACCTAAATCCTACAACCTCATCCCTAAAACACTGCTGGACCTCAAAAAGTATGTCGTGGTCTGTCTTAAGAGTGAGGACTGGAAAAGGATCTGTGTGCTTAAAAAAATGTTTTTGCACTGAGGTCAAAAACTTAAAATATGCTGCAGCCACAGAGCACAAGCACAGAGAGTGAAACAAGCATCAGGAATAATTTTTGACTTATTTTTCAAGTTTTTATTACCTCCGCCAGAACATTATGTTTTTGGGAGAGTTTGTCTGTCTGCGAACAAAATAACTCAAAAAGTTATGGATGGATTTTGATGAAATTTTCAGGAAATGTTCAGCATGAAAAAGGAAGATGTGATTCAATTTTGGTGTTGATCCGGATCAGCGTCTAGATGAAAATGTGATTTTCGTGAATAACTTCTGAACTAAAATAGATCTCATTATGAATCCAGTTGTTAATGGTATGTTTTCATGGCCAAGGAATCTAAATATTTAGATGAAATAAAGGTAGGACTAATATTTATGGTAAAAACCACAATATGGGAGAGGACTGTGGTGCTGGCGGAGGTCTGCGTTCTCCGAGTGCCTTTCTAGTTAATGTTGTTGTCGTTAGAGAGGTTACTTCTATCACAAATCCGTATTGTTCTTCAGACCTCTTAGTTTTCACATGCTGCGTTCCCCTGATCCAGCTGTATTCTCTCTCTGTCTGAGAAAATGTTGGAGCTCCTGCCTCGTTAAGGTCCCCTGCCCCTGCCTGTCCAAGCAACATGTTGTCAACAACTCTGTATCCATTCTTCAGTCCAAGCTCCACCCACTGGACTTGCTACCCTGAGCCAAAGGGCTTAAATCGTCGACAAAACAATGGTATGATGTCACACTGGTAGGTCATTTTGAAGGTGAAGAGGTCCCTATTGTGCTTTATCAAGCAGTGAGACATGATAAACACACTAAAAGGTGTAGACAACTAACAAAACAATAATCAGAGCTCTTTAAATCGTTGTTTTAAAATAATTTTACAGCATATCTTAAAGCTGCACTATGTAAGATTACAGCTTTCAGCTCTCTAGGGCCCTCTGTGGTCGTTGAGTGTAACTGCATTGTCGTAGGCCAACGTGCATCTGTTGACATACAGAGGGAGGAGTGTACTAACAGGAAAGACAAATAAACCATATGGACTGATAAGGTACAGTTTGATCATGTTTCTTTTCGAATAAATCACTTATAAGTCCAACAAAAACAGCGCTAAATCAACATCGGTCTGACACCCCTAATCGTCTTTCAGCTCATGCCAGGCCAATGTTTAGCTTTATCTTTAGCTTGTTACACTCCAGCTTTCCTTTTTTTAATCTCCTCCAATGAAACCTTTTCTTTTCTCAGGGGTTTTTTGCTGCTTCCGCCATGATAACAACTCTACATTTCACTTTCTTGTTTTTCTTCTTGTTTGGCATTACCACCGCCTTTTGTGCAGACGTGTAAGCCCTATTTCCATTAGGAAAATAAGTTCATATTTACTTTAAACTAAATTCTGTCCATTAAATCTGTTTTAAAAAGTCAATAACTACTTTAAATTCTTCTTTTCCCAACGTTTAGCTTTCCCCTCGAGGGGGAAGTGGCGTACGCCGTAAAGCAGTCAAAACAGTAAAAATTGTAAGTTTTAGTGTTGAAGTGTTCCTACCATCCACATTGAGGTTACATAGTGCCAGTAAAGGTGATGCAGACCCTCAGACCATGACAGAGGTGTCATTCAACCTGTTGTACAGTGATGTACCATCACAATGACTACTTGGGTGGAAAAACTACATAATGTTGGTTTAATATTTGTCAGAGGTGCTGTTTGTAACACAGTGATCTGTATCTGGTACAATGATCTAATACTGAATTGCAAACATAATTGTGCAACCAAGCAAACACATTATTGAGCACACAAATAAACACACAGTGCCTCTCAGCACTGATGTTTCACAGAGATTATAGCTTCAAGTCTCAAACTGCAAAGTTTCCCACTGATGCCAAGTCTCTCTCTCTCTCTCTCTCTCTCTCTCTCTCTCTCTCTCTCTCTCTCTCTCTCTCACTCTCTCTCTCTCTCTCTCCCTCTCTCTCCCATCTGGAAACTTTCCAGAATAAGCGAGGCATGAGCGGGATGTTTGTTGGTCTTGCGTTAAGCCTCAGAGGTTCCCAGGTTGATTCTGTCAGTCAGTCACACATTCACACAAACACTCACATGTTTGTTCTGTAAACTGTGTGGACCCCCCCCCCCCCCCCCCCCATTAAAATTAAACTTCATCTTTATCTTTGACCTTCAACACACATCTTAAAGGAAAGCTGGTAGTTTTTGGGAATCAGCACATTTGCTTCCTCCTTCTCTTAACCTTGTGGATTTCAGATGGTCTTGTGGTGCCACTGTTATGGTTTTAGTCAAGTCAAGGTGTGTCTTGGTAATTTGTACTATCATAACTACCCAACATCTAATGCAGTGATTAGCTACTGGGAGGCCTGGGGAAAAGATGTTGTGGCTATAACTCAGCCTTTATTACAATAACTTTGAATGCGACTCCTATGACAATTGCAGTTGGAAAGGTATGATCAGAAATGACTCATGTTTGATCCAAAACCTTAAATTGTTGATTCATTAGTTCCTCTTTTTAAGTCAAAAGTCAAAACCAGAGATGGAAAACATGACAGCCCAAGAAAGCAGGAGGAAAAATATAGACACATGCAACATGGAAGCATAACTGTATGAGCCTCGACCACGCTGTTGTTTTTTTAGTTTAAAATTTTCAGGGAATTTAAATTTTGTTATTAAGTAGGGCTTCAGAAAGTGGATGCCTTTATTAAATATTGTACTTAAGGTATTTTGTTGGTAGATATTTGGTTTCTGGCCCTTTAATGCTACAGCCACACAGGACGCGTATTCGCAAAGACGCGCATTGAGATTACATACAATGTCAATGCAAGATTCGCCCGGGCGGCGCGTCGGACGTGTTTGGCGCGGCGCATATGGAGCATCCGGCGTGTTTGGGGCGTCAAACGCCTCTGCGCTTGAGTTGAAAACATCGAACTTTCGACACAAATTTGCGTGACGCTGTGCCGCGGCAGCCAATCAGCAATGTCATTCCCCCCCAACGTCATTGATTTGATGACGTGTGATGCTCCAGCCACCTGCCTTGGCTCAAACCCCGCCGAAAGATGGAGGAGAGGTTGATCTGCGCTGTTTGCCATCATCTGGAGCTATACGTTTTGACATGTGTACTCTACAGAGACCGGAACAAAAAGGAGCGGGCTTGGGTGAAAGTTTCTGAGGAGACAGGTTTTGAAGGTAAGTTCTGTAAATATTCGTTTCCAGCTGGATTTGCCTGCACGGGTCATCACTGAGTCCGACTGGCTCCGACTCTCTACTCCGCCTGCGCAGTGACGCGCCTCGCCTCTCAGCTTGTCAAAATGGTCCAGCCTTGGGCGTTACGCGCGGCGCGTCATAGGCAGTACGCACGTTTAAATTCGCCAATTCGTGTCAGGTGTGGCCGTAGCATAAGAAAACACTGTTTTTTTTGCGTGTATTAGACGGCTTGACAGGTTTCTGTGGGCATTGTGGAGGCTCGACTAGCTGGGGAGCCATACAGTTCTCTTACCGCGGTTACATCTGTGTGTTAGAATCTCCCTGAAGAACTTATCATTGTGATAAACACAGGAATAAAGTTTGTGCGTTATAACTGAAGACGGGCTTGGACTGGATGATTAACTTGAAGACACAGGGAAACGTGAGTCAGCCACAAGACTACCAGCAAGGCAAAGTATGTCCATTACAATAAGGGTGGAGTTTTTTGTGGTGGCCGAAGAGGACAATCAGCCTACAACAGCTCGATGCAGTTCCATTAAAGGCAAACAGCTTTGAGAGCAGAAAGGAGCTGCAAGTAAGATGTGAAACAAAACCGAAGACAATCCAAACACAGAAAACACCTGTAAGAGCACACAAAGCTGAAGAGGATATGCTAACATTTTTTTCTTTTCATGTTTTGCCTCACTCCAAAGTATAAAATAGCAGATAGGCTCCATTCTTTCAACTTCCAGAAACAAGAAAGAAATAGGCCGAGCTTACCCACTGCTAATTAGCTTAGCTCAAACACTGGGAATTAGTGGGAAGAGTTAGCCTGCCTCTGCCCACAGCCATCAGATAAACTCTTCATCAACTCTAATCAGTGCTGTGTGCTTGTTCTGACTCATTTTTTAACTACCTTATGTTACGTTATTTAGTTTTAGACAAAGATTAACACTTTATGTAATTTTCAAAAGAAGTACATATGACAACAAACCACATGGCACATACCACCACCATGGACCTGCTTGTAAGTAGGTCAACAAAACAAATCCTCTGTTTATGGGGAAGAGGAAGATGGTGCTAAAGATGATGGGCGACTTTGTACAAGAGGACGAGGATGATTTCTGCTTATGTATCTCTTCGGAAAATACATGAAATGCTAATCTTGATCCTTGTAAACTCAGTTTAGAGTTACTGAAGACTTTATCTGATGGCTTTAGGCAGAAGCAGGCTAACACTACCCATTGACTCCCAGCGTTTAAGCTAAGCTAAGTAGGTGAGCTCTGCCCATTTCTTCCTTGTTACTGCATGAACAATTGAAATAATGGTGTCTATCTCCCTGGCAAGACTCGAAAACAAAACAAATGTTGACGTATTCCTTCAACCAAGTACAAAAACGGATGTGCTGCAGTCACAAATGGTTTTAAAACTTAACATTACCTCGCAAAGATTGTGGTCAAGCCAGCCCATCCTCTGTTTTCCATGGTCAGATCAGCCTTTCCTAAATTTGAAGTGCTCATGTGTTTGGGACTTTACGGTAAATGCTCTGTGCAGAGTGAGAGGGGAGGCTGCCTGATTTGATCATGTTCCTGTTTTCTTTTCACCATCAAAAGTGTGAAATAAGCAGTCTTGCCTTAACATTGGCTCTCAGATGCCTCTGTTTCCAACGTGAATGAACATGCTGTGTTTGTGCTCTAGCAGGAGTTTTCCTCTTATTGAACTGCATCGAGCTGTTGTTGGCAGTTTTCATTTATTCACTCTGGGATCTTGTTTTTCTAAAATGTGCTTCTTGATAACACTTGTATGAGCTGGTGCTATACAAATAAAGATTGATTGATGGGCTCCAAAAACACCCCTCTTGTGTGTAAGAAAAGCTCATTTGATAAAAAAAAAGTTTTGCAGGTACTTCAAAACTTCTCCTGGAGCTTCTTTGTAGAGAAACAAATCACCAGATCCTCTTTGTGAAATGATCATTTGTCCTTAATTTGTCTGTTTCCACTCTTTATGAGCAGCTAAATTTGAACCTGGCATTTGTTTCCTTTTCACCCTGAAGCAGAAATATCAGACAAAATGTCCTCGTTCCCTAAAAATCTAATCTAAAACATTCGGACACTTGAACAGACTTTGTCCCCTCAACAATCAGACTCAGATAAGTGAAGAGGTGACCGTCCGGCACCGTCCCTCCCTTCCTCTCTTTCTCTGCTTTGTCTATTTCTGAGTGTTTGTTTCAGGCGGGCAGGGACTCTGACCCTCTGGACGACCCCCAGGCCTTACGACGAAGGGGTGGGGGAGATGTAGGGAGGGTATTTGAGAGAGGAGAGGAGGATTGTGGGAACGGAAAGAGGTCGGGAGGCGGGAGGATCAGCTGTGGATGTGGAGGATGAGGAAGGCGGGAGGAAGAATCTGTTAAAGGAGTTTAAACCACTAAACATGGAGACAGTTTCACTTAAATCTTTGTGCACATGCATCAGTTTATGAGTTCATTCTTTGCTTTTATGTAACAGAGAAGCCAAACTGTGTGTAACGAGCAGAAAAGTGTGTGTGTGCACTTCTGTGTGAAGTGTTTATGTTCACAGCTCTGTATTTTGAGGCTTGACTGACACATTTATGGTGTCCTGTGTTATTTTACCCCCTCAGTCCTCTTACATCATTCATTGTTTTGCTTTCCAACCACAGCTCTCTCTCCCTCTCTGGAAACACGGCTGGAAAAAACTCCTAAGTTGCAATCTAGTGTTAATACTCTGGACTCCTTTGCTCGTAATAAAAGCCTGTAAGAATATAAACCCCCTATTATCTGTTTCAAGACAGAACACGGGGCGACAGAACAGTCTTAATATTTCGTTAAAGTTAAGAGGATAATAAAACACTTACAATAAGAGGATGCACACATCTACAAGGTATAAAACTACCAGACATAAAGTGAGTGATGGGTTAAGGAAAAATAGTGAGGGGGACTGGCAAAAATGATTTGTCTTTATTGGTTTTGTTGGCAACATTTCGACCCCAGTGATCTTGTTCCTGTACCCCCAAAATGGAGTTGGTGCATCCTTGAATCAGAGTTAGTTTTTTTTTTTTTTTTAAACCACCAGTCCTCCCTGTAGGCTACTCCATCAAATCAAACTTTATTTAACCCCTGATGAGAGCTGAAGGGGAGGGCCGTACCACACCACAGTGTGAAAGAAGGGGAAATAGTGACAGACAGGACAAGACAAGACAAACGGAAGGGAGGACAAACGGATACTGTTATTGATTTGAGATAGAAGTTGATAGTAGGAGGGGCACCCACATGGATAAGAGATGGAGTGGCATGCATCACTGGACGTGAGAAGATGTGTAAGAGTGCCCGACTCAGCATGTTCTGACGGGATCAATCATTTCTGTTAGTTAGTCTCGACAAGAGCTGGAGTATCTGCACACGCATGCATGTGAAGTGGTCACCGAAGCCAAGGAGGTTAAGTTTGGCCTATTCATGTTCCCCATTGATCAGTCTGACTGGAACCTGATTTAAAGAGCATAAACACTTTGTCACACACCAGGTTTGCCTCAATGTAATTAGTCTTTCCTCACGTTTGGAGAGCAGAGCAACATGGTACGTGAAATAAAATATTTTTTCTAAGAAAATTGTGATTGCTTGTAAGGCAGCGATCTCAAAAAAGTATTCTCTCACTCATCCAAATAATCAGAATCAGGTGTCCCAGTCACTTCCATGTCCACAGGTGTATAAAATCATCACATAGGCATGCAGACTGCTTTAACAAACATTAGTGAAAGAATGGGTCGCTCTCAGGAGCTCAGTGAATTCCAGTGTGGAACTGTGATAAGATGCCACCTGAGCAACAAATCCAGTCGTGACATTTCCTCACTCCTAAATATTCCACAGTCAACTGTCAGCTGGATTATAAGAACGTGGAAGTGTTTGGGAACAACAGCAACTCAGCCACCAAGTGGTAGGCCACGTAAACTGACGGAGCGGGGTCAGCGGATGCTGAGGTGCAGAGTGAGAAGAGGTCGCCAACTTTCTGCAGAGTCAATCGCTACAGACCTCCAAACTTCACGTGGCCTTCAGATTAGCTCAAGAATAGTGCAGAGAGCTTCATGGATGGGTTTCCATGGCCGAGCAGCTGCATCCAAGCCTCACATCACCAAGTGCAATGCAAAGCGTGGATGCAGTGGAGTAAAGCACGCCGCCACTGGACTCTAGAGCAGTGGAGACGCGTTCTCTAGAGTGACCAATCACGCTTCTCCATCTGACAATCTGATGGACCAGTCTGGGTTTGGAGGTTGCCAGGAGAAGGATACTTGTGGGACTGCATTGTGCCAAGTGTAAAGTTTGGTGGAGGGGGGATTATGGTGTGGGGGTGTTTTCAGGAGCTGGGCTTGGCCTCTTAGTTCCAGTCAAAGGAACTCTGAATGCTTCAGCACACCAAGACATTTTGGACAATTCCATGCTCCAACTTTGTGGGAACAGTTTGGAGCTGGCCCCTTCCTCTTCCAACATGACTGTGCACCAGAGCACAAAGCAGGTCCATAAAGACATGGATGACAGAGTCTGGTGTGGATCAACTTGACTGGCCTGCACAGAGTCCTGACCTCAACCCGATAGAACACCTTTGGTATGAATTAGAGCAGAGACTGAGAGCCAGGCCTTCTCGTCCAACATCAGTGTGTGACCTCACAGATGCTCTTCTGGAAGAATGGTCAAAAATTCCCATAAACACTCCTAAACCTTGTGGACAGTCTTCCCAGAAGAGTTGAAGCTGTTATAGCTGCAAAGGGTGGACCGACGTCATATTGAACCCTATGGATTAGGAATGGAATGTCACTTCAGTTCATATGTGTGTCAAGGCAGGTGAGTGAATACTTTTGGAAGTGTATGGTAGTGTATGTTACTCTCAAGTTTTTGTGTGTGTCAGGACGGGATGGGGCAATATTTGTATCTTGGGGTGGTGCATTTTAAATGTCAGTGTTTTATAGAAGTATACCAGTGTGCATGTGTGTGCATGTGAGTGCTTGGCTTTTCTTGTTGATGTTGTTTTTGTAATGAGAATGTATTGTTAAATGAAAATATGCAAAATGCTTATACTGTTGATGTGTTTTATAGTTCCTCAGTGCTCAAACGGAATAAATAAAGACAAGTATGCACCAGTCGAACTCTTTGCATTCTCATTGATGCCAAAGGCCGCTACATTCGTAGTTGCACAACAATAGAAGGAAACCCAACACAGCTGAAAACTTGCATTTAAAGAGTCTTTTGTGGTGTCGGTTTGGCAGAGTGGTGAGCAACCAGGCACATCCCACATACAAGCTGGCAGGCCCAGGGTTTATTTCAGTTCAATTACAAGCTAGGGATTAACAGGGGGTCCAATGACTGTGATCTTTAGCTTGTGATCTTTTATCAAATCACATCATCATTTAGCCACAATGGACATTAGAGCAAATGCTTCTAACAGGTATCTAAAAGCAGCGGCATATCCGTCCTGGCCTCTCTCCATTGACTTCTCATTTATTTTGGATTTAATTTTAAAATTTTATGATTTGTTTTTTTAATCTTTAAATGGATTCACACCTCAATGCACCGCAGATCTTTCAAAGTCTACATCCCAACAAGATCTGGTAGGCCAATGCAACGGTTTCTTCTTGTCGTTTCTCGGGAGAAGTTCCTTTTTTGGCTTGCATATATTTACTCGGGCGATGGACCACAACCAATCTGACTTCAACAAAACAGAACTAAACCTTTAAGACAGTGATCATCAACTGGCAGCCCGGGGGCCACATCCGGCCCCCCATAGCTTTGAACATGGCCTCCATATGATGATCAAATTCAGAAAATATCCAGGGCAAAAGTTTTGTTGTGTTTTCAAAGGCATCTTTCTGCTGTCATATCCCCAAAACTACTGATGAATTTCCCCAAAATATCTTTGATTGAAACTGTTTTATCAGGCATGACTCCATATTGATTGCAGCAGTCTGTGTGATAGGGTCTGATCTCACTTTTAAAGGTAAAGGAATGCAAACAGTTCTGAAGAAATCCAACTATGTTACTCACAAATACTTAACTAGATTTATTTTAGAGTCTGGCCCCCATAATGTAGCCTTGCAGAGCAGATGGACCTGCCTGATTCTGAAATCGTGCATCTCCGTCTTACAAGCCTCCATTGTCCAACAGTTTCACTTGGCTAAATGCCTAACAGTCCAATCAGGAAAGAGAGGTGGGAGCAGCAGGAGCTGCGGGCGTGACAACAACAGGAAGTGACTTGACAGCAAGGGACGGCATTTCCTGTTGTACAAATAATGGTGGCTAATGTCGATTAGCCTGTGGTTATCATGGTTACTCAGTTATACTTGGCCAAATATGCTTTCCTCATAAGTTTACTTTGTAGGGATTGTCTTTGACAAGGTTCATGTCACATATAAGTGTTAAATCATATATCTGTGTGGTATAATTTAATGTGAAATGATGGTCTTAAGGTTGTTTAGCTATCAGCTAATGGCCTAGAAGGGCAAACAATAGTCAATGGCTGTTAGTCAACAGTTAGCCGCTACTGCTTATGGCCATAAACTGTTGTTTGCCCTTGTAAGCCGTTAGCCATTGTGGCTAATGATTAGCCGTTAGCCACTACGTTTAGCCGCTACAGATGTCACGTCATAGCAGCGCTGCTTGATATGGATTGGTCTGTGATGAGTGTGATGAGCCAAATAATCGTCCAATCACAAGCTACTAATGTTTTTGAAGGTTCTGCCCCCCAAAACAATTTCACAGGGCTTCTCCCCAGATGGATTAGTAAAACATTTCCCATATGGAACTATCCATCTGGCATGTCAGGTTACCCATAATTTATGTCAGTGAAGAACTGGCCCTTGGATAAATGTAGTTGATGACCCCTGCTTTAAGACCTGACATGGCTTTGAAACAACTAAAACTGTCTTCATGTCTGTGTTCCCCTACATTTTCAAAACCTTTAAAGATCTGAAAATGATCTGGTGTGTTTCCTGTGCTGTGTTTTAACGTTTGCACACATGAGCTTTAATAATTTGAGTGTCAATCTGAATATATATATATATATATATATATATATATATATATATATATATATATATATATATATATATATATATATATATATATATATATATATATATATATATATATATATATATATATATATATATATATATATATATATATATATATATATATATATATATATATATATATATATATATATATATATATATATATATATATATATATATATATATATATATATATATATATATATATATATATATATATATATATATATATATATATATATATATATATATATATATATATATATATATATATATATATATATATATATATATATATATATCTATATATATATATATATATATATATATATATTTGTAATTGTTGTTAAACCTTTATTTAACCAGATACATCCCATTTAGATCAGGATTTCATTTTCAAGGGTTGACCCGGCCAAGATGTCAGCAGCACGCGTCATAATAAACACAAAATTCAAGAAAAATTTGGGCAAATATTCAATAAAGCATCTAAAGCAGATTCTGTTGCCTGGTCTTCCAAGTCCAGATCATTTTTTCCCATCATGTCCTGCCCCAAGAGACCCTTCCTCCCCATCTGACTGGCATTTTCTCTACGAGGTGCATGTGTGAACCAGATCAGGATATCAGGAAAGTCCTCCCTTTCTGTTGAAATTTCCAACAGCGCTCGTGTGAGCGAGTCCGCTCATTGTTCTCCTGGTGTTGCATCACAGCTGGAAACTTCTCCTCTGGAGTTGTCTATCTGATCAGAAAACTCCTCTCAGCGTGTCTTTAAGGCTCTTCAGCTCTGCTTCAATCAGAGAAAACTAACTGGAAACACATGAAGCCTCATTTACTAACTACGCACAGATTCCCAGAATTCTTAGCAGTGAGGTCACTCGTGTCTCGGTTGTGTGTTGCTCGTGACTTCTGCTGCTCGGAAATGGTAAAATAACCCTGGGACCCACTGTGGGCTGGATGTCAGGGCTTTGTGGGTCAGGACTGTGGAGGCCAAATCATTTGAGAGATGATTTCTTGAGTCAGATTTCCGCTGTAGGAGCAGCAGCTCATTCAGTTGCAAGGACGTGATTATCTTGTTTGGGTAATATGATATCAAAAGCAGAATAAGAGGGTCGGGGACATTTTGTAAAGCTTCTTTTAGCTTCATGATGGGTTTTTTTATGTATTCATCCGTTGTTGCCAAGAAGGTCTCAAAGATCTGTTCATCCAGTGCTAACTAAAACAGTTCAGCAGCCACTTATATAATCTGCAGCCATGAAGTGGAACTTTCTGTCTCTGCTGCGTCTCATCAGTGCAGCTTTAGAAACAGGATAAGACAGATGGATCCACGATGAAGTCCAGACCCTCACTTACTTTGCTTCATGACTTCATTTCAGTTGCATGGATCCATACCAACAGAAAACAGAACACCAGTTTAATGATTTAAACATATTACATCATGTTGTTTTGCATTCTTTTTCTTTGTATTAGTTTGGAGGGTCCTCTTGGTGCACCCTTAATGAGTCTGTGGTCAAGGCGCTGCAGCAGGTGATTGGCTGTGGAGGAGGGAAAGGCCCAAATCAAACATCTGACATCTTCAACGAAGAAGAGGAAACCCTGACAAGACCAAGCTCCAACCATCACGTCAGCCTATCTGCTTGCGTTTGTGTTTTCCTTGCTGTTATCCGTTAGTTTCAGAGACATTTAAGCAGAGGTGCATTAGTCGCCTCGAGGTAATTTAAGTTCTTATACTGTTGTGTTGCCTAAAAGAGGCAAGCGCTCTTCTTCTTCAGTTCAGAGGTTAGCACAGTCACGAAAACATGTCTAGAGTGACACAGACTGTAATGGAGGAGTAGCCCGAGCAGACCATGATGAAATATTGGTGAAACTAATGAGTTTTTGGACGATTAATGCAGTTTTAGAAGCGGCGCTATACATGCCCCATGTGCTACCATTATACAGATGTCCGCCGCTCAATTTTGGTTCTAAATATCTCCTGAAGCACTGTTTGGATCAGGAAAGCCTTCTGGGTGAGTATATTGTTCTACTTCATTCTATAAACAATGTGAAAGCTGTAGAAACAGAACGTATCCTTTAAGGTTTTAAAACTCTTCATGTGCACCAGGCTTCAGGTGAGAACTTCTGATCCAGAGCCTGAGCCACACTTACAGTAAGTTATAATATTTTTTTTAAAAGCAGCGAAGCACCACGTGTTAAGCACACCTGATTATATGGTGTTTTTGTTCTCTTAGAAATACCTCAATACGTCATAACAAATGATTTTATTCCTCAAACGTGTTGGTAAACTCTGGGGGCGGACTTGTTGTGATTCAGCGGAAGTTTTGCTTCATCTTGTCTCTTCTATTGTGAAATCTGTGAGACTGTGAGACTGTGAGACTGTGAGACGGTGAGACGGAGACGGGGAGTGACTCCACCTGGCTGAGCGAGCCTGTTGCATAACTAACACTGTGAGGACAGATGGGCTCCAGCTGCAGTGCCATCATCAGCTCACAGGACAAACATGAGGCCCTCAGAGAGAGCAAACAAACATTGTCTTCCTTTTTCCTTCAGATCTCTTTCCTTTTACTTTTTTATGTCATTTTCGCTCTTACACAACAGACCTCTCATTGATCCTCTCTCAGAAACACAGTCCTCTGCCCCCCGCTTCGTCCCTCCGAGCTGCAGAGACATCGATCTCTCCGGAGGTCTCAGTGTGGGGCTTCACCTGGGGGTCTGGAGCCCGGCCATGAGCGATCACGGTGAGGCCCGCCGCCCGCCCCGCTCTGATTACATCTTGATTTACTTAGATGAAGTCATATCTGAGCGTGTGTGTGAAAGTACAGCCGTCTGTCCCTGATGTGTGATATCAGGTCTCTCGGAGGTTTGGTGTCTTATCTGGTTTACACATTCCTCTCCGGCTAAAAGACAAAGAGTGATAATGTGAGTGAGACAAATAAAGACAGATCCCCGTATTTGTCTTACTAACAAATTCACTCTGAACTTTGTGATGATTTACAAAGTTTCACTGATTAACCAGAACGACCCTCCCAGAGATGGTGGAGGAGAAACTTCAGCATGGGCCTCCATTTTCAGCCTTAAAGTCCCTTAAAGTGACTGTGAGGAGTTTCTAAGTAGTCACAAAAAAGTCTCACTTTTAGATATATGCTGATGGAAATACACACTTTACGATGAGTTTTATAGCATCAAAATAGATTATCTATAAATGCTATTCCTTAGCCTTCTGGTCGGGTCGGACAGGGCTGGACTGGCCTGGATACTCAACTTCAGGAACAAGACAATTAAAACTAGAGCAAATTTATATTATTCAGACACGTCTTAGAGCACCGGGCTGTAAGTAGAGATATATAGCTGGCTACAAAACTACGATACTAAGTTTTCCAAAAATTGCTTGTTGTCACACATCAAAAACTACCGCTACGTAACTAGAAAGAGATTTATTACCTCGTCGCTTTGCATCCTGTAAGTTGTTGAAAAAAGAAGTTGTAAAGCAATGCAGAGTTCTGAGGAAGGTCCGACCTGCATTCATTAGCATCACAACAAACACACACTTTGGCTAAGGTCAGGTTTTTTGGTGCATTCCAGTTGTTATCAGAAGTAGGAATTTTGATTTCTGAGTAGGAAACTACAACTGGAACGCCCCTGAAGTCTGAATTTCCTACTGGGAACTCGGTGAAACCTCCCCATCCCCGGGTTGACAATGGAAGATGGATGCCCCCAGTGTGAACAGTTATTTAGCTCCTGTAATAATCAATTTATTTGCACTTCTGACTGGGGTGTGTCGCTCTAGATCAGCTGTATACATAGTATTGTTAGACTTATATTTACAAAAATGCTGCCATCGTAATAATCAAATTTTTCATGTGATATTTGTGAACAAAAACGCAGGGCGTGCTAACAACAGCTAACAATAGCCTGGTAGTTTTTTTCCAACTTCAACTGGAACGCCGAAATATCAGAGATGATGTCACTCCCAGTTCCGAGGTTACTGGAACGCAGCATTACGATAGTCACCGCGCATGCTCATGGGTAACAGAGTCTTAATGTCGCCTGAAATAGATTCTCCTCACAGGCCCTTTAAAGCTAGGGTCGGTAATTTTGGAAAACTAGCATGAATTTGAATATAGCATCTCCTCAGCCTAGCCCCCCCACCGCTCCTCCAAAATGACACCCACCGCTCACATGCACGAGCACTGCTGATTCACAACCAGAAGACTGATTCAACTCCAAACCCTGAGCACAACGTGTTTGTTTTACACTACACCAAGTCATGGCTCAGTCAGCGGTAAGAAAACACCAAAACATTATCACAGTTAAGTTAAAAAACAAACATGTAAAGTTAGTTAGTGCTCACAGCCGATGTTGATCGGGGTATAGGTAGTTCCTCTGCCATTCTCCACATAGCTGTCAAGTCTCCTGTTTTGGCCATCAAACTACCGTATTTTACGTATTTTATCCTCTTTCCCGACGTCCTCCTGTATCAGTATTCTCCCGTAAATCTCCAGTGTGATGATATAATAATAAAAACATTCCTCTGCCTCTCCAAACTGAACTCTGTCTCTAGCCTGAAGGGGGCGGTAATGCTCCAAAATGGTGGATGCCAACCGCCGTAAAACCAAAGAAGAAAAAGCATCGTGAGAACATCCACCTGCAGTAGCCTGGGTGGCAGCTGTCGTGAGATTAGAACCAACAGAACAAACCAAGAAAAACAAAGAGTTTATTTAGATTTCTTGTACATCTGTCTTAAAATGTGAGGGATACTGGAGCTTGGTTGGGGTTGTGGGACGGCTCGTAGCGGGCTTTCCTTATTTTCAAAGACAAAACTTGACAGGTAAGCATTCTCCCTCGGAGTCTGATCCATCTCAGCTCGGCTCCACGCACTGAGTCTGTGCACAGTGGCAAAATGTAGGAGGCAGGCAGAATGGCGACGGGATTTGATTGGTTTAAAATGTGGGCTACAAAGATGTGATTGGTTGGTGTCTTCCCAGTTTTACTCCTGCTGTAGATAGCGGATATTTTTCACTCTACTTTAAGAACACATTATGAATTGATTGCCATTCTGGTCGTAAAGATCATTTCAACCAGTATTACAAAAAGTGTATCTGAATCAGATTACCAGCCCCAGCATTAAATCTTGAAGATTCAAAACTGAGGCAACTGGACTGTGATCAGTTTTGGGAGGAATTATCCAAAAAGCTTCTTTAGTTTCAGCTTGTCCATCATTCTAGAACTGAAGAAGCTTCTTGGATGAGAAAAAGATCTAAAAAGATCAACTTTTTCTTTTTCTTTTTCTTTTTTTAATTATCTTTTTATTGGAGAAAAGATGCATACAGATATATATGTATGTTTAACATTATTTTACATCATCTATTTCCTCTTCTCTTCCTTTTTTTTTTTTTAAATTGAACAAACATACAAAAACTCATGAATCAAGGCAGCTTACACAGTATGCTAACAAAAAAAAAAAGAAATGATAATAAAATTAATTATAGTTACTTACTGCACTCATTTTGTGTCATGGAAACAAATGTAATCCATTTTGCCCAAATTTGGTCGAACGTAACTTCTTGAATTCTAAGGCAATAAGATAATTTCTCCATTTTGGATATCTCAAAAAACATTTCAAAGCACTCCTTCAATGTGGGAGGTGATGGATTAGAAAAGACCAACTTTTTCAACTTTGGCAAAAAGTTGCGATGAGCAAAGTGATCACCTTGAAAGCGGCCAACATGTCACAGGAGGGTTAACCCTGCCTCTATTACAGCTGTTCATTTACTTTGCATGTAGAGTGATGGCGGAGACGGTCAAGTCGTGTTTGGTGTGTAGGCACCTTAACTACTAATAATATCAACATGATTCTGATTGCTGGGTGTGGGTTTTCAGGGTCATGAATCATATTATGATGGAAACTTTATCATGGATCTGTTGTTTATAGATGTAACAGTAATATGTGAACTGCCTTGGCGGAGGTTTGTGCTCTGTGATTTCTAATCTTTAAAATACAATCTCAATGCATTTGAGAAAAAATCATGAAAACCTTTCTCTGAACTTATTTTGCTTATGCCTAGACAGACTAATGAACAACACAAAAACTAACCAATTTGACTTTTGCCCTCGAGAATGCAGGGTAATAAAAATGGATTGTTGGTTTAAAGGTGCAGTGTGTAGAAATTGGCATTTTAGCGACATCTAGTGTTCAGATTTTGGAATGAGCCCGTCCGTTTCTAAAAACATCACATCACTAAGCGACAAGAGCCGTTACAAGGTTAGAAGGTGAGAGTTTTTCCATTCATCTTTGTAACTATTATTTTGATAGATCATAGGTCAGTTAAGATGATGATTATAGGTTTTGTAAAATTTCGTAGACTCATATTCAAAAATCGTGTTTCGCTCTTTTTGTCCCCAAAACGCACCCGTAGACAACATGGTGGATCATTATGTCAGCCTCCCCAGAGGGGAGACCTGCGGTACATAAATGTACAAGGCTTTTTCTAACAATATAAAGAAAACCAAAGTTTTATGAGGAAGATTGTAAACCTATTTTGATGGAATTTACATAAAAATAGAAACATTATATCCTATATTCACTGTTTTTGTTCGTTTTAAAATGGCGATGTCTCTTAAGTGTTTGGAGTCTTAAGAGTCAGATGTCAGAGATGTAAAACAGCGAACACTTCTGCTTTAGTATCATATCCAAACAGCCTGCTGCTGCTGAATCCCTTGTTTGCGTGTTTATTATGTTTGCTGTTTTATTGTGCGATGCTGCTTCAGCGGAAAGACGCTCGTCCTCCTCTGCAGACAAAGTGAACACCAGTGGATGAGCGGAGAGGGAGTGGGTTTAATTTGCCCCGCAGGAATCCCACAGGAGCTGTAAACAAGAAGTGTTTGCAGTCTGACCGAAGAAAGGCAAACGTCTGCAATCTCCATTTGTTGAAATCCTCATTACCTCGCTGTAATTATCCTCCGTGCCAACTCTTCTGGGGCTGTGATGTGCCTCCAGACTTTCTGCTCCGGCAGGTCTCCACTGAGGCAGCAGTAAAAATCTGAGGGCCCATTTAAATGTCTAATTGTCCCCATAATGCTGACTTTATAACTCTGTAAACAAACCTCCAGTGTAACTGACCCACATTCTGCTGCTGAGGATTCACACACATTTACACAAACATCAGGTTCTGCACGACTTCCTGATGAAGGCTGATGCTGAAACATGTTGAAGTTTGTTTTGGTAATCCTCATGACTGTGCCGTTAAAAAAGGGGAATTTTATTAATGCCCTGGAGTCTTTATTTTTGCTTCATCTGAAACGTGACCTAAAGTTTTCAGGAACTGTATCAAGAGTGAACCTGAAAGCAAATGGGAATAAACATTTCCAAAAGCGAAAAAAAAATGCATTTCACAAGACACAAATACATTTCACAAAACACTAATACATTTTTGACAAAACACAAAAAAAAATCCACAGAACACAACATTTCACTGATAACAAAAACATTTCAGAGCACAAAGATAAATTTCCAAAAGCATTAATATATTTAACAAAACACAAAAACATTTCGCAGAACACGTTTCACAGCATTTCAGAAAAACACAAATAATTTTCCCAAAACACAAAAACAAGAAGAAAAAACAAATTCATTTGACAAAACACCAACGTTTTTATAAAACACAAAACATTCAACAATACGCAGAAATATGAGCCCTTAAAAGTGCTTGTGTTCTGTGAAATGTTTTTGTGTTTCATGAAAATCTTTGTCATTTGTGATATGTTTTTGTGTTTAATGAAATGTTTTAATGTTTCGTGAAATTTTTTTGTGTTTTGTAAAATGTATTTGTGTTTTGTGAAATGTTTTAATGCAATGTGTAGTGTTTTTGTGTTTTGTGGATTTTTTGTGATTTTTTTTATTTTATAAAATGTTTTAGTGTTTTGTGAAATGCATTTGTGTTTTGTGAAATGCTTTTGGTTTGTGATATGTGTTTGTGTTTTAAAAATGTTTAAGTTTTCTGTAAAATGTTTTTGTGTTTAATAAAAAATGTTTGTGTTTTGTAATATGTTTTTGTGTCCTGTGAAATGTTTTTGTTTTGTGAAGTTTTTGTGTTCTGTGAAATGGTCTTGTTTTTTGTGGAATGTTTTTTTGTGAAATGTTTTTGTATTTTAAAAAATGTTTTAGTGTTCTGTCTAATGTTTTTGCGTTTTGTGGAATGTTTGTGTTTCTTGAAATGTTTTAGTGTTCTGTGAAATATTTTTGTGTTTTGTGAAATGTTTTAGTGTTCTGTGGAATGTTTTTGTGTTTTGTGAAATGTATTTGTGTTCTGTGAAATGTTTCTGTTTTGTAAAATGTATTTGTGTTTTGTGAAATGTTTTTGCTTTGTGATATATTTCTGTGTTTTAAAAATGTTTAAGTGTTCTGTGAAATGTTTTTGTGTTTTGTGAAGTTTTTGTCTTCTGTGAAATGTTTTTGTGTTATGTGACATGTTGTTGTGTTTTGTGAAATCTATTGATGCTTTCAGAAATGTTTTAGTGTTCTGTGAAATGTTTTTGTTTTTTGTGAAATGCTCTTGTTTTGTGAAGTTTTTGTGTTCTGTGAAATGTTTTTGTGTCATGTGATATGCTGTTGTGTTTTGTGAAATGTATTAGTGCTTTTTGAAATGTATTTGTATTCTGTGAAATATATTTGTGTTTTGTAAAATGTTTTCGCTTTGTGAAATGTTTTTGAAATGTTTTTGTTTCGTGAAACTTATTTGTGTTCTGCGAAATGTTTTTGTGTTTTGTAAAATGTTTTTGTGTTCTGTGAAATATATTTGTGTTTTGTTTTTAAAAGTGCTTTTATATAGGAAGTTTATTATTATTAGTAGTAGTAGTAGTAGTAGGCTAGTAGTAGTAGTAAATTTCCCTTCTGCTTGTTTTAGTGTGCGGTTCTCTATTTCTGTTTTGTTTTCAGTCTGTTGATCCTCTTAAGACTGAAAAGTGTGAATTCCAGTTTGTTTACTTCTCCTTCCTCGTTGATCAGTTTGAAGTTTGGTGCCTTGCTCAAAGGCAAATGGACCCTCATCTTTTTGACCTCTGACCCAGCTCCTGGCTGACTGCCTCCTCATGACCTCCAGATTGAATTATTATCAGAAGCGAACTCTCGGGAGCCTCTGTCTGATGGAAATCAGTCCTCAGGTCTGTTTGTCAAACTCAGAACATCATCTGAACGCCGTCTGTCACTCAGAAGGATCAACCGTGAAGCTGCCCTGTGATTGGCTGTCTCAGCTGGACAGGTGGTCAGAAAACATGATCCTCACTTTCACTTTGTAAAGCAGATTTAGGCGTCACGGCGGTGTTTTCTTTAGTTTAACTCACACAGGATCCTCTCTGGTGTTTCCTGCTGTGTTATTAACATTCTGCTCACCTGTAGATTTAAAGACTCCGTACAGGTGAGCGTCAGTCTGAAGGTGCAGGTTCATCTTTTATTAAAATGTTATTGGCTCGTGAGCATCAATGCCCTCACTTAAAGTAGATTTTACAGATTTTAAAACCTCTTTATTTGATTTTTGTCTCAAACTCTGCTGCAATAGTTATGAATGTGAAGTTCGTGCAAAGACTCCCGGGCGTAGATAAAGTCCTTTCAAAATAAAAGCCCCAACTGAACTAAAACGCTGAACTAAACCTAAAAAAAACAAAACATACATGACCAATGGTCATTGACCATTACAACTGAAATATGAATAATATATACAGTTATATAAATTGCTGATGTCTTATTTTTGTTATTTTTCTGAACCACTTATAGGTTGTTAGTGTTTTAGTTGTTCCGTTAGAGATTTACATGAAGAATGAGGTTTTCTTGCAGAGATTTATTTGTCTATGGAGATTTAATGTTGTGTGTATAAAGAAATGTTGTTTTCCATGAGCAGTGACAGTTGGTACTGAAGTTTGATTTCGATTCAGTATTGGATCTGATTTTTTAGGAAATGGCAGGACCAGATAAACTTTTTACTTCATTCTGTTCCTCCTCAAACTGGCTGTTGTGTTGACATAAAAAAAAATGTGCTCTCACATATGTAAATTAATTTGATGGACATTTTCAGTTGTTTAATGTACATGTTGCTTTTTATTTATCTTTTAATGCATTACTTGTTCTCTTGTTTCCTTTCTTTTTATATATATTTAGTCGTCTTGATTTTATCATTTCTCTTACTTTAGTTTTGTCTTTCTGTTGTGCATTAAACTCCAAATCATCTTGCTATTTTACCTAAAATTATTACAATCGTGCGAAACACTGCTGGACCATTGCTGAGTTATTATTTTCTGGTTGGTTGTAAGAAAAAGCCATGATTACTATCATTAAATATATGTATGAATTTGTATTAACTGGGCTAAATGACTAAAGTTTGAATGGTTGATTGATTAATATGATGTGTTTTGGTCATGAAAGTGTAAAAAGCAACCATCAATTCTCCTCCGTTACATGGAGTTAAGCTTAACATTTTCTATTTTAATTGTTGTTATGAATGTGATACAAAATCACATCTTCTCTCCTAATTTAATTACTTATGATGTCATGTGTGTTTAGAAAAAAATGATCTTTTAAATATGTGTTTCCAACCTTGCTGTGTGGGCTCATGGTTGATAGTCTTACTTTGAAAATCCTAACCGGATGTTGTCAGTGTTACAGCAGGTAGGTTCCCTCCTCCTCCTCCTCCTCCTCCTCCTGTGAGGCAGATCCTCCTCCTCCTCCTCCTCACTCCTCAGTCCAGCTCTGTGCAGCCTCAGTAAGAGGTTTATCTCTCCCGGAGCTCTGCTCTCCGTCCGAGGACTTTTCCAGAAAACTGCAGAGATTTTATTTTCAGACAGAAACGGAGCGACGTCTCACTCTGAAGGTAAATATGAGACCGAAAAATCGCTTTTTAGCTTTTATTCTGGGGGCTCTCTTTGTGGGCGGGGGCTTCTTTCACGTGTTAAACGCTGCTCTTTGCCTACCTGCTGAATGGACCTGCTGTTTGATGGCTTTTGTGTGAAAAATACAAAGAGTGGAAAATGAAAAGAGAGGTTTTGTTTGGACTGTGGAGCAGCGCGCGTGCTGACGGACGGACTGACGGACTGACACTCCCTTTGGTTCAGCGTGCGTAATGCGCGCGGCTCCACGATATGAAGGAGAGAAGAGCAGCAATAATTTAACCTCAGAGTTAAAATGACCTTAAACCCTTCAGAGGATTCACCTCAACTTATTCATTAGTGACCAACTGTTGCAGCTCGAGTGGCATGAACATTATATTTTAATGCTGCTCCTGTTGGTTTGTAGTCCCCTGTGGATTCTTCTCTTTCTTCTTCTTTATCTGCCAACACCCCCCACATCCTTATCTCAATCTCAGGCTGAGTTTTATGTCTTTTTCTCTTCTTTTTTTTTCATTTTTCTTTGTTGTTGTTCATGCAATGTGCCAAGGAAGGTTTTTGTTTGGTCCATGAATTTCGCATTGCTCATCTTCTAAGATCTGAAAAGATTTACAAAAAGCCTTAAAACTGGTGTTAAGTATTGTAAAAAAAAAAAAAAAAAAAAAAAAAAAAAAAAAGGCAGCAGAAAAGACTGTAGATATGATATATCAGCATTGCCCTAAAATTATAAAAGAAAAAACTTTGGACATATATTAAAGTAATAATAAAAATGAAATATTGCAGAGTTGAACCTTTAACTGATTTGGAATTTTAATAAACGTTTTAATGTGAAACAAAACAAATATTTACTTTACACTAGGGATGTACAATATCTGTATGATATTGATAAAGGCATATATAGAATAGACACTGAATTATTTTGTAAAAGCAACATTTTTGACATTCTAAGATACAGTTTTCTTGCAAGAATTCATACGTCTGTAGATTCTCGTTCCTTCAGGTCTTGGTTATCTTGAAGATTAAATAACAAGGCAACTGTTTCAGAAAACACAACACAGTCCAGTTGCCTCATATTTGAATCTTCAAGATGCAAGAATTTATGTTTTTCTGTTTGTCAAAATGAAATTCTATTGATTACTTCTCCAGATCTAAAAACAACAGTTGAAATTCAACCTGGACTGTTTTTAAAATAGTCTGAATATTAAGATTTTCCTCTCCCCATGAGGTTTTTAAGATCATACTAGTCTTCTGTCATTGGTGGTTTAACCTGTTGAATCTGCAGATCCAGTCATAGATCAACATGATACACAAAGTAGATGCTCAGTGGAGGGGCTTTAGTGAGTGTTTTCCTGCTGACTCCCTGCTGCTTTTTAATGCTCTGACCAAAGTTAAGGTTTGATATTTGCTCTTATCTGCAGCTGATTATTTTACAGGTGAAGGTGCGTGCTGAGGCACAGATAGCCCAGTGAGCTCTGTTTCATTTTTAGTGACAGACATGTTGACTTTACCAGAAATGGCTGATTATGTCAGGGTAATGACTTTTTAAACATGTTGCTCTACTGTTGCTCTCTTCTGCTCCAACCAATTTCTGATTTTTTTTAATCAAACAAAATTATGTTCAAATGCTACAATCACATTTTTAAAATGTAGTTTTGTTGATTTGAAGGTGTGATTGTTAATCTGCTTTTGTCTAGCATTAAAAGGTGCTCTGATTAAAAAATCCAGAGCTTGAATATGTTAAATTATGTGTTCCTGTTTTTAGGCCTGAAAATCCGATCACCCTGGATGATAGGGGGGCTAATGTCCATAAAAATCTTGACATGCAATTATCCATTTTTGTTGCTTTTTTAACAACAAAAATTATGACAATCTGCAAAAGAGAAGTATTGTGTTAACAGTTTTTTCCTAATTATTGCTCAGCCCTGTCGGCACTGTTCGGAAAAATGTATGAAATTGGCAAAGAGCAACCACTCTTCAAATCTTTCATTTGTTCATCACATCAGTCCATTTTAGCTCACTCTTCCTCCTTGTTAAAAATATTTAAGGTAAATTCCTGCTCACTCTCTAATTTGCACATTCATGTTGGCATATGAAGTAATGTGTGGACATAATTGTGTTTTTTGATTATAAATTTAAACAAATTAACATGCTTACTGTGGATAAAGCTGTCAGGAACACCCCTCATCTGTTTTACTTGCCAACATGAATTATTTTTGATGAAAACACTTCTTCAAGGTTATAACTAGTAGGGCTGGGATGATACGCTTTTCTTCCGATTCGATTTTTTAGGTGCTGATTCGATTTATATTGCGATCCTACGATTTTTTTACGCAATTTTTGCAATCTTTGGTTGGCTTTTTTAACACCAGTGAAAAAGATGAACAATGATGATGCCTACAGACTATATCAGGAAAAATACACATCACATGTGAGTCTGTGTTTAGGATTTATTCAGCAATATATTTTAACCAGCTGTTTATGCTCTCTTTTCAAAAGCCTGGACTGAATTTAAAAGTGGCTTATTAACACAGACTGAAATGAAGCTTTTAAATTTGGGAAAAAAAAACGTCAAACAAAAATCCTGATACTTATGTGAATTGATTTTTCCTCACACCCCTAATAACCAGTGTTGCCAGATTTTTCTACTAAAACAAGCACGAGAAATCTACATAAGTGTGACATTTCAATTTCACAGTGACATTGTTCTTATTTGGCTCTTCCTTTTGTTTGGAGGTGGAACATCCTTTTCTTTATACAGAAGTGAAGGGAGGGGCTACTGTTATATATAACTCTGTTATCACTAAACAGCCTGTCTAACCTTGATTTTTGTGACCAAACAGACATCATCAGGCTTTTATGTAAGTTTTATGTTGATCCTCTACAGCTTTATTATGGTGAAAACAGTCATAAATACATGAGAGATAAGATTAGATAGATACTTTATTGATCCCAAGGGAAATTCAGAGCATCCAGTAGCAGGTTACAAGACCAACATGACATGACAATTTTATAGATTGACCCCTGGAAATAGTAATATTACTCTCTCCCAACATAATATGTTACCCCAAGAACAATTAAAGAAAACCCGAGGCGAATAAAAACTTTACAAGTACTGAGCAAAAAGTAAAATAACTTTATTTTAAAGATGTCATGAGGAGTTTCTAAGTAATTCCAAAAAAGTCTCACTTTTAGATATATGCCTGATGGAAATACACACTTTAAGATGAGTTTTATAGCATCAAAATAGGCTATCTATAAATGCTATTCCTTAGCTTTTTGGTCGGGGTCGGACAGGGCTGGACTGGCCTGGATGCTCAACTTCAGGAACAAGACAATTAAAACTAGAGAAAATTTATATTATTCAGACACATCTTAGAGCACCAGGCTGTAAGTAGAGATATAAAGCCGGCTACAAAACTACAATACTAAGTTTTCCAAAAATTGCTTGTTGTCACACATCAAAAACTACCGCTACTTAACTAGAAAGAGATACATTACCTCGTAGCTTTGCATCCTGTAAGTTGTTGAAAAAAGAAGTTGTAAAGCAATGCAGAGTTCTGAGGAAGGTCTGAGCTGCATTCATTAACATCACAACAAACACACGCTTTGGCTTGGGTCACGTCTTTACGACAGTCGCCGCGCATGCTCATGGGCAGCGGAGTCTTTATGTCGCCGGAAATAGATTCTCCTTATAGCACCTTTAATTCTGACTATGAGGATTTCGTTTTGTTGGAAACATCATTTTTGCCTTTTTTTTTTTTACAGTAAAATTTACATTTGTGTTAAGAATGGGACAAAACTGTTTGTATAACCTTTTGAATAGACTGAGCATCAGATCCCTTCTGGTTTGGGGGAACAACAAGCCCAAATACGAACCTGCACTTTTGGAACAAGAACCAAAAAAACACAACTTCCAATATCTACAAGCAGGTTTTTTAAAGAAGAAGGACAAAGTGGCTTGTAATATGCAGACCTGGCAACTATGGTCATGACGTGTCTTTACATCAGAAGCTCCTCAAACTATTTGACCCACAGGCTTTGAACGCTTTTAGCCTGAAGGGGAAGGGCCTCGTGTTTTCTTTGCCCTCGGCCTCCATGTTACTAAAACAGCCCTTAATTCCTGTGGGGCACTCACATCTAAATGGAGGACAAAGCAGAGGTGAAGTCATCTGCTACCTGTGGAGCTCCAGGAATAAACTGGGCTCAGAGCCGTCAGCGAGGAGTTAATGTCCCGCTGCTCTTTGAAAACATGTCAGAGCTCCGACCCGAGGCACGCCAGCGTTTGCAGGGAACCTCGGGATGTTTATATGAACGTAAAGAACAACAGCATCCAGAAATACAGCTGCATCAAGTTCCTTGAATGAAGCAGAGGCGGCATGAAGTGAGGTCCGTTACGACATTAATCTGTTTAATTAGCCTGATCAAAAATAGCTGTACTGGATCTGTGACTGGATTAGACCAGAAAGTGTTTGATTTGTTCCACTGGTGCCAATCAGTCAGCCGGTGAGAGCGTCCAGGAGGACACAGGGATGATCTCAGGCTGCACTTACATAACCAGCACTTATCTGCACACACTCAAATACAGAGGAGGGGCAGGACAGGGAGTGGACTACTTCAGTCTGAACTTCTCTTTGTCTCCAGTGTTTGACCCCAACTCTTGTTTCTTCATCAGTTTTTGGTTTATAAATGTTAAAATAGATGAGCTCATGATGCACTCTGCTCAAGCGTGATCTGAAACAGCAGACTGTAATGTAACTTTTAATCCTCTAAAACATGGATTTAGTGGAAAACAGCACAAACCAGCCTTGACATTCAGGGCCTCAGGCCTTCAAACTAATGTGATGTCCCTTTCCATTTAGCTTAGGGGTGGAAATTGATAAGATTTTATTGATACCAGTGCTATTAGCAATCCTGGTAATCGATCCACTTCTTTAATATTTCTCTTCTTGATTCCTGCGGATTTTCCGTGTGGTCAAATGTTGGCCTGTAGATTTTCAGTGTCAACAATGTCAAACACACATCACAGCATAGATAACTGCTTCTGCAAGCTGCTGGTGTTTCCACTCACTAAAGGTTGTGCAATAGAGACCTTTTGTAAAAAATTAAGCCACAATTCTGCTTCTGAATCCTGTCAGTGGAAGGAATTGATGAAGGAACTGATTAGCAGAAAGACTCTTGATATTGATTCTTTGATGGAGCTGTTAACGATTTCAACTGGAATTGGTTTTCGATGCCCATCCCTAATTAAGCTTAATCCATAAAATGTTTTGAAGCCTCTTATTTCAGGAAGCAAATCCAGAAAAAATAAAATGTGTGTAAACATACAAAAATGCGTTATGAAAGAAAACAAATATTGTGTTGTTAAGGATAACCTGACACACCAGATCAATCTTTCAAAATAAATCACTAGTCTAGAAAGTTTTTTGGGGCGGGGCTTAACCTTTAAGGCTGGTGATTGGATGATTGTTCCGCCAATCAAATTTATCACAGACCAATCAGATAATAGTTGGTGGGGACTACTGCGCTGCAGAATGCGAGCCACTTCATAAAACAAACTTGTAAAAACATGAAGTGATGTAAAAGTATTCTTACTTAAAGAGAAGTTTGCAGTGTTAATTTTTCATGTAATAAAGACATGCAGTCAAAATCTGATAAAACTGCTACTGAAGCTGTTAGCATCCATGCTAACCTCTATGAGTGCAGTCACTTCCTGATGTTGTCTTGCTTGTTTCTTCCACCTCATCCTCCTATAATGGCCTGTAATGTTCAACACTTGTAGATAGGAGCATTTTGAGCTGGATCTGCCTGATTCATACCTGTCAAGTTTGTTTTTCTTGATTTATTCCCTCTGTTGGCACTAACCAAGTCGTGACAACTGTCACACAGGCTAGGTGCAAGTTCTCTCGAGGTTTTTTTCTTCTTCTTTGGTTTTACGGTGGTTGGCATCCATGTATTAACGTTCCATTCTCACGAGGTCATCAATCAACGAGTCAATCAAAACTTATTTATGCAGCACAGCTCATATAAATATAATTGCAGCTCAAAGTGCCATACATCAAAACAAAAAGATTGACAAAACACATACATACATACTGTATATATATGTATAGATGTATATATACATACACACACATATTTACACATATATGTGCACCTAAACATATACATACATGCATAAATACACATGCATAAATCATGACAATCGCATCAGCAAATAAAGACTCAGCAGAGGTCCATCTACTAAGTAATATTCCACTGTAGTTGCTATGATAGTTGGTAGGATGTCAAGAGGATTTGGAGACTCATGCACACCACAGAGGCAAAATAAATGATAAAATTTAAAACAACGAGAAAAAAGCAAAGCAATAAAACCAAGAAACATCAGTCAAATAAATAAAACGCAAAAGTACATCTAAAACGAATAAATTAAAAACGTTAAAGTGACAGAGTTCAGTTTTGAAAAGGCAGGGGAATGTTTCCTTTATATGATTTTATAATAATATCGGAAAATTACAGGAGCTTACTAATACGAGAGGAAAGAACGGTGAAATATGGTAGTTTCCTGGCCAAAACAGAAGACTTGACAGCTATTGCCTGACCACAGAAACTGAATAAGACAGGATTCAGCTAGTGCAAGGATAGGCGAAGAGTCCTTTTCTGTGACTTTTAGATTATTAACAATCTGTTCTGGTGCTGTTTTACATTTTCCTAGCCCATTATTCACATTTTAAGTACAAGGCACCAAGGTACCAAGGCAGTGAAATAAATTCCAGGTCCGTATCTCATGTTAAATCACATTGAAAAATCCTCCTGTGTCTAAAGGTTAAACCTCCCTTAATAATCTATAATTAATTATAAAAGCTTCCATCCAAAAATCAGTGAGGACTCGGGTGCTGCAGAATCAGATTAGCTTTAGTGCTCCAAACAATCGGATTACCAGACAAGCGAGCAGCTTTTTGTCACCAGGCACCTGCTGTGCACAATTACGTGGATCACGAGAGGCCGTGGAGTAAAACAACAATGAGGGGAGGCTCCGCAGTGCGTTCAGGCGCACTCTCCGTGTGTTTGTCTCAGAGATGACGAGCTCACGGGTGGCTCCGTCCGTCTCCTGAGAGCAGAAACAGATGTCAAGTCGGACTCGTCTGTGACTGATTGCATCATCAGCAGCGTCCCACATTTACAGATTCCAGGAAAAGGTGATGAATGCAGGACAAAATAACAACAAGATGGACTCATTTCTCACTTTATCCTTCACTGTAAAGCTTTAGGGTCACATGGAGGAGGGTCTTGGGGCAGGGGTCAGACTTGTTTTCTTCATGTTAATGTCAGTTTTAGGTCAATGTTATGGTCTCTGTGTGTGGGAACCTTCTCTTAATGGTTGAAAAAACAAACATTCAGCTCATGCTTCAGTGCTGGAGAGCTTCCATTATGCACCTATGGGAACATATGTGGGGTGTTTCCATTTAAACGCTTTGAAAGATCAGACGGGAGAACTCTGTTTGTCTTTACTCATCAACATGAAAGTGAAAAATTCTCTGATCGCACATTTGTGTAGCAGAGTTTTTACGGTTGTTTGAAATCCATGAAAATTCTTACATTTAATGTGTGTGAAATGGATTGGTTTTTGAGCACACACATAAATAAAGAGGAGGATGTGAAGCACTGAGACAGCGGTGGCTATAAATCTGAAAAATGGGCCCTCAGATTTGTCATAGTGGACTAGCTGCTTTGCACATCATCGGTGCACAGTGTAGCCCAAAGTGCTTCCACACAGTGCTCCTCAAACAAATCAGTGCTGTTGTTGTCCACTCAGAGTCCTCAAATGGCCCTTTTCCATGAGCCCTGCTCTACTCTACTCATCTCTACCCGGCTCTACTCTACTTGCCTTGTGCTGCTTTTCCATTAGCCCCAGTCGCCTGCCCAACGGGGTGCAGTGTCGCTGTAAACAGCTGAGCGGCACTGCGGTGACGTCATTTTGAGCGCGACACAATAATCTGTGGCTTTTGTCGCAAACCGAGTAAAAAGGAAAGCAGAAGAAGGCTACAGGTGGTAAGAAGAAATACCCCTTGAGAAGCACAGGAGAGTTTTGGAAGCTATACAACAGAATGAAGCCGAGGACGAGAGCAATCGAGCTGCAAAGAAAAGGCGTATGAGGGTAAGCTAACGGTAGCTACCGCCAGCATGCTAGGTCGTCGCGCTCATGACTCATCGATGACAACGTTATCTGACCAATCAGCAGCCGGCAGTCAGTGACGTCATCTTTTAGTATCAACTCAGCTCGCTTGGAACCAGAGTGGAGTAGGTACTAAAACCAGCTTGTTTTAGGAGGTACCAGGCTAGTGGAAACACGCTGCAAATCGAGTAGGGCCGAGTAGAGTAGGACCAAGGCGTGCTAGTGGAAAAGGGCCAAAAGTGTCTTCTACCTCTGTTGGATCAGATGGTTCACTGCCCTTATGTGTTGCTAAGTTGTTAATTTTATTTCCAGTGTTACAGTTTGAGTACAGACTTTTAACCCCATGCTCAACAGGATATTTAGAAATTAGTTATAAGGCGACCGCCCTATTGCATAGGGGGGTATTGTTTTCCTGAGTATTAAATAGTTTGTCCATGATGCTCCATATAAATACTGCTCAACTGACCACAATTTTAAACAGATTAAACAGCTTTAATGGTTAGTTTTAAAACTTTAAAACGTGAATGAAGGTCAATTTGGGATTTATTTAAAGTTGCAAAAAGAGATTTTAAAGCCTTGCATGCACAGATCTTATCTCAGGCATTTATAAAATAAATACTTTTCTAAAATCTTGCAGGCTTTGAAACAACAATGGAAGAACTGGGAGTGCTCAAGTCAGGGGTGGGAAATATATCGATTAAATTGATTTATTCATACTAGTTTTTTGTTGAAGATTAAAAAACAGATTCTTTTTCTTGACTTACACTTTCTCTCATTGTGAGATGTAATATTTGAAAATACAAATGCTGAAACTACAGTTTTGATTGCTGGCATTGTTAGGTTTGCACAAGCAGATATTCATGCTTGTATGTGTTTTTAATGAGATTAAATTAACAGCTAAAAATTTTAATACATTGTCAACATTTTATGAAAACTTCCAACATGCTGTTTTTGTTCTGAATGTATTTTTATAACATAAAAGCAAAACTTGATTATCATTTTTGTGTCACTTTGAGTTTTTTTTCCTCTAGAGAAAAAAAAAAATATTAAAATCATCAGTTGAGTTTTGAGAAAACAACATGGGATTTTATTTTAACGCCATATCTTCCAGCCACAAATGGTAACTAATTTCCATTATTCAAGTAAAGTTTTTTTAAGTAACACTTTGGATCAACTCCTTTGTATTTTCTTAAAAAAAAGTCCAAATCAATATAGGCTTGGAGAACTGTGTTTAGTTTACAATAAATCCAAATTATAATTCTTTATTATGATGCTAATAACCGACCATAGCCATGTGATTGGCACCAACATAGCCAAGAGTGTTTATAAATCAGAGCAGCAGTTTAGTGGGAGGAAGATGGATGATGGTTTGACTTTAACGATCAGATTTACATCTCATATTTTATTTCTGGATGTACTTCATTACAGAAAAACACTTTTAAAAATGTCACCAGTTCAGTCGGTCTTCCTCCAGCCCCCCTTAAACCAGTTCAGACCGGTCCAGTTTAACAGCTTTGGTGGTTTTTCGCTCTGTTGTGGTCACATCTCTGTCTCTTTTAATAGTCTTGCTGTTTTTGTGCGCTTTAATGGAGCTGACAGATCTTCGCTTTATTAGCTCTCTGGTTATTTTGTTCCAAGGCTTTTCTTGGATCGCTCCATGAAATATTGTTTTTCTTTGTGTTGAGATGAGAGCTGACAAGTTAATCTCTTTTTATGACTCTCTGAGGCTTAAATTAGACAGAGCTGTTTGAGATCTCAGCCTTAATTTCATCTGTCAGTCAGATGTTCATACAGGGGAGCTTACTTTCTTTATTTGTTGTTGAGGGATTTTATAACAGTGGGAGAATAAGACTGAAGTTGAAGCAAACTCTTCATGACTATCTGTGGTGAGTCAGCTTGATTTAGTCTTGTGTGTAATTTTGATGGAGCTTTACCCAAATGTCCATCTCAAACTAAACTTCTATTACATCCTAAAACAAAGATGTTTCCTAATTTTCCTAACCTCATGTGCAGTGATGACTTCACTAACATTCATCGTCATAATTTCAGATTCTTCAATACTTACATCAGTGTTAAAGCGCTAAAAGTCTTTAGGTCATGATTTAAAGGGACTGTGAGGAGTTTCTAAGTAATTACAAAAAGTCTCACTTTTAGATATATGCCTGATCCAAATACTCACTTTAAGATGAGTTTTATAGCATCAAAATAGGTTATCTATAAATGCTATTCCTTAGCCTTCCGGTCGGGTCGGACAGGGCTGGACTGGCCTGGATACTCAACTTCAGGAACAAGACAATTAAAACTAGAGCAAATTTATATTATTCAGACACGTCGTAGAGCACCAGGCTGTAAGTTGAGATATATAGCTGGCTACAAAACTACGATACTAAGTTTTCCAAAAAATTGCTTGTTGTCACACATCAAAAACTACCGCTACGTAACTAGAAAGAGATACATTACCTTGTCGCTTTGCATCCTGTAAGTTGTTGAAAAAAGAAGTTGTAAAGCAATGCAGACTTCTGAGGAAGGTCCGAGCTGCATTCATTAGCATCACAACAAACACACGCTTTGGCTTGGGTCACATCTTTTGGTGTGTTCCAGTTGTAGTCAGAAGTTGGAATTTCCGAGTTCCAAGTAGGAAACTACAACTGGAACGTCCCCCAAAGTCGGAATTTCCTACTGGGAACTCGGTGAAACCTCGCCACCCCCGAGATGACAATGGAAGATGGATGCCCCCAGTGTGAACAGTTATTTAGCTCCTGTAGTAATCTATTTATGTGCACTTCTGACTGGGGTGTGTCGCTCTAGATCAGCTTCATACATAGTATTGTTAGACTTATATTTACAAAAATGCTGCCATAGTGATAATCACATTCTTCATACAATAACGCAGGGCGTGCTAACAACAGCTAACAATAGCCTGGTAGATCGGCATGTTTTTTTCCGACTTCAACTGGAACGCAGATAAGTCGAAGATGATGTCACTCCTAGTTCTGAGTTACTAAAACACAGCATTACGACAGTCGCCGTGCGTGCTCATGGGTAGCAGAGTCTTTATGTCGCCGGTAATAGATTCTCCTCATAGCACCTTTAACACGAGAGAAGAAAAGTGGCATATTTTGACATTACTCCAACCCCTTTTTATTTGGTGCTTGATATGAAAATAACTTATAAAGTAGAGATCAAGAAAACGAATTATAAAATAAAGATTCATTAACCCACCCACCCCCTCCAATAAGAAGCTGTTCAGGTCAGAACCAGATAGGAACGTTTAATACACATTGATGCTCCAATGGGGCATTATTCTGATATTGACGTTAAATATCCCTGAATTTATTGATAACCTCTGCCAAACAGTTGAGCTGGTAGTTAAAGGGTTAAAGGTGTAGTCAGCGATGTGGGAGAAAACGAGTGGAGAGGTTGTTGATAAACGAATTTAGACCCGCCTCTCCCCTCATACCTAACCCTAACCCTCCACCCCTGAGAGCTGATGGACATGCATCGTCATTGAAATGGCTGTAGAAATTGCGTAGCTGACCAACGTAGCTAAGATAACCCTGATTTGTCAGAGAATAGTAGCCACAACTCGACTGCCATTATTGATAACATCACAACAACAGTACATTCTGGCAGATTAGACAATAAGATGAATGCCTGATGGCTGTTACTGTTATGTGAAGCACCACAAAGCTAATGTTGCTAACCTATCCAGCAGAAAGACGGCGACATCCACGTCCATTTTCGTGTATTTCAATTCGTGGAGTTCCCTCCACCGTCGGGAAGCAACACCAATGTTGACCCGGGTCTTCGCTCTTTCATGGTCATAGCCCTTCTTTTTCACTTTTCACTCCTCTGACCTTTTTCTTTTGGGCTGTTTTTCAGCCATTGCTACTGCACCTATTGCATCTCTCTCTTACGCTAACTGCGCACGCTACACAACCTACGACTCTCCCTCCCCCCTCTGTCTGATCTGTGCATGAGTATGATCACCCCCTGGATGTGGGGGGGTGTACCCTGTTTTGGTGGCTTGGCCCAAGCCATCGTATTTACCAGCTGAAATTCAGAGCCAAGGCTGTGCATTAATACCGGACTGTTTTTTTCAACATGCTGTCAGTGGTGACATCTTGTGGATGAAGAGGAGAAATACTGTGAATTTGACAAATAGTGCATTAGATTAGAAGATTAGGAGATCGCTGACTACACCTTTAACATAGTTTGATTTTGATTTGTAACATGCCAAAGTTTGAGATGTGTGTAGCATCCTGACGTCAGTTGTCTAAACTCAAACCTAACTATATCTGTCTGGTGCTTAATCCTCCTTCAGTAACAGGTGAACAGGGTAAAGTTTATGACGTCTCAGGTTTAAGTTTTAGCAAGTCTAGTGTCCATTAAAAAGTCTCTGGGAAACTTTAAAGTCTGATAAATATTTCTCATCATTCACAACAGTTGAGCTGATCTAATCCAAGCAGAGGAGTTTCACAGACAGACTGACGTTGAGTCCTTAAGCTGAGCTCTTAAAAAGAGAATTATTAATCGGCGTGTTTGTCAGCAGAGCCAAACTGTTGTTGAAGGGTCATCAGAATCCCATCCTGGAGTCAGCGTATTATCTCAAAGGTTAAATGTGGGGAGTCCCTCTGTTTCACGCTGTCAGGATTTTCACAGATTTACAGTAAATGTTTCTGAGCCACGTGTTTCATCACTTTTTCCTGTGCAGCCCCCGCTGAGACATTTACTCAGCGTTTTATTGCAAAAGATGATGACTCAGAGATTTATGCCTCTGCTGTTGACACTCAGCTGGTAACGTTTAACTATCATTTCAGATTCTTGGATGTGAAGTCAGAAAATCCGACTAAAACATTCAGTCATATGAACTAAAATGCTTTAGCAGAGAGTCAGAGCCTGGCACGTAAGAGAGGAGGGGGATTCATGTCATGATTCACTGTGAGCGGAAAGTTTAAGGAGAAGGAAAGAGGCAAATTAGGAAGATAAAGCTGAAATATAGTGTTAGCTGTTTTCTCAACACTTCAGCCCCATCTACACAAAGACAAACTGAGGTCTAAAGGCATACGTTTTTTGCCGAATCTGCGTATCATCCATACGAAGACAGCGTTTTGGGGGTCTGTAAATGATCATTTTCGAAACCAGGTTCCAGAGTGGAAAGTTTTTGAAATGCCGTATACTCAGCTCCGTGATTACTGGCTCTCCGCGAGTTTTCAGATACGCTTACGTCATAGTTTAATATCTTCATTGACATGTGATTTTCGTGAATAACTACTAAACTAAAAAAGATATCATTATGAATCCAGTTGCTAATGTTATGTTTTCAGGCCAATGAATCTAAATATTTAGATGAAATAAAGGTAGGACTAATATTTATGCTGAAAATCGCAATATGGGTGAGGACTGTGGCACTGGCGGAGGTCTGCGCTCTCCGAGTGCTTTTCTAGTTTTTATAATTCATCCATCCTACGCCCTTCGCATTTCATTACATAGAAGCACTTTTTTTAAAATCATTACAACCTTTTGGTAAAGTTCTTCCCTAAGATAACAGGAACAGTCACATTTTTTCACGTATGTGATCGAAAAATATTAAACTCTCAAACTTAGTATCTCCCTTTATTTATACATTTTAAACAAATATGTTGTTTTGGTGTTAGGAAAATGTCTGAATCCTGAAAAAACTGCTGCCATAGAAGAAGAAGAGAATATTGATAATTTTCTGGTATTTATCTGACAGTATTTTTTCTTAACGCATAGTTTGTTTATATCAATCAGCGATCCTTTGACTAAACTGGGCAAACATCATCCATTCCCGGATTACATTTTTTTCTTTAATAAGTATTTAGAGGAGGGGATTGTTGGCAGTCGGAGGTGAAACGTCATCTGGGCGTCTTCACATGAAAGTTTTGTAAAATATTTAGATGAGTCATCTTTTTGAGTGAAATCAGCAGATGGTTTATGTTTGGTTTCCAAAGAGCTCGTCAGTAAAATACAGAGAGATCAGCTTCAGCCGAGGAGAGTTTGTCACGAACCAGGAGGTTTCAGATCAGGAGAAAGATGATCATCAGTGAAATGAAGAAATGAGGATGTCAGACTGATTTTAGATCAGCAGCAGATTTGTTATCCAGATCCTTTTAAACATGGATGTCAAACAGGAGAAATACTCCACCGTGTGTTCATTGTGTGAACACCCATGCACACACGGATGTTGCCATGGCGATGATTCTGTGTTGGGGAGAGCATGTTGTTGTGGGGTTAAAAACTTCTCTGTTTAAACAGATTTTTTAAGCAGACTTCATCAGTAAGTCGTCTTAAAACAGATCCATCAACAAATCAGTTTTAATCAAAACCTCTTCAAGAGATTTTACCCAAGTTTCCTATAAAGAAAAACAGTTTAATGTAAAGAGCCTCAATCAAGCAGCTGTACTTTTTGCCAGCTTTTCCCAACCGCACAGTCTTGACTCTCTGAAAACAGCTTTATGTCAAGTTAAATCTTCTTCATAAGCTCAGGAATCATAAAATTTGACCTCTATTATTTGTAAAGTGAAGACATTTCTCTAAATAGGCTCTTGTTCTAAGGGAGATTTCCACTATGTCGATATTTCTGATCTTATTAATGCCAATACTGATATTAATCCCAATATTGTCACGAGATCTGAAACAAGAAAAGACATTTAAATATCTGATTAGTTCTACTTTTGATTTATGAAAGTGAACATTCAGTGTGTAGCTATCATGATGTGCTGTACATTTTTTTCTGTAACAGCACATTAATGAGTTGTATCTAAATTATCAGCTGTAAATATTGACATATCAGCTGATACTGGTAATCAACTTTTTAGGCAAATATCTGCAGATATCGATGCTTGTCTAATAATATTGTTCATCCCTAAATGATGCAGATATTTTTTGTCAAGAGCATTAAATCTGTATTAAAATTGACTTCCTATTTTCATTTTTTGTATGAGGGATAGATGTAAACAAGCAAAAGTAAACATTTTACAGATTGATTTTTAATGTACCTGCAGCGATGATAAGGTTGAGCATTATGGTATGTTTTACCAATATTACAGCTGGTTAAAGGGAATATATGGTCAATATATATAGTAGGTATATCAGCTCTATATTAGGTTAAAAATTTCAATACCGATATTTTAAAAATACTATTTTGCATCCCTATTAAAAATACTAATATTTAATACCTCTTAATGACAATTTTGTGCTGATATGTGCAGAATCTTTCGCAAATAAATAAACAATCAAAATAAAAAAAGCTACTCCATAACGGACATGTACTGAAGAGAAACAAGTTGATCCAAAATTTCAAGAAAACTCTATGTATTCAAACAAAGTGAGTTTGAGCCGTGCAAACAAGAATTTGACCAACATGAGATGTCTATAACTCTTTTTTGTACTTTATAACATTTTGAAATATTTCATTTTCACTTAAATCATATTAAAATAGAGTTTGGTTTTGCTTACGCTGTCTGCAAAATTTATTTATTTATTCATTTATTTGATTAGGACAGTGCACATTATACACGTCATTGTAAATATGCCGGAATTAGCCCAATAGCTAAATTTCATTCGTTGTCCTAAGGAAATGTATTTTTAACTGTAAACTCAGGCTTTATTTGCTTTTTTAGGAGCTCAAACATTGATTTGTGTACCTGTTGACACCCTATTTTGGGATCATATGCTCTAAATTTAAGATTAATATGCAAAGAAATTCCACAGTCTTGATTCATATATACAGTTTAAAGGGGACATATCATGTTTGTTTCTCCTTTTCACTATGCCAGAGTAGGATGCCTGCAAAGCATTTCTGCCCTCAGTTCAAGTCATTTAGTTCCTTCATTGCCCCACAATAGCGTTCTCAAAATCCTCATTTTAGGCCATTATCAAGCTCTTGTTGAAACGCTTGGTCTCAAGGATGACCTAAAATTACCTCACAACGTCACAGCCCTTTGTGCTCTGATTGGTCAGTTCTATCGGGGGTAGAGCCAGCCTGTCCTTCTTCTTCTACTGTATTTTCCAGCAGGCTCAAAGCAGCGACCGCGTATTGAGTCCCCCTACAGGCCAGAGCAGGTAATGTTGGAGAGTGAGCGAGGGAGTTTTATACCCCTGCTGCTGGATGTGTTCCTCGGTGAGGGTTTGGGGCTGACGGACATCACAGAGGAGGAAGTGTTTTATCAGATTACTCCAATTAAAAGAAAGGTACCCCGTGATGTCACGACGTTTGAAATCTCGCAATGACCTATTTTCAGAGGCATCAAATCTCGTTCTAGGATATCAGAAAAAAAGGGATGTAAGGTCTTGTTTTCAAATTTATTATATTATATGTAAGTATTAAATCATGCATCAGCATGATATGTCTCCTTTAAGGCTAAAATGTCATCAGAAGATATCAGGAGAAACCTTCATATTTGCTGATATTGATATCATACCGATGACATTGTGCATCAGAGTTTATAAAAATGACTAGATTGTGTAAAACTGATTAAACTTTAAGACATTTTTCGGTTGATATACCATCATCTCTGCTAAACAATGCACTTTAAAGACATTTTGTGACCGTGATAAATTGTAAAATCTTGCATTTCCCATCCCGTCTGAATCCTTTTATCAGTGTAGTGCTCTGATTCTTTAAAGGCTGGACCCTCTGGACTCAAACTGAGCTCCTCTTTATGCTTAAGGAGTTAAATTCCTGAGAAACATCCAGAACAGCGACAGGATCACAAGATCACAGAGCCTCCAGGCCTGACCTCGCCGTCCTCCCATAATTCATAGTGTTTGCTCCGGAAAGAGCCTTTCAGACTTTTCTCTGATAACAGGACAAAGATGCACTGTTGTGACATAAAAACTTAAAAACAGCTATTTCCCAGCTCTTATTTGTGTTTCCACTGAGCTGGAGGAGTTTCATTAAAACAACAAAAACTCAAACTCACATCCAGGGGTGAGCTTAGAGAATTTGAGGCTTCAGACAAAGACCATCGTGGGGGATTTCCCGGTTTAGCTGAAGGTGATCACAGCGTGTGAGCAAAACAGTTTGAGACTTTTGAGGAGCTTCTGAGATACAGAAAATAAGACGATCCTCAGTTTTATTACAACAACAGTGACTCCTAACTACCTGACTCCACACACATGTCCAAACTTTGCGTTCAATTTGTTTGTGAGGGCTGAAAAAATATTATTTTATTTATAATAATTTGCAGTAGAGCTTGTGCAATTCAGTTGCTGTTTGGACACTTCCCAAACTTCTTAAGGGGTAAAAATTAAATGTTTTAAATTAGAAATGGAACAAATAGGTTTTCAGACTTTTGAAAAGTGGGTTAGGCAGCTCTCTGCCAGTTCCAACAACTTTTCTGAATGTTGCCATCCTTTTGTGCTATGCATATGATCTTGTGAGAAGTTAACACTATTTAAATATAAACAAATATACTTGTAGGATAAAAAAGTGATGTATCATCTTGCTGATTTTAATGTTAAATATTGTTGTATAGTGTTAAAGGATGTGAGTCATTCAATCTGTTATGATTTATTTTTGTATAATCAAATGACATGCAGCACATTCACAACATCAGTCTTTATCACTGAATGGTCTTCCTCATATTTGACTTCATCTTGAAGTTACTGTCCTTCTTTATCACGATGGTGAACATATCTGCACTGCAAAAGCTCAAATAATAGGAAGTTTCTATTTCCAAGTTCAGTACTTTCTTCAATCTCACACTCATTTGAGGAGTCCAGGTGGATTTCTTATGAGGAACTAAAAACAAAAATAAAGCACTGAATAACTTAAAATAATGTGAAAATACCTGCCAATGGAACGAGTAAAACTTTACTCTTTGTGGGTTTTAAAATCAGGTATTTAAACTTTTTAGCACGTCTTACTGCCAAGACATCGGACAAGTAAATTTATCCTGCCACATTGGCAGATATCTTAAGTCATTACAAGCAGTTCATGTTTTTTTGTGTTTATAAGTACTGAAATAAGACGTGTAACCAGACAATTTTGGCTCAATGTGAGATTTTTAAAAGTGAAATTGGATGAACTTCCTTAGATTTGAGTTTTTGCAGTGTGAACATTTTCACATCAGCAGAAGGCAGAACTTACTCAGTAAACACTCAAAGCGTCATTGAGTGTTTTCTTTATCAAACATCCTGCAGCTCTCTGAAGAGGAGGTCATAAATCTCCTCCCTCTTCACTCCTCTCTCCCCCTCGGCTCAGGCCTCCTCCCTTCCCCCTCACCCCATCCATCAGCCCCCTCTGACTCTTTTCTCTCTTGTGTCCCCCTGCAGCTCTCCAGAGTCCTGTCGTCACATTCCTGGAGTTTCTTCAGACCCGAGGAGGCCACTCAGATTATTCCTCTTCCCTTCTTCTTCATCCAAGAGCGAAGCAGAGCGGAGGATCTGCGTTTGGAAATGTCTTCAGTGTCTGAGAGAGAGACGGAGGAGCTGAGCTGAGGTCAAGGCCTTCTCCTCTCCCCCGGGTCACGTGACTGTGTGAGACTCTTGCCGCGCTGACCGACCTGAATACTTGAAACTGAGTTTGGAAGAGAAAGGCAGACGGGATCAGAGCCGAGAGAGGAAACATCCTGAGGAGATTACTCACTGGCTGACACACAAACTCGAGCGAGGAGCCAAAGGAAGCACTCGGATAAAGACTGAATCACATTACGACAGCCGTTCAGAAGAAACATGCCTGCTAAGACTCCCATCTACCTGAAAACTACAACGCCCAAGAAAGGGAAGAAGCTGAAGCTGCGGGACGTCCTGTCAAGCGACATGATCAGCCCCCCGCTGGGCGACGTGCGCCACAGCGCCCACGTGGGGCCGCAGGGAGAGAGCGACATGTTCGGAGACGTGGGTTTCCTGCAGGGGAAGATGAACATGCTGCCATCTCTGACCCGCACGCACAACGGCCACGCCCGCTCGCACAGCGTGGAGCGACACCACGACGAGGAGTTCCCCTCCAAGGAGGACACGCACAACTACGCCTTCAACGGCTACCACTACCAGCACACCGCCACCGGCCTGCTGAAGACCACCATCTCCATGCCGGTGTTCATCGCCCACGAGCAGGCCCCGCCCAAACCGCCCCGCCTCCACCTGGACGACCCCTCCCCCACATCCCTTCCCTCCAACCAAACCCACTTCGAGCCCCACCCACACAAAGACACCAGCCTCAGGCAGATGAATGGTGAGGAGCAGCACCCCACGCTGGCGCTCTTCCAGAACGGGGTGGTGGGCCGTTTGGCGTCAGCACCATGCAGGGACATCTCCATCTCCCCCAATCTTCGCAGGCTCGTCCCTTCGTCCGGCTCCCTCTCTGAAGGCTCCTCCGAGGACTCCATGTCGGAGATCTGCGGGCCCCTAGACATCCGCCGGGGCCTCAGCCTGGACTCCGACGCCGGCCTGAGTAACGAAGATCTGAGGAGCGAACGCAGCGAGTCGCCGTACAACAACCACCTCCCCGCCGGTCTCACGGTGCCGACCGCCGTGTCCCGCTCTGACTCTATGGCGGGGTTAGACCTGGACCTGGGTCCGTCCATCCTGGAGGACGTCCTGAGTATCATGGACCGCTACAAGACCGAGGACAACCGCTGTGAGCTGTGAGGTCCAGAGAGAGGTGAATGGGATGTACAGAATTTTTATACCTTTTAAAAAGTCTGCTGTGGCTACAGGACACTGAGACAAAAAGACTTTTAGAGGTTGATTCAGCACTGGGACGTTGCTGCAGGACATGATGACAGAAAAGGCTCCAGGCCGGTCCTTAAGAGCCTCGAATGAGCTGAACAAAAACTCTCAAACTCTTAAAACTGTTGGAGAAAAGCTGACAAACTCCCTGATCACTGACTTTGACTCAGCAGCAGCTACAACACTACATTATCTGTAAAGGGGTTTTCCATCGGTGGTACCGGCTCAATCTATTGTTTTTATTCCCTTATTTCTCTAAAGGAACTGCTCCTGGTTCTAGTCCTGTTTTAATATCACCTTTTTCCAGGATCCAAGTGAGCGGAGAGGAAACTCAGGTTGTTTTCACACTAAGATTATTTGGGAAAGTTGTTCCGATACAAGATGGCGTTCCCTGTTTGGCTCAGATGATTTATTAGAAAGCACGAGAAGACAAAAAGCCAAGATAGCTTATATTTTGCTGGTACATCTATAAACTAAGAAAAGCACTTGGAGAGCGCAGAACTCCGCCAGCGCTCACCCATATTGTGATTTGTCCTACCTTTATTTCATCTAAATATTTAGATTCCTTGACCATGAAAACATACCATTAACAATTGGATTCATAATAATATCTATTTTAGTTCAGTAGTTATTCACGAAAATCACATTTTTCATCATGGCGGTTATCTTCTGGATCTAGCTCCAAAGTTTTTAAAGATACAACAAATCAGATTGAACACTCCAGATTCCACAGTATCTTGGCTATATTTTGGCATTTGTTGCAAGTCTATGCATTTATTTGTTCCATTGCTATGACGAAAATTCCAAGGATATCTACATTTTTCTTGTTCTGGATCAGAGAATCCAGAATTTTCTCAGGATCCGGATCAGTCTTTGATATCTTGTAGAGCCTGTCGGAAACTTGCCTTGTATTTTTTTTCCAAATGCTCTGACTGTCTTGCAATGCTAAAGAATCCTTTAAGAAATTCCTGGATCCAGACAGTGATCCGGATCACTCCCAAAATCGAATCATTTGTTCCTTGTCCCAATCTGGACATTTCCTGAAAATGTCATCAAAATCCATCCATAACTTTTCGAGTTCTGTTGCTAACAGAGAAACAAAACAGATGCCAGCAATAACATAACCTCCTTGGTGGAGGTGACAATAGCTCCATAATAAAGTTACCATCATAATATGATTCTTGACCCTGGAAACCCATCACCCAGCACTCAAAATCATGTTATCATTATTAGTTAGGCAGTAATTAAGCAAAAGTAATCATTTGCTTTTGGCTGATCACCACTAAAATCTAATAATTTTTAAGTTTGGCCATTACCAACATCTCCTGAAAATTTCTGCAAAATCTGTTGAGTAGTTTTTGTATAACTCTTGCTAACAAACAAGCAGTAGCACGAATTGAAGCAGACACAACAGCCTGTGTCTTGGTGTGCAGATAGAACTGAGCCTTGTTGCTTTTGCGTAAAGACTCTGTTATGATGATCCTGTCTCTGTCGTGGAGATATTACCGAAATGTTTACTGTGATGGAAAACAAGTGAGTAAAGTCGGGCTAAGTTGAGCCAGTACCAAAGAAGGGAAGGCCCCTTTAAGCCCAGCTCAGACCAAAGATTTGCAACACAAAAAATCAGGTTTTAAACAAGGGACAAGTGCCCCGGTTAGTGCTTTGGTTCATGTACCTACAGTTATCATCCCTTTAACTACCAGCTCAACTGTTTGGCAGAGGTCACCAGTAAATTCAGGGATATTTAATGTTTTAATAAACAGAACAAAACAAAGCATTGTTGGTTATGTTAATATTCCAGGGAAGAAGGAAAACTACAAACCAAAAAACAAATATTTTCTTGGTGTGGGATTAAAAGTTTTTTTACAGCTAACAGGTGATTATGTGACGACATAAAAATGCACAAATATAAGGGACAAAATCCGTTAGAGAAGGTAGAAATGTGTGTGAATAAAATAGCAAAAATAACTTTAATAAGTTGATTGATATATGCTGTGATATCAGTAAATAGTTAAGTATTTAAAATTATAACAACAGCTCTTTAAATCCCACACAAAGACAATATCAGTTCTTTTAGTCTGTTTGCAGTTCTTTCTGTATCCTGAAACTTTGACGGATGTGTTTTAATTTTTTAACACATTAAATATTTCTGATTTTCTTGACCTCTGCCAAACAGAAGAGCTGGGAGTTAAAGGGTTAAATATCATCTCTGTTTGCTCTGCTCACGCTGGAAACACATCGTTTTAACACAACACAAGTGGACTCTATTAGTCAAGCAAAAGTGTCACTGCTGCTACCCGTAAGTCTTATATGCTATTAAGAGGGCGGGGTAAAGCACATTCAGTCTTCCCATTGGCTTTCGAGAATATTACAACCAATCAAGGAGCTGGATTTGTTAAAGTGTTGTGTTTATTGACAACAATCCAATGCTGGTAACAGCTGATCAAATCGTCCAATCGATCCTCAGGTTTGTGTCATAAGAACAATGTGTCACTGCTCTCGTTCAGGTCACAGGTTCCTCCAACTCAAACTTTAACTAGAAAAGCCCTTAGAGAGCACAGACCTCCACCAAGCAGCTCAGTAACAGCAGTAGATTTTCCACAACCCTGTAAAAGATACGCAGAACAAACTTGGCACAAACATGGAGGTTGTTTTTCTGTGTGGACGCAACACGGTTTGGGAACATCTACTAATATTTTGATTTTAGATAAATCACTAAATGTCGTGAGTAAGAGTCCCCATTATATAGTTAAATGTTTTTCTGATCTGATCCAGGTGAAATTTTCCTTGTTTACAGAGACAGTGGCCCCATATTATCCTGTAAAATTGAAAGATAATCGGTTAAAAAAACACATATAATTTTTTTTAGGTTTTTGGGGTTAACTGATGGAATTTTTGGAAATTTTGAAAAGTATTTGCATCCAGACGAATATATGTATCACCACCAAAACTGAACCATGTATAAGTTGGGCCATTAACAACATCTCCTGAAAATTTCAGTAAAATCTGTCCAGTAGTTTTTGCATAATCTTGAAAACAAACAAACAAACAAACAAACAGACAAACAAACCTCCCTGCTGGAGGTAAATATTGATCATGCTTGGATCAATATCAGTCCAGACTGAGGCCTCCAGAAAACCTGTTGGGTCTAGTAAAAGGTGGAGAGCATCCACAGAGCAGCCAATCAGAGACAGTCTTTTATTTATTTTCACTCTGAAGTCTCAGTTGATAACACAAGCTGCAGTGATGTGAGCTGACTGCAGAGTAGTTTAAGCCTGCAAGTTTCAGCTCGAGTCTTTGCAAATCTTTGGTATGAGCCGGAGTTTATTTCCTTTTTGTTCTGACATTTTTCTGCATGTTAATGGTTAATCATTTGGACAAACTCGTCTGTAGACTTTGAGGAGAGGCAGCAGCTGTGGACTTAACTTCAATAGCAGCCAAACTTCACTTCTAATCGCAGCTACTAATGAATAACCTCTCCTAACTCTGGTGTTTGTTTCTGCAGAGATAACGTGGCTCACCAGACTTCAGCTTCAAGGTTGATTTTACTGCCTGCTCTTTCCTCAGTTTTTTTTACTACGATGCTTTTATTCTGGATGAAATGTGAAGAACTTCTGATTTTAATGTCCTGTAATAAATAAAGATTTAAGCTAACACCGCCTGCAGCTCTCTGTCTGTGGTAAAGGGAAGCATTTATTGTAGTCAGATTAAAATATTTTTGAACTGTAAAATGTGCTGCTTAGTGAATGATTTTTAACTCTGGTGATCAAACACTCCTCTGATGTTGTTGTTTCACTGTCAGCCTCCTTAACGTTCACTGTCTGCAGTATCACAGTAGCCTATTGTTCAAATGTCATTTACGCTGTTTATATATCAATAAATCTATATATATATATCACTGTAAATGGACAAATAAAGCATTCCTACAAAAACTGAAGCTTGTGGACTTTTTTTTTTTTATCAGTTTAACTCTCTGAACGCCAACAGGTCAGAGCCTCCAAGCAGTAACCCTCACATTCTTTACTTACCTCTGTAGAGCTGTATAATAATAAATAAAATCTCTATTTGTCAAACTTTAGTCTCTTCAGATCAAACATACCTGTCCCAGGACAACTTCCTGTCAGTCTATTAACCAATCAGATGTCAAATTTCTTAAAATGCATGAATGTTAGGGACAGAATTCATTATAAAGGTAGAAAAGTTTGTGAATAAAATAGTTTTAAAAAATTGATTGATATATGCCATCAAATCAGTAAATGGTTAAGTATTTAAAATAACAGTTCTTTGCTTTAGAACCTTTAAATTCCACACAAAAACAATATCAGTTCTTTCAGTGTGTTTGCAGCTTTTTCTGTATCCTAAAACGTCTATCTATCTATCTATCTATCTATCTATCTATCTATCTATCTATCTATCTATCTATCTATCTATCTATCTATCTATCTATCTATCTATCTATCTATCTATCTATCTATCTATCTATCTCACTGTAAATGGACAAATAAAGCATTCCTACAAAAACTGAAGCTTGTGGAATTTTTTTTTATTAGTTTAACCTTCTGAACGCCAACAGGTCGGAGCCTCCGAGCTGTAACCCTCACATTCTTCACTTGCATCTGTAGAGCTGTATAATAATAATAAATGAGATCTCTATTTGTCAATCTTCAGTGTCTTCAGATCATATATACCTGTCCCAGATCAATCAGATTTCTACTTCTCTTGTTTTCTTGTCCGGTCAGGAGCACCTGAGGGCCAACAAGAGAAATCCTGTGATCTGACATTTGAATTAAAAAGATAATATGGACAGTTTGGTTCAACAGCCGAAACAGGAATGGCATTAAAGAGGCACAAATAACAACAGCAAAAAAAACCCAAACACCTCTGAATAAAGGTGTTAATGCATCAATAGTTTATTTTAAGGTTTTTTTTCACTCTCCCCTCCTTAAAGCCAAGGCTTTAGTGAACTATCTTCATATTTAAAAAAGCTTCTTCATCACTGATCTTTGTGTGATTTATGTAACATTATGTAAGATTTAAATTTACTTATCGTCTTTACTGTCAAACAACTTTTAACACATTAAATAGACATCATTACAGCATCATTGTTCTAATAGCTCTGGTTGTCCTGGAAAACAAAGATCTTGATGTTCTACACAAGTAATAAAACTAAAATAAAACATGTAGGCTAAAAATAGAAATGAGGTTGGAGTGTCAAGAGTTACCTGAGATACAGAGGCACTAATATTTCTCAATACAGGCATTGTATCTCCCATGTTATTACACATACCTCAGACAATATGTTTTTTCAATAAAAAAATACTTAATATGTTATAATAGAATATATTTTCAGTTGTTTCCAGGATGTGTGTAATTGTAGAAACCCCTTTGATAGAAGTAATGTCATATTTTTATATGTGAGTTTTCAATTTGTGTTGTTTGAAAGTTTTATTGCTCAGAAATACAATAAACCCTTAAAAAGTCTCTATCGCAGCAGAACAGTCCATCACCTCTGGACTCTGAAGAGTAAAAATAAAAGTTCATGATTCTTAAATTATTTCATTGAAAACAGTTTTTTCACAGACTTTCCTCAAAGACTTTATCAATAAAAGTTGATGTTAACTGAAGCAGCAGTGGTTACCACACAGCACATGGATCTCTACCGTCCTCTGGTGGTCACACGTTATTCCTGAAGGTCCAACCAAAGAAAGAAATTTTTATTTCCTTTAGTTAATAAACCAAGTTTTGATGCGTCATTTTTTTTTAACTGAGAATGAAAAAACAGGATTCCATAATAATAATGATGATAATAATAATAATAATAATAATAATAATAATAATAATAATAATAATAATAATAAAAGTGTGTTGTCATCTAAATTTGATTTTTTTTTTCAGATTAAATCCCTCTTTAACTTCAACTTGATGTAATAAATATTCTCAAAATATAAGTAGAAGTAATACCTGTATAATAGTTGTAGTATTAAAATGATAATTATATGTGTATATGTATGTATATATCTATATATCTATATATCTATATATATATATCTATATCTATATCTATATCTATCTATATATATATATATATATATATATATATATATATATATATATATATATATATATATATATATATATATATATATATATATATATATATATATATATACATATGTGTAGATATATATATATATACATATGAAAAATGTATCAAACCTGGAATCAGAAGTAAGTTTATCACTGCACCTGAGTTCTGTGAAAAATGTAAGTGTATTTAAGTGCACTTGAGAACCGATGTAAAAACTATGCACAAGTGTTATTGTTGTTATTGTTAATAACATTTTTTTACAAAGGAAACTACAAACACTTTAATAATTGGATATTTATCAAATAAAAGATATTGAAAAGTGTGATAAAAACATGGATAATTTTGCTTGCCATTATTTATTTTCAATGCTTTATTTTTGTTATATGATGTTTTTATGGTGGATGTTTTTTAATCTATATAAAAAAAATACTCACCTGGTTAATTTGGGGAAATGTGGTTGCGTTGTTTGCTCTTATACTCAGTGAAGTCGTAGGAACATCCAATAAAGACATTAAAATAAGATGAGGGTATAATAGGACTTTAATAAGCAAAAATTACGAAATGCAGGATCATTGCAGCCTTACTGAAGAAAATAAATCAAATAGTAAAAATGAGAAATGAAAAAAGCAACAGTAATTACTCTTGTAATATAAACAAGATACAACATGAATATAAATATGAAAACACATTTTGACAGTGAGGATATTAATACATTTGATCAATGAGAAATAAAATAAGTTTATTTCAGTTTATTGGAAGTAGCATTAGAGCATAAATGAACTCAGGGTGAAAACCGTGAAAATGTTTTAGTCATCAGGACCCAACAGAGCGACTGATAAATCTTTAAGTAGTTATATTTTCTGGTTAGTCAGTTGGTTGGTTAACCTTACATATGGGGGAGATTCGGGTTGCAGTATGTTTTTGGCCTGTAGGCGGTGGTAGAGAGAGCGCATGCGCTCATGACGTCATAAAATACACAGGAAGAAGAAGAAGAAGCGTCTTCATGGTGTTTTGTGTGATGCATGCAGGCAGTTTGTGAATGAAAAGTAATTATTAAATGATTCAGGGCTGCAAGACTGACGAAAAGGACACACTGCTGAGACACGGATGATAAAATGAAGTAGGTGTTTCTGTTCTGACGTAAAATATTTGTTAAATAAAGTAAAACGTGAATGTTTGTCCTCACCGGTGCTAGCAGACATGGTGACAGTTGATCCGGTTTTTGTTTTTAATTCAGAGTTTTATTGTTTTATACGTTCATGTAAATAATGTAAAGCACTGGTCACCAACCTTTTTTAGCTGAAGATCACCTATGATTGAAATGGCACGATCTACTTGCCTAAATTCACTGAGAACTATTAGCAAACCTTCAGATTTTAATGATCATCATCTATCAACAATCAAAGATGCAATTTTCAATCCACAAATGTCACAAAGGACAGGAATTAAAAATAAAGTTTCTGTGCATTTAAAATCACTTTAGCTCCTTACAGTGTTTTCAGCCTAATACAGAACAAAATTCGTCACTAAGGACTGAAACAATGTTGGCATAAACACAATTTAGTTCATCTTAATATCTTTCTAATACCATAAACTAATGAGGTGGAGGGAATCCAGTCAGACTCAGGTTATCGCAGAGCAGCTGGAATCACCAGATGTGTTATGGATAAGCAAAAAGGTGGACCTGTGTGTCAGATAAAGGGTGAAGCATCATAGTCTACTCAAATTGTTTAAAAGTAGATCAGGATCTACAGGTTGGCGACCCCTAATGTAAAGTCTGTTGAAAGCAGCCAGACTGTAGTCAGATGTCTAATGAAGTTATTTTCTCGTGAATATCTTTAATGATGATGGTGGCAGAAGTGTTTACTCTCCTCATGTCTCTCCCTCATTGATCCTCAGGCTGAACATCGACGGGCTGCTGGTCTACTTTCCCTATGACTACATCTACCCTGAGCAGTACTCCTACATGCTGGAGCTCAAGAGGACTCTGGATGCTAAGGTGCGGAGTCAGGACTCTGATCTTAAGGGATGCACCATATTGGATTTTTGCTGATATCCAATATGCTGATCTTTCCAATGCAAATATCATACGGACATCTTGTGTCAAGAGCACAGAGTCTCTTCTGTACTAAAATTGTACTTTTACTTTTATGGTGACTTTCTATTTATGTTAGAAAGAGAAGGGAAGCAAGAAGAAAGATTTTTTTTTTGATAGATGATACTTTTGGTGGACATTGAGGGATGATGAGGTAAAACAGTATAGTATATTTTTCATTTTGTAGATATTACAGACAATTTATTGGAAGTTTTGCTCATTTTTAGGGTCAAGATGTCAAAATCTGTAAATATCAACAATGATTTTCATCTCTGCTGATGCTGATATTTGTCCAATAAAATTATGCCTCCTTTCTTAACTTAAATACAATTCTGCTGCTGCACATATGGACAAATCACAACAAATTTGAGTACAGTAAAGTTTGGACACACCTTCTCATTCAATGTGTTTTCTCTATTTTCATCTCTAATTACATTGTAGGTTCTCCCTTAAGTAATGATGGCCACTCGTTTCTCTTAACTTAGCTGATTGGTTCTTGCCATAATATTAATTCTAACAGTTGTCTAATAGAGCTGTTGGCTGGGCATCAGCCTGACATCCGAACAACATAAATGATGGTCCAACCCCATTAATAAGGCAAGAAACTCCATTAATTAACCCTGGAAAGGCTCACCTGAGAAGAGAAAACCATTTCAGGTGACTACCTGTTGAAGCTCATAAAGAGAATGACAAGAGTGTGCAAAGCAGTAATCAGAGCAAAGGGTGGATACTTTGAAGAAACTAGAATATAAGACATGTTTTTATTTATTTCACACTTTTTTGTTAAGTACATAATTCCACACGTGTTCATTCATAGTTTTGATACCTTCAGTGAGAATCTGCAATGTAAATAGTGATGAAAATAAAGAAAACACATTGAAGGAGAAGGTGTGTCCAAACTTTTGGCCTGGACTGTAAGCTGTCATTGACCTGATAGATCTACCTAAAACTTAAAATGCTTCATCTCATGGGCTGAAACAGGATGTTACATGCTCCTTCTTTCTCATATTTTGTCTATAAATACTGGCTGAATATTTTATTCACCATTTTTCTGTTAAATTATTAAACTGTTATTTGTCAATTAAAAAAATATGCAGAAAATTTCTTGCATCTCTAATTTTTCTTTAGTTTATCTGTTTGATGAAAAAGTATTTTGAAGCTTTGGTTAGAGATTTTTTTTGCCTTTAAACGCATAAAAAGTCTTAAGGAGGTAAAACAACTGGGCTCATCAGGCTTCAATAATTCTTTGTCTTGTATCTCTACTTTGGATATAAAGCATAACTTAATAGTATGCATTAAAGTAATACATTCATAGTTATAACTCTCTTTGTCTGACTTTTATTTTTGTTTCTGCTGTTTTTGTTCAGGGTCATGGAGTCCTGGAGATGCCTTCAGGAACAGGGAAAACCATCTCTCTGCTCTCGCTCATCGTCGCCTACCAAAAGGTGGGTTTAAATCTGTGTTCATGTGACTGCTTCTCGCTCAGGAAAGTCACCAAACCTGACATGTTCCCTCTCCTCAGGCTTTTCCCCTGGACGTGACCAAGCTGATCTACTGCTCAAGAACCGTTCCTGAGATCGAGAAGGTGAGCCGGCGCTTTAAGACTCAGGAATAAAACAGTTTGAGCGCAGTGATTCATCCACAGCTCTGAAAACAATCAGAAAACCATCAGTATGTTTGATCTGCTGTCTGGTCAGGTCGTGGAGGAGCTGAGGAAGCTGATGGAGTTTTACACCAAACAAACCGGAGAGAGCAACAACTTCCTGGCTCTGGCCCTGTCCTCCAGGAAAAACCTCTGCATCCACCCAGAGGTGAAGCAGCTGAGGACTGAAGACTCTGAATCATGTTTGTGTTTTACTCTCTTTTCTCTTCCAACTGAAGAATTGTCTGTTTCCGTTCAGGTGAGCTCTCTTCGCTTCGGTAAGGAGGTTGATGGGAAGTGCCACAGCCTGACGGCGTCATACATCCGCTCACAACGCCACATCAACCCGAACCAGCCCGTGTGCCGCTTCTATGAGGTGAGAAATGAGCTGAGGGGGCAGGTTTGGTGGGGCAGTGAGAGAAAAGGCTCGACCCACATACATGCTTCTACTGCCCGGGTATGAGTCCAGCCTGTGGTCGGTTTGTCTCTCTCCTCCTTTCGCAAGCCTGTCCACTGTCTCTCTCTCTCCTGATAATAAAGGCACAAAATGCCCAAAAAATTACCTTAAAGAAAGAAAAAATGAGCTTACTCGCCTTGGAAACACAGATATTATTTGTCCAAAGGTGAAAACGGGTAAAGGAGACTTTGTCAGTTTGTTGGATTTTTACAAACTTTTTGTTCAAATTAATTTAAACTAAATTACTTGGAAAATTAGATATCCACTTCAGCACTCATATGGGAAGTTTCAGAAGAAACATATTTTTCTTAACCCTTTCATGCATGTGTCCACTACAATAGACAGATATTTGGAATAAATTTTATACCCTTTAGCTTGCAGTACCATGTCCAACTGCCAGGCAGCAAATTCCCAAACCCTTGTCTATGGTTTCATAAATATTATCTTTGCACATTTCTACCATAACAGGATATAGTGCATCAAAATTCCAAAATGCCAGATGGGCGGCAACTTGGGTATAATACCTGAATACAGAGGTCAGATAACTTGCAGTTTTTATTTTAAACTTTGGTTAAATTTACAAGTGGACAGTTTGATGAAACAGCAATTATAGCTAGTGTAACGATTTAACAGAGTTACATCAATTTATTTAACTGATATGATCAATCCCTTTTATTTTTAGGAAAACAAAAAAAAATATTATAAGTATCACCTTTTGAATAGGGCTAGTTCACAAATCTAAATTAATTTAAAGAATTAAAGAAAGAAAAATTTAAGGAAATTTAAATTCTCTGTAACGAAAATTTATTTTAGTTAAGGAAAATTAAATTCTCTCTGTATTTTAAGTTCAATCAAATTATTGTTAAGGTGTACTTAAATTTATTTCCTAACCCTTTTCTAAGATAATTTTAAATAAAGTCAGACAAGTGCAAAGGGAAAAAACAATTTAACTTAGGTTCGTCTCAAAGAAGCTCAAAATTGAATGTGTGAAATGAAACAGACAAATTTAGAAATTCAGGTAAGTAAAGTATATTATTTTTGAAGACAAAATTAACAAAGAGTCCAACAACAAAACTGTGAGGAGTCCTTAAATGAAGAGGGGAAGGGGGGAAAAAAAAGTCCTTTTTGGAAGCTCTTTGTGGAGGGGGTACTTTGGTCCGCCGGGATGAGAACCGTGTGGACTCAAGGGAAACACGGTGGGGGAAAAACAGTCTAGCTCGCCATCATCGTCTTCTTTTCTTCTTGAAGGTGAGTGTGTGGAACAAAAAAAAACCTGACCTATAGAAATGTAAAATAAATCAATCAATTTTTACCCAAACAAACAATACTAACAAACAAATCTGAAATGGATCGTGTGGCGCGTGTACATGGGCACCTTAACTGATTACAAAAACCAAACAAGGAAATAAAGACAATAAAAAATCGGCTCACCGTTGACATGTGTTCTCACAAATCACGGCGCTCTCTGGAGACCTCCCGCTGTGCCTCAGGATTCATACGAAGTGAAAAGGAAGAGCCCTCGTGAACCGGATGCTTATGAATACTGGGGTGTGTCCTCATTGGTTCAGTCATTTACGGTGTATGGGTGAGTATTTGAAAATTAATCTGATTCTAATTCATCAATATAAATAAAAAGTAAATTAACTTAATAACCAAATAAAATTCTGGGGCTATGGAGGTTCACGAGGGCCATAGACACAGCGGGAGATCTCAAACTAAACAATTTAAACACAAAAACAAAATACACTTATATAACCTGGGTTACACTAGACTTCAGATTTTGCTTTCTTTTGTTCACTATCCATTAATGACGTGATTGTGGATCTTTATTAATTTCCACTAAATTACTATTTATACTGTTGATACATAACTCCATCAAACTATAACAATGAAATAAAAACTCCCTTGATTTTTAACTTGTTTGAAATTAAAACCAACATTTCCTTCCTTTGATAATTGATAATCCATGCATGAAAGGGTTAAATATGTCTAAAACCCGCCCTGCGATTGGCTGGTGACGGTTCAGGGTGTACCCCGTCTCTCGCCCGATGATAGCTGGGATAGGCTCCAGCCCCCCGCAACCCCGAAAGGGATAGGCGGGTATAGAAAATGAATGAATGGATGTTTAAAATCCTGTTAACATTTGACATTACCACAGTTAACCAAGGTCATGTTTTATTGTGATGACAGGCTAATAGCAATGTCTATGAGTTTACTGGCAGTGACTGGGGATAATTTTTTTTTTAATTCATTCATTTTTATTTTTTATTTTACTTTTGATGTTTTATGTTTGCTTATTTTTATTTATTTATTCTTTGTTTTTATTTTCATTTTTATGTTGTTTTATTTGTGATCATAATGCAACTCATTGATTTACATGCGAGATGGTGACATGTATCTAAACATACAACTGTTCTGTAACTGATGAAAACCTATGCATTGTCTTTAAAAATAAATAAAAAGGTTTTAAATAAAAAAAAAACAATCTGAGCTTTTTATAAGAATGTTAAGTCCAAAGTAATCTTGATAATTATAAGTATTTCACTCTAGATGCACCATCTGTTTTGTTTATTAGGGAAATTTCACTGCTGAGTGAGATGTTTGATGAACTACGTGTGCATAATTCATTTCAAAACTGTCTTAACCATGATTTGAATATAAAATAATAATGTTACATTTCCTGCAAAATCAGTTTTCTTTACCTTTTATGTCGTTATAAGGGTCTTTTTGAGCAGAAAACATTACACAGAGAAATGCTCTCTGCCTCTTTAACCCTTTCATGCTTGAATTATTAAATCACCAAGGAATAATATTTTCAATGCTTGTTTTTACTTTTAAACAAGTTAAAAATCATGTTCATTTTTTTTTTACTTATTTTCAGGGAGTTATGCATCTGTCCACTTCACCATGCGTCGTTGGTATAAATAGTAAGTTAGTGGAACTAAATATAGATTCACAAACACATCTTTGACAAACTTTTAAGAGTACTAAAGTAAAAGACAGGTCTGAAGTATGTATATTATTGCTATTTAGTTAAACTCTTCACTTGTGAATTACACCAATATTTAAAATTTAATATATTTAATTATGTAAAATCTAAATACAAATGCCAAATCTGTCCTCCGTCGGTTGTTTTTCATTCATGATGCAATATTTGAACATGGTAAAAAAAAATTGTGAAGTTAGTGTTTTTATAAAACTTCAGACAAGTGTTTGGGAGTTCGCCACCTGATTGTCGGGCATTGTACTGCAACCTAAAGGGTATCAAATTTATTTCAAATGTTCATCTACTGTAGCGGACATCATGCATGAAAGGGTTAAAGTAAAAAAAACTCCTTAAAATACTCTGTTTTATACTTCCTGGGGTTTTATGATGTCATAGCTGTACAGGCTCCGCCTACATGAGTGTTTTCTGGCAGGCAGATTATATGATGGCTTTAAAAGTCCTCTCTGTAGCCTGCAGAGATGACTTTTTTATTTTTCATTGGACATAAATCAAATCTTTGCTTAAAAGACGTCTAAATCAGGATGTAAACGGTCAACCACATGATGACTTTGACTTTAACGTGTCCCACTACAGTAGCCTGTAGTGTCATAATGTGGAGCTGAATTCAGGCCGAAAGTGTAATTTAAGAATAAAAAATATTAAAGAAATAAAATTAAATTTGAAACTGATATGTTGATGTTTGTTCTTGATTTAAAAAAAATAAAAATAAAAAATAGAAATACTGAATTAAAAATAACTAAGGGTTTTTTCAGTTTAAATATACCTTTGAATCAGCTCTGTCATTTTTTTTTTCTTTTTTCACTGTCAGATCTTTTAATTTCAGGTTTTTGGCCGTATTATGGTGGGATTGTCAATGACAGCATAGCAAAACATCCTCCGATTATGTTACCTTCATGATGTTGCCATAACCCCAGATTACTGAAGCTGATATTATGTCAGCACTCGCAGCATCTCAGGAGCTCAAACAAACAAAAGGAAGAACTCGGCTTACAGGTTATTGAGGGGGGGAGGATCTGGTTTCATGTCGTCCTCTGAATGACCTTTTGTCCTCAGGTGCATTTTACAACATCAGTGAAAACTGGACGTGATTTTAATTCAGGAAATACTCAAACAGTGCTCGTATTTCAGAGTTTAGGAAAGAAACCTTGGCTGTATCATAAACCTTTAGACTTCAGGACACTCAGACTTCAGCTCCGCTCACATCCTTCAGCTGATTTCATTTCCATTACCTCACCCTGCCACCCTCTGCTTCTCTCTCCTCAGGAGTTCGACTCCGTGGGCCGACAGGTTCCTCTTCCTGCTGGGATTTACAACCTGGATGACCTGAAGGACTTTGGCAGGAGGAAAGGCTGGTGTCCGTACTACCTGGCCCGATACGCAGTAAGTCAGAGCTCCGCGCTCGTGAGGCGAGATAGAACGAACTTTTCTTAGGCAGTGGACAAACAAGGGAATCACAGCAGTATGCACAGTGGTGGGCTGCAGAGTTTTGAGAAGTTAAAGTACCTAAAATTAAAAGAGTTTTGGGAATAAATATGGCAAAGTTTGCAAAAAATAATGGGATATCAGATACCCAAAAAATTTAAGATATTGTTATTTTTATTTTATTTGGGAAGTCTGTCACATGATGTCATACAGAAAACGTGTTTAAATACTTTTATCGGTGATTAAACAAGTAATGACCAGATTGTGGTATAAAGTAAACCATTGACCGGAGTTGTGCAGCAGTGGATGTGCACTGTCGAGCAAATATTTGTAATGGAGAAATTCACGCACAAAAAAAAAAGAAGAAAAGAAAAATGGACTGATTTCAGGAGGACAGAAGAGGACAGCACCACTTTCACAGGGCAATAAGGACTTTGATATGAGGAGGGTTGGTAAATGAGGTTTTGTTTTTCCTGACACTGTAACTGTTAAAAAATTGTATAAAAAGAAAAAATAAGTCTAAGAAAACCATCTTTCTAATGAGGAGGGAATCATGTGGAGCACAGAACGGGGGCCACATATGGCCCTTTGCCTCATTCAGTATGGCCCGCCAATTATTGAAAAAAACTAGCAAAGCACTCGGAGAGCACAGACCTCCGCCAGCACCACAGTCCTCACCCATATTGTGGTTTTGACCATAAATATTAGTCCTACCTTTATTTCATGTACACATTTAGATTCCTTGACCATGAAAACATACCATTAGCAACTGGTTTCATAATGATATCTATTTTAGTTCAGCAGTTATTCACAAAAATCACATTTTTCGTCATGGCGGATCCAGACGGTGATCCGGATCAACACCAAAATCAAATCAGTTCTTCCTTTTCTCATGCTGAACATTTCCTGAAAATTTCATCAAAATCCATCCATTACTTTTTGAGTTATTTTGTTCACAGATAGACAGACAAACTCTCCCGAAAACATAACCTCCTTGGCGGAGGTAAAAATGGATTATGAGGAAGTACACTGTAACTGACTTTCCTAAGCCCAACAGTATTTTACTGAAATATCTACAGCTACCTGTTGTTAAAAACAAACAGTAAACTACTGTTAATGGCATTCTTTAGCAGGAAAACACACTGATTTATATGATCCTAACAGCATTTTACCGGTAAATCTACAGTTACCTACTGTAAAATGTTTACATATTAAAATACTGAAAAGGACAGCTGATCAAGAGAAAACTCAGTTTTGCCAAGGAAAAGTGAACAATAGCAGGCAGGAGTTATTTTACTAAGTGTTTCACATGTTTTGTGGTGAAACAAATGTTTGAGTAAATGTATTTTACAGGATAACATTTTGTGTATATGATTTTTTTATTACAAAATGATGTCTTGCTAGTATATGACCAGTAAGATAGTAATGATTAATGGAGACATATCATGCTGATGCATGATTTAATACTTACATATAATATAATAAATTTGAAAACAAGACCTTACACCCCCTTAATTTTCAAAAAATTAGATATTGTATTTTTTCTGATATCCTAGAACGAGATTTGATGCCTCTGAAAATAGGTCATTGCGAGATGTCCACGAGATTTCAAACGTCGTGACAACACGAGGTACCTTTCTTTTTATTCGAGTAATCTGATAAAACACTTCCTCCTCTGTGATGTCCGTTAGCCACAAAACCATCACAGAGGAACACATCCACCAGCAGGGGTATATAGATCCCTAGCTCACATTCACTCATTACCAGCTCTGGCCTGTAGGGGGACTAAATACGCGGTCGCTGCTTTGAGCCTGCCGGAAAATACAGTAGAAGAAGAAGGACAGGCTGGCTCTACCCCCGATAGAACTGACCAATCGGAGCACAAAGGGCTGTGACGTTGCGAGGTTACTTTAGGTCAGCCTTGAGACCGAGTGTTTCAACGTGGGCTTCATAATGGCCTAAAATGAGGATTTTGAGAACGCTATTGCGGGGCAATGAAGGAACTAAATGACTTGTACTGAGGGCAGAAATGCTTTACAGGCATCCTAGTCTGGCATAGTGAAAAGGAGAAACAAGCATGATATGTCTCCTTTAAGTGATATAAACCAAAATACATCAATCTTAACTACAATTTAAAATGCGTAGAATAAAATACAGCGTGATACTGTGAATGAAAATACATTCATTCTGATGTAATTTACAATACAGAAACAATACCTTGAATAAAAATACAGTAGTTATTCTATTATTTAAAAACAGTAATTATGCTGCAAATTAAAACAGGATATTGCTACTGTAAAGATATTTACAGAAAACTTTTTACATAGTAACAACAACAGCTAAATATGATTTATTAAGAGTAATCAGTATATAATGCACAGATTAGGCTAAGTGATAAATATTTCAACTATCCTTAGATTATTTTGGTTTTACAAGTCGTTAAAGATCTTCCTTTGCTATGATTGTATTTCTAAGAATATTTTATGAGGCATTACAAAATAATATCTAGTATTAGTAAAAGCTTTATTTGAAAACAGTGGTAAAGATAATAAAAAAACTGATAACCATTCATTATTTTATTTCATTTTAAAGAAGCTTGAACTGTCTTTAGGTCTGTGTGTAACATGCTCAATAAAGTTGGAGTTAAAATATGTCAATGTCAGTATAATCCTTTTTTTAATGTCTATTTTAATGATATATTTTTTTCCTCATTGAGCATTATCATTTTTGGTCATTAAAATTGTTCACCCCTGATGTAGAGGAATGATCTGAAGCTGAAAAGGAAAAGGAAATACTGATGTGCAGCTTCTTTTAGATAATTCATCATAAAGTAAAACTGCTTTAGTGAGAAAATAATCATTAAAATCTCCAGTTGTGCCAAAATACTTTGAATTACTCCCAAACGTTGATCTTAATCTCACCCTGAGTTTGTTCTCCTGTCTCCTTTTTCATTCCCCTCAGATCCTTCACGCTAACATCGTGGTTTACAGCTACCACTACCTGCTAGACCCAAAGATTGCCGACCTGGTGTCCAAAGAGCTCGCCAAGAAGTCCGTGGTCGTGTTTGACGAGGCTCACAACATCGGTGAGGAGATCAGAATTTTAATGTCACAGAAACATCCAACAGGAAAAGTGTTGTCATTTTCTTCAGTCAGTAAATCGATCAATCAATCAGTTGTTGTTTTTACAGCATCAGTTCATAACAACTGTGATTTCAAGGCAACAGAGAAGGCAAATACTACTACTGCTACTACTACTACTACTAATAATAATAATAATAATAATAATAATAATAATAATAATAATAATGATAATACTAATAGTATTGATTATCATTATTAACAATAATAGTAATAATAATAATAATAATTTTAAAAATGATAATAATAATATCTTGAATTTGTCTGGAAGCTTTCAAGAAACCCAAGTCTGTGCAGCCCTGTGATTGGCTGATGACTGGTTCAGAGTGTCATATCAGGATTTTTCCTCGACTTAATTTCCTCCTCTTGTAATTGATGCCGCTGTTTAAAAATGTGAAAAAACTCAATTGTTTCTCTGTTTTGATAATAATGGACCTTGTTAGTTTTTGCACAGTCTCAATTTTTTTTTTTTAATGAGATTAAAGAAATGAAGAGATAAGGTCAGTGGATGAGGGAGGTTATCTGTCTTGTACATTTAGAGAAAATAAAAAAAGAATACAAATTTCATACAACTTGGCAACAATTAATAACATCTGTCGAAAATATGTCACCTGGCAATCTAAGCATGTAATGTTCATGTGTTTATGTGTCTGAGCATTTTTTTTAAATTTTTTTATATATAAGTATGATTGATTTATCTGTCTGACTTATTGTATTTAATTATTTTTATGTATGTTTTTATCTGTACCACGAGCTGACTTTTAATTCAGAGTTGGGGTGTTTGTCTGCTCCGTGCTATTTAAAAAAAAAAGAAACAATAAAAATGACTTTTTCAGGCCCTATCCCCCAACCCAAGGTTGCTCTAAAAGTCAAAAACCATTTAAATTCATATTTCTAAGACTTTATAACTCTGTTTTTTGTTGGTCAGATAACGTTTGCATCGACTCCATGAGTGTGAACATCACCAGACGAACGCTCGACCGCTGCCAGAACAACGTGGACACGCTTCAGAACACCATACACAAGTGAGAAACTAAATTTACCTCACATCGCTCTCCTGCACGAAGGGATGGGAACTGATTAGATTTTATCGATACCAGTGCGATTAACAATCCGGCTAATCGATGCAATTCTTTAATGATTCCCTTTTTGATTCCTGCAGATTTTCCGTGTGGGCAAATGTTAGTCTGTAGATTTTAGTGTCAGCAATGTCAAACACACGTCCTGCATAGATAAATGCTTCTGCTGGTGTTTCCACTCACTTAAGGCTGTGCAGTTGGCGCCTTTTGTAAAAGATTAATCCACAACTCTGACACTTCTGAACCCTGTCAGTGGAAGGAACTGATAAGGGAACTGATTAGCAAAAAGACTCATGATATCGATTCTTTGATGGAGCTGTTAATGATTCTCAACTGGAATCGTTTTTTGATTCCCATCCCTACCTGCACATGTTAAGACTTAAAGGATAAGTTCTGTTTCTACAGCTTTCACATTGTTTATAGAATGAAGTACAACAATTTACTCACCCAGAAGGCTTTCCTGATCCAAACAGTGCTTCGGGAGATATTTAGATCCAAAATCGAGCGGCAGACATCTGTATAATGGTAGCACACGGGGCATGTATAGCACCACTCCTAAAACTGCATTAATCGTCCAAAAACTCATTAGTTTCACCAATATTTCATCATGGTCCGCTCGTGCTACTCCTCCATTACAGTCTGTGTCACTCCACCCATGTTTTTGTGACTGTGCTGACCTCTGAACTGAAGACTTTCTTTACGGCTGCTGGGCATGCGCAGTACAGTTCATTGTTTCAGGGGCAGACCGCCGGCTACTGAACAACTTTCTTCTTCCAGTTTTGTGCAAAATGGACAAATATCTATCGGGTGAAGATGTTGTGGACGAGAACTTTGAATATGATGGGTGTCCTTACAGTTTCGAGCCAGAGTTTACAGATGAGGAGCTCATCGAAAGGAGAAAGCCGTACTGCGCATGCGTGGCAGCCGTAAAGAAAGTTTTCAGTTCAGAGGTCAGCACAGTCACAAAAACATGGGTGGAGCGACACTGGACTGTCCTGGATGAGTAGCCCGAGCGGACCATGATGAAATATTGGTGAAACTAATGAGTTTTTGGGCGATTAATGCAGTTTTAGGAGCGGCGCTATACATGCCCCGTGTGCTACCATTATACGGATGTCCGCTGCTTGATTTTGGATCTAAATATCTCCTGAAGCACTGTTTGCATCAGGAAAGCCTTCTGGGTGAGTATATTGTTCTACTTAATTCTATAAACAATGTGAAAGCTGTAGAAGCCAAACTTATCCTTTAATGACATGGATGCTGGTTTGGTGGAGCGGTAAACTGAAGGGCACGTCTCATAGAAATGCTTCAGTGGGTCCAGGTTTGATTCCAGTCTCGCCCCCTTTCACAAGCCTCCCCTCTGTCTCTCTCAGCTGTCAAATTAAAGCTAAAAATGTGTTTTAAAAAGCTTTAAAATAATTAAATAAACAGTTTTTGGACAGAACAACAATCCTGCTGTGGCCTCGTCAGTCATATTTAAACAGCTTTGATTAATCACTAAAATAGAAATTATTCTGAACAGTTTGTTTCCTTTGTTATCACTCCTCCGCTTTGTCTCTCTGAACATAAACTTTATTGTTAAAAAATCAGATGAATCTGTTGTTGCAGCTCATACATTTCTGTTTATGTTGTCTGACAGAATCAAAGAGACCGATGCTGCTAAGCTGAAGGAGGAGTACAGACGGCTGGTGGAGGGGCTGAAGGAAGCCAACGTGGCCCGAGAGACAGACGTCTACCTCGCTAACCCGGTGTTACCAGATGAAATCCTGAAAGGTACGGCCATCAGCTAGAGAAAAAAGAAACTAGCATGTGACTGTTTTATTCATCATCGTCATTCAAACCTCACTAAGAGACATAATTCAGTCTGTATCAGTCTTTAATTTTTGTAGTCCCAATTCATAACAAGTGTAATCTCAAGACACTTTACAATAGAGCAGGTCTATTCAATTAGAAATTCAGTCAGGCCCGATTTTTAGACTTAAGACATGAGCTGGGTCGAACATTTTTGGCAGACAATGAGTAAAAGGTAACCACTTAAAAGAGACATAAATAGATAACAAACACACTGGATGTTTATTAATTTATTGCCACATCCAAAAGGGCATAAACTCAGTAAAGAGCAGTACTTAAACTAAACTTCTGCTGACATACTGTTCCTTTACATTTTACACTTCAGATAACTTCAACACATTATGACGGGTAAATACAAGCAGATTTTACAGTGCGTATGAACATAAAAAGTGCAGATTAAAAGCACCATCTTTTAGTCACATTTCAAAGTGAATTAAAAGTAACTTTCTTAACAGCAACCCTTCAGAACGTGTTGCATTCAATAATGTTGGAATTTTTTTGTAAGACCTTATCATTATTGGAAGAAGGTGTTTTTGTTGTTCTCGCCGGGCCTAAGTTCCAATCACTTTGATTCTGGGCCACTCAAGGGTTGCTTTTGGGCTGCTAATTGAATAGGGCTGCAATGGAGCATAAGGCTCTTCATTTTATGGATACACATAAATGCATAGATGCATATATTCATATATAAAATACACTTATACATATAAATACAAATATATACATCAAACAGTCAACATGAATCCATATAGTCAATCATGAATCCCTCCATCATGGCTCAAGAAAAAACCTTCTGTTAAGCAGCAGGAAATCTTGAATGTGGATCCCAGTCTCATGATGAACAAATCCACATGATGCTGTGTTGGGTGTGTGGGCGAAGAAAGGGAGGTAAGAGAAGTAAGTAATTTAGACGAAGCTGCCTCTGATCCCTCTGCTGTGTCCTCCTCAGAGGCCGTCCCTGGCACCATTCGCACAGCCGAGCACTTTGTGGGTTTCCTGAAGCGGTTCCTGGAGTATCTGAAGTCCCGCCTGAGAGTCCATCACGTCGTTCAGGAGAGCACCCCCCAGTTCCTCAAAGACATTTTTGATAAAGTCTGCATCGACCGCAAACCGCTCAGGTCAGCTTCAAACCACTCCAACCAGCTGAAGTCCAAACTTTATGATCAGGCTGAACGATTTTAGGAAAAGATTTATTTTTGATTTTTCTGGTGGATATTGTGATTTCAATTTGATTCACGACTTTCTTCAAATCAAGCTTCAGAGCAATGTTCACTGTGTTTATAGAAAAGACAACAGTACAGAAATCAGTGATCTATCCCATAACACATTATTCATCATCTAATATTTTTGTTTTCATTATTTAAGGGGTACTCGCATTTCTACTCCTGAACAGAGGCTTTGTGTTGTTGACCTGCTGAAAGCACTGTAAATGCAAACTGCTGCAAATTTGCAAAACAATTATAGTTGAAATAGTTAACCCAACAGATCCTGGGTCAGTCAAGAGTGCTGCAAAAGTTGGATTTAGAAGCCGTACTTTAACCACAGACAATCACCTGATAAATCACTTTTTCTCAGTTTTTAGTAATTGATACTTTATTGAATGTCTGAACAGTCACTGTCACATCTCAGTCTGCATCCACATGGTCTGTTTACATTTTCACTTGGCTTAGAAAAACAAAAAGGGTATTGATAATTCCCTTACAAGATAATGATAAGATGTCACTGATTCAGCTCACCTTATCTAATTGAGGCGAGGAGCTCTGACAGAAGAAACCAGACGTCTGTTTTTAAAAATCAACATGAACTAAAATCCGCTTTAATGATATTGACTCCTCATCGCCTTTGGAAATATATAAACAAACACACATAATGCTTATATCTTTAAAACATGGTTTGTCACCACATTCAATTATTTTTAAGTTTCTTTCTCCTGTATTTCTGTGTTTTTAGCAGCTTGTCCGTCTCATTTTCCCGCTCTGTCTTTCCAGGTTCTGTGCAGAGCGATTACAGTCGTTGCTTCGTACGCTGGAGATCGCCGACATCACAGACTTTTCCGCTGTTACCCTCATCTGTAACTTTGCCACTTTGGTCAGCACCTACAGCCAAGGTACAAGAGCAGCATTTTACAACACATCTCTGTTCAGGAAGATATATTAGATACATTATATTTTAAATTAAGGAGAAAAAGGTTGTTTTTTTTTCTCTATTCTCACTTATTGCCCACAATTTATGGCTTTAGTTTTTTGCGCATCTTAACAAAAAAAATGTTTCTCAGCTTAATTAAGCCCAAGAAGGTTTAACTTCCTAACTAAGAAATACAGTTGCAACAAATGATGTGTTAGTAAAATTGTGTTCTTTCCTCTTCATTTAGCAACACTTCAGGTTTTCTTTCTACCAATTATCCAATCCAGTAGCAGATATGCAGGTCAACCACCTGGTTGACTTGCCTGTCAGAGGTTATCCTGGGCATGAACGGATTATTTCATTTCTGCAACTTTTTTTTTGTTATTTCAGACATCTCAGAGAACAAATTAAGATATTTAGCAGTTGACCCAGTCTTCTCAGGAATCATATTTTATTATGTCAAATTGTTAGAGTCTGGAATTATGTGAAAAGATTTTTTTCCCTCTGTTTGCTCTTCCTGTTAGATTTCTGAGGATCTATACAGCAACAATTCACTTCTAATTTTTCTAGTTTTCAAACAATGTTATTCATGTACAGCAGCACCACCCAGTCATTACATGTTGGTGTTACAAATGCTAAAGAGCTGAATAAGGAAAAACAGACAAAGATGGGCTTTCAGAGTCTGAAATACAGACATATGGCAGCAAAACATCAACCGCACGGTTACAGTGCCAGTCAAAGGGTTACGTTGTGCATGCTGTGCTGATTTACATACATGTTTTATTTAGCTTTTTTAAAATTTATATCACAACTCAAAATACAGTCTTTTATTTAATATCAGTGTTTATTTCACAAAATTACGGGGCATTTTTATCTCATTTTTACGTCCATATTAACACTGCATAGCTAGTTGTAAGTAAGATCTAAGTGTGTCACATTTGACCCATGTGGATGTTATTTGATTATTTTTTACGAACATTTCAAGAAGTACACTTTGTATTAGCAATTTAGCAAAAAAAGTAAATAAACCAATAAAAACCCAGGTAGGAATGTTTAAAATGAGTGAAAACTTAGTAATGACTTAACAAAGCCAGTTTGAGTTTGTATTTTTCAGCCCTAAAATGTGTTTAGTTCTTCAGTTTAACCCTGTTTCTGTATTTTAATGTCAGTGCATCTACTTTAATTAAAAAGTAACTTCCACCATATTTTGTTTTTAATATTCTATATTTGAGTGTGTTTTTAGAGCCCTTTTCTCTCTTTCTAAGTGGCTCGTTCTGTCCTTTACGTTGTTTAGACTCTTTTTTGTCTTTTCTTCTCCTGAATAATCTCTTTTTTTTGTCTTCTTCAGGTTTCACGATAATCATCGAGCCTTTTGAAGACAGAACTCCAACCATCGCCAACCCTGTGCTGCACTTCAGGTGAGTTTAACCTGAAAGTAAAGCCGTAGGTTTTTGTTAAATTATAATTTGATGTTTTTTAAAGGGAATACAAATATATGCATTTGAATCGAGTGGATGTTTGAGTCATTTTTGTTTGCATTGCTGTCAATAATTGATTAGACTCTTGTATAAAACATTTTTGTAATCAAGTTCTTGCAGGATTTCACTTTTTTACTTAGTTTTATTCTTTTGCCCAAGATATCTTTAAGTTTTAAGAAATCTTTATTAAATTCTTATTTGTTCAGTAAATCACATGTTAAAGATGATTCATAAATGAAGCTTGTATGACAGACATGAATCTGACCGATCCGTCCTGTCTCTCCTCCTCAGCTGCATGGATCCATCTATCGCCATCAAACCAGTTTTTCAGAGGTTCCAGTCCGTTATCATCACCTCCGGGGTAAGTTAGTCACCACTTTGTTTAGTTTAGACTCTCATGTCAGTCTTGTTGTTCACACCAGTTACCTTTTGGCTTCAGAGAGAGAAAGACGAGAGAGAGTTTTATTTCTAAACTCTCCACAGACTGTTTATAAAGTGATTAGATGTTTCAAAAGAATTAAAGTTTCTGCATTTTCCTTAAATGTTGTTTCATATAAGGTAGGGCTGAATAACTTCAGGAGAAGGTCTAATTGCAATTTTTATGACAGATATTGCAATTTAAATTCAATTCAGGATTTTCTTCAAATCTAGCTTTAGTGCAATATTCACTGTGTTGACAGTTTATACAACAGAAAGGAAATCAGTGATCCAAAGAAGAAGACATACTTTGACATACTCTTATGTTTTATTTCATCCAATTATGCACTTTTCTGCTTTTTATTTCACTTATTTCATTTTATCTTTTTTTTCCTCATGTAAAGCGCTTTGTATTACAAAGTCCTGTATGAAAAGTGCGATACAAATAAAGTTTAGTTGATTGATTGTGTTTTAGTTCCTTTTCATGTCTATTGTATATTTTGTATATATCCAAGACAATTTTGTACAATCTTCTGCCTACTTTTATACTTAATTTTATTCCTCTTGACCCTTATTTTTATTTTTATTCTAATTATATGTGGAATGTTTTTACACCACGTAAAGTTTCTTGTGTGTGCAGAAGTACTTGACAATAAACGCTGTTTCTGAATCTGATTCCAAATGAGTAAAGTTTAAAAAGAAACAAAGAAAATTCAGGATAAAATCAGGATTTAATCCTCTAGATAAGCTCTGTTCTGTGTTTAGATTTGGTTGAAGGAGTTTGTTTCTGGCTGAATTTAAATGTTTCTTTTTTTTATTGCTCTAATGAAATGTGATTCCTCTGTTTGGCCTCTTCAGACTCTCTCTCCGCTCGACGTCTATCCCAAAATCCTAGACTTCCGCCCGGTGACCATGGCCTCCTTCACCATGACGCTAGCTCGGACCTGCCTCTGTCCTCTGGTCCGTCACTACGCTAAAAAAAACAAATTTAACCTCATATGTAGACTTTTAAATAGACCACTGAGCTGTTGATAAATTGATTTTTAATTATTTGAATTTTCTTTCCTGTCTTCAGATTGTTGGCAGAGGAAACGATCAGGTGGCACTTAGCTCAAAGTTTGAGACCAGAGAAGACTTTGGTGAGTGCATTTGTTACTTCTTTATAAATAATGTGTCAAAATGAGAGTTTTTTCTTTTTCGTTGAGACGGTTTCTCATATTCTGGTGTAACAGGAACGATAGGTCCCTCTTTGTAATGACCAGATTCTACAGGAGGGAAAGTTGGAGGCTTTAGTTATTTTAATGCCTGAAGTGGTTCAGACACTAAAACTTGAAGTTTCTCTTCTCTTGTCAGAAATAAGATTTAGATTCCTGTACAAAAATATATAATTAATACCAGTTTTATTGATTGCACTGAATGTTCCTGCCTCGTTCACCGGCCCTCCTTATGTTTAACGTGTTCTGCCCCTTTTTTAGGCCTTCTGCTCCAAAACAACAAATATATACGTTGAAAAAATGATTTTATGCATTCCTGCACGTTTTCTATTCTTGTTCAAGTAAATGTCGTTTTGTCCTTAATCTGTTTGTTATTGTCCAGCTGTGATTCGAAACTATGGCAACCTTCTCCTGGAGATGTCTGCCATCGTTCCTGACGGTATCGTCGCCTTTTTCACGAGCTACGTCTACATGGAGAACATCGTGGCCTCTTGGTATGAACAGGTCAGTGTGTGGATGGACGCAGGTCATAATCCTGCCAAACTGAGACCTTAAAAGTGCATCCACATTTAGCTCGATGGCTAATGAGACAAGAAGAAGACAGACATAAACATGACATCCCCTAGTTAGCTGTTGGTGTTTGGCAATCATGTATCAGTCTTACAGTTCTACAGCAGGACCAGCCTGCTCCAAAGAAGTGAAGTTTCTCCATCTTAGGAAAGTGTGGCACGAGATCCCAACGAAAAAGAAAAAGTATACATATATTTAAAGAGTAAGAATTCTGTAGACGATCATGTTAAGAAAGTCTGGACACATGATTTGAACTGAGAGATTTGAGCTGAGTTCAATCAATCAATCTTTATTTGTCAATTCATTACAAGTGTTGCCTCAAGACACTTTACAACAGAGCAGCGGCACGGGCAGAGACATAGGACTGAAAATAAGAATTTATGATACTGTCAGACTCATGGATACCCAGATTATAAATCCATCTCCACCACATTTGTCTCTTTTGAGTATAAATATTTTTTAAAAAAAGCCTCCCGAGATGTAGCTGTACTGTGCTAAAGATAGATACTATGGATGTGTTTGGGTGTGAGACGGATTTGGATGTGTTGTTTTTCTACAGATGTAAGAGTAAACACCAGCTGCAGCTCTTGTGGTTAAAATTAAGCTTCACACCAAACAATGACATCAGTGGAGATGGATCAATTCTTGCCCTACATATGCTGGAAAAAGTCTTAAAAATAAGACACCAAAACTCATAAATCTTGGGACAAGAACAGAACATGTGTAATACAGTGGCAGGGGCCAGTTTACAGCAATCACATGTTGGGTTGAAATCTTTTTTAAACTTTGCTAATTTATCTTTGGACGAGTGTAAGTGGTGAACAATTTTAAGCTGAATGACAGTGTGTGGTAAACATATAGAAGAAGAATAGATCCGTTGTATGATCCTTTGCCAAACAGTTGGCATTTTTAGTGGTTTGATTTGAGGGTGCTTCCTTTTTAATCTTTTTTATTTTTTGTTTTTGAGATAGATACCAGCCCGTTAAAAGTCTGCGTCTGCCACAGTCAGGCTTTTAAGACCCTCACGGCTAAAATCTCCAGACCTTGTCTAATATTTTATACTCTAAATAAACATGTATTACAGCAGTCAAACTTCCTATAAGTGCTTCATTCTGTCTAAAAAGAGTGTAATAAACCAATTTTTGAAGGTTTTTTGTTCATGTTGGTCTTCAGGGGATCTTGGAGAACATCCAGAGAAACAAACTCATCTTCATCGAGACCCCAGATGCTGCAGAGACCAGCATGGCTCTGGAGAAATATCAGGAGGTAGAGATGAACCTGACATTTTATTTTATATCTTTTTTGTTATTATATAGGTTGGACATGTCTAAAGTTAAAATGTGTACCTTCCAGTATGATGAACGATGATTTGTTGTGTTAAATTGAGTAAGAAAATGTCTGTAATTAACTGTTGCATATCTCTGATTGTCTTTCCTCAGGCCTGTGAGAATGGCAGAGGAGCCATCCTGCTGTCTGTGGCCCGGGGAAAAGTTTCTGAGGGAATAGATTTTGGTATGTGATGACCGAGGTGCTGCAGGTCACAGACTTTATTACAGAGGATGGGAAACGTGGACAAAGACGAAACACAGAAGCAAGAAAAGACACAGAGAAAGACATACAACAGATTCTTTAATTTTTAAGAATATTAAACATTGCAAGCAGCACCAGGACTGGGTTTAAAAAATCAATTTAATCGATTTTAATTGATTTCCCTTTAAATGGCTCCTAATGGATCCATAAAATCCAAAGATTGATCTTCTAACTTGGCTAGTTTTTTCTGCCAGCAGTCAAACAAACATGGTGGTAGTGAGCAGCACTACAGGGGCATGGCTGGAAAGTTTTAAAGCTGATGTTTAGATGTATTTCAGATTTTACAAGCACAAAGGAAAAGACAAGTTGGACAAAAAGCAAGTAATATACAGAATATGCATTAATATTTTTTATTAATATATGATTAATGTAACTGCTTTGGGTTCAGTTCTTAATGTAAACACAATTTTTAATAATGTACCAGGACAAAAGGTCACTTTTTAAATTTACAGCTTTATTTTAACTGAGATATCCTAGACTGAATAAACATGGAATCAAATCGATTTGAGACCTTGTAATATCGAATTGAATCGATCCAGAAAATCTGAATTGATACCCAGCCCTAGACAGCACGGTGACAAGGCAGGTAGTGCACGTGCCTCACAGCATTAAGGTTGCTGGTTTGATCCCTGTGCCGGTCAGAGTTTACATGCTCTTCCTGCACATGTGTGAGTTCTCCCCGGGCAGCCCAGCTTCCTCCCACAGATCTAAAACATGCTCATTAGGTTAAGTAGTGACTCTAATTTGTTCTTCAGTACGAGTTCTGTTTCTGTTTTCTGCTATTTTATGTCTTTGTGTGTTTGACTGAGTGTGTGTTTTGAATGTGTGTGTGTGTGTGGGGGCGGGGGGGGGGGGTTATATTAAGATTTTATGCAATTTTCTACTTTTTATTTCATTTATTTTATTTTATTTCCCATTTAAAGCACTTTGTATTAAAAAGTCCAGCAACACTTTCTATGAAGCCCACATTTATAATGCATTATAACGGCATCCGTTATGCATTATAATGCATTTGTAATGTCTCATAACTACACTTATAATGCTTTATGATGCACTATATCAACAGTCATAAAACATTATGATATCACTTTTAATGAATTATAATGACTAGCTCTATCGTATGATGCATTATAAATGTGGGCTTCATAGAAAGTGTTACCAAAAGTCCTGTATGAAAAGTGCTTTACAACTAAAGTGATTGATTGATTGATTGAGTGTGAACGTGAATGGTTATCTTTCTCTCTATGTTGCCCTGTGATTGCTCGATGACCGGTCCAGGGTGAACCCCTCCTCTTACCAGCTTGGAAAGGCTTGAAATGGAGAAGCTGTATCGATGATGGATGGATGGATGAAAACACTGTTTTGATTATTTGTCCTGAAGTTAAACATCTCGTGTCTTTGTCTTCTGTCCAGTTCACCACTTCGGCCGAGCCGTCATCATGTTCGGAGTGCCTTACGTTTACACCCAGAGCCGCATCCTGAAGGTCAGAATAATCACAGCGTGTGTTTGACGTGTCTAAAATCAGCTTTTTAGTTCATCATGATTAGCATCAGTTTGGTTTCTGAGTATTTTGGTTTATGGTTATAAGACATTTTTACCTGCAGTTGATCTCAAAGTCATTTCTGATTAATGAAAGGAGTTCATATTTATCTGAAAGTAAACTGGTGTTGCCCACTCTATTAAAAAGCTCAAGGTCTCCAGTGGTGTTTGGATATTTTGACGACCATCCTTCTGACATATTTTTTTTCCTGTGATAATACAAAGACTTTAATTCGTTCGTAGTGATGATTTGATCCGTAATGATTGATGTGTTGGTTTCAGGCTCGTCTGGAGTACCTCAGGGATCAGTTTCAGATCAGAGAAAATGACTTCCTGACGTTTGATGCCATGCGTCACGCCGCTCAGTGTGTGGGCAGAGCCATCAGAGGAAAGACCGACTACGGCCTCATGATATTTGCCGACAAGGTTCGTGCTGAACCCTCTAAACTCTTCTGACATCTCACAGCTTCATCATCCTGTTCCTCTTATTATTATTTTACAGTATATCAGTGTTAAAATGGGTTGAGTTGATGGTTCAGGTGTTATCTGTCAGTATCTGATGCTCTCCTCACTTCCACAGCGTTACGCTCGAGCAGACAAACGTGGAAAACTTCCCCGCTGGATTCAGGAGCACATCAATGACGGCAGCCTGAACCTCACCGTGGACGAGACGGTCCAGCTCTCCAAACACTTCCTGAGGCAGATGGCTCAGCCGTTCAGACAGGTATGGTCCACGCACACTGAGCAGGCTATCTATCTATCTATCTATCTATCTATCTATCTGTCTATCTGTCTATCTATCTATCTATCTATCTATCTATCTATCTATCTATCTATCTATCTATCTATCTATCTATCTATCTATCTATCTATCTATCATCTATCATCTATCTATCTATCTATCTATTCATTCATGCTTGGTGATTTGTAAAGAATGAAGGAGTGAAGATATTTGTTGCAAACACTCAAACAGACACATCAGAAATGCTTTCTTCTCTTGAACAGACCTACAAACTTTTGTTTCTGTAAGTTGCCCCTGCAGTTTTTGGTCTGACCTTTGACCTCTTGTTCTCTGGTATGAGTTCACGTCACTCTGTCTTTTGTCCCTGAAGTTCTCAAAGGATATCAGGCTACCTGTAAATAGGGCAGACTCACTTTTGTGATCCCCATGTTTCCTGACCCGTCATGAATATCTCTCTGCCCTGCCCCCCCCCCCCCTGCAGGAGGACCAGTTGGGTCTGTCCCTGTTGACTCTGGAGCAGCTGGAGTCAGAGGAGATGCTGCAGAAGATCTCTCAGATGGCCCATCAGACCTGAAGGGGACGTGTTCTGCATGATGTCACCACCGCAGAAATGTCCTGGATTTGATTTGGAGCGGCTCGATGAACTAAAACAGGGACCTGATGTTTAAAGGTTTAAGTTATAGGTCAAGGAGCCAGTATCATGAGTCTAAGCTTAACAGCTCACTTCCTTCTGATGTGAAGCTCTCAGAATCTGTTGGCAGAAGTCAAAGATGTGATCACAGAGGAAACAGAGATGGCCAAACTTTAGCGTCATTGTACAAAGTGACGCTGAAACTTGCTGAAACATTTGTCTTTGCAGCACCGCAGTACTGTTTGACTCTGTCGACAACATTTTCATACACCATTGTGTTATTGTTCACCTCTATCGATTAAATTCTACATCTCTTATCAATTCTTGTGGATTTTCTGTACAGAAAAGAAGTCATCCTGCACAGTTTTTCAATAACATGAAACACATGTCACTTCTGATAAATGAATACCAAGCTGCAAAGACGAATGCTTTGTCAAGTTTCTCCTGCTTAAAATCAAAGAAACACAGATGCTGGATGTCGTGCAGTGAGCATCATGCTTGTGTAAAACTGAGCTGCACATATATATATATAAGGGCTGGGTTTAAAAAATCAATTTAATCGATTTTAATCGATTTTCCCTTTAAATGGTTCGTAATCGATCCATAAAATCCAAAAATCAATCTTTTAACTTGGGCAGTTTTTTTCTTCATTGGACATGCAGAGAAGCAGCCTGTGGTATCAACCCAGCTAGTATCACATGATCTGCATTTAGCGCTGCTTTCCACTGAACAAAATCTCGTGAGATGTTACTGCAAGTAATCAAACACGGCAGAAGCATAGAGCACTATATGGGCACCACCGACGAGTTTAAAGGCTGACGTATGGATGTATTTTGGATTTTACAAACACAAAGGAAAACAGGAGTTGGACAGAAAACAAGTAATATGCAGAATACGCATTAATGTATACAGTTAATATAAGATTAATGTAACTGCTTTGGGTTCATTTCTTAATGTAAAAACAATTTAAATAATGCACCAGGTCAAAAGTCACTTTTTAAGTTTACAGTATTATTTTAACTGAGATATCCCAGACTGAATAAATATCTTATTGTATTGTGAATCGAATCGATTTGAGACCTGGTAATATCGAATTGAATCGACCCAGAAAATCCGAATCGATACCCAGCCCTAATATATATCCTGTATATGCATTGCTGTTACATCTATAAGCAATAGTTCCATCTTAAAGTTTCCATCATATGACTCCTTGACCCTGAAAACCCACACCTAGCACTCAAATTCATGTTGATATCATTATAAGATAGACAGAAATTTATCAAAAACATTGATTTACTAATGGCCGTTATCTGGATCACCACCAAAATCAAATCATTTTTAAGTTGGGCCATTACCAACATCTCTGCCGACAAAAACACAACCTCTTTGGTGGAGGTAATAGCTCCCCCTCCTGTCCTCGATCACATCTTTAACTTCTTTGTTGTTGTTTGTGCTGACTGCCTCTGTTCAGAGTGTGATGTTCTTGATTACTGAGGCATGCAGTATTGAGCAGGAGGAAGTGATGAGGGAATCCTTAAGGATAAACATTTGTCATATCGGTTCTTCAAGCTCATTTTTATGATACCCATCCTTTACTTAGGCACTGAAATTTATGCAGGCCAACTTTTTTCTACACAGAAATTTCCTCTTATCTCCTGCGAATGCAAACATGTCAAAGAACGTAAGGCTCATCTGTAAACTCAGTATTATGTGCAGGAATAGCAACATGCAGGTTACGATATTTTAAGGGGATAAACCAACTTCTTTGGTTTTCATGTTTTGCCTCTTTCTCAAGTCTATGACAAGCAAACAGACTCCATTGTTTTGACTGTGTGCAGTAACAAGAAAGAGACAGACAGAGCTAGCTCACCGCTAATTAGCTTACCTCTAAGACAAGGAAGTGTTAGTCTGCCTCTGCCTACAGTCATCAGATAAACTCTTCGGCAACTCTAAACATTACTGTGTGCTTGTTGTGACTCGTTTTTTTCTACTGTGTTATGTTACATTATTTATTTTTTATTTTGTTGACATACAAGAGCGTTGTTTGTGAATGTGCCCTGCAGTTTAGCATTGTATGTATATTTTTTTGAAAATTGCATAAAGTGCGAATGTTAGTCTAAATACAGATAACGTAACATAATGCGTTAAAAAAATGAGTCACAACAAGCACACAGGATCGTTTAGAGTTGCTGAAGAGTTTATACAATGACTGTAGGCTGAGGCAGGCTAACACTACCCATTGACTCCCAGTCTTTGAGCTAAGCTAACTAGCAGTGGTTGAGATCTGCCCGTCTCTTCCTTTTTACTGCATGCACAGTGTAATGGTGTCTTATCTGCTTGTCATGGACTTGGAAATGAGGCAAGACACGAAAACAAAAAAAAATCTTTTATACCTTTAAAGTAAAACCAGTGAGAAAATAAACAAAATTATTAATTTCTCCATTTACTCCTTTGCACAAAGTCATAGGAGTTCTAGATCAGAGGCACAGTCGTCTTGTTTTGTTTTTTATCTTTTCAGGAGCCTAACAGTCTCACGAGTCTGTCAGATCCACTCGTATAGCTCTAACATTTTAAATTCTAAGTCAGTATGTGCTTTTCAGTATTTGAATATCGTTCTCAGATGATCTGAGACACGATTAATCTAATATTCTAAAATAAATGTGCTGTTAAAAAGCACATGCAAACGTATAATTAACTTCATAAACAAAGATAGCAAACATCAGATGTGATAGTTTTGAGGGTTTATGACCGTTTTGACAACAGTGTGTTGATGCTGCAGGTGTAACATGAGTCTATATCGTCTGTCATACAGGCAAAGCTACTGTGTCCTTCTGCTGCAGATGTACAAAGACGCCTTTTATACTGAACATGTGTGTCTGTTTATCAACCAGGAAGTTTAAATATAAATGTTTGTGTGAAGCTTCTCATGTCTGTTTTCTTTTTTTGTCCAAAAAGTGTCTAAAGTCCGTTCATTGTGCCATTTCATGCCGTGATATTTACTCATGACTGCTCGAACAGAGATAAGCATAGATGCTAACTGCTTCAGGTCGGTTTATGGAGGACATGCCGGGTCATATGCCACTAACATATGTCTTTTTGGTCATATGTTAAATTTTTAAAAAAGAAAATAGTAAAACAGATATGTTGGGGTGTGCCTATGCAGAAGTTTTTGTCACTTTTTAGCTAAAAACTTTGAGCATATTTCCCTTAGGGTTTTCTATTTCAGAGTCTGAAAAAAAATTCTCAAACGTGACTTTATTTGGAGTAGAACAGTCCAAAAAAACATGCTGTTGCAGACAGTTTGGTCATTTTTGGCTTTAAAATTGACTTATGAGCCTTTTTTTTCTCAGTTCAGGATTTGACAAAAACACTAAGGCTAACCTATGACATTTTTTTCCATTTTGAACTCCAAAAAAATATTCTCAAACATGACTTTGAGGGTGTAAAACGGGCCAAAAAACATGCTGGTGCAGATGGTTTGCTCATATTTTGCTTAAAAATGGATTCATACACCTTTTCCTCTGAGCTCAGGATTTGACAAAAACACTAAGGCTAATGTATGACTTTTTTTCCATTTCAGACTCCGAAAAAATATATGCCCAAACATGACTTTTTGGGTGTAAAACAGGTCGAAAAACACACTGGCGTGGACGGTTTGGTCATATTTGGCTTAAAAATGGACTTATTAGCAATTTTCTCTCAGCTCAGGATTTGTTAAAACATTAAGGCTAATGTATGACTTTTTTTCCATTTTAGACCCCCCCAAAAATATTCTCAAACATGACTTTTTTGGGTGTAAAACATGCCATAAAACATGCTAGTGCAGACAGTTTTGTCATATTTTGCTTAAAAATGGATTCATACACCTTTTTCTCTAGGCTCAGGATTTGACAAAAACACTAAGGCTAATGTATGACTTTTTTTCCATTTCAGACTCCAAAAAAATATATTCTAAAACATGACTTTTTGGGTGTAAAATAGGCTGAGAAACATGCTGGTACAGATGGTTTGGTCATATTTTGCATAAAAATGGACTTATTAGCCATTTTCTCTCAGCTCAGGATTTGACAAAACACTAAGGCTAATGTATGAGTTTTTTACCATTTCAGACTCCAAAAAAATATATTCTAAAACATGACTTTTTGGGTGTAAAATAGGCTGAGAAACATGCTGGTACAGATGGTTTGGTCATATTTTGCATAAAAATTGACTTATTAGCCATTTTCTCTCATCTCAGGATTTGACAAAAACACTAAGGCTAATGTATGACTTTTTTTTCAATTTGGACTGCGAAAAAAAATATGCTCAAACATGACTTTTTAGGTGTAAAACAGGTCGAAAAACATACTGGCGTGGACAGTTCGGTCATATTTGGCTTAAAAATGGACTTATTAGCCATTTTTTCTCAGTTCAGGATTTGATAAAACACTAAGGCTAATGAATGAGTTTTTTACAATTTCAGACCCCCCCAAAAATGTTCTCAAACATGACTTTTTGGGTGTAAAACATGCCATAAAACATGCTAGTGCAGATGGTTTGGTCATATTTGGCTTAAAAATGGATTCATACACCTTTTTCTCTCAGCTCAGGATTTGACAACAACATTAAGGCTAATGTATGACTTTTTTTCCGTTTCAGACTCCAAAAAAATATATTCTAAAACATGACTTTTTGGGTGTAAAATAGGCTGAGAAACATGCTGGTACAGACGGTTTGGTCATATTTTGCATAAAAATTGACTTATTAGCCATTTTTTCTCAGTTCAGGATTTGACAAAACACTAAGGCTAATGTATGACTTTTTTTTCAATTTGGACTGCGAAAAAAAATATGCTCAAACATGACTTTTTAGGTGTAAAACAGGTCGAAAAACACACTGGCGCGGACGGTTCGGTCATATTTGGCTTAAAAATGGACTTATTAGCCATTTTTTCTCAGTTCAGGATTTGATAAAACACTAAGGCTAATGAATGAGTTTTTTATAATTTCAGACCCCCCCAAAAATATTCTCAAACATGACTTTTTGGGTGTAAAACAGGTCGAAAAACACACTGGTGCAGATGGTTTGGTCATATTTGGCTTAAAAATGGATTCATACACCTTTTTCTCTCAGCTCAGGATTTGACAAAAACACTAAGGCTAATGTATGACTTTTTTTCCATTTCAGACTCCAAAAAAATATATTCTAAAACATGACTTTTTGGGTGTAAAATAGGCTGAGAAACATGCTGGTACAGATGGTTTGGTCATATTTTGCATAAAAATGGACTTATTAGCCATTTTCTCTCAGTTCAGGATTTGACAAAACACTAAGGTTAACATATGACTTTTTTTTCAATTTGGACTGCGAAAAAAAATATGCTCAAACATGACTTTTTAGGTGTAAAACAGGTCGAAAAACATACTGGCGTGGACCGTTTGGTCATATTTGGCTTAAAAATTGACTTATGAGCCTTTTGCTCTCAGCTCAGGACTTGACAAAAACACTAAGGCTAATGTATGACTTTTTTCCATTTCAGACTCCAAAAAAATATATTCTAAAACATGACTTTTTGGGTGTAAAACATGCCATAAAACATGCTAGTGCAGACAGTTTGGTCATATTTGGCTTAAAAATGGATTCATACACCTTTTTCTCTCAGCTCAGGATTTGATAAAACACTAAGGCTAATGTATGACTTTTTTTCCATTTCAGACTCCAAAAAAATATATTCTAAAACATGACTTTTTGGGTGTAAAATAGGCTGAGAAACATGCTGGTACAGACGGTTTGGTCATATTTTGCTTAAAAATGGACTTATGAGCCTTTTTCTCTCAGCTCAGGATTTGACAAAACACTAAGGCGAACATGTGTTTTTTTTTTCATTTTGGACTGCAAAAAAAAATATGCTCAAACATGACTTTTTAGGTGTAAAACAGGTCGAAAAAACATGCTGGTACAGACATGGTTTGGTCATATTTTGCTTAAAAATTGACTTATTAGCCTTTTTCTCTAAGCTCAGGATTTGACAAAACACTAAGGCTAATGTATGACTTTTTTTCCATTTCAGACCCCCCCAAAAATATATTCTAAAACATTACTTTTTGGGTGTAAAACATGCCATAAAACATGCTAGTGCAGATGATTTGGTCATATTTGGCTTAAAAATGGATTCATACACCTTTTTCTCTAAGCTCAGGATTTGACAAAAACACTAAGGCTAATGTATGACTTTTTTTTCATTTTGGACCGCAAGAAATATTCTCAAACATGACTTTTTGGGTGTAAAATAGGCTGAGAAACATGCTGGTACAGATGGTTTGGTCATATTTAGCTTAAAAACTGACTTATTAGCCATTTTTTCTCAGTTCAGGATTTGACAAAACACTAAGGCTAATGAATGAGTTTTTTTTCATTTTGGACTGCAAAAAAAAATATGCTCAAACATGACTTTTTAGGTGTAAAACAGGTCGAAAAACACACTGGTGTGGACTGTTTGGTCATATTTTGCTTAAAAATTGACTTATTAGCCTTTTTCTCTAAGCTCAGGATTTGACAAAAACACTAAGGCTAATGTATGACTTTTTTTCCATTTCAGACCCCCCCAAAAATATATTCTAAAACATGACTTTTTGGGTGTAAAACATGCCATAAAACATGCTAGTGCAGATGGTTTGGTCATATTTTGCTTAAAAATGGACTTATTAGCCATTTTTTCTCAGTTCAGGATTTGACAAAAACACTAAGGCTAATGAATGAGTTTTTTACAATTTCAGACCCCCCCAAAAATATTCTCAAACATGACTTTTTGGGTGTAAAACATGCCATAAAACATGCTAGTGCAGATGGTTTGGTCATATTTGGCTTAAAAATGGATTCATACACCTTTTTCTCTCAGCTCAGGATTTGACAAAAACACTAAGGCTAACATATGACTTTTTTTTCATTTTGGACTGCGAAAAAAAATATGCTCAAACATGACTTTTTAGGTGTAAAACAGGTCGAAAATCACACTGGCGCGGACGGTTTGGTCATATTTGGCTTAAAAATGGACTTATTAGCCATTTTCTCTCAGCTCAGGATTTGACAAAACACTAAGGCTAATGTATGACTTTTTTTCCATTTCAGACTCCAAAAAAATATATTCTAAAACATGACTTTTTGGGTTTAAAATAGGCTGAGAAACATGCGAGTGCAGATGGTTTGGTCATATTTTGCATAAAAATTGACTTATTAGCCATTTTTTCTCATCTCAGGATTTGACAAAACACTAAGGTTAACATATGACTTTTTTTTCAATTTGGACTGCGAAAAAAAATATGCTCAAACATGACTTTTTAGGTGTAAAACAGGTCGAAAAACATAGTGGCGCGGACGGTTTGGTCATATTTGGCTTAAAAATGGACTTATTAGCCATTTTTTCTTCAGTTCAGGATTTGATAAAACACTAAGGCTAATGAATGAGTTTTTTATAATTTCAGACCCCCCCAAAAATATTCTCAAACATGACTTTTTTGGTGTAAAACAGGTCGAAAAACACACTGGTGCAGATGGTTTGGTCATATTTGGCTTAAAAATGGATTCATACACCTTTTTCTCTCAGCTCAGGATTTGACAAAAACACTAAGGCTAATGTATGACTTTTTTTCCATTTCAGACTCCAAAAAAATATATTCTCAAACATGACTTTTTTGGGTGTAAAACATGCCATAAAACATGCTAGTGCGGACAGTTTGGTCATATTTGGCTTAAAAATGGATTCATACACCTTTTTCTCTCAGCTCAGGATTTGACAAAACACTAAGGTTAACATATGACTTTTTTTACCATTTCAGACCCCCCCCAAAAAAATATTCTCAAACATGACTTTTTAGGTGTAAAACAGGTTGAAAAACACACTGGCATGGAAGGTTTGGTCATATTTTGCTTAAAAATGGATTCATACACCTTTTTCTCTAGGCTCAGGATTTGACAAAACACTAAGGCTAATGTATGACTTTTTTTCCATTTCAGACTCCAAAAAAATAAATTCTAAAACATGACTTTTTGGGTGTAAAATAGGCTGAGAAACATGCGAGTGCAGATGGTTTGGTCATATTTTGCTTAAAAATGGACTTATGAGCCTTTTTCTCTCAGCTCAGGATTTGACAAAACACTAAGGCTAACATATGTTTTTTTTTTCCATTTTAAACCCCCCAAAAAATATATGCCCAAACATGACTTTTTGGGTGTAAAACAGGTCGAAAAACACACTGACGTGGACGGTTTGGTCATATTTTGCTTAAAAATTGACTTATTAGCCTTTTTCTCTCAGCTCAGGATTTGACAAAAACACTAAGGCTAATGTATGACTTTTTTCCATTTCAGACTCCAAAAAAATATATTCTCAAACATGACTTTTTGGGTGTAAAACTGGCTGAGAAACATGCTGGTACAGACAGTTTGGTCATATTTGGCTTAAAAATGGATTCATACACCTTTTTCTCTCAGCTCAGGATTTGACAAAAACACTAAGGCTAATGTATGACTTTTTTTCCATTTCAGACTCCAAAAAAATATATTCTAAAACATGACTTTTTGGGTGTAAAATAGGCTGAGAAACATGCTGGTACAGACGGTTTGGTCATATTTTGCTTAAAAATTGACTTATTAGCCTTTTTCTCTAAGCTCAGGATTTGACAAAACACTAAGGCTAATGTATGACTTTTTTTCCATTTCAGACCCCCCCAAAAATATATTCTAAAACGTTACTTTTTGGGTGTAAAACATGCCATAAAACATGCTAGTGCAGATGGTTTGGTCATATTTGGCTTAAAAATGGATTCATACACCTTTTTCTCTAAGCTCAGGATTTGACAAAAACACTAAGGCTAATGTATGACTTTTTTTTCATTTTGGACTGCAAAAAATATTCTCAAACATGACTTTTTGGGTGTAAAATAGGCTGAGAAACATGCTGGTACAGATGGTTTGGTCATATTTAGCTTAAAAACTGACTTATTAGCCATTTTTTCTCAGTTCAGGATTTGGCAAAACACTAAGGCTAATGAATGAGGTTTTTTTCATTTTGGACTGCAAAAAAAAATATGTTCAAACATGACTTTTTAGGTGTAAAACAGGTCGAAAAACACACTGGCGTGGACTGTTTGGTCATATTTTGCTTAAAAATTGACTTATTAGCCTTTTTCTCTAAGCTCAGGATTTGATAAAACACTAAGGTTAACATATGACTTTTTTTTCATTTTGGACTGCGAAAAAAAATATGCTCAAACATGACTTTTTAGGTGTAAAACAGGCTGAGAAAAAACACTGGCTGGTACAGACGGTTTGGTCATATTTGGCTTAAAAATGGACTTATTAGCCATTTTCTCTCAGCTCAGGATTTGACAAAACACTAAGGCTAATGTATGACTTTTTTTCCATTTCAGACTCCAAAAAAATATATTCTAAAACATGACTTTGTGGGTGTAAAATAGGCTGAGAAACATGCTGGTACAGATGGTTTGGTCATATTTTGCATAAAAATTGACTTATTAGCCTTTTTCTCTCAGCTCAGGATTTGACAAAAACACTAAGGCTAATGTATGACTTTTTTTTTTCAATTTGGACTGCGAAAAAAAATATGCTCAAACATGACTTTTTAGGTGTAAAACAGGTTGAAAAACATAGTGGCGCGGACGGTTTGGTCATATTTGGCTTAAAAATTGACTTATTAGCCATTTTTTCTCAGTTCAGGATTTGATAAAACACTAAGGCTAATGAATGAGTTTTTTACAATTTCAGACCCCCCCCAAAAATATTCTCAAACATGACTTTTTGGGTGTAAAACACGCCATAAAACATGCTAGTGCAGATGGTTTGGTCATATTTGGCTTAAAATTGGATTCATACACCTTTTTCTCTCAGCTCAGGATTTGACAACAACATTAAGGCTAATGTATGACTTTTTTTCCGTTTCAGACTCCAAAAAAATATATTCTAAAACATGACTTTTTGGGTGTAAAATAGGCTGAGAAACATGCTGGTACAGACGGTTTGGTCATATTTTGCATAAAAATTGACTTATTAGCCATTTTCTCTCATCTCAGGATTTGACAAAACACTAAGGCTAATGTATGACTTTTTTTTTTCAATTTGGACTGCGAAAAAAAATATGCTCAAACATGACTTTTTAGGTGTAAAATAGGCTGAGAAACATGCTGGTACAGACGGTTTGGTCATATTTTGCTTAAAAATGGACTTATTAGCCATTTTTTCTCAGCTCAGGATTTGATAAAACACTAAGGTTAATGTATGACTTTTTTTTTCCATTTTAGACCCCCCAAAAAATATATTCTAAAACATGACTTTTTGGGTGTAAAACAGGTCGAAAAACACACTGGTGCAGATGGTTTGGTCATATTTGGCTTAAAAATGGATTCATACACCTTTTTCTCTCAGCTCAGGATTTGACAAAAACACTAAGGCTAATGTATGACTTTTTTTCCATTTCAGACTCCAAAAAAATATATTCTAAAACATGACTTTTTGGGTGTAAAATAGGCTGAGAAACATGCTGGTACAGATGGTTTGGTCATATTTTGCATAAAAATTGACTTATTAGCCATTTTCTCTCAGTTCAGGATTTGACAAAACACTGAGGTTAACATATGACTTTTTTTTCAATTTGGACTGCGAAAAAAAATATGCTCAAACATGACTTTTTAGGTGTAAAACAGGTCGAAAAAAATACTGGCGTGGACGGTTCGGTCATATTTGGCTTAAAAATGGACTTATTAGCCATTTTTTCTCAGTTCAGGATTTGACAAAACACTAAGGCTAATGTATGACTTTTTTCCATTTCAGACTCCAAAAAAATATATTCTCAAACATGACTTTTTGGGTGTAAAACACGCCATAAAACATGCTAGTGCAGATGGTTTGGTCATATTTGGCTTAAAAATGGATTCATACACCTTTTTCTCTAGGCTCAGGATTTGACAAAAACACTAAGGCTAATGTATGACTTTTTTTCCATTTCAGACTCCAAAAAAATATATTCTAAAACATGACTTTTTGGGTGTAAAATAGGCTGAGAAACATGCTGGTACAGATTGTTTGGTCATATTTTGCATAAAAATGGACTTATTAGCCATTTTCTCTCAGCTCAGGATTTGACAAAAACACTAAGGCTAATGTATGACTTTTTTTCCATTTCAGACTCCAAAAAAATATATTCTAAAACATGACTTTGTGGGTGTAAAATAGGCTGAGAAACATGCTGGTACAGATGGTTTGGTCATATTTGCATAAAATTGACTTCATTACACCTTTTTCTCTCAGCTCAGGATTTGACAAAACACTGAGGTTAACATATGACTTTTTTTTTCCATTTCAGACTCCAAAAAAATAAATTCTAAAACATGACTTTTTGGGTGTAAAATAGGCTGAGAAACATGCTGGTACAGATGGTTTGGTCATATTTGCATAAAATTGATTATTAGCCTTTTCTCTCAGCTCAGGATTTGATAAAACACTAAGGCTAATGTATGACTTTTTTTCCATTTTAGACTGCAAAAAATATATTCTAAAACATGACTTTTTGGGTGTAAAATAGGCTGAGAAACATGCTGGTACAGACGGTTTGGTCATATTTTGCTTAAAAATGGACTTATGAGCCTTTTTCTCTCAGCTCAGGATTTGACAAAACACTAAGGCGAACATGTGTTTTTTTTTTCATTTTGGACTGCAAAAAAAAATATGCTCAAACATGACTTTTTAGGTGTAAAACAGGTCGAAAAACACACTGGCGTGGATGGTTTGGTCATATTTTGCTTAAAAATTGACTTATTAGCCTTTTTCTCTAAGCTCAGGATTTGACAAAACACTAAGGCTAATGTATGACTTTTTTTCCATTTCAGACCCCCCCAAAAATATATTCTAAAACATTACTTTTTGGGTGTAAAACATGCCATAAAACATGCTAGTGCAGATGATTTGGTCATATTTGGCTTAAAAATGGATTCATACACCTTTTTCTCTAAGCTCAGGATTTGACAAAAACACTAAGGCTAATGTATGACTTTTTTTTCATTTTGGACCGCAAGAAATATTCTCAAACATGACTTTTTGGGTGTAAAATAGGCTGAGAAACATGCTGGTACAGATGGTTTGGTCATATTTAGCTTAAAAACTGACTTATTAGCCATTTTTTCTCAGTTCAGGATTTGACAAAACACTAAGGCTAATGAATGAGTTTTTTTTCATTTTGGACTGCAAAAAAAAATATGCTCAAACATGACTTTTTAGGTGTAAAACATGCCATAAAACATGCTAGTGGACTGTTTGGTCATATTTTGCTTAAAAATTGACTTATTAGCCTTTTTCTCTAAGCTCAGGATTTGACAAAAACACTAAGGCTAATGTATGACTTTTTTTCCATTTCAGACCCCCCCAAAAATATATTCTAAAACATGACTTTTTGGGTGTAAAACATGCCATAAAACATGCTAGTGCAGATGGTTTGGTCATATTTGGCTTAAAAATGGACTTATTAGCCATTTTTTCTCAGTTCAGGATTTGACAAAACACTAAGGCTAATGAATGAGTTTTTTACAATTTCAGACCCCCCCAAAAATATTCTCAAACATGACTTTTTGGGTGTAAAACACGCCATAAAACATGCTAGTGCAGATGGTTTGGTCATATTTGGCTTAAAAATGGATTCATACACCTTTTTCTCTCAGCTCAGGATTTGACAAAAACACTAAGGTTAACATATGACTTTTTTTTCATTTTGGACTGCGAAAAAAAATATGCTCAAACATGACTTTTTAGGTGTAAAACAGGTCGAAAAACACACTGGCGCGGACGGTTTGGTCATATTTGGCTTAAAAATGGACTTATTAGCCATTTTCTCTCAGCTCAGGATTTGACAAAACACTAAGGCTAATGTATGACTTTTTTTCCATTTCAGACTCCAAAAAAATATATTCTAAAACATGACTTTTTGGGTTTAAAATAGGCTGAGAAACATGCTGGTTCAGATGGTTTGGTCATATTTTGCATAAAAATTGACTTATTAGCCATTTTTTCTCATCTCAGGATTTGACAAAACACTAAGGTTAACATATGACTTTTTTTTCAATTTGGACTGCGAAAAAAAATATGCTCAAACATGACTTTTTAGGTGTAAAACAGGTCGAAAAACATAGTGGCGCGGACGGTTTGGTCATATTTGGCTTAAAAATGGACTTATTAGCCATTTTTTCTTCAGTTCAGGATTTGATAAAACACTAAGGCTAATGAATGAGTTTTTTATAATTTCAGACCCCCCCAAAAATATTCTCAAACATGACTTTTTTGGTGTAAAACAGGTCGAAAAACACACTGGTGCAGATGGTTTGGTCATATTTGGCTTAAAAATGGATTCATACACCTTTTTCTCTCAGCTCAGATTTGATAAAACACGAAGGCTAATGTATGACTTTTTTTCCATTTCAAACTCCAAAAAAATATAGTCTAAAACATGACTTTTTGGGTGTAAAATAGGCTGAGAAACATGCTGGTACAGATGGTTTGGTCATATTTTGCATAAAAATTGACTTATTAGCCATTTTCTCTCAGCTCAGGATTTGACAAAACACTAAGGCTAATGTATGACTTTTTTTCCATTTTAGACCCCCCAAAAATATTCTCAAACATGACTTTTTTGGGTGTAAAACAGGCTGAGAAACATGCTGGTACAGACAGTTTGGTCATATTTGGCTTAAAAATGGATTCATACACCTTTTTCTCTCAGCTCAGGATTTGATAAAACACTAAGGCTAATGTATGACTTTTTTTCCATTTCAGACTCCAAAAAAATATATTCTAAAACATGACTTTTTGGGTGTAAAATAGGCTGAGAAACATGCTGGTACAGATGGTTTGGTCATATTTTGCATAAAAATTGACTTATTAGCCTTTATCTCTCAGCTCAGGATTTGATAAAAACACTAAGGCTAATGTATGACTTTTTTTTTCATTTTGGACTGCAAAAAAAAATATGCCCAAACATGACTTTTTAGGTGTAAAATAGGCTGAGAAACATGCTGGTACAGATGGTTTGGTCATATTTTGCTTAAAAATGGATTCATACACCTTTTACTCTCAGCTCAGGATTTGATAAAACACTAAGGCTAATGTATGACTTTTTTTTTCATTTTGGACTGCAAAAAAAAATATGCCCAAACATGACTTTTTAGGTGTAAAACAGGTCGAAAAACACTGGCGTGGACGGTTAGGTCATATTTGGCTTAAAAATGGACTTATTAGCCATTTTTACTCAGCTCAGGATTTGATAAAACACTAAGGCTAATGTATGACTTTTTTTCCATTTTAGACCCCCCAAAAATATGCTCAAACATGACTTTTTTGGGTGTAAAACATGCCATAAAACATGCTAGTGCAGACAGTTTGACAAAAAACACTAAGGTTAACATATGACTTTTTTTACCATTTCAGACTCCAAAAAAATATATTCTAAAACATGACTTTTTGGGTGTAAAATAGGCTGAGAAACATGCTGGTACATATGGTTTGGTCATATTTTGCATAAAAATTGACTTATTAGCCATTTTCTCTCAGCTCAGGATTTGACAAAACACTAAGGCTAATGTATGACTTTTTTTCCATTTTAGACCCCCCAAAAATATGCTCAAACATGACTTTTTTGGGTGTAAAACATGCCATAAAACATGCTAGTGCAGACAGTTTGACAAAAAACACTAAGGTTAACATATGACTTTTTTTACCATTTCAGACTCCAAAAAAATATATTCTAAAACATGACTTTTTGGGTGTAAAATAGGCTGAGAAACATGCTGGTACATATGGTTTGGTCATATTTTGCATAAAAATTGACTTATTATCCATTTTCTCTCAGCTCAGGATTTGACAAAACACGAAGGCAAACGTATGATTTTTTTTTTCATTTTGGACTGCGAAAAAAAATATGCTCAAACATGACTTTTTAGGTGTAATACAGGTCGAAAAACACACTGGCGTGGACGGTTTGGTCATATTTGGCTTAAAAATGGACTTATGAGCCATTTTTACTCAGCTCAGGATTTGATAAAACACTAAGGCTAATGTATGACTTTTTTTCCATTTTAGACCCCCCAAAAATATGCTCAAACATGACTTTTTTGGGTGTAAAACATGCCATAAAACATGCTAGTGCAGACAGTTTGACAAAACACTAAGGTTAACATATGACTTTTTTTACCATTTCAGACTCCAAAAAAATATATTCTAAAACATGACTTTTTGGGTGTAAAATAGGCTGAGAAACATGCTGGTGCAGATGGTTTGGTCATATTTTGCATAAAAATTGACTTATTAGCCATTTTCTCTCAGCTCAGGATTTGATAAAACACTAAGGCTAATGTATGACTTTTTTTCCATTTCAGACTCCAAAAAAATATAGTCTAAAACATGACTTTTTGGGTGTAAAATAGGCTGAGAAACATGCTGGTGCAGATGGTTTGGTCATATTTTGCATAAAAATTGACTTATTAGCCATTTTCTCTCAGCTCAGGATTTGACAAAACACGAAGGCTAATGTATGACTTTTTTTTCATTTTGGACTGCGAAAAAATATATTCTAAAACATGACATTTTAGGTGTAAAACAGGTCGAAAAACACACTGGCGTGGACGGGTTGGTCATATTTTGCTTAAAAATGGATTCATACACCTTTTTCTCAGCTCAGGATTTGATAAAACACTAAGGCTAATGTATGACTTTTTTTCCATTTCAGACTCCAAAAAAAAAAATTCTAAAACATGACTTTTTGGGTGTAAAATAGGCTGAGAAACATGCTGGTACAGATGGTTTGGTCATATTTTGCATAAAAATTGACTTATTAGCCATTTTCTCTCAGCTCAGGATTTGACAAAACACGAAGGCTAATGTATGACTTTTTTTCCATTTCAGACTCCAAAAAAATATATTCTAAAACATCACTTTTTGGGTGTAAAATAGGCTGAGAAACATGCTGGTACAGATGGTTTGGTCATATTTTGCTTAAAAATGGATTCATACACCTTTTTTTTTCAGCTCAGGATTTGACAAAACACTAAGGCTAATGTATGACTTTTTTTTCCATTTTAGACCCCCCAAAAAATATATTCTCAAACATGACTTTTTTGGGTGTAAAATAGGCTGAGAAACATGCTGGTACAGATGGTTTGGTCATATTTTGCTTAAAAATGGATTCATACACCTTTTTTTCTCAGCTCAGGATTTGATAAAACACTAAGGCTAATGTATGACTTTTTTTCCATTTCAGACTCCAAAAAAATATATTCTAAAACATGACTTTTTGGGTGTAAAATAGGCTGAGAAACATGCTGGTACAGATGGTTTGGTCATATTTTGCTTAAAAATGGATTCTTACACCTTTTTCTCTCAGCTCAGGATTTGATAAAACACTAAGGCTAATGTATGACTTTTTTTTCATTTTGGACTGCGAAAAAAAATATGCTCAAACATGACTTTTTGGGTGTAAAATAGGCTGAGAAACATGCTGGTACAGATGGTTTGGTCATATTTTGCTTAAAAATGGATTCATACACCTTTTTCTCTCAGCTCAGGATTTGATAAAACACTAAGGCTAATGTATGACTTTTTTTCCATTTCAGACTCCAAAAAAATATATTCTAAAACATGACTTTTTGGGTGTAAAATAGGCTGAGAAACATGCTGGTACATATGGTTTGGTCATATTTTGCATAAAAATTGACTTATTAGCCATTTTCTCTCAGCTCAGGATTTGACAAAACACTAAGGCTAATGTATGACTTTTTTTTCATTTTGGACTGCGAAAAAAAATATGCTCAAACATGACTGTTTAGGTGTAAAACAGGTCGAAAAACACACTGGCGTGGACAGTTTGGTCATATTTGGCTTAAAAATGGATTCATACACCTTTTTCTCTCAGCTCAGGATTTGATAAAACACTAAGGCTAATGTATGACTTTTTTTCCATTTCAGACTCCAAAAAAATATATTCTAAAACATGACTTTTTGGGTGTAAAATAGGCTGAGAAACATGCTGGTACAGATGGTTTGGTCATATTTTGCTTAAAAATGGATTCTTACACCTTTTTCTCTCAGCTCAGGATTTGATAAAACACTAAGGCTAATGTATGACTCTTTTTCCATTTCAGAATCCAAAAAAATATATGCTCAAACATGACTTTTTGGGTGTAAAATAGGCTGAGAAACATGCTGGTACAGATGGTTTGGTCATATTTTGCATAAAAATTGACTTATAAGCCATTTTCTCTCAGCTCAGGATTTGACAAATAACTAAGGCTAACATATGACTTTTTTTTCATTTTGGACTGTGAAAAAAAATATGCTCAAACATGACATTTTGGGTGTAAAATAGGCTGAGAAACATGCTGGTACAGATGGTTTGGTCATATTTTGCTTAAAAATGGATTCTTACACCTTTTTCTCTGGGCTCAGGATTTGATAAAACACTAAGGCTAATGTATGACTTTTTTTCCATTTCAGGCTCCAAAAAAATATATTCTAAAACATGACTTTTTTTGGGTGTAAAATAGGCTGAGAAACATGCGAGTGCAGATGGTTTGGTCATATTTGGCTTAAAAATTGACTTATGAGGCTTTGTCTTGTAGCTCAGGATTTGAAAAAAACACTCAGGCTAATATATGACTTTTTTTCCATTTCAGACTCCGACAAAAAAAATAGGCTCTAACATAATTTTGGGGCTGTAAAATAGGCCAAAAAAACATGCCGGTGGACTTTTTTCCATTTTGGACTCCAAAAAAATATTCTCAAACATGACTTTGTGTGTAAAACACTGCAAAAAACATGCTGGTGCAGATGGTTTGGTCATATTTTGCTTAAAAATGGACTTATGAGCCTCTTTCTCAGCTCAGGATTTGATAAAAACACTAAGACTAACATACGACTTTTTTACCATTTTGAACTCAAGAAAAAATGCTCAAACATGACTGTTTGGGTGTAAAACAGGCTGAAAAACATGATGGTGCAGATGGTTTGATCATATTTAGCTTAAAAATGGATTTATGAGCCTTTTCCTCACAGGTCTTCGAAAATTCGATATGCTACAAAATAACTTTTTAGTCAGTTCTGGACCCAAAAACATATGCTAATAAATGACTTTTTGGGTGTAAAACAGTCCGAGAAACATGCTAGTGGAGACGGTCTGGTCATATTTATTCTTTACTCACAAACATTTTCTTTTTCAGGTCAGATCTTTGAAAATGACCACATGCCAACATCTGACTTGTTTATCAGCTCTGGGCCTAAAAAATGAATAATGAGCATTTTTCCCTCGGATCAGAATTTTGTGTTTCACGTGAGCAAACAAAGAAGAAACATTCCAAGCAATGACAGCATCCAGAAAGCTGAACAGTCATTATTTAACATGTACCAACATTTTCATTTACACAATAAAACAGTACAAATTCAAACATCTCATAGTAATTTATTTCAGCATCATTTCTCAAATATAAAATACAACAATTCAAATTTAGCAAAATAAACAAAGCATCAGAGGAAACACATTTCCTACATGTTTTCGTACCACTGTGTGTAACATTCGTACAGTAGCTAAAATAGTGCGATTTGAGCCCTTAAAGCAAACAGTGAGGTTCTTCTACCACAGTAAATGTACAATCAGTAGTTCTTTATATGAGAGACCGCAGCAGTCTGGAGTTGACGAGTGTTTGTAAACCATAATAAACCAAAACACAGTTTGAATGTACCCAAAGTCAGCATCTTACTTAAGATGTTTGTCCATGAAGGTTTGGAATCATGATTTTAAGATTTCAAAGGTTCAAGTACTTGTTCCTAAAGCAAAGTAAAAAGAGCATTGATAAAAGCATCCTAACGTCCTCAAAAGTCATTTTGTTGAAGATTTTTAGGCATTTCTGTGAACAAGCGTTGTTGTAAAGTTCCTACACAGACACACTGAAGCAGACTATCCGTACGTCTTCAGCTAACTTTAATCCTATTTAGCAGAAAACACACCAAAACGTGGAGGCGCTCCAACCGTCATGGTTTGAGCCTCCTCCTCGAGTCTAAATTACTGTATGTGATCATTAAAATTCCTGTTTTTACTGCGTGATTCTCCAAACTTCACTAGTGCATCGATCCAAATACTGAGTTTATGTTCATATCTGTGCACTTTTTCAACAAGTCACTGGTGCATCACATAGGGAGGTAACAACACCCCAAATACAATCAAAAATCAACACAAATACAATTTTATCTTTTTTAAGACATTTACGCTGCAGTTCTCTTTTCCAAGCAGCAAAAGCAGTTTAATTTTAAAAAGGTCTTTCTGTAAAATAGTATTACTCACTTTAAAAATAAATAGTTCTGTAGCAGCACTCCAGCAAATTTAAAATGTATGATTTATTTTAATTGAAAATGAGGATGATTTACATTGTAGTCTTTATTTATATAAAGGTGGTGAATCTTAAATAAATTGAGCAATTAAATTAAATAAACGACACCATGTTAATGCCAAGCCTGCTGAAGTCTCAAGTTAAATGAGTTTGTCTTTTTAACTCATCATAATGTTTCCTCCTGATTTTTTTTATTGTATTAGACTGAAAAAAGACTGAAAAAAATCTAGAAGCAGCTGTAACTATTTAAATTTTATTTATTTGTTTGTTTAGGTAACTGCTCCTTTAACTTCTATTTAAAAGTGCAGTGTGTAGAAATTGGCATTTTAGTGACATCTAGTGTTCAGATATTGGAATGAGCCCGTCTGTTTCTAAAACATCACATCACAAAGCGACGAGGCTTATTCACAAATTGTGTTTCGCTCTTTTTGTCCCCATAACTCACCCGTAGACAACATGGCGGATTGTTATGTCAGCCTCCACAGAGAGGAGACCCGCGGTACATAGATATAAAAATGTTTTTATAACTTAATAAAAAGAAAACCACAGTTTTATGGTGATGATTATACACCTATTTCAACAGACTTTACATAGAAATAGAAATATTTTATCCTGTATTCACCGTTTCTGTTCTGCGAAATGCTGCCATCTTCTTCACACTACACTTTTAAACTTTTGTAGGTGGTTTAGTTTTTGCTTTTGCTACGATAACTCGGAAAGTTTTGAACAGATTTTGCTAAAATCTTCAGGAAATGATGCTCATGGACCCGAATGTGAATCCAGGAATGTTTTGAAGGATTTCTTGAGTTTGGGCTCTTGTCCACATGGTCGCTGATAACTTGGCAAAGAGTGTCAGACGTGCCTTGGCGGAGGGTTTTGCTCTTTAAGAAGTTCTGGTTTAACATTTGAAGACCAACAGACACTTTTGCTTTGATAGAGTGGTGCAGGAATGAGTCCAAAAACATGAGTTAGCATTTAGCACTTCCTGTTTCCCAACCCTCCAGAGTAAATGGGTTTGAAAATACTGTTGTCTGACAAATGTCTGAAAAAAGATCTGATGTTGCCTGTTTTTACATTTTAACGTGTTCCTGTGCACGTAAAACAACATTTGCTAACCAAATGCTAACAAGTACTACAGAAATGGCAGAGGACCCAACGGCAAACATTTCTAATTGTTTTTCATAATCATAAGGGGTTAGTGAAAAATCGATTCACATAAGTATCAAGATTCTTTGACGATTTTTAAATCGATTTTTTTTGGTACAAAAATCATTTTCTTCCAAATTTAAATGCTTAATTTCAGTCTGTGTTAATAAGCCACTTTTAAATGCAGTCCAGGCTTTTGAGGAGAGAGTATAAACAGCTGGTTAAAATATATTGCTGAATTCACCCTCACACCATCACAGCATGGTGTGGATTTGCTGTTCATCATGAGACTGGGATCCACATTCAAGATTTCCTGCTGCTTAACAGAAGGTTTTTTCTTGAGCCATGATGGAGGGATTCATGATTGGCTATATGGATTCATGTTGGTGTTGGATGGATATATTTGTATATATATGTATATGTGTATTTTTATATGTCCTAAAAACAAACTCACATGTGAGGTGTATTTTCCTGATATAGTCTGTAGGCATCATCGCTGTTCATCTTTTTCGCTGGTGCTTAAAAAAGCTAACTAAAGACTGCAGAAATCGCAATATCGTAGAATCGCAATTTAAACCGAAATGGCACCTAAAAAAATCGTAAAAATCATATCAGTAGAAAAGTGTATCGTCCCAGCCCTAATAATCGTTTATTTATAAACCATTGCCAAAATCATGAGGACAAACTTGATCAGGTTGTTTGACAGAGAGAAAACTCTCAAAGAAGTGGACACAACATCATTTATACATTTGAAAAGTTGAAGTTGTCGCCATGTTGTAGTTCCTTACACCTTCACTGATCATGTTTAAGCTTAAGAAATCATGAAAAGTTGGTTTATTTGTAATCAAAGATCAGAACACGTAAGTTTTAGTAAAATATCCTGCATGCTTTGAATGTGCATGCTGTCAAGGGAATTAGCGCGATGCTAACTTTGTCTACAAAACTGCGTCACCCCTGCACCACTCGATCATTTTGCCACTTGTTAACTGTTTGTGTGGGACGTCCTGTTGCTTGATGTTTTTTAATTTGCAGCTTCCTTTAGTGTCTTAATCCTTCACGTCGAGGCGTTGACTTAGAGTCTGAATGTTTGAGTAAAAATCCAAACCAGTAAAAAGTCTGAACAACATAAAGTCAGGCATAAAAATATGTAGAAGTTTAAGGTGTGATTAAAAACATGAACAGATGATGTGCAGCAATATTTCAGGATCTTTTGGGTCAGATATGCATTCATGCTGTCGTTCATAACAGTGACGATGATAAAGTTTAATGAATAAAAGTTGGTCCTTGTTTTCTGAAATAGTCTTTTTTATCGTAACAAAATGGAAATACAAGACTGATCTGCAATTTTTAAAGGCAAAATATATTTTAAATATATTTTCAACAGTATAACATGTTTTTTTTTTCTAAAAATGTTCCTCTAAAACAAAGTGTAACAATAACTTATTTAAAATTTATTAAATTTTCAATCACAGTAGAAATAATTTTGTGCCAACGAAACTTAAAAAAGGTTTAAAATAAAGGGAATGGATTTTCTGAGATCCAAACACAACTGTGAATCTTTGCATACATATGTAAGGATGTCAATATATTATTCTTTTACAAACTTTTGTAGTAAGTAGTCTTTTTTCCAAAATATAGTTCTGTTAAACCTGTTCCCGCTGTTATTTTGGGCATCTTAACAGCTCAAGTAAACAAATATATTTTTATTTAAATTGTTTTCTCTCTTTATCTAAATATTATATAAAATAGAAATGTGTTTGATTTTGCGTTTTGAGATGGAAGGATCAATATTCAGTTTCAAGTAAAAAGGAGTAAATTTTGATAGTGCAGCACTGAAGAGTCTGAAAACTCCTGAAGAGAAAAGAAGATTTAAAAAAGTCTCTTTTTAAAGTTTGGGTAATTTGAGACCTTTAAAGTTTTCAAAGTGTCCTGTGGTGCGTTACAGGTTTTCCTTTCTACTCAATGTCACTTAAAAAAAGGAATCATCTTTCATGGAGGACCTGTGCAGCCCTCCTGTGATCGTCTTTCCTGTGATGTCGCGGTTTGTCCTGCGGCCGTGTGATTGTGTGTTAGCTGGTCCCTCCGAGCGAGCCTCTCCTCGTCAGGTTCTGTGTGCTGGAGCTCAGGCCGTGAACGTCCGTCAAATATCCGGACTGAGGGACAAACAGACACAATCAGCATGTCAAATAATCCTGTGATTGATGGGCCAGAACACAAATCAACATTTACATAATTTAATGTCCAGAAACAAACAATATTAAGGAATTATTTCAGATAGAATATCAAATCTGTCCTGTGACTGTTTTCTTCTGATGAGTCAGAAGTGAGGTTCAGACATTAGTCTTTAGCTTTTCTTTTGTGAAAGGTCAGTTTTACTCTTGTTGTTATTGATGTACAAAAGTTATCAAGATCAACAGTAACCAGCTGCAGCGCTGGCCCCCTGCTGCAGATGGTCACAAAAACAAGTGTAGAAACTTTAGATAATGCCCCACCTACAGTGGTCCATCAAACATCTCAGATTAGCCCAGAAAACCAACAAAATCAGATTTTTAACCTCATTGTTACCTCAAAGAGGTTATGTTTTCGGGAGAGTTTGTTTGTCTGTCTGTGAACAAAATAACTCAAAAAGTTATGGATGGATTTGATGAAATTTTCAGGAAATGTTCAGCATGGGGAAGGGAAAAGGGGAAAAGGAAGAAGTGATTCAATTTTGGTGTTGATCTAGATCACCGTCTGGATCCAGGAATTGTTCAAAGGATTCTTTATCATTGGGAGATAGGGAACTGTGCTGCTTGGCGGAGGTCTGCGCTCTCTGATACCCCTTTTCCACCAAGCTGGTTCCAGGGCTGGTTCGGAGCTAGAGCCAGACTTAGCACCCGTTCTTTGGTTTTCCACAGACTAAGCACCGGTTGCTGGCTCTCAAAACTGGTGCTTAGCAAGCACCAACTCTTTGCTGGGCCAGCAGAAAGAACCAGGTTACGTCGGGGGCTACGCGCTTACGTCAGGGGGTGGGGGCGGGATTAGCAGAGTAAAAACACGGAAGAGGGGCATTTTTAAAAAGACGAGGTTGGAGTAAGCAAAAAACAGATTGAAAAGAATATATATATATATATAAAGAATATATAAAGAAAGAATATAGGGACCAGAAGACCGAGCTGAGCCGTAGTGGCAATGGTCGGCCACGTTTTAACAGCCCGCATTACAAAATGCTCGATGCTGTTCTCGGGGACCGACCGGCGTGCAGCGCTACCAGGGGATTGAATTCGGCCACAGCCATGCTGGAGTCTATGCAGGAGGACACAACCATGGAGCAAACCTCCACAGAGCCTGGTAAGTTTATTGTTTTGTTTATTGTTGTTCGCTAGTTGTTGTGTGAAACTGGTGTGACGCATACAGACGTATACATTGACGTGCTGACGTAGCTCTCTGGCCAGCACCCGTTTGTGGAAAAGCAAACGGTTCTTAACCGGTTCGCACTTGAACCAACTGAGAACCGGCTCTAGCACCAGCACGAGCACCAGCCCTGGAACCAGCTTGGTGGAAAAGGGGTATGAGTGCTTTTTTAGTTTCATTTATTACCTCCACCAGGAGGCTATGTTGTTGCCGACATCTGTTTGTTTTTTTGTTAAGTTTGTTGGTGTGTCTGTTTGTTTGTTTCTCTGTTGGCAAGATAACTCAAAAAGTCTTGGACGGATTTCGATGGCATTTTCAGGAAATGTTCTGATCGGGACAAGGAACAAATGATTAGATTTTAGGAGAGATCCAGATCACCGTCTGGATCCGCCATGACAAAAAATGCCCTTTTCATGAATAACTACCAAACTAAAATAGATATCATTATGAATCCAATTGCTAATGGTTTGTTTTCATGGTCAAGGAATCTAAATATTTAGATGAAATAAGGGTAGGACTAATATTTATGGTAAAAATCACAATATGGGTGAGGACTGTGGTGCTGGCGGAGGTCTGAGCTCTCTACGTATTTTTCCAGTGTTTAACTTTTAGCAGCCAGGAGCCAGTGCTATGAGAGGGCAGTGAAGTGAGGACCCAGTCTCCCCGCCCTTCATCATGATACCACAATTATAAACCAGCACAGAAATGGTACATTCAACACTTGTTTCAAAACATGAAAAATAATTTGGATGAATGTAAATCCCCCTTGAAAAAAAGATTTTCTTTTCTCATCAACGACCTGCAGAGCAAACGAAGCAGCTCCAGGAGACATAACTTAACTAAACCATTATTTCTGCTTTGTTTTGTAAAAGACATGTTTGATATCAAATCTTGTTTAAAATGTCCTTTTTCTCTAATTGCTGTTACTCGGGGCTGTTGTTATAATCATTTTTTGAGTTTACGTATATAAAAAAAAAGTACAAGAAGATGATGGACCAAAAATCAAATAAAAAAAAAATTGTCTCTGTAGTTTCAGTTTAAAACCCTGATTCTTGATCTGCTTTGTAAGCTTCAATGTTGTACAATAGATAATTTATCTCTGGTCACTCTCTGGGTCGTGGAGGATGGAGCCTATCCCAGCGGACATTGAACTGATGGCCAGCCAATCGCAGGGCCACCCAGAGAGACAGATGACTGCTCACACTTGGGTCCGTACCTAAGATCAATTTAGAGTCACAAATCAACCTAATAAGAATGTTTTTATGTCTGTTGAAGGGAGCTGGAGCTGTTAATTTGAACATATTATTTGGAAACATAAGTTTATGTTATTTTTGTTGTTGTGTTATTTTTCCATTTTAAACATGTATAGAAAAAGTTTACAAGTCAGTCATTATGTCTTGACTTGATGTATGACATGATTTGTGTCATGCCCCTGCATTTAAATGTTTGACAGGTCCAGAAATACGACAAAAATAAAGCAGCAGTATCACAAAGTAAAAATGAAAGTGTTTTTTCTACCCTCATCATAGGGCTGGGCAATTTTCGATCGATTAAATCAATTAATTCAAATTATTTTCTGAAGAAGATTTTAGAAAGTACAAATCAAGATTTTTTTTCTTGCCTCAGCCCAACTGTAAGTTATAGAGTGTTTAAAATTCATGTTCATGTTTCCCTGTCAGGTCTTGCACACTTTTATAGGCTTGTATTTGTTTTAGACAAACCTGTCTATGTCTGAACTACTTAAAGGTGCTATGAGGAGAATTTACTTCTGGCGACATAAAGACTTTGCTACCCATGAGCACGCGCGGCGACTGTCGTAAAGACGTGACCCAAGCTAAAGCGTGTGTTTGTTGTGATGCTAATGAATGCAGCTCGGACCTTCCTCAGAACTCTGCATTGCTTCACAACTTCTTTTTTCAACAATTTACAGGATGCAAAGCGACGAGGTAATGTATCTCTTTCTAGTTAAGTAGCGGTAGTTTTTGATGTGTGACAACAAGCTATTTATGGAAAACTTAGTATCATAGTTTTGTAGCTGGCTATATAGCCCTACTTACGGCCCGGTGCTCTAAGACGTGTCCGAATAATATTAATTTGCTCTAATTTTAATTGTCTTGTTCCCTAAGTTGAGTATCCAGGCCAGTCCAGCCCTGTCTGACCCAACCACGAAGCTAAGGAATAGCATTTATAGATAACCTATTTTGATGCTATAAAACTCATCTTAAAGTGTGTATTTCAATCAGGTAATTCTCTTTGGTTTGGGAAAATATTTTGACATCATAAAAGAAAAACTTAATTTATGTCATTTTCATGTCACTGGGAGGTTTTGTTTTTGTTTGTTTGGTTGATTTTTTTTTTGAGAAGGAAAAGAAATCACTTAAAATTGTAAATCAAGTGTTGTGGAAAAAAAACAGGGATCTTTTTTTTAGGTCATATCGCCCAGCCCTACGTCATCACCATGACCCAAAACAGTGTTTTTTAACTGGTCTGACTTCAGGATCCACCATCACCTTTAATTTCAAGCAGCCGCCCAAACTGAAGTTGATTTTCAGCTTCTCTAATTTATTTTAAAAACATAAGCTGCACTTTGAAGCTGGAAAAGCACAGAATCTCACAGTATGCCAACACAACAAAAGTTCATTGAGAAACCAAAATGACCTGCATGTGGCCATGAAGAGAGAGAAATGTTCCCTTTGACTCTCAATAAGCTGCAATTAAACTGGAACAAAATTATGTAAATCTAACAGCAGCTGTGATAATCCTGTCAGTTCATACATACTGAACAGCCCTGCATTAAATATACTCAAGTGTTAGCACTACATTATTATAACAGATTCCACGGTGCTTTAATGGACAGACATGAAATAAAAAGTCCAACGACTGAGAATTTGTCTAAAAATATTTTAAATATGTAGCTTAAGCTGATTACCCACTTATATAACAAACACGTGTCAATTAGCATTACAGGGAATTATCAACACCTATTGTAAAGGAGTGTGAAAGCATCGCTCCACTGCATCAAAAATGACCCTCAAAATAAAGGCATGGGATTTTTTCCAAACTATTTTTTTCCCAGGTAAGGTTTGTGACCCAGTTTTGGGTCACGACCCACCAGTTGAGCATCACTGATCTAAAACAGAAAACAGATTGAGCTCACCTGGACTCCATCCTGATTCTCTCTGGCTCCAACGTTCAGCACGTTCAAAGAGTTCGCCCTCTTCATCCTGTTTGAGGTCAGAGGAACAGCACGATGAATCAGTTTAACACAAACTGCTAAAACAGACTGTGGCAGACACGGCAGTGCTCGAAAAGTTCTGATTTCTATATTTTCAGATGTTTTATTCAAACATTAAATCAAAATTATTCATCACTGCAACAAAGTCCAACAGTAAAGCTTTAAAACGACATTTGTGTTTGCTGAATTATTCTTATTTATTATTATTATTATTATCATTATCATTATTATTCAGTGAGGAGCTTTCATGACCTACTTCTTTCTCTACAGATTAAACGATTCTAAACATTTTAAGTTAATGCAGCAGAAGCCGTGTCATTACCCAGCATTCCTTGGGGTGGTTTCCTCCACTCCGACTCCCCTCAGCTTTCGCACCAGCTTCTCGCTGCTCCTGCGTATCGATTCTCTGAGTTTGGTGAAGGAGCCGCTGCGCTTCAGGTTACTGAGTCCATCCTGTCCCGAGCCGCCGTCCTCAGCTCCAGACCAGCTGGGACGACCATCGCCTGAGAAAAAACAAACGAAAGATCTTTACTGTGATCCTGTGAGGGTTTGGGTTATCACCACGACACTGTTTCACTAAAAAATGTTTAATCCTTTTGTTACCATCATTAGAGTTCCTCCTTGTATTTTTGTTAATTTGAGCTGCTTACATACTTTCTTCTTGTCTTTTTTTAAGACTTTGCAAATGTTTTCGTGTATATTTAAAAACACAAGACCCAAAGGGGGTGGGGGTGTTGTCATTCTCTTCTCTAATCTCTTTGCAGTGTGTTTTTTTGACAATCAAATCGATTAATGTATTATCTCAGACTTATTTTGTTGGATGATGCAGCCCTGTAAATGCTGTCAAAATAAATAAAAACTTGGTCAAAAAACAACAACAAAAAAACAGGTGAGGAAAATCAATCAATCAAACTTTGTTTATAAAGCACTTTTCATACATGAAATGTAGCACAAAGTGCTGAACATTCATGTACACAAGCAGATAAGAGTCAGGGGGAAAAAATAATAAATAAAATACTACAATTAAATATAATAAAATAATAAAAACACGAAACCCCACCCAGCCCACATTTTACACAGCCACTCACACAGGGACACGAGTCAGGACTATTCAACAACAAAAGACTAAGGAAACGCTATCTTAATCCTCAGTCCTCACCCATATTGTGATTTTCACCATAAATATTAGTCCTGCCTTTATTTAATCTAAATATTTAGATTCCTTGACCATGAAAACATAACATTAGCAACTGGACTCATAATGAAATCTATTTTAGTTCAGTAGTTATTCACGGATTTCACACTTTTCGTCATGGTGGTTTATGCTGAGCCTGATCACTCCCAAAATCTAATCATTTGTTCCTTGTCCCAATCCGGACATTTCCTGAAAATTTCAGTGAAATCGGTCCATAACTTTTTGAGTTGTGTTGCTAACAGAGAACCAAACAAACAGACGCCAGCAATAACATAACCTCCCTGGCGAAGGTGATTAAAAAGAGGGAACACAGGCGCTAAGGCTAAATGGATGAAACTATGATAGGACATATCAAAGGTAATAAAGTGCTACAAGTTGACAATACATAAACAAATAAATGATAAAACTGTTAAAACCCAACACTAAAAGGAATTAAGTAAAATGTGGTTAAACATAAAACAGTAACTCTGAACCTTAAATAGAGTAAAACACATATAATGCATATTAAGGGAGTAAAATGAAATTCAGCTAAAAGCCAGATTAAAATGGTTGGTGTTGAGGTTGATTTTAAAAATATGAACAGTGGGGTGCTGGTTTGGTAGAGTGGTTATCAACCATGCACGTCCCACATACATACTTCTGCAGGTCTGGGTTCGAATCCCACCTGTGACCAGTTTGCAGAGTGTCTTCCCCTACTCTCTCTCCCCCTTTCACAAGCCTATCCACTGTCTCTCTCCTATCAATAAAGGCACAAAATGCCCAAAATTATGTTAAAAAAAAATATGAACAGTAGGTGCTGCTCTCAGTTCTTCAGATAGACTGATCCATAGACATGGGCCGTAATATATGAGGAACTGCACATTTTTAGTGACAAAGTTCTTTAATCCCACAGTTTGTGATTTAATAAAACAACAGTGTGTGTGTTTACCTTCTACGGATCCAAACTCTTTTTCGTGTGCTCTGGTCAGGATCTCTTTGTACAGAGCTTCAGCCTGTCTGTACTTCCCCTGCTTCAGGTAACACGAAGCCTGAGAACCAACAGGAACAGAAACAATCAGTGAAAAGGGAAGAGGCTCTTTTGTCTCAGTTCATTGTTTTGCTTTCTTTTGACTTAATTTTGATTTACAAGCTCCAAATAAAGACATCAATCAATCATTTTTCACAGCTCTATCGGTCACTTTGGCTCTTTTATACACTTATGTGAGAGAGACTAAGGGCATTTTCACATTAGGGCCAATTGTTTCGAACCGTACTGTGGCGCAGTTCGCCCCCCTCCCCCTCCCCCTCCGGCTTGCATTCACACTTGCAACATCAAACCGTGCCCAGGCCCACTTGTGTATTTACTCAGTTTGAAACAGCAGGGGGCGATATGCATGTAACTGGTTACCAAGCCTGCTACGGAGGAGAACGAAGAAGAGGCTACCATGGCAACCATTTCCTACACCAAACAACCAATGTTTACGCTTCGCTCTCTTCTACATTTTCCTTCAAATGTGTTTTTTGTATTGTGTTTGAGACGGCATCAGTGACCTTCTGGACCCTCGTAAATCATCGTAATCCTCAACCAGAATAAACAAATCGACAAATTGAGTAAGCAAAAGATTCAACCGCGGGATTAACAGGAAGTAATGCATCAAAAGTAGATCAGTTTGGACCACTTTGTTTCACACCAGTGAAACTGCACCAAGCGGATCAAGACCACCCCTTCATGGAGGTCTCAGACCGGCTGATTTGGTGCGCACCAAAGTGCGGTGGTTGCATTCACATTGACACTAACGTACCAAACCCTGGGCCAAAACTTCTTTGGTGTGCACTAAATATGGTTGGTGTGAAAACACCCTAAGCCCTTTTGGCTGCACTTTTGGCACTTGACATATTTGCTGAAACACCGGGCACAGACATGCTTGTAAGTAAATCAAAAAAACATGTATGTCTTTAAAATATATAACGTAACACAACTTAGAAAAAAAAATGAGTCACGACAAGCACACAGGACTGTTAAGAGTTGCTGAAGAGTTTATCTGATGACTGCAGGAAGAGGCAGGCTAACCCCACTCATTGATTCCCAGTGTTTGAGCTAAGCTAATCAGCAGTGAGCGAGCTCTTTCTTTTCCTTGGTGTCTATCTGCTTGTCATGGACTCAGTAGTGAGGTAAGACATGAAAACAAAAAAAATGTTGGCGTTTCCTTTTAAGCTAACGTTACTGCGGTGTGTGAAGCAGAAACTCGTCACACTTCACGGTGCAAATGGAAAGTTATTTTAATTGATAAGTTATCGAACGGATCCTTAGAAGTTTCAAGAGTCGTCTGATTTTGTTTTTCTCAGGATTTGAAGCGTGATCTTTCAGGCAGGTCAGTCTCACCAGATTGTTCTTGGTCTTCGCCACGTTGGCGTCGTCTGGTCCCAGTTTGCTCTGGTAGATGTGCAGCGCGCGCTCGTAGTACTGCTCCACCTCCTGGTACTTCCCCTGATTCTGACACAGCAGAGCCAGATTGTTCAGCTGCTTGGCCACGTCAGGATGGTCCGTACCGAGAACCTACAGGAAATTCACAAACACGGTGAGGACACAAAAACACACATCATGCTCTTCTTAAACCTGACAGCATCTCATAAATGAGGAAATATGAGTGAAGGTAAAAGTGGAAAGTGTTTCTGGATCATTTACTAAAAGACAAAATAAAGCAATGAGAAAAATCAAAGTCAGTGAATTCAAATCTTATTAAAGCAGGAAAAGATGTCACAAAGTTTTTGTTATTTTATTTAGGTTTTGGCTTTAATGCCTAGCAATTTCTCTTGTTTCTTTTCTTTTAGATTTTACCAGTCATATTGGTTTTATTTTTTCTTTTACTTCAGCTTTGCTTCTTTGGTATGAATCAGTCTCTTAATCCTCATGACACCCTACCTTCTATCATCACAATTACAGTGGTTAATACTTAGTTAATACTTAGTTAATACATATCATTAAATATGTTCAGATTTTGTCAATCATTTTCTGTCTTCGAACTGCAACTGATCTGTATGAACTGTGCTACATGAATTAACCCTATAAAGCCAATTGTATCATATTTGATACATACTTTTATAATACCTCTTTCTACTGAATATGATCAACAAATTGCAGAAAAAACATCTGAATACAATCAGATAAATGATAAAAATGTCCTCAAATGGATTATCAGTTGCCAAAAACACCTAATGTATCAAATGAGATATGAAAAATCTATATGTTGAATTTTATGGACATTTTGATGTTTTTAGGATTTAAGCAGAAAGTGAAACAAACATTTCAGCTCCAAAAAATTATAATTTTCTGGCTATAATCTATGGTCTTGGGCCTTAAAGTGTTAAGTCTGATTGATTTATCAATTGAGAAAGTGTGTGAGTGTATTAATAAAACAGATTCAGAGTAAAAATTTCAATAATTCTCATGCAGAACAAAAGCAAAATGAATTACTCACAGAAATCAAGCTTGTTTTGTTTTTAGACTCAGAGCATGAATAAAACAGGAAGTTCCCCAAAGTGGGGATATTTTAAGGTTTTCATTTCTTCATATGATTTGCTGACACAAGTTTGAGACTAAAGCTGAAAAACTATTCAGGCTGGGAAACAGCAAAAGACTGAATCCTCAGACATAAGGGACAAAAACAGTTCTCTCACTTTCTCTCTGATCTGAAGAGCTCTTTTGCACAGTGGCTCTGCTTCTTTGTATTTTCCTCTTTTGCCATAAAGCACTGCCAGATTATTCAGTGTAGCTGCAACCTGCAAAAACACAGACATGCACATGATGTAGATTAAATTAAACGCATCATTAGCCTATCCCAGCTGTCATTGGGTGAGAGGCAGGGTACACCCTGAACTGCTCTCCAGTCAATCACAGGGCCACATAAAGAAACAGACAACCATTTCACACTCACACTCATACCTAAGGTCAATTTAGAGTCACTAATTAACCTAATGAGCATGTTTTTGGTCTGTGGGAGGAAGCCGGAGTGCCTGGAGAGAACACACACATGCACAGGAAGAACATGCAAACTTCACACAACCCGGGAATCGAACCAGCGACCTTCTTGCTGTTAGGCACGTGCACTACCTGCTGCGCCACCGTGCCGACTGATGAATTCATGACAGCGGGTGCAGTGTGTTATGGGAAATTTTCATACCCCTTCATTTCAAATGAGGCTCTGTATAGTTTATCTTTGCTTCAAGCGTTGTGTGGCCCTTTGTCTTAACTTTACAGAGAATTGGGACACCCCTTCACTGGACGTGAATGTGCAAAACCAAGGACTAAGGGTTAAGACAAGGGCTAAGGGGTACAGCTGGGATTGACCCTAAAGGTGCTTACACACCGGACACTACCTGTACTACTTCGGCGATCACTCTCCATGCAAAGTCAATGTACAGACGCGATGGGGCGGGGCTAACCCTCCCACGATGCGTTTGTTACATACAAGACGATCACTTCACACGTTGCGCAATGTCAAAGTTAGAAAAAGTCTTTTTAGGCGATGTTGTGTGCGGCTGTACGGCAACAGCCAATCAGCGGTGTGCGTGTGTGACAGTGCCCATGACAGACAGTTTTTCATCCAGACTACAGAGTAACAATCCATGTCTGTGTGGGAAACATTAGTCAGGACATTAGTTCCGCCTAGACGGACCGCGGTAAACTCACAGATGCTACTGCTGCAGGGCATCAGCTGCAGTGTTTTGTGTTTGATAAGTGAATGAAAAGGATACAGCTGGAATAATGTCCGCTTATACATCCTATTATATGATATATGATATGATTGCGGTGAAACTCGAGTGGACGTGACGTCACCAAGCGACAGCCGACGGCAACGGTGACCAAAATGAGGTATTTATGGATACGCAACGTGATTTCAGTGGGCAATCGATATCGATCGCAGGGTCACTTGCGGTGTGAACGCAGCATATGTATGTTAAAATATCACAAAGTAAGGAGACACATGAAGAGAAATCAATGACCTGGTCGATATTTAAAATCATGCCAATAATCACAATGACAATGAAATAAAACATGTTTTTGAAAACCTGCACAGGTGTGTATGTGTACACTTTCTATCATAACAGCAACATCATTACTGTGTAATACAAATACAAATATGTAAATAAATAAGGCCATTTAAATATATAAAATAAATGAGATGACAGTGGAAACGCCTCTGCTGTGGAAGTTTGGAGCTCCTCCAGTTCTGATATATTTTTAAAGGGTGACTTACAGCAGGGTGGTCCATGCCGAGGGTCTTCTCCCTGATCGCTAACGCATCATTCAGCAGGTTGGCTGCTTCTTTGTATTTGTTCTGGTCTCTGAGGAGAAAAACAGGCATAAACACTGAAGCGGGTCAAGGTACTTAAACATCAGACAGCAGATCTGAAAAATAACTGTTACCAAGAAAAGCAAATTTGATCCTGTCGTATCTGTCATACATCATCCACACTGCTTTTCCTGTTTGAAGTTTATTTTTCTTACAATCTGAGCAGGATGGGTGTTTATAATCAGTTCTTCAGTAAGTTATTGTGGTTATAGTTATTATCAGCTAACATGATATTGACCACATCAGAGCAGACAGAGTGACACACCTCCTGATATGTTTGTCATCACTCTTGTGCCCCTTGATTGGAGTCACTAACGTTACAGTCTGATACTCACCTGTACACCAGCGCCAGGATATTAAGCATGGTGGCTACGTCAGGGTGGGTGTGTCCTGAGGATTTCTCCAGGTCTTCCAAAGCCTGTGGAGATATATTAACTTGTCAGGGACCATCCTGATGCATTTAGTCCAAACTATGGAAACAACATATGGCTGTATCACTGGGTCGTGATGACCCTGAAGGTAAGTTTAATATAAAGACTTTTAAAACTTTTTTAAATATATCCTCATAATAAACTGCATTTATTAATTTACAGTCCAGGCCAAAAGTTTGGACACACCTTCTCATTCAATGTGTTTTCTTTATTTTCATCACTATTTACTTTGTAGATTCTCACTGAAGGTATCAAAACTATGAATGAACACATGTGGAATTATGTACTTAATTAAAAAGAGTAAAATAAATGAAAACATGTCTTTTATTCTAGTTTCTTCAAAGTATCCACCCTTTGCTCTGATTACTGCTTTGCACACTCTTCATTCTCTTTATGAGCTTCAAGAGGTAGTCACCTGAAATGGTTTTCTCTTCTCAGGTGAGCCTTTCCAGGGTTAATTAAGGGAATTTCTTGCCTTATTAATGGGGTTGGACCATCATTTGTGTTGATGCACAGCCGACAGCCCTATTAGACAACTGTTAGAATTAATATTATGATAAGAACCAATCAGCTAAGTTAAGAGAAACGAGTGTCCATCATTACTTCAGTGAGAATCTACAATATAGATAGTGATGAAAATAAAGAAAACGCATTGAATGAGAAGGTGTGACAAACTTTTGGCCTCTACTGTATTTATCCTAAATCAACACTGGGAAGTATGCTGTTATGTTATTTGAGGCAGAATTAATAATTTTATTTATGTGTCTTTTACTTAGAAATTATTGGAAAAATTAAGGACGTTGCGTTCATGATTTAAACCACAGCTCTAAGATTTTCCAATCCAGAATCTGCTCGTGGTTTATCTTTTGTTTTCATCCTGGATTTTCATATTTAGTCAGAACTGTTTTAAATGCAGACACGACCTAACCTGTTTGCAGAGGGGCACGGCGACCTCGTACCGCCCCTGGGAGGCGTACTGGATGACCAGGTTGTGGAGCGTTCGGAGACGGGCTGGGATCTCGTAGCCGCCCTGCTGGGCTGCTGCTGCTGCGCTGCTGTGATGAGGCTGTGAAACTGAAACAGAAGGGAAAAGAAAAGACAAAAGTGTAAAGCAGTGATCACCAACAGGAGGCCTGAGGGCCACATCAGGGTCCCCACAGCCTCCCAACTGCCCCCAGAGTATTTTTAAATTCAAAAATTGTCAGAAATAGAAAATATTTTGTGGTTTTAAGGACAACTTTTCAGCAACTACAAACCAATAAAGACTAAAACAGTGTTACCGGGACTGACTTAATACATTGTTGTATTAAGACCCTGTTGTACTGAGCACAACAGGGTCAAACCCCTTATCTAACTTAAAAGGCTAAAGAATATGAGCATTTTGGAAGAAAGAAATGGCATGATAATACAATTTTTAAAACAAAATTTCTGTATTATTTCGGTTTTCTCTAAAAATCAGACACCCAGAGCAACAATAAAGTAAAAAAAACGCTCTTATTAAACAGCTGATAATGATTCCTGGTGTAAAGTGCAGAGTCCTCTTTGTTTCTATTAACTTTTAAATAAAAAAAGACAAAGACCGTTAACAAAATATAAGCCACAAATCAGATTTAATCAAACATAACTGGCATTTAAAATAAAGCAATCTTGACACTCTCTTCTTCTCAAAGTTTTTTTTTCTACAAGCTCCTTTAACATGAGTTATGCTGCGGACAACTGTTTAATTTTTTTTTTAATATGCGTTTATGAAGAATCAGTTCTTACAATATACAAAAATTAATCTCAGCTTGCTTTCAGGAAACAAATCAAGCAGAAAAAGTCCTAAAATCATTTCAACAGCTTGTTTTACTCTGCAGACATGCTGGAGATGTAACATCACAGCTTGAAATGTCTTTGCTGTGTGAGAAAATGCTCAAAATGCTGGCAGCAGCAGCAACAACACAGTCACACAGATGAACTGAACAATTCAGAAACAGACAGGATAAACAGATTTAAAAATATCTATTTATTAAGTTTATTTACTGGCACTAAAAAATGTGACTTTTTAACGAATTTAATCAGTTTGAACAAGAGACACCACAAACTGTAAAGGACAAAATTACCCAAAATATTCAGCAGGAAAAATGTAAATGTATTTGCATTATTTTTTTAGTCTTGTCTTCTTTAAAGTTTCAGATTTATGCTGTAAAGTTCGTTCTAAATTTTGTCTTACTCTGTGTCTGCTCCTCATCCTCCGTGGGGAAGAGATCATCCAGAGACTCTTTGTTGGTCGGAGTGTCTTTGTCTTCCTGAAATGAAAAAATAACATAATAAACACAAAATAATTATCTGTTATCACACTCTCAATATTTAGCACTGTGGTCTATTTACAGTAGATGTAAGAACTTCAACCGTCTGACTTTTTTCTTTAAACTTCTCATTTATCTAATATTTCTGTATCAATCATCTACACCGTTTTCCTTTCTGGAGTCAGGGGGTCGGGAGCCTGTCCCAGCTGACTCTGGGCGAGAGGCGGGGTGCACTATGAACCGGTTACCAGCCAATCACAGTGCCACATATGGCCCTTCTCCATTAGCCCTCATCTACTCTACTCGACTCTACCCGGCTCTACTCTACTCGCCTTGTGCTGCTTTTCCATTAGCCCCAGTCGCCTGACCAATGGGGTGCAGTGTCACTGTAAACAGCTGAGCGGCTCTGTGGTGACGTCATTTTGAGCGAAACACAACAATCTGTGGCTTTTGTCACAAACCAAGTAAAAAAGGAAAGCAGAAGAAGGTTGCAGGTGGCAAGAAGAAATACTCCTTGAGAAGCACAGGAGAGTTTTGGAAGCTATACAACAGAATGAAGCCGAGGACGAGAGAAATCCAGCTGCAAAGAAAAGACGTATGAGGGTAAGCTAATGGTAGCTACCGCTAGCATGCTAGGTCGTCGCGCTCATGACTCATCGATGACGACATTGTCTGACCAATCAGTAGCCGGAAGTCATTGACGTCATCTTTTAGTATCGACTCAGCTCGCTTGGAACCAGAGCGGAGTAGGTACTAAAACTAGCTTGTTTTAGGAGGTACCAGGCTAGTGGAAACATGCTGCAAATCGAGTAGGGCCGAGTAGAGTAGGGCCAAGGCATGCTAGAGCCAATAGTGAGACAATCATGCTCACATTTATGCCTAAGGGTAATCTGGAGACAACAGTGAACTTAAAGAGCATGTTTTTGGTCTGTGTGGGGAGCGGAGAGAACCCAAGCATGCACAGGGAGAACATGCAGACTCCACACAGACAGGCCTCGACCATCCCAGGGACTGAACCTGCGACCCTCTTGTCGTGAGGCACGTGCACGACCTGTTGCACCGTAGTGCTGCCCTTTGTTTGTGTATAAAACACCGAGCTCACAGCAGCATAAAGAGCTCAGGAGGTCACAGCAGGGGGTTTGTTCTGTCATCACAGCACATCACAATATTTCAAACAGTGGCGATTGCTCTAAGACTGCAAGGGAAGCTCAGCTTCCCCCAAAATGTCCCCAAAAAAGTGGTGATATGTCCTGCTGTGTGAACATTTCATTGACTAAATATGCGCTAGAATACCTTCATCTTTTGTTCAGAATCAGCTACTTATCACAGGTCACTAGCGCGACTTCCTCCTCATTCATCCCCGCAGCGTCTCAGCGCTTTAACACAGTCGGATGCTGAGCGTCTTCTGACTTCGATGGGGAAGCGTAGAGTGGGTTGTTCTACTGTGGAAACTGGACGGTCACTGGATAAACGCGTCTCTGGGGGTCTATGAGTCAGTGGGCTGGCCTGGACGCTCGGCCTCTGCATGATGATTGGATGATCTGTCTGAGGCCGAATCCTTTTTTGATTGACAGTGAAATGAGCCAATCAGCGATCTTGAAGTATAACTCTCCACCGGAGCATCTTCTAAGTTTTACATTCAGTTGTTCTGGACTGATCCAGAGGCTTTATCGATCACCTGCGACTTTATCTTTCTTAAAAACAACTCGCATTTTGTTTGAAGATTCTCTCCTGTCACTTTTTCTTTTCGCCAACGAGCAGCTGCAGCTGCAGAGCTTCTACCCCTGTCACTCACACTCACAGCCTGTAAAACAGTAGTCTCACGTAGCAGCCATGGATGTATTATCAGCTCCAGTTGCTAGCAAGCTGCACATCATGGCAGACAGTATGAATGTTGTCGACCGGATTTTGGCGAAGCCATTTGATAGTCTTCCTTACAAAGAGAAAATTAGAGTTAAACAGCAGGGCAGATCACCTCTTTAGATCGATTTAGTGCAAAAGGTGAGGAAAAGTAACAGGTCTTTTCAGCATTCCTGGTATGACAAGGTGAGCTGGCTCACTGGAAGTGCTGTCACAAATAAAATGTACTGTTGGCCATGCCTCTTGATGAAACCATCTCAGGGATGTGTTGTCCGGTCAAAAGTGGGTTTTGGGGAATAAAATCACTGGAAAAGACACCTAGTTGGTATTACAGGATCACAGATCATTTTCTTGAAAAGGAACGAAGGGTAGAATTTAAATTTAAATAAATAAACAAATTTATGATGTTGGCCGGAAAAAAATGAGCTTCCCCTCCTTGACTGACCAGCAGCCACTGATATCAAAATATCTCAAAAACAATAACAATAATTCAAGAATTTTCTTACAAAAAATCTGTTTAAATGTTAAAATATTGTTTACATAAACTACAATCTCTGATCAGTGTTGTTTTCTTTAAGAAACACGGTCTATGCAATTTTGTGAATGCCTGCTGCCAACAAACAGCTGGAGGCTGCATTAAACTACAAAACAGCTGTCCTTAATTTAGACAAACTATTGAATAATACTATAGAAAATAGAGTATGAAAAAATATCAATAATAAAATGAATAACAGAGAAGGAAGCAGCCAGCAGCAATATTTTCATTTAAATTTACATTTATATTTGTTTAGATGTATATTTTTAAATCTGTAATACTGAACTGCTACTGAATCCCAGTTTCCTTAAAGATGATTTTCTAAATATTTTTCTTGTAAATTTTTCTTAACAAAGTAATATCTTATTCAATCTAAAATTTAAGAACAAAGCATCACAATAATGCACTTCAAATATCATTACAGTTTTGTGCCACAATATATTGTGATATACTGGCATGTCTGTGTACTCTGAGTACACTCAATCAATTACAATGTACTTATAATGTACAAAAATGTAAAATATATTGATGAATAAATCCTAAAAAATAGATTCACATGTGTGGTGTATTTTTCCTGATATAGTTTGTAGGCGTCATCATTGATTTTCTTTTTGGCTGGCGTTGAAAAAGCGAACTAAAGACTGCAAAAATCGGCAATATTGTAAAAAAATCCAGAAAAATCCAGAAAAATCGTAAAAAATCAAATCAGGAGAAAAGTGAATTGTCCCAGCCCAACAAATAACACTTGTTGTCTTGAGGGGGTTGCAAAGTAAACTAGAAAAATTGCATTTCCTTGCAGCAAATGTTGAAATTCTGAGACTGCAAAAAATGTGAAGCAGCCAGATGCTCTGCAGTAGGGCTGAACGATTTTAGGAAAAGATTGAATTGTGATTTTTCTGGCAGATATTGCGATTTCAATTCGATTCACAATTTTCTTCAAATCAAGCTTTGGGGTATTCACATGTAGGGCTGAACGATATTAGGAAAAGATCTCATTTTGATTTTTCTGGCAGATATTGCAATTCACGATTTTTTTTTCAAATCAAACTTCAGTGCAAAATTCACTTTGTTCACAGTACAGACAACAGTAAGGAAATAAATGATGAAAAACACTTAACACATTATTCACCTTCAATAGTGATGATAAATAATCCGTTTTCATTAACTTCTACTCCTAAACAGAGGCTTTGTGTTGTTGACCTGCTTACCAGCACTTTTAACATATAGACTGTCTACAAATTTGTAAAACAGTATGTGTATAATACTTGACACAACAGATCCTGAGTCAGTCAGGAGCGCTGCAAAAAATTGCTGCTTTGGCAATCACAAAATTGCACTGTCTAAAATTGCGATTTCGATCTGAAAACGATAAATTGTTCAGCCCTACTCTGCAGCAAGGAGCTGCAATTGTCAACAGACTTTCTTCAACACAGAGAAAACATATGGTTGCTTTGGCCTGGAGTCGATCCCACATCTCCAGGGAAAGAGTCAGCAATGTTACCATTGAGCCACACAGCGCACACATGCTCTAGCAACAGGTGAAGAGTCTTATATGATACTGGTATGAGTGTAAAAAGCGCTGAAATCAAGCTTGATCTTCAGGTTAAACAAGCTGTGACTGTGCCAAAAATGCAATAGGCATCAAAAAGAGGATTGCCCTGTGAGCATCCAAAGAATCTGCTGATGACTGACTCGATTTGAGCTTTCCATTCAGAAACAAACTATCCACAGCAGCACTGGAGCACATAGGAGCAGAATAATAACACAAAATCCTCAGAAGTATCATATCATAAAGCAGTTGCTGTGGACTTAAGAACCCATGCTTAGCTTGATCATTCAATAATGAAGCTATCCAGATCATCGCTGAAATCTAAGCATTTTAAAGGTGGGTCACTTATTGACATTAGGGATGGGTACCTTTCACATTTGAACCGATACCATACCGATGCCCGGTACCTGGGAATCGGTATCGGTACTCAACGGTACCAATTTTCGGTACTTTTGCGTGTGTTTAAGATCTCAAATTTTTTCAGTGTTTTTTCAATTTTTTCAATTCTCTCAGCCATGCTTGCTTTGTTGACTGAGCCCGCGGCTGCTGACGTCATTACGCTATTGCTGTGCTGTGTTCAAGTCCGGTATGAAAATTCACCTACTCTATCCAATAGTATGCCTGCTTCTTCCACTCCCTCACAGTCACAAGGATGCGTTTAGGTACCTAAACATGGCGCCTTTTGATTTTACGTGAATCGATACTCGGTAGTACCTACAGAATTTAGTCGGTACCTCTTAAAGTACCTAATTCGGTACCCATCCCTAATTAACATCTCCTGAATATTTCAGCAAAATCTGCCCAGTAGTTTTTGCTTAATAACAAACAAAAAGACAAACACATGCAAAAACATGACCTCTGCCAAGAAGGCCATACCATAAAAATGACTCATCTATAAACCGCCAAATCATATTGAAAGAGTCTTGTACCCCAAATTTGATGAAAATTTTCTAGAGGGGGTTGTAAAGTAAAATATGAATCTTCCTTTCGTGCAGTGCAAATGCACAGAACATGAATCTCCAACCTGGAGGTTTAATCAAAAACACACTCCACACACTCGATTTGAGCTTTCCATCCAGAAACAAACTGTCCACAGCAGCACTGGAGCACATAGGAGCAGAATAACAATACAAAACCCTCAGAAGCATCATATCATAAAGCAGATACTGCAGACTTAAGAACCCATGCTTAGCTTGTCTGTCTGCATGAACACCTGAAACAGTGTTAAACGGCTGAATAAAGATCAAACTTCTACTGCTGGTTGTTCTCGACATTGTTCAAAGTTTTTCCTTTAAGTTTCAGTTTGACGACTGACAGCAAACACTTCCTGAACAAACACACACTCCTGTTTGTGTTCAGCTCATCGTTTCCTCACCAGCTGCGGCTCTTCCAGGTCATATTTGCGTATGGAGGACATGAACTGAAGATGTTTGTTCTGCTCCTCCAGGGTGACCACCTCCTGCTCCCGATCCTGGAGCCGCTGCTGAGCTCCAGCCAGCTCGTCCCTCAACCACTGGTTCTCCTGACACAGACGACGTACCTGAGGAGGAAGAAGAGGAGACGGTGAGAGGGACGGAGATGATAATGGAGGGAAAGTAAGGGTGATGTGAAGGATTGTGGATGAAGATCATTAACAGAAGAAGAAAAGCCAGAAAGGGGAGGTCAGAGATGAACATGAGGAGGTGAGGAAGGAGAAGAGTGAAAGAAAAGACGAAAGAGCCATAGGGATGGGAATTTTTAACATTTTATCTATACCAGTGCTATTAGCAATCCTGCTAACCCATCCAATTCTTAACAATTCCCTTATTGATTACTGCAGATTTTACGTGTGGTTAAATGTTGGCCTGTAGATTTTGTGTCAACAATGTCAAACTCACGTCACAGCATAGATAACTGCTTCTGCTGGTGTTTCCGCTCACTTAAGGTTGTGCAGTAGGCGCCTTTTGTAAAAAAATAAGCCAAAATTCTGACGCTTCTGAGCCCTGTCAGTGGAAGGAATTGGTAAGGGAATTGATTATCAAAAGACTCATGATATCGATTCTTTGATGGAGCTGTTAATGATTCTCAACTGGAACTGGTTTTCGATTCCCATCCCTAGAGAGCACAGCAGAGTGAAGGAAACAAAAGGATGATCACAAATGTGAGAGGAGGCCTTAACTGTTTAATGAATAAATCAAAATTGAAACAAACTTGATTACTGAGTCAAGATTCAAGATTCAATTAGGGATGTAACGGTTACCAGTAAAATGGTAAACAGCGGTTATTATTACCGTGTCCTGTTTTAATTACAGAGTTACCGAGTTTGATCACTACGCTGTGTCAATAACTCACAGTGATGCTGATCATTGCCTGGAAAAGCCTAAAACTATGTGTCTGCATCAAGCAGCCGCGTCCCTCAGATGGAGACGTGCATGTGCAGTTTGCTTTGTTTGGCCTCTAAGTCTGAGAGCGAAAGTTAGAGACACTACAGAGGAGACTTTTCCTTTTGAAACGAACTCTGGAGTCTGGTTGAAGTTTGGATTTTACAAGGATGCTGAGGGGAAAATGCTTGAAGACAGTCACCCTGTTTGAACACGAAAATCCAGTGAAAGAAAAAGACGTGCATGACTGTGAGCGGACTGAGCTGTACAGATTGTGAGAGAGAGAAGAATCAGTGAGCCATACCTGAGTGAATAACAGGTGGTTTATCAGTATTTTCTGTCTAAATAATGTATAAATATTGTAAACAACAGCATTAGTATCCCTCTGGAGTGAGTTTTTGCCGTTTGTTTGCCGTGTATTCGCCCTATTTTGAAATTGATCATCTTTTCCCGTCATAGTTTGTGTTTTATGGATTTCATCAATTGTAATTTGGAAATGTTTAAGAATTAGATGTCAAGGAGATCTGCCAGGGAGAGGGGAGACCAGAGGAGAGTCATGTAGGAGGCTAACTGCGTCAGTGAGACAAAAAAAATAATAATCAATTAAAACAAAGTCCTGGACATGGTCTAATATAACGAGCTGTAACATGGACTCTAATGCTGCAGGCAAACTAAAATGCGTAAGTGTTTGTAAAAAAGGTTAAATTAATTTTTGGCCATCTCAATACTTTGAATATGCTCAGTTACGGTTGTTTATGAAGAGAATCCTGTTTAAAGTTCAGTTCAGTTTTTTTTCTTCTCTTGTATTTACACACTGTTTAAGCCATAATAATAATATAATAATAAAAAAAAATACTTGCCAGAATTGTTTACTTTTTCTTCTAATGAAAAAGAGTGAAAAAATGTACTGAAATGACATTTCCTGACTCATTAATTGACAAAAAGCAAAAAATACCTGTTAAAATTATAATATTAAAGGGGTTAAATAATTTCAATTCTGTGTAAAAGTACTTTGTGAACATTTTGAGCACACTGCAACAATACCGAGATAATAATGATAACTGTGATCATTTTGGTCACAATAACCGTGATAGGAAAATCTGTACCGTTACATCCCTAGATTCATTATTATTAGTTTCCTGGAGGGAAAATTAGGTTGCTTGGAAAAACACACAAGACACTGAGAGACAGTAACATGCACACAGATAGCTGTTACTGTGCAATATGCCAGCACATGCAAGTAATCGTGTCAACTGACAGAATAAATAAATAAAATTAAAAAATGTATATGCTAAAATGGAGAGGATGACCAAAAGTAGTAGAGAAAGAATATGCCAGATTTACTTTATAAACCCTGAAACACTTCCAGAAATCTCATAACACAATTTTTTTTTAATTGAAATGTCTATTTTTCTTTCTTTTTTTTTTCAAATACATTTTCCAGAAGAAACTTACCTGAGCACGCAGCTTCTGTTTCTCCGCCTCGAGGGACCCAAGGTGAGCCGACAACGCCATCATCACCTGAGTGGATTGAACATTTATTACACATAAAAATAAAAATATAAACAAGATGTTTAAAAGAATTTAAGGGAGATTTTGTCCTAACAGTTTTAATTGATATAAATGATTTAAGTCAAAGAAATGTGAATTTAACTTAACATTTGAAATACTAAACAAACATTCTTCTGATTCTAGATGATCCATCATCAATCCCATTTATCCTTTTCAGCCGCACATGGAGGAGGAGGCAGATTTTAACCCTCATAACTCTGCTCCTCTATCGTCTCGCTCTCACCTGAGCCTCGCTCAGCCCCAGCTCGATCCTCTCCAGCGACTGGCGGATGATTCCGGTCTTCTCCTGCTCCACGCTGCCGCTCTCTGATGCTGTTCGGTTCTCGATTGGCTCCTGCAGGCTCTCCAGCAGGCTGCGGTTTTCCCCCCTCAGCGCCTCCAGGCCGGCGATCACCTGCTGCGTGCTGCACAGAATCTCCTCCGCCGACAACATGGCTGCTGATCTGAGGTTCCTTCTTTCACAGCGACCGACCTGGGAGCACAGAAACAAATGATAAAGACTGTAGTGGTAACTTTCGGCAATATATAAGGAACCAATGGCTAAATTTACCCCATTGCCAACATTTTGGAATAAATGTTGCTAGCTGTGCTATTCAGGCTTATCTTTAACCAACATTACATTAGTTTTATACATTAATAAATTACAAATATGTATAATACACCATTTTAGACCTGGATAAATTGGATTTGGTACAAACCTCAATATACTTGACATGCTGAAAATTCACTTTGACACACGAAAAGAGTTTTTTGTGCTGGAAAGTACCAACCGTTTATGTTGTTTATTGAGTTGTTTATTGTTTCCCAGAAACAGGGGGTGGGTCAACCTGTTCACTGGCGTAGTTTACCCCACTATCCCCTACTTTAACTAAAGTAAGAATTTGACAGCTGAGAGTAACAAATGATAGAGACTGTAGTGTATTCTTCTGGAGTTTTTCCCATCATGCAGTCTGGTTCAGTTTGTTTGTTTGTTATTAGCTTCTACTACTTTGTCACCTTTCTGAGTCAATCTGACCCTAAAGCAGACACACCACAGTCCAACAAGAAGGAGCGACCGGCAGTGGACTGATACCTAAGATCAGGACCTTCTGCACAAAACCAAACCAAGACCTTTGTGATAACTTACTCTAAGGACACGATCTACTAAAGGTTTGCATACACAGAAACATGTGCAAACAAAGCTGATCTACTAACAGGGTGCACTGAGTATTAAGTCTGTCAAAAGAGAAAAATAGCACACGCAGTCCATCTGGCGTGTTTGCCCTCGTGAATATGCAGAATACATGCAGATCATCAGAACGCACAAAACACTGAGATGCAAATACAATCATTTAGCACCTGCAATGTGATTTATCAAACCTGCAACTGCAGTGTTTTTGCGTCTAAATTTAGTATGTTTGAAAAACAGGTGCAAAAAAGGCAAAGAGTTACGAACACTAACTGAATATTTTCCATCACTGCCGGAAATTTTTAATGAATGACAGGAAGGCTTTCTGTCTTTATGACAGACTGGAAAAAGAGAGACTATCCAGTGTGCCATGCAGACACACGTAAAGTAAACCTTCTCCGTTTTACGCACTATATTGCAGAGGAGGTCATTTAACCTATGTTAAAAAACCCTTCATAGCCTTAATCAGTCCATTTGTCACTCAGAGCTGACAAACAAAAAATACTTAAAGAGGACATATCATGGTGATGCATGATTTAATACTTACATATAATATAATAAATTTGAAAACAAGACCTAACACCCCCTCAATTTTCAAAAAATTAGATATTATATTTTTTCTGATATCCTAGAACGAGATGCTTCTGAAAATAGGTCATTGCGAGATGTCCGTGAGATTTCAAACGTCGTGACATCACAAGGTACCTTTCTTTTCATTGGAGTAATCTGATAAAACACTTCCTCCTCTGTGATGTCCGTTAGCCCCAAACCCTCACCGAGGAACACATCCAGCAGAAGGGGTATAAAGCTCCCTTGCTCACTCTACCTCATTACCAACTCTGGCCTGTAGGGGGACTCAATACGCAGTCGCTGCTTTGAGCCTGCTGGAAAATACAGTAGAAGAAGAAGGACAGGCTGGCTCAGCCCCCGATAGAACTGACCAATCAGAGGACAAAGGGCTGTGACGTTGCGAGGTAACTTTAGGTCATCCTTGAGACGAAGCGTTTCAACGGGACCTTGTTAATGGCCTAAAATGAGGATTTTGAGAACGCTATTGTGAGGCAATGAAGGAACTAAATGACTTGTACTGAGGGCAGAAATGCTTTACAGGCATCCTAGTCTGGCATAGTGAAAAGGAGAAACAAGCATATGTCCTCTTTAAATTAATCCTCAAGGGAGATCCAGTTTTGTTTAGATGTTCACACAGCATAGAAGTAGGACTATGAAAAAAGGCAATGCAATAGACAAGAGCATGAAAAATTACGTTAAAAATTGAGAATAAAGGTTGCAACATTCAGAATCTTTAAGACATATCTTCTTTACTTCCTTGAAGTAAGACAAAATGCAATAAAATAAGAAGTGAGACTATGAACAAGGCCATGGGGTTTACATTATTACCATATCCACAATATGAACATAAATATGTCAGCACTGTATGACAGCAGGCCACATCTGACTTGGAATTATGTTTGCTTATTAACCAATATTAACAAATATCAGAGGGGGGAAACATTTATTCTCCGGGACCTGATAGAGTCGTGATGTTACAGGGAGAAACATGTATGATTAAATACCAAAGGAGGTTAAAGAGGAAAAAGCAGAACTTAAATTACTCCCATTGTTTGTTTTATTTACTAATGTAGAGGACTTTTAACAGCATTAACCAATGTTGTTGTAGTCAAGCTGCTCAGTTCTGATTATAATTAATTTATTCATCATAATTATTTTCAGTTTTAAGCCCATCTGAATCACAGTCATGCACATTTAAAATAATCTTCACACACTTTTACATTCTGTACATGTTTAAAACAAGAAATGTCTGAAAACTGATGTACAAATTAATGACATATTCAGCCATGATATGAAAAAAACATCTTTGTTCCTGATGTCTTGGTGACTTTATCTCATAGCCTAAATTTGTGTATCAGATGACGCTGCACAGATGTTTGATTCACACCATCTTGCTGGTTATGCAAAGCTAAACTAAAGGTTGATTTAGTGTTTAGTCCTCACTGTTGAGAAACAATAATTACAGCGGCGGTGGCAGAAGTTTTGGTACTGAGGCTGTTAAAAATAAAACAAAAACACTGAGGGGAAAACTATCGCCAGCAAACACAAACTGGTTTTCAGGTTCCTCTTTCTTTGCAGACCAAACGGCCCGAGGTCAACAAAAATAAATGTTTGTATTTAAATTTCTGCTGTTTGACCGTTTACATCATGTCTAAAGAGTATAATAGGAAAAGATATGATTTAACAGAAAGAAAAAAATAAAAAAGCAGGAAGAGGAATCATGTTGATTTCCAGCTGATCTCAGAAGTCGCCACCTATTTTCTTTTTCTTCCCTTTATTTTTTTTTCAATTTTATTTACATGTAAGTGTATTTATAAATAGGTTTATTTAGATCTGTTTTTTTCTTTTTTTTAAACATCTTTTTATGTGTAATAATCAACTGCGATATAATCTTAATTTCCCTGAAGGAGTTTTTCCCAAAATAATTAATAAAGTTCTATCTCATCTAATTTACTTTCCAACTGGGAAGTCAGACGATCTTCAGGAGTCTGGACTTCACAGCTGGATCTCAATGAAGTGGGATGTGAGGAAATCCTTATTTCCAGGTCAGGATTCTGAGGTAAACACACTAGTACAAGCCAGGTGGGCAGTTAAGTTTGTTGGAACTGATTCAAAACAAATACTAGAAAAGCACTCGCAGACCGCAGACCTCCGCCAGCGCCACGGTCCTCAGCCATATCGTGATTTTTAACATAAATATTAGTCCTACCTTTATTTCATCTAAATATTTAGATTCCTTGACTATGAAAACATACCATTAGCAAATGGTTTCATAATGATATATATTTTAGTTCATCAGTTATTCACAGAAATCCCATTTTTCACCATGGCGGCCAGACGCTGATCCGGATCAACACCAAAATCGAATCAGTTCTTCCTTTTCCCATGCTGAACATTTCCTGAAGATTTAATCAAAATCCATCCATTACTTTTTGAGTTATTTTGTTCACAGACGGACGGATGGACAAACTCTCCTGAAAATATAACCCCCTTGGCGGAGGTAAAAATACTGTAACATGTAAGAGAGGCTATTTTTTCATAAATATGAACGTAGTCAGAAAACCACCGTTGGATGACAGAGACTTGCCCGTAGGGAAGGGAATCAAAAACATATTCCAGTTGAGAATCATTGACAGCTCCATCAAAGAATCAATATAATGAGTTTTTTTTACATCAGCATCTCGGTGCCTTTTCATTTGACTCGTTTGGTCTCTGTTTGACCTGGTTGTTGATTTATTGTCTCCAGAATCTTGCCTTTTTGTGCCTTAGTGTTGTCTGTTAAAGCAATTTCTAAACGTATGTTTTTAAAGGTGCTAGTAAAAATTCTTAGCATTATTCATTATTATCAAGGGTGGACGGTAACTAAACAGATTTACTCGAGTACTGTACTTAAAGGTGCTATGAGGAGAGTCTATTACCGGCGACATAAAGACTCTGCTACCCATGAGCACGTGCGGCGACTGTCGTAATGCTGCGTTCCAGTAACCTCGGAACTGGGAGTGGCATCATCTCCGACTTATCGGTGTTCCAGTTGAAGTCGAAAAAAACATGCCGATCTACCAGGCTATTGTTAGCTGTTGTTAGCACGCCCTGCGTTGTTGTATGAAGAATGTGATTATCACTATGGCAGCATTTTTGTAAATATAAGTCTAACAATACTATGTATACAGCTGATCTAGAGCGACACACCCCAGTCAGAAGTGCAAATAAACTGATTATTACAGGAGCTAAATAACTGTTCACACTGGGGGCATCCATCTTCGATTGTCAACTCGGGGGTGGTGAGGTTTCACCCAGTGCCCAGTAGGAAATTCAGACTTCGGTGGACGTTCCAGTTAAGTTTCCTACTTGGAACTCAAAATTCCTACTTCTGACTACAACTGGAACGCACCAAAAGACGTGTGCAATCCAAAGCGTGTGTATTTTTGTTGTTATGCAGCTCAGACCTTCCTCAGAACTCTGCATTGCTTTACAACTTCTTTTTTCAACAACTTACAGGATGCAAAGCGACGAGGTAATGTATCTCTTTATAGTTACATAGCGGTAGTTTTTGATGTGTGACAACAAACAATTTTTGGAAAATGTATTATCGTAGTTGTAGCTGGCTATATATCTGTACTTACAGCTCGGTGCTCTAAGACGTGTAATATAAATAATAAAATAATATAAATTTGCTCTAGTTTTAATTGTTTTGTTCCTAAAGTTGAGTATCCAGGCCAGTCCAGCCCTGTCCGACCCGACCAGAAGGTTAAGGAATAGCATTTATAGATAACCTATTTTGATGCTATAAAACTTATTTTAAAGTGTGTATTTTGATCAGGCATATATCTAAAAGTCAGACTTTTTGTAATTACTTAGAAACTCCTCACAGACTCTTTAAGTACACTTTTTGAGTATCCATACTTTGCTTGAGTGTTGTGTTTTTAAGAAACTTATGACTTTTACTCCACTACATTTGAAAGACAAATATTGTACTTTTAACACCACCACATTTCTATGAAGGGTCCCAACAACACAATAATGCACTGACTTTAAAGAGAAAATGTAATTTTAATACTTAAGTGCATTCAAAAGCAGATACCCCCCTACTTTAACTTGAGCTGGAATTTGACTGAACAACTTTCACTTGTATTGGAGTAACATTTGACCAGGAGTATCTTTACTTTCACTGGAGTAATGCAGTGTTGTACTCTGTCCACCACTGATTATTTTTATGTTCATCCCAAATGAGGACAACTGCCAGCTTTGTTAGAAAACTTCATAAAGTTGGTCTAAGAGGAGAAACTTAAGTGAATTATTGTAGAAACATGAATATTATGCTGCCTTAAAAAGATAAATTAATGTCCTTTAGGAAACTAAACAGGCCTTTATTAGATTTTCTCTCTTTTAGAGTGAACACAGACCACATTTGGGCTCATTAAGGGTTAAAATATCGACAATAACACACCTTAAAGTCACACTATCTCCCTCTACCTTTATTAACTGTAATAATTAATATCCTGATATTACACTTGAGCTCGGAGGCTGTTCACTGAAGCTCAGCTCGAAGATTAAACACCGACTGCGTCACGTAAAGGTGAATCCTGTCGTCGACCCGGGCAGGTGTGTTCAGGGAGCCCCTCACCTGTGTGGGACGTCCCACAGCTCCCTCCGTGATGGGATGTAAACACAGACGGACACGCAGCTCCATTTCAGATAACACACAGTTATTTATAGCTTACCTGCTAAGTCTCCAGGCGTGGTTTGCTCTTTTCTCCGCTCTTTTCTCGTAAATATTAAAACTGAATCTCTCCTTAAAGTCACATTTCTGCTCACGAGCTCTCTGGGGTCGTTAATTGTCGTTAAACAGGTGGGACAGGGTGAAGAAGGAGCCGTAAATTATTCACCTGCTGCCTCCTCGGCGCTCGGCTCCTCCTGTCATCGCGCAGTCATTAGCTTCAAGCTAGCAGCAGCTACACATCACTTCCGGTTTACGCCTTCAAAGTAAAAGTCTCCTAAATGCACTTTAAAGGAGACATATGCTGATGCATGATTTAATACTTACATATAATATAATAAATTTGAAAACAAGACCTTACACCCCCTTAATTTTCAAAAAATGAGATATTGTATTTTTTTTTATATCCTAGAACGAGATTTGATGCCTCTGAAAATAGGTCATTGCGAGATGTCCGCGAGATTTAAATCGTCGTGACATCACAAGGTACCTTTCTTTTTATTGGAGTAATCTGATAAAACACTTCCTCCTCTGTGACGTCCGTTAGCCACAAAACCTTCACGGAGGAACACATCCGTCCAGCAGGGGTTTATAGTTCCCTAGCTCACAATCACTCATTATCAGCTCTGGCCTGGAGGGGGACTCAATACGCGGTCACTGCTTTGAGCCTGCCAGAAAATACAGTAGAAGAAGAAGGACAGGCTGGCTCAGCCCCCGATAGAACTGACCAGTCAGAGCACAAAGGGCTGTGATGTTGCGAGGTAACTGTAGGTCAGCCTGAGATCCAAGCGTTTCAACGAGACCTTGATAATGCCCAAAAATGAGGACTTTGAGAACGCTATTGTGGGGCAATGACGGAACTAAATGACTTGTACTGAGGGCAGAAATGCTTTACAGGCATCCTAGTCTGGCATAGTGAAAAGGAGAAACAAGCATGATATGTCCCCTTTAAGTAGTTACAGCAGGTGGATCCAAACTTTTTACAACATACATCCAGGGCCGCTTAAAGAGGGATAAATGGATGACTGGGTTACTTCCTGCACCTGGCTTTTAGTGTATTTAAGCTAAAGTTTTATGGTTTAGGGGATAATCATCTATCAAGGAGCCCTTGCTAACATTAGATTCACACCTGGTCTTAGACTTAGACTTAGACTTCCTTTTATTGTCATTATGCAAATTACACAGCAGTGCACTTGTAATTTAATTTTGTTGCATTGGCTTCCCGGATTGTAACAACACATAATGATATTGTCAATAAATAACTGTAAAAAATTTGGGTTTTATTTGGGCCAGAATAAATAGTATAAAAGATAAATTTGAATAGAAGGGCTATGCAAGAAATAACAATTAACACTGTCAGTTAAAAGTGACCTATAACTATTAACAAAAAATATTTACATGGAATGAAGTGTATTGCACTTTTAGAGACTAAAAAGTCAGCCATTATATAAATAGAGGCTGACTTTTTTTTTTTAGTCAGGGCGAGAATGACTTTCTAAGCAGCACAGATGGGAGACACTGATGTATTATCATCACTGACAGACACAAAACAAGAGTAAACTGCAAGAATGTTGGTGCTTCAAGATTAATTAATATGCATAAGTTGATGGTATACGCTGCTGTAACCAAAATGTCTTTCTTCATTCAACTGTTACAGGAGCAGTGGGCCGCATTTGGCCCCCCAGCCATAGTTTGGACACCCCTGATTTGCAGTCTAGTCCAGCGATCCAAAACCACACATACAGAATATGAGGGACAGTTTTTACCTTGACAGATGCTGCAGGTTTTCAAATAAGCTGAGACCATATACACACGTGTGCAAAATGTTTGGTACACTTCTGTTGAAGAAAGAAAAATCCACAATGTTCACAGAAAGAACTTGAAACCGACAAAAGTAATAATAAAATAAAAAAATCTGAAAATTCACTAATGAAAATCAGAAATTGCTTAAATCTGAATCAGCTGGAGCAGTTTGCTTTGAAAGTTAAGAAATCACCTGATTACAGGGATTTTCTCAAAAGACTGTGCAACAAAATATTAAGTTAGGCGTACAATCATTTTTGATAAGGCCAGTTTCAGTATTTTTTTTTTTCAAACAATTCTGTTGAACCACAACTCAAAAGCACTGTCTGATTTTCATCAGGTAATTTTCAGTAAATTTTTATTTATTCTTACTTTTGTCAGTTTCAAGTTATTTCAGTGACAATTGTGAGTTCTTTTTCATTAACAGAGGGGTACCAACAATTTTGCCTACATGTGTAAAATAAAGACTCTACTTTATTCCCTTTTTCTATTTTGTTGCTATATTTGTTGGTTTGTACAATTTATTAATCTATATGTATTATTTCATCTGTCAAGGAGGTTTTGTTTGTGTGAATTTTTCTCTGTTTGTTAGCAAGATTATAAAAAAAAGCTATTGTAGGCACTTGGCTGAAATTTTTAAGAGATGCTGGTAATGGCCCTACTTGATGGACTTGATGGTGATACCTATATTTTTCTGGATGGAAAAAAATGCAAACATATAAAAACAAATCTCAAAAGTTTACACTGAGCAGATTTAATAAAAAAAATGTTCTGCCTTATTAATGGATTAAATGCAGACCCATAACTCACATCAGTTTAAACTTTGTGGAGGTTTTTGCAAGTTCATTTCACTTTGAATGTGTAACAGCTGCAGCAATCTGAGAAAGATGGTTTTAAAAAACTCAGTGCTAAAATAAGGATGTTTTCTGACTCAAATAAAATGTGTTGAACCTGTCCTCCTTTGTTACAGGGTCAGCTGTTTGAGTCTTTCTTCTTGTAAATACTTTGGGTTGTTGTGATTCATGATTCTTTGTCTTATACGCTTCATATTGAGCAACCTGTTAAAAAGTTAAAGGAGCGTCTGGGCTTTTACTCCAGAAATAAGTCTTGTTTTCTTTCTCTAAAATAAGCATCTTGATGCTGATACTTTTCATGCCTCTGATGCTTATGATGATGTTAAATATCTGCACTCATTGCTTTAAATGCTAGGATCATGGAACTTTAAGGTTCATAACAACTTCTAAGGCTCTAACTCATCTCTGTTTTATGTATGAGGGAGTTAGGTGACCATCTGCAGACTGAATCCGCCACATCTTGATTTATAAGACTGTACCTGACCTGCTTCCACCTTCACTGAGATTTAAAACAACAAAACAAAAGTTTTGAGCTTGTGGCAGCAATGCTGAAAGTCACTCAGTTTAGTAATTACTCTCCAAATAAAGCGATATATATGTATTTCAAAATAAAATAAAACACGGAGAAACCTTAATTATAAATGTCCTTGATGACCTCATCATCCCCCTTTAACTGTCTGCTTTTATTCTGAAGGCTATATCCCCACACTTCCGGTCCCGTCACAGTTCTGTCTGACCAGCTTAATGCAGCTGAAGGGCTTACCTGATCCCATATTTCCCAGCATGCACTGCGGTGGTGGGGCTGTCCTGCCCGGGACAAGGCCGCCTGTCTGTCAGAGAGATGAATTACCCTCCAGGGAATGAACACGATTATTATTGACAGATTATTTATGACGTGTTGGCATTTATGGCCATTTTTAAAAAAAATAAAATATGCAAATCAGCTGATGTTTCAGTGATAATCCTGCATTTGATGTCTCCGTAAAAAGATGTAAAATAAATCAAATAAAATATTTTAATGTTTATTCATCTTTCATCAAAAATAAGTGATATAATGAGGTCTTAAAGGGCACAGTTTATGACTTTCTGTGCTATGAAATTATATAATTTAAAGTAGGGTTAGGCAAACATATTTACCAGCAGGACTGTAGTTTTATTCTCACTGCTGTGGGAACACTTTGTTAAATTATTTCTTATTTTAACAGTTTTAAATCATCACAATTTAACAAAAGAAACAACTACAGAGCTGTTGCCACAGTTTATAATTATAACAATTAGAATTGTAAACCAAATATTTATATTTCAGTTACATAAATGTTAATGACAAACATGAAATACGATCATCACAAACTTTTCAATAACAGAAACAGATAAATTTGACATACAAGGGAAAAAAAACATAGAAGATACCCCTCCTTAAATCATAATACTGATCATTATAGCTTATAAGCAGTAATTAATTTACACCTGAATTTTTTTTTATGAACTTTTACAAGTTTTACATCATTTTAATTCATCACTACTCTCATTCCGATATTTGCTTCCCAAAACCGAAACACATTAATCTTTATTCTAACTTTTGTTGTTTCAAACACAAGCACAACTTGTATTATATATACTGTTCTACTCTTACTGTAACACAAACTTTTATTTTTAGAGTTTTATTACTGCACCAAAACAATCACAGGTGTTTTTAAATATTCATTGTCTTTAAATTTTGGTTTTATTTGATCTGATAATCTTCATTTAAAGCATAGGAATCATAAAGTATAAAGTTTTTTTTTAAAAGAAACAAAACAACAAAAAAATAAAACATTATTTAAAGAAATCCTTTAAGTGTCAATGCTGTTCAATGTTCCAAAATATAGGAGGGAGGAGCTTGGCTTATCTCGTCCTATTCCATTTTTCTTAAGTGTATCACTAATCAATCAGCAACACATACAGAAAATAATTAAAAATACATTTCAACATAGGAGGTACATTGAAAGGCTGATTAGTGGGTTCCAGATATCCAACTTTTTCAATTATTCTGATTCTGTAGTTTGGTTATTGGGTCTAAATTTGTTTTGTATGTATTTCCTGAGGTTTCAGGCCAGTATGATAATCCAAAAGATGCAGGACTTAATTTATTTAAAAGAATATTTCAGCCTCCTGGTTCAGTTTTGCGGTCTGTAGCAGTCAGATTAGGGGGGTGGTCCTCGTGTGACCGGTGGGTTTCAGCCTCAAAGCAGCATTAATGTCCCATCAGCTCAGACTGAGCAGCCGAGCTCTGAGGAAACAATCAACTTAAGTAGGACTAAGAAGTTATTAGAGCAGATTAAGAGGAGGTGACAGAAAACAAAGAGGATCTGAAGAAAAATACAACATGTGTGTGTTTGAGTGAGCTGAGGGGAAAAAAAGTTACTTTAAAATATAAAAAACATTTTGTGTTTTTAAAGGTCAGGGCTGACCGGTGCACCGAGAGGTTCAGGATGTGTGGAAATAGATTTAGAACGATAAAAATGAAAAATGTAAAAACAGCAGAAGAAAATTAAAAAGAAAATATTCAGTTCAATTCAACTTCTTTATTTAAACTGCTGGCCTTGCAGAGCAGATGGACTGATTCTGATTCTGATTCTGAAATCCTGCATATCGGTCTTGTCAGCCTCCATTGTCCAACAACTTCACTCGGCTAAATGCCGAACAGACCAATCAGGAAAGAGAGGCGGGAGCAGCGTGATGACAACAGGAAGTGACTGCGTGTTTGAAAACAATGGCGCCTCCTGAAGCGGTCACAATAACTGCTTTTTTTTCATCAGAAATTGACACATTTTTTTTTTACAAAGTGGAGGAAAGAACGTCACTAGCTGCTCATCTTAGGAGAAATCATGTTTTTTGCTCTTCTCCTGACCGAGGATCACTGCTACGTAACCAGGAGAGAACATGGGAATCCTCCATGGACATGCTCATTATGCTACGGCCACACCTGACGCAAATTGGCGAATTCAAACGCGCATAAAACCGCGCTTAACGCCCGAAGCTGGACGCTCGACATTTTGACAAGCTGTGGGACGACGCGCATCCGGGCGCAGGCGCAGTAGAGAGCTGGATCCAGTCGGACTCAGTGATGACCTGTGCGGACAAATCCAGCTGGAAACGAATATTTACAGAACTTACCTTCAAAACCTGTCTCCTCAGCGACTTTCACCCAAGCCTGCTTCCTTTTGTTCCGGTCTCTGTAGAGTATACACGCCGAATAGTATAGCTCCGAATGATAGCAAACAGCGCCGATAAACCTCTCCTCCATCTTTGAGAGGGGCTTGAGCGGGAGCAGGGGGCCGCGGAGCGTCACACGTCATCAAATCAATGACGTCGGGGGGGAATGTCATCGCTGATTGGCTGCCGCACCACGAACTGGCGTCGAAAGTTCAATATTTTCAACTCGAGCGTCGAGGCGTTTGGGGCGTCAAAACGCCTCGACGCTCCAAACGCGCCGTGCCAAACGCGTCCAACGCGCCCAACGCGCCGCCCGGGGCGAATTTGCATCAAGACGCGTGTTTGCATAGACTTTGTATGTAATCTCGACGCGCGTCCAGGCGAATTCGTGGCCGTACCATTAGTCTGTAGTTGTCATGGTTACTTGTTGATACTTGGCGAAATCTGCTGTCCTCAGAAGTTTATCAGGAAAACTTGGTGGGGATTTATCTTTGACGAGACTCATGTCATATATAAGTGTTATTGTGGTATATTTTAGTGTGAAAAGATTGTCTTAAGGTAGTTCAAACAAATACTAATGGCCATAGCGGCTAACTGTTGTAAGCTGGTAGCTTTAGCAGCTAACAATAGTTTAGCTGCTACGGCTAATGGCAGTTAAATGATTTTTAGCCACTAGCTGTAGCGGCTAACAGTTAGTAGCCATTAGCTGCTACTGTAGCCGCTGCATATACTATGCCATATGTAGCAGTGTTGCTTGATATGGATTGGTCTGTGATGAGTGTGACGAGTCGAATATCGTCCAATCACAAGCTGCTCTTGTTTTTGCACGGCTCCTTCCCAGATGGATTAGTGAAATATTTCTGTGGTCGATATATGGGACTGTTCGTCTGGTGTGTCAGGTTAGACCGAGGCCATACCTTTAATTTCATGGATACACAGATATACATATATAGAAATACAATATATAATATACTGTATTTGTATATACACATAGATCCATCCAGAGATGTTTCCATCCAGCAAAGACAAAGGGACTAAAAATAAGAGTTTATGACAGAGACTAACCCATCGACGCCCAGATCGTGAATCTGTCCTAATCATATTTTCCTTTGCTGAATATAAATTTGTTTAAAGTTAGCCCTTTGAGATGTGGCATCTCATTTTTAAGAGGGACCTCATCTTCAGTTTGTAAATCAGTTTGTAAATCAGTTGTCATACAGCAACAAATCTCCTCCACTGTTTATAATCATTTATTCTTGAGCCTTTTTTGGATAAAAATTCAATTAATTACAAAAAAAACCCAAATGTGATATTATGAAGTTTAATTCAGCTGATACTGATCAGCTCATCATTGAAGTAATGTTTTAGTGTTTTTTTTAAATAATGCCCATGTCATACATTTTAAACATGAGCAAAGTTCAGCTCTAAAGCTACATCAAGTGTGTAAATGATCTGAATGTTTCCATCACTGATTTCTTTGGCTGATATTAAAAACACTGTAGGATCAGGTGCAGAGACGCTCTGTAGATGGCGCTCTGATCTTTAGATATTCACTGACATGGACCACACCAGTGAGAACAGAAGGTCACTTTAGATTATTTTAAATAAACATTAAACATTAAGGGAAAGGCTCCCTTTATTAAAGGTGAAGTCCTCTTAATAATGAAATATCCAATTAAATTAAGCTGTAACACAAAGTGAGATCATACCCCGGCATTTCTTCTCTCCCTGCATTTTTTTTGTTAAAGCTGCTGTTGTTGTTTATCGGTATGTAACTATGTATGCATGGATTTAGACAAGTTATTTACTGCCATAGCTGCTGGTACCATTTGTCAGCTATGATTGTTTTATTTATTATCAGGGATTCTGAGAATTCATAGGTGGTTTGGAGGAGTGAGGGAGGGTTTTGTTGTTTGAGGGAGACACACAGTGCTACCAATTTATGTTGAAAAAAAAGTGTTAAAAAGTCAAAAATCAATAAAGATATGTGTTAAAAATGACATAAAAAAAATCTAATTCTGTGAAGATCGAGGCAACCAGCAGCTGTACAAACAGGAGGAAGGTGTGTGTGTGGGTGTGTGTGTGTGTGTGTGTGTGTGTGTGTGTGTAGTGCTGCATGTGCCACTCTGTGACAGTTATATGAGCGGCTTGACAGACGGCTCAGCTGTCAGGTGGGCAGAGAAGCTCCAGCAACTGACCGTGGAGGCTGTGCAGGCGTGTACGGCCATATAAAGGCATCGGCCCCCTGGGAAACTCCTCCAGCCCTCCTGCTGCTCAGCCCGGCTCACACACACACTCGTACATGCACAGGGTCAGGTTTGGGCTCGGGGTCAAAAGGTTAAATGATGATCAGGTTCTGGAAAAGTCTAACGAAGAAGTGACACCTAACTCAGAGCAACGTATCGATAAGAGAAGGTGTTTAAGAAGTGTAAGAAGGAAAAGCAAACCTCAAAAACATCACAGCTGATGCTCCAAAGATTCACTTTTTACCTCGAATATCTTTCATTTTTATGATTTAAGTTTTAAAAGGAACAACAGATGTAAAAAGTTTTTGTCTGCAGCATGTTTTTATGAATTACTTTACATCCATCCATCATCTGAACAACTTGGCAGGGTGCACCCAGCCAACTACAGGGCCACATAGAGAGACGGACAACTATTCACGGTCATACATAAATGCATAAATACACGCATGCACAGGGAGAACATGCAAACTCAGAACATAAAGCCCCGGGGATTGAACCAGCAACCTTCTTGCTGTGAGGCCATGCACATACCTGCTGCACCACCATACTGCAAAATATGACAAGAATATTTTTTTAACCCTTTAACTACCAGCTTAACTTTTTGGTAGAGGTCATCAATACATTTAGAGACATTTAAGTTTTCATAAAATTAAACAAATCAAATCATTGATATGATACTGTCAATATTCAGGGAGCAGAGAAAACTACCAACAAGCCAAACACCAGACATTTTCTTAGATCTAAAGGTCTAAACAGTCAACATTTGATAATGTGATGCCAAAAAATGCACAAATATTTGGGACAAAATCCATCAGAAAAGGCAAAAACGTTTGTAAATAAAGTAGCAATCAAACTTAAAATACATGATACTGTGTCTGAAACATAAAAATGTTTTTGATGAATAACCAATTTTATAAAAATAAACCATCATATCAGTGAGGAATTCATTATTTAAAATAATAATAATGTTAGTTCTAATAAAAACTTTAAGGTTTTTGAACTTTTAAATTCCAAACAAAATGGTCACAGGCGGGATTCAAACTAGGCTGGCAAAAGTATATGGGACATATCTGGTTGCGAACCACTCCGCCAAACCAGCAGCCCATATTATTTTACTTAACACATTATAAGAATTTCATTTCTTCATGCACACAGACAGGATACACAGTGTTCAACACTCTCCATCCTTTAAAAGACTCAAAGAGCATTTAAAAAGGTAAACAAATATGTATTCACCAATCTATTTTTATTGAAGTCAAGCTAATAGCAGCGTAAATTCTCCTCTTGTGTCAATAAGACAGGCAGGGACACAAAAAAAAGCTCAGCTCACTAGGTCAAAAGTCCTTCTGTCTCCCCTTTGACCTCACAGCAAAAAATAGAAAAAGTTTTCTTTGTTCAACTGCTGCAATAAAAATGTTTGTCTTACCTTAAAACACTTGAAAAGCTGGCATCTGCCACATCACATTAAGTGTCATAATGAACTTTTATGATACTAAATCTATCATCAGTATTTTATCGCTGATGACTCCGGCTTCAGTCCTGTGTTCTAGTTTGTCTGGACCGAGTTATCAGAAAGTGTGAAGTGAAAAGCTCTGCTGGCTGAGTCACTTCAGCCCTTAAATCTCCTCATAAACCTCCCTGACCTTCTTCATAACTATTAACTGTCTTTGCAGAGTTTAACTCCGGGCTCAGTTTAATGCTCCCGTGCTTGATTGTTTCCCGGTCATTGTGATCTGCACAAAGCTTCCTGATTGTCGGGGATAAAAGCTTGGACTGAGAATTAAAAACATGAGACTCTTGAGTTTGTTCATACCAGAGGAAAATGCTGGCAGAGGAGATACTGCACACCAACTTTACTGTCATTTAATTTAAACAATTTCAGACATATTAGATCAACATCATGGCCTGAAAATGAAGCCAGAATGTTTCTCCACTCCAAGTTTGTGAACATCAATCAATCAATCTTTATTTGAAACAGTAGAGCTATGAATAAATACCAACTCATATACTGTAAATAAATAGATTTGTATGCACACACACATACATCCAGAGATGTGTCATCCACTAATAACAATTTATGACAGCAACAATCCATGGACGCCCAGATCATACATCTGTCCTCATCACATTTGTCTCTACTCAATATAGAATAAATCATTCAATCTTTATTTGTATAGCACCATATTTGTCTCTGCTGTATATACATGTTTTAAAGGTGAACACCTTGAGATGTGGCATCTCATTTTCAAGAGGATCCTCATGTCTATGTGGTTGTAAAGATTGTTACTATGGATAAATCATTATAACAATGGATAGAGAGATTAAACTAATATTAAAATAACATTGTTTTGTTTATTAGTTTTTGCAGAATGAAAAGATACATAATTTCAAACTGGAAATATTCAGAAAGCAAAGAAATGTGTCAGGAGAGGTCAAGAAGCCATCAGACTTATGCAAAGGGCCTCACCTTTCTCTAAGAAGAAAAAGCAACAGTCAAGATTTCAGTAAGAACACAAAGTAATGCATGCATACATGTGTTCGACCATGTGTGAAGAAACAAAAAGAAATGATAATCGACAATAAAGCAAACATAAACAGGTTTAACAAGCAAACAAAAACATAAAGACTAAACATCTGTAATGAAAATCAATGGGAAAGAATTGATGTTAATTAATGTAGCAGCACCTGCTTCACCTGCCATTAAAACGGTTTTACTGGTCTAAAAGTCTGAATTTATGTTAAATTGTCATTTTTGTTGATGGTTGATGCAGGTTAAAGCTCATGGAGTGGAGCAGGTCCACAGCAGCAGGAGCTACCACTGGTGCTAAATAAATGGTCATAATTGTAATGTAGCATCATGAGCATTATGAAGCTTCATAAAGCCCCAGTCACACATTCCCTTTTCTCATGGTGATTGTGCATGACTGTCATAATCCTGATGAAGCGTGGTTTGGTTGTGGTGCATGACCTACTTGATCTAGATCAGCGTTGTATAGTCGTGGACAAACTCTGGAGAATAGGGAGGGTTCCCGAGAGTTTGAACTGTTCAAAACTGTCGTGGAGAATCAGAGCTCCCAGTATAGCGGAATGAAAGCCTAATGCAGTTCTAATGCGAACAGTAGTGGCGTGGCATGTACAGGGCTCAATCGCCTCAATCCTGCAATCTTTCTGAGGACAACTGACAAGGATGTATCAGTTTGTACCCCGACTTTGTCCCATTCAAGGCAACGCAAGCAACTGGGCTCAATCGGGGCTTACATGACTCAAACTGGGCTCAAATGGGGCTAATTTCATGTCAGCGGGATGGAAATTCATGGAAACCTCATCAGATCGTTGTATTGACCTAATTGAAGCGAGACGAACACCCCTGAAGCACTGTAGAAGCGTTACTGTTGGTGTATTTATGTGGTCTGACCAGGAGAGAGACAGTCATTTCTTTCTGTATCATGCCGATCAAACCAGCCTTGCCTTCTTCCAGTTGCTTCCCTCTGGACGCAGGTACAGGACTCTTTAAACAAACAGGAATGTGTGACTTTGGCATAATTCTACAGCAGGGGTCTAAGACAAGGGTCCCAGGCAGTCTACAAGACAAGAACCACCAGGTGACCTGTATCTGTCCTATTTTCCATCCCTCTTTCATCTTATCATCTTCTTCTACTTGTGCTTTATTTTATTGACCTACTTACAATCACATTTGCACTTGTTTGCACCCCAGTTCGTATGTATTTCTTTTCAAAATAAAGTACTAATCTTAGTCTTAAAAGATAACAAAACATATCATGGTGAAAAAAAAAAGAGTCACAAAAAGCACACAAGACTATTTAGAGTTGCTGAAGAGTTTATCTGATGACTGTAGGCAGAGGTAGGCTAACACTACCCATTGACTCTCAGTGTTTGAGCTAAGCTAATTAGCGGTCGGTGAGCTCTGTCCATCTCCTCTTTCCACAGTATAAAGAACAGCGTCTCGACCCTCAGTTATTTGCACAGACTTGGTCTCTATTAACATACCGTCAAGACTTAAATAAAATCATTGTGACCGAGCACCTGGATCATTAATCTGTGACTCCCTGAACTTGATATGACTCCTCTAGCAGAGGAATAATGACAAAAAGAAACCACTTTAGCACAGCTTCTTCATTCTCTGCAGCTCAGAACAGAAAATATGATTCCCTGTAAAATAATCCCGGCAGAGTAACTTCACACCGGCTCGTGTACCGCAGACAGCGGGAGGGACCGAGTGCACGAGCTGCCGTCTGATCTACGTAACTGTATATGAGTTCATGGACAAGCACATGGATGTGCATTAAAAAAAGAACACAGGTGTGCATGGTGAACATAACTGCACATGGAAACCAATGATAAGGAAAGAACACACCATCAGAGAAGAGTTGTGCTAAAAAAAAAAGATTAATGCAAATGAATGGATATTACGATAAAGGGGTGGTGCAAATAAAATCTTAATATTAGACTGATTTCCCTTTTTGTGGACTCGAGGTCCTTCCTGAAAATGAGATGCCACATCTTAAGGGGCTTATCTTTGAAATAATAATATTCAACAAAGACAAATCTGGTGTTTTATACATAAAGGTTACATCCTTATTTTAATTGACAACAGGTTTCACCCATTTCTTCACTTTTTATACTCTTTCTTTAACTCTTTTGATATCTCTGTTATTAAATTATTGTGGTTGTTCGTGTCAAGTTTGGTTATGCTGTACACAGCAATGTTGTTTTGTGTCAATTTTGATTTACTTATTTGTTTGTAGATGTTGTTAAAAAAGCTGAAATTTCCTCTGGAGGGACAATAACGCTCTGAACTGAACTGATCGATGTATTGATTGCATGAGAAAGTATTATCAGTATTTATATGCACTCATTCATTAGCAAGTTATTTTTTTTATTTTCTTCATTTACTATTGACTGCTTTATTGTTATTCTACCTGATTATACACATTCGTTTCTTCCGTTTAAATTTTTTATGTTTTCCATGTTTAATTTACTTTTGCATTTTTTGTTGTATCTGGTCTGCAAAATCTTTGTGGGGAGAAAAAAAACACAAATAAAGGAAAGAAATAAACAAAGTTGGAAGAAGCAGAAGGCTCTGGATCCATGATGGACGAGCCGGAGGATGAAACAGTGAGGTGAGACCTGAGACGCAGGAATTCAGAGGAGCGAGGATGAACTTAAAGAAGAGGAGCTGAAAAGAACTAGAAGAAAAACCATGTGAGCCTCGAACTTTGAGCTGATCTGTTTCTGCTGTGATTTTGTGGATGAACAGATGAATGGACTGAGCGATGGACGGAGGGACAGACGGACGGACAGCTGAGTCGATGCAATTCAATCGGGAGATGTGGTATTGGAGCTGGGAGGACCCGGTGAAGTGACACTAAAGATAGAAACTTTCAGTTCACCCCCTGCCCCGTGTCCTGTCTCCTGAGTTACAGAGGTCATGTTTCAGACTGGTCTCCGTCACTTTTACAGAATATCTGACAAATGAGTTAAGTCATCCTACAGTTCATGTAAAGAACAGGGTTAATGGGGGTGCTGGTTTGGTGGAGTGGTTAGCAACCATACATGTCCCATATACATACTTCTGCCGGTCCGGGTTCTAATCCGGCCTGTGACCAGTTTGCAGAGTGTCTTCCCCTACTCTCTCTCCCCTTTCCCAAGCCTATCCACTGTCTCTCTTTTATCAATAAAGGCACAAAATGCCCAAAAAATACATTTAAAAAAGAGAACAGGGTTAGTGTGTTAAGGCGAGAAAACACAGTCAGTGCGGCACAAACAGGAAACAACAATTTGACTCGTGGAAACGAGAAGTAGGACTGAACCATCAGCAACACTTCTGATCAAATATTCATCACATCACATAACCTCCTTGGTGGAGGTAAAAATGATTGCAGGGATGTTTTTTGTTGTATCAATGTCCACTCTGACTTAAAGAAAAACTGATTATATTTTGGTCATTTTGGATCTTAAAAATGGTGGAATGGTCACAGAGATGAACACATTGAGCTATATTGCTGTCATCTAATAGCACAGGGATCATGCAGCCTGGCAACCGCTATCTGCAAATGATTTCATTATCACTTAAAAGTGCTATGAGAATCTATATCCGGCGACATAAAGACTCTGCTACCCATGAGCACGCGTGGCAACTGTCGTAAAGACGTGGCCCAAGCCAAAGCATGTGTTTGTTGTGATGCTAATGAATGCCGCTTGGACCTTCATCAGAACTCTGCATTGCTTTACTTCGTTTCTTCTTTTTTCAACAACTTACAGGATGCAAATCAACGAGGTAATGTATCTCTTTCTAGTTACGTAGCGGTAGTTTTTGATGTGTGACAACAAGCAATTTTTGGAAAACTTAGTATCGTAGTTTTGTAGCCGGCTATATATGGCTACTTACAGCTCGGTGCTCTAAGACGTATCCAAATAATAAAAATTTGCTCTAGTTTTGTGTTGTTCCTGAAGTTGAGTATCCAGGCCAGTCCAGCCCTGTCCAACCCGACCGTGAAGCTAAGGAATAGCATTTATAGATAACCTATTTTGATGCTATAAACTCATCTTAAAGTGTGTATTTTGATCAGGCATATATCTAAAAGCGAGACAATTTTGTAATTACTAAGAAACTCCTCATAGCATCTTTAAATCTAAAAGTGATACTCTCCTCCAATAAATCTTTTCCTGTGTGCACTTGCTTTCGCCTGGCTACAATCACTGCTGCCATGATTACCAGAGTCCTGGCATGACAGCCCTTACATAGGCCATGCTTCAAAGTTTCCACCAACTCAATGCAATTTGCAGTCATTTTGAGAGAGAGGAGGAGAAAGAGAAGTTGCACAGATTTAATACAGGGGTTTCACTGGCGTTAAATGGCGCCGCTTTACTGCCTGTGGCAATAAAAGCTGGTCTTTGTGGATTAGGCGGTATTTGCAATGAGGCTCATTTGCATATGAAGGTGGAAACTTTGCACTGAATTTATGAACATACCCTAATTTACATCCGGTGCAGCGAGGAGCGGCAGTGCAGTTTGGGTTCAGTATGCATGCTTTTGTCCCCTTTGCGTATGCTTTGTGGATTGCATGCTTTTTTTCTGTAATTTGCACAAGTTTAGGGGTTGTAAAAGCAGTGCAGTCCTTTTGAGGACCTGGCCCTATGTGTGAACCCTGCTTTAGCTGTACCCTCCAAAGTTAAAAACAAAACATAAATTCTTCACCTGCAAATTAAGAGGAATTAAGTCAGTCACAGTATAACACTGTATTCCCTTTTATTGATCCACCGTTATTCTTTCACTCTGAAGCATGGAAGCCTTTAACCTCCTTGGATTTCTTCTGGAATTGCTTCACACCTCCATGAACTTTCTAGACAATCTCTCCACTAATTTTATGACAACAGAAAAAAAACTGCATGAAAATTAAGTTCTCTAAGAGGACAACAAATCATGCTAACAAGCTAATTTCTTTGGCATGTTCTTCAGTATCCTACATGTTATCGTTACTCTCCTCGAATATTCCAAAGGCACACGGGTGCGACAAAGCCTCACATCTCATTGGTCCAACACTTTCACTCCTTCTCGTCTATACCCTCCTTCCATTACAGCACTCTCCTCCGTGTGACTGACTTAACATGCATACATTGACAGTGTCATCTTACAAATGCCTGCGTCTATTTGCAGGAGACTCAAAGTGTTAACAGAAGTTTCTCCTGCTCTGGATCTCGGCTTGAATATCTGAAACACAACGTACTGTCCACGGCAGGTCCGAGGCATCCAAGGAAGGCACAGGGGCATCTCCAGCTCTCTGATGTCCACATTCTTTTAATATGTATGCATTTATTTCTAAAGTTAAATATAAAGTATGTCGTCATTTGTTTCAGCAAAACACCAAAAATATAAAAAAGGAAAAAGATCACAGCTTGAATATGAGTGTAACTTCACATCAAACCAGTTCCTCCCTCTGTTTGTTGTTTCCCTTCAGACAAATGTATCTTAAAGCTGATGTCCCATGAAGAAATGTTCATTAGCGTTCAGGACTGCCAGTTGTTCCTGGCAGCACCCATGTGTGAACGTGTGAATGCTTGTGAGCCTCCACTGCTCCCTCTGGTCTCAGCTGTGAAGAAGAAAGAGCTCCCAGGCAGAAGTCCAGCTGAAACAAGGCTGATGCAGATATATTTTAATGACCCACCCTCGTGACTCAAAGTGTTACCAAAGAATCAGAGCATCTGTTATAATTCCTGAAACAATGAGGCACCATTTAACCCGTAATTAATGCTGTCTTTTCAATCAATCAATCTATTGAGCTTTATCTGTACAGCACTTTTCATACAAAAGTGTGCAGCACAACATGCTTTACAGGAAAAAGAAATACAAATAAAAAGGAGAAAAGGGAATACAATGAAAATGCAAGACCCTACCACGTTTGTGATCCATGTACACAAAGACTTTGGGGGGAGATTTGAGAGAAAACAGGAATAAAAGACTGAGGAAATGCTGTCTTGAATTTAAAATGAGGAAATAGAGTTGAGACTGAAATGACGTGAAAAAAACATGATATGAAATCAGAAAAAAAAATACTATAGGGAAAATAAATATATATAGAAATGTAAAATGTACATGATCTTTATTGATACAGCCTTTTACAACAACCCTTTCGGAGTTAAAAAAACAATTAAAAGCAATGAAAACAAATAAAAGCAATAAGAGCAATAACATAAAATAAAGTAAAAGTGTCACCGCACTACTGGGTATAAAAAGCCTTCCTAAATAAATATGTTTTCAGTCTGGAATCGAAAAGGTCCAGGTCAGAAATGAGACCTTATTTATTTATTTATATAAATAAATAAATTATATATGAAATGTAAAAATTAATGTTCTTCATTTATACAGCCCTTTATAACAACCGTTTTGGAGTTAAAAAAAAAATTAAAAGCAATGAAATCAAATAAAAGCAATAACAGCAATAAAATCATATAAAGTAAAAAAAAAAAAAAAAAAGGAAAAGAGTCACCACATTGCTGGGTATTAAAAGCCGTCCTAAATGAATATTTCAGTCCAGATTTTGAAAGGCTCAAGTCAGAAATGAGACCTTATTTATTTATATTAAAAAATAACAATAAAAATACTGTGGTAAAATGTAAAAGCCAAACACCAAATGTGTAATAACATGTGCTAAAGTAGGATAATAAAAAGGACGCCGATTTACTGAGAATAAAGTTCCAAACATTAAATCTGAACTGAACTGGAGAAATAAGATTTAGAGGATTAAAATAAATAAATAAATAAGATTAAGTAATAATAATAAACATAATCAGCTGAAGTCAGTCTAAAAAGGGAGTTCTCGAGCTTAAACTGCATGTAACAAGTTTGCTAAAAACAGACTGTAAACACCAGCAGAGTTATATTAGCAGTGATACAGTCATATTTTTATACTTCAGTATCTGAGCTTCACTGTTTGTCAACACATGCATGGACTCTCTTTGGAGGAGGGAACAGCGCTGTGGGGGTTTATTTGCACCCAGATATCTTTGGTGGGTGCAAAAGTGTACCAAACTAAAGTCCTCAGTGCTGCTACTTTAAAGTTCTAATGTTTGTTTGCATAAGATTCAGAGTGACCAACACTTAAATGCATGCAAACAAAAAACTTTTCTCATATGGGACACAGGTCATGAAGTGCAAACCACTGTCAGCCTGATCCTGTTGAGTTGATACATATCAGGTAGACGGCATATCCTCAGACTGACTTGTATATTTATTATTTCAAACAGCACTACTGCGTTCAATCCTTTGATTTTTCTGCCTTTGAGATTCACTTCTAATCAGTCTGAATGATTCACAGAGGTCCTCGTTACATAACTGTCCTTCCCTGGGGCAGCTGCAGGGGTCTGGGGCCGGGGGTGATGGTGATGTGGATACGGGTGTGTGACGGGAGTAAAGGGGGGTAGGATGACAGTCTAAACTGGGATACTGGATCTGTGCCACCGTGGTATACAAGCCTCAGAACCACCCAGTCTGAGTGAGGAAGACGGACAGTCTGTTGGTGTGTTACTGACATGTGACCGAGCCCACAGCCATGAGCAGGAGGTATGGAGCACGGTGCACATGCCGGTCATTAGTATGAAGAGGCCGGCTGGAGAATTAGGCCACTGATCCAAAGTGAATCTCATCATTATGTTAAAATCACAGACTCAGGTCTCCTTTATTCCACAACGTTGTCTCCAGAAACAGGAAAGATTCTTCCTTTGTGTTTTCTAAAGCACTCTGAAGTGAAAAAGAAACACACATTCACACCAATCAGAGCGAACAACTGAACATGAGGCAGCATGCATGCCATGCCAGGCCAGTAGTTGGCGATGTAAGTTTGTCATGTCCTAAGAAAATATCTAAATGTGCTTTTTTCTGGCAGATATTGCGATTTCAATTTGATTCAAGATTTTATTCAAATCAAGCTTCAGTGCAGCATTTAATGGTTGCAGTCGAATAGTCGCCTCCTAAGTCCTTTCCTAACCACTTTTCCTTAACCTCGTTGGAGAACGTCATGAGGTTAGGAAAAGGAGAAAGGAGAATTCAGAAGAACTTAGCAAAGTAAAACTGCCGTGCAGAGAGAATCCAACTACACTTTCACTGCGCTACGTCATCATGTGATGGCGGATGTCACTGCTGAATTGAAACTACAATTTTCCAAAGATGGACTACAAAAGACGCATCATAGAAGTGCTTGTGTATCATGACAGTGTTGTTTCTTTCAGACAATTTATACATAATAACTTGGTAAAAATTACATCTGCATAACCGATGTTGTAAATGAGGATTTAAATAAATCTGTCCTCTAAGGATGGGATGAAATATTATTTGGCAATATATTGTGATACAGTACGTGACGAAATGCATCGAGGTTGAAAAAAATGGATCGCGAAATAAAGATGTCACGTCCGGTAACAACGCATGTGACCAGAAGTGATGACAGCAGACATTAGCACCAACTACCTTAGCTCCAAAAAGCCGAATGATGGAGTCGAATGAGGTTAAAATTGAGGATGCTCCGCCTGGATACAAGTCATCTGTCTGGCAGTATTTTGGCTTTCTCATTAAAAAAGATGAAGACGGTGAAAACGAGCCTACTGCTCATTAGCATACACTCTCTAACCTCTCTAGGGTTAGAGAGAGTGTTATGGTTTGTGTTTGGCCTGTTAGGCCTTGTGTTTTCCTGTGTGCAATTCAAACAAAAACAAATAAGTTGTAATTACACAGTAATATTTTTTCTTTTTTACTTTTCAGTCAGAAGTGCTGAAAAAATTGCAGCCTTGAGGAATCACATGATTGCGTTGCCTGAAAATTGCGATTTCCAATAAATCTTTCAGCCCTAGTGCTCACGCTACCTTTATCTGAAAGAGTGAAAAAGGGGGTCCCTGTTTACAAAGAAACAACTACGAACACTTTTAAAAACTTTTCACTCTGGATCCAGGTTTCAAAAGTTTGCAGATTCAGGCGCTCTAGGCACCGTATTTGTGAAAACAAAAGGCGTAAACACAACAAAAAACTGTTTTCTGCCATTTTCATTGTCATGTAAACTTCCCCTTAAACTCAACCGCGGTCACTGTCTACAACAAAACTGATTTTTAAAGCAGGCCGTATACGTGTTTATATCTGCTGTCAAACGGATGATTTACCAAGAAGGGTGCACACCAACTTACTCATGCGCCTGTGCTCATCCACAGAAATGGCTAATCAGCCAATCACATGGCAGTAAGTCAGTGCATTTAGGCACATAGACATGATCAAGATGACCTGCTCAAAACTGATCATCAGGATGGGGAGGAGGCTGATTTAAGTGACTTTGAATGTAGTTTGTTGTCAGTCAGACTGGTCTAAGTTTCCGAACACTGTCTGCCAGGATTATCATGCACAACAATCTCAGAATTCACAGAGAATGGTCAGAAAATGAGAAAATATCCAGTGAGAGGGAGTTCTCCTGGCAGATCACAACATTTAAGGCATTAGAGGGAGACGCTTCAGGTTATAGATGCTTTGACTCTCGTATGTTTTATTTCTGTCATTTGTTTTTCTCTCCCTCCTGGTTAAATAAACTTTACACAAATAAACATGCTGAGTCTTTGAGCAGATGCACAGCAGCTGCAGAAGATCACACCAGGTGCTGCTCCAGTCAACTAAGAGGAGGAACAATTAGATGGTAGGATCAGAGATTGGTGCTCAAACTCCAAAACATTTTTTCTAATCCACATTCAATTTAAAAGTCCAGAAAAATATCTCATTACAAGGAATAAAAGGCAGAAAATAGACATTTAACTGCTTGCAATGAAAAGAAACTATCTGCCAATGAAACAAGAAAGTTTGACGCCGTGAGGGTCTAAAATTCAAGTTTAAAATCTGCTTTGGATTAAAAAAAAGACATTTTGAGTAGGGACGGGAATTGATAAGATTTTATCAATATCAATGCTGTTAACAATCCTGCTAATTAATCCAATTCTTTAACGATTCCATTATCGATTCCTCCAGATTTTGCGAGTGGGCAAATGTTGGTCTGATTTTCAGTGTCAACAATGTCAAACACATCACAGCATAGATCACTGCTTCTACAAGTTGCTGGTGTTTCCACTCACTTAAGGTTGTGTAGTATGTGCAATGAAAATTATGCTACAATTCTGATAGTTCTGAACCCTGTCAGTGGAAGGAATTGATAAGGGAATTGATAAGCAAAAAGATTAATGATATCGATACATTGGTGGAGCTGTTAACGATTCTTCTCTGGAACTGGAATTGGTTTTCAATTCCAATCCCTAATTTTAAGATGCCCTTTAGGTCAACTTTGTCTATCTCATGGGTAGATTATTCTACTTATTACAAGCAACTCAGGCTTTATTTTTCCATCTTTGAATAAGATCTTAATTCAGACATACTGCATCAGGAAATTGTGTCTTACAGTAAGTCTTTGAGGCTTTTTTTTTTACTTGAAATTGGACAAATACTTTCCCCTAGATTAGAGTTTTTGCAGTGTAAACTGATCCTTCCAAAGGTTTCTTCCTAATACATACAGAAACTAAAACATGAACAAACTAGAAAAGCACTTGGAGAGCGCAGACCTCCGCCAGCACCACAGTCCTCACCCATATTGTGATTTTGACCATAAATATTAGTCCTACCTTTATTTCATCAAAATATTTAGATTCCTTGACCATGAAAACATACCATTAGCAATTGGTTTCATAATTACCTCCGCCAAGGAGGTTATGTTTTCGAGAGAGTTTGTTTGTTCGTCTGTCAGTCCGTCTGTCTGTGATCAAAATAACTCAAAAAGTTGGATTTGAATGAAATTTTCAGGAAATGTTCAGCATGAAAAAGGAAGAACTGATTTGATTTTGGTGTTGATCTGGATCACCGTCTGGCAGCCATGACGAAAAATGTGATTTCTGTGAATAACTACTGAACTAAAATAGATATCATGATGAATCCAGTTGCTAAAGGTATGTTTTCATGGTCAAGGAATCTAAATATTTAGATGAAATAAAGGTAGGAGTAATATTTATGGTCAAAATGATGATATGGCTGAGGACTGTGGCGCTGGTGGAGGTCTGCGCTCTCCGAGTGCTTTTCTAGTGATATTGATATCTATTTGAGTTCAGTAGTTATTCACAGAAATCACATTTTTCGGCATGGCGGCCAGACGCTAATCCGGATCAACACCAAAATTGAATCAGTTCTTCCTTTTCCCATGCTGAACATTTCCTGAAAATTTCATCAAAATCCATCCATGACTTTTTGAGTTATTTTGTTCACAGACAGACGGACAGACAAACAAACTCTCCCTAAAACATAACCTCCTTGGCAGAGGTAATACACTTTCAAGTCTCCAAACCTAAATGGGAAAGGACAGCAGCTCAGGTGACGTCTAAACAACCCCAGTTAAAGTGACAGAAGGTAAGAGAGGGAAAGTGAAGGTGAATTTGGTCTCAGTTGTATTTTCCTGATCTTATTTCGATCTGCTGTCTGCGTCACAAAGTCTCAGAGCTCCACTCTGCGATTCATACTTTGTCACATGATGTGGGGGGTGATTCAATATCTGTCGGCAGTCAGATTACGGAGGTCTATCATGTTGCCTGTGGGGGGTAATGGCCTTGGCACCGGTACACGGCAGAGCTGGAACTGAAGCTTTACAGTATGTGCCAACACTACCTCTTAGTTTAACCGCTGTGAGCCAGTAGGTGAATAAAGTGGGCAAAATCAGCTGGAAACAAATATATTTTAGGAATGAGGAATATGCAGGCAAGAAGAAAACCCAACTAATGTTTTTTTTAAATGTGAAAACAACAGTGAATGTCCCCCTCTTCAGTTTGGACGTCCTGCCACTCTGCGTGACTTCAGACATTCCCACAGACATCAGTGGCATATCTTTAAGTCACAGGCAGACTCCACCGCTTAACACACTGGTGAGTGAGAGGGACACATCTTAATGAAAGGTAATCATGGATATTATGGTAATGTAATCTAAAATTAAAGCTGTTATATTTACTCCGGACTATGGATACTCTGCCCTGTGGGGACTCTTATGAAACAGTGAGGGGAGGCTCAGTACAGTGCAACAGGTCACACCATCAGCATCAGCTGCTCTGCTCAAACAAACAGAAAACACAACAGAAAACAGGTGGAAACGCTAACGTCTTTTCAACATGGAGCCAGGCAACAGCTCCCCTCCGAGATACAGGTGTTTTAAATAAATCATCTATTATTACCCTTAGAAACAATATTATCGGTAAGATGACAGTATCACCAGATATTAACATTTCTGCAGACACTTTTAACCAAACATGTAAACGGATGGGAATAAGATTTTACTGACACCAAATTCTTATGAGCAAACAACTCTTCAATGATTCACATATTCTGGCCCCATCCACACAAAGACAAAACACTTAACAGTTTCCAAAACGATCGTCATAAAAATGAAGGTATCTCAGAAAATGTGTGCGTCTACATGAATGCACTCGATATGCATCAAAACGCATGCCAGACCTCTAGGGGCGCTGAAACGATATGACAGAAACAAGCGGAAACAGACAAAAAACAGTGGGCATGCACACTTGTGGCAAAAGTTGTAAACAGAGATTGTGATAAAGTGATCATAAAGTGCCGTGATGTGACCTTGATAATTGTTTGTTTAACTCGGTGGTGATTGAGAAGAAGGAGATTTTGCTACAACAGGGATAGTAGGGTCACTAGCTTCATCGGCACATATGCTACACATACGCCGCCATTGTTGTTGCGACGTGTGGTGCATGCGTGTCAATGAAGATATGAAACTGTGACGTAAGCGTATCTGAAAACTTGCAGAGAGCCAGTAATCACGGAGCTGCGTATACGGCATTTCAAAATCTTTCCACTCTGGAACCTGGTTTCAAAAATGATCATTTACAGACCCCCAAAACACCGTCTTTGTATGGATGATACGTAGATTCTGCAAAAAACTTATGCGTTTAGACCTTGGCTTGTCTTCGTGTGGATAGGGCCTCAGTATTGCCCTTATTTTTATTTTTGTGGCAGCATCGTCAAACACATGACACTCCTGATATTCAATCTAAGGATAAAAACTTCTGGTGGTGTTTCCACTCAATGAAAGCTTCACAATTGGTGTATTTATGTCAAAAAATATCTGCAATTTTGACCACTTCTGCCCTCTTTCTGCCTTGATTCTTCTCTTCGTTAGTATAATTTCTGCTGACTGCCTCAAATAAAAGCTTGAAGTCGTTGATTTGCAAGGTATGCAAAACAAAGTGGAAGGATTCTCTCCTGGAATTGGTTTTAGATTTCTAACCCTTATCATAGATTTATAAACATATATACAGTGATCAGCATAAAAAATGAGTACACCCCTTCAGATTTGTTAGGACACCTTTAATTTATTTTCAAAATAAACATTTTCTATGCCATACTGTACCACAAAATAACTCCCCAAAATGTGGACCACTGATTGCAAGTAACATTCTTTAAGTTGCACACAAAAAAAGCATTTTTCCTCAATTTAAGATCAGGGTGCAAAAATAAATGAGTGCACCCCAATCAAAGGAGTGGGAGCAAAGCTAAGTTTTAGTTATCATGCTATCCTTGTTTTCATGTTATGGTGTAAAAAACTTGTTAAACTCAGCTTTTTCCAAACTTTGGAAATTGTTCTTTTGTTCATTTAGACATTGATTAATCATTACTTTAATAGGGGGTGTACTCATTTATGCTGGACACTGTAAACATGCTATATCCCATGTATTGGCTGAAATATGGCAGAGTGCATAAATGTACTTCACCGTATCATCACCAAATGTTGACATTTAAAAACTAGAAAGCACTCGGAGAGCACAAACCTCCACCCCCTTTTCCACCAAGCTGGTTCCAGGGCCGGTTCGGAGCTAGAGCCAGACTTAGCACAAGTTCTTTGGTTTCCCACAGACTAAGCACCGGTTGCTGGCTCTCAAAACCGGTGCTTGGCAAGCACCAACTCTTTGCTGGGCCAGCAGAAAGAACCAGGTTACGTCGGGGGCTACGGCTTACATCAGGGGGTGGGGGCGGGATTATTGACCAACCAAAGCAGAGTAAAAACACGGAAGCACTCTTACCGGTCTTCTCAAGCGTGATTGCTGTTCGTTGCATAATCGTCAAGCAGCATTAACTTGCTGGATCGCCAACTTTTGCTCTCCAAGGAAGGCTCGAAAAGTCAACGGCAACACTTGAATCGCAACGTAGTCCTCCATCTTTGTTGAGGCAATTGAATTTGGCGCTAGTTGTTATGGGAAACTAGCGTGACGTATACAGACGTATACATCGGCATGATGACGTAGCCCTCTGGTCGGCACCCGTTTGTGGAAAAGCAAGCGGTTCTTAACCGGTTCGCACTTGAACCAACTACGAACTGGCTCTAGCACCAGCACTAGCACCAGCTTGGTGGAAAAGGGGTAGTTGTTCACAAGTTAGAATAGAATAGAATAGAATAGAATAGCCTTTATTGTCATTATACAGGATGTACAATGAGATTGGAGAGCTTCTCTTTCAGTGCAATAGTAAGTTACGTTAAAAAAAAGTTAAAAAGGTATACAAAAATAGTATAACTAAATATACAAGATATATACAAAATAAGACGCAGCCTTGTGCACAACACGTTGAGGCTCAGTGTACAATATGAGGTAGATGATAAATATTGATGAAAAATAGTCCAATTCCCAGATCTTAGTATTTCTATGTTGTTCACATAGTATTGCACAGGAGGTAGATATGTATTGCACGGACACCAGAATATGTATTAATTTTTAGTGCAAAGATGAATAGTATATGCAGATGAGTAAAAGTCACATATAAATGTATTGCACATGAGTTGTTAAATAAATAAATACAAGTTTTCGAGGTAGTGTTAAAAAGTAGCAGCAACCACAGTTGCTCACATATTGCTGTTACATCAATAATCAACAGATCCATGATAAAGTTTCCATCATAATATGATTTCATGACCCTGAAATCCTACACCTGGAACTCAGAATCATGTTGATAACATTATTAGACTGTTATTGACCGACAATGGTGGTTATCTGGATCACCACCAAAATCTAATCATTTTTAAGTTATCAACATCTCCTGAAAACTTCAGCAAAATCTGTCCAGGAGTTTTTTAGTAATCTTGCTGAAAAACAAACAAAAAAACATACAAAAACATAACTTCCTTGGCGGAGTTAATCAACAGTATTAACTCTGAAGAATGAAATGTTGTTTTCTTGTTTTCTTGCTCTATCACAAATAAACCATCAGTATAAGCAACTGGTACACTGAAGTTAAGTGGAGACTGCACTTTCAACCAAAAACTATTTGTATCACGATAATGAATTTGGGAATATCTGCATATCCGATAAAGGTAAAACTATTGTGAGTCCCTAAGTCTGCAGGTCAGGCTTGGGAGCACATGACAGGTCGACACTTCGGCCCCCAGCCCAAGCCCTCATAGACTGAGCTACTATACTGCAGAAATATTAATGACTTACAAAGCTTAACGTTCTGTTTTTACCTCTGCCAAGGAGGATATGTTTTTGCTGCATATGTTTGTTTGTTTGTTCATAAGATAACACAAAAACTACTGGATTTCAGGAGATGTTGGTGGTGATCCAGAAAACCTCCATAGCTTCACTTTAATTTATTTTTATTCAGTTTATTTCTCTCTGTTTCTGTTATTCTTCTCATTTTAAACCTTTATGATCATGTGCATTTTACCAATTCTGTGTATTTATTGTTGGGTGGGTGGGTGGGTTAGAAGTTTAGCAGGAGTGGGTTTGGGTCATAACTCCTATCATCTTTACCTCCACCAGGAGGTTATGTTATTGCCAGTGTCTGTTTGTTTCATATGTGTGTTTGTTAGTTTATTTGTTTGTTTGTTTCTCTGTTAGCAACATAACTCAAAAAGTTATGGACAGAAGTTGATAACATTTTCAGGAAATGTCTGGATTGGGACAAGGAACAAATTATTAGATTTTGGGAGTGATCTGGATCACTGTAAAACTGAAAAAAGCAATTTTCATGAATAACTACTGAACTAAAATAGATACAATTTTGAATCCAATTGCTAATGGTATGTTTTCATGGTCAATGAATCCAAATATTTAGATGAAATAAAGATAGGACTAATATTTATGCTGAAAATCACGATATGGGTGAGGACTGTGGTGCTGGTGGAGGTCTGTGCTCTCTGAGTGCTTTTCTATCAATCAGTCATATATATCAATCAATTGTATGGCACCAATTTATAACAAGTGTTATCTCAAGACACTTCACAATAGAGCATAAATCTCCTTATTTTATGGATACACATATATGCATAGATACATATATAAAATACACATATACATATATATACAAATATATCCATCCAACACCCAACATGAATCCATATAGCCAATCATGAATCCCTGCATCATGGCTCAAGAAAAAACCTTCTGTAAAGCAGCAGGAAATCTTGAATGTGGATCCCAGTCTCATGATGAACAGCAAATCCACACGATGCTGTGTTTTCTAGTTTTTTTTAATTTTTTTGTCTGTTTGTAAAGTACTTTGTGCTACATTTTCTTGTATGAAAAGTTCTATATACATAAAGGAATAATTAATGGTGAAGAAATCAGTTAAACAACATTTTTAATTTAGTAAGCTGGTATGTTTTGTGCTGTTATTTCAACTGCAGACGTATAAAGACATGGTGAACATGACAGAAAACTCATGATTTATGATGTCTAATTTATGCATCAATTAATATGTCGGTTTGGTCATTCAAGGCTGCCCTGGTCGTTTTTACTAAATGAAGAGCCTCCTCCTGAATGTGGTGGAGCTTTAAACAGAATTTCAGGAGCAGGACCACACCTCAACCACGCCTCTTCCTGTGTTCCTATAAATTCTAACCGACCATTTCTCTCTTTAGTTTCGCACACTTGGCGCACCCCTCCCTCCCCTTTCTTAAAATGTTTTCATTCCTTCTTTCCTCAGGGCCTTATAAAGGGGGTTTGTCGTGCTTGGTAGCTACAGCGGATTCCCCATGAAGTTTCCCCAAACTGTTATCTGCTTCACGTACCTGCTATATTGCTTGTTATCCACTGTACGCAATTAAAAACTGTCAAATTCATCCTGTTGATGGTGTGGTTCTTACTCGTGAATTGGTTTCAATGTCTTTTTTTTTTTAAATGCATATTTTTGGGGCATTTTGTGCCTTTATTGATAGGAGAGAGACAGTGGATAGGCCCATGAAAGGGGGAGAGAGAGCAGGGGAAGACATTCTGCAAACTGGTCACAGGTGGGACTCGAACCTGGACCGGCAGAAGTAACCACTACGCCAAACCAGCACCTCGGTTTCAATGTCTTTTGACTATAAAACACATGCTTTTGGATTGTGCAGATCTTATCCCCCTAAGAGAAAGGTTTAGAGTAGCTGGTCTACAAGATCTTTTTAGCAGAGTCAAAGCAGCAGTAATTTTAGTTTCTGAAAGTGGCTGGACTATAAATATGTTTATAAGTTGTTCAAAAATGTCCGTCTAGTTTGCTTTCACCATCAAGATGGCCTTACCTCTATTCATCCATCCATCCCATACGTATTAACTAATGTGTAAAGTAGGGCTTGTGATACATGGTCATTACTGATATTTAATCATAAATACATGCACAGTCATATTTTTCCTGCATGAATTATTGATCTAAATTGTCATGATTCAGGCTGAAGTGGTGAAGCTGCAGCACGTATCCAACCATCTTGTTTTACAGGCTCCCATTGAGCTGCTATTAGCTGGCAGGAGGTGAAAGGTTGAACTGGACGGCTGCAGCTGTTGCCTTGTCTCTCATCTCGAGTGTTGTGTGAGTTTGTTCTTGCCTTTTAGAAACTCGCCCAGGCACAGAAGACCCCCTGTGACCAATAGGAGCAGGGGCCCCGGCTGCCGTGGGACCAATGGGGGCGGAGGTCTGGGTATAAAAGCTTAAGTCCATCAGCTGGCAGAGTTGGGCAACCCCTATAGTTGGTGGATAGGATCCGACCCTTTCTTTTCTCCAAAGCAGGTAAAGGACACATTCATTGTTTTTACATATCCGGGGAAATATAGTGTTTTTTTCTTGTTAGAAGTATGGACCGAAATATTTTAGGGAAGCATTTTAAAGCATCCATCAGACAGATTCCTTCACTCGCGCAGTCTGGGATCGGGAGACATTTGCTCCTCTTGCTGTTTTTTCTCGGACTGATCCAATGCTTTAATTTTCCTTCAATGGAAACTTCTAGAAATGATGAAATCAGTTCCTCTCAGTGTAGTGAGGTTTGCAGGGACACATGTGAGGCACTCAAGCTCTTCTCATACATGCACCCCTGAAGATTTCTTGAAAATGTTGGAGCTTTGCCCCTGAATATTTCCTGAGCTGCTTGTTCACACCTGAGCTCACACTCCACATCTTGTTCACACCTGTTGGTCGGCAGGGAAACAGCAGAAGGCTGGCAGGAAACATTCGGGGCATAGTCTGAGTGAAACATTTGTGATGTTGCATCCACGCATGCAGGTCACCCAGGATGAAAAAAAAACTGCATTTTTCAGGATTTGTGTGCATGTGTGAACAGGACTTTGGTCCCTGGTGTTGGCAGCACTGATCTGGTGCTGAAATGGTTGTTAAATATATGTCAGCATGGTGTCGCCCAAACAGCTGTGGCTATTTGTCAGCTGCTGCTGACGGTGGCAGCACAGGTTTCAGTGCGTCTTTGAATAGTTTAGGAGCGCCTGATTTAGTCATGGAACATATGGAGCCACCGGAGAGGCACGCAGCACTTTGACCTTTAAGAGAAGCAGGGGTCATCGATCAGCTCAGGCAACAGTCAGACTGCAGAAGACGGGGGTATCCTGCTTTAGACGCAGAACAGTGAAGAAGAAAAGAGTGTGATGTGGTTTTTATGGTGGCATTTTGGAGCTTTTTGTGTTGTGATGTTGCTCTTTACTTTATGTTAAATTGTTTTTACAAATACCAGAGCAGCTTATTAACTAAGTCTGCATTCCAGCTGCAGGCCAAAGGAACCTGAATCTGAGCTTTTAGATTATTTGTGACTCAGATGGGAGTTTTTAAGAGTTTTTCAGCTTAAGCAACATGGGTGGAATCTGATTTTTATCGCATCAATATGAATAATATTCAATTAAACATTAGAGAAAAAGGTCACTGATCATGGCTTTTGCACAGCAGCTGCTACACCTAATTAAATTTTACACTAATAATCCCAGAATTCTTTAATTTATTTTATAATTTTACATATGAAACCACTATTACCACCATCTTGTAAAATTTAAGAGGTGTTTTAAACTTGAGTATGTTGTTAATTTTGATGTAAGATGACAAACTGGGTCAAATTAAGTGTTTTGTTTTGTTATTACCATCCAGAAATAGGCACAAATATCCTCACATTGCTAAAGCAGCATCAAGATTAGGCCATTACAGCCTGTAATAAATCATTAGTATTTGCAGATCACATCTTTGGGATTATTCTAAAAAGTCAAGAATGTCATGAATGTCAAAAGTGCTTGATTGATGAAAGTAGTCTGGTTCATACATGAGTCTTACACAGGCCCATATTTAAATAATTAAAAATGAACAACACACAAACACAATAAAAAGTGAGCGTTAAGACTTGCAGTGTGAATGCAGGCTGAGTTTGCATGAAGAATGAGAGAAGGGAAATCATTCATCATGGTGAGCTGCAGCTCCCTGCACAGACAGGAGGGGCACGGTCTTACTATTAATAATCTGTGCTGCTGGGTGGAGGGTGGAGGTGGAGGTGGGGTGGAGGGGCAGGTGGTGAGACAGTTGGAGTGGCAGAACAGCAGGGGGGATGGGGTCTGCACAGATGGAGAGAGAGTGAAGTTAGGAAAGATCATGAAAAGGTTTCTCCTCGCCTCCAGGAGACTTATAGACCGAGTGCTGGAAAAACTTGGAGAGAAACCAGAGAATAAAGACGGTCAGACACGAGTGGTGGGATTTCTGTAGCCTGTAAACACGTGATTTAAATGCACAGTCCGTCTGATGAAGTGCAGACAGAAACGTCAGACTGATTCACTTTTGTTTTGCTCTTTCAGGCGGAGTAAGAATCGCAGCCATGGCAAAGAACGTCCACAACGACTACAAGATGAAGTTCTCTGTGGATGATGAGTTCCCAGACCTCTCCACCCACAACAACCACATGGCCAAGGTACAAACAACCTCCTCTGACGTGAACTTTCAGGACCGAACATCTAAAATACGCAAAGACTGCAGTGTTTAGGGTGGGAGCAGCAGTCGTGCCAAGCCTCAAGGCTCATCAGCATCTCTTAACCCTTTAACTCCCAGCTCAACTGTTTGGCAGAGGTCAATAAATTAAGGAATATTTAATGTGTTAAAAAAACAACACATATTTTTTTATTTCTGTCAATGTTTTGGGATACAGAAAAAATTGCAAACAAACCAAAAGAACTGATATTGTCTTTTTGTGGGATTTAGAGGTTGAAAAGCAGAAAACTGTTATTATAATTTTAAATACTTAACCATTCACTGATATGTGATATATGTCAACCTCAATATCATATATGTTAAGATATTTTTGCTGTTTTATTCACAATCATTTCTACCTTTTCTGATGGATTTTGTCTGCAATATTTGTGTATTTTTATGTAATCACATAATCGTTTTTTTTTTTGTTTGTTTTATTTGTAGTTTCCTCTCTTCCCTAAAACGTTAACAGAATCAGACAATAATTTGTTTTGTTCTATTTTTTATTACTTTAAATATCCTTGAATTTATTGGAGGCCTCTGCCTAATAGTTGAGCTGGTAGTTAAAGGGTTATATGAGGAAACAACTGCAAGAACTCAGATCAGGTCTATTTTCAAATTAAAATATCTTAAACACTTATTCTAAGTGAGATAAACACCTTGCTTTAAATAATGAAAGGCAAAAATAAGGCATTGAATTGTTTGTAATGAAGAGAAAATATCCGCCAATGAAACAAGGAAAGTTTGACTCAGTGAGACTCTTAAATTAAGTTTTATTATCTGCTCAAGTGAAATTTGTTTATTTCACTAAATATGACAAGCAATTCAGGCCTTATTTTTAGCTTTTGTTTATTCAAATAAGATCTTAATCCATACTGAAGAGTGTAAGGGCCATGTTAGATGGAGAAAATAGTTTAGGAGAAGTCGAGATTAAAGTCGACATTTCAAGAATAACGTGAAAATACAATTTTGTGATAAAAATGGAAATGTTGAGAATAAAGTCAAAGTACACTTCGTGTCAACTTTATTTCTCCACATTTTAACTTAAGTCTCTTCATTTTGACTTTTATCACAAAAGTGTATTTTAATTTTATTGTCGACATTTCAACTTGTCATTTCGACTTTAATCTTCACCTGCCGTAAATTATTTTTCTATCTAAAATGGTCCTAACACTCTTCCGTATAATCCAGACATTGTAAGGAAACTTAGAATCAGTCTAGGGACATTTTATTGTCTTGAAATTTGACAAATACTCTCAGTTACATCTGAGTTTTTCCAGTGCCCCGCCAAAGTTTCCCAGATTTATCAACCACCTTAAATTAAAGTTTGGATGATAAACAGCCGACAAGCTTTGGTCTCCTTATGGTTGTAAAAACCAAAGGATCAATCTCACATCCAATTACTGCATCATACATCGTTAATCAATATGTATTTGACATAAAAAATAAACTTGACATCACACTGACGTTGATTTGATGTCTTTCTAAAGATTGACGTCATGTTGATTTATGTTTTTGACCGAATTATGAAGTCAATCTGATGTCAGTGTTTGATGTCAAAAATCCCAGAATAACTCACTGACCAGCTTTTGATGTTGTCTGCTTCAGGTCCTGACCAAGGAAATCTACGGCAAGCTGAGAGGAAAGTCCACCCCCAGCGGCTTCACCGTTGATGATGTCATCCAGACCGGTGTTGACAACCCTGGTAAGAGGAAGGAGAGAAACACTTTTTACCCACAAACACAAACACAACACTGGAGGGAGCAGAGAGGAGGCAACAGGCCAGAACATGAATATGAGACTTTAATGACTGAGAGGGAAAATTCATCCAGTTTTCATTTCAGTTACAAACACTTCCCACCACAGTTATGAAGAATAAACCATCAGATTCAAAGATTACCTACAGAAGAGTGTCAGGGCCATGTTAGATGGAGAAAAAAGTCGACATTAAAGTGAAAAATTTCAGCATTTAAGTTGAAATGACGGGAATAAAGTTGAAAAAATTGAGAATAAAGCCTGTGTAGATTCTCATTCATCCAGGTCATGGTTACCTTGAAGGTTAAAAACCAAGGCAACTGGACTGTGTTCAGTTTTGGGAAGACGCTTTGCTTCTCATCCATGAAGAAGAAGCTTCTTGGATGAGAAGCGAAACGTCTTTCCAAAACTGAACACAGTCCAGTTGCCTTAATTTTGAATCTTCAAGATTGAGAATAAAGTCAAAGTACATCGTATGTTACCTTCATTCTAGACATTTCGACTATTTTCTCAACATTTGGACTTCTATCACGAAATTGTTATTCAACTTTATTCTCAAGATTTAGACTTAAATGTTTAAATGATGCCTTATTTGACATACTGTGCTCAAATTTGGGGAAATGCATATAAAACAAACCTAGATCCAATAATTAAACTACAGAAAAGAGCTATTAGGTTGATAAATTAAGTTGGGTACCGTGATCCTACAAATCAACTTTATATAAGATCACATACATTAAAATTTATGGACATTGTATATTTCAAAAACATTAAAAATTATGTGTCGAGTGGTAAATAAGACAATTCCTGTTTCAATTCAAAAAATGTTTATGCTAAGGCAGGGCATTTATAACTTAAGGGGGTTGCTAATGTTTGAAACTAATCTCAAATACAGATGTGTGTCAGTTTAGGGTGAAAAAATATGGAATGAATGAAACAATGAAATAAAGATGTGTAATTCTATGTTGAATTGAATTGAATTGATTTATTTATTTCGGTCACGTCAGCACACTTATACAGCATCACACATTGTGAATAGTTGATCGAATGTACATGTCCGAAAGGGAAGACGGGAGAAGCAGAGCTTATCTAGTCCCGTCCCCATTTTCTCAATATTTACTCTCCTCTTTTCCACATATCATCAAATTATTATAAATTTGTTTTCCATTTACAGAAGTATGACATAATTCTTGACTGTCCTTTAGTGTCCGTATTTGACATATTATGACCAATCCTTTGTTCCACGTAAGGCATAATTCACGACTCTTTTTTTTGTTGTTGTTGTTAGTCCCGGTTTGTGATGTTGGGGTGGTGATGTTAGTTTTTAAGAAGACTAAAATCTAAAATTACCAAAGCTTACAATGAAATTTGATTGAATTCAAATTTCAGTTTAAGCCATCATGTGTTTTGAAATAATGTAAAAGTACTGATGTTCATGTGAATTATTCAGTTATTCCTGTGGTGGTACAGGGTAAACAAGCCTTGGGGCTTCAGCCCATCCCTTTTTCGGCTGCCGTCTGTTTTCTTATTTTGTATAAACATGATTTTTTTTTTTGGTTTTTAAACAAAAATAAACCATTCATTCATTCATTCATTCATTCAATTTCCACTTGAATGTCGACTTCCCCAAAACACTCTCCCAAACGATTACTGTGCCACAAGAATGATGCTTCTTTTTTGATCTGTTATATTTAAGTTACTGGTAATTGTTCACATATATTTTCTTTTATTTCTCGGTCTCTAATGTACAAAACAATGTAGTTCAGTGATTGCATATGGAGAGTAAGATCAGTGTGTTATCATGAATTGAATTGTGATTTTCAAAATCTATTCAAATAATCACAACACATGAATCTGGCCATAATCAAGCAGCCTGATTAAATTATATCAGATAACAGGGAAGTGTTTTTAAAATGAGTCAACATGGAAATCACCCATAAAACGTCTGCTTTTATGATTTTTAATAAAACCTACATTTCCACTGGACAGATAAATAAATAAGCGACTGATAAAAGAGAGTTTCTTAACCTTTGTGAGACACTGAAGAACACAAATCACCTTCATTCATGTTTTCTAACTGAGCTGTCAACTTCCTCCCCTTCCTTGCGTGTCAAAGGTCACCCCTTCATCATGACCGTCGGCTGCGTTGCCGGTGATGAGGAGTCCTACGAGTTCTTCAAGGATCTGCTGGACCCCATCATCTCTGACCGTCACGGTGGATACAAGCCCACCGACAAGCACAAGACCGACCTGAACTTCGAGAACCTGAAGGTGAGGCAGTGAAACAGGAGTGATGGAAAAGAGCAGAGAGGAAAATCAGATTAACAATAAACCAAATTTAAATAACTGTTAAAGTTAGACTTGATAATAACTTATTTATCCATTTTCTCAAAGTTTTTGCATCAATAAACCTTTTAAATTTTCATTTTTTCTGATAAGTTAGTAAACAAAGCCAGTCACAAGTCAAATTTAACATGCATATCCCTCCAGCCAGCTTTAAAATGTCAACATGTAATGATTCAAAACATAAAAAATAGACAACTTGTCCGAGACGAAAATATTTTCAATGAATTAAATGTAGTAAATAAACTAAAGAAGCAGTTACAGAGCACAGATCTCCACCAAGCAGCTCAGTTCAGCAGTGATACAACAGAGACCCAGGCCAAACTCAGCACATACAGGGAGGTGGTTGTTGTTTTGGTTTATAGGAACATCACTTATTATTTCAATTTTATTGAACTATTGAACTTGGTTAATGGCATTTCCCATTATAAAGTTCAATGCTTTAATCTGGATCAGATCCAGATATAATTTACCCTGATGACGGAGACATGGACTCCATGTTATCCTGTAAAATCGAAAAATAATCCGTTCAGAAATTCAGCCCAGTGTCAGCCTATGGAACTTTTTAACCTGACCCGCCACATGGACAGCTCCATATTGGAAATATTTCACTAATTCATCTGGGAGGGAGCCTGCAAAAATGTTTTCAGGGGCAGAACCTTCAAAAACAACACTCGTCATACTCATCACAAACCAATCCATATCAAGTACTGTGCTACGTATGGCATAGCATATGTAGCGGCTAACGTTTAACAGCTGTTAACTATTGTTTGCCCTTGTTAGCTGTTAGCCGCTATGGCTAATGGCTAACTACCTTAAGACTACCGTTTCACATTAAATTAAACCACACAGATGTACCGTTTAACACTTACATGAGACATGAACCTCGTCAAAGACAATGAGGAGAACATCTTTTGCCAAGTATCACCGAGTCACCATGATGACCACAGGCTAACCAGCATTAGCGGCCATTATTTTCAAACATGCTGTCCCTTCCTGTTGTCGTCACATCTGCCGCTCCTGCAGCTCCCTGATTGGTCCGTTAAGCATTTAGCCATGAAGTCGTTGGACAATGGAGGTTGGCAAGACGGATATGCAGGATTTCAGAATCAGGCAGGTCCGTCTGCTCTGTAAGGCTGGGGACTTCTTGCATCCAGACAAATATTTGGATCTCCACCAAAGTTTAATAGCTTCTTTCTAGAACCAAACTACAACAAATGTCATGTAAATCTTTCCAGACAAAACAAATAAATAAACACACGCCAGCAAAAACAAACCTCCTTGCTTGTAGGTATTTAAAACTCGGTTCCCAAACTGTGGTCTGGTCCCTAAGGGGCACCTGAGGCTTCAGTGTAGGCAGGTTTACATATATTAAGAAAAATTATGGAAACACTCTGCAAACTGTCTTCAAATGTATTTCACCAAGAATATGTGGGTGTGCAGATCAATCCTCTCTGGACTTTATGATGTACTAAAGTAAAGTTACTCTGATGCTGTTTATGGGCCTCATGACCTCTTTAATAACGTCCTCTGTCCTGCCTCTCTCTCAGGGTGGTGACGATCTGGACCCCAACTATGTGCTGTCCAGCCGTGTGCGTACCGGCCGCAGCATCAAGGGATTCACCCTGCCCCCCCACAACAGCCGTGGAGAGCGCAGAGCAATTGAGAAGCTGTCCATCGAGGGTACAGACGAATGAAGAGCGACCACAGAAACTGTTCGCTCGTTTGAACCCACTCTGACTCCTGTCTTTGTTTTAACCCCTCAGCTCTGGCCAGCCTGGAGGGAGAGTTCAAGGGAAAGTACTACCCCCTGTGCGGCATGACCGACGCCGAGCAGGAGCAGCTGATCGCTGACCACTTCCTCTTCGACAAGCCCGTGTCCCCCCTGCTGACCTGCGCCGGCATGGCCCGTGACTGGCCCGACGGCAGAGGCATCTGGTGAGAGACAGACAGGCTCAGACTAAAGCAAATCTGACGTTTACATTTACAAACTGAAGAAAGAAATCAGACTGTTGTGTTAGACTCCTGAGGTTCCTTTTAGTCTGAATGACTTAAAGGTGCAGTGTGTAGAAATTGGCATTTTAGCAACATCTAGTGTTCAGATTTAAGAATGAACCCGTCTGTTACTAAAACATCACATCAGTAAGAAAAGAGAGTCGGTGAAGACCAAACAGGACCGTGAACAGGGCATCATTTACAACAGTTAGGAGGTGAGGGTTTTTTCATTCATATTTGTAACTATTATTTTGATAGATTATCGGTCAATTAGGATGATGATTGTAGGTTTTGTAAACTTTCGTAGACTCATATTCAATAATTGCTCTTTTTGTCCCCAAAACCCACCCGTACACAACATGGTGGATCGTTATGTCGGCCTCCACAGAGGGGAGACCCGCGGTACATAGATATAAAAAGTTTTTTCTAACTTAATAAAAAGAAAATTAAAGTTTTATGAGGATGATTGTACACCTATTTTGATGGACTTTACATAGAAATATAAACATTATATCCTATATTCACCGTTTCTGTTCGGTAAAATGCTGCCAACTTTTACACACTACATCTTACGAGTCTACAAAACTTTACAAAATCTATACTTATCATCTTAACTGACCTATAATCTATCATAATCATAATCTAAATCTATCTGAGTGGTTTTCTAGTGTTGAAGATGTCATTTCTGTTGATATTTGATGCAGGAAGCTCTTTCTATCATACTTTATATCAGTTTACCAGTTTAAGAACAATAAAATATGCATAGGCCATGGCTAGAAAACACAATGAAACCACTATAATCACACCAAACAGACTCAAAGTTCTTCTTAGTAAAGGGTGTGAGGAGATACTGAGCTCATATTTCTTCCTCCAGGCACAACGACAACAAGACCTTCCTGGTCTGGGTGAACGAGGAGGATCATCTGCGTGTCATCTCCATGCAGTTGGGAGGAAACATGAAGGAAGTCTTCAGACGCTTCTGCGTTGGCCTGCAGAAGGTAATAATTCATTAATCCCCAAGGGGGAATCAGTGTTTCAGAGGCTCTTCTACACAGCGCAGCAGTGGGAATGTCAAATAAAGCCCTTTTTTAAGCCTTCTGTTCGAAATTGAAATACTTCTAAAGAAAAGAGTGAATCTCTGCAACCACAATCTCTATTTGAATGATTTTGGTCTTATAATCAAAGTAACACCTAAGAGATTAGTCCAGATGAGTAATTATGAGTATTAGTGTTACTGGGACAGAGTTAATGAAGATAGAAGTCAGAATAATTTGAACATTTTATCTTCGCCTAAAAAAAACAATTTTTTATTGTGAATATCTCTTGGAAATGATGCTGGAGTGGCTGTAAAACTCAAAAAATGAATAATAAAATATCTTTACATCATCTCTGCAATGTATTATTGTTATAATACAATATATTATTGTTATTATAACATATATATATGTTATAAATAATTAACAAATATCAGGTGAAAACAGTTATTTACACTGGCAGGAATGAAACCACTCAGAGGTTGGAGCTGATTTGTCAGCTTGGGCCAAACAAATGTCTGTGGTTATTCTAACTTTTATTCTTTCACTAAAAAAAAGAGATTTCTCAACAATGGACTCATAGCTGTAGTTGCTGTAGTTAGATTTATTTAATTTCTTCTGATGTGATATCATTTTTTTGTCTTTCCTCTTCTCTGGTCAGATTGAGGAGATCTTCAAGAAGCACAACCACGGCTTCATGTGGAACGAGCATCTGGGCTACATCCTGACCTGCCCCTCCAACCTGGGAACCGGCCTGCGCGGTGGCGTGCACGTCAAGCTGCCCAAGCTCAGCACACACGCCAAGTTTGAGGAGATCCTGACCAGGCTGCGTCTGCAGAAGCGTGGCACAGGTACGAAGAACTAACAGCAAAAAGAGTTGTGGTTTCACACTCGGATGATTGGTTTCCAAGAGAAGGGCCGGAAATGGAGAAGATTTTATTTACACCAATGGCATTTTCTGTTCTGCTTATTGGACCAATCTTTACTGATTCTCTTACATAATGAAAAACAAGGGCTGCAGATATTTTTAGAGTCAACAATGCAAAAGACCTGGACATTGTTTGAACACCATGATTGCTTCTTTGACGTCTTCTTGGTCGCCTGCCTGTGATGAGAGCGTGATGTCCTCCATTTTGGGAGAGCCACAAACTTGGAGAAGGGACTGATAAGGGAATCATTAAGAAAAAAGACCAGTTATTAATTCATAATCCAATTAAATTCTTTATTGGCATTGTGACATTAAATATTTAAAGACAGGTGGAAATTGGTTTTCCAGTCCCATCCTAACCCAGAGAGTCGCGTTAGTTTATTCTTACTGCTCAAGCAGGATTATTAAAAAATGTGGGAAATCCAAGAGTCAGCAGTTGTGATCATTTTAAAGGATGCATATTTCCAAACCTTCAGACGGATGATAACATGATGAATCTAGCGGCTCCATAAAGGAAGCTTCTTTGAACGTCAGAATTTGGTCTTTTCTCTCGACAAAAAACGGCCCGCTCATTTTTATCAAGTCCAAAATAACTAATTATATAAGGCAGTAGGAAAAGTTTGAACTGTGGACTTAATCAGCTGGAGTGTAAAGGCTCTTGTCAGTCTGCTGTTGGATGATAACGCGGCTAACCAAACATATCACAACAGATAAGCTTCAACTCTGCAGTCATGGCTGGAATCATAAAAAAATAAACCTTTAAAACAGATTAAAACACTGCTAATCTCTGATGAATGTGTCCACTGCCGACGCTTAAGCGTGGAGGACGCACATTCGTCCACGTTGTGCTAAGATTTCACACCATCATGTAGCTGTGATAAAACATGAAGCCAGTTAGCATATTTGCATTTCAATGTATTGGTTAAATAATCATTAACTGGAAACTTCTTCTTGTGAATTTCAAAAATGTTAATTTCAATGTTAATGTTAATATTGTTTCCCCCCAGTTGAATCTCCCTTTAAGAGACAATGTCATTGTGACTATGTTTTTTTGAGAAATTTTTCTGATTTTTTGAGAATAGATTTATAAATTGAGATTAAAATAAAAATGTCAAGGTTAGAGTTGAACGAAGAGAATAACGTCGAAATACAATCTGTAATGAGTCGAAATGCCAAGAATAAAGTTGAAATACATTTTATCTTGACTTTACTCTCGAGTTTAAACTTGTTTTCCCAACATTTTAAGTTCAATATAATTTTGACGTTTATCATGAAGTTGTATTTCAACTTTATTGCCAACATTTCAACTTTAATCTTGTCAATTCGACTTCAGTCTCTAAATGTCAGCTTTGATTTAGTCATTTCAACTTCCCTAACCCTTACATACAGAAATCCTTTTTAATAATAAATAATGAAAATAAGGTGTAAAGAGGGTTAAAGGCCCGTTCAACTCGACAAAGCATATTCACATACAATCAGATTACAAGTAAAAAAGTCAATAAATAATACTTATCTTAGTAAAAACAATAAAATCAACTTAAAAAGAACAGTGATTCAGTCATAAACAGTTTTACCTTGAAACTAAATCAATGCAGCAGCTTCCGCAAAATTAAAGATTACTGACCGTCCCTGTCTTCATCTGTCCATATCACAATGCATCGATAAAAAAATTTCCAACAGCCCTACTGTTTTTACAGTTAAAATCTAAATTGTTGGGGTGCTGGTTTGGCGGAGTGGTTAGCACCCCATGTACTTGCTTCTGCCGGTCCAGGTTCGAATCCCGCCTTTGACCAGTTTGCAGAGTGTCTTCCCCTGCTCTCTCACCCCCTTTCACGGGCCTATCCACTGTCTGTCTCCTATCAATAAAGGCACAAAATGCCCAAAAAATACTTAAAAAAAAATAAAATGACAGCACTGACTAATAAACAAAATATGATTTCAATTATATCAGACACTGAATCAGGCAGATCCAGCTGCACTGCAAGGTTTGTTGTCACATTTAAAGCCATAACTCCCAAAGTCAGCTTTGACTTTCTTTGACTACATTTAAGTTTTGAAAATGAGTGTTTATTTGTGAAGATGATGTCAATAATAAACATGTGAGATATTTTAACTACATTCTATAAACCCACTAACCTGACAAGCCAGTTGGACAGCTCCATATTGAAAATATTTCACTAATCCATCACAGGAGGAGCCCTGGGAAAATGTTTTCATGGGCAGAACCTTCAAATACAACAGCAGCTTTTGATTGGACGATTGTTTGGCTCATCACACTCATAGCAGACCAATCCATTTCAAGCATTGCTGCTATGACGTAGCATATGAAGTGGCTAAACGTAGCGGCTAATGGTTAGCCATTAGCTGCTACGGCTAATGGCTGACAAGGCAAAACAACAGTAAAGCAACGGCCAACTGTTGTTTGCCCTTGTTAACCGTTAGACGTAGCAGCTTACGGCCGCTAGCTAAACTACCTTGAGACTATCGTTTCATATTAAACTATACCAGACAGATGTAACATTTAACACTTATATGTGACCTGAACCTCGTCAAAGACAATCCCTACGAAGTAAATTTATGAGGAGAGCAGATTTCGCCAAGTATAACTGAGTAACCATGATGGCTAACCGACATTAGCCTCCATTCCCTGATTGGGCCGTTAAGCATTTAGCTGAGTGACACTGTTGGACAATGAAGGCTGGCAAGACGGAGATGCATGATTTTAGAACCAGGCAGGTCTGTCTACTCTGCAAGGCTATAAGCCCACGGAGGTGTTCGTCCAGTCTGACCGGTGGAAGTTTGTTAGGTAGCAGCATCTTGACGACGTTCTGGACAGTCTACTCACTTTGATAGGAAACATTAGGCCTCACTCCCTCTGCTCCTCCTCCCTCAGGTGGTGTGGACACAGCCTCCGTGGGTGGAGTGTTCGACATCTCCAACGCCGACCGTCTGGGCTCCTCCGAGGTGGATCAGGTGCAGCTGGTGGTCGATGGAGTCAAGCTCATGATTGAGATGGAGAAGAAGCTGGAGAAGGGAGAGGCCATCGATGGCATGATCCCCGCCCAGAAGTAAAGTGGACAGACAACCAGTGACTGAGTGACTGTCTGTGTTTGTTTTTTTATATATTATAAAAAAATCAACGGGTAGCCTTGCTGTAAAGTTATTTTACCGGCTCCGGCCGACTGGCTACTCCCTCCTTACTTCCACCCAACGAGAAGACACTCCACTTTTCTCTCTCCTGACTCCTGTTAACCATCTCTTACTTCCTGCTCTGACTTCATTTCCTCTTTCTAATTTCTGTCACTTTAACCATCTTTTCTTCCCACCATCTGTAACATCCTGGGATCAATCCATGCATAGTCTGGTCATGGCGATGCATGTGCTCCAAAAGACTTTTTTTTTGGTTGTAATATATAACTGGACAATTAAACTGTGCCCCATATGACAATCAAACCTTCTCTCCTGTTTTCTTTACACACTTCTGCAGCAGAAACAAAGACGTGAATATCAAAGAGGTTGAAGTCTTTATTTTTGTGTCACATATTATTTCCTAGGAGACATGCAGGACTGCAGGTCCATCATTTTAGGTCATTTCAGCCCATAAGGTAACGTTTGTGAGAACAGCAACTCCATTAAACACTTGAGGACAGAAGTGCGGCCGTGAAGCTCGGCTCTATCTACAGAGTGAGGCCTGATGGACGATAAAGACGTTTAGCCCTGAAACACATCTTCACATTCTCAGACAGCAGTCACACGCTTGGTCACAATCAGACGGTGGAGTCCTTACAGCCGTAAAGAAATCTCACCAGTGAAACTTTCAGCACAGGGATGGGCAACGTCGGCAGAATAAGTCCAAAGGACAGAGAGATTAAAGTACTTATTTTACAAGACGGCTGATAAATACAAAGCTTTATTATTCATCAGAGATTTATCTTCTTTAACTCCCAGCTAAACTGTTTGGCAAAGGTCAATAAATTCAGGAAGATTTAACATGTTAAAAAAAGAACATGCCACTGTTCCTGTCAGTGTTTAAGGATACAGAAAAAACTGCTAACAAAAGCAACTTAAATTTTCTTTCTGTTGAATTTAAACGTTTTAAAAGCAAAAAGCTATGATTATGATTACTGTCATATACTTAACAATCTACCGATCTGATGGTACATACATATCTATATATATTTAACCCGTTATTCATCAAAATTTTGTGTACTTGTCAAACTCAGTATCATATATTTTGATATATTTTTGATTGCTATTACATTTACAAACATTTCTCTCTTTTTTTACTTGACTTTGCCCCGATTATTTAAGAATTTTTATTTTATCATGTAATGAACTGTTAGCTTTTTAAACCTTTAAGTCCCCCACCATAAAAATGTCTGGTTCTGGTTTGTTCGAGTTTCTCTGTTCCCTGAAACATTAATGTAATAAAACAATGACTTGATTTTATTGTTTTTTTAAACGTTAAATATTCCTGAATTTATTAATAACCACTGCCAAACAGTGGAGCTGGTCATTAAAGGGTTAAACTCGAGGGTTGATAATGAGGTCAGATTTAAAGTGATCATTTTGCCTTCACTGTGGTGCAGGTTCGATTATTATGACTGCTCGAGTATGTCCACATCTCTAATGCTACAAAAACCACTTAACATATACGAGTACCAGACCTGTGATCAGAAAAAATACTAATTGGAAAAATTTTGTCCAGAACTTTTTGTCCATACGTGTAGCTATATAGATTATACTAAACTGATACGGTGCTGTGACGGCTGCTGTCGATACACTTTGGGTGACGTTATAGACCACACAGTTTAAAGTTGGAGCAAAGCTTCATGAACGAAGCACAAGTTCAAAATTTTAGCTTAGGTCTAAAATCTTTGAGGACCTAAGTTTAAGTGTCTTAAGTTGTGGAACAATATTTTTCTTTATGCACTGAAAGATGTTTTAATGTTGTCAAGAATTCTGAAAAAGGCATGATAAATGTCCATAATTTACACTTAACGGGATATGTACCATGTCATGAGTTTTATGAAAGCACAATATTGAATTTTTGCCAATATTTTTATATTTTTTAAATCATTATCACTGATACTGATTCCAATAATTCTGGTCAAGAGAGCAAGCTCCTTACTTTACAAAAATTGACTTGTTTCTTTCGGTGCTACAGCATATTTCTGTGAGGAACAGAAAATCTAACATCCACAAAAATCTTAACAAGGACATTGATTTTATTGACACATTCTTTGGGGCCAAATTAAATAAGAAAAAATAAATACATATTTCTAGTCTAAATTCCATATTGTTAGTTGATATAGTTTTAAATTCTGAACTTTTATTTACTGTTTCTTAGCCTTTAAAAGTGAGATCAGTCCTTATTACCCATCCTGCAGGCAGCTTCATGGTGTAATTAAGACATCCTCTTTCTGGGGTTGTCATGGTTACCAGAGCTCGATCGGACTCCAGTATTTTTGATGTTCAGGTTTAGTTTTGGCCAAAACATCTGGCAGGTGTTTTTTTTTTTTTTTTAAAGCAGGTCAAACATGGTCATTCCCCTCAAAACTGTTTTGGGATTGTGTAAAATCCGTCTTAAAACCACATAATACGAGAATACGAAGGGGGGCACATGGGAAACCTTAAGAGGGAGGTTAATGGATGGATCTGCCCCATTACAGACATGATCATGTCTTTAAAAGGACAAAAACATTTAAAGAATATAACATAAATATTTCTGTTTTTTGTGTCATTTCTTGACAGTCAGGCTGAACTGTTAAAGGTGAGTTTTGTCTTGTATTCTTCATATTTCAAATGTTATGTTATTGCTATTTACATGCGATAATTATGTAAAAAGTGGTCTGCGAGTTGCCCATCCCTGACTCAACATTTCCTCTCCTGTTGTCCCTGTTTTGCTGCAAACATTAAAGGTGCAGGTTACTGAATGTTTCTTGGCGTTACAGAGTTAAATCACACGAAGAGTAACCTGTTGATTTTTTAGTCTCCAGGGTCGATACAGCTGTAGGAGAATCTGGAACAAAAAGAAAATTCAAACCAAGTTTCTTAAAGTCATTTAAAGTCACATTCTGGTCTCAAACGTCATCGCAGACGTCACATGCTTTGAAATGAAACAGAGGAGTGATGGGGGAGAGTCTGGGGGTTAACAGTCGAAAACTTTTACAGTGAAAACGGAAACAGGAACACACCTTTGATCGTCCAGCCAGGAAAGTCGAGTTTTTAACAATCAGAGGCACCGCTGAGCGCAAGAGGAATATTAAGATGTACCGATGGACCAGAAAAACTTTGGTCAGTCAGTAAGTTTTTCTTTTCTTTGTGAAGTTTGGATGAGAAGCCGATCAAACTGAGACGGGTCACCAGGGAAACGTTTTAGGCCACTGTTGATTCTACCGTTCGATCCCTTTGGTGCTGATTTTCTATACGAAACTGAGTTGACCTACAACAGTGACAATGCCGACACATTACACTCCTGATATTTAATGCTGTGTCCAAAATTTGGCCAAAGATGGTCTCTTAGCCCTCTGCTTTGAGGGCCAAGGGGAAGGGGTGCAAACCAGCTCCTGAGAAACGAGATGCCATTCGATTCCTGCTGCGTCATCAACCAGAGCTGCTTGCTGGCTTAGTTGTAGGCTGATGTGACAACAGCTAAAGCTACAGCTGTGAAAGCTAGCTTGAGAAATTTGAAAATACAACCAACAACTCAAAATGTGGTTAGTATTTACTTTATGACTTAATAATTACTTAGAATTATGCGCTTCCTTTGGTCTCAACCATGCCTTCTTATCAGTAGGTGGTGTATTATGGGAAATTTGGTAGTGATACATTTATTTGTCTGGATGCAAAAATTGCCCAAATTTCAAAATATCCCATATCCACATCTCTGCCATTTTTAATATATTCTTTTCCAATTTCAAAGGATAATAGGGAGTTCATGTCTCTATCATTACAGTAAATTTCATCTGGATCTGATCCAGACTGATGTCCAAAAAGAAAATTAAACTTTAGAAAAGGAAGTGCCATTGACGACATTCAATAATTCATATAAAATTAAGATATTAAGTGATGTTTCCCGAACTTTTTGTGTTCACACAGGATAAAAAAGCCTCCATGTTTGTGCTGAGTTTGGTCCTGGCTCTACTCTGCTGATCCAGAATTTTATCTTTTACAGGGTTTGTGTAAAAGCTGAGCTGCTTGGTCTGCGCTCTCTCAATGTATTTCTAAAAACCCGTTTACACCCGGTAACAATGGGCTCGTGTTGGCAGTTTGAAAGGGTTTAATCTGCATTTCGACCTGGATCAACTGACCCTGCAGGTGAGACAGGTTTTAATCTGCTCGCCTCCGATCGGCTTCAGTGAGAACATCACACCCGGGTCGACCCACTAATTTAGGGATGTCGTAATGGCGTAATGTCTCCATGCCATAGCATCACGCCTGTCCCCTCCTTCTGTAACTTACATGACTCTTCGCCGTCTCAGCCACAAACTCCACCCACCTATGTATCATCAGCTTCCAGTTTGTACAATTTAAAGAGGGACAAAAGTTATTTACGTGGACGTGTTTCGCCTGGCTGATGGTGACATAGCTTGATGCGCCAGAGGAAAAAAAACAGCCATGCAGCTCGTCTGCTCCCGGTGAGACCCGGGTCTGCAGGAGGAGGGAAAAGAGTCACTTGCCGATTGTTCGCTTTAGTATGAAGGTGGTTATAGTTTTGATGATATTCTGGGCTCAGATGGAAATCTCATTCAACTGCCTCTATCTGCCATCTCCTTAGTGCAACCTGTTTACTTATTTTTTAATGCTCTTTTCTTTTATTTTCATTTTAGTTTTATTTATGCGGTTTTTATTTTTATTTTAATCACTTTTTTTCATTTGTAAGTCTCTTTCTGATGTTTCTCTTGTATCCTGCTGCTGCTGTGGGACTAATAAAGGTGTATCTTATCTTATCTTAACTTCTTCAGTCACTGCTAAAAGCTTATGACTGTTTTTTTTTTTTCCCCAAATCCACTCTCTCTTTGCTTTCATTTGATCACCTGCATGCATTTTTTCCCACAGACACGTCTCTGAGTGATCGGCTGCTCACTGTGATAAAATAATTAAACATAAAGAGGAATGTGTCAGACTTAGGGTGAGACAGTGGGACCAGAACTGGGTTTTCCGTCTTCCTGTTGGATCAGGAGTGTTGTTGGCGTTAAAAGATTTCTGTTACGATTTATCCTGAACAGGATGAGCCAAGAGAGAGTAACACCACTTCACAAGAGATCAGACATAAACAATCACCTTAAGAACATTTTTATGGGGTTATTGTGTTAGTGTCAAAGCCTTCAGTGAAGCCGAGCGATATGTGCTGAGCTAAAATATTATCTTGTGAAATTAGGAGGCTGAAGTTCTTCCTTTTCTGATTTTACAAAGATGGTTTCAAAATGAGGGCGTCTGATTGGCCGACAAAACAAGCAGTGCCAAATTTAACTTGTTTAAATAAAGATTCAAGAGAACCTGTCGGGGTTTATGGTTTTGTTTTCTAGCATTGATCCAGGTAAATCAAATTGCAAAGTAAAGCCTGCTCTAATTTTTACTGGGTGGAAGAAATAAAACAGCTGAAGTGTTTGAGCTGGCTCTGCGACTACGACAGGAAAGAGGACAGTCGGCACAGAAGCAACACTGAACAAACACCCGACTGATCAGAGAAGTGTCATAGGATGGGCAGAAAGCTCTCAATGCTCCTCTCAGTCTGGAACAAGTCTCTGCATTTCTGCATGTCTCCCCCTGGAGGCCTGGGGTCACACTGCGCCCTCCTGTTTTAAATACGCAGCGCTGGATCCTGGAGCGACACCAGGTGCAAATCTTCTGCCCGTTTAAGAAGCATTTAGAGGAAGAAAATAAACTTTGAACACAAAACATGAACATATCCTTAAATAGCAGCTCTTTAAAAAGGAATGATGACAAATAAGATCAAAAAAAGATTTACAACAACAACGACAAATCAGCATTCTCCCTCACGCTCCACAACACCGTCCTCATCAAACATGACATCATTGAAAATAAAAAAAACGACTGTGGGCTCACACATGACGGAGGCTCTACGCAGGAGATGTACGGAGGGTCACTGATCGCTCCAAAGTCTAAGGTGGTCAAAAGTCAGTCTGCTGATGAGAGCAGTCCCATCGACGCAAGCCCCGCCCCTTTCTGGGTGACGACGCCCCATATGAATGAATGGCGGTAAAATGGGAAGGACAGTTTACAACGGTAAGGAGCTTAAATCCAGCGTTTCACAGACTTTTCAGCATCTTGGTTTTGTGTTAAAAGGCATGGAAGCCCATTCACACATGCAGAGAAATCATGGAAAATTCATTTGTGTACCTGGATGAGCTTTTTTGCCTGAACATAAACAGATTAATTTTTTATTTTTTAAGGTTACCTTGAATTTTAAGGTGTCATATGCGAAAAAGTTACCATATTACGATGGTAACTTAATCATGGAACTATTGCTTATAGATGCTACAACAAGTGCTTTCTAGTTTTCTGTTTGTGATCTCAAATCCCCTCTCTTTTGGTTTGTCTTTTTGTTTTACGTTAGTTTAAGCAAATCATCTTTGCTGAAACAAAATGTTAAATCTAAATGTAAAGACATAATCTTCTTTTGTTTCCATAAAGTCGATTTTCTTTTTTTGCATTTTCTTTTCTCAATTCAACCTGTTCTCTTTTTTAATCAATCTTGCCAAATTTAACTCATTTAAAAAAAGATTCAAGAGAACCTGCAGGGCTTTATGGTTTGTTCTTTAGCATTGATATAAAATTATATCAGATAAATCAAATCGCAAAGTGAAGCCTGCTCTAATGATTACTGGGAAAATGTAACCATATGTTAATGGTTTTTCTTTTTGTTCTACATGTTAGTTTAAGCAAATCATCTTTGCTCAAACAAAAGGTATTATTATCCTTTTCTTTTCTCAATTCAACCTGTTGTCTTTTGAATCAGTCTTATCATTATAGGGAAACACTTGGACCCAATAAAGCTCCTACAAATCAAGGTGTACAATAATTACAGGTTAAAAATTTGTATGAATACGTGTGTGAAGGTTTCACATCAGACATACCAGTAAATTAGAGGTATAAACAAAAACTTCAGTCTCTTCATTAGTCCACTGTTGTTTATTTTTTGCATCTCAGAAGCTTCAAATGTCTAAAATGAAGCCTCAAGCTTTAAACTTCTCTCATCTTAAACTGGACCTCTTCTTCTTCTTCTTCATTGCTTTAGTTGAGGATTAAATTGACCAGAATCTAGTTTTCAAAGTCTTGAGAACTAGAAGGCTGAGCATTAGTTTAACCGTTGAGTGTTTTCTAATTTACCGCCATTACGTTCTCAGGGTTTCCCACCCAAATGGGGGCGTGGCCTCTTAAAATGGGGGTGTGGCCTGGACTGCTCTCATCATGTGTCTGTGCATCCGTTTGTCTGGCTGTGATTGGTGGCATCAGAAGAAGAGGGTCTTTGGCGGAGGCGGGGCATCCCTCGCCAAAACGCACGAGGAGGAGGAGCCTGAGGAGGAGGAGGAGTCAGTGTTCTTCGCGCGGTCCTCCTCCTCGGCTCTCCTTCGTCTTGTCCCGCCTGTCATCAGTCTGCCCCGCCCCCTGTCGCCCTCAGAGCTCCAGCTCCTTGGACACTTTGGTGGCAATGTCTCTGAAGGCTAACGGCGCCCCCCACAGGCGCTTGAACCTCACACCGCTGCTCTGGCCCAGCCCGCTGGGCAGCTGGCAGACCTCGGCCTCGAAGGCCACGCGAGCGCCGGCTGCTCCGTGGGTGCAGGACAGCAGGAAGGGCCCGGCGAGGTGGACCTGACACCCGCAGCCCTGAGCCGCCTCGCGCAGCGCCAGCACCACCTCGGCCGGGTCGCGGGGGCTCCGTACCCTCACATCCCAGCCGCATCGGGGGGTCCGGGGCTCGGCCGCTTTTTGATGCCCAGATAGATGGCGACTGTGGAGGGGGGGGGGGATACAGGATGGAGGATGGGGTGAAGAGTTAAGGTGGGATTTTAAATAAGAGGGGGAAAATGAGACATGGACACAGATTTGGAGATAAATGTGGATGGATGTTTGTGTTTGAGATGAAGTTTGATGAAAAGTGAAAATGAGTGTAGACGTGTGAGTTTGGGAGGGGAGGGGGAGAAGAAAACAAAATTAGACTAAGTCCAGCGATTGAACAGCAGCACAATAAAACTTCCTAATTATGCTATAATGTAAACTTACAAGACAAAAGTAAAATTCCAGAATAAACACTCAAAACTACTCGTTAAAACAAACGGATAATCAATAATCACATGAGAAATCCTGTGGAAGTACTAACTGAGCATCAGAGTGAAGAAAAATGTGTTTTTATGGGGCATTTATGCACCACAATGGGATGGGAACTGAGAATATTATTTGATATATTGATTTCTGTATGAATAAAAGTTAATTTACGCAGGTTTTTAGTGTAAAAATGTCAAACACATGGCATTCCTCGTATATTTGAGGCTACACTGTAGACAAATGCTTCAGTAAGTTAATTGTTCTTACACTTCCTTGAAATCAGTTTACTATTAAATTTATCCAAATTTTTGGCTGCTCCAATCTCGTGTCTGCCAGGTGTTACTTCTGTGACTTCTCTGTTGTCGTTCATACTGACTGCCTCTGATAAAACATGAACTTCTTGGTCTTCAGAACTTTGTGATATGTAGGGTTGCAAAGGGGCGGAAAATCCCCAAAACTTACCAGACATACTCCAACTTGAAAACTTTTATGTGAATTAACAGAGAAACTGGGGATAATTTAAACAGTCTAAATTATATCCAAACATAAGCATAAACGTTATGCTTTGTCAAAAGCAGCCATCCATGTAAAATAATACAATTAAAATCATTTTAAAAGATTTATTTTGGCCTCTAAGATTCAAAAACAGGCAAAATCAGGTTGATCTTATTATTCCCATGAAACATTAAAATCTCATGTGGGTGTGTGTGTTTTCATCACAAACTTCATTTCAGACATTTACCCTATTATTTAAACTAATATTGTAAATCCTGCTTAGTTTTCAGGCTTGGGAACCAGAAAGTCCTCGTTTTTGGACTCTTTCTGCATTACTCTAAACGACAGATTAGCATAACTGCTAAACTGAATCCTTAGTCTGTTGGCAGGTTCATACAAACATCAACAATCTACTGATGGCAGATTTACACTAAGGCAGAAACAAAAGAATTTAAATGTGAGTTTATGATTAAAACATAATTAAATCTGTTAATCCCATCACTCTGCTTGTCTTTTTGTTTTCCTCCCATCAAACTTAAACTCAAGTTTATTTATATAGAACTTTTCATACATATGTGCATGCAGACCAAAGTGCTATACATAGCAGCAAAACCTAACCATGACATCATTGTGTGAGAAGAGGAGTAAAAGTAAACAAAAGTCAAAATAAACTCAATGCAAAAAAATCAGTAAAATTTTACATTAAAGAAAACACAAAAAAAATAAAGTGTTTTCCTTAAAATAATAAAATAAAAATAGATATATTTTTTTTAAATAAATAAATTTAAAAAAATAAATATAAAAATATATATACCGGTATATAAAAACACAAAACCCATAAAAACTAGGGCTGAACGATTTGAGAAAATAATCTAATTGTGATTTTTTTCCCCCAATATTTCAATTTACTCTGCAATTGTTGTAATGTGCCTCATCTTATGGATTCTAAAACAAACATAAGCAGTAGATCTTTTTATAGTAAAACCAAAATGGCATTAAATCAATCTAAGCTCAATGATTTGAGAAAAAGTGGAGAAGTAAAGAACAGAAGCAAAATAGGAATGAAATTGCAAAAAAATAGGGGAAAAATTGGCAAAAAAAAAATCCAAAGTGCCTAAGGAGAATTGATTATGGCAGCAAAATTGGGAATTAAATCTGAAATTAAATTTCAAAAACCATATAAAAATTTTGGAACTAAAAATGGTTCTGGCAGTGGCCAAAAAAAGATGAATGGGGGCAAATAGGCATAAAGTTGTAAAAACAGGGTTAAAAAAAGGTAAAAATGGCCAAAAAGTGGGAAAACAGTGTGTGAATAGAAGTACAAAATAGGCATGAAAGTGCAAAAACTACATCACAATGCCAAAATGTTCAACACATTTTGGGCTAAAAATATTGAACCTTCTGCGATTTCAAAATAGCAACAAGCCATATTGTGATTTAATCTAATTTGCAATGAATTGGTCAGCCCTAATAAAAACAGAGATTAAAAAGTTGTGATAAAAGCAATAATGGTATTAACTGTAATAATGTTAATGATGCAGTCCTGATCACACATTAACACTGCTGCAGGGACCGTGAGGAGCTTCAGGGTCCAGACTAACACAGAGATCTTTAAAGAGCAGACGTTCACTCCTCCTTTAGGATTTTAGGGTGAGGGGCTCTACCCACAGGGGGGTTTCTACCACAGGAGAAACATTTCTCATCTAGAGTCACAGCACAGACGAGGACCTGCTGCTTTACCTGCTGCTTTTACACAGAGTCTGAGACTGGACTGACACGGCCGAGGCTGAGGAAGAGTGCACACATGCTTCACGTGAAACAAACTCAAGAACACAAGAAATGAAAAAAAAAAAACATCTAATGAAAGGGGCGGAGAAAAGCCTGCACGCCCCCTGCTGTTGATCATTATCGCTGCAAAGAAGGTTTATTTATTTATTTTTCTACCAGAGTTTGTTAAGATTACTAAAAAACTTCTGCACGGATTTTACTGAAATTTTCAGATGTTACTACTGTTCATATTTTTAAAAGAAAACTCAAGACCTACCATTTTAATCTGGCTTTTAGATGATTATATTTATTATTCGAATCTATTATTTGAATTAATGTTTGAATCTTTACATGTTGACATTGTTCAGCTGACTGAAGGTTTATACACATTAGATTTGACGAATGACTGACTTTGTTAAGTTTATCAGAAAAAATGAAAATAGAGAGCCTTTCTTGTTTTGAGATGTAGCCTGACTTTAAACTACGGAGACCTTTTAGTTCAAAATAATATTTATATTTACTTTTCAATGGTTTGTCTACATATGACAGACTGTAAGAGTATTTATCTCTATGAAGACTCTAAAGGGGGTTGTGGTCATTGACAACATGTTGGGGTGTAAACATAGAAACTCACATGTGAACACTTTTACAGTCCCATTTAAGAAGAAGACAGAAATAAGAAAAATTCTGGTGGTTTTCTCAAGGTCTCATCTTATTAATCTATTTATATTTTCTAATTAGATGTTGATTGTTTTTGCATTAATTTACCAAGTCAAATTCCTTTTGCACTTGGCAATAAATACAATTTTAATTCTAAAAAACAAGTTTTATTCTTCAATAAATGGCACTTTTCATTGTAAATTGTATACTATGCAGATATTAGACAATTTATGGGACATTTATTTGCTGATGCTGATAATATTGTGCATCCCTGAATAAAAAGTAAACAAGCTTGACCCCACAGTCGGTTTAGTCACGCCTCTCTGTGTAGTCTAGTGATCCAAACTGAGAAAAGAAATGAAAGGTTGCAAAAATGGAAGTTTGGGTTGAGCTTCTAATTCCCCTCACAATGTAGGCATATTATAATATTTATATTTAATCTACGGACTGCCTACCATCAGCTGTGACATTTTATTCACTTGTAGACAGAAATATTGTGTATTTATTGAAGTAAGAAGAAAATGTCGACTCACCTTGTGACCGGAGATCTGCTGATTCTCTCAGGTTCGTCTGTGACCCTCAAGAGGAAGACAAACGCGTCTGTTAGGAATCAATCGGCCAAAAAAACTCCCACAACACTCCCCTCCCCCTCCCCCAACACGTCATTCCCCTACTCCCCGTTTTTATGCAACAATTATCTGCGTGACTATGTCAGTGAATCCATCCAATCAGATGATCACAGCACAAACACGAGGATAAAAACCACGATGAGTCATCACCATCTTACACTCACGGCACCGGATGGATGTCAAACAACGACGAGGTGGGAGGTAAATACAGATGTGAGGGGGGTGAATGCAGCAGAGTCTGGGTCACAAACTCAGGTGGTGCAGTCATGTTTTAGCTGAGTCATAGTTTAGTCATCGACTGACTTTTACTACCTGAGCTGAGCAGTGATTGGTTTGAAAAATATAACAGAAAAAGACAAACATGATTCTGTCATAACTACCTGATGTTTGATCTGATGGAGCTTAAAGGGATAGTTCAGGACTTTAGAAGCAGGCAGTAGCATTATCATTAGCCATAGCCACACAGATCAGCTCTGTTTCTGTACAGAAAGAGTCAGCACGGCAGCTAGGGCTCATTTAGAAGATGAGGCCATCAGCATGACAGGTGAGCTCTGTGTATGATTTCTAAATACAAAAACTCTTCCAGAAAATATACATATTTTTGCTTTTTTTTACTTCAGAAAATAAGGATCATGGAAGGAAATTTGATTTTAAACATCCATTTGCACGTACTACTCTAAAACAAATGTGTATTTCAGTGTGTGGTGTAAAATTATGGAATTCTTTAACAACTGACTTAAAAGCCTGAACCAATGTTCACCAGTTCAAGAGAATGTATAAAAACCAAATGATAAGAAAATATGAAATTAATGGATAGATCATCTTCTGTTGCTTTGTACGTACTGCTGTTGATGGTGAGTTGTAGTGCATGATTGTTTGTTTTGCCTTGTTATTTATTCTTGATAAGCAATAGTTGTTAAATACCTGACAGATAGACCATCTAACTATTTCTTGTTTTATTATTTTGAGAAAGGGGCAGGTAATCGTAAAGGTGCGTACACACTGGACGCTACTTGTACTACCTCGGTGATCACTCTCCATGCAAAGTCAATGTACAGCCGTGATGGGGCGGGGCTAACCCTCCTGCGATGCGACAGACGCTTTTCACACTACCACATAGCTTGTCGCCCAATGTGAAAGTAAAAAAGAGTTGATCAATCAGTGGTGTGTGCGCGTGTGATGGTCCCTAGATAGACAGCTATTCATCCAAACTACAGAGTAACAATCCATGTCTGTGCGGGAAACATTAGTCAGTGAGGACATTAGTTCCGCCTAGACGGACCGCAGTAAACTCACAGATGATGCTGCTGCAGGGCATCAGCTGCAGTGTTTTGTGGTTGATAAGTGAATGAAAAGGATACAGCTGGAATAATGTCCGCTTATACATCCTATTATATGATATGATATGATCGCGGTGAAACTCGAGTGGACGTGACGTCACCAAGCGACGGCCGACGGCAACGGTGACCAAAATGAGGTATTTATGGACGCGTGACGCTACGTCAGTGGGCAACGCGATTTTAGTAACTGGGTGCTTGCGGTATGAACGCCGCTTAAGACTTTCTTCTTCCTACCCCTTTTCGATCATGGATTGGAACATGTGGCAGAATTTTGTATTGCACAGCATGTGAACTTTCATTTCCATGATACAAATAAAAATGCGAAAACAGAATAAAACAAAAAAAAAAAAACATCGAAATGAGCAAATATCAGATATGTTTTGGTCTAGTTTGCTTTATTATCTTTTGTTGTTTTAATGTTTACATGGCATGGAGCAGATCAGAAAGTCAAAATGACACTAAATAAGATTTAAAAAGCATGTCGAGAAAATAATTTTAAAGACTTAATGATGTGTTGATACTTTTGCATGTATAAAAACTGTTAATTTATTTATACTGACCAAATTTTTAATTAAATCCAGGGCTGCACATCCTCACTAGAGGCATGATTCAACAGAAGTGATGCACAGTATTATGTTTATTATATTATATCTATATTGGCAGATATTAACATTTCTGCTGATATTTGAGCCTGTAAGACCTGAGCATGAAGACATACCTGATTCCTCGTCATAACTTTGTATTAGTTGTTTTGATTTTCCGTTTATTTAACCAGGAAGCCCCATTGAGATTAAAAATCTGTTTTACAGGAGTTTCATGGCTGAGGTAGCAGCCGAATCAGTGATACAGACTTAGAAGACAAGACAAAACATTAATAGCACAACAACTCACATTTTAAAAGAGGCTTAGAAACGTACAGAGATTTTTCATGAGAAGCAGCGACACTTTTCTGTCACCAAACTCTCTTTTAAATTTTCACAGCAAGATCACTTTTTCTTTAGCTGATTTTTAAGGTCGTTCCAAACCCCATAAATAAAATATATTGTATTCCCTTGTTGTGTTTCACAGCCTGTGTGTTTTTAATGTTTTTGTTTTGTGTGTTTTTAATGTCTGAGCTGTTTTTATGCTGCAGTTACTGTTCAGCACAATAATGTCTATACAATCCTGTCTTTGCATCAAGATGGTGCACATTGATATAAAATTGAGAGTATAAGCTCCTTAAAAAGCGTGGATTTTTCCATCAGCAGGTAAGTAAATCTGTGTTTTAGATTTTGTTTGGTTCAGATCAGCTTTTTGCACTTTCTCATCTCGGCCACTCGAGGGCGCTGCTGCTGTTTTCTCTGCGAGGCTGAGCTCTTCTCTGAGGGCTGCTCCTCCAGGTGGTCTTTCAATGATAATTTAATCCACCTAAATCAAACAGGTGTAGTTTCAGACACAGTCTGACAGTTTCACAGACACTCCTCCACCCACTATCTTAATGTGACCCGCCAGCTCGTTAAAAATATAAAAAATAATGTACAGGCACATCTCAAAAAAATTAGAATATCATGAAAAGGTTCAATATTTTTCATCACTCATTTCAGAATGTGAAACCCATATATTATAAAGATTCATTACAGATAGAGCGAAACATTTCAAACATTTATTGATTGAAATTTTGGTAATTCTGAAATGAGTGATAAAAAATATTGAACTGTTTCATGATATTCTCATTTTTTGAGATGTACCTGTATGTACATGAGGATATTCTTACAAAATCTGCAAAATCTCCCTTTATGCATTTGTTAATACAGAAACTAAAATGTCAGTAAAACATACTTAAATGACCAGTAAAATATTAAAAGTGTTTGTTAAAAGTGTTTGTTCAAACTGGCTTCAATTCAATATTTCATTAGATTACCTTCTGCTGCTTGTATTTGAGTTTAGATCTGCATATATGCAAATGTTGAATAGATTCTTATGATGACATGTACTGACCCTTTTCTTTAATTTAAGTATTTTGATTGTCAAACTGGAATAATTTGGCCCTCTGAGGATAAAGATATTTTAGTGTGGCCCTCTTGGGAGCTAAAGTTGCCCAGCCCTGCCCTTGTTACTCTGATAGACGTCTAACTGTGCAGACAGGCGAGGCTCCTCCCTGCACACAGATCTGCGTCAGGATTCACCGATGACTCTCCAAACATGATCAAGCTGAAACACGGAGGGTGATTATGTTTGACTAAGGAGCATAAATCTCACTCCAGAATCAAACATTAGACTATCTAAAGCATCGTGACAGAGCAAACAGTGGGAGAGAGTTTGATTACCTTTCCTCTTTCAATCCGCTCAACTTTTAATTTATGACATGTTCGGTTCCCAGGAGGAAACTCTTCAGCATTTAGCTGAAGGCAATCAAAGTTTTGGGCCTTTGAAGGAACTTTTCAAGACAGACGTGAAATAATCTTTAGTCATACTGTTAAGAAAGAAAGACTCATGTTGTCATGTTTGGCAGTTTGTGAAACTGTCATTACCTCCACTAAGGTTATGTTATTGTCTGTTTGTTTGTTTCTGTTAGCAACATAACTCAAAAAGTTATGGATGGATTTCGATGAAATTTTCAGGAAATGTCCGGATTGGGAAAAAGAACAAATGATAACATTTTGGGACTGATCCTGATCACCGTCTGGATCTGCCATGACGAAAAATGAAATTTTTGTGAATAACTACTGAACTAAAATAGATATCATGATAAATCCAATTGCTAATGGTGTGTTTTCATGGTCAAGAAATCTAAATATTTACATGAAATAAATGTAGGACTAATATTTATGGAGAAAATCACAATATGGGTGAGGACTGTGGCGTTGGCAGAGGTCTGTGCTCTCTAAGCGCTTTTCTAGTTCGTTTTTTTGTTTGTTTGTTTCTCTGTTGGCAACATAACTCAAAAAGTTATGGACGGATTTCAATGAATTTTCAGGAAATGTCCCGATTAGGACAAGGAACAAATGATTAGATTTTGGGAGTGATCCAGATCACTGTCTAGATTCCTTAACATTGTGAGATAGAACCACTTTCCGCATTTGTGCATACTTCTGTGTTTTCACGGTCAAGAAATCTAAATATTTAGACATAAAGGTAGGACGAAGATTTATAGTGAAAGTCACAATATAGGTGAGGACTGTGGCGCTGGCAGAGGTCTGTTTATTATCTTTTATTTCCTTTACCTTAAATATTCTTTTTACCATGCTTTTCTAATTGTTTTGTTTATATTTGTACCTTAATTTTGTAAAAATTAATCATATTGCTATTTTCACCTGTACATAACTGTTAAACAGGGGTGAAGAGTGAGGTTTTGATCATTCTGTGTCTCGTACTTGTGGAGGAAACTGACAATAAAATCGACTTTGAGACTTGCAGGAGAGAGGGAGAGCCAGCTGCACACACATTGTTCCCACATTGCCAACTTATTTGTGTAATGAAAATGGCAACCCAAAAATTACTTGCATACTTTTTTTGTAATTAGTAGTGAAATTTTAAGGTTGGCAGCATTTTGAAAGAGGACAGGAACTGCAAAGGAGCAGGAGCTAACCTGCTACGCCCACTTTTCCAGATTTTTCCAACCCAAATGTTCAACTGAGTCAGAGTGCAGCGTTTTGGCTGCAGTGTTTTTCGCAAAGTAAAAGATTGATGTCTCTGAATTGCACAAACAGGTTAGCAGTGTCAAATAAACCAAAATAAAAGGGCAATAAGCAAGATATTGAAGTTAAATATACAAAACATTTCAGAAAAAATGGGGAGTAGCCCTTTTTTCCTCTTCCTCCCTCCTGTTGTCCTGTTTCTCCCCTAAGAAACCGGGTGCTGCTGGAGACTCGACGTCGTCCTGTTCCTGTATGTGTCTTTGTCTTTTGTATGTTCTTGGACGGGTTGAACTGTCACGAAAGATTTTGTTACTCTGTACTTGTGGCGTATGCAATGACAGTCAAGTCTAATTCTGAGATGAGAGCACTTCTCCTCACACTGCCTTAGTTGTGCAAATAAGTTGCTTGATTAAATACTGCAAACGTACTCTGGCAATGAAAGAGAGTGAATTTGGGTTAAGTAAAACATTGAAACAGCAATTTATTGAAGTATTTTGCAGCATTACACTAAATTTGAGGCTTTTCTTTTGCATTTTAGCTCCTGCCCTCCTGCCTTTGTGTCTCTCTGTAGCTTTTATTGTTATTATTCCTGTCACTAAGAAAGATAGTAAGTTTATAAATGATGCAGGCAACATGATTAATGAAATAACATCGATCAGAAACTGATTAACACAGAATATTGTGGGCTCTTAATGGGGTTGAAAAAGGTATTTTTATTAGGGCTGTCACTTTAGTGCATTAATTAGATTAATTAATTACAACGCAAATTAATGCGTTATAAAAATTAATCGCAGGATTAAATATAGCACGTGAACATTTTAATACTGTCCAGCTGGAGGACCCGTACATGGCAGTGGCACGTGTCACTTCACACATGCGTCTCTAGTCAAACCAAACAAAGCCCAGGTGACAACAGGAATGGCCTATTCAAGACTTAGTCTTATTTTATTTTTGAATTTATTTATCTATATTTGTACTACATTCTTTAATAATGCATCAGGCCTAATTGGTTTGCTGGATGTCCTCGACCTTTTTCTTATTTTGACTTTGATTTATGAAACACACTTAAAGTGTAATTTGAGTTGCCTGATTGAGCTTAGAATTTTCTGGACAAGTTGCCCTGACTTTGGTTTTATTTAGTCACCAATAAAAATGTGGATTTACAAATCTTCTCTTTTTAGTGTATTCATTTGATTAGTCCTGCACTACAATTTTATAATATCCTAGAATTCAAATTCTTTATGTGGGGACTTTAAGCAGATATGAGATTAAAATGTGATTAATTAGATTAATTAATTATAAATCCTGTAATTAATTAGATTATTTTTTTTAATCGCCTGACAGCACTAGTTTTTATAGAACATTTGGTGATGTACCGCCCAGTTTAAAGTGCAGAAAATATCAGATTGTCTTTCATTTCTAAAGTAACATTGAAGTACATTAAAAATTTCTCTTATCTTCTCTTAGTACATTAAAAAAACTGCATATGTGTGTGGCACACCAGCTGTACAGTAGAAGAGAGGAAAAAACTTCAGAGGGTCATAAATACAGCACAGAAGATCGTTGGCTGCCCTCTCCCCTCACTGGAAGAGTTGCACAGAGCCCGCTCTTCCAACAAAACACAGAACATTCAAAAAGACACTTCCCACCCCGGACACTCCCTGTTCAAACTGTTACCGTCAGGCAGACGATACGAATCTCTGAGGTCAGGGACCAAGAGATTCAGCAACAGCTTTTATCCTAATGCGGTGGTTACACTAAACGCTGTTATGAGATCTATGAGATGAAATGCTTCTTTCATGTCTTTCTGTGTTTCTGTCTTTCCAAGTATAACAGCTGGAATTACTTGACTAATATGTGTAATATCTGTAAGTGCAATAGGGTCATGTGCAATACATATTAAGTGAATAAGGGGTCTGTGCAATAACAACAAGTCTGTTTTACGTATGTATTGGTTTTAGATTTTAGCTTTGTCTTTTTTTTTTTTGTAATCTTTTTAGCTTCATGTTTTTTGAGTGACTGATGCACTGATTGGTTGGCACTTTTAATTTCGTTGTACATGTGACAGTGACAATAAAGATCTATCCGTCTGTCTATCTATCTATCTATCTATCTATCTATCTATCTATCTATCTATCTATCTATCTATCTATCTATCTATCTATCTATCTATCTATCTATCTTAGTGACTGAGGTAATTTTAGAGTTTCACGTCCCATTGATGCTCATGGACCTGACGGTAAATCTGCTCATGTTGGTCGTATTTCTGTGGCTTCTTTGTTGAGTTAAGAGCAGGAGGCTTTTCAGCCCGATTAAGATCCTGCCCTTCCTGTCTGAGAGAATTAAACCTTTCCTCCTCCCCAAAGAAACAAAGAAGAGACTTTTATTCAGACTGTTGTTGTTTTAAAGAGTTTTTAAAGTTCTAAGTGACGACATGGCGTGACTTTGTGAGCATTTATGTTAAAACTCTCCTGTTTAATTGAGCAGCAGAGTATTATGAATAAAGGGTTTGAAAGAAGAAGAAAGTGACGGACAGAGCGGTGAGCAGCGCTGTATCAGGACAATCTGTTTGGATCTTCAGGGAGTCGCTGAGAAGAGAAGGATAAATCCGGGTTACATAACTAATCCTGATTATAAATGACAGTGACGCTGCCTCGCTCAGTCAGGACGACTGGGACCAGCTTCTTACAACAATCTGCTCCCGTGGATGCTTCACACACACGCTGTGAACTCTTAATGTCACAAGTCTGAGCTTCAGCGATGAAAAGTAAACTCTGGGGACCGAGCAGACATGAAGACAGAACCATAACTCTGTCTAAGGGTCTATTTAAAAACAGATAAGTCACAGAAATCCTCCTGTGACTTCATATAAACAGCACTTCTGTAGAAAAGCTGACGCTGCTGAATGTAACAAACTCTTCTCTCCACTGTTTGGAATTTTAAAGCTGCATTGTACCAGGGCTGGGCAACTTATCGACTAATTCAAATTAGGGCTGAACAATAAGGACAAAATTTCATATCTGGATATTCATACCAGATATCTTGATTTTGATGCAATACAATATGACTACGGGTTTGGTGCATTCAAGGGCAATCATAAAAATGAAATCTGTTGAGCTGTACATGTATGGCGAGCGCTGGGGAAACCTTTACAGTTTATATTGTTGCTTTTCGATTTTGATATCTTGAATGTTCATATCTCGATATAGATATGATCACAATATATCTTTCAGCCCAAATTCAAATCATGTTTTGCAGAAGATTTAAAAATGAAAAATCAAGTTTCTTTTTCTGGATTTTCTCCGATTGCAAGTTGTTTGGAATGTTAGAAAATTGAAATGTTGGATAAATATACAGTTTTCATGATGGAAGGCCTGGTCAGGTATTAAGCAAACACGTGTTGAAGCTTGAATTTGTTTTCTAAATGAGATTAAATATTGATCAAAGATTCATGTTAATAAACTGTTAAAATAACTCAGCTTTCGGTGTTTATGTAGACAGACATGCACTTTAACCTCTACAGCCCCAAAGTACCCGATTTCAGAGAATGTTTGCATGTTCTCCAACAAAAATGTAAGAAAAAAGTGAACTGTTCTGCAAAATCCTCGCCTGACCATATTGTTATAAAACCTCTCTAATTTTAGTCTGCATCACTTTATAACAACAGTCCTTTGCAGAGATGATGTAAAAATATTCTATTTTTAATTTTTAGAGTTTTACAGCCACTCCAGCATCATTTCCAAGAGATATTCACAATAAAAAATGTTTTTTTAGGCTAGGATGAAGCTTTCGAATTATTCTGCCTTCTATCTTCATTTAATCTGTCTCAGTAACACTTAAAATGATAATTACACATCTGGACAAATCTCTCAAGTGTTACTTTTATTATGACACCAGAATTATTCAAATAGACCTTGTGGTTGCAGAGATACACTCTTTTCTATATGAGTATTAAAAAAGGCTTAAAAAGGGTCTGGAGAGGTAAACTGTCAGACGGACATTCAGTCCAGTTTTGAAATATATTTGGATAAATATATTTTAATAAACATTCCTCAGAACATTTCCAGCTGTATCCAACATTATAATGTGCTGTATGTTTACTTTAGCTAGTCAAGTAATTTTTAAAATGCCTTTTGACACAAGTGACTGTATCTCTACTGTATTTTCATTATTATTCGTTATTATCATTTATTTATCTTTAACATTTTCTTTTTTGTGTGCCACTGATGATACGTGGCACATCTCACAATGTAAAATGTTGTACTGTCAAATGCCAAGGATAAAAGAAATAAAAACTTGAACTACACAAAAAATACAGTACAGGCCAAAAGTTTGGACACACCTTCTCATTCAATGTGTTTTCTTTATTTTCATCCCTATTTACATTGTAGATTCTCACTGAAGGTATCAAACTATGAATGAACACGTGGAATTATGTACTTAACAAAAAGGTGTGAAACAAATAAAAACATGTCTTATATTCTAGTTTCTTCAAAGTATCCACCCTTTGCTCTGATTACTGCTTTGCACACTCTTGTCATTCTCTTTATGAGCTTCAACAGGTAGTCACCTGAGATGGTTTTCTCTTCTCAGGTGTGCCTTTCCAGGGTTAATTAATGGAATTTCTTGCCTTTTTAATGGGGTTGGACCATCATTTGTGTTGTTCAGAAGTCAGGCTGATGCACAGCTGACAGCCCTATTAGACAACTGTTAGAATTAATATTATGGCAAGAACCAATCAGCTAAGTTGAGAGAAACGAGTGGCCATCATTAAAACACATTGAATGAGAAGGTGTGCCCAAACTTTTGGCCTGTACTGTAAATATATATCAATATTTTGAAAAGAAAAAATAAATTTAATTTTTGTGCCACGTGGGGTTTCTTCTTCTGGTAGGGAGAAAATTGGGGACATTATTTTAAGGCCATTTCGTTGCACACCTAAATTTCCTCATGTCTATTAAAATAAAATAGGTTTGCAGAGATGAAACACTATCTTACTGATTCTCCTCTGACCCTTTAGCTCTCCCTCTGTGTTGAAAACATCCAAACGCGCCCCTCCTCCCTCTTCCTGTCTGTCCTCGTCTGATTTGTTAACAGCATGGCAAACATATGGTGTTGATTACACGACTCAAACGAGTACAGTGGAGATGCAATAAACTCACAGACTCAAAAACACACAAACATAAATCTGAGTGTAGCCATAATTCTGCCTTTAGAAACTCAAAGTTCAGCCTCAGTTTATCTGAAGCTTTAGAGTAAAAGTCGGTTTCATCTCGGAGGTAAAACACCAACATTTAGAATCAAACAGTGAACAAATCCACCCCATCTCCTTCCAGAAAACCAACGCTGGTGTGTTTAAGTAAGCGGATAGCAGTGCAGTGCCACCTCCAGCCTCTAGTGGGAGCTACAGAGCAAAGCCCAGCCAGCAGAGACACAAGCAGTCAGACAGACGGACGGGCGGACAGACGGACATTCAGGCAGGAAGCTGCTGTTAGAGTTTGAGTCATAGAAACGAGATGTGTGAGACAGAGCTGCACAGGTCGGAGACGTTACAGGATGAAACCTGTGAGTGTTCAGGCTGTCTTCATTCATATTTGTGACATGTTGAGTTTACATGTCACGTGTTTTTAAAGTTTTTGTCCTCACATGTGGATCCCAAAGTGGAGTGAGGGGCATCCTGACACAGAGAGGGGGGTAATAAGTTGCTTTTCAAAACACAGACAATAAATTTCTATTATAGGTTTGACAAACTATTTCAAAAACACATGTAAAAATGTTTAAGATTGTAATTTAAAGGTTCAATGAGGAGAATCTATTTCCAGCGACATAAGACTCTGCTACTCATGAGCACGCACGGCGACTGTCGTAAAGACGTGACCCAAGCCAAAGTGTGTGTTTGCTGTGATGCTAATGAATGCAGCTCGGACCTTCCTCAGAACTCTGCATTGCTTTACAACTTCTTTTTTCAACAACTTACAGGATGCAAAGCGACGAGGTAATGTATCTCTTTCTAGTTACATAGCGGTAGTTTTTGATGTGTGACAACAAGCAATTTTTGGAAAACTTGGTATTGTAGTTTTGTAGCCGGCTATATATCTCTACTTACAGCCCGGTGCTCTAAGACGTGTCTGAATAATATAAATTTGATGCTATAAAACTCATCTTAAAGTGTGTATTTCCATCAGGCATATATCTAAAAGAGAGACTTTTTGTAATTACTCAGAAACTCCTCATAGCATCTTTAATTCATGTTTTATCATGTTTTATCTAATTTAGGCTTCAGTTTTGTTACACCTTTAATCCTTTAATAGATAATTGTTTTTGTCTCTTTATTGTTTTATGTCTGTTGTTTTATTCTATCATCACCATTTTGCTATTATTTTATTGTCATTACAAGAGCTGGGACGATATGTTTTTCTCCCGATTCAATTTTTTACGATTTTTTTTAGGTGCTGATTTGATCTAAATTGCGAATTTTGCAGTCTTTCGTTAGCTTTCTTAACACCAGTGAAAAAGATGAACAATGATGATGCCTACGGACTATATCGAGAGAAATACACATCACATGTGAGTCTGTTCTAAGGATTTATTTAGCAATATATTTTAAACAGCTGTTTATACCCCCTCCTCAAAAGCCTAGATTGCATTTAAGAGTGGCTTATCAACACAGACTAAAATAAAGCACTTAAATTTGGAAAAAAATGATCTAAAAATTGTCAAACAAAAAATCCATATACTTAAGTGAATCGATTTTTTGTCATTAGTAATATGTTCCTTTACTTTTTCTTTCTGGTTCTACGTTTTAAGCCTTTATTTCAGTCCTCATGGTCTCATTTTACGTTGCATGGTTCTTGTTTTGTCTGGGTTTTTATGTCAAGACGTATTTTTCTGTAACGGTGCCTTGACTTAAACTGGGCTTTTTGTTTTTTTTCCTTTTGTGCTGAAGCTCTTGTAATTATTGTCTGAATATTCTTGTCTGTTTGTCGAATTAATTTGTAAACCTCTGATTTTAAAAGTGCTATACAAATTAAGTTATTCTTATTGTTATTCTTATGTTAGCTTATTGGCAGTGGTGTTGTTGTTTGGAGGCTGTTGCGAATAAATCCTTTATGTATATCTGTGTCCTGTCTTTATGGTTGAAAAAGAAATGTTTTTTCTTTTTTAATGCTGTTGTGTGTTTTTTAGTTTCTTGTCAGAACTCACTTAAAATTCTAAAGACAACCTCAAGTGGTTTATCTTTATAAAAGTAAAATAAAAATCCATCTTCCCTGAATGTAAGCAGACACAACGACACGACACAAAACTTAAGATCTTGTTTTTTTTTTTTTTACATAGACAGACTTCCAGTACTTTATTTATTTTATTGAAGTTCTGAAATGTGCTTTACGACCATGCTGACATGTTTTCTGGAGCCATTAATGCCTTCAAAAGATCCATTTATTCTCAGAATCATGAGACAAGCAGGGCAGTGAGATAATTATGTGACCATGAAAGTATTAAAGTTCAATCTGCTGACTGTGCTTTGGTGTTTTAAAAAAGTTATGTAATTATGTGTTTAATGACCTTTTAAAATGTGATTTAACTTAACTTAAACTCTCACTTTGGTAAACTGTAATAAAAACTTAAACCTTGTTCCATGTTATACTTAAAAAACTAAAATAAGACAGAATTAAATCCAGTACCTGCTTCTAAAAAAAACAGAAAAACATAAGAAAACAGGAATCTGGGAAAACAAGATCTGTCTATGAAGCCAAACTGAATTAACTAAAGATTATTCTTATTTTGTTTTCTTCTTACTTTATTCTTCCACCTCTGACGTGGTGACGTGCTGAAGGTCTAATGTGCTGACTCAGCAGTAAAAAAACTGCATCCTGCTGCCAAAAACTTTTCCAAAATGTTATTTTAATCTTTGTCTGCCAAAGCTGGAGGCCTCTGTAAATCACATTAAGACTTGTGAGAACAACAGTTTGAAAACTGAATTAAACTCTAATGACCTTTAAATGTCCTGCTTTACTTCAGAGTATTGGACTGAATTAATCAGCTTAGCCAGCAGTAGATTTTTTCAGCTCTAACAAACACTGTATGGAGATCCATTTCTGTATTAAAAAAGGTTTCATTTCAGTGGATTGGAGAGCAGGTCTGAGTTTACTAGCATCATGCTACCACATATTAGAAACATGTTAAAATATTAATACTGTTGTTTTGAGCTAATTTAAACGTATCGAATGAGCTTTGTTATGTGACAGTTTAAGCTAAAACACACTACATACAGAAAAACTGATCATTTCAGGATTTAAAGTGAATTTCACTTCTGAACTGCTGGTAAACAACAGCACTATTGTTTTATTCTTGGTGGGAACTGATCAGATTTTATTGATACCCATGCCAATAACAATTCTGCTTATGGACGTGATTCTAAAGTTGGCCTACGGAGGATTTTAATGGCAACAATTTCAAATAGTTTTGAAGTCTGTTGGTCTTGAACTTGGAACTATACAACTCCTCAATCAGGGGGAGGAGGAGTACCAGGAAGACAGAGGATGGCAAGGAGCGTAGCCAGTAGCCATATTTTATCTATTTATATTTATCATTGCAAATAGTTTTTACTTTAATACTTTCCTGATTCCTTTTTTTCTCTGTGTGCTTGCTGTGCTGCTGGAATCTTATTTTCCCTAAAAGAATCTTCCAAGGGATTGATAAAGTTCTATTTAATCTAATTTAAGATAAATTAATGCTTCCGCACATATTTTGTGCTTTTACCCCAAAATGTTGTGCAATCAGCATAAAACTGAACTACTGTCATGACCAACTCTGTCCACATTCTGACCCCTGCCTATTTCTGCCTCTAATGAGAAAGAGTCGTTCTGGATTTGACAAAGTGAAAGAAACTGATAAAAAAAAAAAAAAAAGACAAATGATATCGATTTCTTTAGGGAGGTGTTATCGATCGGCCAGACTCATATTAAAAAAAATCGCATTTTGCTCTTTTTGTACCCAAAACCCACCCGTAGACAACATGGCTGATCGTTATGTCAGCCTACATGAACGCGGCCTGTGGTAATGTAAGTTTTTTTAAAGCTTTTTCTAACTTAATAAAATTAAAACAAACGTTTTACGGGATGATTGCACTTCTTTTTTGACGGACTTTACATACAAATAGAAACATTATCCTATATTCACCGTTTCTGTTCGGCGAAATTCTGCCAAATTCTACACACTGCACCTTTAAGTGAGTAATGCCTAAGAGGAATAATTCAGACTAAACTTGTTATGTTTTTACTTTCCTTGCATTATCCATATCTGGGTAATTCCATGGATTGAACAGGATAGGCAAAAATAAGCCTTGGCTTCAGCCTATTCCTTTTTGGTTACAGAGTTTTTTAATTGTTTTTCTTTTTAAAAAAATGTTAATCTTTGTTTATGTTTACATGTTCTTTTTTGGTAAGTTTTGGTAGTGTAACCAAAAATATAATAATCATTCATTCATTCATTCTGTTACTGAGTTTATCTCATCAATACCACAGACTCTCATTTATTGTCACTTCTTTTTCAGTATTTGAAGCTGATATTTTTTCATTTGACATATAGCAGTGAGGGTCCTGAACAAAGGCTAATATCACTACCTCATGTCATCATAATAATTATAATATAATAATAATTACCTCATGTCATTAATGCACATGAACATGGCAGCTATTTTGCACCTTATTTTGTTACGGTATCATTCCACTCCTCTTGCACATTATTCTTATTACTTACTGTATCATACTTTGTTATTCTAATTTGCACCTTACCTTTATTATTTTATTATACTTTTCTCTTTTTATTTTATTTTTATTTATCTTATTTTACTTCACTTATGTTTGCACCATACTTAATCGTATTTGTCTCACACTGTGTTGCACTGACTGAGGGGCTTTTGCAATTTCGTTGTACTTGTTGCCATGATAAATAAAGTTCTATTCTATTCTATAAAAAGAGAACTATTCTAGAAAAAGAGAACCCTTTGTCAGGAGGCAAGAGTCCTGCCTTTAAACTCGGCTTAAACACTGACTGACTCCTGCCCGTGGAGCCGCTTTGCCTCAGACAGATGTTTGTATAACTGAACTCTGAGCTGCAGACAGCGTGACGAGTCGAGGGGATGACAGAGCACCAGCAGGCAGGCAGACGGACAGACAGACAGAAGCAGCCAGAAAACATGGGAAAGGAAGACTTACTAACTGTTTTTGTCCCCTGTGGGAGGGTGCAGCCCGACATGGACTTGTTTGAGCTCTGACGTTTAGAAGGGTCAAGAGTGACCCTAGGAGGAGAGAGGAAGAAGAGAAGAGGATGAAGAGAGGATGAGAGGAATGGAAAATGAAGGAAAATCACCAGCAGAGAGACAGTGAGTACGTTTACATGCACATTTATAGAACGATGAGCACGACCTGCCATGAACACAACACAAGCTTAGTCACTTCTTCTGATATAAAACTGGATATACATACCAAACTCCTGAACCTTCATCATTGTTTCACTAAATCAGGTTTCTGTTGTTCTGTTAACATCAGCGATGGAGGAAAAACGAAACATCAGGAGGAGCATTAAGAAGAAGCACTTTGAATTATACTGAAGTGTGTTTCAGGTCCAATGAAGATGGAAATATTTCATCAACCTAGAAATATCTCTCTCTATTCACACACCCATCTATTTATTTATCTCTTCATCCATCCATCTCTCTGTCTGCCCCTACAGCTGTTCATCCACCCACTCGTTCATCATTCAGTTTCTTCCTCTTTCTAACCATCAAACTGCCCATTCATCATCCATCTATCCATCCATTCAGTGATGCAAACATCCATCTGTACATTAGTTTATCTATGTGTCAGTCCATCAATTTATCCATCCAACCGCACATCCATCAATCATTCATCACATCTAACCATCCATCCATTAGACCATTCATCCGTCTATCCTCCACATGTTCATCTTCCTATTCATCTTTCCAACCGTCCAGCCTCTTTTCATCCATCAAACATTCACCTGTATGTATATAATTTCCCAGACAACCTATCCTGCCATCCATCCATCCATTAGTTAAATCATCCATCCATCCATCCTTCCACATATTGATCTGTCTTTTCAACTGTCTGTCCATTTATAAGTTCAACCATCCATTCCTCAACCCATCTTTTCATTTATCATCCATCTATTCATCGGTGCATCCATCAATCCGTCCAGCCTTCCAAACATCAATCTGTCCATCTATTCATTAATTTATCCATCCATACATCTATGTGTATAATTTAATCTCTCCATTAATTCATCCATCCATCCAGTAGACCATCTATCTGTCTATCCTTCCACATGTTCATCTTGCTTTTCATCTGTCATCCATCAACCATCTATCTCTCAATTTATTAATCCTTCTATCAGTAATCCATCAGTCTTTCCATCGTCCAACCTCTCTTCTTCATCCATCATCTGTATGTATATAATTTCCTTGACTACCTATTCTGCCATCCATCCATCACTTAATTCATCCATACAGTCATCCTTCCATATATTTATCTGTCTTTTCAACCATCTATTCTTCGACCCGTCTTTTAATTTATCATCCATCTATTCATCAGTGCATCCACCAATCTGTCCAGCCTTCCAACATCTATCCATCAGTCAATCATCTATTTATCAATATGGGAATCATTTCATCTATTATTAATTCATCCATCCATCTGTTTGTCCTTCCACATGTTCATCTTGCTTTTCATCTGTCCATCCATTAACCATCTATCGATTAATTTATTAATCCTTCCTTTCATTATCCATCAGTCTTTCCATCCTTCCAACCTCTCTTTTCATCCGTCATCCATTCATCTTTTTGCATATACTTTCCTTGTCCACCTATCCATCCATCCATCCATCCATCCAGGACCTCTTGCCCTCTTCTTCCTCTTTGGAGATCCTAAGTTGTTCCTGAGCCAGTAAAAATAAATAATCCCTCCATTTAGTTCTGGGTTTAAAACCTGGGGTCTCCTCCTAGTTGGATGTTTCCGGACATCCAGGGGCAGATAACCTGAAGGCTCCCTGATCAGATGCCCAAAAGAGAACTCATTTCCAACAACAGTGAATATAAGATGTGAACATGACCAGGTGGGGCTTACAAGAAGCCCTGATGAAGTTCCCGGCTGCGGTAAAACTCTTTAGACTCAAAAACAAGAGCAGGTCTGATCCAGGACACGCCCCAAAACAACGAGTGGTTTGAGTTTTAAATTAAAAGTTCGAGAAAAGAAATTCAACTGATAACAGACGCGTGTTTTCTTTTCGATGACCCATTCCCAAAATGTTTGTCAACACATATCACATCATTAATATCCAGAGTTTTCTGATAAATGTGACCATGTAAACGTACTCACGAACAGAACAGAAAGAAAGTAAAGTGGGGAGACAACATAGAGATGACAAAAAAAAGCACATGTAAAGAGGCAGAGAAGAACAAATCAAACGTAATGTTTTGTAGTTCTGGAAAAAGGAGGATAAAAAATAGGCAGGTGACTGCGAGGAAAAGCAAAAGTTGTGAAATAATTAAACAAACAAACAAACAGATAAAGCAACAATAAGCAGCAGAGAAAAATCGACAGTGAAGACAAAAAGTTTGTCCAACCGAGCAGCAGACCTGGGTCCAATAGGTGTGTTTGATAACGGACTGTAGATTTAAAATGATTGAAACATACGTGACGTGAAGTCTTCATGACATGGCACTTTGGTTAATGGAGGGGATTTTAAGGCCAAATCACCATGTTGAAAATGTCTAAAAGCAAACTACTTTTTTACTCACTGGTGGAGGTGATAACGCCGGTGGGTCAGCGGAAGTGCCTGTTGTCTTTTAACAGGAAATTTGAGAATTGATTTCAGCCACTGCAGTTGCATGTCAATAAGGGCATGTCAAAGTTATTTTAACAGCAATTTAATTGTTCGAAATAAACAGTACGAGGGTCTGAATTTATCACATCTATCCTCAGATTTACTGCTGCAGATTTAGGGGTTAAAAACATTTGTAAGAAACAATCTGTTGATAGCTAAAGTAAAGCTAATGCCAATAACTCAGTTTAAACTCCACACTTTACTATCATAATATTTCTAACGCTTTCATGCATGAATAAGCTTCATTTTACTTTCAAACAAGTGAAAAATCATGGCCTAGAACTTAATTAAGATCCACAAATATATTTGACAAACATTTATTAAGAGTAAATAAAAGAAAAAGAAAAATCTGAAGTATATATATTATTTAATCAAACTTTTCACTTGTAAATTACACCAAAATTTAAATTTAAAAAATACAAAATTACGTGAAATATAAATTCCAAATACCAAATTTGCCCTTCGTCAGCTTTTGGATGCAGAATCTCAATATGGGAAAAAAAAATTAAACTTGAGTCAAGTGTATTAGAGTTCACCAACTGATAGTTGGACATGGTACTGCAACATAAAGGGTATAAAATTATTTCAAATATCTGTCCACTGTAGTGAACACCATGCATGAAAGGGTTAATTTACATCATAATTTTTTCCTCATTTGGGCATTCTTAAAATAAAAAGACTTCAAGACGGGAATAATTTAATTTTGGTATCAATGTAAGAGTTCAAACGTTGATCTTCCAGACTGAATTTTGAATAAATTACTGCATTTTGTTCGGTGTATCAATCTGTTAATTCTGCTATAGATATTACAACACAAAGAAACAAAGAGGAATGTTTGATATTATCGGTTTGATATCTGTAGTCTGGCCATAACTGTTGGTGTTGTTGTTCCTCGGTCTGTGAAACCTTTATTTGAAAGACTACTGCACCTGCGCCATACGTCACTGTTTTCCCCGACAACGCTGATTTTTGTTAAAGCTCCAGTCACACATTCAAGTTCCTCATCGTGATTGTGCACGATTGTCATTATCCTGATGAAACCTTGTTTTGGTCGTAGTGTATGCTACTTGATCTGGATCAGCATTGTATGGTTGTGGACATACGCTGGGGAACAGGAAAGGGTCCCAAGAGTTTTGAGTTGTTTAAAATTGTCGTGAAGAATCACCGCTCTCAGTGTAGCGAGGTGGAAGCCTAACGCAGTCCTAAGGCGAATGGTATTAGCGTGGCATGTACGGGGCTCAATCCTGAGAGTTTTCTGAGGATGACTGACGAGGACGTATCCGTTTGTGCCCTGACTGTGTCCCATTCGAGGTAACTCACGCGAAGGGGACACAGTCAGGGCTTACGTGAAGCAAACTGGGCTCTAACGGGGCTGATATCGTGTCAGTAGAGGTGTGAAAAAATATTGATACAGCAATATATCGCTATATTTTGACTACTGATACAATATTGATATTTAAATCTTAATATTGTTTTTTGTAAAAACAAAAACTCATATTTTATCAGAGCTGGAAATGAAATACAACTTATAAATACTTATGTACAGGTTTTTTTTCCCATGCAGTCAATAGAAAATGTTATTTTTGCCTCCGCCAAGGAGGTTATGTTTTCAGGAGAGTTTGTCTGTCCGTCTGTGAACAAAATAACTCAAAAAGTTATGAATGGATTTTGATGAAATTTTCAGGAAAAGTTCAGCATGAGAAAAGGAAGAAGCGATTCAATTTTGGTGTTGATCCGGATCAGCGTCTGGATCCGCCATGAAGGAAACTGCGATTTTCGTGAATAACTACTGAACTAAATTAGATATCATTATGAATCCAATTGCTAATGGTATGTTTTCATGGTCAAGGAATCTAAATATTTACATGAAATAAAGGTAGGACTAATATCTATGGTAAAAATCACAATATGGGAGAGGACTGTGGTGCTGGCGGAGATCTGCGCTCTCCGAGTGCTTTTCTAGTTTTTTTAAATTTTACTTACTGTTGTGCTCCTCATGTGTCCAATTACAGTTTGAGCTGCACTGTGGGTTGGGATGCTTTAATACATTGTAAAAGGGAAAACAAGAGTAATTTCTTCGCAACATTAGTTTAACAGACTTGACGCACTCAAGTTAAGTGTTTCTATGTAACACGGCATTTGACATATTTCAAAAACAAAATGGAAAACTTGTAGTTTTGAGTAATATTGTGTGATTTATATATACACCATATCTAGCTTTCTCTTAGTTAACTGTGGAATATCGCAATATATTGCAATATTGTGATATATCGTGATCTGCATCGTAACGTGACACGTATCGTACCGTAAGGTTCTTGCCAATACTCAACCCTACGTGTCAGTGGGATGGAAATTCATGGAATCCTTATTGTATTTACTTAATTAACGCAGGAGAACCCACCCAAAGCGCTGTAGAAGCGTTACTGACGGTGAATTTACAGGGTGTGTACGGGGGAGAGAAAATCACTTCTTCCTGTATCATGCCTTTCAAACCAGCCCTGCCAATCGTGTAGAGTCGTGCACAATCGCCATGAGAAATGGGAATGTGTGACTGGGGCATAAGACAGAGGCGGAAACTGTTTCAAAACTTTTCACCCAGGACTTGGGTTTCAAAAGTTTGCAGATTCAGTCACTCTGGGCATTGTTTCTTTTCAAAGCGGAGACGCAAACACAATGAAAACTTGCGTTAACGGTGCCTGAGTGTGTCTTCTCTACTCTTCTTAACAATCCTGACAGTGAGGTTTCTGCACGTCCACATCGGCTTCATTTTTAACCCTTTAGAAGAAACATGCTGCAGCTTTGGGACTGAATCTCAGACATCTACATAATCAAGGAAAAAGCAAAAGATTCAAACACTATTGGACCCAGGTCTGACTTGAAGGAGGACAGCTTCTAAAGCCTGTAAAGATGTTCAGTTAGAGGAGGAAGGCTGGTTAGTGCTGGTTAAGGAAGAGACGGTGAGAGGCAGCAAGGTTAGCTCAGTGATCTTCATGTAAATGTTTATTTCTGTCCAGTTACAGGCCAAAAAAAAACATACAGTCTGTGCAGGCAGTCAGCTTCACCACATGTGGATGGTTAGCAGTTCAAACATTCAGTCTTTCTCTTTAGATCGTGTCTCTACACTAAGGCTAAACTTCTCGTCTGTAGGCTAAAACAATCAGTGGAGTCACACAGTCCTCCTCCCAGCTTCTCCCCTTACCTGCGGGTCAGCTTGGAGGTGATTTTGCTAAGCAGGTTGGTGGTGGCCCGAGTCCTGGCGTGGGGCAGCGGGCTGGAGTCGTGGGACAGTGTTGGGGAAGCTGGGGGGGCGTGGGAGGGAGGCCGCCGGTCTCTGATCTGCCCACCGTGAAAAGTGCTCCTCACCGTGGTTCCTCTGGACAGGCGAGAGGACGGCGTGGACGAGGTGGAGGAAACTCCGGAGGCACCGCCGATGCTGTGGGTGGAGGGCGAGGCAGGCGGGAGGCGGTGGGATAAGGTACTGAAACCAGAAGAAAAGATGTTTACTAGTTTATAAAGCTCTACCTGTCAGAGATGGACATCAGAGATACTTTTGTAACCCTTTCCAGCTTCATGCAAGTCAACAGTTCTTGATGGTAGATCTTCTGAGAGCTCTTCTGTACAAAGCATGGCTAACATCAGGCAATGCCTCTTGAGAACAGCAAACTCACAACTGGTGTGTGTTTTTTATAGGGCAGGGCAGCTTTAACCAACACATCCTATCTAATCACATTGATTGGACCCCAGGTTGGCTGACTCCTGGCTCCAGTTAGCGTTTGGAGAAGTAATTAGTCTAGGGGTTCACATACTTTTTCCACCCTGCACTGAGACGGTTTACATATTGTGTCAAATAAAAACATGCAAACTTATAATTTTCTGTGCTGTACTAATTTAAGCAGACTGTGTTTGTCTAGTGATGTGACTTAGATGAAGATCAGAACTACCAAATTCAGTACTTTAAGAGGTACCGACCGAATTCTGTAGGTACTACCCAGTACCGATTCACGTAAAATCAAACGGTGCCATGTTTAGGTACCTAAACGCATCCTTATGACTGTGAGGGAGGGGAAGAAGCAGGCATACTATTGGGTAGAGTAGGTGAATTTCCATACCGGACTTGAACATAGCACAGCAATAGTGTAATGACGTCAGCAGCCGCGGGCTCAGTCAACAAAGCAAGCATGGCTGAGAGAAATCACTCTAAAGTCTGGCTCTACTTTATTAAATGTGATGCAGATTATGCTGCAATATTTGTGACGCCAAGTGTAAGGCCCAGCCGCGGAAATACTTCAAATCTGAAGAAGCACCTGGTGATGCACAAAATTTTCCTTAAAAGCTGAAGAGTGCACAATTTTTGATAGCCTCAGATCTACGACCATAAAGGATTCATTCAGCACTGTTAGCACGCCTGTGTCCATCGGTTCAAATGTGAAAGGTACCCATCCCTAATCAGAACATATTTTATGACCAATTTACAGTAAGCAGAAATCCAAGTAATCCCAAAGGGTTCACATACTTTTTCCAGCAACTGTAAATATCAGCTGAATATTTTACATCTACTGATACTGATATTTAACTTTTAAGCAATTTTTTGCTAATACCGATATCGAATCGGCATCCCTTTAACAGCACCCTCAAAACTTGTGCTATTTTTTAATTTATTTATGTATTTTCTTTAAAAGCTTTTTTTTATTTGTGCCTTTACTGATAGGAAAGACAGAGAGACAGTGGTAAGAAACGAAGCCTGGGTCGTGCCTAGTTTGCTTACCACTCCACCAAACGAGCACCCCCTATTGTTGTATTTTTTGGAGTAATAGTAATTATCAGAATCAAGAAAAATAGAAAATATGGCAAAGACACACAAAGTTTAAATAATAAAAGATTTTAAGAAAGAAAAACAAAATCGGACTAAACATTTCAGGAGGTTTATTTAAAATTATAAGTGACAAACTGTCAGTGCGATAGTTTTTGTCTTTTGATGAAACCATCTGTATAGTTTTGACATTCAGACTTTAATTTCCGACCATCCAGATCAATTATAAGGACTTTTTTTCTTTATTCATTAGATCTCTGGTGGGTAATTGCAAAATCGCACAATTAAAATGTTTGATGAGCGTGACCCTCAAAGTCAGTGTTCATAAAAACAGAATGAAGTCCATACTTTGGGTTTGTGGGTGTTTTTCTCTCCTCATTGGGTCATTGCTGTAACCTACACACATACATACACACACATAAACACACATACGAGCACACACATTCATAAACACACACGCCTCTCGACCTCCGACTCTCTGGCTGGCTGGTGGCCCAAGGCTGCTTTTCATAACGCTCTAGATAACACCCACACACAGAGCTCAAGTAGGGCATGACCATTAGACGGGTTAAGTTAAGCACAGCCGGTGCCGAGCCAAAATCGTTTAACGTCGATGTGAACGAGCTGCCCGCCGCGGCCGACAGCAGGGGAGACCACCGGGGAAAGGAGACGAGGAGGGACTGAGAATAAAAGACTGAAAACCGAGGAGATGCTGACATGATGAATGGTATGGAAGAGAACAGAATAAAGCTTTACTCATCTCACTGGGGAAATCTGCAGTGTTACAGCAGCAAAGGGGACGGCAATGATGAATAAAAAATAGACCAAGTGCATTATTCTAAATATAAAGACTAGAATATAAAACTAAAAAATGCACTTCTTATCTAAATGATCTTTATGGTGAGAATGAAATAAGCTGCTCATGTTTTTCCTTTTGTTCTAAATCTGAGAAAACTGAACAGGGTGTATTATGGGAGCGTTTTCTTCTAATACTGAACAATAATTTTTAAAAAATTAAAAAAAATAAAGGAAAAGTGATGGCTGTTGACTCTGTCCAGATGCTTCTGTTTATCTGACCGCTTGGATTTTATATCTGAAAAGTGTCCTGGTGCTGTAACGTGGACTCTCTGCGCTGCATCGTGATATCGAACTGAATCGTGAACTTGTTGATCATTATCTAATCAAATCCTGAGACAAGCACTAACTTAGACAGCACATTTTTATTTAGTTATGATTATAGTCTTTTGACTAAAATGTATTTTATTTTTAGTCATATTTTAGTCATGTAAATTGTTTTAATTTTAGCCTAGTTTTAGATATTTAGCTGAAATTTCACAACATTATAGTCGACAAAATCAACTGTAAACTTAGTCGTCTAAATAATGAAGTGTGAAGTGTAAGGCATTTTTTATGTTTCCTTAAATCTCTGATGTTATGTTTTACTCTTGGATAAAATAAAACCTCTAATAACCCTTTATCGAATGCTAGTAAAGTCTGAGTGTCTAAATGAGCAGAAACAAATGTTCCTGTTGTGTGAAATGCAGTCTCCTTTATTTAGGCTACCTGGCAGAGCATCTCAGTTACAACACCAGAACTGACAACAAACAGTGAAGCTGCTCTACATGAATATATCAATTCATAAAGACAGCAGCTCTGATTGGATCGCTCCACAACTTATCCCACCACCACCAAGCTAAGGCAGCTGTGATTTTATGTCCCTCTGAACTCATTCAACCTTTAACACAACCAAAGTAGCTGAGATTGGGTTTTTATTTGTTGATGAGAACGACAGTTTATTCAGTTTCTGTCCATGTTCTCTTTTTAGTTACTGTCTAGTTTTCATCAGGGAAAAAAGAGCTAACCAAGATAAACAGCTGATTGAGGCTTTAACAGCTAAAATTCAACGTTCATCCTGATTTTTCTTGCAGCTAAAGTGCACTTATGCCCCAGTTAGGAGACAAACACACACCAGGGTTTCTCCATCAACTCCTCACTCTCACAGAAATGAGATCACTAAACCTTCTACAACTCAAATCTCCTGGAGGAAATCTCCCCTCCCCTCATCGTTAACACCTCTGAGACCTGCTGCAGGCGTAGGGTGTGCTGTTCCCTGTCTGGGACGTCCTGTCATGGGTTAACTTGGCTTACAGTTTATCATAGATTAGTGTCAGAGAGAAGTGTGTTTAGCACAAGGGCCTCGATGTTTCACAAACCAAATGTGATCAACACACATGCTGCTGCACTTTTTGGACACAACTGTGTGAACACGTGTCCGTCTCTCCATCCATTCTGCCATGGCATCACGTTGACAAGGCCTCCGAGCCGAATCCAGTCTCATGAGGGCACGATGCCAGTCGTCACTTCATCTGCTTCAGTCCTCTTTCCCTCCACCTGTCACTTTTTGTCCTCATTTCTACACCCATCACCATCACAACGACCCGTGAAGTCAAAGATGGAGCCACACTTGAAGACTAAAGCCTTTCTGTAAAAGGATAGTGTGTTTCGTCACTGTTGTATATAGATTTAAATCCACTCATTCATATTTTCTCATTTCTTTACATGAAATAGTAGATCAAAAAAAAAGAAACATTTGTATTAATCCTTCTACCGAGTGTTTCTCAAGGAGGGTCCTGACCCCTTTGAGGGCTGCCAAAAGGCTTTGGGAGGGTCGTGGAAACTTGGAGGGCAGCTTTGATGGGCACAAAGATGTCATGATGAAATTAATGTTCCTTTAAAGTGTTTTTTCAATCACTGAATATTGGAATGTATTATAACCTTGATGCAGCTTCACACACTCACTGCCACACTGTGTTTGTGAAATATTTAGTTTAAAGACCCGTAAATTTCTGGTTTCTCCTTGTAAACAGTAAAATATTATCAAGTGTTTCACCTAAGGGTGCAAAGATAGAGAATTAGGCTACGTTCACACTGCAGTCAACAGTGACCTGAATCCTATTTTTTTACTTATATGGGACCTGTATCTGATTTGTCTCTGACAGTGTGAACAGCACAAGTCGCATTGAATCTGACCTTTTTAAATGAGATTCAGGCCACTTTCAAACGCGGTGCTGAATCAGATACATATCCGATTTTCTTGAATGTGACCGCGGTCTGAACAGCCATCATTCTGGAGCAGCAGTTTACCTCGGGACAAATGTTTTCAAAGTCACTTCATGGACAGAACATAATCAGAAGTTAATATAGACATGATTATTTAAAAGTTTGTGCATTTTTCCCTAAAATGAAGAGTTTTAGTTGATTTTCCAGCTACAAGCTTGATTAAACAATGCATAAAGGGGTGACGAGAGAAAGTGAGCGAGCACTGGGGCGATCAACTGGCGTCTCCATTTCACGCACAATAAACGAGAAACGTGAATGAATCATACGTTTGTATTATGATATCTGATAAACTTAGTTTATTAACACTGCACCAACTGTTTGAATGGATTTATCAGGCTAAGATAACAGTTTACAGGATGTGGAGACACTGATGATCCACTGCTGTCCATCTCATCCGTGCACATTTACGCGCTGCTGTTTGTTTCTACGAGACAGCTTCAGTCAGTGAGCAGTCTGCTCCTGTCTGTGCTGCTCTCAGACAAACTAAGAAACATCTGAACAGATGATTAAACTAAGTTTTCTCCTCTTTGTTCACCTGTTCAGCGCACTATGGCTCTGAGATGTTTGGCTCTCCAGCAGCGATCATGTAATAGGCAGGGTTCAGCGGGAAAGACCGTCAGCCTTCAGGTTCTTAAGAAATAAAATATAGCCATAATTACTTTAATAAGAGCTCACTTAAGGTGAGCTGCTGTAACATCAGGGACTGCGTTATGGGAACAAACTTCTGCAGCATTGTGAAGTACAGTTTTGGTCTCTTTGTTGCCCCTCATCACATCGTGGTGTGCGTGATGTCATTCATGTTAAACTGAGCATGCGCATCATTTCTGAAGCATGAGCTGTTCACATCACAGTCTGCAGCCAGGCCACATTTACAGGAGTAATCTGAACAGCCAAATAAAAAAATCGGATTTGAGTAATAAATCGGAATTGAGCATTAAGGGCTGCAGTGTGAACATAGCCATAGTGTTTGGCTGAAGGGCTTGGACATGATCAACCCAACGTTGAGTCTAATGAAGGTTTTCTACCGACTTTAAGAAAAAGTCAAGTTACATTACAAATACTGACATGGATAGAATTAATGCACCACTGTAATACAGGCAAAATACTACAACTAAAGCTAAATTAAGAGTGCTGTCAAAATTAACTCTACTAATAAGTTATTTGACATTAAACTATTTAGTCAGCTAACCACACACATCACTCGTCACTGACACGGTAGTCTGCAGTCCCCAGATTAATCATTTGATTTGACCTTTACCTGACCTGATAACTCTGAATGTTCTTATGTTCATGCAAATGAGAGAGAGAGAGAGAGAGAGAGACAGTGAGAGAGAGTGAGAGGTTTAAACCAAAACTAAAAGTGAGAAAGTGATTATAGAAAAGGAGAGAAAAGAAGAGGTGATGGTTCATGACGACTTCGAGACAGCCATCTGTCACAGCAACACAAAACCCACAATGCACCATCACACAAACACACACACACACTGCACCATCACACATACACAACACCCGAGTTTGAGCCTCCATCTCCTCCTGAAGAGACAAACTGTCTGTGAGACTATCACCCCAGGCTGAACACGCTCCGAGCAGAGAGAAACAGGCTGTACCAGAGGAACATTCTCCATACAGAAACCTTTTCAAGCTTTATTTACTAAGAATAAAATATTTGACATGACACGAAACAAGATCACTGCAGTTCAAACTGTTCCCCTTTGTCCTTTTGGTCCATGTTTAACTCAATGAGGCTCTACATACTCCTTTGCTTGAAAATGTTTTTACTCCCTCTTTAATAAAACCACCTGGTAATGTTGTTAGTGTCACTGGAAGCCTGATTAGTCTCCTTTACAAGGATGTGCAACTTGTAAGGATCGTGCACTTGTGGAATGAGCTACACAGCTAAACGTGAAAGTAGCGTCCAAAAGAAAATGTGCTAAAATACCCCCCTCCTTTGAAAAGAGCCTACGATAGGCCTGTCACGATAATCAATACATCAATTGACACACTATAAATAAAACAGATAGAATGGAGTGAGCCATCTGTCAGTCATTCAATTTTTGTGGGGGTAGGTGGGGCCGCTTGCGCATACACACAAGAGAGCTGCAAGTGAGCGATGTGAGGAGTAACAAGAAAAAAAACACTCATATGGATGATCGCACCAAAGCGATGGTTCCTAAGCCGGCTGCCACAGCCCCAGTGTGGGAAATATTTTAGGTTTAAACAGAATGAACATTTGCCCATGAACACAGATGAGTCGAAATGTCGAATTTGTTTGAAAGTAGTAGAGACGTTGTCCCAAATTAAAAGTCTTTTGGAAGGGTATCCAGACCTCATTAAGCACAGTTTTCAATACTCAAATACCTTTGAGTATTGATATCTGGTACCTGGGTTACGCCCCTTTTCTAGAACGCAAGAAAGGAAAGTTGTTGCAAATACTCTTGGTGGCTAGTAAGAAAACAATTACAAGACGTTGGTTAAGTCCAATACAGCCTACCCTAGATGATTGGATTGGGATTGTTTTGGAGATATACAGGATGGAAAAATTGACTTATCAAATAAGGATTCAAAAGGATACATTCTACCAATTTTGGAATAAATGGATCTCATTCATAGCCCCCATGAGAGCAGACTTTATTTGATCTCACTGGCATTTTTATTTTGAATACTTAATTAATTTATGTACGGTTAATAATGTTTATTCCTAGATTGTCACAGCATTCATGCAATTTTCTACCTTTTATTTCACTTAGTTATTTTATTTTATGTCCCATGTAAAGCACTTTGTATTAAAAAGTCCTTTATGAAAAGTGCTATACAAATAAAGTTTGATTGCTATATATTACAGTGTTTGCTAGCACGACCCTCCTGACCTCACAGATGACTGAACAGTGTCCTCCTCATATCCACATTCAAAGATCTCCACCTGAAACCCCGGACATCAGTTCTGCAGTTCAGGTACAAGAGCAGTTGAACTATCACCTGAAACAGACGCCTCAGTTTCCTCTGAACTAGTTTAATCACTACTGATGCCTGAACACTTGTTACTTTTCCTGATTTTATGTCAAGATTCAGATTTCAGGAATAAAGTGACACTAACTTTGTGGATATACTAAACTTAAACACCTTGTTTGTCACTCCACCCGCTGAAAACTTTTCTCTGTCTCACCTGTTCTCTTTGCCGTTCTGCAGCAGCGTGTGTCTTTCGGTGTTGGATCTGTCCGTGCACACATACGTGTTTCTTCGAGTCATGGCACTAGCAGGGATATTATTCTGTGAAAAGAAGACAAAGGTTTTATGAGATATTAATATAAAATAAATTACAGTGAGACTTAGTGTAAAAGCTCATTTTAATTTACTGGCCGGTTTGTTTTACTGCTCAGGTATTGATGCAAATTTTTTTTTAAATAAATGCAGGCCTCTTCAAGAAAACAGAAAAGGAGAAAAAACTTAATCAGCCAGTTGTTTAGCAGGTTAGCGCACTATCTCAAAAAGAGAGATCAAATAAAAAATATTTATGTTTTAGTCTCTCTGTGCAGCCTTCAATAATTCAGATTTCAGTTTGCAATCAAGAGTAAATTATCATTTTTTTCAACCATTTGTTTTCTGAAACCTTCATTGTTATGTCTTTTATGTCATCATTTTAAATCCAGTCTAAAAATACAGTTTGAACAAAAACCGCTTGTGTTTTTTTTTTTTGTCAATACTTTCTGAACCTACTGATGACACAGAGATGGTGTTACTAAAAAAACAATATATGGCAGCGAATTAAACTTATAAACTTGGTTACGAGGACAAAATAAAAAAAACTCAAACACATCATTCCCTCCTGCTGTTGGTATCACTCCATCATTTTATCCATATAATAATAGAGCTCTTGTCCTAAGTTTGACTAGGTAAATATTTACATATATAGGAATTTACACATGTATATATAATCACAGAAATAAACATATACAAATACCAGAATAATAAAGTAATTCAAAGCTCATGTGTATGTGCACGTGTGTCCTCCTACAAATGTTGTATATGCATGTATCTATCATCACTTTCCTAAGATCTAAATCCAAAGAAAGACATTTTTCCACTTTTTTCCAAACAATGTCAGTATTAATTTGACCCCTTTACCTTTCAGCATCAGTATTTTGCACACTAAGTCAAAGCCTCATATCTGCCTCACTTAGACCATCACCTTTATTCATTATTTCCTCATTTCTTATCTTCATGTTTTCCTCTCCATGTCTGATTACTGAAACCTTGAGCCTGATTTTAAATTATTTTCAGGATTTTTAATATACAGTTTAATTGTGTTTAATCTTACTCTCTGTTGTGCTGTTTCACCAAACAAATGTCACCATCTTACCACAGGAAGAGCTCAACCTGCTGTCACAAAGTGACCTGTTGCTAAACTTAAACACTTGTGGCTAAAACTGGGTCAAAATGAAACCAGCACACCTCCCCGCCCCCCTTACCTCCAGTGTTTGACCTTAGACTGTCCTGAGCATGCAGAACATTAAAGAGTTAATCTCAGGTTAATCTGGCTGCAGCCCTCAGCACCTCCAAACTCTCCAAACTCACATCTTAAAGATAATCTCACTGTGCCCCCCTTGATAGTGAATCAGCAGTTTTATTTCCATCCTCAGGTGTGTGAGTTATTTCTTCTTTGGCTCTTCTCCACAGTTTGAAGGACCTAATGTCAGCAGACACCATAATATCTGTGTCAGAGCAGCCTCAGTGTTTAGTAATCTGAGGAAATGGGATTAGAAAGACTGCGAGGATTCAGCCATCTGCACCTGAAGTATTGATCAGGTGTTCACACTAGTGTCTACATTATCTTCTTTGAGTTGAGTAATAACATCTTAAACAGCAGCACAGTTCTCACAGCCACAGCCCTGTTTTTTATGACTGTGACAGGACATGTCCCGTCATGAACGCCACCCTGACAAGAAGGTGTGCAGCACACTAACTCTGTTCAAACTTATAAAAACTCTCAGAGTTTATGGATAAACTGTGAACAAGCTGACAAACTGTGGTTTAAATAATCCATGTAGGTAAGTATAAACATTCCCAACTTACGAGATTCATAACATCTCATCTAATGAGAGTTCTTCTGGCAGCTGGGGAAATTTTTTTTTTATGTGAATTTCTGAGAATATTTGGCTTCTGTTTTGATCACAAGCCCTCTGGCTGTTTGTTAACATCCTCTGCCTTTTGGGACCCGTCCACATGGAGACAAAAACACTTTTGTGTATAAAATGACTTCTTTAAAGTTTCAGTAAATGTGTCAGTCCACGTGAAGACACTGAAAACACTGGAGTGCCTATGCCCAGCCTGTAGGCGGTGCTGTGACTCCACTGCAGACAGACACCAAAACCATGTTCTCCATGTTCTCTTGTTGAAAAAGATAGTCAGAGAAGAGCAGAAGATTTTGCTGTTATAGCCAAAACAAGCTCAGAGTGTGACAGGCCTATAGGATTAAAAACTGATAAAGACACATTTGAATTGGTCTCTGTGTAGACTTGATTTTGTTAAATAATAATTTTCGACAACAACCTATTTCCCCCTGATGAAACCTCGACAGTAACTAATAAAAACAAGTGCACATGGACAAAAAGTCAAACTAAATTAACCAACATTTTCATCACCAAATAAAAACTAGACTAAAATGTCTGACTTAATTCAATCAGACCTTATTTGGTCATGTAGAAAGTAGAAAAAAATTAGGAATATATCCAATATCCAGTTGTGGAGCGATCCAATCAGAGCTACTCTCTTTATGAACTGATATATTCATGTAGAGCAGGTTCACTGTTTGTTGTCACTTCTGGTACTGTAACTGAGATGCTCTGCTGGGTAGCCTGAATAAAGATGACTGCATTTCACACTAAAGGAACATTTGTTTCTGTTCATTTAGACATTCAGACTTTACTATCATTCAGTAAAGGGTTACTAGATGTTTATTTTATCCAAATGTCAAAACATGACTTAAGAAATTCAAGGCAACATAAAACGGCCTTACACTTTACACTTAAGATTTAAGTCGACTTAAATTTCAACAGATTTTGTTGTAAAATTTCAACTAAACACCTAATCAGACTAAAATTAAAACCATTCAGATGACTAAAGAATAACTAAAACTAGAAGATATTTTGGTTAAAAGACTACAACCAAAACTTAATTATCTTAAGTTGTCTAAATTGCCAGCTGTTTAAGTTAGCTTTTCTCAGGATTTGATTAGATAATGAATAATAAGTTCACGATTTGACTCTCACACAAGAAGCCCTGTTCAGTTTTTTCTTAGATTTAAAAACCATTAGAAGTTTGTTTCACTCCCAGATGTTTAGTTATCCAATTGTAAAACATGACTTCAGAAATTCAAGGAAATATAAAAATTGCCTTACACTTTACACTCCATATTTTAGCTGACTAAATTTACTGTAGATTTCATCAACTAAAACTAGACTATGATCAAAACAATGTAGATGACTGAAACTAGAGGATGTTTTAGGCATGACGCTATATATAACTAAACTAAATTAAAAAGTGCTGTCAGGTTTAACCCTGTCTCCATGTGGACGGCCCTAAATGCAGCAGTCAACATTGAAAAGTTAAATATTTTAGTCTTTACCGTGGTTGAGTTGGCTTCCTTGCGTCTGTCTGGTATCTCGGCTTTGTTCGGGTTGTGAGCAGAGCTGACCATCGGACTGGAGGGCGTCGGTATGCTACGGGTGCCCACGGTGTTTGTGCTCGGCTTCCTGATTGACAGCCGCTCCTCCTTAAGCCCCGCCCCTTCTGCCGTACCACTGGGGCTCCGCTTTGGATGCGTGGACCCTGGAACAGCCGGACCACCTGAGAGGCAGAAGAGCAGCGTTCAAGAGGAATTCTGTCAGCATTTGAGTAAGAACTACAGGAGCTCAGAGTTCGCCTTACAGAAGTCAGAGTGTCGTCTCTGGCGGTGATACGTGGAGGCACTGCGCTGCGTCTTATGGCCAGTGGAGGACGCGCCGGAGGAGGTGGTGTGTTTGGTGGTTCCATTGGTCAGGCTGCCGGGTCGAACGCGGGTTAAACTCAGACTGCTGCCCCGAGACTCGCTGGTGTCAGACTGAAAGAAAGACAGACGGACAAAGTGGAATCAGTTTAACTGTTAAGAAAAGTTATGCAATTATGTTTAAACTTCAGTTACGATTTTGGCTTATGACTTCCATAAATATAAGATCATTGAGGTTATAGCTGCGTTGTGCTGCAGGCTATGTTGATCTGGTTTTGTCAGTTTGTTTTCTAGTGTGAGATAAATGAAGCACAGCAGAGTGATCGACCACGCTCAGAAAAACAGCTCTACAGACGACATTATGAACACACAAAGTGAACATAAATAACCTTTTATTGGCTTTGATATCAGCAGAATGTACGAATGCACCATCATGGTTGATCTCATCAACACTAAACTTCCACTTATATAAATTAAAAGTTTTGTTAAAAAAAAAAAAGAATGTTTCTTCTCTTGTTTCACATCTTTCTCAAGCAGCAGGTCAGTTTCAGTAAAGTTGAGGCTTTATGCTCTTGAAAAATATCATCATCAATACAGAGTTCAGAAATATCAACAGATTTAACATCTGCAAAAACACAAACTCATGTATTTTTGAGGCACAAAAAATAGGCGTCCAGATTAATGTAAACTGTGAAATATCTCATTGTAAAAGCTGTATCTATTATTTTATTTATCTAAACTAACTAATGGTTTGTTGACTGTGCTCCTTCTTAACTGACGCAACATGCTGCTCACATTTTGTACATTTTATTTCAATGTCTATCTTTAGCTGTGATAGCTGAATGTTTGTCTGCTGCAAATCAAATCACCCTCTAAGGCACGATTAAAGAAAGTGAAGTGACTAATGTGTCCAATGACAAACTGTCTAAATACCATAAAACATTTGGCTGCATTTTAACTTCTTACAGGACAGAAAAATAAACTAGACGTTCTCAGAGAGAACAAACCTCCACCAAGGCACTTCTAACACTGTTGAGTAACTTATGTGTAAATGTAAATGTAGGACACTGTCCTATCTTGCCCTGTTAACATATCCTGAAAATGGATCCACATGCAAATATTAATCAGCTCCCCATCAAAATCTGTTTAACACTTCTTCAGCTAAAATGTTAAAACTGCCCTATCTAGCACTGTTAATAAAATCTTTAAAAAGTTCCTGGATCCACATCTGGATTCAGATTAACATGAAAATTTGATCATTTCTTCTCTGTCCAATGTTCAACATTTCCTGAAAGTGTCATCAAAATCAGCAAGAACTTTTTCATTTATTTTGTTCTGGCTCAAACATTAAAACAGTGGCTGAAGCATCACCTCCTCGTTGAGGTAATGAACCAAACGGCCGATCCACTCACCTCATTTTTGCGTCCCAGCAGCAGATACGTGGCAGTGACTTCGTTATATTTATGATTGACAAGAGACTCTCTGACCTCGTCTCTCGTGAAGCCCATCCCCACCATCACATCTGGAACGGCAGTAAATGTAATTAAATGCATTTGTATTGGTCTGTAGGTAAACACCTTAATATGAAATAAAAGCTGCATGTTTCATACCAAATCGACTGGTGTCGTTGAAGTCCTCCTCCGGCTCGGTGTGGGGCTTCAGCTCATCGCTGTCATAGCCGACATTCATCCACTTGTCTTTCATTATTTGCTGAGGAAGGAAGAAAACATGGTTGACATCTTTGATTACATTAATTACAGAAGAGCATAAAGGCCATGTTAGATGGAGAAAAGGATTTTGGGGAAGTTGAGATTAAAGTCGAAATTTCGAGATTAAAGTTAAAATTACGATTACTTTCTTCCTTGTATTTGCTTACCAGTTAGCTACTGTTGTTGGTTTGTTTGTTTTGTCGTTGTCCTAGTATTTTTTCCTTCTATTCTTCTTTTGAATTATCATTATTTTACTTCCATATTTATCTATCCTCATTATTCTATGTAAGGCTGTGCCCTGAAACAACATAAACTACACACACACAACCACTCAAACAACAGTATTCTTTGTCATATAAAGACCTGTGATGCCTCCTTCTTCTATCTGAGTTTTGTTACCTTTCTTATTCCCCTTTCTGTCATTATTATTATCACTGCCTGTTTTTTCTTTCCTTTTCTTTTTCTCCTGTCTGTTTTTGTTTTTATGGTTTGTATATTTGTTTTGTTTTGGTCTCCTGTATTTGTCTTATCTTATGAATTCTTAAATTTCTTGTTATTTCTTTTGTATCATCCGTGTTGTAAACATCTAACCCTTTGTATGTCTTGTTAAATGTTTGCAAATAAAACTTAAAAAAAATAAATAAATAAAAAAATAAAGCTGGAATGTTGAGAATAAAGTCAACATACATTGAATGTCGACTTTATTCTTGACTTTTGTCTTTTCTTGACATTTTAACTTTAATGTCATCATTTTGACATATCAAAAAATTGTATTTTGACTTTATTCTCTACATTTCAACTTTAGTCTTATCATTTTGACCTTGTTCTCATCATTTCGACCTCTCCTAAATTATGCTCTCCATCTAAAATGGCCCTTAAACTCTTCCGTACAGTAATGACATAACAAACAAACAAATGCATTTTTTTTTACATCCACAAATTCATGTTTTGTTTCTATAGCCATCTGATTATTCCACTCAGCCATACAACATGAATGTTTAACAACCAAACACTCTGAACTGTGCAGCATCGTTTTCATGTTGTTGTCACATTTCTTACCTCGAGCGAGCAGCGCTTTGTGGGGTTGAGGACCAGGAACCGTCTAAGGATTCCTTCACAGTCTGTCGACATGTAGAAGGGCACACGATACTTCCCCCTTAAGACTCGCTCCCGCAGCTCCTGAACACAACACACATTTATATTTAGTGAGTTTTACCTACAGGGATACAGCTGATAAAAGAGGAAGAAACACTCTGATGGTTACTTTTTTTTTACATGTAGCCCTGTGTGACACAGCGTTAATTTTGTCAACTAATTATTTTTGTTCACATAACCTTTTTTCCCCTGAAGAAAACTGAACCGTAAATAATAAAAACAAGCGCAATCCAATCAGACCTAATTTGGTCATGTAGAAAGTTGAGACAAGTTAGGAATCTATAAAATCACAGCTGCTTTGGTTGTGTTAAAGGTTGGATGAGTTCAGAGGGACATCCAATCACAGCTGCCTTAGCTTGGTAGTGGTGGGATAAGTTGTGGAGCGATCCAATCAGAGCTACTCTCTTTATGAATTGATATATTCATGTAGAGCAGGTTCACTGTTTGTTGTCAGTTCTGGAATTGTAACTGAGATGCTCTGCCAGGTAGACTAAATAAAGGAGACTGCATTTCACACAAAAGGAACATTTGTTTCTGCTCATTCAGACATTCAAACTTTACCAACATAGATGTTTAATTATATCCAAGTGTGAAACATGACTAGAAATTCAAGGAAACATAAAAAATGTCTTACCCAGACTAAAATCAAAACAACTTAAGATGACTAATTATTGCTGAAACTATAAGATATTTTAGGCAAAAGACTATAACTATATTAAAAAAGGCTGTCAAAACTAACACTGGTGTGACAAAAATGTGCACAATCATTTAATTTGTGATTCCTGTCATCTTTTTGGTCATGCTGTTTTCACAGTCAGAGTGAGCTTCCACGTCACCTTTAGGTTTTGCCCATCGAAGGGCAAAGACCCGCTGACCAGCGTGTACAGAATGACCCCCAGGCTCCAGATGTCCACCTCTGGACCGTCGTACTTCTTCCCCTGGAAAAGCTCTGGAGCTGCGTACGGTGGGGAGCCGCAGAAGGTGTCCAGTTTACTGCCTGCAGAAAACTCGTTACTGAAGCCAAAGTCGGCGATTTTGATGTTTGAGTCTGCATCTAGGAGCAAGTTCTCCGCCTGCAAGAGAAACAACAGAGGGAGGCTGATTAAAAAACAAACAAACAGGAAACCACTTCTCAGAATGATCATGCACGTTTGAGATTATCGAACACTTTTGCAAAACAAGTCTTAGTATCAGTGGGTTTCACATGGAAGTTTCTGTACTTCATCAAAGAAAAGTGGATTCAGCACATTCCTAATTCAACTAATCGACTGAATAAGAACAAAATAAACTAAAATCTTAACTTTAAAGGTGCAGTGTGTAGAAATCGGAATTTTAGCGACATCTAGTGTTCAGATGTCGGAATGAGCCCGTCTGTTTCTAAACACCCGTAGACAACATGGCAGATCGTTATGTCAGCCTCCACAGAGGAGAGACCCGCGGTACATAGATATAAAAAGCTTTTTCTAACTTAAGAAAAAGAAAACTATAGTTTTATTGGGATGATTATAGACAGATTTCGACAGACTTTACCTACAAATATAAACATTATATCCTATATACACCATTTCTGTTTGGTGAAATGCTGAAAACTTCTACACACTACACCTTTAAAACAAAATGATGATGCCTTTTTTATTCTGTTTATTTAAAGAAATAATTACCTTCAAGTCTCTGTGAACAATGTTCTTCTGATGACAGTAGTGCACGGCTGAAACAATCTAAGGATGGGAGAGCAAGGAGACAAATTTACATCATGTTTGCGGTAACATGTCAAATGATATAAAACTGAGATTTACTTCAATACAATACAAGGAAACAGAGAAACTACACTTGACACTTCATATTTTAGTCGACTAAACAATCAACGGCACACTGAAGCAACAAGACATGTCATTCATGAATACAATCAACAACAACACACTAACAAATAAATATGGAAAACAGTGAAACTGCGAATGGCTTTTTTAAGACCCTTAAAGATGGTTTTTACTTATAATCACTATTAATCAAATACTTATATTCTCAGCTGTTGAACATTATTACTGGTATGCTCTGTCCTGTGTGGTTGCTGATGTCCTTGTCCTTGTCCACCTTAAAAAATCACTTATCAATAAAAAGTCTCATCACTCCTGATGATGCAGACCAGCTTTCAGCTCCTGTTACTTTAAGATGATTTTACCAGGTCCGAATTTAAAAAAGCTCTGGGTTTGTGTTTAATTTGATCCCTCCCTTCCGTTTCTCAGGTTTGTGTTTGACAGTGAACAGCAGTGAGTCGGACGGGTGAGGCCGAGCGTGACGTGAAGCTGACCTGTCTGAACTTGGCTCTGGCTTCTTTCTCCTTCATTCTGCCGTGAGCCACGAGGTAGTCGAAAACTTCGCCTGGAAGACAAAAACAAAGGGCATGAACATCGGCTGTGGTTCGTCCGTCACATCAGCCCTGTGCTGTCAGTCTGGAGCTGGAAGAAGTGTAAAAATCACTTCAACACGAGATCAGACTTTGACCCATAAAGACGTGAATTTGGCCCATAGAGGAGTATTAATACTGTGGCTTCTTCAAAACCAGTGAACGGGCCTAAATTTGGGAGATTGCTTTATTTTAAGACGTCAACTACAAAAGTACAAGGAAAAGCTTTGTGTGTCAAACTTTGAAAAGTAAATTACTGCTTACTTGTGTAATGTTAAGGATACATGCAAATGTAATTTTTTCGGTTTCGTTATTGTTGTTTTTTATTTTGTTACATGTTTTGTTATTTTTGTGATTAAAAGAAAAAAAGAAAAAATAAATAAATACATTTGTATGGGCTTGTGTTTAAGATTCACAGTAAATGACACTACAGATGCTTTTGTCTGTGAGTCCTTTAACACATTCGTTCACTGGAGCCAAACATCTGACCCTGAGGTCAAGTTCAGCAGAGCAGCATGTTGAGCTGCTGCCTCCTTATTAGGACAGAAAAGACAAAAATACCACAAACTAAGAGCAAAGAGAGAAAGATTAGAGGAGCAAGAGGAGAGAAGAAAGAAAAATAAAGACACTATAAAAATAGAAAAGAGCATGGGAAACAGCTGAGTCAGCAGGATGACACAGAGGGAGGCAGAAAATATTTAAGAGTTTAGTTAAATATAAAACATTTTCATCATCGTCTCTGAAAACACCAGGACGACTGACCTTGATAACCGACTTTAACTACTAAGGCCAAGGTGAATATAATCATGACTTCAGAGTATAATCATACAAGCACAATCATTAATATTTTCCCAGTGTGTTTGGTAGACATGATAATCAAGAACTGGTTCTGGTTCACAATCTAGTTTGAGATTTAAAATTAAAATTTATTGTCATTCAGTTAATACCAATGTATCAACAGAACGAAGAGGTGTTTCTCCAGGATCACAACAACTCAAATACATACATTTATACATCCTACTGAAATATAAACAGGTGAAATAATATTCAGTGCAATAGGGATTTGTGCAATAGAAGTTGCATTTGCTTAATGCTTGATGGACTCTGTGTGATGGGAGGATGTGCAGTATATATGTTTCTGTTTCTTTTTATACTTGTCTACTGTCCTTGGGTTTGTCCTACTGTATTTAGTCTACAACCCCAAAACCAGTGAAGTTGGCACGTTGTGGAACTCGTAAATAAAAACAGAATACAATAATTTGAAAATCCCTTTCAACTTATATTCAATTGAATACACAGCAAAGACAAGATACTTAACGTTCAAACTGTTAAACTTTGTCATTTTTTGCAAATATCAGCTCATTTAGAATTTGATGCCTGCAACATGCTTCAAAATGCTGGCATAAGTGGCAAAAAGACTGAGAAAGTTGAGGAATGCTAATCAAACACTTATTTGGAACATCCCACAGGTGAACAGGCTAATTGGGAACAGGTGGGTGCCATGATTGGGTATAAAAGCAGCTTCCCTGAAATGCTCAGTCATTCACAAACAAGGATGGGGCGAGGGTCACCACTTTGTGAACAAATGCGTGAGCAAATTGTCCAACAGTTTAAGAAACACATTTCTCAACGAGCTATTGCAAGGAATTCAGGGCTTTCATCATCTACGGTCTGTAATATCATCAAAAGGTTCAGAGAATCTGGAGAAATTACTGCACGTAAGCGGCAAGGCCCAAAACCAACATTGACTGCCAGTGACCTTCGATCCCTCAGGCGGTACTGCATCAAAAACCGGCATCACTGTGTAAAGGATATCACCACATGGGCTCAGGAACACTTCAGAAAACCACTGTCAGTAACTACAGTTCATCTACATCTGTAAGTGCAAGTTAAAACTCTACTATGCAAAGCCAAAGCCATTTATCAACAACACCCAGAAACGCAGCCGGCTTCACTGGGCCCGAGCTCATCTAAGATGGACTGATGCAAAGTGGAAAAGTGTTCTGTGGTCTGACCAGTCCACATTTACAATTGTTTTTGGAAACTGTGGTCATCGTGTCCTCCGGACCAAAGAGGAAAAGAACCATCCGGACTGTTATAGGCGCAAAGTTCAAAAGCCAGCATCTGTGATGGTATGGGGGTGTATTAGTGCCCAAGGCATGGGTAACTTACACATCAGTGAAGGCACCATTAATGCTGAAAGGTACATACAGGTTTTGGAGCAACATATGTTGCCATCCAAGCAACGTCTTTTTCATGGACGCCCCTGCTTATTTCAGCAAGACAATGTCAAGCCACATTCTGCACGTGTTACAACAGCGTGGCTTCGTAGTAAAAGAGTGCGGGTACTAGACTGGCCTGCCTGTAGTCCAGACCTGTCCCCCATTGAAAATGTGTGGTGCATTATGAAGTGTAAAATACAACAATGGAGACCCCGGACTGTTGAACAACTTAAGCTGTACATCAAGCAAGAATGGGAAAGAATTCCACCTGAAAAGCTTCAAAAATTGGTCTCCTCAGTTCCCAAACGTTTACTGAGTGTTGTTAAAAGGAAAGGCGATGTAACACAGTGGTAAAAATGCCCCTGTGACAACTTTTTTGCAATGTGTTGCTGCCATGAAATTCTAAGTTGATGATGATTTGCAAAAGAAAATAAAGTTTCTCAGTTCGAACATTAAGTATCTTGTCTTTGCTGTGTATTCAATTGAATGTAAGTTGAAAAGGATTTGCAAATCATTGTATTCTGTTTTTATTTACGATTTAGACAACGTGCCAACTTCACTGGTTTTGGGGTTGTACATAGTGTCTTGTATGTATATATTACCATCAACCTGCCAGGGGGTCTGCAGATGGAAATTAGCCCAAGGCTATAATCTGACATATTTACATTTGTAAAAATGTTCATTAATATGCGCTGTTCCCTCTTTAAAATCAATCAATAAAGAAAGAAAGAAAGAAAGAAAGAAAGAAATTAATTGAATAATTAATAATGATAATAATAATGAATTAATAATAATAATGATAAAAATAATAAAAATGAATAAAATAAAATAAAACTAATAATAATTCAATTTAAAAAAACAAAAAAATAAATTAAAATGGAATTTAAAAATCAAAAATTTTGGTATTGTTTGTCTTTTTGCCAAATGCTCATCATATAAATGCTCTAAGTGGGTTACAAAACAAGACAGAGGGAAATGCTGTTTACTTTGACTCATCGAGCTTTGAACAGCACAAAAAATGTCAATATAATTTTATCTAAGGTGGATAAAAAGATAAAACTCTGATTGATCTACACTGTAAATGATTTTTTTGTAAACTCAACAGCATCTTACCATAATATCTACATCTAATCTACTATCTACCTACTGGAAACAGCTTTGCAGTTAATTACTGTAAATGTCAAAATATTGTAGAAAAAATCTGATTTTTGTAAAAATTCACAGCATTTACCATAAAATCTACAGTTATTTACTGTAAAATGTCTGTAAAGTAAATACTGAAAATGGAAACAGATCAGGAGAAAAATCCACTTTTCCCAGGATAAAAAAGACCGATTGCAGGTACGTTTTTTTTTCTTGTCATATTCCACATATTTGGATGAAAACATTGTTTGAGTAAATGTATTTTATTGCATAAAAAGTTATATATTTGATTTTTTTGTTTTACAAAAGTATATCTTGCTAATACATGGTCAGTAAAATAGTTAAAGACATCATTATCTGACTAAAATGCTGCAAGTTCACTGTAATTTAAAATGCATTAAAGAGTCGTAATCATGGCAGTGTAAATGAAAAAACAGTAAGGATGCAGTTTTTGATTATTCAGTAATAATGCTGTAAATTGAAAGGCAGTTATGATTCCTTTAAATGAAAATACAGGACTGAAACAATTTATAGAAATTACAATAATATTCTGTTAATTTAAAGACATTTACAGTAATTTACTGGCATATTGTTGTCTATAGATTACTGTAAATTTTACAACAACCTATTGACAGTGTATATTAAACCTACACAGAGGAATCAATGAGCAATTTAATAAAGAATTGGACCAAAAAGCAGAATTAATTATTAGATTGATATCAATCGAACTTATTAGGATTTGGCTCACCTCCACTGGCATACTCCATGATCAAGTAAAGAGTCTTCTCAGTCTCAATCACCTCAAACAATTGAACTGTGGGGACAAAGAGTGAATGTAAAGATTAGACACTGAATAAAAAAACAATTAAATAAAATATACTCTTCTGTGTTACTCACCTATGTTGGGATGGTTAAGAGTTTTCATGATGCGTACCTCTCGAAACAGCTGAAACAGACAAAAAAAAGATACATTAACTTATGAGAATGTTGCTTCACTTGTTGTAGTTGTAAAATTCTTATTAAATAGATAACCAAAAGAAACCAGGACATGGGACAATTAAAAAAAGAATATTTCAACTACACAGCAGAGGTCAGAACTGTGACACGATATCACTCATTTAAAGTAAAAATGAAGAGACACAAAGGTTGGCAACAGCTCATCAGCCAATCTCATCACAGCAACTCATTGCATTTAGGCACAAACACATGATCATGATAATCCGCTAAAGTTCAAATCATCAGAACGGGAAAGAAACTGCTCAACTACTGGGATTTTTAACAACAATCATCCCAGAGGATTAGGAGACCGGTTTTGTTTCCACGTGAAAGAAAGGCAACAATTATCTCCAGAAAACAACCAAGACACGCAGAAACCATTTCATTTATGTCACAACAGGAAACTGAGGTTTTTATTTGTACAAGATCAACAAAGTTAATGATGCAAGATGGGAAACTCGTGTCCTGGTCTGATGAGTCTCCATTTCTGTTGCATCATTCACACGGTGGAGTCAGAGTCGTGTCTCACAGCTCAGATCAGATCAAACTGGTTTCTTCAACACAATAATTTCAGAATAATTTAGTGCAATAATCCTGCTGTATTCTTCAGCACATTTCTCTGTTTAATTCTGGTCAGTGTTTATATATGTATATATATATATGTATATATATATTAGGTATGTGCTTTGAGAAAATATTTAAAAGGCATTAATTATTTGTTGCTATCATTATTCTTCAAATTACTTCGGTTATTACTTTTATTATTAATAATAGTAATATCGTGCTGCACACATTCCTTTTGTGTCTTTTTTGTTTTTTGGTAAATAAAGAACAGGCAGTCTTTGTAAAGCTGTGATGTGGAATGTGTTGGCTCTGTTCTCAATAAAAACGACAACAACAACAACAAAAAACTTTTCTTATATTCTAAGTACCTGTTTCTTCAGTGTTGCTACCTGAGCCTTTAGTAATAAAATTTAATTCTCTTTTGCAGCCCCGGTGAATATTTGGAACAACAATAAAGAATCTTTCTCTATCTCTGATGAGTTCACTGCACTCCAGTGGCCTCCACAGTCACCAGATCTTAATCCAATAAACACCTTTGTGATGTGTTGGAGCAGGGGATTTGCATCATGAATGTGCAGCCGACTAATCTGCAGTAACCGTGTGATTACTTCTGACAGAGGGTTATGTTATTGCCAGTGTCTGTTACTATTTCTTGTTAGTTAGTTAGTTTGTTTCTCTGTTAGGAACATAACTCAAAAAGTGATGGACGGATTCTGATAACATTTTCAGGAAACGTTCGGATTGGGACAAGGAACAAATTATTCGATTTTGGGAGTGCTCCGGATCAGCGTCTGGATCCGCCATGATGAAAAATGTGATTTTCATGAATAACTACTGAACTAAAATAGATATCATTACACCTCCAATTGCTAATGGTCTGTTTTCATGGTCAATCTAAATCTTTCTAAGTATTTAGATAAAATAAAGGTAGGATTAATATTTACGGTGAAAATCACAATATGAGTGAGGACTGTGGCGCTGGCTGAGGTCTGCGCTCTCCGAGTGTTTTTCTACTTTTAAACAGTTCATAGCTGCAACATTAATAATAGCTGCACCTTTTCAATAACTAATATTTGCACTATTCACTGCACAGCTGCACTTTCCGACTTTTAGTTTTAAATATTCCCCGATGCTTGTTTATATTCTGATGCACATTTTTTTTTCCATTTAGCTTTATTTTATTTTGTCTTGTTTTTACCTCCTAGAGACAAACAACTGCTGGAGTCATTGTTTGTGTCGCATACTTGGCAATAAAAACTGATTCTGATGCTATCATGAGCCAGGTTGACATGCAGACTTTTGTTCATTCTGATTGAAGATCTCAGGTGAACTGTTTACGTGTGATGTGATCTATTCTGATTTGGTGTTTACATGTGCCACAACATTTAATCAGAACAGCTGTTTTACAGACACATGATACGCGCAGATCTATTTAAACATCACATGATTTATCAAAGGTGGCGGTAAGTAGGTGTTTTATTTAATTATTTGAGGGTTGTGCTGTTTAGCCTTATAGCCAGCCTTCAGAGTTTTCCAAAGGTTCCTTATTTGTTCAAAGTTTTGGTCTGTCGTGGCTTCGCTGAGTTTTTCAAGGACCTTTCAAACAGTTCAGTGTTTCTTGTTTTCCTACCGTCTAAGTGGGCGATAATCTTTAGTTCTTTGAGAGTTTCTATGAAAAACAGAGTCTCACACGCAGACTAGGGCTTGGTGCTCGTTTACGTCAAGACTGAGCATGTGCAGACAGAGCCCAGCCTGACAACTTTCCGATTCACCGTTTACATGACAGGATTTTACCTGTAATCAGTTTGGAAAAAGGAATATACTACCCCTGTACAACTGAATGAAATTCCATTCGGATTTGGCCTATTTATTCTGATTGAGGTGTAGCGAGCATTTTTATTCGGTTTGGGCTTCTAACATGATTCTAATCAGAATATTAGGTTCCATGTAAACCTGGCTATGGAGACGGGTCCACCCTGTGTACCTAATAAAGTGGCCAGTGAGTGTTGATTTGCAGTGAATAGTTTAATAAAAACACATCCAGGCTGACCTACAGGAAGCCTTTGAGCCTCTCCTGTGTCTCTCGCTCATTCATCACACGCCTCGCTCCATCTTTATTTAATTCCTTCATTTCCCGGCTGGTTTACTGAACGCATCCCCCCACTCAATCCTACACCCACCCTCAACCTGGGACCACCCATGGGACGTCTGATAGGTGCTGGGCTGACAGTGGAGCCCCCCCCCCCAATGGGTGTGCTCTGCCTCTCCCCCATCATCCATCACTGAGCTCCAGACTGCTGCCTCATCCCGCCCGCCTCGCTCTGTCTAATTAAAGTAATGTATTTGTCTGTGAGCTCCATTTTAAAAGATTACAGCGGGGACGTGCCAGCAGCCAGCGCCGGATCCATCACGGCAGAAAACGCTGATGACGCAATGCCAACTGGAAAACACAGAACCTTTATTTATCCGCCGGGAGGTGGTGAACATCAGACAGAACATTAGCCGGGTATGATGGAGCATTAAAACTGGATTAAAGTCAACAGTGAGTTTGTGTTTCAGTCTGAAAGTTAAGTGAAGAGCTGAACAAACGTAATGAAGAGAGCCGTCCGTTATTGGCTGTTAGTGACACAGTGAGACATTCTGACCCTGAAGGGGAAATGAGACTTTCCTCAGAAGAGTGTGTGTGTGCAGAGAAAAGGACAAAGCGTGTGTGTTACAGAGGCAGGAAACTGAAACAGAAATAGAGAAGGAGGAAAATAACAATGCACAGGAGGTGAGGGGCGTGGAGGGAGAAAAGACGAGGAAGGAGGAAATATGAAAGAGCGAAAAGTGATTTTTACTAGGGTTGAACAATTTGAGAAAATAATCTAACTGCGATTTTCCCCCCAATATTACAATTGCGATTTACTCTACAATTGTTTTAATGTTCCTCATCTTATGTATTCTTAAACAAACATAAGCAGTAGATCTATTTATAGTAAAACCAATATGACACTAAATTAATCTAAGGATAAAAGATTTGAGAAGTGAAGAACAGCAGAAAAATAGTATGACATTGTAAAAACTGGGTCAAAATGGTAGAAAAAGGTGGAAAAAGGTTAAGAAATAGGTGCAAAATAGGTATGAAATTGCAAAAAAAAAGGGGGGGAAAATAGGCAAAAAAATCCAAAAGTGGCTTAGAAAAATTGATTATTGCAGCAAAATTGGGAATTTAATTTGAAATTAAATTTCAAAAACCATGTAAAAATGTAAAGTTGTAAAACGGGGTTAAAAAAGGTAAAAATGGTCCAAAAGTGTATGAATAGAGGTAAAAAAAAAAACAGGCATGAAATTGCAAAAAACTGCATCACAATGCCAAAATGTTCAACACATTTTGGGCTAAAAATATTGAACCTTCTGCGATTTGAAAATTGCAACAAGCCATGTTGCGATTTACTCTAATTTGCAATTAATTGTTCATCCCTAATTTTTACTATGCATGAGTTGTTAAATCACAAAGATAGGGCTGAGCAATATATCGATTAAATCAAATTATTTTCCGCAGAAGATTTAAAAATTAAAAATCCTGATTTTTTTTCATGCACTTAACTTAATTTGTAACTAGTTGCAAGGTTTGAAAAAATAAAACACTGAAATTTTACAGTTTTCAAGATGGTGGACCTGTCAGGTTTTGCACAAGCACTTTTATAGGCTTGTTTTTATTTTTGTTTTTTAAATTAGATTAAAAATTGATCAGAGAAAAACATGTTAACAAGTTGTGAAAATCCCTCAGCTTTCAGTGTTTATGGAGGCAAACCTGCCTACATTAGAACTATATAATCAACATTTCATGACTTTATGACATTTTAGGGGAAAAAAATCGATTAAAAATCATAGATTGAGTTTTGTGGGGAAAAAAATCTGGGATTTTATTTTTAAGCCATATCGCCCAGCCCTACACAAAGAAAACGATTTCTAAATGTTTGTTTATACTCTCAAGGTCAACTTTTTTTGCAATTTACTGTATTAAACTTTAGGGAGGTCTGCAACACCATGCATCAACAGTATATTAGTAATTTAATGGATCCTAACCCTTTCATGTATGAATTAGGAAATTACAAAGGAATGATTATTTTAACTAATTAATTATTTTTTGCTAGCTTTCAAACAAATTAAAAATCTTGACCATTTTTTGTTCAGTATGTAATAATTTCCACTGCAGTGGACACCATGCATCAAGGGTATAAATAGTAATTTAATGGAAATTAACATTGATACTAGGGCTGGGACGATACGCTTTTCTTCCGATTTGTTTTTTTTATGATTTTTTAAGTGCCGATTCGATTTTAAATTGTGATTCTACGATATTGCTGATTTGCACTTTATCTGAGATAGGGAACTATTTTGAACACAGCTTTGTCTGCTTTCTTCTTCCTTTGTCTTTTTTCTCTTCGTATTCTCTTTCTATCTCTAAAATTGCTCAGGTTAGGTCATGTTTTGGAGGACATGCCGGGTCATCACTTCTACATGCATCATTTATGATTTCTGCACCAGCTGCTTCGTTAATAAAAGTTTACGTGTGATGAAGTCTAAGGGCTCAGGAGCACTTGCTGCACTCGTACTTTACTACCCTCCATTATGCTGAGATACACCTCTGTCCCAGTTTCAAACCAAAGAAACCCTGTGAGCTGTAGCAGAGATCAAACAGGCAGCTCTTTATCTCCGCCTGCTGCGATGGAGCTGTGCAGGTTTAAGGAGCTGAACTGAGCTGAACCCTCTTTAATGAAGCTCTATCAGAGCTCTGCGTGAAGGTACGACATCCACAGAATCAGAGAGTGGAGGAAGATGGAGCTCGTTACATGGGCATGTTTCAAAATAAAACACACAAGGACACAACGTTTGATACTGAATTTAAAGTAGGGCTCAATGATTTTAGGAAAAAACTAACTAATTGTGATCAAATCATGATTTCCTTCAAATCAAGCAAAATTCACTATTTTTACAGTATAGACAAAAGTAAGGAAATCATCAATCAAAAGCACGTAACACATTATTTATCATCTAAGGCTATGTTTACACGGAGACTCTGTGGTTAAAAACTTCGTGTTCAGATGCATGGCGGTTCAGTAAATGGTGATGTAGGTTTGCAGAGAGGCAGCACTGCTACAACACACTTAGGAATAGGCCTGTCCCGATAACAAATTTTGCTGGATGATAATTGTCCAAAAAATTATTGCCGCTAAACAATATTATTGTCAATATTATTTTGAAATTTTGTCATTTTTTCATTAATGTTAATATAATTTATGTCATAATAAAGTGAGTACACCATATTAAAAGCAATTACCTTTAATTTCTTAAGAGTATTTAACTGTAATTGGAAGGTCAAGATCTTTTAAATAAAATAAATTTAAACAAATAATATAATAATTTTAACAAACAAAGGAGAAAAAACTCAATGAAAATGAAATGGACTCTCTTTTAGGAAAAATTGCATGTAAATAAAAATAATTATACTAATCAAAAACAATAAAAAAAGACCCTGTCTCTGTAAAGAAAAAAACAAAACTCCAATAAAAGCACAAAATAAATAAAATGGAGTTTGTACAGTTCCAGAATTGTTTGTAGCATGTACTTTCTCCCAGTCAATTGGTACTGTCTGTTAAATGTTTGTAACATTTCTGGCTTTTCAACCATATTGAAGGGCTTCTTTTGCAATGTAGTGAACGACAATGTCTGTGAGCGCACCATTTTCAGCTGTTTTATTTATTTTTCCTTTGCAGACCAAACGCCTCAGTTAGCGCTGACTGTCAGGACGAAGGCTCCGCTGCGCCTCCTTTTCTTCGTCACCAGTACTTTCAAACAAATGCGACCTATCAGCTTGACGGTGTTCATGAGCTCACACCTTGTTCATTCTGATTATAACCAAAATATTCTCACACTGGCATGTGGCAGCCTGCTTAGGAACCGTAGCTTTCGTGCCATCATTCATATTAGTGTTTGTTTCCTCGTTACTCCTCACGACGTTCACTTCAGCTCTCTCTGTGTGTACGAGCAAGCGGCCCCGCCTCCCCCACAAAGACTGCATGAGTGAAAGATGCTCACTCCGCTATAACTCCGCTAAATCCCGGTGTTAAGAAAGATGGACAGAGTGAGCCATCTTCTCATTCAGCCTCTTTGGTAGAAAGAGAGGAGGAAAACAAACACTCATGCACGTGCCAGTTTATCGAGGCCGGCAAACTTACGGAGGACGTTTTTATTTATCGTTCGGTTAATTGGTTTATTGATTATCATGACAGGCCTACTTAGGAAGAAGAAAAACTTTCACAAACAACAGTGACGAGTGGATGCACGAAGACGCAGGAGTTTCTTTTCTGGAAAACAAATCTGTCTGGATAGTTTTGTCTTGATAACAAACCAAGCACGGTAAGCAGCACATGTTACTCAGTAGATGGTCAAAGTTGTTGTTGTTCCTGGTATGTGCGCACAGCCTTTATGTGAAACAGTACTGCGCATGCAATGACGTCAGCGTTTAACCCTAGAACGCTCTGACTCTGGTTTACGCTGAGCTGCATGAAGGAGCATATTAAAAACTGGTTTCAACAGTATGCGGATTTCGGCACTCTGTATAGTGTTCCCATGCAAACTGGAGGCCAAAATGCAATGAAAACTTATCGTATTTGACCGTATTTGGCCTTGAGTAAAGAGCCCCTAATACTGATGATAATAATTATTTTTTTTCATTAGGTAAGGGAAACTCCAACTTCTACTGCTAAACATTGGTTTTGTGTTGTTGACCTGCTTATCAGCACTTCTATCAATGCAATTCTGTGAAATATTCTATGTTAAATAGTTGACAACAGCAACTGTGCTGCAAAAAAACTGCAGCTTTGGGAATCACATGATTGTGTTGTCTGAAATTGTGGTTTCGATCTGAAAACGGTAAATCTTCCATCCCTAATTTAAAGACTAAAACATGAACAAAGACAAGTGAGGGTGAGACCACAGATGTAAACTTTAACAGCACAACAAGACACAGCAGGACAAACGCCCTTTTCACATCAGCAGAGGACGACCGGTCATTAAAAGCAAACTACACAAAAATCAGTGTTTCTCCCTGCGTGTTTGTCCATCTCTTGCCTTCTTGAGTCACACGTGTTTCGATGTTACAGAATTTGCTCTTCAGGGAGGGAACAACACGCTCAGTGACATAACTTTACATTTCCTGAGGCGATGTGTGCACGCCTGTCTGCACTGTGAGCATGTTTTCACTGCTATCACTTCAGACAGATTCCTCGTATTCAATGAGCCCAAAGGAAAAAGACCGGTTTACGTTAAGCACACAAACACACGTCCTCCCAGAGCCACACATACACACACACACACACACACAATGACTCTGCAGTATGCAGCAGTATATAAGACAAGTCCCAAAGACAAGACACACTGATCACCAAATGAATAACAAGAAAAAAAGATCTGATGTGTTATCAGGAACTCACATGTTTCTGATCATTGACTTCCTTACTGTTGTCTATACAGTAAACAACAAGCTTGATTTGAAGAAAAGCATGAATTGAATTGAAATCACATTATCTGCCAGAAAAATCACAATTGGCTTTTTTCTTAAAATTGTTCAGCCCTACGTGAGTTCCTGATACACATAAAAAATTACATAATTCATCATCTAATATTGATGATAAATATTCTGTGTTCATCATTTTAGGGACAATCCAACTTCTACTCATAAACCGAAGCTGGAAACTTAAGAAGGAGGCGTGATTGGGCAGAAACTGTGACAAAGATGTCCAGTTGGAATTTCAAAATAAAGGCGTATATTAAAGATGATGATGCTGATCTATGTTTTGAGTTTCCATCGATTTGATTGAGACATTGCTTAACCAACCGCTGCATTGTGTGATCATTACAGCCCTACTGGTAATGCGTCATAAGCAGTGTTGGAAGTAATGCATTACGAAAGTAATGTGATTACTGTAATGCAATCCTTTTACTGTAACTTAGTAAAAAAAAAAGAACGGTAATATTTTACTTGGTACAAATGTCAGTAATGCAAGTTACAATGCATTTTTAATTTAACCCAAGATGGTGTTATTTTTGTTTGTTTGTTTAAAAACAAATACTCTGTGAGATCAGCAGGAGAAAAGTCCTCCGCTAAGCCTAAAATTACAGTATCTCTAACACAATTTACCTGAATTTTACCTTTTGTCCGTTTTTCTATGATCGTTTCTTGTATTGTGCCATGAGCATCAATGTGTCTATTATATTCTTCTGTTTTTAGCCTTAAGCTGAACTCACTCAGATAGCCACCACATCACCATCACTGGATGTGTAATGAGCTTTTAGAGCATAATGAGCTACATTTAGAATGACAAATCCATATTTCCTGTTATTTTGACCAGAGTAAATTAAAAGTAATGTGATAACAGTGTGATGCCTTACATTTCAAATACAGTAATATTATAATGTAACTAATTACTTTGAAATTACTGTAACAAGTAATAAATAATGCATTACATTTTTGAAGTTACTTGCCCAACACTGATCATTAGTGTCTTGCCACACACTGACATGTGGCAGCCAGAACTGTAAACATACTCCCCATCTCCTGATTGACTTCTAATCAGCTCCTCAAGCTGAACCACCAACGGCCACACATGATGATGAAAACAGGCCTGACTGACACGACCACGGGAACTGGAAGTTTTTTTTTTAATCCAGTGATAGTGAGAACCATTAAACGTTCCACCAGTACAAAGATAATAACAGACACAACAAGGTCCCATTCTTGTCTGTTGTTATTCCATTAATGTGCTTTAAGATCTGAATGATGTTTGATGAACCTTATGGAAAATGGACATCTTGTTATACCGTAAAATACCAAATAATGACCGGGGAGTTTATTGTTTCACTGAGGAGACCAGGCAACTATTTGCTTAGCAAAAAATGAAAAAATATGGTAAATGTAATCAACTTGTTTATTTACACCAGTATGAATTCCACCTTTATATTTTCAAGGCAAGATTACTGGACTGTAGTTATACACTTGTCTTCTTTTTGCTCAGCTCTCTCTAAACACTATTGTTACTGGTAAGTAACTACCAATAGTTAAGTTAAGGTCGGACTTCTTTTTTTTTTCTGCACAGCTGCCATGGAGATAAGCAGCAATGTACCGCTAACTGGCGTGAATGGCCTCCTGATGTTAGTTAAGGGCAAATAACATGCAGCGGCAGGGTCTTCTTCTTTGGATTTGTGAAGCCCTAGTCTGTAAATTCACGGCTTTCTGCACTCTAGTGGCCTCTGTGGACGTTGAGGGCAACTGCACTGTTGTAAAACAGAGCGCCGCACACCAACCTACTTTTGTTGACGTACAGAGGGAGGAGAAGCAGACAGGATGTCGAGAGACAAATAAACCATGCAGACTGTTAAGGTTCAGTCTGATTATGTTTCTATTCAAGCCTGAACTTTCAGGTATGAGCTCAGTGTTTGCATGTGTGTTCTGTAACTTTGACCGTAACTCATTGGCTGTGCCGAATGAATTACATCCGGCGTTTATTTGGGACCCGGCATTTAATTGCAACCCAGCTTTTATTTGGTATTTTACAGTATTTGAAAATTCACTCTGAGCTAGGGGTGGGCGATATGGCAAAAATATATCACGTTTTCTTAAAAATAAAATCACGATCTTATCACGATTCTTTCTTACGTTGATTTTTCTAGACTAATTTGCAAGTTTGACCATTTTTTCCCTGTGTTCAACATGTAAAACATGAAAACCCTAAAAGAAAAAAAAATGACGATTAAAGCCAAAGAAACTTTCTGAACATGTTTTAATTCAAATAGTGCGGTTTTTATAAAAGTGTGCAATAAATGTAAACATAAAAGGTATTGAACAACAATATCAACATTATCTCTTAAAGTGCAACAATTCAAAACAAATGTTATCGAACTGCAATGTCTATAACCTGAGTGAATAATACAGCTGCTTTAGAACAGATTTTTGTTCAGACATCTTCAAGCTTTTATCTCCTTTTCTCTTTCCGCCATGGCTTCATGCTACATAACCAAACAGGAGATACTACCATGCACTGCGCGTAATGTGCTACGATTGGCTAGTCGGGTGTGCGTCAAAGTCTCTGCGCCCACACAGACGATCTGGCGATCTTTCTGCTTTATGAGATCATCCCCACGTCATAATCCTTAACGATTTAATATCGTCATATCGCACACCCCTACTCTGAGCTGAGTGAAAACAAATATGTGCGGCTGATTCACTGATTTGACGATGATGGATGAATTGCAGCACTATACAAGCTCTGCAGACACGAACAGCTGCTCTGATTCAGTTAGATTTTCTATCCCTGGATGAGATTTTCAAAGTCTGGCTTAAATTACTGACACATAAAAACAAATCAAACCTCCGCCTGGTTCTTGTTCGTGTGATTCTTATTTAGCTCCACAAACAGGAAGCTGCATTGTCATAAATACAAACGCATGCAGATCCTTTGGGAGTGTGTGTAATTGAATTAAGTGCATGATGCATCAGCTGTTCATCTGAGCTTTAAGAAGAATTACCGGCTTATCCTCTCCCCCCTCACCTCTACCTAAACACACATTAACCTCTCTGTCTCTGCACGATCCTTCCCCTCTCCTCCTCACCACATTTCTCTCCTTTTCTGAAGACTTCCTTCAGTGAGAGAAATTCAATCAGCGACCACAGCCCTGGAGATGTTACAGCGTTAGAGATAAAAATAACAGCCCAGCTCAGTTTCCAAGACGATAAAAAGAGGCTTCAGGAGCAGAAACGTCAGCAGTTGGACAGGAAATTGTCGAGTCACTGGTATTGATCAGCGGTCGAATCAATCGTCTGCACGTCGATGCTGTGATGTCCTGCTGTGAAGCAATAATAAGGTTATTTACTGAGCTTTTGGGGCCGTCTGGTCTTCTCATCACATTGATTTGGGCTTTGCACTATGTTGAGTTTTTGAGATTTATCAATACATTCTAGAATGACATACAGTCAATATCAGTACAATGGACTGTGTGTTGATTTTAAGAAATAAATATCTTGTACTTTTTTATAGGAAGAACCAATCACAGCAGTGTGTCAACTGACCACAAGATAAATGTTGGGTTGTTTCTGTATCCACATCATGATTTAAAAGTGCTTTTCTAATGGTTGTGCCGGCTCATAGTATTGGTACAAGGTGCTTCGTTTCAATTTAAAGATAGTACCTTCTTAACTTCAGCAAAGTCATCTCAGTGGCCATTAGAGCTAGACAATCTATCCCTAACATCAATTACTTTTATTTATTTTCTGCAGATCTACAAATTAAAAGAAGAGATTTTTCAGGACTTAGTCCAATGTTAAGTTGTTGCAAAGTTTGAAAATATAAATACTGAAAATGTACAGTTTTCATGACGGAAGGCCCTGGAAGGTGTTGAACACGCACGTTTCATCTAATATTTGTTCTTTAAATGAGATTAGAAATTGATCAGAGGGTTCTGTTTTAAAATGCTGCAAAAAAACAAAACAAACAAAATAGACTTTCAGTGTTCATGTAGACAAACTATGTAATAAACATTTCATGACATGTACTTCAACTGTAATGCTGCATTCACACCGCAAGCAACCCAGCTACCAAAATCATGTCACCCACTGCATTACGTTGCATGTCCATAAATACCTCATTTTGGTCAACGTTGCTATCGGCCGTGGCTCGGTGACGTCACATCCGCTCGAGATTCACCGCGATCACATCATATATCATATACTAGGATGTATAAGCTGACATTATTCCAGCTGTACCCTTTTCACTCTCTTATCAACCACAAAACACTGCAGCTGATGCCCTGCAGCAGCATCATCTGTGAGTTTTCTGCGGTCCGTCTAGGTGGAACTAATGTCCTCACTGACTAATGTTTCCCACACAGATATAAATTGTTCCTCTGTAGTCCGGATGTATAACTGTCTGTCTAGGGTACCGTCACACATGCACACACCGCTGACTGGCTGTTGCCGCACAGCCACACACGACATCGCCTGAAAAGATCAACTTTTTTTTAAACTTCGACATTGTGTGATGATCGTCTTGTATGCGATAAAATGCATCGCGGGAGGGTTAGCCCCGCCCCGTTGCGGCTGTACATTGACTTTGCATAGAGTGATCGCAGAGGTAGTACAAGTAGTGTCCAGTGTGTATGCACCTTAAGAGGGAAATTCTGTTTGGTTTGCAAACAAAAAAAAAAAGCATTTTTTAAAGTCATCACAAAAAATCAATCTGTGTCTATGTCTTCTTCCAGGCTTGATCCGGGCTGCCAGTTAGTGATCACTGTTCAAATACTTTATCGGAAAATAAGAGATGTGCGCAGGAGTTTGCCTGCGTCTTCAAGTTATAAAAAACACAAAATAACCCAATATTCTGTGTAATATTTGCTTTTTTTCCTAGTCATGCTTCTACGTTTACTCCCACAGAACAAAAACATACTTGTCAGGTTGATTTCTGACTCTGAAAGCATTTGTGTAAATGACTGTCTCTATATGTCAGCCCTGTGCTACCCAAGGACACAGGTGAGTAACTGCAAATCATTCAGGCAAATACCAAGGAAAGGTTAAAGCTCTGTTTTAAAAAGTGTTCATCACACAGTGGACAAACGTCAGCATTTCTCAGATCCATAAAAAAACCTCGGTATCAAACAGTGGTGCGCTCGTCTTACGAATCCTTCCCCCCTCCTCTCCCAGCCTCCTCTTTCAGGCAGCATTAGCTGATCTCAGAGCGCTCACATCCTCTGCCAGGAATTATTAATCAACTGCTAAGTCAGAGCCCTTGTTCCTTTTCACTGAGGATTTACACAAAGCACCTTAACGACCCAAAGTCAAGATTTTCTCTCCCTCAGACTGAGAGTTGGTTTGATTCATGTGTCTGGTCTGCCAGTCTGTTGACCTCTGACCTGAGTCCAGGCTGTATTTACTTGTGTTTTTAAGTCTCCTTCGCAGACTAACACACTCGCACAAAGAGACAGACACAGAAATGACGCACAAAGATGTTGAAATGGAGGAATGAGGAAGTGATTATGCTTATCCAGCAGGAATATTTAAATGGACGGCCAGACACTGTCTCCAAAACACGACACACAGTCTTCATGCACAATGTTTCACACACTTCCTCTTATCAGCTGCAGCCAATCATGAGGCAAGAGACATTCAGAAATAAGGGAGACGACAGTGTAAAACAAAGAAGGACAGAATGAGAGGGACGACTGAACACACAGGCCTTTCTCTTCATCCTACGTCATACAGCAGCCTCTGAATGAGCCTCTGTTTGTGTGTGTGTTTGCTGTGTGTGTACACTCTGAGTAATACACAGTCTATTACTGACACATTTCAGCACTTCAGACAGTAAGAGGCATCTCCAAATGGGTAAACAAGGTTTGATTTAACCTTCTAAACAGTTAAAGTAATAGTGTTAAAGACAAATATGGTCCTTCAGAAGGTGTTTATGACAGCACTTTTGAAGTTAGTTTTAGTTTTATGTCTAAAATATCTTTTAGCTTTAGTCATAATTTAGTCATCTAAACTGTTTTGATTCTAGTCTAGATTTAGTTGATGAAATCTGCTGTAGTCGACTAAAATATAAAGTGTAAGTGTAAGGCCATTTTTAATGTTTCCTTAAATTCCTTAAAGTCATGTTTTACACTTGGATAAAATCAAACATCTAATAATAACCCTTTATTGAATGTTAGTAAAGTCTGAATGTCTAAATGAACAGAAATAAATGTTCCTTTTGTGTGAAGTGCAGTCACCTTTATTTAGGCTACCTGGCAGAGCATCTCAGTTACAATACCAGAAGTGACAACAAACAGTAAACCTGCTCTACATGAATATATCAATTCATAAAGAGAGCAGCTCTGATTGGATCGCTCCACAACTTATCCCTGTGATTGGATGTCCCTCTGAACTCATCCAACTGTTAAAGGTGTGTTCACACTGGACGCTACTTGTACTACCTCGGCGATCACTCTCTTTTGCAAAGTCAATGTACAGCCGCGATGGGGCGGGGCTAACCCTCCCGCGATGCGACAGCCGCTTTTCACACTACCACATAGCTTATCACACGATGTGAAAGTAAAAAATGTTGATCAGTCAGCGGGTGTGTGCACGTGTGACGGTACCCTAAACAGACAGTTATTCATCTGGACTACAAAGGAACAATCCATGTCCGTGTGGGAAACATTAGTCAGTGAGGACATTAGTTCCGCCTAGACGGACCGCGGTAAACTCACAGATAATGCTGCTTCAGGGCATCAGCTGCAGTGTTTTGTGTTTGATAAGTGAGTGAAAAGGATACAGCTGGAATAACGTCCGCTTATACATCCTATTATATGATATATGATATGATTGCGGTGAAACTCGAGCGGACGTGACGTCACTGAGCGACAGCCGACGGCAACAGTGACCAAAATGAGGTATTTATGGATGCGCAACGTAACGTCAGTGGGCGACGCGATTTTGGTAGCTGGGTCGCTTGCGGTGTGAACGCAGCATAACACAACCAAAGTAACTGTGATTGGATAGATTCCTTACTTGTCTCTACTTTCTACATGACCAAATTAGGTCTGATTGGATTAAGTCTGTCAGACATTTTAGTCTAGTTTTTATTTGTTGATGAAAATGTCAGTTAATTTAGTTTTTTTTTTTTTTTTAAGTTATTTTTTGGGGCTTTTGTGGCCTTTATTGATAGGACAGCTGGAGAATGACAGGAAAGCGGGTGAAGAGAGGGGGGAAGACATGCAGCAAAGGGCAGTGGCCGGGATTCGAACCAACTGCCGCTGCGGGGGTTTTGGAAGTCCCCGTACATGGGCGGACGCTCTACCAACTGAGCTAATGTCCGCCCAGTTAATTTAGTTTTAGTTTTTGTCCATGTGCACTTTATTAGTTACTGTCTAGTTTTCATCATGGGAAAAAGGTTTTTGGGGAAAACTTTGACAAAAATAGTCAACAAAATAAACACTGCCTTGAGAAAAGAAAAGCTCAATGGAGAACATCACACAGGCTGCTGGTTTTAATTTCTTGACATGTTTGGAACAATGAAAAGACACTGTTCTCGAGGGGCGAGACTGATAAAGTTAGCATCTTACATAAACAGCAGATGCTCACTCCTCTATTTTTGGGAAAAATCTGGTTAAAAAACTAACAATATCAACAATGAGGTTAAAGATCAATCAATCAACCAATCAATATTTGCATCGCACCAGTTCATAACAAGTGTTTTCACTTTACTTCAGCAAGGCTTTGTTTTGTTGACCTACTTAAAAGCAAGTCCTCGATGATTTGCAATGCACACTGCGGTTTCGTTTTGAATGTATTTCTTCCGAAAATCACACAAAGGGCTAACCTTAGTCTATAAATAGATTATGTAACATAACGTGGTAAAAATATGAGTCACAACAAGCACACAGGACCGTTTAGTTTTGCTGAAGAGTTATCTGATGACTGTAGACAGAAGTAGACTAACACTACCCATTGACTCCCAGTGTTTGAGCTAAGCTAATTAGCACTGGACGAGCTTTGCCCACCTCTTCCTTGTTCGTCTACAGAATGATGTCTATGTGCTTGTCACTGACTCGGGAGTGAGGCAAGACAAGAAAAACAAAAAAAATCTTGGAATATTCTGCTCAAATGGGCAAAAATGCTTAGCCAAAGATTGATCTGGGCACGGCTGAAAGTGACCCTGTGTGGCATAAAATCTAAATGCTGTCATCTTTTCATCACAGACAGCTTTGTTTATCCCACTAGTAGCTCTCCAGTGTACATTCATGAATACAGTTAGTCAACAATATAAATAAATAATCAATCTGTCAGGCATACATATTTAAGCATGGGAGAGAGGGAGACGTCCAAACATTATAAGTAGCCTAAATATAAAAATCATAGAACAAGATAAAACAAGATAAATATAAAAGACAAAAGCAAATGAGGTAAAACAAGACAATGTAAAAACTATAATACAGTAATAACTACATAATAATCAAATCAATAAATAAATCTGATGCATTGTGTCAGAGTTAACATAGAGCTAACAACTAAGCTGATATTAATAATATGAATATTATGTAATTTATTCTTCTCAGAGTGACTTTGGCTGTCCTAACACCATCTGCTTTTGTTCCTGTCTGGTCCAAATGTTTGTGACTCCACTTGAAACTTGAGATTTTTTTTTTTCTGTTTATTCTGTTCCTAAATGTGTGAGACTTCTGGATTACAAAGTGTTTACCATTCAAACAGGCACTTGAACAAAGCAGAGCAGAAACTCGGCCACTGAATCATCTGCCTATTCAGAGTTAAAAGCAAAAAGCACTGAAGTGGATGCTCAGCGTCCTGGCGTATGTTTTGTGTCTCTAATGAGTGACATTACTCAAGGATTTCCTCCTCCTGAATGTCGCCAGGGGACATTTGAATAGACTTTTGACCCTGCTTTGCCTTTTGTTGTCTGTTGCTGGGAGAGCTGCTCTTTCTCCATCTTAGAGTAAGAAGCCTAATGTATGAACCCCCTCCTCCCAAAGCCTTCGCTCTGGTGGTGTACGGCAGTAACCGGAGATCCCAGGCCTGACGATGAGGAGCTGAATCATTGATGAAGGGAAGCAGAGTTTAATTCAGGCTTCTTCCTATAGCTGCAGGCCATGAGAAGTCTGACTCAGTCTCAGGAGACATGGAGACTTAAATACAGATTTAAGATTCTGGCTTGGTTAAGACGGGCTGTGGGGGTCGACAGGTATGGCTGCTTCTTCTCTTTGACCTTACCATTGTCATTAATTGGATATAAATCACAAAACTTCCATTTTTTAGTATTTCAGTAACAATAGTTTAATAACAATAGTGCAGCAGAAAAAAGTGTGATTGCAGATCGCCCTGTAAAATAGGCCCTACAGACTATTTAACCTTCTCTTGCATAGTGTTGCCATATATTCAAACTGCTGACAGGAGTCGGTTGTTACTGTGTTTAAACTGTTTTTTTGGCCAGTCTGAAAGGGGTAATAGATTTTAGTTTCCGCAGTGTAACGCTCATCTTCTCCTCCTCCATTCTTTCTGCTTTTGAGGATGAGCGTGTGGGAAACCTTCTGCTCTGCTCTGTCTGCCCTCTTGTCCCTTTATTGTCTGATTATAGCCTTTGCACACTCACACAATAACAACAATGCATACAGCAGCAACAATATGATTATGAGCAGACACCCACACGGGGACAATATGCTGCACACAACAGCCGTGCAGATAACGGCCTCACACGTGCACACAAAGGGGGATCAGAAGCCGTGTCAGGCCAGACCTTCATCCCCCTTTTATCACGTATGTAGGTCTCCACACACACACCGTCCACCCTCTTCGGCTCTGCTCTGTATCTTGTCTTTCTCAGGGTCTCCGCTCCTGTGCCAACTCCCCCACCCAGCCGAGCGCGGCCGACCCTTTTGTTTGCCCGTCTGGAATTCAGCTCCCGTGGCTGAGGGGGCCTGAGTGAGGGACAAAACGCACTCCGCTCTGTCCTGCATGCACACTGCAAAAACTCAGATCCAGGGAAGTGTGTTTGTCCATTTTCAAGTCAAAAATACCCAAAACTATTATTCAAATCCACATTCACTTAGCCAGATGAGACAAATATCTGAGTTTAAGGAATGAAAGGCAGAAATAAGGCCCTGAATTGATTGTAATTAAGAGAAATTATCTGCCAGTGAAACAAGGAAAGTTTGACCAAGTGAGGGTCTAAAATTAAGGTTTAATATCTACTTAAGTTTCATTCCTCTTGGCAGATTATTTCACTTTTTATTACAAGCAACTCAAGTCTCATTTTAGTATTTATATTTTCACTGTGGATTAGAGCAAGTGAAGATGTTTTTGTCTTGAAATTGGACAAACACTCTCACTTAGCTCTGAGTTTTTTCAGTGCACTTCACTTTTGTGCACTGATGGCTCCTGACAAAATTCTCCTGTTCCCAACGTAACGCCGGGCTTTAGATGGGGCCCTGCATAGTACGGTGGATTAACCAACAACACGCACAGCAGAGAGGAGAGCACAACAAAACACTTCATGTTGTGTGCAAGTGTTTGGACTAAGACAAAGAGTCTAAAACACAGAATGATAAAACGCACTTAATCCTCCTTTACACAGTGAACCTGAAGATACAATAAAGCAAAATAAAACAGTAATGACAGCAAAGCAAACTCAATACAACACCAGGACGACAAAGAAAACAAACTTAAAGCTTAAATCACTGCACGCACTGCAAGCATGTACTGTGGTGAAATGCGAAGCAAAACAACAAACACAAACACAACTGGTTAGATAACATAAAAATACACAAAACATCATTAAATACAAAATCTCCAATACATCAAAACAAACGAAGATGAATATAAAAAACAACACATTAGTAACACATCAAATAAAATCCATATTAAAAAACTCAAATAAGATAATGTACAAACAAAACAAAGCAGCAAGAAATCAAAACCATAAAAAAATAACAAAACAATAACAGAACAACAAATTGATTAACCGCAACAAGAACACAACATCACAAAAAATAACAAAACACAAGAGTAACAGAACAAATAAAAACAAAATAAAAATGGATTAAACACAACAAGAACAAAAACCCTTAAAACAACAAAACACTAAAATAACAGAATTACAAATAAAACATAACAAGAATGCAAAACAAATAGCCCACCTGTCTGATGCATTTAATGTATGAATATGTGATTTCAAATCAAAACACAAAAAGAAAACACAAAAAGAACTCAAAACCATTAAATAACAAAACACAAGGATAACAGAACAACAAATAAAGCAAACGCAACAACAAATTGATTAACCACAACAAGACCACAACATCACAAAAATAACGAAATAACAGAAGACAAACAGAACCAATAAAAGCACAATAAAAACAAAAAACCTTAAACAACAAAACAGAACAATAACAGAAAAACAAATAGACACAACAACAAATAAAAAACACAACAGGAATGCAAAGAAAAAACACTTAAACCAATAAATTAATATATTAAAATACATTAAATCTAGCAATGTGATACTAAAAAGGCAACATATAAAACAAACTAGGGCTGGGCAATATGGACAAAATTTCCTATCTCAATATTCGTACCAGATATCTCAATATCGATAAGATACAATACGATATGACTACGAGTTCAGTGAAAACCAAGAGGTGCATTCAAGGGCAGTTGTAAAAATGAAATTTGTTGTGACTTCCAAAACTGTGCATGCAGGAAAAATCTATTTTGTTTATTTTGTTGCTTTTTCGATATTAATATCTTTAATGTTTATATCTCGATATAGATACAATAATGATATATCGTCCAGCCCTAAAACACACAACAACAACTTAAATTAAAATAGAAAAAGAACAAATTAAAAGCAGAGAAATCAGAAAACACAAATTCCCTCCATGTCCTCCTTAAGTCTTCTGATTTGTATTAAAGGAACACTCCGACTATTTTGGACCCACGCCCTTTCCCTATCATTGACAGAGTGAGACAAGCTCAAAAATACCTTTTTTGTGTCTCTGCGTCCAGTGGCTGGCTCCCAGCTGTTAGCTCCGTAGGTAGCTTAGCTCAATGGCTGGAAGTCAATAGGAGTCAGAGCCGGACTGACGAAAGTAGACAAAATACTCCTTGCAGTGGACCAGTGGAGGGCGTATTAGCAGGTGAAGTAAATCCAAATGGTTATAAAACATTTTAAAAGACGTCTTTTCTTTCTTAAATCCGTTAAAATAACGTTTTGATAAACACAGACCTGCGCATGCGCAGAGCTCCGGGGACCGGAAGTAGGAGCCGGACTGAGTACTGCGCATGCGCAGGTCTGTGTATGTATCAAAACGTTATTTTAATGGATTAAAAAAAGAAAACACGTCTTTTAAAATGTTTTATAACCATCCTGATTTACTTTAGGTGCTAATAAGCCAACTCGTTTTCTTTCTTAAATCCGTTAAAACAACGTTTTGATAGACACAGACCTGCGCATGCGCAGTCCTCCGCGGACCGGAAGTAGCCGCCGGACTGACGAAAGTGGACAAAATACTCCTTACAATGGTCCAGAGGATGGCTTATTAGCACCTAAAGTATATCAGGATGGTTATAAAACATTTTAAAAGACGTGTTTCTTTTTTAAATCCATTAAAATAACGTTTTGATACATACACAGACCTGCGCATGCGCAGTACTCAGTCCAGCTCCTACTTCCGGTCCCCGGAGCTCTGCGCATGCGCAGGTCTGTGTTTATCAAAACGTTATTTTAACGGATTTAAGAAAGAAAACACGTCTTTTAAAATGTTTTATAACCATTTGGATTTACTTCACCTGTTAATACGCCCTCCACTGGACCACTGCAAGGAGTATTTTGTCCACTTTTGTCAGTCCGGCTCTGACTCCTATTGACTTCCAGCCATTGAGCTAAGCTACCTACGGAGCTAACAGCTGGGAGCCAGCCACTGGACGCAGAGACACAAAAAAGGTATTTTTGAGCTTGTCTCACTCTGTCAATGACAGGGAAAGGGCGTGGGTCCAAAATAGTCGGAGTACTCCTTTAAGTCTTCTCTGGCATCAGAAAATACAAACAGAGAATCAAACTTTCACAACAAAACTTTGGAACTTCTCGCTTCCCATGAAAATTATTTCAAACTCAAAGTTTTTTACATCCTTGACACACTTGTCAGGGTCGAGAAGCTCTGTGGGGAAACATCCAGGAAATTATTGCCAATGAATGGAGAGCCGAAGCATCACAAGACCGGTGTAATCAAAGAGAGTCAATGAGGTTATTGCTAAACAGCGTGTTCATCTAAAATCTCTGAATGTTACTTTGTCCACATCACGTCTTTAAATCTCCGTCATGTCTCCTGCTTTGAGGGCCGTGAATAAACGACCAGCTGAGGACGTTTGGAAGAGATTTCCAGGAGTGTGTTTGTGCTGCAGTGAGGCTCTATTGACAGCAGAGAGCAGAGTCGTGATTACAGCACAGCTCTAATGACAACAAACACCCCGGGGAGAAAAAGGAGGAAAGTGGGACATGGAGCAAAGAGAGTGAAGTAAAGAGAGAAAGAGAAATAAAAAAGAGGAGTGGAGGGAGAATAAAGGGGGCTGGGGTAATCTGAGGAGAAACACAACGTGAGGAGGGGGAGAGAAGGGCGAGCTTCTGCTACCAGGGCATGTTTGAATATTGATGCTGTGAAAATCTCAATAATTATGTTGATTTTATGAAGCAGCAGAAACAAATAAATCTCCCTTAAAGAGCCTGAAGGTGCAGTAATACACTTCAGTTTGAGCAGATGTTTGATTTAAATTCATGCCTTTATTTAAAGACAAAGAACAAATAAGCCCATTGTTATGAGTTCAAATGTGGAGAAATATTAAACAGTGTGAATATCCAGCACTTAGAATATTTAATAACTGCCATGCTGTTTTCATTTCTCATTTGTATTTACTCTGCAGCTCTTTGCCAAAATTCTGTTTTCTAAAGAACTTCATCAATACAGTGGATTGGATTGGACCCAAACAGTTTAGATTGAGAAACATCTCAGTTTTACAGGTAAACATGTTATAAAAAAAGGAAAAATTCTTGAGTTGACAAGACTTTTTGGATCTTTGATTTCCAGAGCTTCAGTTCTACCAAATTTTAATAAAATGTATGGGTACAAGCAGAAGTGCGAGTCTTGAGAAACTAAAATGATGCACATTTGTTTCTATAAAATCTGCTTCTTATAGGGTAAACAGCTTGTACTAGGGCTAGAGGATATATCTTTATCGTATCTATATAAATATATGAACATTCAAGATATTAATATTGAAAAAGCAACCATATAAACAACATAGATTCCCCCCACGCTCGCCCTGCATGTACAGCTCTGGAAGTCACAACAAATTTCATTTTTACAATTGCCCTTGAATGCACCGCTTGGTTTCACCGAACCTGTAGTCATATATTGTATCGATAGAGATATCTGGAATGAATATGAAGATATAAATTTTTTCCATATTGTTCAGCCCAAGCTTGCACTTTTTTTTTAAGTGGGAGCCTCAACCACAAGAAACAGAGTTTTAATTGAGCTTTGGACTCCTGTTTACATGAGAACGGTACCTGGAGTGCCTGAATCTGCAGACTTTTGAAACCAGGGTCCAGAGTGGAGAGCTTTGAAAACGCATAACTGCCTGGCTTCGTGTAAACGGGATCCAGCGTTTCAGGATGAAATACTGATGTCATCGCATGTGCAGTACTCTTTCACATGAAGGCTGTGCGCACATACCAGGATCAACAACAGCTTTGCCCGTCTACTAGGGCTGAACGATTTGAGAAAATAATCTAATTGCGGTATTTTCCCCCAATATTGCAATTGCGATTTACTCTGCGATTGTTTTAATGTTCCTCATCTTATGTATTCTTAAACAAACATAAGCAGTACATCGTTTTATAGCTTAACTAATATGACATTAAATCAATTTAAGGATAAAAGATTTGAGAAAAAGTACAAAATAGGCATGAAATTGTAAAAACTGGGTAAAAAAAATGGTATGAAAGCGGAAAAAAGTTAATAGGTGCAAAATAGGTATGAAATTGAAAAAAAAAAGGCAAAAAAATTCAAAAGTTACTAAGAAAAAATGATTATAGCAGCAAAATTGGGATTACATTTCAAAAACCATGTAAAAATTCCAAACATGGTCTGACAGTGGACAAAAAAAAAAGATGAATGGGAGCAAGGTAGGTATAAAGTTGTAAAAACTGGGTTAAAAAAGGTTAAAATAGGCATGAAATTGCAAAAAACTACATCACAATGCCAAAATGTTCAACACATTTTGGTTTAAAATTATTGTACTGTCTGCGATTTGAAAATTGCAACAAGCCATATTGCGATTTAATCTAATTTGCAATTAATTGTTCAGCCCTATCATCTGCTGAGTAACGTGGGAGCTGCTGACCGTGCTCGGTTTGTTATCCAGACAAAACTATCCAGACAGATTTGTTGTGCAGACATGAAAGTTTTTATTCTTCGTACGTGTGTTGTAACAGCGCTGTTTCTCTCCACACCTACATTGGCATCTACTGGACTGGCATGCACACTACAATGTTTTCAGTTTTCCTGGCGTCTCCATGTGATTGTTTTTAAAAAACGTAAAGGAAGAAACTTTGAGTCTCAGGAGAGATCATCTCTGTGTTAACAGGGCCTTACTGTCAAAAAACGTGTGTGTTCAGAACTTTTTGACGTATCCTGTCCACAAACTAACAAACAAATTAACAAACTACCTAATTAAGAAATGCCAGCAAAAACATCACCTCCCAGGCAGAGGTAAGTATTCCCAAAGCTTAAAACATGCATGTAATGATAAAAATAAGTGATTCATTTAAGATTTTTGTTCTAAATGGAGATTCTTTAAAAGACAAAGTTCGACAACCCTGAAAGCATCTACTTCCCAACAGCTCACAGATGATATATTGTGTTATTTGATTTGTTTTTAAGGCCAAGTTGATGCATTAAGACTACAGATGTTCTGCTTTAAAGATTACAAAGGTTCTGCAGGCAGTTTTCTGCAGTCACTTTAGAGACCATGACAGAGGGGCAGTGCCACCTACACAGCCGTAACACTACGCAGGACTCCATCAACACACCTGCTGCATAAAACACACAGAGATATCACATTTTACAAGCCTCATTAAAAGTATAATCAAAGCTCAAAGATTTGTTTAGAGCAGTTTGAAGAGGTTCACAGCTGGATCAGAAGGTAAATAACCACCAGGGGGAATAAAAGTGAATCTCATGACCGCCGCTGATCACAAGAATTCCCACAGAGCGACAGAGCTGAGTCAAAACTGTTCACACAACGCTCAGTTTCACCTCTGATAACAAAGTGTTAACAGTTCAGTAGTTTATCGGCTGGTGTTAACCTCGTCTGAGAGATCAGCATGTGTACGTCTTTGTAACAGAACTGTAGCACCTTAGTCCACAGCAGAAGCGAGAATAAAACACTGCGCCACACTGAAACCCCCGAAGTTAGTCACTTTTCTACAACGCCATGAAGAACGAACATTGTTTACCAAGCCACTGTTAGAGAGGAGGAAGTAAAGGAATTAAGAGTAAGATCAGGAGGTACTTAGAGCTGCAACTATCGAGTATTTTTGGAATCGAGTACTCTGTCAATTATTTTTTCGAGTACTCAAGTACTCTAACAAAATATACTTTTTTGTTTTTAAACAAATAAATCAATTGTATACAATGCAACATGTTAGGGCTTTCAAATTGAGCAACCAAATGCCGTTTATTCCTCAGAAAAGTGTTTTTATTTTAACAAATTTTCAAAGTTTAAAACAGTACTGGCTAAAAACAAAGCCAATAAAATACTGATTTACAAAGCAGTAATATAATTCTGCAATTATATTTGTGAAGTGTGTTCTGGAGGGCATTGTGTAGTTTGGATTGAAATCCTTATCATGTTCTTAAATCCTGTGTCCTTCACCATGGAAAGAGGACGCATGTCTGTGATGAGCATATTTAAAATGCTGTAATAGTAATAGTTGCAGCCCTAACAACGTGCTATCATGCTAAGCTACGTGCTGAGCTCACTCAGTTTGATATCAGACACACTGCACTGTGTTTTCTTTTCGTCCCTTCTTGTAGTGACCACACACTTGGGACACTCTCTGCCATTTATTCTGCGGACTCTCTCCTTTCTGTCCCTCTCTTTTCTCTTCCTTCATGATTGTACAAGCCGCTCAGCAGCGGAGGTAAAAGGCGCGTTATGCCACAGAAATGACCGTCCGTGTCAAACACCGCGCACTGTATAGTAGTCCAGATAAATATTTATATGTATAATTATATATTAAACAAGGCTTCGAGGCACAAAATTTAATTCGAGGATATTTTGTAATCGAGTACTCGCTAATATTCAAGGAATCGTTTCAGCCCTAGAGGTACTGCTCCAATCTGTGCACCAAAGATCTCAGGAGGGGTCAAAAATGTAATTAATTAATCTAATTTATCTATTTCTTAATCTCACTTAAAATTGCTGAAAAAAGCCTCAACTTGAGGTATTTTCATTGAAATTCATTAGATTATTACGGCAGATCTAAATATTGTTCTCTACCCCCAAAAACTGAAGCACAAGAAGCCCAATGCATAAAAACTCTCCAGCTTTAACAACCCAATCAGGGGACAGAGGCGGAGCTGCAGATCTGACGACAACAGGAAGTGTCTGCATGTTTGAAAACAACAACGACGTGTAAAGCTGACTCTGTAGATGCAGAAAGATCGGCAGTTTTATCAGAAATGGACTCGATTTCTCCTTTAAAGAGAAGCAAAGAATGTTACTTCAGGCTTTCTTATGGGAAATACTGGGAGATCACCGCTGGGACACAGAGAAAGACGCGGAAATGCTGCGCTAACAACGCCAAGCCGTAGTCATGGTTACCCTACAATATGAAAATTGCTCTCCTCAGAAGCGCGATAATTTGACACCCCTAATCATAATGTACTGCATGGAAAGTTAATACAAATTTCTTTTAGTCAAACAAAGGATGTGAAGGCCTATACTGTCAAGTTTATAAAGTGATACCAGTTTGACTTGAAGCTCATTTTGATGAACGTGCATCACATTTTGTTCTTTGTCGATTTAGGAGTTGGGTGGAGCTATTGTCTTTATTTAACCGTTTGACTGGCATTGTAACTGTTTGGTTGACTTTTTGCTGTCTTATAACTGTATTTAAAAATTTGAAAGCCTAACTTTGTCTGTTTTTATTTATTTACCTCTTTCAATGATGTTGGTAACAACAATTTGTATCCAATGGCTGGCGCTGTTGTACATTAATAATGTTGTTTGAATACTAGAAAAGTCGGAAGTGAAACATTGCTCCTCAGAAATCTTGCAGTAAGAGCAAACACAGGAGGAAGTAAACATTTTTACCTCTGCCAAGGAGGTTATGTGACTGTTGGCTCTATTTGTTTTTTTGTTTCTCTGTTAGCAACTTAAAGCTGGGGTTGGCGATCTGATTTAGATACACTTTTTGAAATACTGGTTAAAATGGTCTTTATGACCCAATGGTAATCAACTCATAATGTGTTCTTAAAACAGAGTGAAAAATATCCGCTATCTACAGCAGGAGTAAAACAGGGAAAACACCAACCAATAATCTTGCAGGGATACCTTTTTTTACACCAATCAAATCCCGTCGCCATTCTGCGTGCCTGCTGCGCGTGCATTTTCCCGTGCACAGACAGTGTGCACAGACAGTGCGTGTAGCTGTCCCACAACACCAACCAAGCTCCAGTATCCCTCACATTTTGAGACAGATGTACAAGAAATCTAAAATAAACTCTTTATTTTTCTAAGTTTGTTCCGCTGTTGGCGCTAATCTCGCAAGAACTGCCATCCATGCTACTGTAGGTGGCAGTTCTCGCGAGACTTCTTCTTCTTCGGTGGTTGGCATCCATCATTTTGGAGCATTACCGCCCCATTCAGGCTAGAGACAGAGCTCAGTTTGGAGAGGCAGAGGAATGTGTTTATTATTATATCATCACACAAGAGATTTATGGGAGAATACTGATACAGGAGGACGGGAGAAAAGAGGAGAAAATACAGAAAATAGGGTAGTTTCATGGCCAAAACAGGAGATTTGACAGCTATGTGGAGAATGTCAGAGGAACTACCTATACCCCGATCAACATCGGCTGTGAGTACTAACTAACTTTACATGTTTGTTTGGTGTTTTCTTACCACTGACTGAGACATGACTTGGTGTAGTGTAAAACAAACACGTTGTGCTGAGGGTTTGGAGTTGAATCAGTCTTCTGGATAAAGCGGCTGCGCGCATGCATGTAAGCGAGGGGGGGGGGCTAGGCGGAGCCCTGAGGAGATGCTACTTTCAAATTCATGCTAGTTTTCCAAAATCGCTAACCCCAGCTTTAACTCATAAAGTTATGAACAGATTTCGCTGAAATTTTCAGGACATATCCAGATTGGGACAAGGAACAAATAATTCGATTTTGGAAGTGATCCAGATCACCGTCTGGATCCTGGAATTTTGTTAAAGGATTCTTCAACATTACGAAATAGGACCATTTTCGGTATTTGTGCATATTTCATGGTTTCATGGTTTTATGGTTTTCATGGTCAAGGAATCTAAATATTTAGATGAAATAAAGATAGGACTAATATTTATGGTGAAAATCTAAATATGGGTGAGGACTGTGGCGTTGGCAGAGGTCTGCACTCTCTGAGTGCTTTTCTAGTTTAACTTCTATCCAGATCTGGAACTGCCTCCCCCCACACATACGACAGTCAGACTCCATCGACCTATTTAAATCTCAACTCAAAACTCATCTGTTTAAACTGGCTTACTCACTTTAACTGAACACTGTGCACCCCACTTGCTTTTATTCTGACGATTTGTTTTAATGATGTTTAACAATGTTTTTTATCTTTTGTTGTAAGGTGGCCTTGGGTGTCATGAAAGGTCCCTCCAAATAAAATGTATTATTATTATTATTATTTTCCTCTAACAATCATAATTTAGTTGATGGGATTACATTTTATGATAAAAATGTATCTGTGATTCATCAGAAAACTGGGTCAATCGCTAAATATCTGAATTTTGTTTCTGGAGTTTTCATATTAAAAAAAAAAAAGAAATCCATTCATGCCCAGGATAACCCTTAACAGGCAAGCCAACCAGCTGGTTGACCAACATATCTGCTTCCCATTGGGAAATTTGAAATACAAAACCTGAAACGTTGCTGGATGAAGAGGAAGGGAAACAATTTTACCATCACATAATTTGGTGCCAATGTGTTCCTTAGTTTGGGAGTCAAAGGGTTAAAGCTGTTCTCACTTATTTACTCCAATAAAACTTTTAAATTAGACCACGTCAGAGACCTTTGTATCTTGGCTGAAAATAAGTGGATATGATAACAGAGCTGATAACAGGATGTTGAACGTACTGTGATCAGAGAGAGAAGAAGAAGAGGAGGAGAACTTTACAGTAAAGTCCACTTTGGTTCATCTCCACCAAATAAAAACAGCATTGTGTTTGTAGATTTAAACCTTTAAATATAAATAAACTTTTGGGCATTTATTTACCACTATTTTTCAATCTGAAGGTTTATTTCATGGTTTCTAAAGCTCAGGATTTTCTCCAACGTCAATTTCTGCAGAAACTTCTTTTAGGGTTGCCCTGAACTCAGCTAAGCTGCATAAACTCCATCCAACGCCTCGTTGAGAAAACTTTATCCTTCTCTACTTTTCGCTGAACTCAGATTACAGAGTGTCTTTGGTCACACAGAAATGTTAAAGCTGTGTGAATTTGCTTATTCTCAATAAAACATTGTCCTGACCAGGACCACAACAAGGTAAACTTTCTAAAAAGAAGTCACACTGCACTCCAGGAGTTTGATCACTATTTTCTAAAATGTGTGTGATCTGCAGAAAAACAACCACGGCTGCTCTAAAAGCGACAACAGGGTGAAAGAAGGCCTCTAATCGGATCATTGGGGGATTGTGATGTGGGATTACAGCTGGAGCTGAAACTGAGAACAGAAATGAGTTTTTAACAGTTGGAGAAACTACACTTTATATCTAAAAGACAAAAAGTGCAAGATTTCTTCCCTGAAATGTTCAAATCAATGTAACTGTCTTTATCAGATATCTTGATGTTTTTTAATGATTACTTATATTATAATTTATATAATATTAAATGAAAATAAAAGTATCAACACTTTTTAAATCCAGTGATACACTTCTGTTCTTTAACAGCTGTAATGGTCTAAGTAACGGTGATCTCTGAAAAAAGACAACATGATCAGTGCAGATGTCGTGGTTGTGGGTTTGAGTCCAGTTTGGCTGTCATATGTCGATGTGTAATTGAGCACGACACTTAACTCCAAGTTGCACCCACTGCTTAATTTCCTTCAGAGGTTATGTTTTTGCCAGTGCAAGCTTGTTTGTTTGTTGACAAGATAACACAAAAGCTACTGGATGGATTTAGCAGAAATTTTCAGGAGATGTTGGTAATGGCCCATCTTAAAAATAATTTGATTTTGGTGGTGATCCTGATAACTGCCACTGGTGAACAATTGTTTTTGCTCAAAAACTGTCACACTAATAATGATATCAATGTGATTCTGAGTGCTAGGCGTGGGTTTTCAATCAATCTTAACTTGTATAGCACACATTTAACAATAGAGCAGGCTGAAGACAAACTTCAATTTATGGATACACATATACGCATAGATGTGTGGCTCCAAACATAATAAGATTCTCTATAACCTAGTATCAAAAATCAGAACTAAGTGGTGCCCAATCTGTTTGCTGGAGGGAGTGTGGAGCAGATTCGACAGACTATGGACATTTTTTTTTGTTTTGTCCGTGCCTACAAATGTTTTAGAGAGGAGTGGAGCAGAAACTTCGGACAGGTCAATCGACTTCTCTTTTTGCCTCACTGTGCCTTGGTAATATCCCTGAAGAGGAGACTCTTATCTTCTGAAGATATTCTTGATGGTGAGTAAAAAAGTAATCACTAAATACTGGCTTCAGAAGAATCCTTCCACCATGAAACTCCTTGTAAATACAATACAATCCATTTGAAACATGGAGAAAATTACTTTTTCTTTATGAATCCAAAAGAAGAAAGAAGATGAATATTGGAAAAATGGGCTTTGCTTACTTCTTAATATGTGTGTATATTTCTGTAAAAAATGACTTGTCTATAAGTTTCTTTCTAATCTCCTGAGACAACTCTCTCCTTCGCTTTCTGTGGTCAATGTTCAGTGTGCCTATTATCAGCCTTTAAAAAGGCAGATTGACTGAAAACAAGCTTGAAGACACCTGAGATGTTTATTAAAGGACACACCTTAGTGTAGCGTGTCCCCATGTTCAAATCATTTTCAATCTTTTGTAGAAATACAATCATTTTTGTCCAGGCCAGTTTCATTAGTTTATTTTTTTTCAAATAATTCTGCTGAACAACAATTCAAAAACAATGCCAGATGTTCATTAGTTGATTTTCATTAAATTTTTATTTATTATTACTTTTGTCAGTTTCAAGTTATTTCAGTGACCATGTGGGTTTTTGTTTCTTTAACGCAAGGGTACCAACAATGTTTGCCATGTGTGTAGACGTAACAGCAATACGTGAGCTACCTTGATGGAGGTTTGATCTCTCTGCGTGACTTTTAGTTTTCTATACCTCCATATTGTCATTGTATCAAGAAAAATGAGTTTTCACTTAACTAGATCAACAAAGTGAAGAATTGTGGTTGTTCTCAGTATGTGGGTCAGACCTTCAACAGCCACACAGAGCCAGACACCATCAATAATCTAACTCTGTGCTATCAATGAAGTCAAACCACAGCCTGGTTAGCTAACGAGCTGAATATCCATCAATAGGAGCCCTGTGTGGAGATAAGTTTGTGTTGCAGTATTGATCTTGATGACGTGAGGGAGAGTACATGAAGGATAAAGAGAACTGGCTGAAGTTAGAACAAAGAGACTTTCAGACCAAGAGAATTAAATCTATCATACAAACCACAAACAAGGCTGAAATAGATATGCAAAAAAGGGCCAAACAACCGAGATCTGGAAGGATGAAAAGAAGAGAGATGTCCAAAATCTGTTTTTGCTATTATCAAGAAAAAGTTGGGTAACTGCTGCTGTTTTCTACATCCAGAGATCATCATTGGCTTCTCTTTTGGCCCTTTTCCACTAGCACGCCTTGGCCCTACTCTACTCAGCCCTACTCGATTTGCAGCATGTTTCCACTAGCCTGGTACCTCCTAAAACAAGCTAGTTTTAGTACCTACTCCGCTCTGGTTCCAAGCGAGCAGAGTCGATACTAAAAGATGACATCACCGACTGCAGGCTACTGATTGGTCAGATAATATTGTCATCGATGAGTCATGAGAGCGACGACCTAGCATGCTAGCGGAAGCTACCGTTAGCTTACCCTCATACGTCTTTTCTTTGGAGCTCGATTGCTCTCATACTCGGCTTCTTTCTGTTGTATAGCTTCCCAAACTCTCCTGTGCTTCTCAAGGTGTATTTCTTCTTGCCACCTGCAGCCTTCTCCTGCTTTCCTTTTTTACTTGTTTGTGACAAAAAACCAGATTGTTGTGTCGCGCTCAAAATTACGTCACCACTCAGCTGTTTACAGCGACACTGCACCCCATTGGGCAGGCGACTGGGGCGAATGGAAAAGCAGCACAAGGCGAGTAGAGTAGAGCCGGGTAGAGTCGAGTAGAGTAGAGTAGGGCTAATGGAAAAGGGCCATTTGAGGGACTTGGTCGGGGGTCTTTGGGGGTCTTGCACAGCTGACCTGTCTCCTCACTGCACTGTGCCAGAAGAGGAAATGGGTCAGAGCTGAAGCCGTGATGATTGTACATGACTGTGTTGTTTGCATTCATGTAAACCAATCGACTTTGAGTTCAGGGCGCAGCAGCTTTGTCCCTGCAGCCAAACAATCGAGGGGGAATTTGTTTCGGTTTCACCCATGGCTGAATACCAAGGCACTCAAAGGTAAATAAACAGGACCTATTTTTGAAATATCTGACTTCAGAAACAAACCATCTTCACTTGAGCTCCTCGAAGAGACGTATTCATATCCAAGGATCCTTATGACAAAGTTATACAAAATCTGTTTGCTGTTATTTACTTTGGTTTGTTTTTACTTAAACAATCTCATCTTCCTATCTTAGAAAAGTCAAATACTTCACTAATCATAAACATGTCAACAGTTAAACTGCACACAGTCAACTGAATGCTGACGGCCAAACTTGTTTTGTAGCTATAACGACTCAGCACTGATTTCATAACCAGCAATATTTCCCCACAAGAGCTTTAAGCTCACCTTTTACAGCAAGTAGGCTAGTCTGAAGATTTTGAAATCAACAAAACAAAAAGCAGAGGGAGAGAACTTTGAACTGAAAAGCTTAAAATGTATGAATTAACGGGTTTAGAGAGGTTATTTTGGGGTTGCTTAAGTTCTATAAAATGTTTAGTTCTGTATTTATTGTTGTCATAAGGGTCTGAAACTGCAATCAGAGCTCATGGAAGGAAAGAAAACACTTTCTTGGTCAGATTTGGGACGTTATGTACATGGGCACACACATTTTGTTTAAGTAACCTGTTGAATAACAATATGTGTTTGTAGGCCTCAATCTTAAAATGTGGAGTCAAATGTAATATAATAAATGTGTGATGATTAAATTGAACCGAGAAGATCCAGGGGAAAAAATGTTTTTTATAAAATGTGTAAAAAAAATATATTAAAAAACAGGATAAAATCCTAAAATGAATAAAAATAGAACACTTTTTGACTAACTTTTATTAACATTCAATTAATCTGATCATTTTCTAACTTTGTTCTCAGTGAAAGAATAAAGCTAGTGTTAAAAGTTCAAAATGTTACTGATGAGTGATCTTACTCATGTTTAAATATCTGCTCACATCAATAAATTATTTTATTATTTCAACAAAATGCCCTTTTAGCTCTTCTCTGACCCCTGGTATAGGTGGGGATGTGTATATAATTAAATGTTGGTTCAACTGATGTCGCCTTTTTCCAGCATCTGCTCAAAATCTGAACTTCAGTTGCTTGAATTTAATATTCCTCCATTAGTGAGGTGTGATTATGGTTTATCCATCTAAGTTAAAAAAGGATCTGACCATCAGCCTTCCTGATTTCTTCTTTTTGGTTTGTTTTGTTTGTTTCACCTTTTGTTCCTTTTTGTTCTTAACTTTTAAGAGTTTAAGAGCGATTTAGTCAACAAATGGTATTTTTAAGTGTGCTTTCTGGATACATTTGGACTGTAACCTAATTAAATATAAATAGATGACAAATATAATCAGTATTAAAATGTTTTCTTATACTTTCCTCTGTGATCTTCCATGTTTAAGAAAAATTGAAATAACAATGTCACCACAATGATTGCTATGACAAAAGCTGTCAAACTGAATGGCTATTCAGTTTGACCTGGCTATGAGATGGGCTTCATAGATTCTGATTGGTTGGTCAGTGAACCAATCAGGGAGCTGACTGGGGGTCACTTTATCAGCAGGTATTGTTGTGTTTGGGGAAAACAGTCTGCGTTTACAGAATAAAGACATATCAGCGGCCATCTATCAGTGGTTCATCCTCTCCATAAGCACATATCTGGATCAATGAGCAGCTTACAATTAATCATAGATCAAACATTTTAATTCAAGCTTCAAATCCGCTTTAAGCCAATCAAGTGTTCAGCTTTCCCAACCAGCGAAAATACACCAGAACTCGAGGAGCGTCCTGACAATGCTGGACTTTTACTTCTACAACACTGAACCCATTTTAAGGAAATCAAAGGGGGATTATTTTTAAAGCTTATACTTTCAGTTCAGAGCTTTATTGTCCCTCCAAGGGAGATTTGATCTGCAGAAAGAGCACATCCAGCAACAACAACAACTGCAAACAAATAAATAGGACAAGACAAGAACAACTCCAATGAAGTAAAAACAGAGGTATCAAGAGAGTTTAAAAGAAGTGAAGAAGTGGGTGAAACCTGTCATCAATCAAAATAAAGACTTAAATAGGTCATGCCTCCTGGCTGTGCAATTTAAGAATTATGCAAGTTGATTGCATTAATTGCTTGTGGCACAAATACATTTTTTTACCTATTTGTATGTGCCATAGGTACCACATATATCCATCCACATGGGAGAGAGATGAACTCCTCCAGCAGTGGGAGATCAGGACTGGACAGGATTGACGGTGGTGTCTGTAAAACTCGTCACATTTTAGAAATGAACAGGAGTGAAGCTGCTGTTCAGGATGTCTTACTGATCTGTTCACTATTCTAGGGTGTTATAAACGAAGATTTAAGGGCATATTGGAAGTCTTGAAACTCTGACTGCTTGCCTCACTGTTATTACTCAGAAATTCTCTCCGAAACTAGGGATGGGAATCGAAAACCAATTCTAGTTGAGAATCGTTAACAGCTCCATCAGAGAAGCGATATCATGAGTCTTTTTGCTAATCAGTTCCCTTATCAATTCCTTTCCTTGACAGGGTTCAGAAGCATCAGAATTGTGGCTTAATATTTTACAAAAGGTGCCGACTGCACAACCTTAAGTGAGTGGAAACACCAGCAGCTTGCAGGAGCAGTTGTCTATGCTGTGACGTGTGTTTGACATTATTGACACTGAAAATCTACAGACCAACATTTGCCCACATGGAAAATCTGCAGGAATCAACAAGTGAATCTTTAAAGAATTGGATCAATTAGCAGGATTGTTAATAGCATAGACATTGATAAAATCTTATCAATTCCCATCCCGATCAAAAACACAGACAACCATTACGTATGCACAGTGCAAATTGTGCAGGTGTCTTTCCTATTTTCCACCTACACAGTTCAAAGGACAGACCCGCCCTTATGAGCACTTAGGGGTGTCTTTTTTAAAAATGAGGAGTGGTCAGGTGCAAAAATGGCGTTTATTTATCTTAAAGATGCAGATAATGTCTGTGCCTTAGATCAGTAGCTCCTGACCTTTATTCTGTCGAGCCCCCTGCCCCCAAGAAAAAGACTGATACATAGCTTGTAAATAAACAAATAGATTGTTTTCACTAATTAAATCAAGACTGATACATAGCTTGTAAATAAACAAATAGATTGTTTTCACTAATTAAATCAAGATAAACTTCCCTATGTACACAATCTTGTGCAGTCCTTTAAAGAAACCTCAGAGCTGACAGAGTCTCACACTAGTGGCATGGACCCCAGGTTCAAAACCTTAGACCCCACTACACCTGGTCTAAGGTCTAGAGTCTGTTACATAAGCCCCGTTTCCACCAAGTGGTCCAGTATGGATCGGCACGGTTTGGCTCAGGCCGGATCGGTAAAGCCTGATCCTGTTTGCGTTTCCACAGCCAACCAAACGATACTCGGTAGGCGGCGTTTAAGTTGGATGCTGATACCATGACGTCATAGCAGCGTGACACCGTGTACCCGTCTATTAAATACAATGAAGAAGAAAACATGACACAGTAAACAAAGAGCAATGATGGAAGACATTCAGCAATTCTTCTTTTTTGTGATCAGCATGTGGCTTTTTGTTATGAAGCGAAACCAAGCTTTGTTTCAGAGAAGGCTGTGTGCCGCGAGAGTTATCTTCACGAAGACGAGTGGAGATTTAAACATGGCGAGGTTATGTGTTGTTCTGCTGTCGCACAGGAAGTGACGTCTCCTTTGACCAATCAACAGACAGCAGTGTTTTTAGCTCCACCTTCTGGGGTCGGATCTGTATGCTTGGCACCCCGACAGAAGGGTCCCAAAAAGTAGGATTGCACAGTTCGCTTGTAAGAGGTCCTGTCCTGGTTTTAGCCTTTGGAAACGCCACACAAAGCGAGCCGTACGAGGCATATTGAACTGAACCCTCTGGTGGAAATGGGGCTATAGAGACAGGATTCACTACTGCCAGTGTTGGGATTAATGCATTAAAAAAGTAATGTGATTACTATAATACATTCCTTCTTACTTTAACGTAGTAATGTAGACATTACAAGTAAGAAAAAGATCTTTCTACACATGTCCAGATCCTCTAACAATAATGATTTAGTTAAAGGAAATAAATTTGGCAATAAAAGTTATCTATAATTCTTCAGGAAACTGGGTCAACCACCGCATATCTATATTTTACTCTCTATGCTGTTTTCAGACTAAAAAGGAAGAAAAGAAATTCATTCATATCGAAGATAGCCTTAAACAGGCACGCCAACCAGCTGGTTAACCTGCATTCTGCTTCCTGATTGGGTAATCTGAAAAAGAAAATCCTTAATGTTGCTAAATGAGGAGGTGGGAACACAATTGTACCATCAAATAAGTTGTTGTAAATGTATTTTTTATTTGGAAGTCAAAGGTTAAACCTGAAATTGCAGTAGATATTGGAATAATTGTTTTGATACATCACTCTGAAAAGAAATTCCCCTTTTAAATAACAATACAAACCACCCGAAACACAGCGACACTGCACAAAAATGATCCTCTTTGTTTCTGCACTTGGCTTGGTGGTTTTGCATCCTTAAATTCGCCAAAATACAGACAGATGTTCTCAGAATCACTGAGCGCCACAAGACTTCAACAACACACTTCCCTCTGTCCAAAAAAGCCCATAGTGTCGACCAGGCAGTGACAGTGCTTTGTGCTTTGTTGAATATGCCTACACAAGATGATGCATTAACACTGTTTTCAAATATGTCCTTCCAATGTGAAATTTTTTCCACATATAATCAAAGAAAAGTATCTGCCCTGCATGAATACAAGACCATTTGTACAGTTTTACTCCATACTAGGGATGTCACGGTATGAAACTTATGTATCACAGTTATTGTGACCAAAATTATAATGGTTATCATTATAATCACAGTATTGTTGAAGTGTGTTTAAAATGTTCAAAAAGTACATTTACACACAAGTGAAATCATAATAATAATAATACTAGAATTGTTGCTTTTTGTCGATAAATGAGTACAGAAATGTTCTTTGAGTACATTTTTTCACTCTTTTTTTTTTTTTTTTAACTGATGATAATCCCTGAAGCAGTTAGCCCCCTTCATGACTCCTCTGGTCTCCCCTCTCCCTGGCAGATCTCCTCGACATCTCCTTCTTTAATATTTCCAAATTACGATTGATGAAATCCATAAAACACGAACTTTGACGGGAAAAGACGATCAATTAAAAAAATTACGGTGAATACACGGCAAAAAAATGTGTATTCACCGTTGTATGAAAGGCCATTGGCTCTGATGAGTGTGTGTCAAGAAAGGTGCACCTCCAACTGCACATCAACATTTTTGACTTTTTATCACATTATTATGACTTAGTATGTATTTATTTATTTTTAGTTCCCTGATTTCCTTTTTTTTAAGTTGCGGAAACGGTTTTCCACACTGATGTTAGTTGACAGAGAAAGATTGCTTAACAAATAGCAAGAAAATTTATGGTAACGTATCAAAATCCTACAGACACAGGTCTTGAATACCTGTGAATTTATTTAGTTTGGAAGAGTACTCTAAGAGGACTTAAATGCACCAGTGTTCATCATTCTACAACTTGAAATAACTAATTTATGAGAAATCCTGCAGACAGTGTTTTCCTTTAGTTAGTTACAAGCTATGTGCCCACCGGCAGCTTTTGTTGCCACTCACAGAAATAAGCCCGTGAGCAAATAAATATTTATCCCAGGTAAAAAAATTTGGTAGAGGGTTACTCTAGAGACTTGAATGATTAAATAATCATAAATATGTTTTGGGGGAAAGCATTAGAAATTTATGAAAATGACCTCTTTCCAGGACAATTTGCATCCTTCATGTCTTCCACCGAAAGGAGCAGGAAGCAGATGATGTCATGTGACAGGGACTACTTGAAAACTATATTTTACAATCCGAAATCTTTATCCAAGTTGTCTACTAACACATAAGTGCAAAAAGTTGCATTACTAGTGCTGACATTTTTTGTTGTGAGTAGAAAATGAAAGTGATACACTTCGGCAACAATTGTTGCCGGTGGGGCAAAATGGGTTAATGCTGGCCAAACTAAAGATGCTTCAACACTGCAGAGATAGTTATGTTTAATTTTAAGGTCACAAGAAGACACAGCAGAGTAACTTTTGAACACAGTATGTCGTCCTGGGGTGACGTTTCTCGCTCGATTATGTTCCATTAGATCACCCTTAGTGAACACATGCATCAAACACGCACACAAGCACGGACACAGAAATAGCAGCAGCAGCAGGCCAAGTTCAGACAGGAGAGAGCATGTAATCTCATTAGGGCCATGAATGTAACACATGTAGTTTATAAATGACCCCAGAGGTTGACTAGACAAGCACACAGTGACGTACACACACTTTTAACCTAGTTAGTTCCAGCGCTGTTGGGTTGACAAACGGCGGCTAAATTGAGCTGACAAAGAGAGGAAGTCACAGCTTCTGAGTCGGCACTAAAAACCTGAGAAGTTCAAGAGAGTCTTTTTCACTTCACACCCACACTTGTGTCTAAAACCTTACTGGAAAGCAGCAGACAAAAGTTTCCTCTACACCGCTTTATGGAACATCCAAGAAGTCAAAGTTCAGACAACAGCTGTAATCATAAATCACCGAAGAGTCGAAGCAAAGCTGCACGAGAAGGAGCAACAGACATGCAAATAAACACACTTCAGATACCAAAGCTGAGGTCATGATCTCTGTTAATTCAGTTTCAAAGGTTAATGAGATCAGATTTACGTGTGCTACAGCTTCAACGAATAAAAATCTGCTTTAAGATCCCATGGCAGATGATTTTTATTCATTTTTCAAAATCTTTACCTCTTACTAAGATGCAGAAAATATCACAAACACGTCCAAGCGGACGAACAGAAGCGTCTTACTCACCTTCTGTAAGCTGGTTGGGTTCAGTTGTGTCTTGTCTATGATCTTAATTGCAACCTGGGAAACAAGAAAAAGACAATAAATTATTAAATATGATATTGCTAAAAGAGCATAATAATTTTATTTAGGGGTGGGCGATATGGCAAAAATATCATATCACGATTTTTTAAAAACAAAATCACGATCACAATGTTATCACCATTCTTTTTTTACGTTGATTTTGCTAGGCTAATCTGCAAATTTGATCATTTTTCCCCTATGTTTAGATAAAACATGTAAAACCCTAAAAGAAAAAAATATGACAATTTAAGTCAAAGAAACTTTCTGAACAGGTTTTAATTTAAATAGTGCAGTTTTTATAAAAATGTGCAATAAATGTAAACATAAAAGGTAATGAACAACAATAAAGTGCACCTTTGTAACATAAAAACTAAACACACCAAATATCTTACTGAAAAGGTTCAAATATAAATGCAAATTTAAGTAACTGGTTATCTCTTAAAGTGCAACAATTTAGAACAAATGTTATCTAACTGCAATGTCTATAATCTGAGTGAATAATACAGCTGCTTTAGAACAGATTTTTGTTCAGACATTTTCAAGCTTTTATCTCCTTTTCTCTTTCCACCATGGCTTCATGCTACATAACCAAACAGATTCCACCATGCACTGCGCGTAATGTGCTACGATTGATTAGTCGGGTGTGTGTCAAAGTCTCTGCGCCGACAGACGATCTGATGATCTTTCTGCTTCATGAGATCATCCCCACGTTATAATCCTTAACGATTTAATATCGTCATATCGCACACCACTAATTTTTTCATGCTTTTTAACTTTAAAGACATTTTAAAATGCTGCCACATACAAGCCCTGCATGAAACAGAGTAAGATGAATATTTCTAAATGTTTGTATTTACACACGGACAAAAATTATATTTATTTATTTATTCGTTTATTTGGCAGGGACGCTGCAATTGTTGATAGACACAAAAAACTATTTCCAGCTAAAGCCATGCAAGTGGAGTTTACAGCCGAGGCTAAATCTCAACTCCTGTCCCTGGTTGGGCCTTTCTACATTAAGGTGCGTTCACACCGGACGCTACCTGTACTACCTCGGCGATCAGTCTCCATTCAAAGTCAATGTACAGCCCCGATGGGGCGGGGCTAACCCTCCTGCGATGCGACAGCCGGCGACAAGACGACCGCTTCACTCGTTGCGTGATGTCAAAGTTAAAAAAAAGTTGATCTATTCAGGCGATGTCGTGTGTGGCTGTGTGGCATCAGCCAATCAGTGGTGTGTGTACGTGTGACGGTGCAGTTATTCATCCGGACTACAGAGCGGATGACTTCCTTCTAGGTGGAACTAATCTCAGTGAGGACATTTGCAGACGGACCGCGGTAAACTCACAGATAATGCTGCTGCATCATCAGCTGCAGTGTTTTGTGGTTGATAAGTGAGTGAAAAGGACACAGCTGGAATAATGTCCGCTTATACATCCTATTATGTGATATATGATATGATCGCGGTAAAACTCCAGCGGACGTGACGTCACCGACCGACGGCCGACGGCAACGGCGACCAAACAGGTATTTATGGACGCGCAACGTTAATCTACATCTGTGGGCGACGCGACTTTGGTAGCTGGGTCGCTTGCGGTGTGAACGCACCTTTAAATAAAACAAGAAATTACATCACATAAAAACACAAGAAATTACAGTGAAACATTAATAAAATCTTTATTAAAAAAAGCCAAACTAAAACTACTATTAAAAACCAATACTATTGAAAGTAATACTCAAATAAATGAATAAATAAATCCTTCTTCACATGCACAAAGTATTCTTTAAAAATGGGTACAGCATTGTTTTGCTTTTAGCCAAGACTTTAGCTTGGCGGTGAAGATATTGAATTCAGTGATGGTCTGGAGTTCAGATGGTAGCAAGTTCCACATCTTTGCACCTTTATAAGAAAAGGAGGACTGACCAAATGAAGTTCTGCAGCGAGGAAGTATACAGTTCTTATTAAGGAACCCTGTGTGGCTCTGCTGCTGTTCTGTTTCTGGATATATGAACAACGTGGTTCTGGTGCTAGATCATTTATACATTTGAATATTAATTTGAGAAAGAGATTGTTGGTACCCTTCCGTTTAAGAAAAAAAAAAAAACACACAGGGTCACTGAAATAACTTGAAACTGATAAAGTAAGGATAATTGAAATTTACTGAAAATTAACAACTGAAAACCAGACATTGGTTTTGAATTTTGGTTCAAAATAATTATAAAAAAAACTATAATGAAACTGGCCTGGACAAAAATAATGGTACCCTTAATTCAATGTTTTGTTGCACAACCTTTTGAGGCAATCACTGCAATCAGGTGATTTCTGTAACTCTCAATGAGACTTCTGGACCTGTCCACAGGTGTTTTGGCCCACTCCTCATGAGCAAACTGCTCCAGCTGTCTCAGGTTTGTATTTACAGGTTGATATCTTTATAGTGGAGGAAAATCGAAGTGCCTCCAATGCACATGTTGGGCCCTAAAAAATCTGTGATCACAGAATCACAGAATTGGAGATCAAAAGCGGAATTCAATATTAACCAGAACATTATGGAAATGGCCGATGTCTAAAAGCTTTTTTTTCAGAAATAAATGGAACTTATCTCTCAGTAAAATCCTCTGAGGGGGTCACTAAGGCTGGGCACAAAGCACACTTCACTCCCCCTTCTCCTCCCCTCATTAACAATACAAACATGCCGTCTTAAGTCAAGGGCAGAGCAGTTTGCAAACAATTATTATGTCAGGCACCAAATGTTAAGCAAATTTTGTCAACATAGTGTTGACTGGACATATAAATATACCTATGAGGACCATCTGAAGAGCAGATTTCATCACTTTATGCCGTGTCTCTGGGCTAAATTTGCATAAAATACTAAAACCCAAATTCTCAAAGAATTAAGACTGAAAAAAAGGAAAAAATAACACTGATCTTACAGGGCATAAATATGTAGGTGAAAAAGATGGCATCACACATTTTATTGGAACAATTTACTTAATACTGTCAGGGCGGAAAGGGGGGAGATTTTCAAGAAACATGGTCGCCTTTATTTGAGTTTCATGGACGTTATGAAGCCAAATAACTTGGAAAATGGTGCTGAGTTGAGTTTTGTGTATTTACTCATCTTATTTTATTACCATTACTATTATTTTCCTTATTTGATGTGTTTTTGTAGGCTATGTAGTTGTGGTTTAATGCATATTCATGTCATTGCTATTAGTCTTGTTATATTAAACAAAATAAATATTGTGTTTAAAAACAGTGCTAAAACAATGTTTCCATAAGCCTCAGTAAAGAGCTGATGCAGTCTGTGTTGTACAAGTCATCTGTGGTCACCTCTGTAGCTCCTCTTAAGCCCTGCAGCTGCCTTGCTGCCTAAATGCCCGGATTTTCTAGGAATTGTGGTAGATATTTTCAATTGTACTGTCCAGTATGATTTTATCTTGTGTATATTTTGTACTTATTCTTTCTTTTACTTAACTATCTGATAGCACTGAATAAGGAGAGGCTCTTAAGTCTCATGGTACATTTTGTATAATGACAATAAAGTACATTCTCTTCTTTTCTGTTCTAAAGAGTCAGAAGCGTTCACAGCAGAGGCCGACATCCACAGAGGCTTTAAGAAGCTTAACAACATGTGGTGACCCGGTCAAACTCCTGCTGTAAACCACGGAAACATATGAACATCCCCGTCTTCTTTACATGACATCACATCTCTCACATGATCAGCCACGATGTTTCTACTGAGCAGACAGAGCGATCAGCTCGACTAATGTGGGTCAGGGTTTTAAGAGAAGAAAGCCTTCTGTGTGCTTAAACAGCAGAGAAACATGGCTGACTCACTTCAGAGGCTTTCATGGTGTGACTGTGCTCTGGGAACAGACTGTTTGGGCTCGCCGTGGGCTTACAGAAGATGCTCTGAAATCTGCAGAACATCCCTTTAAAACTCCACCTGTTGGCTGAGTGACGGTGAACTGGTCTGTTTGAGCTCCCACTCCAAAGACTTCCTTCTATCTGCGCTGTTAAGTCGTTTACTGTGGCTCAACTTAAGGTCTCATAAATGTATCATATACTCTTCTTTGTTAAACTTTTTAATTCATACTCTTGATCTGATCTACAGAGTCACCGTAAACTAAACTTTTAGTATCAGCTTAGATCGTTTCAATACAGAATCACAGATTATTTGACCATCATAAGCATGGTTTTCTGTTAATGTGGATGTTTGTTAGTTGGTTTATCCCATTGTTTATATAGTTCAGGCCAATACTGAAATCAGACTGCATGTAACAGTTATACATAACCCACTATGGCAGACACAGCTGTGATTGGTTATAAAGTATCCTGTGTAGTGGGTTCACAGTAAAAGCCAGTCATTATTTTTAACTCCTGTTACTGTTTTTTGTGATTTGTTGACCTATTTAACTTTATTTGTATACTATATATGTAGCACAAAGTAATTTACATAAACAGAGAACAAATAGGAAAAGATATGAGTAAAACAATCTTAAATAATAATAATAACAAATAAATAAATAAATAACAAATAAATAAAATAAAAATATATAGACAAAAAATCAAAGACCTTGATTCAACAAAACTATGGGAATGCCATCATGGGTTCAAAATGAGAAAACACCGGAGATAAGTGGGGTCAGGGCCTCCTCTGTGTCCATGATTAGTGACTGGGCCTGGACTGTTGTGCCTTCTTTTTGGGGTTCAAGTTATTTGAACAAGTTATTTATGTGTTGTAGAACTTTCTCAATTTCATTTTGCCATTTGTGTATATCCTAAATGTTCTTTGTTTTAATTAACCTTTTTTGGTGGTTCTTTTTTCCTTGTGTTTAAACTCTTGTGCTTTGCTGTCTTATGTTCCTGATTGCTGTCAAAGCACTTTGTAAACCAATGTTTTTTAAAGTGCTATACAAATAAAGTTTACTATTATTATTATTATTATTATAAGTGAAAGATAAGTGGGATAAGTTAAAAAATAAAACTGAAAATTCACTGCCATAACACAGGAATAATGAAGTTGCAAGTTTGTGCGATTGCCTTTTTCATTTACATCAGGACTCGGAAAAGAGGAGTGGGAATGACATATCCAAGTTTTCAGCTTTCCAGTTACAAACTCGGAAAAAAAGTTGCCGATCCACCAGGCCTTTAACATACAATATAATATAAAAGTAGTATGTGCTTAAAAACTTGTGAACATTTATTATTTTATTGCATTAAAGGGAAACTCTGGTATTTTGACACCTGGACCTTATTTTTAGGTTTGTGCATGCTCATATACTCACTCAGACAAACATCGTGCAGCTCGGAGTCCTTCAGAAGTTATTTAGATCCAACCGATGTAACCGCACTTAGCGGGGGCCACGCAGACTTCAGCGCGGGACGTAATCTCTGCAAAATCGCTCGTCTCTACCACAGCCCGGCTTGTCATTGCAGAGAAATCCTCCAGAGTAGTCAGACATATATTCCTGGATAGATCCATACGCGTGTCAGCCGGTTTCAAGTCCCACTCTGAGCAGCAAACACACTCCTCTTCTGTTGCTATAGGCGAACTCTGTCCACAAGCGCACCGCTAGTTAGCATTGAGTCGTGGACGTGCTCCTGTTTGTTGTTCACGAGCCAGCTGTTCGTCTCTCTCCCTCTGAATTCTTCTCTCATGGAGCTCCTCGTCCGTGTACTCAGACTCAAACCGGTCGTCGTAGTCTGACTCTTCGGCATCAGATAAATATTCTGCCATGTTGCTGAGCACTGCCGGCTAAAAGTAGGTCAGCTGTACTTTTGTGTCGCGCGGCTATGACGTCATCAAAAGTTTGTTTACCAGGTCAGCTGACCCACCTGAAGAGGGTAGATGAGCTGACTTTATGATAACACTGGCGATGGATGAAAAAATATAGCCGAAATGAGCGATTTTGCCCTATAAGGAGCTTCAGCGCGGGACATAATCTCTGCAAAATCGCTCATTTCGGAATATTTTTCATCCATCACCAGTGTTAAAATTGGCTTTATATCTGTGTGATGTGTTGAGTTAAATATGTTTGCATGATCTGTTTTTTAAGCTTTTTATTAGCCATTTTTTGTTTATTATATACTTTTTCTCATTGAGGGCATGTAAAAGTGTGAATAAAAAAACTATGTGGCCCTCTCGGTAATCAGAATCAGAATCAGAAATACTTTGTTAATCCCCAAAGGAAAATTTGGTTGTTTCAGCTGCTCTTATACACGGTATAGCAGTCGGAAATATCAGATGAAGGCATTAGAAAAGATAGGAGCATTAATTTAACTAAAATAAAGAAAAATAAAGTAAATACAACTAAAAAGGAAAACAAATGAAATGAGTATGAAGCAGGTTGCAACATGCAGAACCTTTAAGCGAGACCAACTTCCATATGAAGGAAAGTAATAAAAAATTAAGTAGAAATGAGATACTAAATATTCAAAGTTTTCCACTCCTGGTCTCGCCTTATAATCTCTAGTGTGTTTCTTTACTGAAACTTCCACAGTCATCAGAAACAGTCTTCAGCGTCACTTCTGTCACGTTTTCTTAAACTCACCTCTCTGCCGGTCAGGATGTGTCGTGCCAGTTTGACTTTGGCGAAGTTGCCCTTGCCGATGGTTTTGAGGAGCCGGTAGTTCCCGATGTGCGGCTGCTCATCCGAGCACAAGGCTATGGAGTTACGACATCGGGCGCCGAGCGAGCGGCTGGACCAGCCCGGACCTTTCTCCGAGCGGCTGGCAGACAGGGAGGTATGCTGCGGAGAGACAGAGAGGGTTTGGTTACATTTACGTCCTGGACATGAACATTTCACACATCGTTGTCCAGCTATCAGTTTTTACAGAAACGGTTAAACACCAGGACTGGGAGGTATGGAACATAAACAACATCTCTTTGTTGAATAAGTATGTACAGTTTTTATCTCTTTATTTTATTTTAAGGAAAGAAAAAATGGTCACAGTTCCAAAATGACAGGAAAAACTTTCTGTCCCTACGGGTAGGGATGGAAATCAAAAACCAGTTCCAGTTGAGAATCATTAACAGCTCCACCAAAGAATCGATATCATGAGTCTTTTTGCTAATCGATTCCCTTATCAATTCCTCCCACTGACAGGGTTCAGAAGCGTCAGAATTGTGGATAATTTTTTTACAAAAGTCGCCTACTGCACAACCTTAAGTTAGCGGAAACACCAGCAGAAGCATTTATCTGTGCTGTGATGTGTGTTTGACATTGCTGACACTGAAAATCTACAGACCAACATTTGACCACATGGAAAATCTGCAGGAGTCAATAAGGGAATCTTTAGAGAAGTGAATGGATGAGTAGGACTGTTAATCGCACTGGTGTCGATAAAATCTCATCAATTCCCATCTCTGCCCATGAGAGAGAAACGTTATTGAGAAAAACATCTGAAAATTTCAAAGCTCACCAAATTTTGGGCAACTTTTTGCTGCTAGTTATCAAAAAAATTGCAGCAGAAAAATGTTTGAACGATGAACCACAAAGGAAACATTAGGTTCATGTTACGGTTGTCAAAATCCATTATGTGGTCTAAAGTACTCATGTGCAACAAAGTGAAAAAAGACAATTTCTAAATTCCGTGATTTTGGAATTTGGTTTGACAAAGTAAAGAGACTTAATGATCTTGAGTCTATCATCAAAAATGTTGTCAACATTTGGGAAAGAGAGCGACTAGCCTGCCTACTCTCTTTGTTAGTCTATAATAACCAAAAAGCAAAACTGCAAATACAGTTTTACACCTTAAAATTACATGGCATCGGTTTTAACTTAATATGATGGTGTGTTTTTTAGTCTGTTTTGTCTCTGTGGTATTAAAATGTTTCATCAGCAGAGGACTGCATGGTGGATAAGCGGGGCGAGCTGTAGCTTTCTTCCACTCGCCCCTCAGAGCAGACTCAACAGCACCTTGTGACTCTGCCTCTGGTCCTGCGGTCATGTGACTGCAGCTCTGTGTGTCCCAGACACCCAAAGGTGACAGCATGAGTAACCAGGCCACCTATGAGTCTGAGCGACCCCTCACAGTCTGCATTCCTCTCATTCATGCACAGCTGTGTGATATGACTTAACGATGGGACCTAAATCTGCTCCAACAATCCAAACTCTGCAGAGAAAATACTGAACCAGAGCTCAACATGAGCAGCGTGAACCTTTATTCAGAAAGATTACCAGGAGGCCAAAGCAGGATAAGAGGGACAAATACGTGAGGTGAAATTGAGAGTGGTGAAGAGGCTGTTCCTCTTGGCACATCAGAATTTTTAACATGATCACTTTATTTCCTGGATTCAAATTCAGCTCATGGCCGGTTTGCAGTGTCCTCGCACTGCTTTCTCTTCACAAGTTTCTCCATTGTCTCTCTCTGTCCTGCCAATAAAGGCGCAAAATGCCAAAAAAATAATCTTAAGAAAAATCTCTTAAATGCCTCAATCCCCTTTCCCTTAAAACAAGAGTAACTACCATAAAGGAGAAAAAAAAGCTAAGCATGGATTTAACACAGCTAATGTTTTTACTCTTGAAAAATAACACAAAAATAGAAAATCTAATTTATTCCAGTGAAATTGAGATTATAATTCAGAAGTGTCACACAGGGTTGGATCAGAGTCCAGATCTGTTTGTTTTCCAGCTGGGCTTTTTAATCTCTTAGTTTTAGAAATCCTCATGCACAAATTAGACAAAAGATTTTAAAATAGTCTTTTTCAAATTAGTTTCTCCTCTGAGAGTACTCGACATCTTATCCACAGCCAGACACTGAGCCACGTCTTTAAACCAGGCCCAAAGTTTAAGCCCAAGCTGATGCAGGGAGCAGCATATCCTCAGATTATTGTTTAATATCTATTGACAAATGATTATATTATATGGTTATTATTAAAAATAATGATGGTATGAGAATTCTGTATATCTGTGTAAAATTATAATTACTACTGTGGATGGAAGTTTTCTGTTGCAATGTCCAAACATGAAATAAGGGTGCATGGACATAGTCGTCTAGGAGTACATGTACAGTAAGTGCATAACATCTGCATTTGTTCGTAAATAATTGTTTGGTAAAGGGGTGGGAATTAATAAGTTTTTACTTCATGTCACTCCTTTTGGAATGTGTGATTAGATAATGTCTGTTTGTTTTGTTTTGTATTTTTTCTGTCTTTAACAGTGATTTTACTTTAAACTCGTGTTTGAAATAAATGTCAATCAATCAAAACAATTAATTAGATTTAATTTTCCATCCCAGCTGCTTAATGCATTGATTTATGACAGATTTTACCCCTAAATGAAACCTAACTCAAACACGTCAAGTTCAACAAGTTAAGATTTAGTTTTCATGTTTTATGGCTGCAACAAGTGTTGAAATGAATTATTATGAGAAGCCTGAAACAGTAGAAAAGAGGGTTTGGTTGCTCTGTGTAGATCAAAGTTGATGATGAGGTGATTTTCGTGCTTTTTGGATTGAGGGGAAATTGTTCACAACACCAAGAAGGAAATCCAGATGTGAAAAATGTGACAGTGAGGAAGGAAATATCAAGAAGCTTTTGTTGTAGTGGCTAAATCATTTGATAATTTAAAGAATTAATCCACCTCAGTGAAGGCTTCTTTATATTTTCTTCCTCACAGTCACATTTTATAAGTCTGGAGTGTCTGGTTTTTCCTCTTGGTGCCTGAAAACAGTTGAAGACTCCACTCGGGTCCCCTGATCCCACATTATGGCCCTTTTCCACTAGCACGCCTCGGCCCTACTCTACTCGGCCCTACCCGATCTGCAGCGTGTTTCCACTAGCCTGGTACCTCCTAAAACAAGCTAGTTTTAGTACCTACTCCACTCTGGTTCCAAGCGAGCTGAGTCGATACTAAAAGATGATGTCACCAACTGCCGGCTACTGATTGGTCAGACAATGTTGTCATCGATGAGTCATGAGCGCGACGACCTAGCATACTAGCTGTAGCTGCCGTTAGTTTACCCTCATACGTCTTTTCTTTGCAGCTCGATTGCTCTCGTCCTCGGCTTCATTCTGTTGTATAGCTTCCAAAACTCTCCTGTGCTTCTCAAGGGGTATTTCTTCTTACCACCTGCAGCCTTCTTCTGCTTTCCTTTTTTACTCGGTTTGTGACAAAAAGCCACAGATTGTTGTGTCGCGCTCAAACTGACGTCACCGCAATGCTGCTCAGCTGTTTACAGCAACACTGCACCCCGTTGGGCAGGCGACTGGGGCTAAAGGAAAAGCAGCAAAAGGCGAGTAGAGTAGAGCCGGGTAGAGTCGAGTAGGGCTAATGGAAAAGGGCCACAAGAAAACTGTTGCTTTTTGATACTGACGATAAAAACATGGAGGAACTTAACCTCTGATACAGATGTTTTATAGCCTTGATTGAACATAATGCAGCACATTCAATCAACAAGTGTGATTAAACTTCTGATCAATATGTCAGAAATGATTTAACAAACCAAATCAAGACCACAGGGGTTAATAACAGTGTTACTCTTCATTTCTATGGACGTAAACAAAAGCACATCTGGACCAAATCTCTAGTGAAATCATCACACCCTCAGATTTATTCAGCTCATTGTTCTGATTCAGTTTTCTTAAACTCTTTCTTTTTTCTACTGAGGAAAGTCAGTCTGACCCGACCCGAACCCTCAAGCGAGGTCTGGGGTCTGGCAGCATAAACATCAAACTAATCCCTCCGTCTGCTCTCTGAGCGGAAACAGAAACAGACCAGGGTGAACTTTTCATCTCCAGTGGAGACGACATGAGGAGCGAGGACAAACCAAACAGGGAGTGGCACAAGCCTCAGAGTCGTGTGAGGGAACCAGAGAGTAAACAAGTGTTGGAACAGGTACCTGAGTTCAGGGTTTCATTAAATGCTCAGTATGTACGAACCTCTCGATCAAAACATTCTTTCCTCACGGTTTGTCCACATCAACACAAGTGACAGAGAGGAAAATAGAGACTTTATGTACATCATGCAGCTTTGCAGACACAGGCAGAAAGACATCAACACAGAAACATGGAGTCAGACAGACTTTGTTGCTGATGCTCGTGTGCACTGCGTTCACCAATGTCCTGATATCAACGGTGCAAACGCATTGACTTACTCTAACAAAAGACAAACTGCAGTTTAAAGCAGTTTGCTGGTAATAACTATTTAATACTGAAGTCTGAGACTCTTTCTGTAAACATGGTAAATCTGTTTTATATCTTCTCGCATCATTTTAAAGATTGACTCTTGTAATTGTCACAACTTAAAATATCTCATCTATTTTCCTCATTTGCTTTAATGTAACAAACTAGAAAAGCACTCGGAGAGCGCAGGCCTCCGCAAGCACCACTGTCCATATAGTGATTTTCACCATAAATATTAGTCCTACCTTTATTTCATCTAAATATTTAGATTCCTTGATCATGAAAACAAACCATTAGCAATTGGGTTCATTATGATATCTGTTTTAGTTCAGTAGTTATTCACAAAAATCACATTTTTTATCATGGCAGTTTTCTTCTGGATCGAGCACCAAAGTTTTGGAAGATACAACAAATCAGATTGAACACTCCAGATTCCACAGTATCGTGGTTATATTTTGGCGTTTGCTGCAGGTCTATGCCTTTATTTGTTCCCTTGCTACGACAAAAATTCCATGGATATCTACATTTTTCCGGAATATCTTGTTCGAAACTTATCCTGTATTTTTTCCCCAAATGCCCTGACTGTTTTTGGAGGAGTAATATGCACAAATGCAGAAAATGGTCCTATCTTACAATATTAAAGAATTCCTTGATCCAGACGGTGATCCGGATCACTCCCAAAATATTATCATTTGTTCCTTGTCCCCAATCCGGACATTTCCTGAAAATTTAATCTAAATTCGTCCATAACTTTTTGAGGTATGTTGCTAAAAGAAAAAACAAACAAACAAACAGATGCTGGCAATAACATAACCTCCTTGGTGGAGGTAATCAGTGTGTAAAAATAACTTAGACTGGTTCTTTACTTCCTGTTTCTTGTTTCAAGCCTCTTGAACTGACAACTATTTAAAGCAACCCTAAAGATAAAGAGTATGATGGAGGGCTACTTGCTTGATTTAATGTTCTTAAGTTACATAAATTTTAGAGTTTGGCTTAAATAATAAATATTAGGCATTTATTTTTGTATTTATAGTTTATTTGATGTAGACAGCACAATTACATGGGACAAACCAGATGCATTGTTGGAGCGTTTTAGCACATGTGCTAATTCACTGCACTTGTCCTCAGGAGGCTTTTGAAATAATAAAATACTAAAGTAATAGAAGAAAGAAAAAAACTTAGTGCACAGTAACATTACAACGACAAAAGAGAAGCAGCTTTTCCAGATTAAATATATATCTAAGCTATAAAGCAAAGGTAATATGGTCAAACATTTGTTCACGACTCTTTATATATTCTAACAATAATCATTACTACAGATTATGAAATGATATGAGAACATTATCCTGTTATGTACAACAGTCACAGTTTTGTGAATTTGTTTGTATGAGTGAAAATGTACGGGGCTACTCATATCAATAGAGGTGTGGGGTCTAAACTTTGACCCCATGTGGTTTTAAAATGTAATGCATATGTCACTTTATCATTTTTAATTTATTTGGTGTGATTTAGTATCAAAACATGACACTGAAAAAAAGCTTGTTTGTTTCAAGTTCTGTGGTGTTTATAAAAGGTCCCAGAGGGCTGCACCTTGTTGTTTTCCCCTGATTTAAAGTTTAAAACAAGGACAAAAAAATCTTTTTAAGAAAATAAGCAACTCATGACAAGCCCTGAGACACTGTTTCTACACTGCAAACAAACAGGACACACAGATCCCAGGTCTGATTAAAAACCACGTCACCTTAAAATGCACCCTGTGATAAACACTGAGGTCACAAGATCTGATGATCCTCCGCCTCGCACCCGGGAAACTGCACACACCTCTGCTGCCAACAGAACAAACACTTCACTGTCACTGAGCCTAATGGGATGTATTTGAAGTCAAGGCGAACATTTGTTTTAAACTTTGTCGTTCTAAAAATAGATTTAAATAAAGTTTGTTCAAATGTTCAATACGTAAGGGAGCTCTCAATCAAGAAAAAACAAAAGACGACACTCAGAGAGGCAGCGATTATCAACCGGAGTTCATCATCATCAGGAAAGCAGCAAGAAACAAAACTGCAGCTCAACAAAACCTTCATCATGTTTGACCAACCATCCAGTTTCCACACTAGGGCAGAATGATATGGACAAAATGTCATATCTGTAAATTCATGCCAGATATCTGAATGTCGATACGATTTGACTACAGGTTCGGTGTAAACCAAGCATTTTATTTATAAGAAATCTATATTATTTATATCATGGCTTTTTCATTGTTCATATCTTGAATGTTCACATCTCAATACAGATATGATAACGATAGATCTTACAGCCCTATTCCACAGCAACAAAACCTGTCATGATGGCTGAGACACTGATACAAATAAAATCACAGCTATCACAGGGCTTCTGCAGAAATCAGTCAAATTTAATTCTTCTTTATTATTATTATATCGTCACATGGGAGATTTACAAGAGAATACTAACACAGGAGGAAAGAGGATAAAATACGTAAAATACGGTAGTTTCACGGCCAAAACAGGAGACTTGACAGCTATGTGTAGAATGGCAGAGGAACTACCTATACCCCGATCAACATTGGGCTGTGAGCACTAACTAACTTTACATGTTTGTTTTTTAAACTTTACTATGATAATGTTTTGGTGTCTTCTTACTGCTGACTGAGGTTTGGAGTTGAATCAGTCTTCTGATGTGAATGAGGGGCACTTGTGCATTTGAGTGGGGGTTTCATTTTGGAGAAGGGGTGGGAGGGGCTAGGCGGAGCCCTGAGGTAATGCTATATTCACATTCATGCTAGTTTTTCCAAAATTACAGACCCTAGCTTTAAGTATTTGTTAATATAAAAACTGTCCCTACAGATATCTAATCTTAAACATAGAAGAACTTATGGGGCTGAGAGAGACTTATTACAGTGGAGCGTGACCCGTTAAGGCATGTGCTTTAGTACTGTAGTTATCTGCCTCCTTTATCACTTTCACACTAAAATTAGTGGGTCAATGCAGGTTTTATCAATGCGGGTTAACACACAAACAATTGGCAAGTGACTCCTTTCTCACTGCCTGCAGACCCGGTCTAATCGGCAGCAGACGAGCTGCATGGCTGTTTTTTTTCCTCTGGGGCATCAAGCAGAACTGCGACGGGATTTGATTGGTTCAAAATGTGTGCCACAAAGATGTGATTGGTTGGTGTTTTCCCCGGTTTATTCCTGCTGTATATAGCGGATAATTTTTGCTTTTTTTTTTTTGTATTTTTGCTCATTTTTTGCCTTTATTGATAGGAGAGAGACAGTGGATAGGCTTGTGAAAGGGGGACAGAGAGTAGGGGAAGACACTCTGCAAACTGGTCATAGGCCGGATTCGAACCCGGACCGGCAGAAGTATGTATATGGGACATGCATGGTTGCTAACCACACCACCAAATCAACACCCCATTTTGGCTCTATTTTGAGAACACATTATGAACTGGTTGCCATCGGGTCATAAAGATCATTTTAACCAGTATTACAAAAAGTGTATTTAAATCAGATTACCAACCCCAGCTATGATCCACCAACTTCAATTTCAACTTCCCCTCCCCCCCAACTCTTCACCCTCTCCCCCGTCTCATCCCATCCCCCAGACGAATCAATCCCCCTCCTCTCCACGCTCAGACCCACCCTCTCTTTTGTCTCGCACCCGTATCTTCATTTTCAGCGACCTTACATCAATTTAAGCCTGATGCAGCGCCCCGACTCCCCTCCCCCTCCCGCCATGGACTCTTTTGAGGAGCCCGGTCCATCGATCCTCTCGCTCCTCCTGATTACCATGCAGTTTCATTCAGGAGAACCCCCCCCCCCCCCATGTATGTGTGTGGTTTGGTGAGGTGTGATGGGGTCTCTCCTGCTGCGTTGGAGGGGATTGGAAAGACTTCCTGCTCTACACGTGAGGAGGCATCGGTGTGTAAGATGGATGAGGTGTGGTGGACAGCGTGGTGTGTGTGCGTGTGTGTGTAGGGGGGGATTGTGAGCTCTAATTATGTGATTTGCACATTCAGCAAACGCAGCACCTTCGACTTGCAGAGTGAACGAAGCCGAGGGCCCTCACATCTCCCAATGCTCCGAAAATCTCTTTCTAATCTGATCAGGGAAGTTTAACTGTTTGAAACCAAATATTTCTAAGATGGATTTTTACATTTTCACAGCCTCTGTTTTCTAGAAATAATTAAATAACTCTTCTTCACTGGAGTCAATAATTGGAAAAACTGCCACTGCAACATTTTTTCCTTATGCTTTGAAAAGAGCTGCACCATGTTGAATCTTAACACATATTTGACATTTCCAAAATCATTATCAATATTTTATCAGAGCACAAAGCCCCCACTTAAACTGACATGTGAGAAAATTATGTGAAGCAAGAAACATGTCAATTTGTTCTTTAATAAAATAAGACTTTTGATTTATTTTACGTGAACCTTTGTGTTACTTCAGTACATTCTGCCAACATTACAAATAATATTTTAGATACATGTGTGGCTAATTTGTTCCTGCAAAAGTTTGGCTGTAAATATCCAAAAAGGAACACTCATCAGCCATTTTCTGCTGATATATTAATCCAATAAAGTCATGCATTCCAGACAGACAGTTATTCCACATAAACAATTATAAACTGTTTATATTCCAAATATAGAGTTAACATAGACTAAATACACTGACACTGCTTTAATTATCATTTATTCCAGTTTTGAACAATTTCACAGGCACAGGCTTTCATCATTTTAACTCTTGATCCTCTTTTGATTTTATTCCTTTTCCAAAATTTGATTTCCTATTTGCTTTAATCTGTTGGTAGTTTTAGTCTTTTTAATTTTCTTTCTCTTTGTTATCTTTGGTGATATTAATCTTTTATTTATTTTGCTCTCTCTTCTATTACTCATGGCTCTTAGATGATTTACCTCTTACACTTTTGCTCATTGTATTCCTCACATTTCTGTTATTTTCGTCTTTTATACTCTTGTTTATCTTTTATTTTTGTCTGTATAGTACACTGTAGCCCTGTTTTGAAAAATGTTATACGAAAAAAAAATATGATTACTTCTATTATATTTTCAATATAAACATAGACAATTAACATTCATACATGCATCATAACTTTGATGTTTTGCACTTAAATCTATTCTTATATTGAACTGTCACATTATGAGAATAAATGGTGGTAAATAATACTGTTTAATATCATGATACTAAAATAAATATACAAATTAAAGGGGTCTTATATTTACAGTCAAGTTTTATATGCCCCTCATTGTGTTTCATATGTTTCCTCTTCAAGAAATGTTAATCAAGGAAGCATTGCTAAGTATAAAAAATAAATATATTCTCAATTTTTATCAGTATATAGACTTTTGGAATGTTTGTACTGCAAATGCATCACATGTGAGTCAGTTTTTAGGGATTTATTCAGCAATATATTTTAACCAGCTGTTTATACTCTCTCTTCAAAAGCCTGGACTGCATTTAAAAGTGGCTGATTAACACAGACTAAAATGAAGCTTTTAAATTTGGAAAAAAAAACTATTTATGAACAAAAAAAATCCCGATACCTGTGTGCATCGATTTCTTCTCCCACCCCTGTTAAATATTAAAGTAAAACAGGAGGAAATGATTAACCACATAAAGCAAAAACAACTTTAACACCTGGACTGATACTGAAAAAAACATCAAGGATGAAGTTCAAGTTAATTTTTGTTTAGAGAAAAGGCTGTAAGAATTATTTTAGAGTTTTGCATAAGCATTCCATGACGCTGATAAAACAAAAATCTGACAGGCCTATCTAGATGTTGAAAACTGTGCCAGGGCCAGCTTATGTCATCAGCTGAACAAACATCAGCAGGTGGCTTTAACTTTTAAATGTCTTGTGTGGTTGATCTAAATTCCATCTTGACGTCATTTCAACAACAATACGTCAAACACGATAGCGTGACAATGAACCTGTCAACGGCAGCAGCTTTATCGCCTCGACATCACATAGTTCATGACAGAACGTGTAGCATGCTACTGTTCACGGGCCGAGGACGACACACCCATGACACAGCTTTAAACCTCTGAGGGAGAGGATTACATAAGTAGAAATGGATTTACTTCGCTCTAAAGAAAGTTACTTTTCATGATATAACTCCTTCTGTCACTTTACAGAGCAGTGAGCTTTTTTCCCAAGCAATTCTCAATCCTCTGGTTTTGTCAAAAATGAAGTAGAAAACCAGCCAACAGGTTCGTCACAAAGATATCTGGATTAAGAATGTCATTGACATCATTTTAATGTTTTTATTTGTTTTATCCCCTTATTCTCCTGCTCTTGCTTACTTGATATCCCATAAGAAAATCCACAGTTGGGCTTAACATCAACCACAACCTACTGAAATCTTCGCTGTTGTATGTCTATATTTTGTCAGTCTGAACGTATTTGTCTTTTTTTCTATTTCACAAATAACATTAAAAATAAAGTGTTAAGAACATCAGACATGAAAGCTAGTTTCCTGCGATCCTCCATAAGAGAATTTGTGAACTGTTGGTTAATTTGTAGGTTTTGTGTTGTTGATTCTTGTCGTGTTTTCATGTCTGATATTCCATCCATCCTCTCCTCTCCGTCTGTGGGCGTTCGGCTGAATAGTGAGAAATGTGAACAAACAGCTGAACGGAAACTCTCATGAATCCTTTAACACATTTCTTCTTCTGTGAATGCATAAGCAGCTGCCTGAGGGTGATTCTGTTCATCTTTTATAAATCTAACACAAATTACGGATCAAACTGTGAGTGACCCTGCGTGCATTAAAACAGATTTAGCTTAGTAAGTAGAGCTGACTGAGTTTTTAAGAGTTCAGAAAAAGTTGACAACCATCGTAATCAGACATCACCCGTGTTTTTGTCTCCGGCTCTGGATATCTTATGGCCCTTTTCCGCTAGCACGCCTTGGCCCTACTCTACTCGGTCCTACTTGATTTGCAGCGTGTTTCCACTAGCCTGGTACCTCCTAAAACAAGCTAGTTTTGGTACCTACTCCGCTCTGGTTCTAAGCGAGCTGAGTCGATACTAAGAGATTACGTCACCAACTGCCAGCTACTGATTGGTCAGACAATGACGTCATCGATGAGTCATGAGCACGACGACCTAGCATGCTAGAGGTAGCTACCATTAGCTTACTCTCATACGTCTTTTCTTTGCAGCTGGATTGCTCTCGTCCTCGGCTTCATTCTGTTGTATAGCTTCCAAAACTCTCCTGTGCTTCTCAAGGGGTATTTCTTCTTGCCACCTGCAGCCTTCTTCTGCTTTCCTTTTTTACTCGGTTTGTGACAAAAAGCCACAGATTGTTGTGTCGTGCTCAAAATGACGTCACCGCAGTGTCGCTCAGCTGTTTACAGTGACACTGCACCCCGATGGGCAGGAGACTGGGGCTAATGGAAAAGCAGCACAAGGCGAGTAGAGAAGAGCTAATGGAAAAGGGCCATTAGACTTTTATTTTTGCTGTCATGGTATCAAACATGGATTAGAAAAGTTTAATTAAAGCAGTTAGAAGAGCTTTGAGAGCACAAAGGCCATTATCTATCCATCTATTATATACACTGCTGTATACACTGTCGCCAGCCAATCACAGGGCCACACAGAGAGACAGAGAACCATTCACTCTCACACGCAAACCTAAGAGCAATATGGAGTCAACCTTAAGAGCATGTTTTTGGTCTGCAGGAGGAAGCTGGAATAGGAGCCGTAAAAACAGTAACAACTATTATTTGTCATAAAAGTAAAAACTTTTCTTGTACAGCATTTTAAAAAAACAGGTTTACAAAGAGCTTTGGCTAACAGACAGGAGCACAAAAGGAACTAATCATGAAAAAGCACAATTTAAATCAAAGAACTGTCACAAATGAACAAAGCCAAATGGCAGCATAAGGCAGCATAAATCTAAACACAATAAGAACTGAGAGGGCAGAACTTTTATTGTTTGTCAGACCAACAGTGCCGATGAGAGCGAAACATTTCAAGGAAAACAAGGAGAAAAAGTTGCCGAAAACAATCCAGGCCCAGGCTCACATCACTGTTACATCTATAAGCAATAGTGCCATGATAAAGTTACCATTATAATATGATTCATTATTCTGAAAACACACAGCTAGCACTCAGAATCATGTTTATATCATTATTAGTTAGACAGTTATTGAGCAAAAACGATTGTTCACTGAAGTTTATTATCTGGATCCCCACCAAAATCTAATCATTTTTAAGTTGGGCCATTACCAACATCTCCCAACATTTCAGCAAAATCTGTCCAGTAGTGTTGATGGAATCTTGCAAACAAACAGACAGACAGACAAACCTCCCAACCCATAGAGCCAGAAACAACAAAAAAAAAACAGCGCAGCATACGTCAGTCTCCAAAGCACCGCAAGGATGGTGCAAACCCCCATATGAAGGCGTAGTCCCTAAATTCTCAGCCTGTTGTAGGGTTGAATATAGCAGTTTAATCGAATTAATTTGAATTATGTATTGATGAAGATTTAAATATTAAAAGTCAAGTTTTTTCCTTGACTTTCTCCAACATGGTCGGCCATGTCAGGTTTTGCATAAGCACTTTAATAGACGTTAACGTGTTTTTTAGTTAAGATTAAATATTGATCAGAGAGTTTCATGGTAATAAACAGTTAAAACAATCAGGCTGAAAGATATATTGTTACTGTATCTATACCAAGATATGAACATTTAAGATATTAATATTGAAAATGCAATGATACAAACAGCACAGATTTCCCCCAGGCTCGCCCTGCGTGTACAGCTCTGGAGTCACAACAAATTTAATTTTTACAATTGTCTTTGAATGCACCGCTTGGTTTTCAACGACCTGTAGTCACATCATATCGTATCGATATCGAGATATCTGGCATGAATATCGAGACATGAAATTTTGTCCATATCGTTCAGCCCTATAAATCACCTCAGCTTTAAGTGTTTATGTTAAACATACCTGTCTACATCTGAAGTAGATAATCAATATTTTAACTAAGGCATTCACTTTGGAGGAGAATTCTTAGCTTGGGAACAAACTTTGAAAACAACAGGTTGTAAATATTCGTATATATTTGTATATATGTATTTTATATATGTATCTATGCATATATGTGTATCCATAACATGAAGAGTTTTATGCTGTTGTAAAGTGTCTTGCGTTAACACTTGTTATGAATTGGCGCTATGCAAATAAAGATTGATTGACTGATGGAACATGAAGGCAAATTTGATTCATGAAATTAGTCTGTCTATTAGAGGTTGTTTTCTTTGAAGGGGCAAAAACTGTTAAAATTGTAAGTCAACTTTTGAGGGAAAAAAATGGGGATTTTATTTTTAGCCCCACAAATAGATAACGGATGGATGTCACATGTGATTGTTGGACTTTTGGGAGACTTCTACTTCTGATTCTTTCTTTAGAGACCAGGGATATTTAAAGTTCCTGTGATGTGTTAAAGAACATCGGGATGAGGAGGGGTCCACTTCTTCAGTGACTTTAGGAAACAAAAAAAGACAAACGATTATTTTCTTCTCTGTTCCTCTCATATGAAAGCTATATCAAAGCTGAGAGCAGACTGACCACAGCAATGTCAAACGTCCCTGAGACAAACACAAACAAATGTCTCACAACAGACCCCACCCTGCAGAAGGCGTCCTGTTGCTGCAGCCGTACGTCACCATGAGTGTGCGGCTGCAGAGCACTGAGTGAAGACCGGATGTGTGGCGCTGATCTCCAGCAGGGGCGTGGCCTAACCTTGAGTCATCCTCAGACCCCGAAACGCAAACACTGACCCACAGTGTCAGTCCACTTTCCTCTTCCTCTCTGCCGCTGGCCTTGTGGCCTCGAGGTGTGTGTGTGTCCTGACATAAACACACACACACCTCCTATGTCACACAACGCAGCAGACACAATGACGCCACAAACGCAGAGACAACACTGTCAGAACCAAACAGGAGCGAGCTTCATTGTTGCTCTGTTGACTTAATAACTTGTCACAGCATTTATCTAGAAGTTTAAGATGTTTGCACAGTCTGTGTTGATGTTTCAGTCCACGTCAAAAAAAACAAAACAATGATATCTTCATGCTCCGGAGCACGAGGATGTGGTCAGTGATATCAGGCTCCGGGCTCAGGAGATTAAATTTATCATTTTGTTCCAGAGCAGCAGGTAAAGCTTGATTAAAATGTATTTTTAGAGTAAGTTATGTAATATGAGGAAGAAAGAGATGGAGTATTAAAAACAAATGAAATGTAAGGAGATATGGTTGGATGTGGTTTGAAGGTAGTGTTTGCTTTACGTCTGCTATTCAAAATGAGTATGACCAAACATAGACCATGGTTACATGATGTTTTTTTTTTTAATATATATATTCAGTATTAATTATTCAGAATAAAAAAATTTGGAATTCAAGTTTTCTCTCTTCGTCTTTACATGGAAACAGCAATCCCAAATAGGTTTAAATGGAAAACATGTTTATTTGCCTTTCCTTGCCCTTTAAGGCCTGGCGATTGGCAATGGTTCTGATTGGACAGGGGTGGACGTGACGTATTTACATCCACAAAGATCCACATTTGATGCTTACGTCCATTATTTTCAAATCTTCTAAACTGTCTCAGCTCGAGTCCAACACTTGCTCCTGGCGGACATTCTGTTTCCATCAACATCCCATCATCCCAACAGGACGGGAAACGAGCATGTGCAGAACAACCAGAATTAACTTAAAGCGTAATGAACGTAAACATGATAGAGGGATTATTTAATTCGGATTTACTTTTTTTGGGATTAAGTTTTAATCTGAATAGGACTGAATGATCGTAAAATCATACAAATAAAAATAAAATTTGTTGTGACTTCCAGAGCTGTACATGCAGGGTGAGCGCAGGGGATATCTATATCGTTTATATTGTTTCTTTTTTGATGTTAATATCTTGAATGTTCATATATAGATATAGATACGATGGCGACATATCTTCCAGCCCTAATTCTGACTTATCATTTTCATTCAGAATTAGGTGTTTACATGGTCATTTTAAACCTTTCAAAGAGGATTTAAGTTTTATTTGGAATTAAAGGGGGATTAAAGTTCTCATGTACGTGTAATAAATGCGGTTAAAAGGAGACTGACCTTTGCACCACTGATGGACGACACAATTGACAAGCTAAATACTTGGTACCAACATTAAATAAATTATGTTGGCCCCACAGTAATCTGTAATCTATATCACAAGGTCCACAAGTAGCAATGTAGCAGGATGTAAAAATAAGAATTTAGAGCTGCTGAAGAGTTTATCTGATGACTGTAGGCAGAGGCAGGGTAATACTTCCCACTGACTCCCAGTGTTTGGGCTAAGCTAATTAAGGGTGGGCAAGCTCTGCCTGTCTCTTTGTTTTTACTGCACACACAGTTGAATGATGTCTATCTGCTCGTCATGAACTCAGGAGTGAGACAAGACAAAAACAAACTGTTGGCTCGTCTCTGTCAGACGGAGCGCATCTCTAAAATCCAGTTTGTGGTGGACTAGTAAAATTGTGTGCACCATGTGGTGCTTGCAGCTGCTCTTGGTATATTGACAGTGTCTCCGCATCTTATGATGGCTAAATGGTCGTCCCAGAAACATGCCAATTTACCTTCATAGATAAAAAAACAGTTCTAAAAATGCATCTTAATCATCATTTTTCTTCTGAATGGCAGCCTGTCTCTTTAATGTATGCAGAAGTTCTGTTTTGGAAGGATTTATCTGCATATAATAAGAAAGCAACTGGTTCCCCTAACCTTGCAGGAGGAGTTTATCTGATGACTGTTGGCAGAGGCAGGCTAACACTTTCCACTGACTCCCAGTGTTTGAGCTAAGCTAATTAGCGGAGGGTGAGCTTTGCCCGGCTCTTCCTTGTTACTGCATGCACAGTCTAAAGAATGATGTCTATGTGATTGTCATGGACTCTGGAGTGAGGTAAGACAGGAAAAGAATAATATGTTGTATCTCTTTAAAGCATTTCTTTACATCGTCATGCACACGTCCACTGTTCACTCGGTCCCATGGTGTGGTTTTCAGGCACATGGGTCAAAGCAGCAGAAGGAAAATAGCTCTCTTGATACCCTCTTCACTACCTCTGCTGTTCTTTTCCTTCTTAATCCTCAAACTGATCCGATTGTCAGCATCTCCATCATCCATCAGGAGTGTGAAGAGAAGAAGGAAGTCGTTTCGAAACAGCCTGCGTCACCTCCTGTCACAGTGATGACAGCCGACATTTCACATGTGCACGGCCACACTCAGAAAGAGTTTCCTGTCAGCGACCATACGGAGGAAAGAGTTGCCAGAGAAACATGTCAGTGATAGAAACTAAAGTCATCTGATCAGGAGTTCTGTTAAAAGATGTGTTTAACGCTGGGTTCCCAAAACTAGGGGTGTCCTGATACAACTTTTTCACCTCCGATATGATACCGATATTGCAGCCTTGAGTACTGACCGATACCGATATCAATCCGATACGATATCAGCTGGAATCATACAGACTTTTATTACTTATTTTGTAGTATGTACTGTAAGAAAAGGCTTGATCAGGTGAGATTACTCAAACATCAGCAACAGTAGGTATGCAAAAAACTAACTCATTTGTTATTAACCAATGGGTTCAATAAATTTTAACCATAAATACAAGAATAAAGTACAATTAAAAAAAATGAAAAACTAAATTAGAAGACCCTGAAAAGTAACTTCAATAAATCCAGTAAAAACAGAAACATATACTATTAACCCCATAAAGCCAATTGTATCATATTTGATACATACTTTTTTATAATACCTCTTTCTACTCAACATGATCAACAAATTACATAAAAACATCTGAATACAATCAGATAAATGATAAAAATGTCCTCAAATGGATTATCAGTTGCCGAAAACACCTAATATAAAACACTATTTTAGGCTATTTCGTTGTCTTTCCATCTACCTTCAGCCATAGTTTTAGTTAGTTAGTTCGTTCAGTGGCTGCATGTGCTACATGTTGTAAAATCAGTGAGTAACTACGGTCTATCTATGGTCTATGAACCTAATATCTGTAAAAATTATGCCAGTTGTAAATTTTGCCCTTATTTAGCAGCCCTAAAAAAGTTGTACTGTGCAAGTAAATGTCAATATCAAGCATTTTTTTCCTACATGAGTAAATTAATCCATTAACAAGAAAGTCCTGGTGGTATGAGTGCCGATCTTATCAAACAAAGTAAAATCCCAGAGTAACTAACAAACCTCTGAGCATCCTAAAAGCTCTGTAACATCATCATGTTTGATTATCTTTCCTCACAGGACACGATCACTTACAGAGGATATTTCTGTGATTGTTAGATAACAGTCGGCTGAAACAGAGACAGGAAACGTGGGAGGATGACACCATGAACGAAGATCACACTGAATCTCAGAATAATTAACTTTAAAAGCTGCTAACAGCTCTGATTTCATTTGGATGGACTGAGAAAGGCACAGCAGTGAGTAACGAGCATAAGGCTTCAAAATGACCCAAATGAGGAATAATTACATGAAACCTAATCGTTCTCTTCCTTCTTCTTTTCTGTTTTTTCTTTAGTAAAGATCTTATTAACTGTAAGAGCAACACAGCAGCTAGCAGACAGTTTTTAGTTTCTGTCAGACACGTTTGTGCTTCTTTAATAAGCCATCATCCAGGCAGAGTCAGACCAGTTTGTCCAAACGTTTCACAGCAGAATTTACAGGAACAGGCTGTAATGTGTTGCTCTGACTTGAAGCTCCATTTTAATCACTTTGTCTGGTGTGTAAAGCTTTTCTCCAAGGTTTCTCCATGAGGGACACGAAGACGTGGGTCATAGTTAGATAGTCATCGCACTTTGAGTTTCATATGTTGTAGGAAAAGTGCTTTACAAATAAAGTTTGATTCATTGATTGATTGATAGTTACTTTCGCTAAGGAGGCAGTTTGTTAGTTTGTTTCTTCGTCAGTAAGATGACACAAAAACTACTGGACAATTCGCTGACAATACCAGGAGATGTTGGTAATGGTCAAACTTAAAAATGATTCCATTTTGGTGTTGATCCAGATAACTGCTATTAGAGAACAATCATTCACAAACCTCCACCAAGGTAGCTCACATCACTGTTACATCTATAAACTAGAAAAGCACTCCGAGAGCGCAGACCTCTGCCAGCGCCACAGTCCTCAGCCATATTGTGATTTTGACCATAGACATTAGTCCAACCTTTATTTCATCGAAATATTTAGATTCCTTGACCGAAAAATGCCGTAAAATGTGATTTCTGTGAATAACTACTGAACTAAAATAGATATTATGAAACCAATTGCTAATGGTATGTTTTCGTGGTCAAGGAATCTAAATATAGATATAAAACACTATTTTAGGTAAAATTATTTTATTTATTATTCTGATGGTTCTTTTCTGGAGTTTAATTATAGGATCCACTTATGACATGAAGAGTTTATAAAACATTCAACACTATTTGAACCATGATGCCATTTTTGGTCCTTTAATCATTCAATCAATCTTTATTTGTAGAGCGCCAATTCATAACAAGTGTTCTCTCAAGACACTTTACAATAGAGCATAAAGCTCTTCGTTTTATGCATACACATATATGCATGGATACAAATATACATATATATCCATCCAACACCAACATGAATCCATATAGCCAATCATGAATCCCTCCATCATGGCTCGAGAAAAAACCTTCTGTTAAGCAGCAGGAAATCTTGAATGTGGATCCCAGTCTCATGATGAACAGCAAATCCACACCATGTTGTGTTGGTGTGAGGGTGAAGGAAGGGAGGTAAGAGGAGACAAGTGGACTAAAGTAAGAACTAAAGTTAGTGATAGATCCATGAACCATAGACCTGTCATCTGATTTATTAGAGGTTAGCCTCTTGAGATGCTACATCCTGTTTTCAGGAGGGTCCTCATGTCTGAATGGTTGTGATGATCATTTTATAGAAGTATAATCGATGATATTCTTACTGAAAATAAGAATTTATAGTAGGGACGAACTCATGGGTGCCCAGACTACAAGGTCATCCCTACCATATTTGTCTCTGTTAAGTATAAATGTATTAAAGGCCTCTTGAGACGCGACATCCCATTTTCAAGAAGGACCTGATGTCTCTGTGGCGCTGAATATAGATACTGTAGATGTATCAACCATGGCTAGAGAGATCATGCTAATATCTACATTAGCAGCTATAATGATAATGGGAATGGAATGTTCCTAAAGAAATGGCCAAATATGTGTCTTCAAATTACTTCTGAGTTGCTTTAAAAAATAAAAAAACACCAGAATGTACTTTGGTGATGAGTAATATCTTATAATCATTAATGCCAGCATGAGTCAGAGAACAGATATTGATGTGTGGACATCCTCCTCCTCCTGTCAGACATCATCCGGCTCCAATATGCAAAGTGTAACGAGACTCCTTATTCTGGACACTGCAAACACACACACAAACACACACAGTCGCCCACACAAACACACACTGCAGGATGCTCTCAGTGAGGCTCTGGAGATGTGCCACATTACTCAGCATATCATTGACTGCAGGCCTGTGATGATGGAGCCGGCTGAGTAAAGGGTCAGATTTATTCTGCGAGGATCAACAGCAGAGGATTAAAGAGCCGACTCACTGCTTGGCGAGACCTCGACTTCTCTCTCTGACCGACTGTTTCTTCTAAACGCTGTGTCACTGCACGCTCTTTAAGTTCACACATACACGGACTGACACATGAAAGCTTTCAGGGATGAACACAGCTACACATCATGTTGAAATCAGAACTCTAACACTGTTTTGGCTTTTAATTATCAAAATTATGTCCTTAGCATGAGGTGATAAAGGCTCAGGAAAACAAAAACTGATTTAAAAATCCTGTTTTCTTTCTTAATCTGCCTTTCTAATAGGGATGAGGCGAAACGCTTTTCTCCCGATTCAAAATTTTAGGTGTTGATTCGATTTAAATTGTGATTCTACGATATTTGCAATCTTTAATTGGCTTTTCTAATACCAGCAAAAAAGATGAACAATGATGATGCCTACAGACTACATCAGGAAAAATACACATCACATGCGAGTCAGTTTTTAGGATTTATTCAGGAATATATTTTAAACCAGCTGTTTATACTCTCTCTTCAAAAGCCTGGACTGCATTTAAAAGGGGCTTATTGACACAGACTGAAATGAAGCTTTTAAATTTGGAAAGAAAAAAAAACATTGTTGAACAAAAAAAAAACTATTTAAAAATCATCTAAAAAAAGCTGATACTTACTTCTCCCACCCCTAATCTGTAACACAAAAAACTAGAAAGCACTCAGAGAGCGCAGACCTCCGCCATATTGTCATTCTGACCATAAATGTTACTCCTACTTTTATTTCATGTAAATATTTAGATTCCTTGACCATGAAAACATACCAATAGCAACTGGATTCATAATGAAATCTATTTTAGTTCAGTAACTATTCACAGAAATCACATTTTTCGCCATGGCGGCCAGACGGTGATCCGGATCAACACCAAAATCAAATCAGTTCTTCCTTTTCCCATGCTGAACATTTCCTGAAAATTTCATCCAAATCCACCCATTACTTTTTGAGTTATTTTGTTCACGGACGGACGGACGGACGGACGGACAGACAAACTCTCCCGAAAACATAACCTCCTTGGTGGAGGTAATAACTGCTTTGGAATAGGGCTGGGATATACATCGATTAAATTGATTAATTCAAATTATTTTCTGCAGAAGATTTAAAAATTAAAAATTGAAAATAAATTGTAAGTAGTTGCAAAATTTTAAAAAATATAAATACTGAAACTTTACAGTCTTCATGACAGTGGCCCTGTCAGGTTTTGCACAAACACTTTTATAGGCCTGTTTTTACTTTTTTTAAATTAGATTAAATATTGATCAGAGAGAAACATGTTAACAAATGTAAATGTAAATGTTCTTTATTTACACAGCCCTTTACAACAACCCTTTCGGTGAACCAAAGTGCTTTACAATATGTTGTAAAAAGCAATGAAAATAAAACAATTAAAAATAAATAGAAGCAATAACAGCAATAAAAACAATAAAAGCAATGAAAAGAATAAAAAGCAATAAGAGCAATAAAATACAATAAAATAAAGTAAAACAAAGAAAAAGTAAAAGTGTCACCACACTACTGGGTATTAAAAGCCATCCTAAACAGAAATGTCTTCAGTCTGGATTTGATAGACCAGCCTGCATTAAAACTACATAATCAACATTATATGACACACTTTAATTTTAAGAGGTAAATTCTGATTGATTTAGGAATATATTATGTTTATTCATATTAAAGAAAAGGAAAAGAGGAGAAAATTGATGTTGTTAAATAATGCTGAATAAAATTGAAAATGCTGTATACGCATACATATATATTTGTCTGCATCACTTCTCTAATAAAAAGACAATTAACAAAAGGGAATACATTTTGACAACATTAAGGCAGAACTTGATTCATGTCATTTTTATGTCACTTGGAGTTTTTTGCTTTTAGAGGGAAAGAAAAACAATTAAAATCATATATTGAGTTTTGTTGGGAAAAAATCTAGGATTTTATTTTCAGACCACATCACCCAGCCCTACTTTGGAACTAAAAATAGTCTGTTTAAGCGTTTCATTTTCAGTTCACACCTGCTGTCAAAACATAAAGCTTACAAATGTCGAAGAGGAATTGATGACCAAGACTTTGGCCAACACGGTTTTGCTTATGCTTGTTTTTTCCTTCCAGCTCGTCTGCAACAGGAAACTAAGAGAGGAACTCATGACAAAGCATCGAGCACTGCACAGTAAAACTCTGCTGCTCTGTCATTACCCATCATGTGAAGAAAGATGACCAAAAGTCTTCCACTCTTTCAGGAAAGACTCAAATGGGAGACATAAAGCACGTCAAAATATCAAAAATGTGGTGTTCCTATAAGTTTGATATTGGTAATGTTAACAGTGTTAAGTACTTGGTTTATAGTCTCACTTTTACTTATTTTATTTATTTATTCCTTCAGAAGGAAGTTGATAAAGCTTAAAGATTCAGCATGTTGAAACCTGCTTTCTTAATTCTTTACTTAACTTTTTATGCTCTTATCTATTTTAACGCCTTTGTTTTTTAGTCCTACTGCTTCATGAAGTACAAGAGCAACTGAAACAACCAAACTTCTTCTTGGGAATTAATTAAGTATTTCTGATTCTGATTCTGAAATAAAGCTTATTTGTTCCACAGACACTGGGCAGACCCAGAGGCAGCTGTTTCTTAAGCAGCATGTCCTCTGGCTAACAACAATGTTACAACACAAGCCACAAAAATACCAAAATACTAAAGCACATTGAGCTTAAGAGCAGGCAGCAGTTTAAAAAAAGACTGGACTGATTTGAGATGAGCGAGGACACACTTTCAAAATATATTCTTAAAAGCAGCATTTATTCGGACAGCACTTTTTAATTTAGTTTTAGTAAACAAATTTTGCCTAACAAATATTTTTGCTGAAGTCATAACTTAGTCATCTAAATTGTTTTGATCAAGTCTTCAAACTTCACAACATTTTAGTCGACAAAATCAACTGTAAACTTAATCAACTAAAATATGAAGTGTGAAACATCTAATAACTCTTTACTGAACACTAAAGTTTGAATGTCTAAATGACCAGCAGTCTCCTTTATTTAGACTACCTGGCAGAGCATCTCAGTTACAATACCAGAACTGACAACAAACAGTGAACCTGCTCTACATGAATATATCAATTCATAAAGAGAGCAGCTCTGATTGGATCGCTCCACAACTTATCCCACCACCACCAAGCTAAGGCAGCTGTGATTGGATGTATTCCTAACTTGTCTCTACTTTCTACATGACCAAAGTAGGTCTGATTGGATTAAGTCTCTGTCAAACATTTTAGTCTAGTTTTTATTTGTTGGAGAAATTGTCAGTTAATTTAGTTTTTGTCTATGTGCTTTTGTTTTTATTACTCACTGTCTATGGGGAAAAGGCTGTTGATGAAAATTACGCTGTTAACACAGTAACACAGGTTTTGGTGCTTCATTTCTTCCCATTTCTTACATGTCAGAGCTAAAGATGCAGAACCTTCTCTACTCCATGTGCTGGTCAATATTTTCCTAAAGCTGAGGAAACACCTATGAGGCCCTGACAATAAAATAAAATTATAAACACCCTTTTTTTCTTTTTTAGGATCAAATTCAGGAACTGTTGAGGCACTGGTGCACTTTTTAATTATTCAATTTGCACCATTAGAGGAAAAGACATGCTATTAAAGTTTACATGCAGAAGGGCAGTGGGACTATGTACTTCACAACTATCACCATGAGCTCAGAGATTAACTAACATACCATTAGGCAGCAGAACTGAAGTCCTGAAAACAGCACATTTTGGACCTTGTTGAGCATCTTTTAGATCATCAGGAGGAATCCAGCTTACAGCTTCTCATTTTTTCTTTGGCAGAGCAGAAAACAGACTATGCCTCATGAACAGTGTTGGGAGTAATGCATTACAAAAGTAATGTGATTACTGTAATGCATTCCTTTTTACTGTAAGGTAGTAATGTAAGGCATTACAAAAAAACCCAACAGTAATATTTTACTCAGTACAAAAGTCAGTAATGCAAATTACAATGCATTTTTAACCCTATAAGGCCCAAGATCGTAGATTATAGCCAGAAAATTCAATTTTTTGGAGCTGAAATGTTTGTTTCACTTTCTGCTAAAATCCATAAAAATCAAAATGTCCATAAAATTCAACATAAAGATTTTTCGTATCTCATTTGATACATTAGGTGTTTTTGGCAACTGATAATCCATTTGAGGACATTTTCATCATTTATCTGATTGTATTCAGATGTGTTTTTTGTAATTTGTTGATCATATTGAGTCGATAGAGGTATTTTAGAAGTATGTTTCAAATATGATACAATTGGCTTTATAGGGTTAATTTAACCCTAAATGAAGAGATGTTTTTTTGTTTGTTTAAATACAAATTCACCAAATACTCCGTTAGATCAGCAGAGGAGAAAAGTGCTCCACTAGGCCTAAAGTTAAAGTATCTCCAACACAATTTACCAGAATTTTACCTTTTGTCTGTTTTTGCTAAGCACTGAGCTTTTTGAGCATGATGAGCAACATTTAGAAAGCCAAATCCATATTTGCTGTTATTCTGACCAGAGTATCTTAAAAGTAATGTGATAATAGTGTCATGCCTTACATTTCAAATACAGTAATATTATAATGTAACGAACTAATTTGAAATAACAGTAATAAGTAATAAATAATGCATTACATTTTTTGAAGTAACTTGCCCAACACTGCTCATGAATGGGGGGAAAATATGACAGATTTAAAGTTTAATGATCAGTCCATCGTTTGAACAATTATAGTAAAACAACTTTATTGGACTTTTAGAGAAAATGTGTGCAGGAGTGCCTTTTCTTAATCATCAGTGTAGTCAACAATAAATTATGAGACTGCACAAGCTGTTGGTGACTCTACAGAGACGTGGTCGAAATGAAAAAAATCAGAGTCTGAATTCAGAACAGACTTTGAATCTTTGCACGATTTGAAGAAACGAAACACAAAATCTTAAAGTTTGAGGACAGTAGATGGTGATGGTGTTGTCTTCACTGTTACTTCAGAAGAGGATCAATGCAGAGGAGCTCCAGAAGCTTAACAACAGGGTACAGAACGTACTGAAGACAAAGAGTAAACAGTATTTAAGGTGGTCTCACACTGCAGCAGCTCATGCTTAAGGTGGACGTACGGTAAACTGACACCTTAAAGTCCGACAGCAGAACAGAGCGACTGTTCATGCTGTGAGTGTGTGAGGACCTTTTATTCTGTCCAGTCCTCTTTCTGATTGAGTGTGTGATATGTTTGTCTGCAGGGGTCTCTGTGTGTGCGTGTGTGTGCGCTCAGCTCTGTGAACAGAGTCATTCTTCATTTTGTAGCCTGATCTGGAGAAGCTCCACCTGTTGAGCACCGTTCACTGATTAACCTCAGAGCTAAAGTTACTGTCAGTGAAGAAAAAGTGCTGACAAGCAGCTGTGGCACCGATATGAGCTTTTAAAAAAATGTTTACTTCTTTTCTTATTTGACACATATGGCCTCTTTATGGAAGCAAACATGAACCCTAATCCAAATTAAAATGGATTAACAGAAATGCTTTTTCATTTTTTATATAAAGCTGCAGTTTTTGACTCATAGATAAAATGAATAAATAATCCAAACTGCATTTTCATTTCATTCTTCAAGACTGCTTTCTCATTTACTTAATCCAAAATGAAAAGGACATTTAAGATTTAATTTTCAAAAGATGCCCCAGTAAATAGTTACAAAAATTAAATCTGAAATGTCATTCATGTGACGTCACAGAGCTGGCATATAGACAAAAAGCAGTGTCCTCTTTGTTTGTTTTTTGTGTGCCATTAAATGTGCAACTGAAAATGAAAATGCAGTTTGGATGATTTAGTATCAGTTAGATTTATGAGTCAAGTAATGCAGCCATAACCTTGAAATTAAAAAGCTGACAGCAAATGCATTTTAATTTTCCAGTTTGATATTTAAAATTGAATTTTGGTAACTATTTGTTAAGGCATCTTTTGAGAATTCTCTTAAACAAACTTTTCTTTTTTATTTTAATTAAGTCACACAATGAGAAGTCTTGAAGAAAATAAAAATTCAGTTTGGATTATTTATCATTTATTTTGTTTATGAGTCAGAAAAATGCAGCTTCATTCTGTACATGGAAAAAGCATTTCTCATGGTCCAAATTTTCCTCCAAACATCTGATGAAACAGCTTTGTGTAAATTAGAACTCTTGAACTTGAGGGATGTGTCTGTGTCCACAGATGGCTTTTCTTTTTCTTTTTTGCAGGAAGTGATCACAACTTCATTTTTATTATATATTTGTAGGCTTGTTTAAATAGTGTGCTTAAATGAACCTTTTTAAAGGAAACATTATTTGGGTTTCATAAAAAAGTTAAGAAACAGGTCATGGCATCAGCAGTGGTTGTAGATCTGTGAGCAAAACTCTCACAAAGACTAGTCAGATCACTTTCTCCTTCGCCGCTCTTGCTGACAAGGTTGAGTTAAGAGGCTTATGGCAGATATCACGCCCCCTTTAAATTCTGACGGTTAAGGGCGAGGTAAAATAGACACTGTTGCAAAAGCTGAACTGTTTTCAACAGAGAGTGCTGTAGGCACCACAACATTAAGCTGCTGACATAACAAGCATGTTTTTGCTCAAGGTGGGAACATGAAAATCATTACACTTTGTTGGCTCTGCAGCCATAGAGACAAGCCCTAACACGCCTTTTTATTTATTCATTTTATCAGATTCTATGTTAAAAGGACTCGTTTGTTGCCTCTTGTCCAGATGGATGACTGAGAACCTACACAGACATCTTATATTTTAATATATTATTCATTTTAAGATAAGAGTATTACAGAAGTTGGGGAACAACCAATCAGAGCTGCTCTCTTTATGAATTGATATATTCATGTAGAGCAGGTTCACTGTTTGTTAGTTCTGGTATTGTAACTGAGATGCTCTGCCAGGTAGCCTAAATAAAGGTGACTGCATTTCACACAAAGGAACATTTGTTTCTGTTCATTTAGACATTCAGACTTTACTAACATTCAATAAAGGGTTATTAGATGTTTCATTTTATACAAGAGTAAAACATGGCTTCAGAAATTCAAGGAGACATGAAAAATGCCCTACACTTTACACTTTGTATTTGAGTCGACTAAATTTACAGCAGATGTCATCGACTAAAATGTTGGGAAATTTCCTCAACTAAAACTAGATCAAAATAAAAACAACTTAGATGACTAAATTATGACTAAAACTAAATTAAAAAGTGCTGTAGCACTGAGAAGTCCTGGCGCAGCAGACTTTTTGTCTTGTTTTTAGAAGTGCTCCAGAAAACAGACAGAGACACATGAAACACACAGGGAGTTAACTCAAAAAAGCAGAATATGTGACCACCAACTAAAACTAGACAAAAATGTAGACAATTTGGATGACAAAATTTTAGGTATATATATATATATATATATACATACAACTAAATTATAAAGTGCTGTCATTGTCAAAATTAAGACTGCTGTATTCTTCTGCATATTTCTTTATTTCCAGTCTATTTTTGTGCATTAAGCAGCTATTTTAATGACTAATTTGATGACAATTTTTCCAAACATCTATGACATTGTATGGAAATGAAAAGCTTAATTAATCAGAATCTACGAAAGCACCTGACACACGCAGAGCTGAAGAAGTCAACAGAAACGTGACGCAGAAAAACAACAGAGAAAGTGAGAGGGTCTAAGTCTATATTAGTCATGCTAAACTGAGCAGGGAAAGTAAACTCTTAATTTCTCCAAAACCTCCCACTGCTGTGCTCTTGAGCAAGCCATTTACAGGAAGGCCTGCCAAATCTCTTAAGCTCTTTTCCCAGTACTGACCTGCTTCACGTTCAGACTTTCAGACTCCTGCAGCTGAATCTGCTCTCTGACTACGGCACTACCACAGAGAAGAATCTGACTGCTTATTAAAGTTTACTCATCGTACCTTTGTGGTGAATGTAAATGCTTCATAGACGCAACTCAATCACCTCTTTGGGGATTTAAACCCTCTCCTGCTGTTGCTGTTGTTGCACTGAAAACTCCAAACAGTTGGTTTAAGCTGATGGATTTACGAAACAGCACACACGTCAGCGAGGCATTGTGGCCGATATAGGTCATCTAATATCAACCCGCCTAATTTTATACCAATCATGTTCGGTTCAGTTGGCCCCAGTGGACCGGATGATGAACCCCGCAGGCTGTTTAGGACTGGAGCTGATGTGTGTCGAGGTAAAGACGAACGGCAGCAGAGCCATTGGGGGGAGACGAGGTGGGGCAGCCTGCTCAAGGATCCTTCTCTAGTCCAGAAACACGAAGACCTGATCTGTCATCATGTGCACTAGGGCTGGGACAATACGCTTTTCTCCTGATTCAATTTTTTATGATTTTCTAGGTGCCGATTTGATTTAAATTGCGATTCTACGGTATTGCTGATTTTTGCAATCTTAAGTTAGCTTTGTTAACACCAGCGAAAAAGATGAACAATGATGATGCCCACAGACTATATCAGGAAAAATAAACATCACATGTGAGTCTGTTTTTAGGATTTATTCAGCAATATATTTTAACCAGCTGTTTATACTCTCTCTTCAAAAGCCTGGATTGCATTTAAAAGTGGCTTATTAACACACTGCAGTCAAAAGTGACCTGAATCCGATTTTTTGGCTCAAATGTGACCTCTATCTGATTTGTTTCTGACAGTGTGAACAGCACAAGTCACATTGAATCTAACATTTTCAAATCAGATTCAGGCCACTTTCAAACGTGGTACTGAATCGGATACGTATATGATTTTCTTGAATGTGACCGCGGTCTAAACAGCCGTAATTCTAGTGCGGCAGTTTACCCCAGGACAAATGTTTTTAAGGTCACTTAATGGACAGAACATAATCAGAGGTTAATATAGGCATGATTATTAAAAAGTTTGTGCATTTTTTCCCTAAAATTTTCGTTGTTTTTCCATCTACAAACATGAAACAATGCAAAAGGGAGGAGTGACGAGAGAAAGTGATGAGGGTGCTGGGGTGATCAACTGATGTCTCCATTACACACACAATAAACAATAAATGAGAATGAATCATACATTTATATTATGATATCTGATAAACTTAGTTTATTAACACTGCACCAACTTTTTGAATGGATTAATCAGGCTAAAATAACAGTTTACAGGACGCAGAGACACTGATGATCCACTGCTGTCCATCTCATCTGTGCGCATTTATGCGCTCCTGTATGTTTGTACAAGACAGCGTCAGTCAGTGAACAGTCTGCTCCTGTCTGATCTGCTCTTAGACAAACTAGAAACATCAGAACAGATGACAAAACTAAGTTTTCGCCACTTTGTTCACCTGTTCAGTGCGTCACAGTTCTGAGATATTTTTCTCTCTGTCATCAGCAGGAAAGAGCGTCCGCCTTAAGGTTCAGAAGAAATAAAATATAGCCATCATTACTTTAATAAGAGCTCACTCAAGGTGAGCTGCTGTAACATCAGGCTCTGCATTATGGGAACAAACTTTTCCAGCACTGTGAAGCGCAGTTTTGGTCTCCCTGTCCTGAGCGTGTTGTGGTTAATGTCAAACTGAGAATGGTGTCACTTCTGAAGCATGAGCTGTTCACATCACAGTCTGCAGCCAGGCCACATTTACAGGTGTAATCTGAACTGCCGAACAAAAAAATCGAATTTGAGTAAAAAGGGCAGCAGTGTGAACGTAGCCTAAAATGAAGCATTTAAATTAGGAAAAAAAGGCGAGTTTTGAACAAAAAAAAAAAAATTAAAAATCGTCAAACAAAAAATCCTGATACTTAAGTGAATCTATTTTTCTGCCACCCCTAATGTGCACACAAGTTTAAGACTTTAACGTCTTTTCCCACACAGCTGGATAAAACCTACTGCTGGTCAGAATGGACCAAAAACTATAAAAACCTCTCATCATAAACAATATCCCCAAAGCTGAGTCCTGATAAAAGCCTGTCACTTGTCCTGAGCAGAAAAGCTAAGCTGTTGCCTGCAGAAACAGAAGCACAGACGTGGAGTTCAGGCACAGCTGCTTATTACACATTAGAAGACCTTCATTGACTGTTAGAGCTCTGCACTTAGAGCTGCAGCACCCCATGGTTAACCTTAACCTTAAACGAACTCTATTATAACTGTGAACACAAGCACTACACACCTTACAACTGTCTGCTTAACATCATCGTTTCACTCTCCTCGTTCTCCTGAGCCCGACTAAACTGTTAAAAATACGACCAGCAGGAATACAAAGACGAGTCTTAAAGTTGACCAACAAAAAAGATCCAGAGCGCTGGGCTGTAAGGTGATAAACGGTGATAAATGATGCAGGTTTGGCTAGTTTTGTAAAGATATGAACAGACCTCATGCTGATTTATGTCGTTATTTTGTAAAACAGCATCAAAACGCACAAAATTAAATCAAGAAAGAACTGCTCAAGGAGGACTACAATATGTCTTGGGTTTAGGATTGGGCATCGAGCATTGAGTATCGATTGGAACCAGGAGTAACTTTCCAATTCTCCCGGAATCGTCCAAATGTTTTAATTTCAATTCCTAGTCCGCCGACCGGAAGAAGAAACCGCCGAACACCAGCGAAGAAGAATCCGCCAGAAGTATTTAGGTTAGCGCAACCATGGACAAAACACCCATCATGAGTTTTTCAAAAATAAAGCTCTCTTGTGAAAAGTGAACTCCTGTGAAAAGAAAATTTACATTTTTTTTTCAGTTCAGATATATATATAAAAACAGCCCTGGGGTGCTGGTTTGGCATAGTGGTTAGCACCCCATGTACTTGCTTCTGCTGGTCCAGGTTCGAATCCTGCCTGTGACCAGTTTGCAGAGTGTCTTCCCCTACTCTCTCTCCCCCTTTCACAAGCCTATCCACTGACTCTCTCCTATCAATAAAGGCACAAAATGCCCAAAAATATACATTAAAAAAAAAAAAAAAAAAAAACAGCCCTATGAGAAATTCATAGTATAGTTCATAGAAAGTGGTAAGTTCATAGCATTAAAATTCATGGAGAAGTACAGACTATTTTATCCAGAAAGACCTCTGGTTAGCTAGCTCATTTAAAACATCAAAAATTTTTCGACCCTGCCTCTTAAAAGAATCGGAATCGAGAATCGTTAGGAACCGGAATCGTTCAAATTCAAACGATGCCCAACCCTACTTGGGTTAAGTTTTAAAAGGTACTTCCTGTTTTTGTTTTTACTTTTTCAACCTGATTTTAAGGCAATGTTAATTTTGTTGACTGATTATTTTCGTCATAGTTTTCAACAACAATCTATTTTCCCCTGACAAAAACTGGACACAAACTAAAAAAACACATGAATATACTTATATAAAAATAAAAGACATTTTTAACGAGGGTTTCGTCAACTAAAATGCTGCTAAATTTCATCGGTTAAAACTGGACTAAAATTCAAACAATTTAGATAATTAAACTATGACTGAGCCTGAAAGATATTTAAGGCAAAAGACTTTTAAACTAAATTGAAAAGTGCTGTCAAAATTAAAACTGGTGGGCAGGTTGAGCCTGAGGGCCAGACCTTCAAAGTGGCCCTGACAAAATCTACCATAACAGCAATAAATATCACAACATTCCCAGGAAGTGAAGCTTTAACTGGCTGCAGTTGTGTCTGCAAAACTCCTATTTTGCATTTAAACAAAACAGAAAAAAATTAAAGCAAAATATGCTTCAACAAACAGTAAGTGCTCTGTACCTGCATAAAAAAGCTTAAACTGCCTTGAAATCTGTATTTAGCTCATCTAGCAAAAACATCACTATATCACTTTAATATTCATAAATGTCCATTAGCTAACTTTTCATAATTGTCATATGTATTTTTGTACCCTTCAAGTTGCAAAAGTTTGGCCCTCTGGCCATGAGGATAATTTAATGGGGCCCTTTTGGTAACCAAAGTTGCTCATCCCTATTTTAATCAGCTGCTGTTGAATTAACCCTTTAGGGAAATAATTTTGCCTTTTTGTGAGAGTCTAAGCAGAGAGTAAACTGTAGATCTTGTTACACCTCAATTCAAACTAGTAAAGAAAAAACAAATTACATTTTTTAAACCAACACAAATAAAAAGGTACTAGACTACAAATTCAAGATTTATTTTGTTAACCACCAAAAACTTGTTTGCAAACTGTCCACACTCAGTCTAAACTACATTAGGCCTTCAACATAAAACATAAGTTTTAGTGCAAGATCAACGAGAACACTGCCAATGATTTTGTCCATATTGATCCTGTATGCAGGAGTTCACCTGCATTAATTGATTGATTGATTCCTTTTATACGTACCTGTCTTATTAAACTAGGTTTTCTCGTTCTTTTTCCTCAGGAGGAAGCTTTTATGTAAGGTGGTGGAAACCTTTAAAAACAGTCCGGTCGTAGCAGAACAACAGGGCTTTCTCCAGTTAATCTAAAGGAGTTTGAAACCGTTTCCTAAATAAAGAGGATCTAAAATTTTCACAATCAACACAGCAGCATGTGATCCAGTTACTTTAGCTTAAACATGAACATTACAAACACTGCTTGGGTTTTAAGCAGGTTTCATACATTAAAAATGACAATTAATTGATTAAAATAGAATCCAAAGCTTATTGAGTCATGGTCTGCTGCTTCTTAACAAATGCCTGAACTGAAAATCTGTTTTTGTCAGAGGTTAGACTGTTTGCTGACAGGTGGAGATGGTGAAGGACATGGATGTCATCTCGATAAGAAAACTGGTTTTGTGAAGCAGAGGTCTTTAACGGGTCAGACATAGAGGAGGAGGAAAAACAGCGCAGTGGGGATAAAATCAAAAGGAAATGTGAATTATGGAAGCTGCTGTGAGATCTTGGATGCTTATTTTATGCGTGTCGTGCTAAAACTATTTCCAACAATAGAGGCGATATCAGAGCCACTGCAGGAAAAATTATATTATATTTAATATTTTTTAAATGGCATTATGAGGTTTTACATGGTTTCAAGCTCTGCCGGATATTAAAAAACAGTTTAAAAAGGCCTTATGGACTTTCTATTGCATGCTAAAAGCAGAGCTGTGTCAACCGTATTATTTGTTTATCTTTTTAATTTTATTTTTATTATAGATGTTCATTTGAAAACAATCATTAGAGCACTTAACTTTATGAAACCTGTTCACATCATTTTCTCTCAGCACTATCAGAAGATTGAGCTCTGAAAAGTTTGTTACAATTTAATAATGTTTTCAATTTAACCGGGCACCTTACAAATCACCTAATGCACCAATGCACTGGTTTAATCAGGTTATTGTCAACACTGACACTAGAAATGAACGATTTGAGGAGAAGATCTAATTGTAATTTTTCTGGCAGACACTGCAACTTCAATTTGCTTCATGATTTCCTTCAAATCAAGCTTCAGTGTAGTATTCACTAAGTTTAGTAAATACAACAGTAAGGAAATCAGTGATCAAAAGCACATAACACATTATTAAACGCATAATTCATCATCTAATATTGATGATAAATAATCTGTTTTCAGAATGTTTGACCTGCTTACCAGCACTTTAGTAAATGTAACTTGCCTGTAAACAGATCAGCGGTCAGTCAGTAGCGATCACATGACTGCGTTGTCTAAAACTGCAGTTTGGATCAGAAAAGACTATCACCATACATCATGGCACGAGCCACTCGCTCAATAGATGTTTCAGTTGCTTCATTCCATTTTTATTCTTACTTTAACAAACTTATCTGTTAATTTAAAGTCAACTGTTTTAATTGGGCAGAAGTGATCTACTGGAAATTGTCTGGTCTTTTCTAACGATCAAATAAGAGACAAAAAAATAAAAAAATTAAACCTTTAAATACATAGCTGTGATTAACATTGGTATTAGCGTTAGATCTGATTTTAACAATCGGTGCATCTCTCGTTTTACCACCTAAAGTCATGATTAAATTTACTTTAGTACTGATCTGTGTTGACATGTTTTAGCAGCTATTAGCCCGATCAAATCAAACTGAGGGCATCTCTTCTCACATTTTTCTAAATGTCCTCCAACACTTAAACCCTACAGTACATCTTTGTCCCGATAAAGTGCAGCATGCTCATCCATTAGGGATGGAAACTGATTTGATTTTATTAATGCAAATGCCATTAACGACTTTGCTTATCTATCAAACTCTTTAACAATTCCTTTTTTTTTCAAACCTATTTTTATTGAACTTTTTTAGTGCAAAGTGAAAGTAAAGAAATTACATCTTGCAGTAGTACTTTTACCGTACACTGAAATAAGGTTGGATACAGCAGGTATACAGTTATAATCAAAACAAGACAAATCAATGCATAACGTCAGACGGACAAAAATTAACTAATTGATTAATTAAATAAAAAAATAAAATAATAATGATAATAATAATAACCTGGGAGTCTTGGATGTCAATATCAGATATTAGATCACCAGTTAGGAAAAGAGAGAGAGCAAAAAGAGAGTATTGTAACAACACATCTCTTAAGGATGTGAATCACAGTCACTTTCTCCAAGCCATGTCAATCAGTCCCATTCTCATCCTTTGAGATCTTGTGGATCCAAGATAGTCGAGGAAAGGGTCCCAACAATTCCTTTTTTGATTCCTGCTGATTTTCCAGAGGGAATAAGTTGGCCTACAAAGTTTTCAGTGGCATCATCTTCAAACATATGACTGATAATTTAAATTTAATCGAATACTTTACTTCAAACATGCAAAACAAACATGGATGGCCACCTAAAAACATGAATATACTATACACTTATAATATATAAACTGTTAACATCTTGCTTTTGCAGCAGGATAATCAATTCTCTGCATGTTTTGTGTTTTTACTTGCTAAATGTTTTGCCGTAAGCGTCATGTTGTGGAAAATAAAGCCACAACTTTTGACCAGTTCTGTCCCGTGTTTGACTTCTTCATGGTATTTCTGCCTCTTGTGAAAGTGTGATGCTCTTAGTTTGCAAAGCATGCACAACAAAGAGAAAGTAAGTGATTTAAATGAGGGAGTTGATTTGATTTCCATCCCTACTGTCTTCAGGACAAACACTAGATTATTCTGCCGAATCCTTTAGTGGAAAATACTGAATACAATAATAAAACTATGTAATAACCACAGAACTGAACAAAGTTTCAAATAAAAGCACTAATCCTCGAATGAAGCTTTGACTTTATCATCATCTTTGGAGTTGTGCTGTACAAAAATGTCCACAGTTTGACAATAAAATGGATGAAACATCATCAGCACCAACACTGTAACACTCTGGCTTCTGATTTTCCAACATACCATTAAACAGAATAACTTTGTGCTGGTTTGAATCTGAAAACTGCCTGAACAGAAGTTACTGTGTGAGTTGTGTAAGTTGTTGGTCGTCGGTGTGAGAGGTTTGTGGGTATAATGGACGCCTGTGGTTGCCATGGTGAGGTTGCTAACACGAGTGGCTTGAGACTGAGCATGCAGGGTAATCACTCTGCTGTCCAGCTTCACAGCCTCAAAGTTCATCCCCTCTGCTGCTTTCACAAAACATTCCTCCACCACCAGCTCCATTCACAAGGGCACTCAGTAAAAAGGACCTCAAAATGCAAATTTAAAGCATGTGAAGAGACCAAACTCCAAACTGCTGATGCCACAGAAGTCGGACTTTTCCATGATTATTACTACGCAGGTGTTTAATGACTGAAAACTAAAATGGCCAAAAAATCATCCTGCTATGGCTTCATGAATTCAGCCACATGTTCACTTCTGAGCTGGAAATTCAACCACATCACAGACAGCGATGTGATGGACCCTAACACCTGCCAAACCAAAAACATCACTACCTAAACAAACCAGCATTTATAATACCAGAGACATTATCCCATTGGCTGGGACAGCAGCCGGCCATGCCCATTATTATAAGGACTGGGTAATATGTCAATTAAACTGATTAATTTGAATTATTTTCTGCATAACATTTAAAAATTAAAAATATAGATATTTTTGCAATGTTTGAAAATACAAATACTGTACATTTACATAATTTAAGGGCCACGTCAAGTTTTGAATAAGCACATGTTTAAGCTTATATATATATATTTTTTTTTAAATAAGTAGTGTTGTGCTCAAGACCACACTACCCAAGACCAAGACTTGCCCGAGACCAGAATGACCAAGACAAGACCGTGACGAGACCAAGACTGAGACGAGCCGAGACCGGGACAAGACCAAGACCTTTAAAATGAGGTCTTAAGACCGGTCTCGAGACCAAGACCAGTCTGGAGTAACACAACACTATAAATGAGATTAAATATTGATCAGGGTGCATTTTAATAAACCGTGAAAAAGGCTCATCTTCCATTGTTTACATTCTTTACGGAGACAAACCACATAATCAAGCATTTATGACATGCACTTTAACTTTAATAGGGACATTTTCTGAATAGATTCTGATTACATGATGGCAAAACTTGACTCATGTATTTTCTGTCAATTTGGATTTTTTTTGAGCGATAAAAAAAAATGGATAAAAATCATTAATCAATTATAAATGCTGTGATCCTCCAACCTTTTTGTGTACAAAATTCAATAAACAAAACTGTGAACAAAAAAGTCATAAATCAAGTGTTATTGGAAAAAATCAGGGATTTTATTTTTAGTCTGTTTATCCATCCCTAATGCATCTTCATAATGATCAATTTAGCACTAAATTTGAAAAAAAGAATTACCGATTAAATCAATTACTTTCACATTATATTCTGCAGAAGATTAACAAGTTTTTTTCTCTACTTATGCCAATCACAGGTTTTTGAGATGTTTGAAAATACAATTATTTAAACTGTACAGTTTTCACAATGGTAGGCCTTGTCAGGTTTTGCATGAGCATATTTTTAGGCTTTTATTTGTTTCTAAAAGAACATTAAATATTAATCAGATGGTTCTACGTTAATTATACTGTGAAAAGGGCTCAAGCTTCAGTGTTTATGTGGACAGCTCTACCGACAGTACATATTTTACATTTCAGGACAAAATTACAGCATGCATTTTATCTATCACAGGAAAAGTCTGTTCATTTTTGGAAAATATTTTGATTGATTCATGGAATCCATGTGTCACTTGGAGGGTTTCTTCTTGAGAGGGAAGAACTGATTAAATTTAAGGCCATATCGCCCAGCCCTAAGAGGCGGTGGCTTCACCTTTATGAAGCGACACTCTCTGAAGTCGATGCTCGGCTGTGGTCTGACACAAACAGATAAATCCACACAACATGAAGATCAAATAGCTCTGAGACTCTCCCTCGTCTGTACGCGAGCCCCGGGCCTGATGAGGTCTACAGACAATAAACACCTCGGCGTAAGAATCTGCAGAGAGTCGGCAGCACGGTCAAAGTCACACAGCGGGACACGGAGGACGGCGGTAGCATCTTCCCTATATGTGCAGCCAGGGCTCAACACGTGTGTGCTAAAACACACGCCTCATGATGAGAACACGTCAAATACTTTCTCCCTGCTGCCGCTCAAAACACATCTGAGAGACTGTAGGTGTGACCGAGTCCTGATGATGTTTACATCCAAACTGAGGCGGCTATTAAAGGTCAAACTTTCAAGGAGACACAGAGGCTCCATATCTGAGCGCTGAGCACGTCGGGGATTTTGGGGTCTTGCAGCAAACTCTTTAAAAATGGGAGGAAGTCAGTCTGTGTTTTGTCAGCTGCTGGTCCGGCTCTAGAGGAAGTCCCTCATTGTGACAACTGAATCAAAAGACGCAGGTAAAATTTAACAGCTGAAAGCCCGCTGTCCTTCAGGGCGGAGCAACTGTGGAGGAAACTGGGATAAGATTTAATCGATACCAATGCTTTAACAGTCCTGCTAATCGATCCAATTCTTTAAAAATTCCCTTATTGATTCATGCAGATTTTCCGTGCGGGCAAATGTTGTTCTGTAGATTTTCGGTGTCAACAATGTCAAACACACGTCACAGCATAGATCACTGCTTCTGCAAGCTGCTGGTGTTTCCACTCATTTAAGGTTGTGCAGTAGGCGCCTTTTGTAAAAAATTAAGCTACAATTCTGATGCTTCTGAACCCTGTCAGTGGAAGGAATCGATAAGGGAACTGATTAGCAAAAAGACTCATGATATCGATTGTTCTATGGAGCTGTTAATGATTCTCAACTGGAATTGGTTTTGATCCCCATCCCTTGAGAAAACTGACATTGGGAAACCTCAATTTGTCTTGTGTTATATGTTCAGGCATGAAAAAGACTTTCTTAGGCAATTAGCATTACAATTAAAAAATCAAAACTAATTCTGTTGGTCCTTCTTTCTACTTTATTTAGACAGACATGTACAAAACCCAAAACCAGTGAAGTTGGCACGTTGTGTAAATCATAAATAAACACAGAATACAATGATTTGCAAATCCTTTTCAACTTATATTCAATTGAACAAGATATTTCCTGTTGTCGAACTGAGAAACTTTATTTTCTTTTGCAAATAATCATCAACTTAGAATTTAATGGCAGCATCACATTGCAAAAAAGTTGGCACAGGGGCAGTTTTACCATTTTATTCAATTGAATATAGGTAGAAAGGGATTTGTAAATCATTGTATCTTGCTTTTATTTACGATTAACACGACGTGCCAGCTTCACTGGTTTTGGGTTTTGTACACGACGGGAGTGTCTGATCAGACTCGTACAGTACGTTATCTCGTCATTTGATTTTGTAGCACACTGATTAATGAAATTACTGATAGTACGAATGAAAAACTGAGAGAGTTTATTCTTATTCTTCCTCCACACCGACCATTAAAAAGTGAAGCAAAGTCTGATCACACTGACATACAAACTGTGGTCACCAGGCATCACAGTAAAACAAAATCATCAATGTTGAATTAGTTAATACTTCTACTTAGAACATGAGAAATGTTTCGATTTAATTAAAATCAAAACTGCACATTTTTAGTTGATAGAGTATTGTCAAACTTGATGTAATATACTAACATCACAATGTAACAGTAAGACTCAAAAGGTAATTGTGGGGGCAAAAAAGCACCGGAGTACTAATTAAACCAATTTTAATTTTAAAACATGATTAAATCATAAAGGCGGTTTTAATCCTCTATGAACTATCATACAAAAAGGTCAGCACAAAGTTTCACACTTCAGTAATAAAATTGAAATCATCATAATCGTTTAGTATTTCTTTCTTGCTTTAGGTGAAATGTAGTGGATTCTGTTCAGCGAGTCCATATCGTCTTAAATCAACTGAAGGCCCCTGAATTGAATCGAAATCAAATCATGGCAGACTTCATGATATCAAATATTGTATTTTTGTTTCAAGAACTGATATCATATCTTATTGTCATAAAACTGGTGATTTGTACCCCTAGTGGACTTTACTTGGTTGTTTTGGTTTTCCATTAAGTATCGTGGCTAATTTCTGGTACAGTTTTTTTTTATAACTTTTTGCAGGGCTCCAACTAGGGCTGAAAGATATATCGTTTTCGCATCCATATCGAGATATGAACATTCAATATATTAAAGATGCTATGAGGAGTTTCTAAGTAATTACAAAAAAGTCTCACTTTTAGATATATGCCTGATCCAAATCCACACTTTAAGATGAGTTTTATAGCCTCAAAATAGGTTATCTATGAATGCTATTCCTTAGCCTTCAGGTTGGGTCAGACAGGGCTGGACTGGCCTGGATACTCAACTTCGGGAACAAGACAATTAAAACTAGAGCAAAATTATATTATTCCGACACGTCTTAGGGGCCGTTTACATGGAAACTCCTGACTTGAAGACGCAAAGATTCTTCCTTTGTGTTTTCAAATTCTTCTGCGTTTAGATGACAACGCTCAGAGACGAGTTAGTCCCCTGTAAATCCGCTGTAGTGTGCATGCCGATTCAGTAGATGGCGGTGTAGTTCTGCAGAGAGGCAGCGCTGCTACAACACATGAACGAAGAAGAAAACCTTTCACAAACAACAATGGCGAAGAGACGCACAGAGAAGCAGGAGTTTCTTTTCTGGACAACAAATCAGTTTGGACAACAAATCTGTCTGGATGTTTTTTTCTAACAAACCGAGCACGGTAAGACGCTCACACGTTACTCTGCGGACGGCTGAAGCTGTTATTGTTCCTGGTATGCGCGCGCAGCCTCCATGTGAAAGAGTACTGCGCATGCGGTGACGTCAGCGTTTCACCCTGAAACGCTCTGATACGGGTTTACACGGAGCTGGATAGAGAGCGGAATCAAATCTTTCCACCCTGGAGCGCGTTTTCAAAAGTTTGCGTTTTCAGTAAAAACGCAAACTTTTGAAAACAGGCTCCATCTAAACGCAGGGCCAAAACGCAATGAAATCTTGTCGGATTTGAGCGTTTTCAGCGTCACATAAACGGCCCCTTAGAGCACCGGGCTGAAAGCAGTGATATATAGCCGGCTACAAAACTACGATACTAAGTTCTCCAAAAATTGCTTGTTGTCACACATCAAAAACTACCGCTACATAACTAGAAAGAGAAACATTACCTCGTGGCTTTGCATCCTGTAAGTTGTTGAAAAAAGAAGTTGTAAAGCAATGCAGAGTTCTGAGGAAGGTCCGAGCTGCATTCATTAGCATCACAACAAACACACGCTTTGGCTTGGGTCACGTCTTTACGACAGTCGCGTGCGTGCTCATGAGTAGCAGAGCCTTTATGTCGCTTTAAATATAGATTTTCCCTGCCCTTGCCCTGCATTTACAGCTCTGGAAGTCACACAAAAAAATCATTTTTAAGATTGCCCTTGAATGCACCGCTTGGTTTTCACTGAACCTGTAGTCATATTGTGTCGTATCGATACAGAGATATTTGGCATGAATATCAGATATGAAATTTTGTCCATATTGTTCAGCCATTGCTCCAAGCAAACTGAGCCAATCAAAAGTGATGTAGAGTCGAGTGAAATGGAAATGAATCACCCAACACTGTTGACTCCCTAAACCCTCCAGTGCTTTAAACAGAATGTTGTTATGCTGCTTACAATCGTCTTTGAAACAAATGTATCTTCTCACTGTGTCAAAAAGCCACATGAGCTACATCAGGGGCAAAATTCAGCCACGCTATGACAACCACGCCTATCTTAAAAACATAAAATCAAAGTCTATACTGCAGTGGAAAATGAAGCAGGAAGTGCAGAAACCATTTGAGTGAAGCAGAGAATTTTATACCACTGTAAGTTTTTACAACAACATAAGTGGTGATTAAGTTTTAATCACCTCTGCTGGTTCTTCAGTTGCATACATTTCTGTTTACATCTGTAACTATTAAAAATCCCAATAAAACACTAAAGGGAACAATGTTTGATGCAGTTCTCTGGTTGGAAGGTGTTACTTTTGGTTACTTCTAGATCATCTTACCAAGAAAATGTGACCTGGACAGTTTAAATCTTTGAAAAGTTTGTTGTTTTGAATAATTTAGTAAATAATATCAAACTCTATAAGGGATTAGTAAAACAAATAAACATGAACCATTAATCTGGTCCTGTACATTATGTTGAGGAGGATATAAATGTGCTATGTTCTGAGATTTTGCATATTTTTTGGTGTTGACTGAGCTTTTGTGAATCAGGATTGCTTTGCAGATGCTTTTAGAGTAATCATGTTAAACTGGGATGCTTTGTTTTGCCCTTGTGTCCTTGACAGAAGGGTGGCAACCTTGCTAGTGATGCCCAAATGTGCATCTTAGGGGTTTCCTGATTTAATTCTTAGAAAGCTGCCATGCATTAAAACATTCTCAAAGGTTTGTTTCAATAAAAGAAAGCAGTTCAGCCTAAACACCGGTTATCCCCGAGCCCAGATGCTGCCACAAACACAGAGGACCATAAACCAGGCTAGCCTGACACAGCAGATTTTGCAACATAATGCTGCCCACTAAGCCGCCTTTCGCAGTTTCATTGAGGGGGAAACCGAACCAGATGGGGCGAAGGGGGGCAAAGAAGGTGAAAACGAGTGAGCAGAACCAAAAGGTGCAAAGATAAGGGTGGTTTATTTGTGATTAGTGACTTCTCAAGTCTTAAATGTGTGAAATCTGGATGATTATAAGAAGTACTAATCTGTTATATACTAGCTATAAGAAAGAGTGAGCTAAAGAAAATGGACATCTTGGAAAACTGATAAAAGCATTTAGATTTTGGAGAATATTTAACAATCCCATGGACAAAAAGGGCAAAATTATGGACAGAAACTCACTGTGGATGATGAGTGTTGCTGCAAAAGCTTAATGCAATGGTAATATTTTAGGTTATCAAACAAACTGACATTTAAAAAAGGGTGGTGGAGAGGAGGGCTGGGTGTGGAGAGGGCTGGGTGGCCTTGCATCAGATCGCATTTATTATTGATCAGCTGGAGAGGGCAAACAAACATGCGCACTGAGGACGCCGGGTGGGCAAAGGGAGGTGGAGGTGAAAGTCTGGGGAGATGTTTTACGCATTGATTGATCACATTTGTGCATTTAGCAAATAAAATCAATGCCTGTGCGCCCCGTTTTTCTCCCTCCATGTCCACATCTCCATCCAGCTCCAAATGCGCTATAGAGAAGATTATCGAGCTTGATTGCAGCTGCTCTTTGCACATGGCAGACTAATCTCACGGCCCTGAGGGCTCACGAAGCTGTTATGTTTTCCTTCAAAGGCGTAATGAAGCGTTATTATAGCCTGTTCTTGCAGCAGAAGGTGACAAACACACGCCTTGGCTTTTTAATTCAGTACTTACATGGTCTGGGTTCCTCTCGTTTCCAGGCAGTGCCGTGCGTAAAGACATGTTTCGTCCCTGAGTTCGCCTCACAATCCAGCAGAAAAATACAGAAGAGGGGGTCTTGGTCACACTGGGTCAGAAAAAAAAAACACCACCCCAGGTTTTAGCCTAGTCACACCAGGCTCTGCAAAAGGGGGAAAACAGCTTCACCTCTTCATACAATCATGGTCACAGTACTTGAAGGCTGATCACCGGCGCAGTGATCCAGCTTAAACTGATGAAACAAAAGTGGTTCAAGGCTACATCCAACTCATGTCTGTCTGCTGGTGTTGGACCAGCCCAGCCTCTTCTGAAGGGGAAAACAACCCACACAGCAGCCCCCTACTTATCTTTTCACTTTCCCCGGCTCCTTTAAGGCGCTATCGTACCATGTTCAGGGCGAGGGTTGCATCATACACGGATTAATCCAGGGGGTTTTACTTCCAGCATCGTCTTGTGGGGAGATGTGGAGGAAAACTGAACCATTGAGGCAGCTTTGGAGGTTAAAAGCAGGAAAACAAACGAGGTCTCCGTGCGTCCTTCCGACCGGAGGAGGGGGCTTATGCGCTCCTGTTAGCTTGCTAATGTGCTTTTCCGTCTCAGAAATAAAAACTCCGAAAGAAATAGAGACAAACCCGCCTTGAAACAGCCTCTGTGGGCAGTGCGGAGCCTCGGGGATTTAATTCAATGGTTTTTCGGCGGATGTTCAGCCTCCCAGTCAACACCCGGTCCTTCCTCTCAGCCCAATCCGCCCTTAGCTCCTCTTCCTCGGCTTTGTTGCCATGGCTGTGGCGGTGAGTTCAAAGTCTCCGTCGTTGGAGGAAAAGCGACCAAACGTACGAAGAAGTGAGTCCGGCGTTTCCGGGGAAAAACATCTGTTATCGGTGGGAAAAAGATGAGAGAAAGACGGGATCCCCCCCTTCACAGTGACAAGAGAAAGAGGGAGGTAGAGGGACGTCAGCGGTCAGGAGAGGCAGGGCTGCTGTGGCACTGCCCGCGCATGCGCACGGACGCAGCATCGTTCTCTGTGCTGCTGCATTCACGGACTCCGCAAGAAAATCCGCCTTTTAATAAGCTAACATCGTCAAAGGTTGCGTAAATTAGAGGCAAAATTTGCAAACTTATTTAGTTTTCAGCGGTTTTGCGTACAGACACTCACAAAGAAGGAGGTTGGGCTATTTAACGGGAAAAGGAAAAGTATCTTGAGGATAAGTCAGAGTAGAAGTCAAAACAATCTCAGTCTGGCGGCTTTTACAAACAATTTCGCCCTCTGGTGGCTTAATGGTACGACAGTGTAAGGGCCACGTTACATGGATAAAATAATTTTTGGGGAAATCGAGATAAAAATAAAAAAAAACGAGATTAAGGTTGAAATGACGAGAAAGAAAATTTAAATAGAATTTGGTGATAGAAGTCGAAATGTCAAGAGTAAAGTCGAAATGCATTGCATATCGACTTTATTCTCTACTTTCAACTCTTGCTCTCAACATTTAACTTTAATCACATTTTTTCAACTTTGTCGACATTTCATTTTTAATGGCGTCATATCCCCTCTTACCTCAACATTTTACCTTTATTCTCATCATTCTGACTTCAATATCGACCTGTTATTGTTGGACTTATAGCCCTAATAGTCTTCTGTATATAAGGGCGATGGTAGATGGAGAAAATAATTTTGGGGAATTCAAGATTAAAGTCCAAATTTTGAGATTACAGTTAAATTGACAAGAATGAAGTTCAAATGATGAGAACAAAGCCGAAATACAATATGTGATGAAAGTCGAAATGTTGAGAAAAAAGCAGAAATGTTGAGAATAAAGTTGAAATGCATTATATGTCGACTTTAATCTCGACTTTCAACTTCCTTCTTTGTATTTTAACTCTAATCTCATCATTCATTTTGAATGTTATCATTCAAATGCATTGTATGTAAACTTTATTCTTGACTTTCAACTTTTCTCTCGTCATTTTAACTATCTCATAATTTTGACTTTTATCACAGATTTTTTCAACTTTATTGTTGACTTTTATGATGTCATTTCGCCTTTAACTTTTGTATCTTAAAATTTTGACATTTCTTCTTGTCATTCTGACTTTATTTCTGACCTGCCAAAAATTATTTTTCCATCTTAAACGGCCCTGATAGTCTTGTGTATGTAAGGGCGATGTTAGATGGAGAAAATCATTTTTGGGCAAGTCGAGATTAAAGTCGAAATTTTGAGATATGAGTTAAAATGATGAGATAAAAGTGGAAATGTTGAGAATTAAGTTGAAATACATTATATGTCGACTTTAATCTCGACTTTCAACTTTCTCTTTGTATTTTAACTCTAATCTCATCATTCATTTTGACTGTTATCAACAAATTGTATTTCAACTTTACTGTCAGCATTTCAACTTTTCTCTCACATTTTGACTTTTAGCTCAAATTTAATTTATTTTTATTTGTATATTTGTAAGATTATGGAAAACTGCTAGATGAATCTGCATGGAAATTTTTATCAGAGGTGTGGTTTTGGTCCAAGGAGGAAGCCATTAACTTTTGGTGGTGATACGAATATTTGTCTGTATGCAAAAAAATCCCAATTTAAAAAAAAAAAATCCCATTAATTCACATTCATCAGAATAAAAAAAATATCTCTGTCATTTCTAAACAGTTTCACAGGATAATATGGGGTTTGTGTCTCTATCATCAAGGTAAATTTCATTAGGATATGATTCAGAATTATGTCACAATAAAAACATTAAACTCTATAATGGGAAATCCCATTGATATTCAATAATCCATATTAATTGAAATTAAGAAGCGATGATCCCAAAACTTGTTGGGTCAAACAGGATAACAACCTCCATGACAAAAACAACAACATGAACCACACCCACAAGAATATGATGAAATGTGTGTCCTTTCTGTTTCAGTTATAATCCATGGTAATGCTTTTATTAGAAGTGTTAGGCTGCTCCAAAAATTAACAAATAAAGTGATAAATAACCAACAAGTTGAATAATGATTAACCCAAAAGCCTAATCATCTCTAATCTCTCTCTATTACATTTCTATTTCTCTCTCATATCCTTAAAAAGGCAGATGCAGCGATGTGTTCACATGTCGTTTTCTGGACCTTTCAAACAGCGACCCGACTGCACGATGACAAAGCAGTTAGTGAAACTGACCTCAGGCTGAAATAAGAGGGCACAGCTCCAAATATCAACGAGTTCAATCAATTCTGGACAAAACCGTCCTCCACCAGCTGATTATATAACAAAAAAACATGTGCACTGCAGCATTTTATTGACTCTGTGCACAACTTCATCATCTTGAATGCAAGAGGGAATTGTTCTGCATTCACAGGTGATCATTCAAATAGTTTGTAAAGGATTATTATGTTTGTTTTGGGGCTTAAAGGGAATATTTCCAAACATTAATCATAAAAACACTTTAAATCAATCATTTAATCCATCTTTATCTGTGCAGTGCCAGTTCATAACAAGTGTAATCTTAAGACATTTTACAATAGAGCAGGCTGAAGCCATACTCTTCATTTGATAGATACACATATATGCATATAATAAATATATTTGGATATACACAAACACAAATCCAGAGATGTATCCAGTCAGGCAGAGACAAAGGGGATAAAAACTTCATGATAGACTCTAGCCATGTTAACAGGAAGCAGAGTTATTGTTAGACAGCGGAAAACGACTTCACCTTCATTTTTTAAAAACTGGATCTAAGTAATGACCAACATAGCAAACTATGAATGAGTCACATCTAGACTCTCAGGACAACAGGACTCATTTCTAAAAATGTGGAGTCCATTCTTGGACTATATTAGAGGTGGACAATCCCCAAGGACTGACCTCATACATCATGTAAATTGAATTTCAGCCAATAATGCTCTTTGTCAATATCTGAATGGATATAGATTTTATATACCATTTACATATTCATTTATTTACTTATCTTTTTATGAACTTATGTACCTATCCATTATTTTTTATATGGAATGTTAAGGTGCATTAATAAATCTATTGTTTGGCTGACTGTTATTTATTTATTTTCATTCACTTATGTATTTTTTTTGTATTTATTGATCTTTTTTCTCTTTGTTTCTTATGGAGGTATAGGGAGGGTTAGATGGGCAAGGGGTATTCATTAAAATGTCATATGAAAACGTCTTGAAATGGTCATGTTTTGTCTAAGGCTCCTTCCACATGAAGACAAAATGCCTAACAGCTTCAAAAACGATCGTCATAAAGACGAAGGCGTCTCAGAAAATGTGTGCGTCTACATGAATGCACTCGATACGCATGAAAATGCTGTAAAACACATGCCAGACCTCTAGGGGAACTGTAGCGATATGATGGAAACAGGCGGGAACAGACGAAAAAACAGTGGGCATGCGCACTTGCGGCAAAAGTTGTAAACAGAGACCACCGTAATGTGTCCTGGATAATTGTTTGTTCAACTCGGTGGTGATTGAGAAGAAGGAGATTTTGCTGCAAAAGGGTCACTAGCTTCATTAGCACATATGCTACACCGTACGCCACCATTGCTGTTGTCGTTGCCGCGTGTGGTGCATGTGTGTCAATGAAGATATGAAACTAAGACGTAAGCGTATCTGAAAAGTTGCAGAGAGCCAGTAATCACGGAGCTGCGTATACGGCACTTCAAAATCTTTTCACTCTGGAACCTGGTTTCAAAAATGATCATTTACAGACCCCCAAAACGCCATCTTCGTATGGATGATACGCAGATTCGGCAATAAACATGTGCGTTTAGACCTTGGTTTGTCTTCATGTGGATGGGGCCCCAATGTTTGACTAAAATATCAATAAAGAAATAAAGAATCTATGATGGACACAAACCCATGGACGCCCAGATCATAAATCTTTCCTTGCCACATTTGCCTCTGCTAAATATGGATTTAATCAATCAATCTTTATTTGTATAGCACCATATTTGTGTTTGTTGAATATACATTTATTAAAGGTAAGCCCCTTGAGATGTGGCTCCTCATTTTCCAGAGTGTCCATATGTCTATTTGTAATCAATACAACCCCAGATAGAAACCAATCTAATATTAACATTAATATCTGTAATCATCTGATAAACATTCTTCTCTTAGACAGCTATACAGCTGCAAGATTTCCTGTTCATATTCTGTTGCCTGCCAGCATTGCCTGGATCAGTACTGCGCTCTTGCTTTCAGCCTTCTACCACTGCAGCATCCACCTGTAGGTGACTGAGAGAGTTATAATACTATCCAGTCTCTCCTTGAAGCTGCACTATGTAAGATTCCGGCTTTAAGCTCTCTAGTGCCCTCTGTGGTCGTTGAGTATAACTGCAATGTTGTACACCAACGTGCATTTGTTGACATACAGAGGGAGGAGAAGTGAGCCAACTGGATGTCCAAAGAGAAAAATAAACCATGTGGACTGGTAAGGTTCAGTCTGATCATGTTTCTATTCAAATAAATCATCATGTACTTGCAAGTCCAACAATAGCAGGGCTAAATCAGCATCGGTTGGACATCCCTACTCATTTTTCAGCTCATGCCAGTGAGTGAACGCTGGGCCAGTGCTTATCCCTGTCCAAGTATGTAGCTTGCTGCTCTCTAGCTTTTCTTTTTCAACTCCTCTTACAAAACCTTTCTTTTCTTCGGGTTTTTTCGCTGCTTTTGCCATGATAACAACGCAACATTTTGTTTTCTTCTCCGTCTTCTTGTTTAACGGCTGGCATCCAACGTCAGAGGAGCATTACCGCCACCTACTGTGCAGGAGAGTGAGCCAGAGGTCCCTATTTCCATTAGGAAAATAACAGCATATTTACTTTAAACTTCTGTTCATTAAATCTGTTTTAAAAAGTCACTATCTTTTTTAATTTAACACGTTTAAGCACATCAATCAACAATTTCGTAATACATGTCATCGTAAATATGCCGTAATTAGCGCAATTGCTAAATTTCATTCGTTGTCCTAAAGCAGGTGATCAAACAGAAAAAACAAATTAAAATAGCAACACTTTCCACAAGACAGTAAACAGAAAACACATAGTTTTAACAAACAAAATCGACACGTGTTAACAACAGATAGCTCACAATCTATCTTAAAACAGGAAACATCATACTTTATATTCTCCTTTTCCCAACAATTAGCTTTCACCTCGAGGGGGAGGTGACGTTTGCTGTAAAGCAGTCAAAGCAGTAAAAATGTAGATTTTAGTGTGAAGTGTTCCTATCATCCACATCGAGGTTACATAGTGCCAGTAAAGGTGATACAGACCCCCTCAGACCACGACAGAGGTGTCATTCAACCTGTTGTAAGGTGATGTACCATCACAACGACTCTAGAAATAGTATATTAGGGTGGAGAATATACTTAGTGATGGTTTAAAAATAAGAGGAGTGACAACGTCCGAGGATCAAACTTGAACTATGCTCTGCAGCTACATTAAATGCTTTAAACCTGAGTTGTCTGACTGGACCAGAAAATAAACTAACTTATAAACCTTTACAGTAAACGTCCTTATACACGAGCCATGAACACAGTAAAGACAGAAAATAGAGAACATGCTTAGAAATGAATTACTGAGTTAGTTTTTCTCGCTGTACTCCGAGGACCATGAAATTCAATATACAAACACAAATTGCTGGTAAAGTCATAAATCTTGGAGTCTGTTATTGAATCAAGTACACAGCTCACATGTAAGATGAAGGAGAAGCACATACTGTTGTTGTTGTAGAGGGGAAATTATGGAAAAGAGGAAAACCAACTCTGGAAACACAACCTAATTTAAACTCTTGTGTTGTTTTTGATGACCTTCTTTGTTGCTAAATTTTGCTGTTTTATTCATGACCACCAGGCACACCACTGTTATTCCGTCTCTCCCTTCCTAAAGCACTTGAGTGTTTTGATGGCCTAATAGTAAAAAAAAAGCACCTTGGGTGAATTCATCACTAAATTTTAAACAAGAAAGCAAGAACATTCATCTCATTTACAACTATCGCAGTCACTTGTAGACACAACGCATCTGTTCATGTTTTAACGCTCGGTGCAGAGAGCAGAACACAAACCCATCTGGTGCTGTCATTTTTCTTTACTCAGCCTTTCTGTGTGGGAAAGAAACCTGACCACTAAATAAATAGGAGGATTTTTGTTTATTGCAAAGCCTAAAACAGTGCATAAGCCACAGATACTCCAGTAAACAAAACATATTCAATCACACATTTATTACACCTGTCTTTGTTGCATGTTTGATTGTTTGTACTCCATACTTATTTGTTTTTCATTTTCTGCACATAAGGAAATTGTGTTTTTATGTTTCTCTTACACATGGTCAGGATTATCCAAAGGGGCGCCTGGTACATGATATGTTTGACAACAACTATGTTTCATTAACCCTTTCATGCATGGTGTCCGCTACAGTAGACAGAGACCTTTTAGGTTGCAGTACAATGTCCAACTATCAGGTGGTGAACTCTCAAACACTTGTCTTTAGTTTCATAAAAACATTAACTTTGCACTGTTTCACCAAAACAGCCGACCAAGGGCAAACTTGGCATTATACCTGTATAAATATTTCACATAATTTTGTGTTTTTTAGTTCAAATTTTGGTGAAATTCACCAGTATATAGTTTGATTATACAGCAATGATACATATCCTTCAGACTTTTCTTTTACTTTTATTTACTCTTAATAAATGTTTGTCAAAGACGTGTTTGTTGATCTAGATTTAGTTCCACTAAATTATTTATTACCAACCGAAATCAAATTAACCACAGATTTAAAACCCTTCTCTACAAAGTTCAAGTGCTGGCTAAAAGCAAATCAGAGCTGTAATCATTCTTAGTTTGCCACATTTTTTTACTTATTTTGAACTGGTTTGTGTAATTTCTTGTTTTTATGTGAACATGTATTTTATTGTTGTTTTGTAAATGTTTTTGTTATTTAATGCTGTTAAATATTGTAAATTTTCTGACTTTTATATTTAAAGGCCCAACTGAGGACAAGAGTTGGAAATTGGCATTTTCTATAAACTCTCTGTGCAGCACATCAGATTCATGCTCAGTGATGGAGCTATGTTAAACTGCATCATCCTTATCAAATAAATAAATTCAATTCAATTCAATTCATAACGCAAATGCATGGTGAAGTGGACAGATGCATAACTCCCTCAAAATATAACACTGAAAAAATTAACATAATTTTAACTTGTTTGAAAGTAAAGACAAACATTGAACAAAGTATTCCTTTAATAATTCATGCATGGAAGGGTTAAAAAAAAGTCTTTAATTATTGTTACTGTTGGGCAGTTAATCACTCAGTAGCTTTTAAAATAGCCCATTTCATTCCTTTTATTTACTTAATATTTTCTCTGGGGTGTTAACTGTGTCTTCTGTGCATAATAAAGCACTTCTATACACAAGACACAAAGTCAGCAGCTTTAGGACTTCCCCATCTCCCCTTCTTCTCAGCACCAGTAGATGCTTTAAAGGACTCAAAGAAGTTTTATTTGTCATTCCAGTCGGCATCTACATGGGCAGTTTTAATTCTGACAGCATTTTTTAATTCAGTTTTAATCTTTTGCCTTAAAGAGCGGACTGGGCCCTCGTACAGAGGACAGGAGCTCTAACAGAGTGTCTCAGACAGAGTGAGAATACAAGTGGATCAGGGGCTCCAGTATGTAAAAACTAGGAGTTATTTTTTTTTAACATTACTGATTTTGAACATAATTTAGAAGTCGACAAATTGAAAGTCCTACAGTTAGCAGTCCCCGTATACAAACTGTCTTACTCAGGGTTTATATTATGATGATTTTTAATTGCTTTTCAATATTTAAATAGTAAGTTTGATGTTCTTGTTATATTATTGCTACTATTGTTATTTTATCACTATTTAATTATCCTCTGCTTTTATAACTACTGCACTTTGAAATTTGTTTCAAATGTTAAGTTTGTTGCAAATAAAATATATAATTATCTTTTATCATTATTGTTGTTATTATTATTGTAATTATCGTTGTAAAATCTAAATCTAAAATGCATCAAGGCAAATGTGGGCTCTTATGTGTTTTTGTAGTAGGCAAATGCAGCTTGATTTCTCTGTTATTTTTATGATAAACTGCGTTTACAGAACATGTAATTAAAAGATATCATTGTTGTTTATATTTGAAGAGAAAACAACAATCATCTTTTGAAATATTAAATGTTGCTTTTCTTGTTTTGGATCTATTTCTAAAATACAGACTGTCAGAGAAGCAGTCAAATAAAAAAAATTAGGATGGGAGCTAATTTGTTTTCTTCACAGTGAGAGATAGTATGTTTATAACAAATCAAAAAGGTTCATGAATACTGAGGAAAATTAAATACTGTTAGAGTTTAATGTGTTCCACATTCCCCAGATTAAAAAACAAAAATGTGTTTGTCAGTGTCATCCTGATAGCATAAAAACTCTTCTAACAATAGCTATCTTAAAAGTTAAAGACAACAGTGCTCTTCATCATTACATTATTTTACACATTAATTTAAAACACTTTGTGTCTCTGCTTAAGAGCATTCATCGAGGCCTTTTACTCATCAATCCATCTGTGCAACTATATTTACATAAAACACCCGGAGTGTTTCTGTCTGATGCTTTTTGTGAGGATTGTTACATTTATGCTAATACGCTCCTAAGATTTGCAAACTGGATCTTTGAATATGTTTAGTTTAGTAATGTTTCTAGTTTAATACAAATTGTAAAAACTACACAAAAGAATAATACAAAATATTGAAGTATAACACTGTGAAAAGGAGGCTAGATGCCCAAAAAAAGCCTAAAGAAATACCTCCCCTCTTACAATAACAAAAGGCAGCAGTTCAGTGAGATTAAAAGAAAAGCAAAATCTTAGAGCTGTACAGCAAACACATCATAAAACAACCATTTCACAATCAAGATGCAGGAATTTTTAAATGTTTTGTGAAGTTAATGACCTTTAAGAATGCTTTTAAAATGACAACGAAGATGCTGACTGTGAAGATATATCTAAGAATATCTTCTCAGTTTGCTCAACATCACTACCAAACTAGAAGTGCAATTGAAAACAGGTTCATCCCACCAAGAGTGAGATCAGGTGTAATCCAAAAAATCAGTTCTGTACAGAGCCATGGTTGGAAAATACCAAGGAAAGGTTTAAATCTTTGTTGAAACAGTACCTAATAACATTTAATGATTAGTAATGAATGTTATGAAATGTATTTTCACCTTTCCCTTGGAATTTATTGTGTGTAAATGAGGGGTGGCAGTAATTTTGATGTGTTAAATTGTATTTATAACTACTTTCCTTTATGAGGAGCTGTGTGGTTTTTGTTGTTGACCTTGCTTGTTTGTGTTGTGTGTATTTTGTCTGACTTTGTGTGTTGGACCCCAGGAAGAATAGCCAATGCTTTTGCAAGTGCTAATGGGGATCTTAATAAAGAAAGAAAGAAAAGAAAGACTGTAGGGATAGAGGTGATTATTCAATAGGGATGATCAGTTTTTAAATTTGGTTTGACTGAAGGACGTCCAAAATGACGGGTAAATAGAAAAGGTAAAATTGTAAAGGTGAAATAAGTACATTTTATTTCATTTATATTAGTTGTTTAGATAAATCTTTTTAAATATAATATTAAATCTGTAATACAGAACTGCTTCTGAATCCCAATTTCCCCACGGAAGTTTTTCCAAGGGGATTAATGAAGTACTAATCTGATCTAAGTGTCTCATAAAATATGAATGAATATCTTGATAAGACTTCTGCTGGGTGGTCTTGGATTAAGTGCACATATTTATACATAAACCCACAGGCTTGATTGGTGTTCACATTTGAAACTGATCAAAGTTTGTACTTTTTAAAAAACGAAGCATTTTAGTCACTTTTTTTAAGTAAAACTAATCATTCTAAGAAACCTCTTCAGTTTTTAAGCAGCATCTCACAGTGACAACAGGAGGTTGTAACCTGTGATGTAAAAAGTTAAACTGGTTTAAACACTTGACCCTGGTACTTCTAACAAGCTCTGTCCCCTTTAAATGAAAAATGTAAATCACTTAAATCATATATTTTATCACACATCCATTAAGTTTGACCAGACTTGATAAAATAAGAGGATTATAAAGTCTTACCTGGACAGATCTGGACCTGTTGGAGCGAACCCAGGGCCTCATCTTCTAATCAGTCCTTACTTCCTGGTTACAGGTGAGACCTTCAGGGACCCGAGCCCCCACACACTGAGAAGATGACGCCGGTACAAGCTGGTGAGAGACACGAGAGAAGCTTCACTGTCATCCCTCCGAGGACAGACGCAGAGAAAGACAAAGATTTACACACAGAGTCGAGCGCAGCTGCAAGGGAATCGATGCTGGAAAAGAACAAGCAGAGCAGCAGTCCATATTTCCACGGACCGCAGAGGCTGTTCTGAACACCGTGTAACAGAGCGCCCCATCACCATGGCCGGTCAGCTGTGGATAAACCAATTAGAGAAAAAAAACTCTGCATGAGTCAATACATCTAATGGCCGATGGAAAAGATGTGGGCTTGAATCTGCTTCAGCCGCTGACTCTTTCTGTGGTGGAGTGTCTGCGTGCGGCCGGCAGTGATTTGTGCTCAGCAGAGATTGATCCAGTCAGGGGTCAGACCCCGAGGACTTAATCACACAAATCAACATTTATTTGTTCACTTTCATGCGTGTGGGAACTTCACTGACATGATGTATCTTATGAATCTACTTCACATCTTTACCAAACTCCTCATTCTCACACTCCAGAGCCGAAATCTTCAGAAGCTGCTTGACAATAAAACTTTTATCAGTGATTTCAAACATACTTCAGCTCGGCTAGTAATTAATTTAAAGTACATGTACTCAATTTTGGTCAACAAGTGCTTGAGTAGACTTCACCAGTGAAGCAAAAATGTCAAGTAGTAGACAATTTATGTTTCCAGTTCTACTAATAAAGCTTTGAGCTGTTACCTGTAACTGGTCTACTACACTAATAGTTACACAACAGAAGAGTATTAGGGCCAATAGTAGATGAAAAAATAATTTTCAGCAGGTCGAGATTAAAGTCGAAATGACAAGAAGAAAGTCGAAATGATGAGATAAAACTTGAATATCAACAATAAAGTTGAAATACAATTTCGTGACGAAAGTCAATATGATGACATTAAAGTTAAAAAGTCAGAACAAAAAGTCAGAAGTCCAGAATAAAGTCGACATACAATGTCTTTTGTCAACATTTCTGTTTTCTTTCTCATCATTTCAACTTAAGTCTCGAAATTTTGGCTTTAATCTCGACTTCCCCAAAATTATTCTCTCCATCTAACACATGGCCCTTATGCTCTTCCATGTTACACAAAATTGTTTACTAGCAGATGATTTTGCTTCCAAAAACCTTTACAAGAAAAACAAAATTTTTGTTCACTAGTAAACTCAAAAAGTCTCACTAGTAGAACAAGAAGACTGTTTTTAGTCAACGTTTCACTCGTAGTGCTAGCAGACCTCATGCAAATTAAGTAGGAGGGATTATAACCAAATCCAGCACCCTTACTGGCTGTAATATTTTCGATAGCCAATAGGAAGCCTGAATAAGCTCTCCCCCCCAAATTAGCATACAAGACTTACACATCATACATCAGACGTCATAATCCTGATGAAACGTGCTTTGATCGTGGTGCATGCTACTTGATCTGGATCAGCTCTGCATATTCATGGACGAACACCGGGGAACGGTGGAGGGTCCTGAGAGTTTCGAACTGTTCAAAACTCTCGTGGAGAATCGCGAGGTGGAAGCCTAATGCAGTCCTAAAGCGCACGGTACAGGGGCTCAATCGGGCTGATCGTGGATCAATCCTGAAAGCTTTCTGAGGACGACTGACGAGGACGTATCCGTTTGTGCCCTGACTATTGCTGCGTTCTATTTACCTCGGAACTGGGAACTCGGAGTGACGTCATCTCCAACCTATCGGTGTTCCAGTTGAAATCGGAAAAAAAACGTGCCGATCTACCAGGCTATTGTGATCACGCCCTGCGTTGTTGTTCACAAATATCACATGAAGAATGTGATTATCACTATGGCAGCATTTTTGTAAATATAAGTCTAACAATACTATGTATACAGCTGATCTAGAGCGACACACCCCAGTCAGAACCGCAAATAAATGGATTATTACAGGAGCTAAATAACTGTTCACACTGGGGGCATCCATCTTTGATTGTCAACTCGGGGGTGGCGAGGTTCCCCTGAATTCCCAGTAGGAAATTTCGACCTCGGGGGATGTTCCAGTTGCAGTTTCCTACTCGTAACTTACAAATTCCGACTTCCGAGTACAACTGGAACACACCATATAACGATGCAAGTGACGGGGCTTAATCAGGGCTTACTTGACACTAACTGGGCTCGAATGGGGCTGACGTGTCAGTGGGATGGAAATTCATGGAATCCTCGTTGTATCAGTGTAGAAGCCTTACTGATGGTGTAATATAGGGTGTGACCAGGAATGAGACAGTAATTTCTTCCCATATCATGATGATCGTGCGCAATCGCCATGAGAAACAGAAATGTGTGACTGGGGCATTACTAGTAGTGCTAGTGACACTTTTTGCTTCACTAGGAAAGTCTAGTCGTTGACTAGTTGAGCACAATGGAGTACATGTACTCCTAATTTGAGTACTAGTGGAGTTGAACAACAGCCGATGTCAATGATATCAACTTCATGCCTAAACAGCTTTCATAGAAACGTCAGTGTGAACTTGTACTCATAAAACTCTGCTGATACACAGCTCTGTGCCATTTTACAGAGTATAAGCATGTCAGGATTTACACTGTTGTAGGTGAAGTAGAGCCACGTTTGACTTCGGTGATTTTAACATCACGGGATGACTAAAGCAGAGCAGACTACAAACTGTGTAAGACAGCCAGGAAACATCTTATGAAATTAAATTAACTTTTAAGATTTTTTTATTTAAGATAACGTGTTTATGTCAACACTCTGTATAGTTATAGCAAATATGTACGATAATGTATTGTATGAATTTCATAATACAGTCCCCCTGTGCTATATAAAGGTTGAATTTCATATGTAAATATAATATTCCCCCTTCAGAAATTAGAATGTTTTAGACTAATTATTACTCAAACATTAATATTACAGTAATGTACAAGCAACAAGTCACTGCCCAACGCTGGTGAAGGGTTACTGTCAATTTAGCGTCTGCTTTTCAGGGGTTTTGGACTTCATCTCTTTCATATTTATAACTTTTGCTGTGCATTGTATGACTGCTCTGAACATAATATCGTCATTATATTTATATTACAATGACAATACATAATTATAATTGATTATAATTCGGTCATAGATTAAACTTTCTGTTATCTGTGTGGCTTTTCTGAACCACTGAACCAGCGTTATTTAAGTAAATTTGTTTTATTCTTTTAAATGTTTCATGTTATTGTGGGAACATTTTTATCTGAACAGCTGTGTTTGCTTGACCTTCAGATGAAGAGTATATTTGGTCCATGAAGCATTTTAACACTTTTTCAACCTGAATAAGAAATTAAATTATATATTCATAAAGAGATTAAGAGCTGATGTAGAGACCTTAAATTTGAATATTTGATTTACTTTGAGGACTCAGCATGTTGCTGAACTCAAATGTCCAGCGTGACGTGCTCACAGAGATCCAGCAGGGGGCGGCAGCACTGCGTCGAACCTCAGGCCAGAGTGGAGCATCCATCACCTCACAGGACTCCAACCGTGACCTTCATCCTCTCATCAGAGCTGTAAACCAGCAGATAAAGGTCACAAATCTTATTCTGATCATAAAATGTATTTGGAGGACATAAAACATCTAACTGACATGTTCATTTAAGCAGCTGACTGGAGAGGGTTAAACAGACACAACTAAGAGTCCGCTTACCTTGCACAATTAAAAGATATAATAATGTAAAGGTTATAATGAAAAAAAAAAATGCAAAAACAGAAAACAAGCTTGGTTTGATTATGTAATTCAGAATTTTGATGTTTTAAGCTTCGAAATGGTTCTCCCAAAAACAGAATTATCACTTTGATATAATTAAAGTAATAAACATATTATTCTGATGCCTGTTATCAAGTTAGTTATTTGATTTTGATTAACTTTGCATCACTATTAATAGTGACTAAAAATAATAACGACAAAGAATAACACCATTAATAACAATAACAATAATAGTAACAATAATTATAATACAAATAATAATAATAATAATAATGATAACAACATTGATAATTATAAAAATGATAATAGTACTATTAATTATTATTATTATTAATAATTTTCTTACTCCACTACTTAACTCATTGTACTTCTGCATAGTATTTTTTATGTTAATGTTAATGTAATCCTAATATAAAAATACTCAATATTTTTAACTCCACAAAGCAGGGAATTTTGTAGCCAGTGTTTTTTATGAGCAAGAAAACTCTCTTTTACAGATTTTAATAAATTTTTAAATTGTGTGGGTCATCGAACAAGAGAGAATTGATTCATTTTGGTGATCTGATTATGGATGTGGATCCAGTAATCTTTTAGAAGGGGCACTTCCACTTCTGTGAGACACTTTTATTTAATGCAGTTCTGTTATTTATTTATTTATTTACTTCAAAACCCAAGCACCAACATTTCCTTCAGGATTTAAATAGTTTAATCTTTCATTAATTTTGAGTTTTTGCTGTCATATTTTTTTTTTTAATTTGAAATCTTAAAACCTATCTTTTTAAAAAATCATTTTGCCAATTTTCTGCAATGGGCTCTCCATTATTTGAACAATCTGTTTATCTCGACTGTTCTATATTGTTTTTAAAAGGGTTTTTTTTTTGTTGTTTCTTAATTGTTTTTAATTGTGTCTATCTTACTCTGTAGCACTTTGCAATACAAATAAAATGTATTATTATTATTTGCTGGAAACAAAAGATGAAGAAAAGTTTGAACCTCCAATTTCAACTTTCTCTGTAGGATCAAAATAAAACTTGTTTACGCTGCACTATCCTGTACAAAGGCATAATTTATGTTTGTTTGTTTTTGTTTATTAAGAGAATTTATCTTCATCGTGTGTGCATGTGTTCTTCTTCTGAGTCTAATTACTACCTCCTCTGCGACGTGCCTCATCACCCCCCACTGACTCTCTCTCTCTAACAGGGATCAGTGGCAGTGAATGAGCAGCTCACCGTGTCACCGTTAATGCCAACAAGAAACAGCCGGAGGAGGGAGAGGAAGGAGCCATTCACTTCTTATACTTCTGCAGGAGGAGGAAGAGGAGGGAGGCATTCACTTCTTATACTTCTGTTAACTGACAGGAAGAGAGGAGACAGGAGAGAGAGGAGAGAGAGGAGAGAGAGGAGAGAGAGGAGAGGGGAGACTGAGATCTGGGTAAAAAGTCAGAGACGTGGAGAAGCTGACAGAAGGCTCACACAGGTCAAAGGATAAAGAGGGGTCCCTCTCCCCCTCCAGCTCCTCCTGGGTTGGGACTAGCAGGTGAAGGTCTTCATCTCCAGCTCTTTAACCCTCCGTCCACTGAAGAGGACGTCCGCGGAAACACTGGGACTGAAACAAAAGGAGGACGGACAGATTAGGAGAAGACGAGGAGGACAAGAGGAGTTTAGGTCACACAGAAGGGTGAGGACAAACAGTCAGAAGGCTTACGGAGCACGCTGCCTTTTGGTATAATCTCATTACTGTGTTATTCAGCCGTGCTGTGTGTCTGCATGCTTTTATTTTGAAGGGTTATTCATAATTACCATCATATAGAGAACATAAGAGCCAGACATGAAAGAAAGAAGAGATTCTCTTACATTAAGGATCAAAAAAGGAGAGTCAAAATGAAAAAGAAATAAAAGAAGCCGTTCTAAGGAAATGGTTAAACCAGATCCCCCTACTATTGATGATTAAATTGAAATAATATACCAAATTTATACTCTGGAAAGGCTTTCAAATGACAGAATATGTGAAACCTATAAGGCAGAATTTCATTTGACTGTTTGCAGTAAAGATGTGGCTCATTTCTATTTTGTTTTTGGCTTGCTCTCGATCTCATTTTTGCAATCTCCTCTATCTATACCCTTCAATTCTTCCCATGTTTTGTTATATGTTTCAAGTTGCTTTAAAAAAACATTAAGGAGCTAAATGGCTTAAGAATGACCAAGTCTGTGGAAGAAATGCTGACTGTAAAATGTTTGCTCTTCCTCAATAAAGAAAGAATTATAAAAAAAGAAAAATAAATAAAAGGAGGAGTAATATTGGAAAAAAAAATCCCATCTCTGCACAGACTGTCAATCTACTTTCTGAACTATTACCCTGCAATATTGATAATATGCTAATAATATTGTCTGAAGTGTGGAGTGTCTGAAGAATAAAATATTTATGAACAAAACAAAAGGGACTGAAGAAACACACCATACATAAATACACACAATATGATTAAAATTAGGCTCAAAGCAGACAACATGGTCCAGATAAATAACATGATATCTCACATTTATGACTTAATTAGCAGTTAAGAGACAACAGCACAGTTGAAAAACAAAGTTTTCAGGTTAATATTCTAATATTCGTCTTTACACTAGTTACCAAAGTAAGTGTACACAGGCTGATTTTGTGGTGTTAAATGTCTTCCTCATTACTTCTTCTTTTTTATTATTTAAAGCCAGTTTGACAGTCTTCAGTCTGCAGCTTTAAGATTTGACAGCTTTTTCAGAGGGTGTCATATTCTGCTTTACTAATAATTCATGAATGCTCTGCCTCTATTTTGTCAGAGGAAGAGGTTAAACTGAAAAAGGCAATGACTCTGTGGTTTACAATCAGAGTTGGAGGGTTAGAAAAGTGTATAAGGGGAAGAAAGAAAAATACAAATATTTCTATTATATCTATTTAAAACTCTAAATTGGTTTGTTATTGGATTTAAGTAACATGTAAGAAATACTAGATGTAGGTAGAGACTTTCCTCTTGAGAAAGAGCATGAAATTATACATTTATAAAATGAAATTACCATCAATTAGGGCAAATGATGCTGATAAAGAGAATCTGATCAAGGTAATTTTTATTTCTTTATGTTGCCGACTTGTTATTAAACGATGCTATGAGGAGTTTCTAAGTTATAACAAAAAAGGCTCACTTTTAGATATATGCCTGATGGAAATACACACTTTAAGATGAGTTTTATAGCATCAAAATAGGTTATCTATAAATGATATTTCTTAGCTAAGTGGTCGGGTCAGACAGGGCTGGACTGGCCTGGATACTCAACTTCTGGAACAAGACAATTAAAACTAGAGCAAATTTATATTATTCAGACACGTCTTAGAGCACCGGGCTGTAAGTAGTGATATACAGCCGGCTACAAAACTACGACACTAAGTTTTCCAGAAACTGCTTGTTGTCACACATCAAAAACTACCACTATGTACCTTGGGTCACGTCTTTTGGTGTGTTCCAGTTGTAGTCAGAAGTAGGAATTCCCGAGTTCCGAGTAACAAACTGCAACTGGAACATCCTCCGAAGTCGGAATTTCCTACTGGGAACTCGGTGAAACCTCGCCACCCCTGAGTTGAAAATGGAAGATGGATGCCCCCAGTGTGAACAGTTATTTAGCTCCTGTAATAATCCATTTATTTTCACTTCTGACTGGGGTGTGTCGCTCTAGATCAGCTGTATAGATAGCATTGTTAGACTTATATTTACAAAAATGCTGCCATAGTGATAATCACATTCTTCATGTGATATTTGTGAACAACAACGCAAGGCGTGCTAACAACAGCTAACAATAGCCTGGTAGATCGGAATGTTTTTTTCCGACTTCAACTGGAACGCCGATAAGTCGGAGATGATGTCACTCCCAGTTCCGAGGTTACTTGAACGCAGCATTACGACAGTCGCCGCGCGTGCTCATGGGTAGCAGAGTCTTTATGTCGCCGGAAATAGATTCTCCTCATAGCACCTTTAAATTTGCACAAATGTCCATCTAACTGGAGATGAACTAACTTCAGTTTTGAGCTCATAGGTCAAGGTTAATGGCCTGTAATCAACCCTCGATGTAACGATCAGGGATTTGTTTCAAACTTTTCACAATGGCCACCAACTCAATAATTACATGACAACATTTTGGATGTCAGAGGTCCAGAACACACACTTTACCTTAAACCTCATGAGTAAAATGTGTAGATTTTGTCCAATTTGACGTGAATTGACTCTTGGACTCTTGGTCAAACTGATGATTTTGTAGGTCCAATTTCAATGCAACCTTGCATAATATTGATACTTAACTGATATTTATTGTTTGCATCATTTTGACCCCGACCCCCTTCCCCAACTCTTGATCTAGAGTTTGAATTTGAGCAACAAAACAATTCTGATCGTTTTTCTGGAGTCATTTCTGAGCTTCCACTGTCCAGTGGTTGTCTACTCTAGAGAGAGACTGTTGGGTAGCAGTTCAGATTTTCTTTACTTTCCTTTTTTATGTAGCTTTAAACAGAAGTGAAAAACGGGGAGACAGTGCAGACTCCTGTGCACCAAACTGAAACTGGGACTTAAACTTCTAACTGGAGGGATCTTATTTATTTAACAGGGACAGTGCACATTAATGGACATCTATTAAAAAAACAATAGATGCTCAGTGGATAAGTAGCATGCTAATGTTCCTGTCATTGGAAGAGCCCAGCTTTTATTTAAGAGAGGAACCTTTTCAGTTTTATAAAGTATGGAGTCCTTTCTTAGCTTACTTTGGACCGGACAGGTCAAAAACTATCACTGCAGGGTTCTGTGGTTCGGCATGGGAACAGTAGGTGTATCACCTAAATATCATGTTTCATGACTGTTGTTGTACATTCCTTTAATGTTTTTCTTTTTCCATTTTTTTATCTTTTCTCGCCTGTACTTGGGGAAAATTATATCTATCGCCATTAGTAAAATAATCTGTCAGATATGTGAATACCTAAAAACCTGCAAACTTTTTGATGCTGACTGAAGTAAAAAAAGAGAGATAGATAGATGTAAATATGCCGGATTACAGCATCAATGCTAATTTACATTCGCAGTCCCTAGGCAGGTAATACACAAACATTATGGCAAAGACACCACAAAGCAGGACATAGAACAGGAGAATAGATCAGAGTAAGAGCAACACAACACAGTTCATTTCTAAAACTCTGGTTGTTAATGGTTACAGGACTGGTTTGCTTTTGGCCGCTGCTTAACATGTGTTTTAAAAGTTTGTAATGTGGGGCACTCCCTTATGGGACTGAGCCAAACTTGTGCCCCCACCCCGACTGTTTTTCAACATTTTACTCTTTTACTACGACGATACTCTTTAGTGATTCAGATCGCACCTATCATCCAACTTGAGTCTCAAATGACTAACTCTTTGTGTTTCATTACAACAAAACCCCCATTAACTGGATTCTACTGGCAAATATCGAACTGACACTAACACTAATTTCATCCGTTGCTCCTCTCAAACCTCTTTTGGTCATTTATTGCCCTATTTGAGTTTCTCTAAAAGTTACATTTGATCAATTGTATTTGGGTTCAACGTAAGTCCACAGTTTTTCCATTAGAGGGTTCACTTTGCCGGTCTGCCTGTCCCAGCAGGAGGTGTGGAGGGGTGCTGTGGTGCACCCCGCAGGCCCATCAGCAGACGGTAAAAAAAGGGGCAAGAGTTTGATTTTGGTGTCCAGAAACCAACAAAGCAAATTTTGATACTTTTGGTTACCATGTGTTGTATTGTTGAATGATTTCTGTTCTTTTAATGACTTAACTTGGAACATATTTGATTTGATATGATTTGATTTAATAATCTTTATTTCGAGCATAGGAATAACAAAGTATTAAAGTTATAAATCAAATAAACAAAACAACAAATTAAAAAGAAAACATTTACATAAATTCTCTTAGTGTTAATGCTGTTCTATGTTCAAAATGAAGTAAGAAGAAGATAGGCTTATCTTGTCCAACCCCATGTTTCATAATTGTATCGCTAATCAATCAGCAACACACATAAATCCATAGCACTGTTGAAGTTCTGCATAGAAGCAATAAAATTACAATTTAGTGGCAAAATAAATTTTTAACAGACAGAGTAAAAGACAAAACACAAACACATCAACTCCTGTGACTCATCAGTAAAACAGACACAAAGAGGTAATAACCAAGCAGAGGGATTTGCTTTTTCAAACACTGATATCAGAATTTATTTTCTCATACTGTCAGTGTGAATCAAAATTCTTCCTCAGGACTGATCATAATTATATTTAGGTAGCAGAAAAGTATGAAGAGAAAGAATTTTCTGTTGACTTGGTAGTTTTTTGAAAGTTTGAAGCTAAATCATGAGGGAGCTTGGAAAAATCAGGGAGAGAGCTTTGTTGATGAAATGGTTGAGTAAAACATCTCCCAGGAGGTGCAGAGTGCTCTCATGTTTACACGGAGGTCACTAACAATAAATGATAAAAGATTGTCCCTTGTCTTCAACAGAGAAAAATAAGAATCACAACAAATGTAATCATTAAGAGAATGCATTTTCCCTCATGTTGTCTTTAAGGTTTCTGTAGTTCAAACTGTCTGTACATGAAAAGTAACTGAAAAGCATGTATGTCACATTGAATCTGGAGCCTTTATTTATATTTGTGTGTTTTATGTTTTCGTCCAAAAGGAAATATTTACTCCAAAAGTAGAGTTTTGCACAAATTTCCTGAAAATAACCTGTAACTGAAAATTTTAAAGAGCCCAAAATTTGTCTTAAATCAGGTTCACATATTTAGTTTTGATAACTTTTAGAGTATGCTCACCTATGCTCCAAAAATCCTCTAGAAATCATATACTGATATACTCATAAACTCCCTCTGATCCAGCTGTATTCTCTCTTCTCTGCTGAGACGCTCTGTTAGAGCTCCTGCCACCCTTTATTCTCATACCCATGTTGGCCAGGAAACACTCCGATTGATAACTCTGATAATTGATCAGTTCAGCGCTGCTCTGTCCCACATTGTCAACAACTTTGCATTCATTCTATCGTCTCTGCCCCTCACTGCGCTGCTAACAACAAGCTAATGGGGTTTAAACAGTGACATCACATTGGTAGGTCTACTTGGTGGGATGGGGGAATGAGCAATTTGAGGCCTCTCCACACAGAAATTAAAATGTGTGAGAAGAGAAGAAGACAGGGAGCATGTGCATCATGAGAAATATAAACATATATCAATCAATCTTTATTTGTATAGCACCAATTCATAACAAGTGTTATCTCAAGACACTTTACAATAGAGCATAAAGCTCTTCATTTTATGGATACACATATATGCATAGATACATATATACATATTATGTGTTGACTAAAATATGAAGTGTAAGGGGTAGGGCATTTTTATGTTTCCTTGAATTTCTGACGTCACATTCTACACTTGGAGAAAATGAAACATTTATCCTTTATTTAGGCTACCTGGCAGAGCATGTGTTAAAAAATTAACACATGCTTATTCAATCGGAGTATATGTGGTCCTCGTGCTGCTCACAGTGGTTGCAGAGGAGGAGAGATTTTTCTGTTAAAGGCAAAACAAGCTCAGAAGCTTCTGCAGCACCAACAGGACACAGTATTCAGCCACTGTTTCTGTTGTTGTCGAGGTTTGCACACGTGGTTAAAGGGAGAGGCGAGGCTAAGATGTCATTGATTCTGAAAATATCCGTATTCATTGTCCACATGGAAACGCAAGGCTGGTGTTTTCAGATTTACAAACTCTGCGACAAAAATCCAAAATTAGGGTTTTCCTAAAACACAATATCCTGTGGACAACACACTGATGCAATTAAGATCTTGTGCAGATTAGTGTTAATGTTGTTGACTAATTATTTTCATCCTAGTTTTCGTCAACAACCTTTTTCCGTGATATAAACTAGACAGGAATTAAAATTTAACTTAATCAACAAATAAAAACTAGACTAAAATGTCTGACAGACTTAATCTATATATCCAATCACAGCTGCCTTACCTTGGTGGTGGTGGGATAAGTTGTGGAGCGATCCAATCAGAGCTGCTCTCTTTATGAATGGATATATTCATGTAGAGCAGGTTCACTGTTTGTTGTCAGTTCTGGTATTGTAACTGAGATGCTCTGCCAGGTAGCCTAAATAAAGGATAGATGTTTCATTTTCTCCAAGTGTAAAACATGACTTCAGAAATTCAAGGAAACATAAAAATGCCTTACCCTTTACACTTCATATTTTAGTTGACTAAATTTACAGCAGATTTCATCGACTAAAACTAGACTAAAATTAAAACAGTTTAGGAGACTAAATTATGACTAAAACTAAAAGATATTTTGGGCCAAAGACTAAAACTAAACTAAATTAAAAAGTGCTGTATCAGGGAGAAGTCCTGGCACAGTAGACTTTTTGTCTTGTTTGTAGAAGTGCTCTATCATGCACACATAAAACACACGGGGATTTATAACTAAAAAAAGCAGAATATGTGACCACCAAGGCAGAGATACCTTATTTTTACACAGAGCAGGTAAATAACAGCGTATGAATCAAGACCTTTCCTCTTTAGGCTTATTTATCTGTCCCCCATTACCCCCTTTTCTGAGAAAGAATTTTTTTAAAAACATTTTCAACATCTGATGTTTTTGTTCTCTCTCCAAATTCATAGTTTTTATTTACTCTGTCTCTTATAAGACTTTTTTCTGCAGCAGTTACTTACTCACTTTTTGCTAGCTTGCTGTGATCTATATTTTAAACGTATACTGTATGTTTGGACAGAACACACTCTCAAAAACACACGAATGGGCCATGGCGTCACACAACCTTTGTCCCAGACCTCAGCTGGGGTAATTAGATCCTGAAATATTGATAGGGGCTCTGTGTGTGTGAGCGTGTTTGTGAGGGATGGAGCACGAGGGCAGCATGCCTTCATACTACGTTAATACAGGTTTCAAACTTAGAGTAATTCATCAGAGGTTTTTCTACAGGAGGACCTGAAGTAGGAAGAACTAGATATAGAATATGGATATATGGAAACTGGCTACCATGAAAATACAATAACTTGTGACAGAGTACCTCAGAGTCCCCATCAGGCTTCATGTGGGACAAGCAGCATCCTCTGGTGTTGACAAAATGAGCCAATGATTAAGTGTAGGAGCCTGCAGTCCCTCAAGTGTCCACTAGAGGCTGTCTGCAAAAACACTGAAGTCACATACACACTCCATGTTAAAAATGTTCCGTTGTCACAGTTATGTTTCCAGATGTTTAAATCAGTCAAAAACCAACAGTCTGCAGGTTAAAGTAAGAGTCAGGTTACCGAAAAGCTACTTTTCCAAAGGCTGAGGTCAAACAGTTAAAGTGTAAACAAATATATTTCTTATTTCTAAATGGCACACCATACGAATTTCTAATCCAATCCAACTCACTTTATACATACAGCATGAATTAAAAAAGAATAAAAGACCATATTATTAGTATTATCATTGACATTTAAATTGTTTTGTTTGTTTGTATGTTTACTTTGTTTTGTTTTAAATTCACTAAACCATTATAAAAAAGCACTGAAGTGTTGTAGTGACTACAATCAGATGTGAAATTGAATAAAATGAACTAAAGCAGAGACAAAACCAAACATTAAAAAGAACTATTAAAATCTTATCATAGATTAAAAAATGTTAAAATTCAAAAACATATAATTATAATAAATTAATACATTAAAAGCCAATAAATAAAAAGGTAGTAGTTTAAAACTAAGTACGATGGGGACAGTCTGACCTGAGAAGAAAGCATAAGCAGATTTTTAGAAAAATAAAGAAGGGCAGAAAAGAAGGGCCTTTTTAAGTTTTGAGTACCAGACATTTCACTTATAAAAATACCAAATACTATCAATCAATCAACCAAACTTTATTTATATAGCACTTTTCATACATAAGAAATAAATAAAATAACTACAAAACAATAAAAAGTAGAAAATCGTATAGAAATGAAAGTAAAAACTCCACTCACCCTCCCAATTCACATTTAACACACACACACTAAATTAATCAAACGCACAAAGACATAAAAAGGAAATTGTGAACAGAAAACAGAACTAAAAGACTGAGGAAGACTGAAGAAATGCTATTTTTAACTAAAAGCGAGAAAACACAGGAGCTAAAACTTGAATTATAATTAAAAATCATAAGAAATTAGACAAAAATACCATAGGAAAAGGAAGGTAAATAAATAAATGAATTAATATAATAAAATCTAAATAAATAATATGGTAAAAATGAGATAACCTAAAACCAGATGTGTAATAAAAGGTAAAAAGAAAAGCAGTTAACAGAGAATAAAATTCCAAATGATAAATCTGAACTTAAATATAGACATTAAACAGATTATGGATTAAAAATAAATAAAACTGTAATAAGAAATAGTACTAACTATAATCAGCTAAAACTAAACTAAAAAGGTAGGTCACGAGTTTGCTTTTAAAAAATATGATCAGTAGGTGCTGCTAAAAAAAGCACAAAGTTTAATGGTCACTTTGTGGGCATTTAACTACAAATAAACTGCAATAAGTTGAACTCCAGGAAACGAATCAGTGAGAATTATACACTAAAAAGCCATTTAAAAATCAAGAACAGTAAAAGTGAACAGATTGATAAAGTCTTAAAATGTAATTAATGTAAAAAGAAAACACAAGAGAGCAGAAGGGCAATAATTAAAGACAGTTGATGTACAGCAGTAAAGTCATACAACAGCACGTTACCAATGAAAAGCTTTTTTAATCAAACGTCTTTAAGACGCAGATTCACTGAAAAGCTGATCTGAGGTTCTTATGTTGGTGTAAAACTTTATCTGGAGCCTCGTGAGTAACTCTGGCTCAGCTTTCAAAGAGAACAGTGAACAAAACACTTAATGAGGTTAACCTGTCACAGCTGCTGTGTGTCAAGAAGTCAAAGGATCAAACTAAACCTTCATTAAGACGGCCTGAATTATTTACAAGGACTAGTACACACACACACACACTCACACACACATACAGACACACACACACACAGCTGCAGTTAGTTAGGCCGTGCAGATTAAAGGTACATTTAAGTATAAATATGTCCTAATGAATAAAAAATAAAAAATACATAAAGCCTCAAACTTCAACATGGGAGTTCCACAGGGGTCTATACCGAGCCCACTGTTGTTTTCACTCATCTGACAGTGTGCAGAGGGAGACAGGGACAGATTAACTCAAGAAGATGGTAAAAATTGTCACGTTGTGCTGTATTTGACCAAAACCTGCGGGCAACATCTACTTTTCTTTCTTTTTTTTTTAAAGCAAACTCAAGACCTACCTTTTTAGTTCGGCTTTTAGTTCATTATATTTATTATTATTACCTCTGCCAAGGAGGTTATGTTTTCGGGAGAGTTTGTCCGTCTGTCCATCCGTCCGTCCGTGAACAGAATAACTCAAAAAGTAATGGATGGATTCGGATGACATTTTCAGGAAATGTTCAGCATGGGAAATGAAAGAACTGATTCGATTTTGGTGTTGATCGGGATCAGCGTCTGGCTGCCATGGCGAAAAATGTGATTTCTGTGAATAACTGCTGAACTAAAACAGATGTCATTATGAATCCAGTTGCTAATGGTATGTTTTCATGGTCAAGGAATCTAAATATTTAGATGAAATAAAGGTAGGAGTAATACTTATGGTCAAAATGACAATATGGCTGAGGACTGTGGCGCTGGCGGAGGTCTGCGCTCTCCGAGTGCGTTCTAGTTTTTATCATTATTATTATTATTATTATTATTATTATTATTATTATTATCATTATTATAATTATTGTTATTATTATCATTATTGAATCCTATTTATATATTCATTTTAACCCCCTTAGTATGTTTTATTTTTCAATTCCAGCTCAAACTTATTGTTCAGAATTGTATTATCTGTTCATTTATTTTCTACTTTAGTCTTAGCTCAGTGTTCCCTCATTTTTAATGAAAGATGGCGTTTCCTCACTCCTCTTATTCTGTTTTCTGTTAGAATTTCTTCCTCATGCCTTTGTTTGAGTGTGTGTGTAAGTGAGTGTGTGTGCTGTGTGGATTGCAAGGGTGGGGATGAGGGGTGTGTGTTGTATTGTACATTGTATTCGGTTTTCTACTTTTTATTACTTTCATTTATTTTCTTTCTTTCTATGTGAAGCACTTTGTGCTACAAAATTTTGTATGAAAAGTGCTATACAAATAAAGTTTGATTGTTTGATTGATTGATCTAACTGTATTTTTTGACAGGGTCTACAAGCGACTGCTGATGTCCATTCATAAAGACAGAAAACAGAACCATGGTCATTCTACAGCAGGTAAAGTACCAAATGCAGCCTTCTTCATAATTATCCATCCATTATGTACACACCTCATACACTTTAGGCTTGCATGCAGCTGACATTGGGCGGGAAGGGGGATACATCCTGAACCAGTCACTAGCCAATCCCTGAGTTGAAGAATGGGGTAATACATATAAAACAGGGGTGGCCAACCAGTCAGAGAATAAGAGCCACTTTTTTTTACTGTGTTACTGCAAAGAGCCACATCATATTCATGGGCTCACATGAACATCACCCCATCCCTCCCTCACATACACACACATTTTTTAACAAAGACCTCTTCATTGTATGGCTTTTTAGTCTGTGCAATGTTCCAAGCCAGTTGATATGATGCAAGCCAGTCGATGCAATATGATGGAAAAGCTGCATCTGCTTTTCTGCCCGACTTTTCAAAGTGACCAACTTTTGCTTGCGAAGTTCAGTCCCTTTTGGAAATTTCTGGTTGCTGTTAGCACGGAGTGAGCTGAAGTGGCGCTGAAGATTTGAAGCTATGAAATGCGCTAATGACGCCTGACATATAAGGCAGAATGGCTTGCCACTACGTTCAACAAAAAAATATTAACTCTCCAACTCTGTTAAAAACGTCCTGTGTTCATCTTCATATTTTCGTTTTGCTTTGTTTTTTTTTCCTGCCATTTTGAGAGTGAACTTGACACAAATTGTTAACTACTCAAATGACCTCATGCACATGCGCATTTGACATCACTCTTCTTCTTCATTGCAACTCAAACCGGCTTACCTGGTCAGCTTGCCACATAGGGAATGAATGGCAGCGCCAGGCCGAGCGTTTTTGATGCTTGTCATGTGAAAGCCCCTTAAGAGCCGCATGAAACCAGCCAAAGAGCCGCGGGTTGGCCAGGCCTGATATAAAAGAACTTTACAAAAGATTTACACTTACAAAGACAGTCATAGACTCTCATCCATCCAAATAATCAGAATCAGGTGTTCCAGTCACTTCCACGTCCACAGGTGTATAAAATCAAGCACCTAGGTCTGCAGACTGTTTTTACAAACATTCCAGCGTGGAGCTGTGATAGGATGCCACCTGAGCAACAAATCCAGTCGTGACATTTCCTCTCTCCTAAATATTCCACAGTCAACTGTCAGCTGGATTATAAGAACGTGGAAGTGTTTGGGAACGACAGCAACTCTGCCACCAAGTGGTAGGCCACGTAAACTGACGGAGCGGAGTTAGCAGATGCTGAGGCGCATAGTGAGAAGAGGTCGCCAACTTTCTGCAGAGTCAATCGCTACAGACCTCCAAACTTCATGTGGCCTTCAGATTAGCTCAAGAACAGTGCAGAGAGCTTCATGGATGGGTTTCCATGGCCGAGCAGCTGCATCCAAGCCTCACATCACCAAGTGCAATGCAAAGCGTCGATGCAGTGGTGTAAAGCACGCCGCCACTGGACTCTAGAGCAGTGGAGACGCGTTCTCTGGAGTGACCAATCACGCTCCTCCATCTGACAATCTGATGGACCAGTCTGGGTTTGGAGGTTGCCAGGAGAACCATACTTGTGGGACTGCATTGTGCCAAGTGTAAAGTTTGGTGGAGGGGGGATTATGGTGTGGGGGTGTTTTCAGGAGCTGGGCTTGGCCCCTTAGTTCCAGTCAAAGGAACTCTGAATGCTTCAGCACACCAAGACATTTTGGACAATTCCATGCTCCAACTTTGTGGGAACAGTTTGGAGCTGGCCCCTTCCTCTTCCAACACGACTGTGCACCAGAGCACAAAGCAGGTCCATAAAGACATGGAGGACAGAGTCTGGTGTGGATCAACTTGACTGGCCTGCACAGAGTCCCGACCTCAACCCGATAGAACACCTTGGGATGAATTAGAGCGGAGACTGAGAGCCAGGCCTTTTCGTCCAACATCAGTGTGTGACCTCACAAATGCTCTTCTGGAAGAATGGTCAAAAATTCCCATAAACACTCCTAAACCTTGTGGACAGCCTTCCCAGAAGAGTTGAAGCTGTTATAGCTGCAAAGGGTGGACCGACATCATGTTGAACCCTATGAATTAGGAATGGGATGTCACTTAAGTTCATATGTGTGTCAAGGCAGGCGAGAGAATACTTTTGGCAATATAGTGGATAAGATATCACCAACATAAAGATATATTGCATCATTTTATCCCTCTCTTCACACAGGAACCAACACATTCTAAGCATTTGCAGTCCAAGCTTTATACTTCATGAGTGCATGTATGTGTGAGGCCTGCTCTCCTGGAGCCTCATTAGGTTTTAGCAACTCATTACGCAGCGTTGTTTCCATTGAATCCTTCTTGTAGCTGAGCGCACACACACTAACACACAAATTAAACATCATCTGTGTGTGTGTGCAAGCATGCATTTGACCTTGTGTCGGTATTTTTGATTCTCAGTGAACGCATTGTTGAGCCTGTCAGCCTTTCTGATCGAATAATCAGCTCTGACAGCTTCCCCCCGCCGCGGAGGCCCAAATAGGACGAGCCAATAAAAAAAGAGCAAGCAGATCAGTGGTCGAGCTTCACTGTAAATGTTTATCGCACACACATACACACACTGTGACCTCCATCCAAACCGAGCAGGTGAAAGCAAACAGAGGAACTTCTTACACTCTCACTGCTTTAATGATTCGTTCTACTGCAGCAGACGATTGTCTCATGGATATTTGTCCACAGCAGGAAGCTTTCATTTTGGATGTAGCTGTTGAATCTGGAGGGAAATAAACTTTAAGTCATGTTGCAGAAATAAACCGTCTTGGATTTTTCTGAGGACATGTACTTCCTGAAGCACATTTTTCTGGCGACTGAACATTTCTGAAGAAGGAGGAAACATTCAGGTGTACTGCTTCGCTCTTTTTTGGTCTATAAATATTTTTTTTTACCACATCTCCAGGGGTATTTGCACTTTTGGGATGTCTCTGGATCGTTTTTCAGGAGATCTGTGTTCAACAGTTCAAAAATAACTCTTAACCGGTCATCGAATCCAAACGCAGTCATGAGAACAGTGTGCACATCTTAACTATCCAACCATGGCAATGACGACAGACAGGAGGGGATCAGCTCTGGAACTTGAGGGTTGGGACAAAGATAAACGTCGTCTCAGCTACAGGTGCACCGCTCTCATCCAGGTAAAGTCAGAGGAAAGGCCGATTTTGATGTTTGTGAGCTGCAAACATTTTGATCCAAGAATGAACCTGTTAAACAAGCTCTGAGTTGTAGCAGTGAACTAAACAAGGCAGCAGTACCTCTTTATTTATTTAGACTAAGTACTAAAACAAGAACTCACATTTGGGAACCAACAATACAGAAAACAAATATTAATGACTTGTGATGCCTTATTGCAATTTATGTTCTTTACTATTAGGGCACAAAGTTTTCTCTGGTTTGTATCTTAAGGACAGTGGTCTGATTTTTCTTTGGGAAATTTAAGTATCATAAAACAAACAGTCAAGTTTCAGCCACAGCTTAGCTACATGCCTTCAATACCAAACTCCAGACTAATCAAGACTTTTTAGTGCTCTAATCAAGAAAAATCTAATTTTGAATCCTCTAGCTGCACACTTTTAGGTTTTATTTCAGACTTGCAGGTTACTATTCCAACCAGGGGAATGTCAGGGCAAGAATCTAGTGATGCCATATGCATCAAGACACAGAAATAATTAATATACTATTACATACCATGTTACTATAAGCAGCGATGTGTTTTACTAAAAAATCTATTTATTCACTCCTTATTATGTCAAGAACCAGCAATATTACATGCATACAAAAGACGTTTCCAATCACTGTTAACTATGTAAAGCAGTAATTTTTCAACCTTTTTTGAGCCACTTTTGTCAATTAAAAAAAACATAAGCCACACCACCTACCAAAAATGTTGCAAAATAACACCCTGCAGCCACTAAAACATTAAACACAACAGTAATATTGTCTCTCAGTTTAATAATACTCATTCAGTGTGAAACCTGGGCCTGTAGATTACAGCACAGATACTTAACAGTAGCTTATTATTTGCAGATAATAATTATTTTTTTGACCAATTAAGTAAACTTGGATAATTTCTCACAGTTACACCTGGATATCTCTCATGGTACAACAGTGTGCCACAGCACAGTGGTTAAAAAGCACCGACGTAAAGGACTGTTTCCACAACATGTCTGCTCCTGGAACAAAAATAATAATAACAATAATAACTACAAATGCTCAAAGAGCACAACTCTCCACCGAGGAACGTCTGACGTTCTCAATTGAGTTTTATTCAATGTGTGGCAAACTTCCTTATCGAGCAACGTTAATGAATCCTTAAAAATTGCCACGTCCAGATTTAGATCACCACAAAAATCATGGAACTTCTTCCTTGTGCCATGACCAACATTCCCAGAAAATCTTGCAAATAACTGAGTTATCTTGCAAATGCCAGCTAAATAAGAACCTCGGGGTGAATGTAATAAGTGTGCTGGAGAGCAAAACATATTCCAAATTCCTTTACTTACTTTCCAATAAATATCCATACTATCAATACTAAGCTGAAAAATACTGGTTTACGTTTGTGAATTAAGATTTTTTACACTCCCAGGTCCCATTATCCAGTTAAAACAACATCTTATATGACAAAAAGTTATCAGGAATGTCTCAAAGTGCTACTAAAACAATTAATGCACTCTGTGAAAAGAAAACTTTCTGGGTCTATTTGTGACTTAAAAAATGGAAACCTGATTAAATTAATTTCGAAGACTTCTTAAGTCTCTGCATGACTGCTGTCCCAATCAATGTTAAAGGCGATTTTCTATCTTTGACGTAAACACAGAAAACAGATTGTGTAAATTCCACAGGCTGAACGTGATGATTTACTTTTCTTTTTGGGTTCGGTTGGTGGGATCCCACTCCAAAAGAATGGTAGGAGAGACACTTGGACTGTTTAATGTGTAACTCCAACATCATTTCAGAACTGCACTGCACTGCACTATCACCGTAGAAGTTCACTCAATGTGAATGCTTATTAATAGCTCATGTGACTTCATCTGTGCTAAAGAGGTCATTGGCTCCAAATTAATTGGACCCAACCTCCAGCTGTGTAACGACAGCTGCTGTTAATTATTGATTGAAATTCATACATTGAGCCCAACGAGCACGCCAAAGAAGGCTGTGTGCCAAAATGCACAGTGATTGTTTATCGTGATGTGAACCAAATCAGCTGAAACACAACAGTTAAGAATTAAAGATGAGTTACTTCTTATCTCCTTTGGACATATTACAAAGGTTATTTAACTATTTTATATTCTTATTTTATCTAATTTTAATTATTCTGTCATTTTTGTCACTGCAAATAACTACAGGATAAACAAAAAGAGGTTTTTGTTTTCTGACCTGAGGCACCGTTGTTCAGTTTGGATTGATGGTGGAGAAACACAAAGTAGACAGAGAGGTCCCCTCCACAAAGAGAAGAGAAGAGTTATATTCCTGATAACAGCTTCATTCATGCTGCTGTATTTCTGTGGCTTTTGGCATCACTGAGATGAAGTTGAGGTGTTCATGCACTTGTTCATCCTACAGCTCTTTGCCTCTTTTGTTAGATATTTAAATAGAGATGTGATGGCAGAGGGTTTGCTGTTGGAGAGAAAACAGCTCTAGCATGTACATGGGACAAATTAAAAAACAAAGATACTTGTGCCACTGGCTGCTTTTCTGCTGAAGTGCTGTTAAAAATACATTTGATTAATTCAACATACCCCTTTGTACTGATGGGGATAGTAAACAACAAGGAATAATTATAAGACAGGCAACCTAAAAAACATCAAGTAAAAAATTAAACTAAACTGATGAGATTCCCACAGCAATAAGGAGTTTTATTTTTCACCAGCAGAGGGCAGACCTCACCTGAAGACCTCTGTAGACTCTACTTTGGGCTGAACTTCCTTTATGTACCTCCGCCAAGGAGATCATGTTATTGCCGAAGTCTGTTTGTTTTTCTGTTTCTCTGTTAGCAACATTAATCAAAAAGTTATGGACGGATTTTGATGAAATTTTCAGGAAATGTTCGGATTGGGACGAAAAACAAATGATTAGATTTTGGGAGTGATCCGGATCACCGTCTGGATCCAGGAATTTTTTGAAGGAGTCTTTAACATCACAAGATAGTACCATTTTTGGCATTTGTGCATATTACTCCACCAAAAATAGTCACGGCATTTGGAAAAAAATACAGGACAAGTTTCCAACAGGTTCTTCAGCCTGCTTTAAAGTAAAGTTTGTCAAGATAACACTTGTTGTGACCAGTGTTGGGAGTAATGCATTACAAAAGTAATGTAATTACTGTAATGCATTCCTTTTAACTGTAACGTAGTGATGTAAGGCAAGACAAAAAAACAGTAATATCTTACTAGGTACAAATGTCAGTAATGCAAGTTACAATGCATTTTTAATTTAACCATAAATGAAGAGGTGTTTTTTTGTTTGTTTGTTTAAAAACAAATTTGCTAAATACTCTGTGAGATCAGCAGGAGAAAAGTCCTCCACTAGGCCTAAAGTTACAGTATCTCGAACACAATTTACCAGAATTTTACCTTTTGTCTGTTTTTCTATGATCGTGTCTTGTATTGTGCCATGAGCATCATTGTGTCTATTATATTCTCCTGTTTAAGCCCTAAGCTGAACTCAGTCAGACAGCCACCACATCACCTTCACTGGATGCGTGATGAGCTTTTTGAGCCAAATGAGCTACATTTAGAATGACAAATCCATATTTCATATTAATGTAACTAATTACTCTGAATTGACAGTAACATGTAATAAATACTGCATTACATTTTTAAATAACTAGCCCAACACTTTGTCATGACCTGGTGCTATACAAATAAAGATGGATTGATACACTGAAGATGAAACATCACAGAGTTGTGAATCTTACAGCAGCATGAATGAAGCTCTATATCACCGTCTACTGACTTTATAAATGCAAACTAAAGCCATGGGAGCATTCTCACCCTGTACTAAAACGGCTGGCTCTCTGTGTGACAACAGACAGGAGACAAAATGTTAATGTTTACTGAAGCAGAAGAGGAGGCCGTCTGTCAGTGGTTTTATGATCACGTTAATTCAGAGACAAATATCAGCACATTTAGCTTGTCACATCGGCTCACCCTGTGACATTTGACTCACCTAAATGATCCATCTAAATGCAAATGAGTGGAGCTGGAGGCGTTTATCAATCACATGGCCTTTCATGGGCGCCTTTAAACCCACACTTTAACTTTCATAGCTCTAATAACTGGAGTTATTTAGGTTTTAGGGTGCTTCACGATCAAACATTCAACCAAATGTTTCAGTTTTGTTTTTGATGTATCCTCAAAACTCTATTTTCAGTTTCATGTAACTGCCAGCAGAGGGAGGTCTCACACCTGAGACAGACCTCACCTGCAGAGTGATAATGTTCAGTTTAAGATGGTGAGCTGGCTGTACTGTAGACCAGGGGTGGGCAAGTGGCAGCCCGGGGGCCAAGTGCGGCCCTTGACATCACTAAATGTGGCCCGCCATTCGTTCCCAACCAGCAGTTGTAAATATGAAGAAAACTCAGATATTCAATATAAATAATTCTATATAATCTAGACTGATATTTTTGGTTTATATAAGTTGTTTATGACCTTACTTTGCTATTATAGTGTCTCTAAATCTCTTTTATGAAGCCTTTGAAAATTATATCAAGTATTTCTCAATACTGTATTTAAAAAGTGGCAGCAGCAAAATATTTGAGCTTTAAAAATTTGAATAACACATCATTTTATTGATTTGAAAATAACTTCATTGGCTTTAATTCCATGTATATTAGCTGAATTTGCTCGAATTCTATGTCAAGTTCATTTGATTATGCATAATAACTTGTATTTATGTTGTAATATAAGATTATTGGTATTCTAATTTTATGACAAACTTATATTCTCATATGTTGTTTATCCAACATTCTTTTTCCTCATCAAGAATTTCTGAAATTTGTAACAATGTGGCCCTCAGGCTGGATAAAACGGTTTTATGTGGCCCTCTTGGTAACTAAAGTTGCCCACCCCTGCTGTAGACTATACTCACTGTCATGGAGACAGTCTGTCACATTTGCAGTTTACCTGCTCATGACGGCAACAGGACTCTGTAAAAAGGTTATTGTAAATTTTACAGTAACTTACTGGCAACAAGATACCAGTAAGTTACTGTAAATGTCTTTACAGTAGCATAACTCTAATTTAATTTATAGCATTAGTCTGTATTTTCTATAATAGTGTTACTACTGTATCTTTGTTCTAGGTACCATTACTGTCTATCAGTTTATAGCATGATTACTGCATTATCAAAAGCAGCATCCCTACGTTTTTTTATTTACAGTATTATTATTATATTTTAATCTACACTTATTAAATGTATTTTAAATTCCAGTGAACTTTCTGTATTTTAATTTATGCTACTATATCCTTAACCATTTTACTGATAATACATTAGGGAAATAAAAAAGAAATGTGTAAGGATTTTTTTCAAATAAAATACTTTTGCTCAAAGATATGAAACATTTACTAAAAGTTCTTACCTGCTATTGTTCAATCCTGTGGAAAAAAATCCTTTAATCTGTTACCCTTTTGAGGAACTTAAAATCTAGACATTTTACTGTTGGTAGCTGTAGATTTTATACTTAAAGATGCTATGAGTAGTTTCTAAGTAATTACAAAAAGTCTCACTTTTAGATATATGCCTGATGGAAATACACACTTTAAGATGAGTTTTATAGCATCAAAATAGGTTATCTATAAATGCTATTCCTTAGCTTCGTGGTCGGGTCGGACAGGGCTGGACTGGCCTGGATACTCAACTTCGGGAACAAGACAATTAAAACTAGAGCAAATTTATATTATTCAGACACGTCTTAGAGCACCGGGCTGTAAGTAGCGATATATAGCCGGCTACAAAACTACGATACTAAGTTTTCCAAAAATTAACTAGAAAGAGATACATTACCTCGTCACTTTGCATCCTGTAAGTTGTTGAAAAAATAAGTTGTAAAGCAATGCAGAGTTCTGAGGAAGGTCAGAGCTGCATTCATTAGCATCACAACAAACGCACGCTTTGGCTTGGGTCACGTCTTTACGACAGTCGCCACGCATGCTCATGGGTAGCAGAGTCTTTATGTCGCCGGAAACAGATTCTCCTCATAGCACCTTTAAATAGTGTTAATTTTACAAAAATCTGTTTTCCCACATCATTTTACCATTTACAGTAATTTACTGTATAGATTTTTTACAGCTGGCAGCTGTAGGTATTACGGTAAAGTACTGTTACATTCACAAAAATATGTTACAGTGTATGTCACCAATCTGCAGTGTTAATGCCGAGCACACCTTTAAATTCAGGTGCAGCAAAGAGGCTTTAACACCAATTTGAGGCTCTTTTTCTCTTGAGATGGCCCTCTGCTAACAATGATAGCTGGACTAGAAAGATAGAAAACCAGTCTCCTGTCTTCATATCAACCCTTTCAGGTTTTTATTTCTGTATTTCCTCTTCCTGGTTTGCTACCTTTCTAAGCAGGAGTTACACAAGCAGGTGTAAGACAATACCCGGCTCATGTCGGGCCTGAATTATTTACCTGAAGAAAGAAATGACGAGAACACCCGTCCGCCACAGGCAGGCAAAATGAACATTACATCAGGGCAGTCCTGACGACACTCCTTTGAGGCTCACGTTGTCCAGAGAAGTTTAGCAGCTGAAGTCCAGATGAAGCTCTTTCCTCTGAGTCTGTCCTGCAAAAAAAATGAACTGCAGTTAAACACATTTAATCAAGAAGAAGAAGCACTAAGTACTTCTCTTATCCAACATGTTTATAAAGACTTAAAATCCTCACAGCTTTATTAACATGCAGCATTAATCCACTTAGACGTATGGCTGCCTGAAAAACACCTCGAAAACATGAAGGCTTCCTGAAAATCTGCTCTGGATTTTTACCTTTGCTCAATCATTTTTCAGCCCTCTGGATTGAAAAGAGTCATAAAATAAAAGTATTAGAAAGCTTAAAACACTGACTTGAACTGCACATTGATGCCTTTGCCCTAATATTAATCATTCGTTTTTTAATCATTAATCAGTCATATCAATATTCACCAATCTTCTTCTCCAAAAGACGTTGCTCAGATCTTAAAGTTAAAAGTGACTATGATGCAGGAGGTCTAAGCGGATAAGGTAAGGATGTTAATGATCCTCTTGAGTCTTTTAGTTTGATCATGCAATCATTACATCTCCCCAAAAATCACAAATAAAACAATTTAACCCCAGGTGCAGTTCTAACATTTATATCAGCAGAACACATCTGTCCTTATCTTGGTTTGACTGGCAGCCTCCTGCAATTTTTCTGTTGACTTTAAAGCTTGTATGGAGAAGACAGCTCAGCCCAGTGATCACCAACTGGTGGCCCAGGGGCCACATCAGGCCCCCCAGAGCTTTCCATCCGGCCCCCTGACTATTTATTTTACAGGAAAGGATTTGGGCCACTGCAAAGGGAGTTTTTGAGGAGATTTAGCTTTTTCTTTGACTGTTAAAAATTAACAATATATGCAATGTTAAAGCTATGGTCTACGATTTGGAAGCTTTGTACATATTAATAACACTGTTTATAAGGCTGTTATGGTCCTATGGTCCTATCTACACAGTATAAAGACCAAAAAGAACGAAAAAAAATCCATTCAGTATATCCGCTGAAAAGCTGCATACTAGCTGACCAATCAAACCTAAGAACCTGCGAGGATCGATTGGTCCGTGAGTTGGTCTGTGAGTCCATCCAATCCTCGTCTCCCTCGCTACGCAGCGTCATGCCCATGGTCCCGCCTCCTCCTCTCTACCTCCGGTGAGCAGCTAGCAGCGTTAGCTACTGAACTATCATGGAGCCGGAAAAGCCTAGCGCCGAGACCGAAGCCGCCTCCCTCTCCCGCGGGCAGAGCTCCGTTGGGCCCCGCGGGAGGCTCCGTTGAGGCCTGTTAGCGGGCTAACGGCTAACGGCTACCGAATAGCCTCAGCCGGCCGTCAGACCTTCAGCATCGACCGTTTCGCCCCTGGTTGATCAGGTAATGGCTTTGTTTACTACAGTGTGAGATGTCTGCTGAATAACTCTGGTTAGTTTGTGCCTGCACGGGCTAATAACTTATAGGGGAGCGGGTTAGCCTGTTAGCCGCTAATCATTTGCACTGTAAGCTGAGCTGGGGAGGACAGGCTGAGAAAGATAAATCCTCCCCCACACTCGGCTCCGCTCTGGCGGCGCCAGACCCGCACTGCCGCCGGTCCAGTTGAAATGGCTACTGCTGTGTGTTATAAGGGAGATGTCTGTCGTGTTTGATACTTTCAGTTGAGCTGAGCTGTTTTTGATTGAGTTTGCTGCTGATATATTGTGCTAGTCGCTCGTAGCTCTGTCCGAGGGGGCTTTATGAGGCGACACGAGCTGGGGGCGGGATCTTGGAACACGGAGGGGAGAGGTGAGGGAAGGGGGGCAGGCTGCGGTTTCAAATCGTAGACCCTAGCTTTAAGTATGGATTAATTCTCAAAAATCTTGCTTTCTCCTCATAATTTCTGCTTAAATTTCAGAGGTCTGATTTTTTTCTGCATAATTCTAAATTTAATCTTAAAATTCTGAGTCCCCCCCCCCCCACACACACACACACAATACTAAAACTAATCTCAGAATTAAAAAAAATTTCCTTCCAGAATTCTGACTTTTTACAGACTTAAAAACAACTTCAATGTTAAATATTCTTTTCTTTTTTAAGCTTTTATTGCCTGTTTGGTCTTTCGTATTACAGAACATAAGGAAATGTGCAGAGTAAAAATGTTTTGATTTTAGGACAGCTTTTTGTCATTTGATACCCTCAACTATTAATGAAACCTCATGCAGCTGCTTCAGAACTGGTTGTATAATTGTTTTTATTTATTATTAGTGTTTTCTTAAAGGAGACATATCATGCTTGTTTCTCCTTTTCACTATGCCAGACTAGGATGCCTGTAAAGCATTTCTGCCCTCAGTACAAGTCATTTAGTTCCTTCATTGCCCCACAATAGCGTTCTCAAAATCCTCATTTTAGGGCATTATGAAGCCCTCGTTGAAACACGAGGATCTCAGGATGACCTAAAGTTACCTCGCAACGTCACAGCCCTTTGTGCTCTGATTGGTCAGTTCTATCGGGGGTAGAGCCAGCCTGTCCTTCTTCTTCTACTGTATTTTCCGGCAGGCTCAAAGCAGCGACCGCGTAATTGAGTACCCCTACAGACCAGAGCTGGTAATGAGTGAGTGTGAGCTAGGGAGCTATATACCCCTGTTGGTGGATGTGTTCCTCGGTGACGGTTTTGTGGCTAACGGACATCACAGAGGAGGAAGTGTTTTATCAGATTACTCCAATAAAAAGAGATGTACTTCGTGTCGTCACGACGATTTAAATCTTGCGGACATCTCGCAATGACCTATTTTCAGAGGCATCAAATCTCGTTCTAGGATATCAGAAAAAATACAATATCTCATTTTTTGAAAATTAAGGGGGTGTAAGGTCTTGTTTTCAAATTTATTACATTATATGTAAGTATTAAATCATACATCAGCATGATATGTCTCCTTTAAATCTGGCCCCAGAGCATATGCCAAGGAAAAGCTGGCCCTTGTATAAATGTAGTTGATGATCCCTGTCTTAGCCCCTTAGTACAGTTTTAGCTGTGTTTCATTTAGATGTTTGGTTTTTTTTAAATCTCTTATTATATGGTTTATTTTCGTCTTTTTTTCTTCCTATTTTTTTTCTGACTACTTGCTTGATATTTTTTATTTTAGGTGTGTCATGTTTAAGCTTGGCTATCTACCATGTATTAAGTTGCTGTTGTTTGATATTGAAATCTAATAAAAACTGTGGTCAAAAACACAATATAACCCCAAATGAAAGCACACTGGGTAATTTTGCTGATTAAAAAGGCCAAGGCTGAAGTTCAAGCAAATTATACCGACTGATTTAACAAAAAAACGAAGGCAACCTCGAATCCCTGCCATAGTGGAGTAAACTTACAACATGACAGACTTTATACATTCACCTCAAAAGAGACTGACATTTCTGAGTACCACACAATAAGCTTTTTATAATTAGTACAATCAGGAGTTTATATCTTTGAGTTATTACTGAAGCAGATCTTAATGTATTTAAATGATCGAAGCTAATGATACTTTTTCAGTCAGTTCTCATAAATATTCCATAAAGACAAACATCTCTGACTTATGTTCGCCCTAATTTTCCTTTTTTAATCCTTTGTTAATTGGAAATAGCCTACAGGTGGATGCTGGGGTGGTGGAGGGGTTCAAAGTAAGGGTGCAGCACAAATACAGGGCAGCGCTGGCAATGGCAGAGCAGGCGGAAAGGCCTTTTTTTGAAGTTTCATGTTACCGTGTCAGTTATTAAATCAGTACAATTTATTCCTCAATCCAAACTGAGCCCCTCTATTCATGCCTCCTAACCCAAAGACAGACAGACAAGAAAAGTACAACTTCTCCCTAAATTAATTACAATAACAACAAATAACTAAAAGCTATATGAAGTAATTTTTTTATATATATCTTTGCATCTCACACAGTCAACATTGACACTCAATCTGTTCAAACACTCAGAAAGTAAATGCTCTTTTAATATCTTAACTTGTATCTCTGATGCTCTTAGCTGATTATCTGTTAAAAATACAAACACATGGATGGTCTTTAATTTAGATACAGATATTAAGTGTGTTTATTTCTCTGAGACTAAAAGAAATATATCGCAGAGTGACTCAATCTCTTCTTTCCTCTGATAATCAGTGGGTCATGGATTACCGTCTGTCTGCTTTGTTGCCCTGAGGCCTCCATCGACCTTCCAGTAACTTCTGTAAAAGCCTCCTAAAGGCTTCTGAGTCAGAATGAACCAGGTTCATATTAGACTGATGTGTGTGCATGTGTGTTCGTGTGCATGTGTGTGTGTGTGCAGGAGGGGGCTTTAATATGGATATTTGTGAGCCTGAGGCAAAGTCAGACATCAGCTGTCAATGTCTCGTTTTAGGCTATTTATCAACTTTAAAAAAATAATATCTACTGGAAAGCGTTCAGGTTATTTTTCCAAAATTACTTTTCTTATATTTTCTTCAGTTCATAACAAAAATCTGTGAAATCCAAAAGATTATAGTGAACATTGTCAGTACTTAAGCCTTAAAGCAACGATATGTCCCTTTGAGCAGTTTCACAATTTGTTTACTATATTTTTTATTTTCCAACATAAATATATATGTGTTTTGCTTGAACTTGCTGCACTGTTATGGCTTCAGGATATTTTTCCTTGTACCCATCCCAACCCAATCCATCCCAACATCACCTCAAACCCAGTGGCCATAAAAGCAGAAAACTGCAGGAGCTGATCAGGGTGTTGGTTTCACAATTTGATTAATCATTTTAAAAAGGCAGAGTGGTGTCTACCTCCAGAAACATACATTCACATAAAAAAAATCTGCTCTGTTTTTCTTAATTAACAATACAACTATCTCAAAAATACAACTCAGGCCGAACTTGTCTTAAAAATGACCTTATAATTCAGTTAAAGTGTAAATGCAAGTCACTCGAAAGGGCTCACATGGTGAGACAACTACATTTAATCCATATTATTCGTGTTTAAGTAACAAAAACAATACAGTTATTTTTTCTGTCTAAATGAACAGAAATAAACATCTGTTTAGACCCAAACTCATCATGATCTACTGGATCGGGGTAAAAAAAAAAACTATTAACTAAACAAATTAAGGAAAAATAGTAATTAAAAAAATGAAAATTGTAGTCTGTACACTGTAGTCGCATATTACATATACATGCAAAGTATACATAATACCAAACCCTATATCTATTCATATTTTTCCTTTTTTCAATTAGTAGTTTTTTTTGTTTTACATATTTATTCTATTGTAATTTTACTATATCTTAATTCTACTGCGTAGAATAATGTGAACTACTGTGGATACTGTGGATACCCACAATTTCCTATGGGGGTGGCTAAAACATCTATCTTTCTGGTCTTTGCAGTACGTCAGAGTTTGTGCTTGTCAAAAAAAAGAGATGTAATTTTGAGATATTCATGTCCTTGATTCATAAATACAGGAATACACATCTAAATCTGAGATATTAATGCTGTTTGATAAAAAAATACAAGGCAAAATAATCACAAAAATGTGGATCAGAATTATGAAATAACTGCTTCACTAATTTAGAGAAACATTTGATTTTTATTTTCCTTTATAAATCCAATATCCCTCTGTGTCTACTCATTCCTATAACATAACCCAGCTGAGATGACTAACTGACTTCTTTTTAGCTGAGAGCTAGTGTTTGGACCAGGAAACATTTCACATGAGAGAAGACCAGCCAAAGTGATATTATTTTAAACCAGCTAAAACTAAGTTCAAGGCTAAATCCTTTAAAATATTTTCTAACTATTTTTGCAGCCCAGCAGCTACAGTACAGAGACACAGTACAGTGAGCATCAACAACAGGCAGAGGAGGAACCTAAAAAGCGGAGACATAAACAGACACCAAACAGATCCTCTCTTAAATTATTCAGCTTGTGGTTTCTGATAGATGCTGTTGGCCCCACTCGCTCCTATTTACTCTTTCATTGGCTGCGTGAGCGTGCAGGTGTGTGCGTGTTCAACAGGTGCTCAGTGGTGTAATGTTCAGGTGGCTCAGTTTGCCAGACAGAGTATTTACTTAATTAAACCCACATGTACGTAACACACACTCAAGCAGTCAGTCATCACACTAATACACACTCACACACGCAAACATAAACACCATCGGTTCTTATGTCACAGCAACAGGCTGCTGTTTAACATGTTTAGCATGTTAGGATGCTAGCACATACAGATAACACAGAGCAAGGCCTGATATTAATAAATATGGAGGACCATCAAAAAACACTAAAACATACCATAATAATTAGTCTTCAAGAAAACCAAATACTTCTCAGTTCACTGTTGATGACCAAGTCGCTGCTGGTTTGATCAAAACGTCATTTAAGAGGGGGTAAATCGAAAACAGTTAATATTAACAATAATAATAATAATGATAATAATATTATTAATAACAATAATAATCAAAATAACAATATCAATAATAATAACAATAATAACAAAAATAATAATGATAATAAAAATAATAATACAAGAATTATGATAATAAACTAACAATATCAATAATAACAATGATAATAAAATAATGATAATAAAAACAAATAATAATAATAATAGTAATTCAAAAAAATAATAGAATTAAAAATATTTCAAAAAAATATTATAAATTAAAAATAAAAAAGACAATATAGTATTATAAATAACAATAATGATAATAATAAAAATAATAATAAAAATATTATAAATAAATAAAAATAATAATATAAATAATAATAATACTAAAAAGTGATAATAATAAAAATAATAAAACAACAACAACAATTATAATAATAATAATAATCAAAATAACAATAACAATAATAATGATAATAATAAAAACAACAACAATAATAATAATAATAGTAATAAAAATAATAATCAAAAATGATAATAATAATAACAACAACAATTATAACAACAATAATAATAATAATAAAAAAAATAATAATAATAACAATAATAATAATGACTATTTGTATATCACTTTTAAAAAACAGAGGTTAAGTGCTTTGACAAATAAGCAGGAACATACATACAGAAAAGCAGAAGAGCTTAACCCTTTCAAGCATCATGTCCACTACAGTAGATATTTGTTATAAATTTTATACCCTTAAGGCTGCAGCGTCCAACTACCAGGTGGTAAATTTCCAAACCCTTGTCTTAAGTGTCATAAAAATATCATCTTTGCACATTTTTACCATATTGAGATAGTGCATCATAAATCCAAAAAAAGCTGGTAAAGGGCAAATTGGGTATTGTGCATGTATTCAGATTTCACATATTTTTGTATTTAAACTTTGGTGTAATTCACAACTGAATAGTTCAAATAAACATCAAAAATACATATGCTTCAGATTTCTTTTATTTACTCTACATAAATGTTTGTCATAGACGTGTTTGTGAATCTTCACTAAGTTCCCCTAAATGACTACTTCCACTGTTGATGTATGGTGTCCACTGTAGTGAAAAGATGCATAACCTCCTCAAGGTATAACATTGAATAAAGGGTTAGGGTTATGATTTTTAACTTGTTTGAAAGTAAAAACAGACATCAAAAAAGCATTCCTTTGTAATTTAATAATTCATGCATGAAAGGGTCAATCACAAAAGGAAATAAAAACCAAAAAGCTCCAAAAGAAGTGAGGAAGGGGATATTCACGCAGGTGTCCTCCTAACAGGAAACAGTCCAGACTCTGGATGTTGATCAGTCCACCTTATTTAAGGCAGCAGCACTGTGGGGAATATTCCTGTGCAGACTAAACAGCTCAACAGCAAACATTTTTCTGACTCTGATTAGTTTTGTAGTTTTTAAACCCTGAGTAAAGATCCAGTCACACATTCCAGTTTCTCATGGCGTTTGTGCACGATTGTCATAATCCTGATGAAACATGCTTTGGTTGTGGTGCATGCACTACTTGGTCTGGATCAGCGTTGTATAGTCATGGATGAATGGGGAAGGGCCCTGAGAGTTTTGAACTGTTCAAAACTGTTGTGGAGAATTGGCGCTCTCAGTAAAGGGGGGTGGAAGCCTAAAGCAATCCTAAGGCGAACGGTATTAGTGTGGAATGTACTTGGTAGTGGTGGGCGGATCGATCCGAAAGATCTATACATCGATCCAACGTTGGTATCGATATTGATCAATATCAGCATAATGGTATGGATACTTTAGCTCCTGTCCTGTTCGCACTGCTGTGGAGGCGACCTGTCTGTCTGTTTCTGTGTAAGTGTCGTTGCTTTTGAGTGCACTATTGTGACAGCACGGAGCACAGTCAGGCAGACACACCCTGCTCCTCCTCCTCCCTGTTGTGTTTTTATCTCATGTGACCCAGGTAAACAAGCAAGAAGTGCTGCCGGCCAGTGTAATATTTGTTGTGCAGTGATAATTTACTCTTTGTTTCTTTAAGAAAAGAAGTGCACTGAAGGGCAGCAATTTTTGTAGTTTTGTATTCTACCTGTATTATGTCAATAAAGTATTTAAGCTATTAACGGTCCTGGATGGATTATTAACAAATAATTAACTACTTAATATTCCAAACAAAAGGACAGAGCAGCGTGAAAGGAGCAACGTAAGTATGTGTATTGGTAACGGTATTGGTAACACTGACTGGTCGATCATTTCCAAATCTTACAGTATCGCCCACCACTGGAACGTAGCTCGATCCTGAAAGTTTTCTGAGGACGACGACAAGGACGTATTTGTTTGTGCTCCAACTGTGTCCCATTCAAGGTGGCACAAGCAAGCTGAACCCGGGCTCATATGACTCAAACTGGGCTTGAGCGGCGCTGACGTCGTGTCAGCGGGATGGAAATGAATGAATCCTCGTCATATTGTTGCATTGATCTAATAATAGCGGGACAAACACCCCTAGAAGCGTTACTGATGGTGTATTTAGGTGGTGTGTCCGGGAGAGAGACAGTCATTTCATCTCGTATTGCCGACCAAATCAGCCTGACCAATCGTGTTCAGTCGTGCACAATCGCCATGAGAAACAAGAATGTATGACTGGGGCATAAGGACAAAATATTTAGGTAGTGAGGGTCAAAGCTCGACTTTACTTGGACTTCAAATGTCATGTGCATGCACCTACACCATTAAAGAAATAACACTAATGCTGACCACACAGCAAAAAAACACCAACCCTTCTCTTTATCCTCCTCTGTACTTCACAAACTGCAGGTATTTCTAGTTGTTTTGAGGACCTCTAATCTCTTTAACCCGTCTTAAGCCAGCGAACTTCCTTCATGAGACAGCATCTCTCTAAATAAGTGAAGATTCTTAAAGCTCGTCTGGTGTTTCACTCCAGTCTTACAGGGTCACACAAAAATAACAGAAGCAGGTCAATGAAGATTACAAGCCAGAGTCACAGTTCATTGAAGTTAAAGTCTGGTGTATATTCATTAATTCAGAAATTCAACACCAATGGATACACCTGAGGAGGAGGTGACTTCTTGTTGCCATGGGCAACAGAGGAGGTTGCAGGGGGCTGGGTTAACGAGCAGAGTGTGACAGAGAGAAAGAGAGAGAGGGCAGGAGGAGGAGGAATGTCTCAAAATGACACAGCTGAGGAAACTGCAGCTATGTGAAACTTAGAGAGTTGTTTTTGTTTGGTTTTCTTTTCTTTAAGTGAAAACTTAAAGTACGCAAAGAGTGCAGACTAAACTAAGGAGTTTATACCCCATTAAGCGAGTGCTGTCAACAACTGGAGCATTTCTTTTGACTTTGCTTTTTGCCTCAACTTTAAGGACTTTTAATATTTTTCAAAGATGATTTCAGGGAAGAGGAATAAAGGTGATCATACTCTGATGGACCTTTGATGAAGCTACACTGGTGAATGAAGATTTCTGATGTTTCAGGTGTCTATGACAGCTTCATGGATCACCCAGCGACTTCCCTGTGAGAATTATTTTGATATCCAAACACAATATTTGGACAAAGCTCACTCGAGGGGAAACGGAGACTAAACAAATGTCCGACAGCCTCCACCTGCCCTTTTGGATATTTTTCTGTTATTGTGGATCGAGGTCTGAGACCATTGGATAATATTTTTCAGAGTGTGTGAGTTTGTTGAACACGCTTGAAGATGTATAAGCGCCGGGATTATGTGGAGCTCTATGAGAAGGATCTGGCCAAATGGGCGCTGCTACGCAATGTCAACACAGTGATGAAGCACAGCACGCTGCTACCGGTATGCAGACTTGAGTGTTTGTGTGGTTTTAGTCAGAACTTTACTGAATAAATCACTATCTATATCTATGGGATATGTGTTGTGTAAAAAACGGAATATGCACCCTTGCTGTTCAGGAGTTTTGTGTTTAATGTGGTTTTCTGCTTTTGGACACAGTTTGGAGAACTGACTCATAACCATATGTGTGAAAACGGTGTTTAACTTTAAAAGGCACCTGCGTGTGTTTGCATGGATATGTGAGTCGTCTTTGCTGTATGATATTAAAAACCACAAAGGTGTCCATTTGTGGTCATGGCTTTAAGAAACAAAAGACATCAGTGCAGTGATGATAGCTCTTGACTGTGTTACACCGTTAGAGGGTAACAAATTAGAATAATTATCAGTCACCATGAATTAAAAACCCTTTGACCACTTGTTCCACTGGTTGGTTATAAAACCACACAAGGACGATTGTACTTCGGCCTTTAAATGTGTCAACCTGTGATTCAGCAGCTTGTGTGTAATCTGTAATTGTGCCATATAACAGGAATAATGGACGTAATAACGCCTAAAGCACTTTTGACAGCAAAGTAGGCAGAGGCAAAAAGTACCTTGCACATTATGTGTCATCACATTAGTTGATGACGTTAACTTTGTTCGAGCACTGACACAGCTGTGTTTAACTTCTGCTGGCATGCAGCTACGTGCCAACAGGTTGGAGAGAAACTAAAAGCAGCACAGCTGCATCAGTGAGTTTCTCTTGTCTTGTTCTCCTAAAAGCTGAGGAGTCAATACAAGACTTTTTATTTACCCAGGATTCCCAGTGATGCAGCGTCTGTACCAATCTGCATTCGATGGGGACAGGCAGCTGGTTGGCACAAAAAAAACTGATGGTGTGTTAGGGAAACAGATCCATACTGACTTCAATAGCTGTCAGTCAAACACATTTTAATATTCTGAGCAGAGTATAGACGCAGAGGGAGAGTGTGAGCAGATTACCAACCCAACTGCAAGTAAGTGTTGCCAACAGCCAATGAAAAACAGAGGTGGGAACATCTCTTGTCAGATTTATGTCATAACAGCTTATCAAATAGTGTTAATTCTTGTTATAGATTGATTATAATAATTGTTATATTCTGCATCAATTATGCATTACCCCAGGAAATTACATTAATACAGATCTATCTTGTAGAGATTTGCTTCAGGTGTGAAATTGAAGTTGGCTCCTTTCTGAATCGTACCTGGCTGTCTACAAAAGTGAGGCCTTTTTGGCATAACACATGCTCCAATTTAACCAGAATCGCATGAATTGAAGTTCCAGATTAGTCTATCGGGGAACTTTACAAGTATTTGTGGTTCCCTAAACAACACAAAACTCAAATTTATGGAAATTGCTCTATCTGTGGCCAGAAAATATGTTGCAATATTCCTCTGGAGAAAATTACATATGGTATAAGAAAACGATATGACACATTTTAAAAGTTTTGGCAGCCTTATTTGGATCACATGGATGCATCTCATGTGCCAAGTCCTTGATAAGATGTTTTGTGATAACTTGTCGCACTGACCTGTTTTGCTATTATGTGTGTGTTTTTTAATATAATTTGCTTTGTGTTGTGTTGATATGTGTATGTTCTGTACGTAATTACACAAAACAAAAAATAAAACAGTCCAAAAAAGATAGGGTGGGTCACAGAAAATACCTTCAGAAGACACCGAAAAATTGCAGGAATATCAAAACAAACTTTCGCCCTTGTGTGAGTTTGACACATTCATTTGGCTAAGTTTTTGATCCCTCATCAGGCGCAGGTGTTAAGTGTACAATCCACAGACTTCTGCTAAAACCAAGTCTGTTAATATGAACTCCAAGTCATTCCAAAATCTGTAAAGATTGGGAAAGTCGTGTGGTGTGTCCCAGCTCAAGCCAAGGGAGAGGGGACGTTTCTTAAGTGACTAAATGCTTTTGTTAAATAATTACTAATAACAGATAACTTGCAAAATGCTTGTTTTACTAACATGTCACAGCCTAATAGTAAGCAAGTGCTCTATCTGATTACTTTGTAATGCATTAACCACAGTCCTCGTCAAGAATACAACATCAACAGAAAAAAATATGTTTAAAAAAATAAAAGAAGTGAGGACCTCTTCAAAAAGTTTTGGTCTGGGCCATAGTTGGTGGCCAGTTAGCTTAGCAGCAGAATGAAATGTCCTATCGACACATGCAACCCTGTTATTAGCAGGATGATACATGGACAGCCAGCCCATGTAATTCCCTGACACTGTTGTTCACACTTGCTCCATGCAGCAGGGAGTTTGTCCTTTTGGATTGGAGAGAACTGGTGGAGGTGGGCAGGAGGGACACCAATGCTAACACAACGACAAATATACACAGCGGAGTCAGTGTTTGTATAATGACAGTGGACGATCAATTTATACCACAGTCCATACCCTAAATTCATTGATACATGTTATAAGTGTATCAGCAGCACCAATGTAAATATTGAGAGAAGCACTGCAGTGCACAGAAGTGAAAATGAAAAAGCATCAGTATGTACATGATGAGAGAGAAAGCTGCAGTGTTTTAACTCTGTATCCACCATCAGGGCATGACAGCTGGATGCATGAGAGACTCATTGGTGTCGTTTAATTTTGTTGACTAATTATTATATTCGTTGACAGCCTTTTTCCCCTGATGAAAACTAGACAATAACTAATAAAAGTAAGTGCACATGGGCAAAAGCTAAAAGTAAATTAGCTGACATTTTCGATAACAAATTAAAACTAGACAAAAATGTTTACAGAGACTTAATCCAATCAGACCTAATTTGGTCATGTAGGTAGTAGAGACAAGCTAGGAATCTATCCAATCACAGCTACTTTGGTTGTGTTAAAGGTTGGATGAGTTCAGAGGGACATCCAATCACAGCTGCCTTAGCTTGGTGGTGGTGGGATAAGTTGAGGAGCGATCCAATCAGAGCTGCTCTCTTTATGAATTGATATATTCATGTAGAGCAGGTTCACTGTTTGTTGTCAGTTCTGGTATTGTAACTGAGATGCTCTGCAAGGTAGCCTAAATAAAGGCGACTGCATTTCACACAAAAGGAAAATTTGTTTGTTGGTTCATACTTTCAAAATTTATTTCAATAAAGGGTTATTAGATCTTTCATTTTAACCAAGTGTAAAACATGATTTCAAAAATTTAAGGAAACATAATAAAGCCTTACACTTTACACTTAATTTTTCAGTCAGCTTTACAGTAGATTTAATCAACCAAAACTAGACCAAAATTAAAACAATTTAAATGACTAAATTATGACGAAAATTAAAAGATATTTGAAGCAAATTAACATAACTAAAACTAAACTGTCCAATTATCACTGCGCTGGTGATTGTTTAAGAGCAGATGATTTACAGAACTTTGATAATCTGCAGAGGAAACAACACTTTTAAATGTCCAGACACACATTTGAGTTTATTTGACTCCCCTTACAGTGAAATAATCTTCTCCACACTACAATGGGCGTTTATCCATCCTGCCAAGTCTCCCTTTTCCTGGTTCAATCAAAAGACTCCTTAAATATGCTCATGAATCAAAAAAAGATGTTGTACAGAAAGGATCTGGCTTTATAGTCTGACATGATCACAATATTATTATTATTGCCATGCTGATACCGATTTAAGGAGAAACTATTCTCATCTGGTTATACCTAAAAAACCTGAAAAGTCTGTTTTCTTTCAGGGCGACTACGTCTGGCTGGACCTGAAGACTGGCCGTGAGTTTGAGGTGCCGATCGGCGCAGTGGTCAAACTTTGTGACTCAGGACAGAACCAAGTGGTTGATGATGAAGGGAATGTAAGTATGAACGGTTATTATATTAGTCTTGTTGACTGTGGCTCTTCGTTTCTCTATTTAACCTTCTACACATTAAAAATTTACAACTTCTTATGTTTTTGTGCCGCAAAATACTGACAATTTCACAAAATATGAAGCTCTACTGTTACGCTGCCTTTGCAGTTTTACATTTTCCTTTCTTTTGGTCATTATCAAGTCAAAGCCTGAGTGTGAAGTCTACCAACCTCCCTCCGTTTCTCCAGGAGCACTGGATCTCCCCCCAAAATGCCACCACCATCAAGCCAATGCACCCGACCTCCATCCATGGTGTGGAGGACATGATTCGCCTGGGAGACCTCAACGAAGCCGGCATCCTCCGAAACCTCCTGATAAGATACAGAGAAAAACTCATATATGTGAGTATTTATTCTAACACTACTGAATGAATCAACCATTTTCTCAAAGCAACTGAAGGAGAAGGTGGTTTTTAATTTAAACTGTATGATTTTACCTCCTCAGCCAAAAAACAGAGGCTTTGGTCAAGTCTCAGTTTAAATGAATATTTAATAAGTCAGCATTAGAAATGTCCAAAAGGTAAATAGTGTTTGTGATAAAGCTAAAATTAAGCATTTCACATAAAAATCCATCTGCACTTCGTTTAAGCCAAACGTTTTTGTCTTTGGAGAGGTGCTTGTGTTTTACCTTTCCTTTTACAGTTGAGGGTTTTATAGTTGTCCATCCCTAATGATCAACACAACTGTAACTTTATTTGCTTTCTTCTTCAGGAAAACCCCTAACTCTTACCCTCCACCAGAGCTCAAATAATAATACTAACTAGTGGTTCAAGAAAATATTTAAACCCTCATATATTGCAATATTTTTGGCACATTAATACATCCATAATTTTAGTGTATTATAGAAATTCAGGACATTTGTTTTGCATCATAGCTTCCAGTCGATAATATCAGCATTTGTTTGTGCATAGCATCTGCATTTGTTTGTAAATAATTGTTTGGTAAAGGGGTGGGAATTAATACGTTTTTACTTCATCCCACTCCTTTTCGAATATGTGATTTGATAATGTCTGTTTGTTTTGTTTTGTATTTTTTCTGTCTTTGACAGTGATTTTACTTTAACCTCATGTTCGAAATAAATGCCAATCAATCAATCAATCAATTAATCGATAGTTGACTGGAGGCATTTAGCAATTAGACTTTTTGTCTCCTGGTTACATTTAATAATTATTACTATTATTTATAATAAACCTTTGTTCATGTCTTGAAGTCACAATAAGGTCGGGTACAATTAAAAGAAGGAAAACAAAGAAGAATACGCTGTAAAAATGTTTATATGCTGCAGTGAAATGGTTTGCAATTATCTCAACTGTCCAAGAGAAACAACAGTGTCAACCTTGAGTCTGTTGTAAGTTTAATGCTATTATTTCTGTAATGATGACAGACGATAAAGTTTATTATTGTAATAGAAACTATGCTCTATATAAATAACACTTATTAGCAAATGTATCTTATAAATGCAATCAAAAGAATTTGAAGTGAAAAAAACGTTACTGCCCAGTTAATTGTTCTGTGATATATCATGATATACTGTATCATCGTCCATGTATATTATATCTATAATATTTCCAGATTCTTGCCATCTCATTTCTAATTCCATCCTCAAACTGTCCCATTGGCTGTGTTTCTGACATCTTTTTAATTTCTTCCTTCTTTAATCTCTTTCCTACTTCTTTATTATCTTCTTTATTTTCTTTTCTCCCTGTTTTTTCTGAAGACAAACTGTGGTGGCAGGGTAAGTCTGCTCCTGCATGTCGAGCATGTCAGCAGAGGAATGAAACCTCATATAAAACCACGCACTGAAACATAAATAAATGTTAATATAACACCGTGATAGCTGCATCTGTACAGTAAATGCATGTTGCATGTTAGAGTTGTGTCACACTCAGAACTGTTCACTGACGAGTCTCAAGGTTGGACGACAGTTACTGTAAATATTAAGTTTGACAAACCCTGTAGGAAGTGCAGCTCTTCACGACTGAGGTCAAACTACACGGGGTAAACTCAGCATTGTTTCTGTGTTACATCGTATTGGATATATACACACACTAGCCACTTCGTTAGGTACAGATGTTTGACTCCTTTTTTAATAACTAATCAACCAGTCACATGGCAGGGACTCAATGCATTGATGCTTGTGGACATGGCCAAGACTGTTTGCAAAGGTCCAAACTGGGGGAGAAGGTTCATTTAAAGGTGCACTATGTAAAAATTGGCATTTTAGCGACATCTACTGTCAGATTTTGGAATGCATCTGTCTGTTACTAAAACATCACATCACTAAGCGACAAGAGCCGATAAAGACAAAAAAGGATCATGAACAGGACATCATTTACAACAATAACAGGGTGAGGGTTTTTCATTCATATTTGAAGCTATTATTTTGATTGATAAGATGATGATTATAGGTTTTTGAGGTACTTGGTTTTTCAAAAATCATGTTTTGCTCTTTTTGTCCCCAAAACCCACCCGTAGACAACATGGCGGATCGTTATGTCAGCCTCCACAGAGGGGAGACCCGCGATACATAGATAAAAAAAAAGCTTTTTCTAACTTAAGAAAAAGAAAACCAGTTTTATGAGGATGATTGTCCACCTATTTTTAAGGACTTTACATACAAATAGAAACATTATATCCTATATTCACAGTTTCTTTTCAGTGAAATGCTGCCAACTTCTACACACTACACCTTTAAGTGACGTGGTTGTTGGTGGGATTTTTACACAGAACCTCCTGGGTTTACAGAGAATGGTCCAAAAGAGAGAAGATATCCAGCTAGTGGCGGTTCTTTGGGTAAACATGCCTTGTTAACGCAAGAGATCAGAGGGGAATAGAGAGAGTGGTTTTAGATGATAGGGAGGCAACAGTAACTTACACAAGCATGTGTAACAACAAGAGTTTGTAGAAGACCATTTCTGAATGTAAAGCCAAAGACCACACCTTTTGCCATTCCTGTTAGCCACAAACAGAAAACTGAGGCTACAGTTAGGGATGGGAATTGATAAGATTGTATTGATACTAGTGTTATTAACAATCCTGCTAATCGATCCAATTCTTTAACGATTCCCTTATTGATGCCTGCAGATTTTTAATGTGGGCAAATGTTAGCCTGTAGATTTTCAGTGTCAAAATGTCAAACGCACGTCGCAGCATAGATAACTGCTTCTGCAAGCTGCTGGGGTTTCCACTCACTTAAGATTGTGCAGCAGGCCAAATCTGAACCAGTGGAAGGAATTGATAAGGGAATTGATTAGCAAAATGACTAATGACATTGATTCCTTTATGGAGCTGTTAATGGTTCTCAACTGGAATTGATTTTCGATTCCCATCCCTAAGTGCAGTTCACATAGGCTCTTCAAAACGGGACAAAAGAAGATTGGAAAAAAGTTGTCTTATCTGGTGAGTCTTGATTCTGCTGCAACATTCAGATGGTTAAATATGACAATAAGTACAATGCACTCCAGTGACCTTCACAGCCACCAGATCTTAATCCAAGAAGAATCAGTGCAATTATGAAGATTACAAAGACTAGAAAGGTGTACCTAATATTGTGGCCTGTAAGTTTACAGTGTATTTGAATATAAGAAGTGACAAAGCTCTGAGCTGCAGCCTTTTTACAGGGTGATTGGTTACCAACATGGCCGCCTGTGCTCATGTAGTGAACTCCGATACGCTTGTATTGTCACTCTTCAACACCTGAGCTACGAGATCGGCGTCATCCTCATGTACGCTCCACCTGTCTCAGCACGCTGCCCTCTGCCCTGATGATGCTGTCTGAGCAGAGATGCGATGATCTGAAGTCAAAACATCTGTTTAATCTACAGAATAGTTAGGATTTCATTGATTTTATTTTGTTATTTCTGAAAATATCTGATCATTTGGACAGTAAATGTTTTGAAATAGAGGAAGAATTAAAGCTCCTGCTCTGTGTAAAATGTATAAATTGCTGCTTTAATTTTGGAGATCCAGGTCAAAACAGCTAAACAAATATGAGCAGTGTTTTAAGCTTGGTCCAAAAAGTGAATCAATGAATCCTCTTATCCTGTGGCAGACTTACACAGGCTCCATCCTCGTAGCTGTCAACCCGTACCAGCTGCTGCCCATCTACACAGCCGACCAGATCCGCCTCTACACCAACAAGAAGATCGGAGAAATGCCTCCACACATCTTCGCCATCGCAGACAACTGTTACTTCAACATGCAGAGGAACAACCGGGATCAGTGCTGCATCATCAGGTAAAGATCAGTGTGGAGTTTTAGAGGGACGGGAATCATACAAACTGTTTTCTAATCCTGTAAAGTCATTTCTTTATTTTCCACAACACAACAACATGCTCTTTTAACAATGAGTTTGTGCTTGTGTTACTCACAGTGGTGAATCTGGAGCAGGGAAAACAGAGAGCACCAAACTGATCCTTCAGTTTCTAGCAGCCATTAGTGGGCAACACTCCTGGATTGAGCAGCAGGTCCTGGAGGCAAATCCCATCCTAGAAGGTAGGAAAATACAGTATGACAGTTTAAAAGAATAGAAAAAAATGTATGAATAAAATAAAAAACATCAACATGTTAATGCACCTGCTTGGGGTATAAACTTCACTTCTCATTTCACAAAAGTGTTTGATTCACTCTATTCAAGAGAAAATGCACTAAATGTCTCAGTCCATGAAATCTATTTTGATTTTTATTTGTGTCATTTGAGTTGCATAATGTCTAGAACGGATTTCTGCGGTAAAAATGTACTTAGTATCATCACAGTTTGGTGCACATCGAGTTTTAAAAGCAACATCTACCTTGGCACGGTATACAAGCTGGATGTAAAAGTCGACAACTCCGCAAAGCACATCTAAATTTTAGGGATGCACGATATTATGGTTTTGATATCAGCCTAAAACGTCAAGTATCATATCGGCTGATATTGACATTTTTTACAGATATATACAACTGTATAATGGCTGGAACATCTGCAATTACACAAATGTACAATATTGATGCAAGGGTTTCATTTTTGCAAGAGTTAAATGCTGTTTTACATCTGTTCCTTACCACAACAAACTGTAACACTGATAGAAACAAGTCCGTTTTTGTTAAGTAAATGGATTCATGTTGGGTGTTGGATGTACATATTTGTATATATATATATATATGTTTATGTGTATTTTATATATTTATACATATATCTATGCACATATGTGTATCCATAAAATGAAGAGTTTTGTGCTCTACTGTAAAGTATCTTGAGATAACACTTAGTATGAATTGGCACTGCACAAATAAAGGTTGATTGATGATTATAAACAGAGCTTGTGCTCTTAACAACATATCAGTAGAATATCTGTATCTGATAATGAATTAAAAAATATCGACATATCAGATATGAGCAAAAATCCACTATCGTGCATCCCTACTAAATTCTTATCACTTTATCCATGATCCAGAGTGGATATCAGACCAATGGTTCATAGAAATACCTTAAAGTGTCCAAGATACTGTGTAGAAATGAGAAGCCAGGGATGAACAAGAGGCCTAAAAATGATGACCAAAAGTTTGAAAGGAAATTAAGCAAAAGCCGGCAAAATCGTATTTTAAATGTTGTTTAGGAGCAAGAGATGAGCACAAGGCTCCATAATCTTGACCACTGACCTACCTAATCTAATCACTTCATCCTTGTTAACATTTGTGTAACATTTTAAAAAGTCTTGTTGAAACATTGGTTTCCCGAGAATTGTCCTGCAGGTGGACATGTGAGCATTTGGATAGAAGGACAACCTCTGAACATACTGCCTCCGGCCTTAATCGCCTCTGGCTCGGATGGAAAAAGATGGAAGACAACATTCGGGCTTTATTTGAGCATTACAGGGAGAGTGGAAAGCTACAGAGTTTGTTTAGTAGAAGTGGGATGTAGGGGTTTGTTGTGGATCAGCACTCACAGAACTGGAAGGGCTGTGGGTGCAGGGACAGAAATGGAGTTGGAAGATGAAGCAGCTAAATCAAGTCAGTGGATTTGGAGGAATAAGGCTAATCAAAGACCAAATTAAAGATTGACTAAAGCCATTCCCCTGCTACGATCCTCTCCATTTTCTTACTTTCCTCTCTCATGGAGGTGGAGAGTAGAGGAAGGTAAAGCAACAGTCTAACCTGGTCTACCCTAAAGACTGATCCTAGTAGTTCATAATATATTTAAGTCAATATGTTATAAGGATCATTGGTTCCTGGATTGGTGGTGAATATTTTAAATGCGGAGAAGTTAAGAACTCTACTGTAGTACAAAGTAATAAAAGGGGTTGGATTAAATTAGTTTATACTTTTTTTCTAATCCTGATCAACAGTTTACCTTCTGTGCTTTTACTTTTGTTTTGGTTTATGCATGTATTTTTTATGGTAACCACCCACGTTTGTTTTTTTTTTCCATGTTCAAAATAAAGCATTCACTTTAATTCAGTTGGATGTTTGTACTTGGGACAGTTACGTGTTGTTAGAGGGGACCAGTCGAGATCTTGTGTGGGGCAGACAGCAGCACCTTGACCCACACATGGACGTGGTAGAAGTCACGTTGTCATCATTAGTCCACTGAAACATGCGACTGTGTGTCTGAGTGGAGGAGACACCATGTTACCTGTCTGACCTACTTTACAGAAGACATATGATCTACAGGCATCATTTACACTTTAATTCAGCTCAGTGTTAAAGACTCACCTAAATGAAAAACTATACGGAAACGTCACACCAAGCTACCATGAAGGATCTCTGAGCAGACCTACTGGGCACAGGCCCAGAGGGTCGGGAGTCACAGGGTCGTCTGAGGAGGCCTCATTCTGAAGTCACTTTACACAGGAGTCCTGGGAAATTCAAGTTTGTTCTACTGAAGTGGTCCAAACATTTTGAATTGGCCCCTGAAACAGTTGAATGAATAGAAACTTTGATTACAGCAGCAACTACCATCAATCATACACATTTTATGCCATATTTACTTTGTCAAAAGGTCTCATTTACAAGGTATATTGAAATATTCCTCTCCAATCACCAGCATTCTTGCAGTTTACTCTTGTTTTGTGTCTGAGAGGATAAGAAAAGTTGTCAATGTCTCCCATCTCTGCTGTTCAGAAGGACGTTCTCGCCCTGTATCATAAAACTTTAACTTAAGCACACTAAAAATGAGGTGCAGTAAGTTTCCCTCTTTATTTAGCACTCGATGTGAAAACTTTGGACACCCCTGTTCTACTGTACATCACTTCTATGTTGTCGATATAAGTGAACTGGAAACTCTACCGTTAATATTAGGAAGTCAACCAAAAGGATGCTGATAAACACCAGAGAAATACAACAAACAAACAAAACGCAAAACAACTCAGAGAGCACAAAACTTCACCAAGGTAGCTAACATGCTGCTGTTACATCTATGAGCAATAGTTCATGAAAAAGTTACCATCATAATCTGATTCATGACCCTGAAACCCACACCTAGCACTCCGAATCATGTTGATATCATGATTAGTTAGACAGTTATTTAGCAAAAAAGATTGTTCACCAATCACCACCAAAATGTAATCAGTTTTAAGTTAGTCCATTACCAACATCTCCTGAAAGTTTCAACAAAATCTGTCCAGTAGTTTCTGCGTAATCTTGCTAACAGACAAACAAACGCCGGACAAAATATAACCTTCTTTCTATAACCTTCAAATGACTGGAAAGATGTGCTTTCACTCTTCTGTCAAAAGGCTTCAGAGAGTATTTACACATGCCTGGTTGAGGCCCCGAACTTAAAATCTGTTCATGCAAAACCTGACATCTCTGTTTAAACTACTGCATGTTCCTATTTGTGATATTGGCTAAAGTCATCTTGACTCTACTCGGTTTTGGTGCTAGACACTTCATTTTCCATTACAGAATACTGATTTAAGCGGTATCTCTTCAACATAGACTGAGCAGAAAGTCCTCAAGAACACCATCAAGCAGGTAATAGTTGTAGCTGGCACTCAGTTTGGTGCTTTTAGTCAACGGAAGTAGCCAAACAAAACACTGTTAATACTGAAGATGAGCTGAGAAAATCAAACAGCAGTATGGAGATGATGATGGGTGCTGTCTATTCTCACGTCCGGGTTATGAAGGTCACAGTGACAAGACTCTCTGACCAATCAATGACTGGCTGTCACATTTATTTTCGGTACGAAGTATAATCTCTGATGAAAACGTGCAATATTTCCATTAGTGTATTCATATTCACAATAACTACTGGTTCCTATGTTTCTTCCCACAGCCTTCGGCAACGCTAAAACTATCCGCAATGACAACTCATCTCGCTTTGGGAAATACATCGACATCCACTTCAACAAGAGAGGAGCCATCGAGGGAGCGAAGATCGAACAATATCTGCTGGAGAAATCAAGAGTCTGTCGACAGGTACGACACAGAGGAAACTCAGGGATTACTGTGACTGAATAAGAGGATTTTATAGATTAATATGCTGAAACACTCTTATCTCTGCAGGCGTATGATGAGAGGAACTATCACATCTTCTACTGCATGCTCAAAGGAATGACGGTGGAGGAGAAGAAGAAACTGGGGCTGAGCAAAGCCACCGACTACACCTACCTGACCATCGTGAGTGCAGTTCAGCCTCTAGCTTCATTTTAAGCTCTTTACAAGACACATTAAGCTGCCTCTATGAACCAATCATGAAAACAAAATAAAGTTTAAGAACATGCCGTGCACCCAACTCATATTACAAAACATCTGCATATAAGCTTGGACGATCAGTATGGACAAAAACAGAGAAGTGTGATAAGACAATAAAACTCTCACCAGTTTAAAACACTTAATAAAGTCAAATTTCAAAAGTAAGTTAAAAAAAAAGTTTGAAAGGCAAATTCAACACATGCACTAAAAAGAACTAGCATTACCATCTGGTGGTTTTACACTCACATGAAGTTTAAAATTTTCATACAGTAAAAGTAGAGCAAGGAGACAGGCAGACAGGAAAACAGGAGAATAGTTGGAATAACAATAATAATATTAACCTAATATGTCGAAAGGAGTAGGATAAAGAACAAGATTCACAGTAATCTCTGGGAAAGGGATAAACCCATGACCTTGGTATTTGACCTTCTACTTCTCAAATGCAATCAGTCCACCATCAAGTAAGAGGGGAAATTTGAGCAGTTTTGCAGAAGTCCATTGAGGAAATCTTAAGATATCAAGTCCAAAAGTAAGAGATGGTCCTTGTTCCTAAAATATCTCGAGTTAATCCTTTAATCAAAGCTGAAAAGTGTGGGAAATTACAGGCAAAAGATGACCAGGATACTTCGAGCTATGACCTCCATAATCTGAAGAACTCATCCTTGTTTGATAATCTATTTTTCGTTTGTTTTTTTTTTAAATGTTTATTTTATTTTATATTTATAATTTTGTCTTATTTTCCAACTGCTATTGGAATTTCCTAATTTCCCTGAGGGAGTCTCCTAAAGGGATTAATAAAGTTTTATCCATCATTGGTATGTCTTTATCTATAAAGCCGTTCCAGGCAACATTCCAGTCTACCTTTTCTCTCTGCTCATCGTAAAGGAAGGATAACATAAACTGTGCTCATTTGTTTTTGTGCAGTTTGTTGTTTCCAAAGTCCAAACTGAGCTGAGAAATAAGGCCTTTAGGCTTTCTGCTCTTTTGCGTGGAATAATCTGCAGACTGAATTTAAATTACAGAACCTCAAGTCTGTGGGTTTTAAATTTTTAGAGAAAAGTCTTGAATCCAAACTATTGGTATGCCACTGATTTAGCTGATGTTTTATTTTTACTTTAGCTGTTACTTATGTTGAGCTGTGTGAGTTTGAAACTGCACTGCTTCCATTCTTGGCCAGGCCCTCCTTTAGAAAGAGATCTTTGATTTCAGTGGGACTAGCCTGGTGAAATAAAGGTTAAATAAAATCTTCTTATTTAAGCACATTTTACAAGAAATCCATTTACAAGATGTTTTAATATTGAGTTTTACAAGATCATGTTCAGAATCTAAGGAAGCTCATGAGAGTTTAAGATCTTTTATGGCCTTTAAATCTAATCGGGTCACTCTTAAGTAACATGGGTATTTTTGAAAATCAAATGAAAACATGTTTGTGAAACATCGTCTCTTCAGCATATGATGTTCACGAGGCTCTACAGCCTTGAACTTTGTCCCATGATCTTTGAAACCCGATAAGTTTACCCTTTGTTCATGTAAAGTCAGCATTTGAAAAGATAAACATTTGGGAATATATGTGTTAATTCTTGAGAATGTCCTATAATCGATCATCACGAGGTGTTGTTTTTCCTTAAAAATAAAATGTGATTCCTCATCCATCCTTCTGCAGGGAAACTGTACGGTGTGTGACGGCCGAGACGACATGAAGGAGTACTCCAACATCCGCTCTGCCATGAAGGTACTGATCTCAAACACCCCTAACAGAGACTTCAGCTCCACTTTTAGTCACTTATGTGGCAATATAAAGTACACTATATTGCCAAAAGTATTCACTCACCTGCCTTGACTCACATATAAACTTAAGTGACATCCCATTCCTAATCCATAGGGTTCAATATGACGTCGGTCCACCCTTTGCAGCTATTAACAGCTTCAACTCTTCTGGGAAGGCTGTCCACAAGGTTTAGGAGTGTTTATGGGAATTTTTGACCATTCTTCCAGAAGAGCATTTGTGAGGTCACACACTGATGTTGGACGAGAAGGCCTGGCTCTCAGTCTCTGAGGTCAGGACTCTGTGCAGGCCAGTCAAGTTGATCCACACCAGACTCTGTCCTCCATGTCTTTATGGACCTGCTTGGTGCTCTGGTGCACAGTCATGTTGAAAGAGGAAGGGGCCAGCTCCAAACTGTTCCCACAAAGTTGGAGCATGGAATTGTCCAAAATGTCTTGGTGTGCTAAAGCATTCAGAGTTCCTTTGACTGGAACTAAGGGGCCAAGCCCAGCTCCTGAAAAACACCCCCACACCATAATCCCCCTCCACCAAACTTTACACTTGGCACAATGCAGTCTGACAAGTGTCGTTCTCCTGGCAACCGCCAAACCCAGACTGGTCCATTAGATTGTCAGATGGAGAAGTGCGATTGGTCACTCCAGAGAACGCGTCTCCACTGCTCTAGAGTCCAGTGGCGGCGTGCTTTACACCACTGCATCAACGCTTTGCATTGCACTTGGTGTTGTGAGGCTTGGATGCAGCTGCTCGGCCATGGAAACCCATTCATGAAGCTCTCTGCTCTGTTCTTGAGCTAATCTGAAGGCCACATGAAGTTTGGAGGTCTGCAGCGATTGACTCTGCAGAAAGTTGGTGACCTCTTCTCACATAGTGTGAACTCCGTCAGTTTACGTGGCCTACCACTTGGTGGCTGAGTTGCTGTCATTCCCAAACACTTCCACGTTCTTATAATCCAGCTGACAGTTGACTGTGGAATATTTAGGAGTGACGAAATTTCCCAACTGGATTTGTTGCTCAGGTGGCATCCTATCACAGTTTCACGCTGGAATTCACTGAGCTCCTGAGAGCGACCCATTCTTTCACTAATATTTGTAAAAGCAGTCTGCATGCCTAGGTGCTTGATTTTCTACACCTGTGACTATGGAAGTGACTGGAACACCTGATTCTGATTATTTGGATGGGTGAGCGAATACTTTTGGCAGTATAGTGGGTTTATTTAATCTGATGAACAAAACAAATGAGGTTATGTTTGGAGGCAACTAACCTCAGGCCAAATATAAATGTTCCCTCCTCCATCTGCAGGTTTTAATGTTCACGGACAAAGAGAACTGGGAGATCACCAAACTGCTGGCTGCTATATTACACATGGGAAACCTCAGATACGAAGGTGAGGGCTGGAGAACATTCAGCTAATGTAAACATCAACATGATCGATTTACTTTGCATTTGGTGTTGCTCTGATACAGAAAACAGCTCAGTCTCTGTCTTACAGCCAAAGCCACAGGGCAGCAAACATTTCAAAATCAGATTGAAAGAACAGGAACTGTACTTTATTTTTTTTTATATCAAAATACTTCAGAAAATGTTCAATAAAGTCAAAGATGAAAGATCCTCAAATATTGTCTGCAGAAAAAAATTTAAAGCAGGACTAAATAATTGAGTTGTTTTTATATTCATTTGTCATTTTCTCAATAAACTATGATGTTTTTCTAACTTTATAGTTGAATATACATTTTAAAGAAGATAAATTGAGCCATGAGAGAAGTTTTAAACATTTGTTAGCCTCTTGTGCTCTTAACAAAAAAGAATCATGTTGTACTTTAAGAAATAACTCAGATATTCCTGTCAATGTTTGACCCTGCAGCTCGAAACTATGATAACCTGGATGCCTGTGAGGTTGTACGCAGCGCTAATCTCACCACTGCAGCGACACTACTGGAGGTGACACACTCACACACACACATGCACACACACACAATGGTCATGATTAAAGATGTTTAATGAAGAGAGTGTGTGTGTTCAGGTGGACGGTAAAGACCTGATGAACTGTCTGACCAGTCGGACTCTAATCACCAGAGGAGAAACCGTCTCCACTCCGCTCAGCATGGAACAAGCTCTGGACGTTAGAGATGCTTTTGTCAAGGTAAAACCTCAGATAATAATAATAAGTATAATAAAAATATGAAGATTTACATTTATCTGATCCAACATTTTATAATGTAAGCCTGTGAACGTCCATAAACAATCATAATCACTTTAAATTCTTTAAGGTTATGTCTCTTTCACAAGTTTAATAAAATAACTCTCTTTACACAGCATTGATTTTTTTAGCCATAAAATCAACTTTATATTATTTGTTTAAAAAAATCCTCATTAAACATCCTTTATATTTTGTATCAAGTATTCATAAATTCAGTAAAACAAAATATTTCCTTCATTTTAAAGTGTTGCTCAGTCTCTGAACATCGTCAAAATCAAACATTACCTGCAGATCAGTATTTGAATTAGACATGTATGACATAAATAAGTGTTCGGGTTTAGATTGATCAGCTGACTGGAGAAATATATTTAAAACATTTATGGCTGTCACAAATCTAATGAGCATTTTTGGGACATTATTTAAACCGGTGCTAAACTGGTCTCTCCTCAAGACCCAGCACCTAACCACTTGTTGTCTCAAGTGTTCAGGTTACGAATAAATAAACAAAATAACTAAACATCATATCATGTGCAAAACATTCCCATATACACAGAGAAATATATTTTTCTAGTCTTAACATTTCTCCTTACCATCTTATTTTGTAAACAGAGTCCTCCAATTCTATTTTTACCTATACTTATTTTATACTTTACTTCTGTTATTTCTGTGTAAATATATATTGCAATTAAAAATGAGAAGCTCTCCAATCTCATTAAACATTTTGTTTGATGACAATAAAGGGCGTTCTGATTGTTAAAACAATTATTTAGATTGAATTCTAACCACAATGAAATAGAGTAAAATAGGAAAAAATAAACGTATGGATGCATGTTTATTCATCATAGATGTGGATGAAAAGGTTTGTTGCCATGAAGACATAAAAATCAGGTCTACAACTCACCTGTTTAGATTAAATTATTGCTTAGAGAGTTAAATGCTAATCAGGCATTGAAAATTGCTATAAAACTTAAAGAACAACTTTATGTTTTTGTTTTTGCAGGGGATTTATGGCCGATTGTTTGTGTGGATCGTGGAGAAGATCAATGCAGCAATTTACAAACCTGCATCCTCACAGTCCAAAGTCCTCAGACGCTCCATCGGCCTGCTGGACATCTTTGGCTTTGAAAACTTCACCGTTAACAGGTAAAATGTTCACCTCCTCCAGCACAGAATCAGAGTTCTCTTAAAGGTCCCTATCTCACCTTCCTATCTTCATTTAAAAATCTTATCTTAAACCCTCCTCTCCCCTTCACCTGTCATCCTTCTTCCTGCAGCTTCGAGCAGCTCTGCATCAACTTTGCCAACGAGAACCTCCAGCAGTTCTTCGTGCGTCACGTATTCAAGCTGGAGCAGGAGGAGTACAACCTGGAGAACATCAACTGGCAGCACATCGAGTTCACCGACAACCAGGACGCTCTGGACATGATCGCCATCAAACCTATGAACATCATCTCACTCATCGACGAGGAGAGCAAGTTTCCAAAGGTATAAACCTCCTCTGCACATCCAGCATCACTCCAAGATCAACACCATCTTATTAATAACTAGAAAAACACCCAGAGAGCACAGACCTCTGCCAAACAGCTCAGTTCTGACAGTGTTTTTTCCACAACCCCTGTTAAAGATACAAGTCTGGATCATCAGATTCAGAATAGAGCCAGGATCCAGACCAAACTCAACACATACATGGAGGCTGTTATCCTGTATATACTGAACAATACTTTTTTCAGTGTCAATTCAACATTTTACAATGCCAATACGCATTTCAGTGACAATGCAAGTTTTTCTTCAATACCAGGTTTCTTTCTCAATGCCAGTTCTTACTGTCACTGTTATGGCTCCATAGTAAAGGACCTAGCCATATTGGAAGTGATAAATGTATGCATATACGTACCTCTGTTGTCTAAGATTACAACTGTCATGTTTGTTACACTCATGCCTTTATAACTGAAGAAATGACTTGTCTTTCTTTGTCAGTCTTGTACTAAAACGGCTGTAAAAAAAAAAAACACTCTGATAAATTCCTAGTCTTGTCTCAGGTATCTTTCATCGATTGAAACATCTTGATAAGTTTTGAAGTTTTAAAGGTAGCCTCAGGGTTATGCCACTCACCTGGTGAACGGAGAGGGTGAAGTAAAGTCCACGTGCGAAGAGGCTGTGGTCCACGTTCTGCAAGTCGTTCCCCCCAAACTCCCCGTTCTCCATCTCTATTCACCGTCATGTCTAACCAACAAAAGCATAAAAAGCCAAAAACATAAACCTCATGTTTCTGATTGTGAGTTTTGTGTTTCCTGCAGGGCACGGACACCACCATGCTGAACAAACTGAACTTCCAACACAAGGTCAACACAAACTACATCCCACCAAAAAACAACCATGAGACTCAGTTTGGCATCCAGCACTTCGCTGGAGTGGTTTACTACGAGACGAGAGGTCAGAGTCTCTTAACTTTCTCTCACTTAGACATTGTAGTAAACATCCGTTACTGTAAGACAAACAGCCTTCATGATCTGCTCTCATCTGTAATTAAAACTTTTAATGATCAGAGAACTTTTTAATAATCAGAATAGCGTGCCTTACTCCTGTTTGCATTTCCCTTCTGGGATGTTTGTGAATATTTGTTCTCTAATGTGCGTTATTTGTTTTTTTATCCATCCTGAAGGCTTCCTGGAGAAGAACAGAGACACTTTATACGGAGACATCATCCAGCTCGTTCACTCATCCAAAAACAAATTCATCAAACAGATCTTCCAGGCTGATGTGGCCATGGTACATCCACACACACACTCACACAATCATGCATAAGAATGGGAAGTGATATAAATTTATTAGAAGAATAGAATAAAGATTTATTCATCCCACTGGGGAAATTTGCATTGCTGTCCCCTTTACAGCACAAAATAAAAATAAAATTTAAAAGAAATGGCAGAATAATAAACGTATATACATTATCATAAATAAAAAAGACTAGAATATAAAACTAAAAACTACACTATAAGAATTATTTACACTATCATAATGTAAAAAAGTAACTGCATGGGAATATTACACGTTGTGGAGAGAAAGCATGGTTTATAGTGTGAGTGTAAGTGTGTTTTCATACTATGCTATTGCATGATAGTGGATTTGAGCTAATATCTGATATTCCAAACTCATTATCACCAATTCTGATATTCATAATTTGTGCTAAGAGGACAGTTTTTAATTTACTAAACTGACCTGGTCCTTTAATGTTTACAGTCTGTTTGTATAAGAAACAAAGGTGAAGCCAGATAAAAAAAATCTTTAATAAACCATCACAGAACACTGTACATTTCCAATATTGCACCTAACAAATGGGATATATAATTTTGAAGTGTTTTTCTTAATTTTCCTAATGGATTGTTCCGAAGGGATGAATAAAGTTCTAATCAATCTAATTTAATCTAATCTAATTTATAACCACTTGGTATGGTCAATATATCGGCTGGAAATATCAGCAAAGTTTTCACAGCTGACACTGACCTTGGTCTCATAATATCGTACATCTCTAACTGATGCCAAAGTCAATTTCAATTCTGCACATCAATCCAACTATTTATTGATTCCTGTGGATTTTCCTGCACTGGTTTTCAGGGTCAACGATGTCAAACACGTGGTTATCCTGATATTTAATGCAGTGTTCCTTACAGTGGATAAATGCATCTGCAGGTTGCTGCTTTTTACACCATCACAACATCATTTTCTGTAAAATTAAGCAACAGTTTTGACCTTTTTGGTCTCCTGTCTGTAGTGATCACATCTGTGACTTTTCTGCTGTTGTTTCTGTCGACTGCCTCTGATCATGGTGCAAGAACAAAGTGTAGGAAACTGATTACAGAATTGTTAACGTTAATAACGTAATTATATTGACTCCTTAAGCTACACCATAAAAAACTTAGATCTAGGTGAGAGTATTAGTTCGATTTGAAAACTTAAAATTTCACTAGACTTATTCTAATCCACGGTTCCCTTACATGTCTAGATTAAGACCTTATTTGAAGACATGAAAACTAAAAAAAAAGCCTAAGTTGTTTGCAATAATCATTCAACATGAACATGGTCAGATATTAAACTTTAAGTTAAGACCCTCACTGGGTCAAACTTTCCTTGTTTCACTTGCAGATGTTTTCTCTTCATCACAAGCAGTTCAGTGCCGTACTTTTGCCTTTCTCACTTTAAAGTAGGATATCTATCTCGACTGGTTAAGTGAATGTGGATTAGGATAAGTGTTTTAGATACTTTTCAAACACAGTGGCCTAGATTTAACTTTTGCTGTGTAACTGTTCCCAGTTTGGCCCAGGAGCTGGTTTTTAGAGTCCCCTCCTCACTCATGCTGCTCACACAGCTGGACCGTCTCCTCCTCTGCATGTTGAGCTCAGAGCTAACTTTACCATCCTCTCTGTCTTTCCTCTGTCTGTGTGTCTGTGTTTCTATCCTGTCACATGTGCGTCCTGTTAGTTTCTGTGTCGTCGTGCTGCTGATAGTTCAGCGGGTGTTTCTGCCCGATCTCCTCTCAAGGTAAAAATCGAAGTTCACTTCCCGTTCGTCTCCGTCTTTCCGTTTTTCATCTGCATCTCATGTTTCCAACATTTAAGTTCTCTGAAGAAGTCACTCTACATGTTTTTATTCCTTATATTTTTATTTTATTTACAGCAGAACTTATCGAGTTTTTTTTTGGGAAAACTAAAGTTTGACAGAAGTTTTTGTATTTCTTTATTTTTTACTATTTTTTAATCATCTCATCATTTTCATTCAAATATAATATGACCACTGGAGGGAAGCAAACTCGGGTTTTAATTTAATTTATCAAAACTCTGAGTGTGCAAGATAAAGTAAAACAAGACAGCTCTTATTAGAAAAATTCCAAGTGTTAAAGTACCACAGTGTGATTATCAAATTATGAGGAAAATTAAATAAATCTAACAAGGACATTTACTGGATATAGAACTAATTTAATATGTGTGTCATAATAACAGAATCTTTCAAAAACTGAGATTAATCATAGTTCATGTTTTAATTTCTTAATTAAATCATAAAATTTCACAACTATACAGGAAATTAGTGCAAAAAGAAACCCCTAACATTATGGCAACAAATAAATCCTGAAGTATTTACCATATATAATTAACTCCTGCATTCAGGCCTGCAAACAAAGCATATTTTTTGTTTAAATAACATATTGATACTTCAGGTAAGCATGGAAAAAACTGTATTACACAAGCAAGGACAAAAAGAAGAATCCCAAAGTTTCTAAAATATTTGTTTTCTTATCTTTATGACAGGTAGATAATAATGATGGTTTGGAACAAAAAAAACATGCAAATTAACAACCATTAAATTGGAAGAGTTACAAAAATAATCCAGACGGATAATGATTTTATTTAGACTGCATTTAAAACTTTTTTAAGCTCCTCTCACATCATTTAAGTTTTTTTTAATCAAGAACTTAATGAAGCATTGCAGAATGGATGGTAAAGTTGAGGAAAGAAACGTTTTTTTTGGTTTTAAAGTTTTTTTGGTTTTGCATAAAAAACAAAAGATTTGGTCTTTCAGGTGCTGTTAAACAACTTAAAATGCCTAAAACAGAGGCACTAAACTAAATGTTTGGAGGTATTTATTTAAGGAAAAACTTCAGCTCAGTTTGGTGGTGTTTGAGTCCTTAATGCTTCTGATGAATCAGAGTAAGTGCAGATTCGTTCTCTGAACATCTGTCATAATATTTGATTCTCTCTAAACTCTGAAGCTGCAGAGTCAGCAGATTTTTATATTTAGAGACAAAAAGAGGAAAAAGTTCAGAGTCAGGAAGAGTAAAAACCAGCCCTCATTGTTTTTGAACTGACACTTTCTCCACTCTTGTCACTGTGTGTTTGTGTGCATGTGTGTGTTTGTGTGCATGTGCGCGTTTGTGTTGCAGGGGGCAGAGACCAGGAAGCGTTCTCCGACTCTCAGCAGTCAGTTTAAAAGATCTCTGGAGCTGTTGATGAGGACTCTGAGCGTCTGCCAGCCTTTCTTTGTTCGCTGCATCAAACCAAACGAGTACAAGAAACCCATGGTGAGTGTCGACGACATCACTTTATCAGATTTACCTGCTTCTGACAAACTTAAAGTTCGGCAAATGAAGCTTCAACTAGTTGTTGACTAAAGTGAATCTGCAGCTGCTTGTAAGGAAAACATTTGTTTAGTATTTACAGGGAAACATTAATGAAGCGACTAAATATTAACTGCACATCAACAGTTTCAGCACAGAGAAGGAAAACCTTTGATAGTTGATATCTAAGAATCTTCCTATGACGCGTGACAAGGACTTTAGTTTGTTACTTTAGCATTGAGGCAGGTCTGCATATGACTTCATTTTATTTTATTTAGCATCATAATAATGTTTAAATCTGCAACATGACTCCTCCTCTCCCTTTAAAGTCAAATATATTTGAATTATATTGTGTTTCCCTTGACTAATCTTAATGATTTAAAATATGTTGACAATAAATGCATGGCACCAAAAGCTGATGTTAATTCACCTAAAGTCAAACTGGTGTTTATTTATCATTGTTAAATTGATAGCTGAGATTAGCCCTTCAGCTCCCTGCTTAACTGTTTGGCAGAGGTCAAGAAATGCTGAAAAATGTAATTTGCCAAAAAAAAAAAAAAAACATAACATGCCATTGTTTGTTTCTGTCAATGATTTAGGATACAGAAATAACTGCAAAAAAACCAAAAGAACTAATCTTTTCTATGTGTAGGATTTTAAAAAATAAAAGTTATAATTGTTACCATTATTATTATTTTATATGCTTATTTATGAATATGATGATTTCTATTTATACACTGTTATTCATAAAAAACATTTTTTAGTGTGTTTGTCAAAATCAATATCTACTTTAAGTTATTTTTACTATTTCATTTACAAACATTTTTGCCTTTTCTTGTTTATTTTGTTCCAAATTTGTGTACATTTTTATGTCATCACCTAATCAACTGTTAGCTTTTAAAACCTTTAAATCCCACACAAAGAAAATTTCTGGGTTTTGGATTGTTTGTAATTTTCTTTGTTCCCTGAAGTGTTAACAGAATCAAACAAGGATTTGGTTTATCTAATTTCCTGAAACATTAGATACCCCAGAATTTATTGATGACCTCTGCCAAACAGTTGAGCTGGTAGTTAAAGGGTTAACGCAACTGAAGATGGGAGTTCAGTCAACAAGAAATGAGAATGAACTGATTAAAAAAGCAGAATAAACGACATTTTATTCACTGTTAATAACTCTAGACTTTAAGTTTTTGTTTGTGTTTGTAGTTATTTGACAGGGAGCTGTGTGTGAGACAGCTCAGATACTCTGGGATGATGGAGACCATAAGGATCCGCCGTGCGGGATATCCCATCCGTTACACCTTTGTGGAGTTTGTGGACCGTTACCGAGTGCTCATGCCCGGAGTCAAACCAGCGTACAAACAGGTAACGTGCATCTGAGTGTCTGTTTTGGTGTAAACTGCATGCTAGAGGATTTTTTTCTTGCACAAGTTTGAAAATAAATATTTATTTAATCTTAGAGCCAGACGATTCAAAAACCCACCAGCAGTTCTGTTTGTATGTAGGAGAGCCTGAATGATGATCAGGGCCTGATGTGTGAATGTTTGGTTACCAGGCAGTTAAACCACCAGCTCTCTGTTTTCTTTGGACCCCTGAATGTTTTGTTTCTGCCTGCAGGACCTCAGTGTGAAGCATGTTCACATGTGTGTCAGTAAATTCAACAAAGACATCGAACAGGAGTTCACTTACATTTTTGAAGCACTCATACATCAACCAGTGTTTTTGATTACATGAAAAACATTTATACGTATAGATATATTGGAAACAAGCTCTTTAATGACTACTTTAAATATGAAGGCATGTTTGTGTTGTTATTATTAAGTAGGGCCATACCAACCTTTTTCTAAGCTAAAGCACACAGATACATTTTGCAGAATTTTTTCATACCAATACTGGTAGTTATCATCTCCTTCATTGCATACATATTTACACATTCTAATTTTAAATTGGTGAAAAGCACATAAAGAAAACATGTAGTGTGGGCTCAATACCATCGCCCTTAAAGGGGGTTTAGTTTTAAGTCTTAGTCCAAAAAAATTAAAAAAAATAATGACATTCCACCATTAAAGACTTAAGTTACATGTTTTTTGATAACCTGATGAATACAAATACAAAATAAACAACAATACAAACGTAGATCTATCATGCACTGATTAATGTATCTTTTAACCTAAACATAATCAACCTAACTTGAATGTATTTTTCAGAGAGTAGAAATTAGGCCCAATTATGGCAAAATCATAATCACAACTATTTACCTTCGTCAAAGAGGTAGAATTCTTTTACTGCCGTTTGTTTGTTTGTGCTTCTGTGTTTCTGCTCCAGCACAGAGAAAGAGAGAAAGACTGCAAACAGTCCTTAGACCTTTCAAGATAAACCTTTTGCATCAGTATTTAGGGGATTAATAGATACTAAAAGAGCTCCTGTGAAAGTGTTGATACTCGATATCAACGTTCCCATGAAATCAATGACAGTAAGATTTTTCTCACCTCTGCAGATAATACAGATAAAGAGTCTGACTGGTGGTTCTTAATTGTCATAATTGTTTTTACTCATAAATTGATTAATAATTGAGACATAAGAATAAACTAAAGTTATCACTCACTCTCTTTCCGTGTCCCTCTGCCATCAGGAGGACTTAAGAGGGACCTGTCAGAGAATCGCAGAGGCCGTGCTCGGCAGAGACGACGACTGGCAGATGGGCAAGACCAAAATCTTCCTCAAGGTACCTGTGACATAAACACAGCCAGATAAAATAATGAGTTAGTTGGGTTTAATATTTCAGTCTGTCTCCCTAAGTATTAATACGGATTTGTGTGGAAAACTAAATTAATTGACTAACAGAGTTATTAAACCATTTTTTTAAACAAATCAGGGTCTTAAATTAAGAACACAAAATTCAACACAGAGAATATCATGCAGAACAATCAGCCTCCCTGACACTTGAACAAATCTAAAAGAATTTCAGGCAGTGAAGTGTTGGTGCGTGATGTCGGAGCTTCTGTTGATTCTGAAAACAAACTGTTGGGAGTGTTTGGATCAGCATCGTGAGCTGAAGGGAGAACATATGAACATGGAGGAGGCTCAGCTGTTTGTCCACAGCTCACTTATCTGCTGACAGGAAGGACTGTGTTTTAGTTTCCTGCTCTCTCTCTGCGTCTATAAGAGAAAATCCAACAGGGAGAAAAATACAAAATGTGATTCTATCTCCCACTATGTGTGTTTGTTTCTGATATTTATGCAGCGGGTGGGATCATGTCTGTGTTTTAGTTTCCTACTGTTTGTGTTTCAGTGTGAGTTCATTTGTTCTGCGTTAGGTGATCATGTGTGTTTTGGTTAGCATCTCTGTATGGACAGTTGTTTAGGGGTCAAAGGTCACTGGTAAGGCACATCCGGTAGCTGGCTGTCATGGTGATCCTGTAGTTACTTTTCACAAAGAAGAGGATGAAGGGAAGAGTCTGTGGGCTCAACCGTCAGTTTTTAAAGTCTGGCCCCTCTGTGGTGGAGCGTGTTAGGGTCGTGGTGACCATGACATGACGCCAACAATATTGGACGGATGGACGAATCGATTTTTTTCCAAATGTAAATGCTTCATTTTAGCCTGTGACAATAAGCCACTTTTAAATGCAAATCCAGGCTTTTGAAGAGAAAGTATAAACAGCTGGTTAAAATATATTGCTGAATAAATCCTAAAAACAGACTCACATGTCTGTAGGAATCATCATTACCTCCGCCAAGGAGGTTATGTTTTCGGGGGAGTTTGTTTGTCTGTCTATGAACAAAATAACTCAAAAAGTAATGGATGGATTTTGCTGAAATTTGCAGGAAATGTTCAGCATGGGAAAAGGAAGAAGTGATTCAATTTAGGTGTTGATCAGGATCACCGTCTGACCGCCATGGCGAAAAATGTGATTTTCATGAATAACTACTGAACTAAAATAGATATCATTATGAATCTAACTGCTAATGGTATGTTTTCATGGTCAAGGAATCTAAATATTTAGATGAAATAAAGGTAGGACTAATATTTACGGCGAAAATCACAATATGGGTAAGGGCTGTGGTGCTGGCAGAGGTCTGCGCTCTCCAAGTGCTTTTCTAGTTGTTCATCTTTTTCGCTGGTGTTAAAAAAGCTAACTAAAGATTGCAAATTGGCAATATTGTAGAATCGCAATTTAAGTCGAATCGGCACCTGAAAAGTTGTAAAAAATCGAATCAGGAGAAAAGTGAATTGTGCCAGCCCAGATAGATAGATAGATAGATGGATGGATAATGGACAGACAGATAGATGGATAGACAGACAGATGGTCAGAAAGATAGACGAACAGATAGACGGATGGTGATGGATAGACAGACGGACAGACAATAGATAGATAGACTGACTGATAGACAGAAAGACAGACATATCTCATTGCTCCAAAGGGAAACTCAGGATAGAAATAGTTTAAATGAAATGAATGTAGAAGAAAGTTTAAGATTCTTCAAAACCATCATAAAAAATACAGATGTTGTATTATTACAGAGAAAAAACCTACAACAACTTTTTTTCTGTCAAATTTCCTGCTTTCAAACAAAAACCCTTAAGAACAAAAACTCGTTTCCACCCCAACACCCTCTGTCCCAATGTGTCCATCCATCCTGTGAGGGAAGTGTGGGTGCTGCCCTGCCTGAACCTCGCTGCTCTTTCTACTTCCTGTTCTTTTCCCTTCCTGCAGAGCATTTAGATCCTACAGACACTATAGCTCAGAGGCAGAGGTCTGCCGTGATTCTGTGTGAAATCAGTCGAGTCAGACTGAAGGCATCGCCTTGAGGTTATCAAAATTGTTGTTGATACTTTTTAATATTATGTGATTCGAAATAACATGATCGTCGTCTTTTCATCAACTAGTGATAATTAAAATGCATCAAAGCTAAAATAAAGGAAAGCAAGTGAAAGAAAGACAGTGCTGTCAAATTGTTGAAATGTTTTGGTAATTTTTTGGTGCAGTTTGCAGTATTGTGACTGTGGGTTTTGGTTGAAACGCACCGTGTTTGTAGCACCATACATGTATCAGCAGTTTTAAACTTTACACTAATATTTACTGCAGCTTATCTGCCTAACATACCTGACACATATATTCATATTTTAGATATATTATCGGCAAAATCTACAAATGTGCCACAATGCCCCTGTCATGTTTTTATCATTAAAACATTTTTTTTCCCTAATGAACATGAAATCCAAAGAAATCTTTTGACAGTCATCACAGATTACCTACCCTTAAACAACATACATTATAATTTCTGAGTGTTAAATGTTGTTTTTCTTGTCTATCTGCCTCTACAACACTAAAAGGATTTTCTGACATCCTGGTGGTTACGTCCATGACTTAAAGACATGGCTGGGACACAAAAACTAAAATACACAAAGTAACAGTGACTGTGTTTGGTTATTGTTAATTACATCTATTTCATGTAGGATCACCACGACATGCTGCTGGAGATCGAGAGAGACAAAGCCATCACAGACAAAGTGATCCTCATCCAGAAGGTGGTTCGAGGATTCAAGGACAGGTAAGTCTAAATTAAAACTAAAATCAACTCTTGAACACAAGTCAGTATCCTAAAACACTGGTCACTTTAGACTTATAAACAGTCGTGTTTCTATATTATTCAAGTTTCATTAAATTCCTTCCATCAGATCAAACTTCCTGAAGATGAGGAAGTCAGCTGTGTTGATCCAGAAGACGTGGAGAGGATACCACTGCAGGAAGAACTATGGAGCCGTGAGAACACAAACACTAAACCATATCAGATAAAAATCATATCCTATGTTAAAGAAAATTAGACTGAGGCTTAAGAAAGCAAAAAATAAAGGAGGATTTTACTTTTCATCATGCACTTCAAGAAAGAGAATTCAAATGACATGAATAAAGTGTATGAAGTCAAAACTTCAGTCAAAGAAAAGACGAAAAAGCCCAAAAGACAAAAAAACAAAAAAAAAACGGAAGAGTATTAGGGCCATTTAAGACGGAAGAAATAATTTTTGGCAGGTTGAGACTAAGGCGGAAACGACGACATAAAAGCTGAAATGTCAAGAATAAAGTTGAAATATAATTTCATGATAAAAGTCAAAATGATGAGACTAAAGTTAAAATCTAATGAAAAGAAGCAGAATTGTCATGAATAAACTCAACATACAATGTAGTTTTACTTTATTCCTGACAATTCAATTTGTTTCTCAACATTTCGACTTTATCACAAAATTATACTTCAACATCATTCTCGTCATTTCCACTTTAATCTTGACATTTCAACTTTAATCTCGACTTCCCCGAAATTATTTTCTCCATCTAACATGGCCCTTTTAATCTTCTGTAAACAGTTTTTACAACATATTGGGAAAATTCATTTTTTGGAAATTTCAATTCCAGTCAAATTTGTGATTCAGCTTTACTTAATTTTGACTTCTTCATTAAAGTGCTTAATAATTTATTTTCCTCCTGTGATTTTCTTTCTGCTGCCTGACACCAACACACTTCCACGTCCGACAGTATCATAAAAACTTTCAAACAAACCCCTCATCTTCTCCTCTCACCTCGTGTTTCCTCTCTGTCTCTTCAGATGCGAGCCGGTTTCTCTCGGCTTCAGGCTCTGGTTCGTTCCAGGAAGTTGTGCGCCTCGTATCACGTCGCCCGTCAGCGAATCACAGGCTTCCAGAGTCGCTGTAGGGGCTACTTGGTGCGGCGAGCGTTCAGACATCGACTGTGGGCCGTCATCACCATCCAGGCGCACACCAGAGGGATGATCGCTCGTCGGCTCTACAAGAGGCTGAAAGGAGAGGTACCGTTTATTTATTACACATTTTTAAAAACTGGTCTTGTTTTAAGAACCATGCCTTAAAACATGATGGCGCCCATTAACCAAAATTTCAATCATTTATAAAATTAATACAGTGAGGGATGTTGCAGTTTGGATCAGAAACATCACAGTTTGTTTTGGCCTCTTACCGCACAGATTTTTCTCTTATTTGTTCTATAATAAAATTGAATTAAATCATGTATTTTGTTTTTAATTGCATACTGAGGTTGAGCTTAAATTCACTGACAGCACAAAATCAAACATTGCCCTTTCCTGCATGCTGTCCACTAGATGGGACAGATATTTCGAATACATTTTATACCTTTTAGGTTGCAGTACCATGTAACTCACAATTCATTGTCTCAAGTTTCAGAAAAATATGATCTTTTCATCGTATTGAGAAGTTACATCATAAATCCAAAAAGGCTGACAAAGGGGGAATTACACCACGCCTTCAGGAATAAGTGTTAAATTATTTTATTGTCAAAGAACCAGACAGGTAAACAAACAAAGATTCTATTTTAATAAGATGTTTGGAATAGTTCATGCAGGTTTTAAAAATACTTTTCTTTTATGTTTTTTGTGTCTATTCCAGTGGACATTATGCACGAAAGAATATATTCTGCTTTTTATGCTTGGATTCAGATTTTACCTAATATTACATTTTTTATTAAAAACATTGGTGTGAATCACATAGTTTAATTAAACAGTAATATTAAATATCCTTCAGACTTTGCAGTTGATTATGTTTGTACCAGATATGTTTGCGTATCTTTGTTAACTTCAATTAAATTACTATTTATGCCGATGATGCATGGTGTCCACTGCTGCAGAAAATGTTACATACTGAACAAAAAATTGGTCACCCATGATTTTTAACTAGTTTGAAAGCTAACATTTAAAGTAATTATTTCTTTGTGATTTAATAATTCATGCATAAAAGGGTTAAACTTATTATTTCAACTCGTTGACTGTTCTGATATTTTATTAATTCACTTCTGATCCAGAACATCTGAATAAGAAATATATAATTTGATTATTTAAAGTATGTCTTTGACATTTTGTTGACTGAGCTTAAGCAGTCATGTTTATTTGTTATACATAAATACAGTAGTATTCCTCTGTGTTAATATTTGCATAGTACTTTTACAGTATTATCTTGCTGCTTATTTTCTGTGTTTTATTTATATATTTTTATTCTATACCTCTTATCTTGCATTCCTTTTGGACAGCAGAGTAGAAATTTCATTGATCAGGGAAACATGTTTCTTGTGCAAATGACATTAAACACTCTGAATCTTAAGTATGAGCTGCGTTGTTAACTTGTAGATGTTCAATAGTTTTTTACTTTTTCTCTCTTATCAGTATCGAAGGCGTTTGGAGGCCGAGAAGATGCGTCTGGCTGAGGAGGCTAAACTGAGAAATCAGATGTCTGCAAAGAGAGCGAAGGCCGAGGCTGAACGCATACACCAGGTAAGATTTCACAACAATCAAGGACACTCCAAGTTATTAAAAAATCCTCTTAAATGGTGAAAACCTTTTTGTTTTTTATCTTTCCATATGCACAGATCATACAAATCAGAGCCAATATTGATTATTATAATAACACAGCCAATGCTAATACCAATGTTTTATCTGTTTTGGAAAGAATCTTGCCCAATCACAGTATATTTGTCACATGTTTGATCAAGATCATGACAGCAGACTGACCAGAGTTTGTCCAACAGGTCATTTTACTGCCAAATAAAAAAAAATGACAACTAAACCAACATCTGTTCACCCCACATTTGGTAATGTTGGTAAAAAAGGCTGGTACCAGTCGATACTGATGCTGAACTGATGAATCTGTGACACTTTTACCCCAAACCAACATCTTATTTTTATTTTCTAGGAGCGTCTGGCTCAGCTGGCCAAAGAGGACGCCGAGCGGGAGAAGAAGGAGAAGGAGGAGGCTCGTAAGAAGAAGGAAATGGTGGAGCAGATGGAGAAGGCTCGCCTGGAGCCCGTTAATGACTCCGACATGGTGGATAAGATGTTTGGCTTTCTGGGGACGACAAGCTCACTCCCAGGCCAGGAGGGACAAGCCCCTGCTGGGTTTGAGGTTAGATAGTTTTAAACAGTTTTCCTCTCATTTATGAAGTCGAACTAATTTTATTTGCCGCCACAACCACAGATACACTGACACTACACTGTAAAGACGACTTAGTCCTTTAAATATTTCACAAGAAACAAAAATATTTCATATTAGTTTGGAGGCTTCTGTACAAATAAACAAAGACAAAAAAAATGACAGTTACAAATTAAATCAAGTGTAACAAGCTGAAAAGTAGAAAACAAGACCAAAAATGACTACTGACAAAACTGAAGTAATAAATTAAGAAACTGATAAAAACACACTGGTGCTGAAGGTTTACTCTGTCTGCAGGTTAAAACACAAACCTAGAACAAGCTGAACTAGCAGCAGTTATCTTATAATATCTTATTTATTGGGATTGCCAGGTTATTATAAAATACTGGAAAGAGATTTATGAAAATGTTTATAATCTGTTTGGTATAAATGTCACATTTACATTTAAATAATGTAAATTATTTAAATGTATACTATTTATGCGATATATAACATGAGAGTTGGAATTCAACGACAGGAATCTTGAGCTTGTCAAAAATCTATCACAAGAAAATGGGAAAAGGCTGACCCACAGTTGAAGACTGTATGGATGTTGTGCATGACATTTGCATTATGGAAAATGATAATTTCCCTCAAATTACAGAGAGAAAAATTCTATAAAATATGGTCTAAATGGACTGCATTTGTAAAAACTGTAAGATCAGATTTGATCTAAAATTGCTGGCAATTTGTGATGACCTCCTTTTTCTTTTCTTTTACTGCCATATGATTAATGATGTTAATGTAGGCTGCCTGCTTTATCTTTGTTTTTGTGGTTATATGTTATAATGATGAGTGAACTTAAATTAGAAAACTTGAGACGTACTATGGATAAAGAGACTTTCTGCAGTCAATTATCCAGGATTTGTGTTGAAGAACTCATCAAACTGTGGTGTGAAACCTAATAAATCTAGGAAAGTTTATACAGATAGAAGAGATGCTTTGTGCAATGAGAACTGTAAGAAACGTAAGTGTCTTCCAAAGAGAGGATTAAAAATGATTAAAAAAGATCTTTTAAAATGTTACATTGATTGATTGATTGGGACGTAGATGGAGCATTTATAGATGACATACCAGTATACAAAAGCATCATTTAAGTACAGTGTGTGGGTTTGTATTTAAAGACTTTAAAAAAACTTTAACTGTTTTTTTTCCTGCAGGATCTGGAACGGACTCACCAGGAGCTGGAGGAGGAGGACCTGGACGAAGCTCTCCCTCTGCCGGAGGACGACGATGAAGAAGATTTATCAGAGTACAAGTTCGCAAAGTTTGCTGCCACCTACTTCCAGGGCACCACCACGCACACCTACGTCCGCAGACCGCTCAAACAACCGCTGCTGTTCCACGATGACGAGGGAGACCAGCTGGTGGGTGAACGTTGACCTTCAAACACACAAAAGTTCAGTTAGAGTTTGACAGATGTGCAGGTTTATGAAGTCAAAAGATTTATGGTTAGCTCAATCTGCTCTGAACGTTTGTTTGCTTAGATGGGAACATTCGTATGAACATGCTTAAAAGATGTGAAAATAGGAACAAAAGGCTTATTTATGAGTGATGACTGAAGTGATGTGAAATCAAGGTGACTTTAATTTACTTTAAGACTTTAACTCCCAGTTCAACTGTTTGGCAGAGGTCAATATATTCAGAAATATCTAATGTGTTAAAAAATGTTGTTTCTGTCAATGCTTTAGGATACAGAAAAAACTGCAAACAAACCAAAATAACTTTTTTTGTGTAGGATTTAAAAGGCAAAAAGTTATCATTACTATAATTATAATATTATGAGATATTTTTGGATGTTTGCCAAACTCAGTATCATCTAGTTTAAGTTATTTTTTGCTATTACATTTATAAACATTTCAGGCTTTTGTGATTGATTTTATTCCAAATATTTGTGCATGTTTATGTTGTCACATGATCAACTTTTAGCTTTTAAGACCTTTAAATCCCAAACCAAAAAAATATCTGGTTGTTGGTTTGTTTGTAGTTTTCTCTGTTCCCTGAAATACTTACAGTATCAGACAATGACTTAATTTGTTATACTTTTTAAAACATTATCACTGATTTTATTGATGACCTCTGCCAAACAGTCAAAGGGTTAAGACTTCTGAAGACTTTTAAAATCCTCAACAGAGAAAAAAAATCCAAATTTGCACTGTGTTGTGTCCTTTCTTTTCATATTTTATGTGTATGCAGACTTGAGTCCCATTGTCTCAGTTTAAACTCTTATTTCACCTTAAATGGCCTCATAATCATGTCCTGTATTTTTCACTTTAAAGTTAAACTTCCCTGAAGACTCATTTCCCCTCTTTCATCATACATGCTGAATGTGCCGTCAACAAGCCAATCCATGAAGTGAAATACAAGAATACACATCTCAGTTAAAGTGCTTTCAAAAATAAAGGACCATGAGCCACAACAGGCCTTTTTAAGTTATTTTATAGCATTACATGTTTTACAACCCAGTTAAGGACTTTAAATACTTTTTAAAGATTCACTGGAAACGTGAAAGATTTTAATTTTGAATTTTTGTTGCTTTTCTGATCATCTGTGCTCACCAACTGTTTTATATGTGTATTTATCCTGAGTCATGCAGATACAAGTTCTCTATTTAAGTTCTTTACTTCATCCCTTTCAAATGAGAAAGATATTAAAACAACTTCATCTTGGTAGAGAAAGAGGCAATCTGTTCTCAGTATTTTTCACACTCTAATTCTAAAAAGAGGAAAAATACTATGGAAGTCAAACCTTTTTTTACTGCAATTTAACACTGTAAAATACAATTAAAAATATATGAAACATCTAATTTTATAGTCCATTAAAAGCATTGGGTGTCTGTTTTTGGAGGGAAGAAACATCCATTTTAGAAAATAACATTTTTCTTATTTGTCACACGACATCATGGAGCTGATAAAGTGGAAAACTTCAACACATTAAATGGATATTTGTCATGTTTCAGGCTGCTCTGGCCGTGTGGATCACTGTGCTGAGGTTCATGGGAGATCTGCCGGAGCCTAAATACCACACAGCCATAAGTGATGGAAGTGAGAAGATACCCGTCATGACCAAAATCTATGAGACGCTGGGGAAGAAGACGTACAAGAGAGAGCTGCAGGCGCTGCAGGGAGAGGGGGAGGTGAGGAAGAGAGACGGGAGAGACACTCCAGTGATTAAAAAAAAACTCTTTTCTATGATGCTGTTGGCAGATCAAGACCTTTGTTACACTCCCCCATGTTATACTGATGTTGTTTTTACATTTGATTTGATTTTTATTTGTCTCAAAAAAGCACATAATAAAACAAAGAGTATGTGTAATGGGAAGAAAGGGGCTGAAGGAAGCTGTTAAATAATGTCAAGATACATGATACATCATTCATATGATAATAGAAGATTAAAACATTCATCTTGACTAAAAGTGGAACTCTGGTTAAAAACATGCACACGTAATACGTTTCTTAAATAAAAAGAGTAAAACATGAGCTGCCCAGTTCTTCAAAGCTGAACAAGGGTGTTTTTTGTAGCTACTTTTAAATTTTTGTAATGCAAAACACATTTTTAAGCTCTTATTTCGTTTCTCAATGAACCCTGAAGATTTTGTGAAACATCCCTAAAGTTTTCTGTCTTGCTCTTCCTGTAGACACCTCACTCGGACAGCGTGAAGAAGAACAGCGTCCGACACAAACTGGTGTCTCTAACCCTGAAGAAGAAATCCAAGATCACTGAGGAGGTGAGGCAAAAGGAGAGAAGGAGGAGATGTAGAAGCAGCCTCACTCTGCAAAAGCACAAGTATTATAGCTTGATTTATTTATCAGGTCACCAAGCGCCTCAATGATGGGGAGTACAGTCTCCATGGTAACAGCATGCTCGAGGACAGGCCGACATCCAACTTGGAGAAACTTCACTTCATCATTGGCAATGGGATCCTGAGACCTGCACTGAGGTACAAACACAGGGTTCAGGTTTTGGTTAAACCAGCGCTCCATGTTTGGATAACCCGAGCGTCTGTGTTTCAGGGATGAGATCTACTGTCAGATCTGTAAGCAGCTGAGTCAGAACCCGTCTAAAAGCTCTCACGCTCGGGGCTGGATCCTCATGTCTTTGTGTGTCGGCTGCTTCGCTCCTTCGGACAAGTTCGTCAAGGTTTGGACCTGCAAATTTTTTTGTTTTTCTACACAGGAACATAAAAAACAAACCTGTGAGCTTCCTGTAGGTAAAGAGGGTACTGCTTTATTTTCTCCACAATCAGAAAGCTTGATAAATAAATGGGTGCCACCTTCACCCTGCACAGTTTTTATAATCTGTAAACATTTATCTGTGTGGCTACTGTGTGAGTCAGTGCTTCGATACTTTTTTTACTGTTTGTGTATTTTCCATCAGTATCTCAGGAACTTTATCAACAGTGGACCGCCGGGCTACGCTCCGTACTGTGAGGAGAGACTGAGACGAACATTTGTCAACGGGACGAGGACACAGCCTCCATCCTGGCTGGAGCTACAGGTACAAATTAACACCCACATCAGGGTAACATGTAAAATAAGACTGTCAGGTTCATGTTTTTCTATTTATAGTCGATTAACTAGACATTTATCCTGTATTCCCTTACCAAAACATAATTTATTCAAGTGTACTATGAGTATATATATTTCATACTAAAACTGAAGCAGTATACTTAAAGTTTACTTTAAATTTCTTATATTTTAAATACTTAAGAAGAGCATAATGAAGTGTACTTGACTTATACTGACAAGCATGAAGAAATGTTTAAGTACATTACACTTATACTTTAATAATAAAAGTTATACTTGTGCATTACTAAACTTTTCACTACCAACCAAATAACATATAGGAAGCCATAAAAGTGGTGTTTTTGTTTCTATTCAGTTATTTTCCTTTGCAATTTTTGACAAAGAAGGGCTCTTTAAAAAAAGAATGCAATCATGGTATACTTTAAGTAAAGCAGACTAAAAGTGTATTGATAACTTTACTTAAAAAGTGTCCCCATTTAGTCTGAAGGAGTATTAAATTAGTTCACTACAACTACATGGTCTGTAGGATACTTGCTATACTTACACTTAGACTCAAGTATACTTAATAAAATGGACTTAAATCATACTACTTATTGCAAAGGGATGCTTGAGCACAGTGGGATTACAGCATTTTAAAATACTATAAAATAACTGGATTTAGTTGTAAGACTCTGCTCAGCATACAAACCCAAGTTTAACTTGTAATTGGACAAAATAATAGAATTAAGAGTGCCTTTTTGCAGATTACATTAGTTTTCAAGTTACATCGTTCTGTAAAATAGGACTCACAGTAACTGATGACTTAGGAGAAAAAGCACAAAATCTATGTAAACTGAAGTCTGTTGGCTTCATGTGCCACTAAGTGCAAAAAATACTGATCCACGAAAGTCCAAATTAAATTAAATTAAATTAAAGCTCCTACCTTTTTCAAGCGCAAGTCTGATCTCTCTTTCTTATAATAAAAATACTTTATCCACCAACAAACACGTGTAAAAGTCATTAAAAAAAAAAAGCTGTGACTAAAATGAAAATGATTTAACTATTTTCCTTCAGGCCAAGAAACACCCTGAAAATGATAATCAATCAGGACCACCAAGTCAAAGAAGCCCATCATGCTGCCGGTGACGTTCATGCAGCGCTTTATCGGACAAAGTTCTGCAAGCCGACCGATTCGGAGCCAGCTCTGGAGTTTGCAGCGCTTTATCGGACAAAGTCAACCTGAGGGACCGATTCGGATCTCTCTGTGTATTTAATTGTTTGACCCAGCAGTGTATTTATGTTTTTTAACCCTGAGGTAAAGTTAAATGGTTTTTATTAATTAGCACCAGACAGCAGTTTTCAGAGGTGGTTTAAAACAGAATAAACTCTGATTTTGGCTGCAGATGGTTTGAGAAACGTCTGTTTTGTCCTCCTTTAGGTCTCCTCTTTAGGCAGTGGAAATGATCACGTGATGGACGCTGTGTCTCAGTGTGAGCAGTACGCCAAAGAGCAGGGGGCTCAGGAGAGGAACGCTCCCTGGAGGCTGTTCTTCAGGAAGGAGATCTTCACACCGTGGCACAGCCCGGCAGAAGATCAGGTCGCCACCAACCTCATCTACCAGCAGACGGTCAGAGGGGTCAAGTTTGGAGAATACCGCTGTGACAGGGTCAGTTTTTACTCATCTCTCTTCACTTTGAAATTACTGATGGTCCTTACATATCAGTGTTTCCCTCAGAGGATGATGATCATGTTATTGAAGAACTTTTTCAACTTACAGCTGCTACTGTCCCATATGTTACCCATTTCATTTCTTTTTAAGTTTGTTAACCATTTTAATCACTTAAGAATGTTACAGTTATTTAGTTGTTTTTTTTAAATTGCTTTATTATTAACACACCAAGACTTTTCTTTTTTTAATGATCAGAATGGCAAAGATTTCCTGAATCCTGGAAATGTGTAAAGTAGGGTTGTGATTTGATTTGATTTGAATGCATTACTTCAAACATGTGTTAGTATCACACAAAGTGGACTGAAAAAGAACAAACAAGCAAAACTAATGAGAATAGTTGAAATAACAATAGTAACATTAATCCAACATGTCCGAAAGGAGTAGGATGAAGCATAAGCTTATTTAAACCTGCCAATTCTCCACCACTCAGTTAAAAGGCAGTCTTTGCCAAACATACATATTTAAATAATACATATTTACAATAATCAGAATAAAAATAAGCAAATACCTGTATATAAATCATTTATGAAAACATTTTTGTACTGTCTTTTAAACTGGGTCATGCTTGGACATAACTCAAGACCTACCTTTTTAATCTGGCTTTTAGCTGATTGTATTTATTATTATTTAATGTTATATTTTACGCTTTTATTTTGTTTTATTACTATATTTCTGTTCAGATTTTTTATTTTGAATTTTATTCTTTGTCAAATGCTTTTCCTTTTATTATCCTATTTTAGCTGATTTTATTATGCACCTGATGTTACACTCTCATTTTACCATATTATTTATCCAGCTTTTATTCTGTACTGTTATATTATTGTATTTATTATTATATTATTTACGTATTTACACAGTTATTTATCTTACCCTCTAGTATTTTCAAGTATTTTTAAGTATTATTTTAGTTTTAGCTCCTGTGTTTCCTCTTTTTTTTTTTTTAAATTCAAGATAGCGTTTCCTCAGTCCTCTAATTCTGTTTTCTGTCAGAATTTCCTTTTTATGTCTTTGTGTGTTTGAGTAAGTGAGTGTGTGTATTGAATGTGATTTGGGGGAGGGGGGATTGTGGGGGTCTTATGTTTTCATTTTATGCAATTTTCTGCCTTTTATTCCACTTATTATTTTATTTTATCATTTTTTCTCATGTAAAGCACTTTGTATTACAAAGTCCAGTATGAAAAGTGCTATGCAAATAAAGTTTAATTGATTGATAACTTGAGTTCCATATCCAATCTGCTCCACAGCCTCACTCCACAAACAGAAACACAAAAGCTTTTTACTGTTGTATGTACCCGCTGATGTTTTAAGTTAAGCTTCCCCTTCAGGTTGTAACCAACATCTCTGTTAAAAAGAAACATTTCTGAATATGACACTAAAGGTTTCGACTTTGATCTGATGCTTAATTCTGATTCCTCTTTAAAAAAAACCAAAGTAATGTCCAAATGTCCAAACTGCGCCGCATATTTGCTTCAAATTTGACTGTTTAACAGCAAATTTCCTCAAAATACAGACTTTATTAGGAGACATATTTATGATTATTACAGCTGGGGTCATCAACTACATTTATCCAAGGGCCAGTCCTTTACTGACATACATTATGGGGGCCGGACTCTAAAATAAATCTAGTTAAGTATTTGTGAGTAACATAGTTGGATTTCTTCAGAACTGTTTGCATTCCTTTACCTTTAAAAGTGAGATCAGTCCCCATCACACATACTACTGCAACCTACAAAGAGATACTCTCTTCTGTAATGTACTTTCATATTTTCCAGCTCTATGTTCGGCTCCAGTGTCCTTGTTTTCTGTGTAAATTTCAGATCATAGGTGACTTTATGTAAAATAATTTTAATATGGAGTCATGCCTGATGAAACAGTTTCAATCAAAGAGATTTTGGAGAAATTCATCTGTAGTTTTGGGGATTTAACAGCAAAAAGATGCCTTTGAAAACACAACAAAGCTTTTGCCCTGGATGTGTTTCTGAATTTGATGATCATATGGGGGCTGGATGTGGCCCCTGGGCCGCCAGTTGGTGGTCACTGCTTTACATCGTCTCTAATTTGCTTAGTCTGCTTTCTTCTGCTCTGAAATCAGCCTAAACAAACTTACCAGCTTCCATCTCTCTGTGTTTTCAGGATGACCTGGCAGAGCTGGCCTCTCAGCAGTATTATGTCGACTACGGCTCGGAGATTCTTCTGGAGCGTCTCCTCAGCCTCATCCCCTCCTACATCCCTGACAGAGAGATCAGCTCCTCCAGGACGGTGGAGAAATGGGCTCACTTCATCATGGCTGCACACAAGAAGGTGATTTAGTCAGAGAGGCATTTTTCTCAAACCAGGATTTAAGTTCTGAGCCAGGATGCTGCGACTATAAAAACAGACTTTTATTTAATACCATCATGCTAAAGATACACATCACCTAGAACAGAAACGAATATATATATGCTCTTTGGAAAGACAAAAGGCTGAAGCTGATGAAAACAAACTGCAGTTTAAGGTAAACAAACTCCACCTCTATAACTAAATAGCCAGAATATCCAAAGCATGGCATGGCAGTTGTATATCCACTTGGAAATACTAAAAGACTCACATATACACTGTTATTTTTCCAACATCTTAAAGGAATTACACATCCAACTGTTGGTATTAAAGTGACAAAACTTGATGTCATCGACTGTGCTTACAATGAAGCCTTCTGTTAACTAAAGACTTGAAAAGTCAAACTTGCCTTGAACATTGGCAGAATTCTAATTTTCTTAATTTACAGGATTTCCTTTTTCGTCTTATTATACTTTATAAAAAACATCTCTGTCTTCTTTGTACAGGGCATCTACACTCAGAAAAGGTTCGACACTCAGAAGGTGAAGGAGGAGGTGGTGGACTTTGCGCGACACAAGTGGCCTCTGCTTTTCTCACGTTTCTACGAAGCTTTCAAGTTTTCGGGTGAGTTTTTACAACCTGTTAAAAAAGCCTTTCAGTTGATCATGGTCAGTGGATATGAGAGCAGCTTCAATCTTGCTGGTAAAGTCTTTTATTATCTGTCTCATCCTTTGTCTTTCTTATGAACTTCCAGATACACTTGCAGATTTTTCAGGAAGCATTTTGAATTCAGACTATTTGATTACTATGATTACTATGATTTTTAACCGCCTCCTTCCTCCTCAGGTCCCAGTCTGCCAAAGAACGACCTGATCGTGGCCGTGAACTGGACTGGAGTTTATTTTGTGGATGAGCAGGAGCAAGTCCTCTTAGAACTCTCCTTCCCAGAAATCACTGCAGTTTCCAGCAGCAGGTGAGGCATCTTGGGAAGTGTAGTCGTTCATTTTCTCGACTAACTTTTACATTTTTAATGTGTTAGCTCTTTCAGGCTTAATTCTGTCCAGCTACCAGCTCAGTTTCCCCCCCCTCATTCAGTCTACAATAACAAACTACAATAAGATAAACTGCAGTATCATTTTAAGTGCATAATCGGCCTTTTTAGGGAAATTCTGAATATATCAGTGCCATAAATTCAAGGCAAATATGAAATGAGGTGCTGCTGTTCTAACTCAAGATCCAGATGAAGAGAAGAGCTTTGAGTGTCTCTCTATCCAACAGTAAATCAAATTATCGTCAGGTTTTGTGGTATAAATTTGAGGATTTATTCTTTCAGGGGAGGAAAATTGCAGAGCCAGAGTTTCACTTTGGCCACCATTAAAGGAGAAGAGTACACCTTCACATCCAACAACGCAGAGGACATCAGGGACCTGGTGGTTACATTTCTGGAGGGTCTAAGGAAAAGGTCCAAGTTTGTGGTCGCTCTGCAGGACAACCCCAACCCAAGTAAGTCCAGAGTATTGATCTTTACTCATGAAACCAAGATAAACACTGCTAGGACTAGAGCTTTTTGTTGGTTTTAGCCTTTAATGTAATAAAAATAGTTAAGAAAAAGCAGATAAATCATCTCACCAGAGGATGAAATGTTTCTCCAGCAGGTGAAGAGTCGACGTTCCTAAGCTTTCGTAAAGGAGATCTGATCTTATTGGACCAGGACACCGGAGAGCAGGTCCTCAACTCAGGGTGGGCTCATGGAGTCAACGAACGAACCAATCAGAGGGGAGATTTTCCAGCTGACTGCGTCTATGTGCTGCCCACCATGACTCGACCTCAGCAGGAGATAGTGGTGAGAAGAAAAACATATTTCAGAGTGTTTATATGGGATGAGCAGCTTTGGGGCTCTTTCTAAGCTTGGGCTAAATATTTTAAAGCTTTGAGGTCTCGGTTTTGGGGAAATCATCTGGCACAACAAAATTAAGACAGCAAATTAAAAGAATAACTAAGGAACCAGCACAACTCTTTTTAACCTCAAAGTTTTGTTGTGGAAGTCAAATCAGGGTGGGTTTTTGTTACCCGAGTTGATGCTAAACATTAGCAAACATTAACAGTGTTGCATTTACTGTTTTTTCACTCTGATTGACACAATCCTCTACCCTGAAAATCAGAATAACTTGGTCTTGTTTTCTCTCTTGTGAGGATTTTGTTACTTAAATCACAATATGAAGGTTTTTAACAGTGGATTGGTATTTTTATTGTTGATACTTCTGAGCAGGCCAACCAACATTACTAGAAGAACTGCTCAAAGACCTGGTACGGGCTCTCCCTCCCCAGTATTGAAAAACAAAGCTGGACCAGCAGGGCTAGTAAGCCTTTGGTGTGGCTCAATCAGCTTCTGATGTTTGTTACTGGTTAATATTTTGGGTCAGCTGCCCCAAACAACTCCCCTTTGGTCCTCTTGATTTTGCATGTCCTGATAACGCTTTATATTGCACAAAATTACAAATCCAATTCAATGGACCTTTTATTATTCCGTAAAACGGGAATCTGTTTATGAATAGAAACAGATATGAATGATTTTTTTTAAATTCCTCCCTATGTTAACTATTGGGATTTTTTTGCCATCAGACAAATATACATATAACCACTAAAGTCTACCCATTTGTAAGCTGGGCCATTATCAACTTCTCCTGAAAATTTCAGCCGAATCCGTCCAGCAGTTATTCCTGTAATCTTGCTAACAAACTAACAAACATATACCAGCAAAACATAACCTCCATTGCACAGGTAATACAAAGGGTTCATGCCATAGTAAGAGACTGGGACTTATGATTATATGCAAGTAATACAGAATAAACCTTTACAGAAGCAACAACAGATACATGTGTATATGTTACCCAAAAAGAGAGGAAGTATTTAATTCAGTAGTAAAATGTGTTTGAATGCTTACTTTTCTTATCTCCATGAAGCTGAAACAGCTTTTTCTTTTCTGTTTCTGTTCAATATATTGAAAATGATTTAATACAAAGGTGCTGATGAATAGGAGCATGTGGTGATAAAAAAAGAATGTAGACAAAGTACTGCTTCACAGCACCAAACTGTATTGGTGTAGGAATATAGTTATACCATAACTATATTCCTATACTCAAGTGTGTAATCAATTTAAAAGACTTCAGAACTCTGAAATACCATTTGTTCAATATATTGAAATTTGTCAAGGCTTATTAAGTGTCCCCGAGGCCCCACATACAAACACCAAAACATCAAAGCTTTCACTTCTATGTAAAACTTAGTGAAGCTCTGGTGATGTTGGAGCATCATGTGCTTTGGTTGAAAATGGCACAACAAATCAAAACACAGAAGTTCATCAGACTGAAAGAAAGATTCATCTTTGTGTCGTTTGCACATGTCAAATGTTTCTGACACATAGTGTTTCTTATAAGAAAAATCTGCTGAAAGTTGTCTGTTAGACAGAAACTTGTCTTCATCACACTCATCTCCTTTTCTTCTCATATTTTGGGGAAGCTGTGCTACATCACCTACAGCAGGGACAGTTTCTTCTAAACTTACTGGAATATCAAACAAATAATCCAGGTTGAGAAAATGTTGGAAACCTCTGGAGTGTCTGAGTAACTTATTCTGATGTAATACAACCCTGCAGGCACTGGTGACCATGACACCAGACCAGCGTCAGGAGTCAGTTCGTGTTTCACAGCTCGTCATGCCGGAGACTGACGGCAGGATGAAACCTTACACACTGGAGGAGTTCTCCTACGATTACTTCAGGTACACTCACACTGACGAAAGAACAAATGAGTATAAACAAATGAACAAAACCAGCCTCATTAAAAACAAAAGCAGCCCTACACACATGGAGAAACAATACTCTGCACAGCAGCGCAATAATTAAACATCTCAGTGTTTCTCTGAAGAATGTGTTTATGAACCATTAATAGTGTTTCTGTTAGAGATGAAATAGTTTTAAGCATCATAGGCCTTAAATATTCTTTTTTTAACTATTTTAGAATCATTTTACATTTTTAGTTACTTTGACACGCAAAGATGTAAAAAAATATATCATATTGTCTTTTTGTTTGACCATAAATGGATGTAGCTTATTCTTTTTTTTTTTTATTCTTGGTAGCTTATTCTAAATTGTGATGAAAATATGTGCTTATACTTTAAAAATTCCCACATTTTTCACTTTGTTTGAGTTTTTTGTTCAATAAAAGGTATATATTCAACAAAGTATGGTGCTATTTAACCAAATTAAAGATAACAATGAGTGTTGAGAAAACAAAGTTTTAATGGAAAACACCATAGCAACATTAAAAGACAAAAGAAACACAAAATCAATGTAAATGTGCATCAAATAAGCTTCAAATACGTAAGGAAAAAGAAACTGCAAGCAGATCAAATGATAATAAAATGTATTCTAATAGTAATAGCAAGCAGGGTCTTCTAATGTACAATATATCATCAGATATTGGGTATGGTGGGTAGATAAATTGGATGGTTGAAATTATTTCAAGCTCACTGAGGGAAAGCAGACAGATGAATCTTTTATTTAAAGTAATTATATCTCCTTTCTTTTAATTTCTCCTACTGAACTGTTTGCTTTTCTCTGTCTTTGCTCTGATGTCAATTCACATCAATATGACATCAAACACTGACATCAGATTGTCAAAAATGTAAATCAACGTTGCATCAATCTTATGACAGACATCAAATCGTCAATCGTTTATTTAATATTCAGTCACATTAACCTTCAAAATGTAACTCACTTTCTCCAGGCCTCCTCCTAAACACACGCTGAGCCGAGTGATGGTCACCAAGAATCGAGGGAAGGACAAGATGTGGAGCTGCACCAGAGAGCCGCTCAAACAGCCACTGCTGAAGAAAGTGGTGAACCACGAGGAGCTGGCTCAGGACGCCTGCATGTCCTTCATAGATATCCTTTAAACATGAGGTCTAGTGTTCAGGGCCCTGCAGGAGATCATAAAACCATGTCATTTACTTTGAATGCATCACCTTGTATCATCATTGTATTCTTTTGTTTTAATATGAATGCATTGTTAGTTCGCCAGAGAAAAAAGGAAAAGCAAATCAAATATTTAGATTAAAGCTTTTATGGAGCAGGAAGCGTCACACTTAAAAAACTTAGATCCAAGTGAGAGTATTTGTCCAATTTCAAGAAAAAAAATATTACTACACTGATACTTATCCACAATTTCCTTACATGCCTGGATTAACATCTGACTTAACCCTATAAAGCCAACTGTATCATATTTGATACATACTTTTATAATACCTCTTTCTACTCAATATGATCAACAAATTACAATAAACCTCTGAATACAGTCAGATAAATGATAAAAATGTCCTCAAATGGATTATCAGTTGCCAAAAACACCTAATGTATCAAATGAGATACGAAAAATCTATATGTTGAATTTTATGGACATTTTGATTTTTATGGATTTTAGCAGAAAGTGAAATAAACATTTCAGTTCCCAAAATTAGAATTTTCTGGCTTCTATCTATGGTCTTGGGCCTTAAAGGGTTAAAGATTTAAAGACTAAAAGTAAGACCTGAGTTGCTTGTAATAATAAGCAAAATAATCTGCCACTAAGACAAGACAAACTGAACTTAAGCAGATATTAAATCATAATTTTAGACCCTCACTGAGTCAAACTTTCCCTTTTTTATTGGCAGATATTTTTTGCAAGAAATTCAATGCCTAATTTTTGCCTTCCATTTCTTACAGCATAAGATATTCATCTCAACAGATTAACTGAATGTGGATTAGAATAAGTGTTGTATGAATCAGTGAAACCACACTATCACGGTTGATAAGAATGTATTTAAGAGAAAATTTCTTCTGCCTCTGTGTTTGAATGCATTAACTTATGTATTCCATTACTCCTTAACCTATCTCCCACCTATGATGAAGTACATGGGCGACTACCCGTCTAAACGAACACGCTCGGTGAACGAGCTGACGGATCAGATCTTTGAAGGAGCGTTAAAAGCTGAACCCCTAAAAGACGAGATTTACTGTCAGATCATCAAACAGCTCACTGACAACCACGTAAAGTATGTAAAGGAAACATCCGTCTTGTTAATGCAAAAGTTAAAGAAAGAGATCATAATTAAAATAATAATTAGACTGCAGCAGATATCAAAATTCTAAAGCTAACTGATGTTTGTGTCTCTGCAGGTACAGCGAGGAGAAAGGCTGGGAGCTGCTCTGGCTGTGCACTGGTCTTTATCCTCCCAGCAACGTGCTGCTGCCGCACATCCAGCGTTTCCTCCAGTCCAAGAAACACCACCCGCTGTCTGGGGACTGCATGCAGAGGCTGCACAAAGCACTACGGTGACACTTCAATTTGTTTTCTGTGGACTGAATGACCCTAAAGTCAACTTAAACTCTGATAAAGTTTTAGAGACAGTCGAATAGTTTTAAAGATGCTATGAGGAGTTTCTGAGTAGTTGCAAAAAAGTAATCACATAAAAAAAGTCTCACTTGCAGATATATGCCTGATCCAAATACACACTTTAAAATGAGTTTTATAGCATCAAAATAGGTAATCTATAAAAGCTATCCCTTAGCTTCGTGGTCTGGTCGGGCAGGGCTGGACTGGCCTGGATACTCAACTTCGGGAACAAGACAATTAAAATAGAAGAAATTTATATTATTCGGACACGTCTTAGAGCACCGGGCTGTAAGTAGCGATATATAGCCGACTACAAAACTACGATACTAAGTTTTCCAAAAATTGCTTATTGTCACAACTAGAGCTGCAACTATCAAGTATTTTTGGAATCGAGTACTCTGTCGATTATTTCTTCGAGTACTCGAGTACTCTAACAAAATATACTTTTCTGTTTTTAGACAAATAAATAAATTGTTTACAATGCAACATGTTAGGGCTTTCAAAATGAGCAACCACATGCCGTTTATTCCTCAGAAAAGGGTTTTTATTTTAACAACTTTCAAAGTTTAAACCAGTACTGGCTTAAAACAAAGCCAATACAATACTGATTTACAAAGCAGTAATATAATTTTGCAATTATATTTGTGAAGTGTGTTCTGGAGGGCATTGTGTTGTTTGGATTGAAATCCTTGATCATGTTCTTAAATCCTGTGTCCACCACCATGGAAGGAGGACGTATGTCTGTGATGAGCATATTTAAAATGCTGTAATAGTAATAGTTGCAGCCCTGACAACGTGCTATCGTGCTAAGCTACGTGCTAAGCTAACTCTGTTTGACATCAGACACACTGCACTGTGTTTTCTTTTCGTCCCTTCTTGTAGTGACCATACACTTTGGACACTCTCTGCCATTTCTTCTGCGGACTTTCTCCTCTCTGTCCCTCTCTTTTCTCTTCCTTCATGATTTTACAAGCCGCGCAGCAGCAGAGGTAGCGGGCGCGTTGTGCCACAGAAATGACCATCCGTGTCAAACACCGTGCACTGTATAGTAGTCCAGATAAATATTTATATGTATAATTATATATTAAACGAGGCTTCGAGGCACAAAATTTAATTCGAGGATATTTTGTAATCGAGTACTCGCGAATATTCGAGGAATCGTTTCAGCTCTAGTCACAACAAAAACTGCCGCTACGTAACTAGGAAGAGATACATTACCTCGTCACTTTGCATCCTGTTAATTGTTAAAAAAAGAAGTTGTAAAGCAATGCAGAGTTCTGAGGAAGGTCCGAGCTGCATTCATTAGCATCACAACAAACACACGCTTTGGCTTGGGTCACGTCTTTACGACAGTCGCCGCGCATGCTCATGGGTAGCAGAGTCTTTATGTCGCCCGAAATAGATTCTCCTCATAGCACCGTTAAAGTTATTTGAATGTATTTGATGAAACTTCCCTCTCCTTAAAAAAAAGTCTTACTTTTTTAGTTCCGATTGTAAATGTTTTGCTTTTGTTGCAATAGGAAGTAAAAACAGCCTCTGGATAGCAAACTAAAAATTTTTTCCTGTTTTAACTTGACCTTTGCTGAACATGATTTTAAATTCATAGCTAAATCAGCTCAGCTAAAGCATCACTTTGATAAGATTTCATAAAATACAAAGGATGTGAGTTTAGTTTCAGGAGTCCTATTTGGTGTCATTTTGTCATGAATCATCATAACTACGTCTCGAACAAATAACTTTAAAGACATCCCACATCAGGTCATCTTATGGTCTTTAAACGAAAGTAAAACTGAGCTGCAAAGTTTCTTTGTCATCATGGAAACAGTAATGGATCCAGGAAGTATCCCCCTCATCTGGTGGAGGTGGAGGCCATCCAGCACAAGACCACCCAGATCTTCCATAAAGTCTACTTCCCTGATGATACAGACGAGGTAGAGTTAAACTAACATGATGAAAGAGAAAAAATTAACAAGAAAAATGTTGTTTGGAAATTAAGATTGTGTCCATTACTCTCAGGCATTTGAGGTGGAGTCGAGCACCAAAGCGAAGGATTTTTGTCAGAACATTTCGACCAGACTGCTGCTCAAATCTCCTGAAGGGTTCAGCCTCTTCGTCAAGATCTCAGACAAGGTCAGAGCACATAGAGTTATTTCTTTCATTTTAAGAGACAAAGATTTTCAGGAGACTTTTCTGTTATTTTCTTGCAGGATATTGTCATTTTTCAGTACATGCAGACTTTTTTGGTGCATTAAAGTGATTAAAAGGCTTGTTCCTCAAATACTTCCCTATCATAACTTTATTTTTACATGTTTCTCAGTTTTATTCTTGCACTGATGTTAGTTTCATTTGAAGTAGTTTCTCTCTTTTCAGAAGCACATATAAATATTTAAATGTTAAGTCTAAAACAATCATGTTTCTACAATTCACAGGGTTTTTGATTTTGGCACATTTTATCTTTCTGAATGATAAATCAGATCCAATCCAAGCAACAGAAAAATTCACATTTGATTAAAATCCTCTTTATTACTCTATTTTTGCACATTTGTTGGTGCAGTTTTGTCGGACTGATTAGGCAGTAAATGGTATCCCTTCTTCTACATCCTGAACTGCAGTGTGTTCTTTGAATGTCGTTTGATTTATGATTTGGCTCATGAAGCTAATATTTGTTTACATGTGTGTATTTTTGTGTCTGTGTGCATTTATTTTAGGTGATCAGTGTGCCAGAGGGAGACTTCTTCTTTGACTTTGTCAGACATTTGACAGACTGGATCAAGAAATCTCGACCAGCTAAAGATGGTTTGTACCAGTTTTGAAGTAAAAAAAAAAAGTGTAATAGAAAATACAACATGTGAATAAAGAATTTAATTCTAAATGTCTTGAACATGTTTAAGTTATACCCTTCTATTTCACCCACAGGAATCGTTCCCTCTCTGACCTATCAGGTGTTCTTCATGAAGAAGCTGTGGACCAACACGGTTCCAGGAAAAGACTCCTTTGCAGACTCCATCTTTCACTACTACCAGGTTTGTTTTCTAGGAATACTGGGCAGCACACAAGAAAATTACACCTCTAAATTCAGGAGCTCAGGATAGGAGCATCGCAGGGCTCCTTGTTTGATTTTAACTCACTTCTTGGCCTTTGTTTATAAAACAGGAGCTTCCTAAATACCTGCGTGGATACCACAAGTGTTCCAGGGAGGAGGTTTTCCAACTCGCAGCGCTCATCTACCGAGTCAAGTTTGAGGACGATAAATCCCACTTTCCCACAATTCCAAAGATGCTCCGAGAGCTTGTTCCTCAGGATCTCATTCGTCAAATGTCACCAGATGACTGGAAAAGGGTAAATCATTTGCTTTTGTCATGAAACATGGTTCAGAAGAAACCAACATAAATGCAACACACCAACACCAGAGGTCTAATACGCACCTACCAGGCAGGGTTCAGTACAGACGAGTATTAGAGCCACTTTAGATGAAAAAAAATAATCCTTGGCAGGTCAAGATTGAAGTCGAAATAACGAGAATAAAGTCGAAATGATGACATTAGGGTTGAAATGTCGAGAATAAAGTTGAAATACAATTTCCTGATAAAAGTCAAAATGATAACATTCAAGACAAAATGCGAGAAGTCAAAAGTCAAGAATAAAGTGGACAAGCACTATATGTCAACTTTATTCTCGACATTTGAATTCATCTCAAAATTGTATTTCTACTTTATTCCCATCAGTGCAACTTTATTCTTGTCATATCTACTTTAACCTTGAAATTTTCTTGCTTTAATCTCGACTTCCCCAAAACTGTTTCCTCCATCTTACATGGCTTTTATACTCTTTCGCAGTACACAAAAAAGTTGGCAGATCAGGAAACTGTTTCCAAATCATGAGGCAAAAATTCAAGGTCAAAAAACAAGAAGTTATTTCCAGAAAGATTTGACCATGAAGAAGCTGAGATAAAGACTGAGAGGTACAATGAACTGGACAATGAAACATGAGGTTAAATACAAGAGGTAATGAGGGGTGATGGGAAACAGGTGTGGTGAAACAATCAGGACACAGGTGTGGTAATATGGGGCAGGCAGACGGGAACAAATCTGGAACAGACACAAGGGTTAGTGTTTCAAAATAAAACAGGAAGGATAAGATTTGTGCAAAATTAAAAGATAACTTGACTGACATGATGTTTTTTTTAAAGTTAATTCACTACATGATTAACATGTTCAAATATTAGAGAGTAAACCAACTGCTGATCACTGAAAAGACTTTATTGTAACTTTATTTTGAGCAAACTTCAAGTTGTAAGTACTCTCTTCAAGTTTGCTTATCATGACAGCTGCTGGCTAAACGCAAATGTCATCTTCTGTGTGGTTCCTCTGCTCCTTAGTTGAATGTTACTGCGACTGACCCACTCCTCTGAATTAAATTGGCAATGTATGATATTTAAATGGCCTGTAATAAACCTCTAAATGCCATCTTTATCTAATTTTTACCAGCCTATTTTATTTTTCTGCTCTGGTTGCAGTCTGTGGTGGCATACTTTAACAAGCAGGCTGGTAAATCAAGGGAAGAGGCCAAACTCATGTTTCTGAAGATCCTCTACAAATGGCCAACCTTTGGCTCCGCCTTCTTTGAAGTCAAGGTAAACACACACAGTTTGTCAGACAGAGACTTAACCGCGGTCCGTAGGGGAGCTCTGATTTCACTTCAAAACATTTTATTTTGAAAAAAGGACTTAAAGTTTACAGGATTTTTCATTTTGGTCTTAGATCTCTGATAATACGATCTGTAGAAAACAAAAATGTATGAAACTTAAATGTTTTGTTCTTTGTAACAATCATACAAATATTACTTTGATGATATTTCAAGTGTTGACCTAACTGGCAGAGCAAAAACCTATCACCAAGCTACTTTACAGACATGGCCGTTTAACTTAGAAGCAGTTACACTATTTCTAATGTACATCGTCACCCTGTAACCCCTTTCTGAGAACTTCCTCATAATCGAGTGATATGGTCAAGTTTTTCCTAATGGTTGTGAAAATGTGTGAACTATTGTTATTCAAAAACAAGAAGACTTGTTTGTTTTAGTGTCAACGGCCATTTTTGTAGTCCTTTTTCGCAGTTAGTTAGTTCCCAACTATTAAAACACACAACAGATATACTTTATTTCAGATTAAATGTTTATTTTTTGTGTGTCTTCTTATTGAAACTCATTTCAGACATTTATGCTGCTCTAGTATGCCAAATACTTTTAGCCTTGGGAACCAAGAAGCGGCCAATCAGAGGCAGGCTGTCACTTCTCACCTCCAACACAACCAAATCATGGCTATTGATTTGATTTGGCTATTGCCTCTTCCTCTTTAAAGGGCACAGCTAAGCCTGGGCATTTTCTGATCTGTAGCTCAAATACCAGCTTGAAGCTTTAAAGATGGATCTGTGAAACGACTCACATGATATCTGGCAAATCCAGCTGCTGTGCAATATTAGTTCATTCCTTATCCTATCATTAGTTGGTCTAATATTCTTGCCCAATGCTTGATCTGTTCTAAAACCCACACTAAAACTTTGGGTATTTAAGAGGATCCTTTTTTTAATCACAGATTAGTTGTAAGGACTTAATGTACATGGAATTCTTGTTACACAAGCCTGAAGGAAATAATTACTTACATTTATTATTAAAATAAACAATATTAGTTAGCTTGCATTTAATGTTCTGCATTGAATTAATTTTTCTTTTGCTCCTTTCAACTGTTCATCCAATGCCTTTGGTTTAACACTTCAGATATGGTTTAACATAAATGTTATCCCTTACATAAAATAAGTTAGAAAATTACATATTCTGCTGTGAGTATTTTTTAGACAGACATAAAACAGTTTCAGACACAGAAACAGACATATCAACCAGTCAAGTCAGAGTCACGGAGCAGAAAATGTTCAGTCAAAGAATTTACAGCCTACTTTATCTTCATCTAAAGCCTTCAATCTGCATTTAAAGAGAAAAAACAATGGCTTCCTGAAGTGAGAAGAAAACCCACAAATGCATATTTAACAGTTTGTAACCTTCTGTATCACATGTTAAACACACATATCCATGATGACATCTTTAAAATCACATCTTAAAACCCACTTTTCTAGACTTGCTTTAAATGATTTTATTCTTTTTTTCTTTAATTATTTTATTTATTTATCTAGTATTTATTTTTTTACTCTTTTAACTTACTTGATTTATCTGCTGTTTTTATCCCTCTCATGGTTTCTCATTATTTTATTCCTATTTTAACTTTCTTTTACTGTTTTGACATACCCAGTTTCTATGATCATTATTTTATTTCACTTCATTCTATGTATTGATCCATTTATTATCATTATTATTTTATTTTATTTATTTATCTATTTTCCCTTTTACCAGTCTTCTATCTGCCTTCTTACTTTCAATCTTCCTGATGTGATGTTGTCAACCTTTAACAATCTTAAATTTATTTATGTATCTGGAAATCCATAATCTGTCTACTGTCCTATTATCTTCTTGCCATTATGCATTTTACCAGCTGTTTCAATCCACAGTTTATAATATTTTCTCTCATTTTGTTGCTTTAGTTAATGTGATCCTCTGTGCCTTTTCCTCTGACTCTCGTGGTCGCTGATAAACTGATTGGTGATTTTATTGTGCTTTGTTTTTTGCCTTTCTTTCTGTTAAAACACTTTGTAGGGGTGCTGGTTTGGCGGAGTGGTTAGCAACCAGGCACCCCATGTATTTGCTTCTGCTGGTCCAGGTTCGAATCCCACCTGTGACCAGTTTGCAGAGTGTCTTCCCCTATTCTCTCACCCCCTTTCACAAGCCTATCCACTGTCTCTCTCCTATCAATAAAGGCACAAAATGCCCAGAAAATACATTAAAAAAAAAAAAAAAACACTTTGTAAACTTCTGTTTTCAAAGGTGCTTTTTAAATAAAGTATTATTATTATTATTATTATGTATTGTATGAAATATAATTGGTCATTAAAAGTTCTCAACAGATAAAAATGTGTAAATATACTTTTTGTCTTAAGCAAACCACAGAGCCAAACTTCCCAGAGATCCTACTGATAGCTGTCAACAAGCACGGGGTCAGCCTCATCGACCCAAAGACTAAGGTTTGTGTTTTTGATGAAATAATTTTTCTTCTTCCATCTGTGAGACATTTTTGGGTTAGTTTTAATATGCCTGCTTTCTTGTAAGGTGCAAATACACTTACTTGAGGAATATTTATAGTAAAGTAGGCTGCCTTAAACAAAATAACCCCTTCTGTTAGTAAGTAAAAGGTCCCACAGATAATCAACCTTCACTCCCGTGCGTGTGTTTGTGCAGGACATCCTAACAACTCACCCCTTCACCAAGATCTCAAACTGGAGCAGTGGAAACACCTACTTCCACATCACCATCGGCAACCTGGTCAGAGGAAGCAAACTGCTGTGTGAGACTTCACTGGTGGGTTACAGCAACACAAACACGTTAATTTAAATAAATGTAAAGTAAATATTGAAAAACAGTTCGGTCTGGACTCTTAGATAAGGCTGTATCAAGGATGAACACAAACACAGAGAGAGTGAGGAAACTGTGTCTGTCACAAAAGCCAAAAAATACCAGTCGTGAAAATAAACTATTCAGATTTATTTCACATTTTATTATTTATTGTCTCTCTGTATAATTAGTCCGTAGTGCTCAATCAGTCAGGCCTCAGGATGATGAGGAATCACTACGAAAAATACTGGAAAAATTTCAGCATCTCCTTCCATTCAATAAAAAATGGTGCAGTTTGGACCTTAGATGAAAAAATGTTTAACTTGGAGTGTTTTAAGAGCACAAACCTCTGCCCAGGTATTTCTGACACTGTCAGCCACGTTGGTTGTGAGTTGTCTTTTTGTGGTGTGTTTACAAATCCCTTAAAAATTCCTGGATAAAAATCCACATTTGGATCACAACCCAAATTTAATAATGTTCCTTGAGCTATGATAAACATTCTCTGCAAATGTAATCCAAATTAGTTGAGAACTTATTGAGTCATTAGTGAAATAAATTTCGAAAATTGCCCTGTTTGCAAATCTTTTTAAAAATTCATGCTGAAAATTTCCCCAAAATCTGCTCATAGCTTTCTGAGTTATCCTGTTAACAGGCTAACAACGAAACAAACTACCTAACAAACGCCGGCAAAAACATCAACCTCCTTTATGCGAGTAACAAAAAAACAGACAAAACAAACAGGTATGAAAAGCATCTGAACAGAGAGGGCTCTCCGAGGACATGCATGCAGACATTTTATTTCCCTTTACGTATTTTCCCTTGAGATCTTGGGAAGTTACAAATCACCTCTACCTGGTAGAAACGATCAAAACTTACTTGTCAATCTTGGAACAAAAAGTAAACTGGAAAGCACTAGGAGAGCGCAAATCTCCACCAAGGTAGCTCACACATTGCTGTTTCATCTATAGGCAATAGTTCACGATAAAGTTACCATCATGATATGATTCATGACCCTGAAAACCCACACCTAGCTCTCAGAATCATGTTGATATCATTATTAGTTAGACAGTTATTGAACAAAACTGACTGTTGGCTAATGGCAGTTATCTGAATCACCACCAAATCTAATCATTTTTAAGTTGGGCCATTACTCTCTCAAAGGTTTTGCGTAATCTTGCTAACAAACAAAACCATAACCTCTTTTGCAGAGTTAATAAAACTTGCAGTATGTCTGTTGGGTACTGCTCACTTTTGGGTCCCAACCCACCACTGCACCACTGCATTGACAGAAGAAACTGGATGTGTCTTTAATTTGGTGACATTTTTTACCCACAGGGCTACAAGATGGACGACCTGCTGACATCCTACATCAGTCAGATGCTCACCACCATGAACAAGCAGCGCTCCGGGCGGGGCCAAAGCAAGTGAACTTCTTACTGGCAGGAGGCAACGGAGCTCATCCGGCTCCTGCGCCCAATTGGCCAGCCCTGCAGCTGGGGGCGGACCTTTGCCTTCCAGATGTGGAGGATGAGCCGCACTCCCTCTGCAAGCTCAGAGAGCTCCAAGCTGACCGGCGAGAGTTCAGCTGTCAGCAGCAGCGACGATCCCGGTGAAGGACCCAGCAACCGATATGACTTTAAGTATAACTACGACGAGGACGAGCCGTCCAGTGAGGACGATTATCTCTGAAAGCCCCAAACTCTCCGCCCAGCAGGGCCTGCTTTGGCTCTGGAGTTAACAGTCTGACCTGCTCATACAGGAATTCAGTCTGGAGTCACGACTGCTGCTTCATGATCCACTCAAGGCTGATCTGTGTCCAACTAAGGAGAAAAGCTGACTTGAAAAAGTCCACGGTATGAACATTTTAAAGGGTTTCAACTGAAAAATGTGTCATTTTCTTAAATGCTCCTTGGTGGTAACTTCTTAGCTTCTTTTATGTGGCTTTAAATGTCATTAAACAATAAATAATATAAGAATAAAGTGGACTACAGAAGCCAGAAGATCATAACAGGAGATGGACTGACCACTCAGTCCTCCCTCTGACCAGACCAGCTTCATTTTGATATGGGTAAATTATTTTTAAAAAAGGACACATGTATGTGCTTCAAGAATTACTGTGGGCCTTATTCATCACCCGGATTCCCTTCCTATAGCTCTAAAAAAAATCAAATGTTATTCTGTGTTATCATGAAATTCATAGAAGCTCTAACATTTATTGTAAAAGTTGACTCATTTAATGAGGAGAAACCCATCAGAGCCCTGGTTTACCTCCAAGAATTAAAATGAACATTATTTTAATAAATATTCTGATCTGGCCACAGCTAAGGTCTTCAGTTAGAGCCTGACTAACTTTGTCTTTATTTTGAAGAAAATGTTTTAGTTTTGTGATGAAAAAATCCACTTCCCCTTAGCTGCATGTGTTGCTTTGTTACATTTATTAGAATTTATTTATAAAAATGTTTTTATCCATCCATTATTGTTGTTTTGTAAATTCTAGTGGCTCAATGGGACAATCAGTTTTGTTTATCACCCTGGAGATAAAAACCTGAGACATTTTCATTTAAAGTTTTAATCTTGGTGTAATTATTTACTGTTTTGATACTTTCTCCTCCAGGGGTATTAATATGTTTTTCTAATGTTAAAAAAAACATTCACACGGAAGTATTCACACGTACAAAATGAATATTTATATGGCCTTGTGATCCAAATGGTCCAAATGAATTTTTAAAACAGTAATTTTTTATTAAAAATTTGATTATTTGATTTGAAAAAAAAAACAAAAAACAAGCAGAACTACTGTGTTCTTGGGTCCCAGTCCTAAAGTTTATCATTTATTGCCCTTATTGTTTTCATAGTGTGATATAGTTTTGAATACCGAACTTATGTTTACATCTCTTTAAAGGATAAGTTCGGTTTCTACAGCTTTCACATTGTTTATAGAATGAAGTAGAACAATAAACTCAACCAGAAGGCTTTCCTGATCCAAACAGTGCTTCAGGAGATATTTAGATCCAAAATCGAGCGGCGGACATCCGTATAATGGTAGCACACGGGGCATGTATAGCGTCGCTCCTAAAACTGCATTAATTGTCCAAAAACTCATTAGTTTCACAAATATTTCATCAAGGTCCGCTCACACTACTCCTCCATTACAGTCAGTGTCGCTCCAGACATGTTGTTTGGCTGTGCTGACTTCTGAACTGATGGAGAAGAATGTTTGCCTCTGCGCCTGCCCAGTACTTTCTGGAGCTGTTCTTCTCTTTGCCTCAGCGTCCTCCTTTCGATGAGCTCCTCAGCTGTAAACTCTGGCTCGAAACTGTAAGGACACCCATCATATTCAAAGTTCTCCTCCACAACATCTTCATCCAATAGATATTCGTCCATTTTGCACAAAACTGGAAGAAGAAAGTCGTTGTGTAGCCGGCGGTCTTCCCCTGAAACAATGAGCCGTACTGCACATGTGCAGAGGCAAACCTTCTTCTTCTTCAGTTCAGAGGTCAGTACAGCCACAAAACATGGGTGGAGCGACACAGACTGTTGTGGAGGAGTAGCCCGAGTGGACCATGATACAATATTGGTGAAACTAATGAGTTTTTGGACGATTAATGCAGTTTTAGGAGTGGTGCTATACATGCCCTATGTGCTACCATTATATGGATGTCCGCCGCTCGATTTTGGATCTAAATATCTCCTGAAGCACTGTTTGGATCAGGAAAGCCTTCTGGGTGAGGATATTGTTCTACTTCATTCTATAAACAATGTGAAAGCTGTAGAAACCAAACTTATCCTTTAAGTTTATGATATAGATCATTTTTTAACAATCTCTTTGTGTTTAGTTTTATTTCATGCCTTATGGTTCTCAGAAAAGGTGAAAAGCAGCAGTGCTTTGTGGGTTTTGCAGCGTTCTCATACTCAGTCTTGGAAGATTGCTCCTTAAATATTTATGGATGTGTCTGTTTTTCACAAACAAGCAAATAAATAATTTAGTAAAAACAAACAGGTCATCTGACAAGCAGACATAAATATTTTGCACTGAAAAAGCACATAAGTGGTCCTCTGTTTTTTTTATTTTACCAGCTGTTAGAAATGCAACTATTTGACTGTCATCGGTGTGGGGTGTTAAATTTCAACATTTTGTTTAACTATACCAATGCTTTGAAAGTTGCCTTGAATTTTGAAATACACAAGACTTGAAAAACTTCTGCCTTCTTAGCTCAAGCAGAAGGTTATGTAAAACTGAATATCTCTCATTCAAATATGATTTGTTGAACAAAACCCCTATGAAACTTGTCTTGATCCAGATTTTTGATCCTTTCAAATGAAGCTGCTCACAGATAAAAAAGGTCCAACTTTTCCTTACATAGAAAAATATTATCTGTTATTATCATGGATGCCTTTACAACACAAAGTTTGGCATTGGCCATTAATTTGTTCACTTATCTTTGGCTCTGATTTTTTTTATTAAGAACAGATTCTAGACACCCATCCAGTGAATCACTGCCTCTGTGGAAAATTATGTTTTCTAAACCTGTGGTCACTTAATAAAAGCTTTGGCCAACACCTTAATGTTGAGAGACATAAAGTGATAAACTGCTTAAACCCTTAACTTTAAATCAATGCCTTAAGCCCCTAAACTGACAGTTTGAATTCATCCATATGTCAATCAAGATCATAAAAGTCCTCCTTTGAATGAAGTAGTCCTGTTCAAGGTCTGAAACCTAAAAAAAAGCACATGTACGTCACAACATGTTTAAATAGATTCAAAGATAAAAGTTAAATGTTTGGATTTGGAGAGCAAAACAATGAATATTACAAGTTTAGCAATCAGACTTAAACGTATTTAAAAAAAATATTAAAGTAGTTTATGATCAAATAATGTGTCCATATTTTTTTTTTTTAATTCATCTTTCATCCTCAATTCTGTAAACGTACCTGCAGATGTGACGATGCTTCCTTCTTTTACCTGCAATGGTTTTGTTTAGTGTTGCTTGTGCGATAAACTTATACACTGATAACTCAATAGTGCCAATCCGTTTATTTGATACTTTTATGTCACGACAGAAATGCAGATATTTTTATTTCCTGTGTTGATTTTTAATGTGGGATTCTTTTTCCTCATGTTGGCTTCTTGTGCTGTCCTCTGTATGTTTGTCTACTGTTACTTTTGTAAAAATTCTTAAATAAATTAGTTTGAATTTGACCGATTAAACTGAGTATATATGATCAAAACTCAAACAATAACAAAGAAACAAGTGATTCTTTGTGTGTGTGTGTGACCACATTTTTTATGTACACAAGGTTTAATGTACCATCAGAATGTAGTGATGACTACACCTAAAGTTTAAAGAATGTAAGGACTGTTTTAAAAAGTGATTTAGAATGGAGGAACACATACAGGTGTTTAAAAAAGGGAATTAAAAGATACATATGATATTCTTCATCATAATGACTTTTATTCATATTTTGAGCAAAAATGTAAATACTTTATTACATTTGCTTGTCAATACTAAATGTGAATGTGTCATCTTGAAGAAAAATGTTTTAAACTCCATATATGTATGTGTGTGTGTGTGTGTGTGTGTATATATATATATATATACATAAATATATATTTGAATTAGTTGCACAAAGCAGAGTGATTATCTTGATGATTAAACTGAAATGTCCGATATGTCCACACAACACCAGTCTCCAAAGAATTGAACAAATGAAGAAAGTTTATTTAAATGTGAAATCAAATGTTTTGCAGGACGTTAAGTCAGAGGAGATTCTCTGAATATAAATGCTCTTTTAATTTAGACCCAGAAACCTCTCAAAGACAGACTGACAAATTTTCTAAAGTTTTAATATCAGATGATAACAGCATGTACAATCAGAAGTTACAGTAAAAAAAGAAAAGTGACAAATGGTAACACTTACAGTAGATAAATAAAAACTTTATCTTGTCTGAGAATCTGTGGTACTTTTTTTTAAATCAGTTCCTTTGTATTATTTGACCATTATTTGGGTTTTCTTTCAAGAGCGAGTCTAATAAAAAGGATAAAAAGTAAAAATCAGGGCATGTAGAAAACAGTATAAAGAGCCAGTATCTAACAGGGTGTCATGGAGACAAGTTAAATGGTATTAAGGTGCATTCCTTCGTCCTCGTTTAAGATAAAACCTCCCAATTTTAACATGTAATATTTTTTAAAGAAACTCTAAGTTACTTTGATTAGCCTTGTCCTAAATTTGGGTGTAGGTAGCTTTGGGTTGTTACTTTGGGGAATATGCTGCAGTAGCTCAGGAACCTCCAAATTTAAAGCAAAAAATATAAATAAATAATAAACAAGGCAGCAAAACATTTCTCCCAATGTGTTTAGCTTATTTTAAACCAAGTAGCTGCAAATCTGTTGTCTTCTTTAATAAACGGTTTTCTGTTGTATCCCAGTTTAACTTTTTGATGACATCCTCAAGTTTCAATCAAGGTTAGAAAACTTTGTGGGAGATATTAAAATCAAGGGTCACTTTGAATCATTATGTCTAAAGAATAGATGTTCAAATAAAAAAGAGAAAAATTACAAACATACAGTACAAACCAGATAATGGCTTTATGAGTGGAAAACGTCATATCCAACAGAATATATTTGGCTGTGCAGAGACTGATAATTGTAGCTAAAAGGTTGGCTGATCAAAAAAGATCCTGCAGCTTCAATCTGAGCAGTTTGATAAAATAATTATCAAACAGTTTTTCATAAATCACAACAGAAATTTGAATATTTATTTAGCACACTATGCACTGACTTTACTTTAAATTAGATCATATCTGGACACATATTTCTGACTTAAGGAAGGAAGAACAAAATCAGAAAAGCATTTATGTTCTGAAAGTTCCAGAAGCAGCACAGTCAGAGCTCATGATGGGACTGACAGGAGCACAGAAATAAGCATCGTCAGGTCAACTTGAAGCCTTTTGAGGAAATTAGCTTTGCCTTAAAATCGTCAGCTAAAGGTGTAAGAACTGATCACGATGAGAAATCCTAAATGAAAGGGCTCGTTGGTTAAGCCACAGCACAGTCAGAAGCCCACTGTGAGCTGTTACATAATGTGCATCAAGAGTTTTGTCACACACTACCGTTATATTGACAGTTTTATATATTGTACATTGAATGTCACAGATAAATAAATAGTTTTGTTCCCTAAAAATCGACACATAGCCTTTATAATCGCACTTACTGCAACAGGTCCTACTTTATCTTCATCACTGTGCAGCAAACTGAGAAAGTCTTGAATAAAGGCCTCTTAACACAAAGATTTAAAAACAGAAAAGTCCAGAAAACTGGATTTCACATCTTAAATCAGGCTATGTTAGACAAATATCACGCTTAGATTTTATAATCATACTCTAACAAAGAGCTGTGTGCATATATTAAAGGAAAAAAGCAGATGCTTTATTTGCTGTCTCATAAAAAAGAGCACAAATTCTTATTTCTTAAAAGCATCTTTATGTTTTCAGAGCAGCTAATTCTACTTTTGGCACAAATCTTCAGCCAAACTGAGATGAACTTCCAGCCAAAACATTCCTCACATGCTTTAGAGACACGGCCCGTCTTAATAATACATTCACTTTAGTACAAAACATAATGAATGACTAACAAACTCCTCTCAATGCTCAGATTTACATTCATTCTGTCAGACCAACAGTGCTCACCTCGTACCACACAGATTAAAATATAAAACATGTTTAAAGGTTTGGTCTGAGGCTCTTGATTTATTTACAGCAGGAAAAAGCAGAAGCTCCCACAGAAGAGTCCGTCTGATCACCGTCCGTGTGTCTCCTGCTCCAGGTTCACCTTCGCTCTTCGCTTGACTCATTTGTTTTTTATCAACAAGAACACGAGACAGAAAGAGCTGAAGCGTCTAATGATCTACTACAGAAGACTACATCTACTGTCTCTCCTTTGTTTTGTGGGTTTCGTCTCTCTTGGCTGGTGAAGTCTGAACAACATGATGAAAGATTTCTCAAGCTTGTCCGCCTCTGGGTGAGAGTTAGACCGTCTGCACACTCTCAACTTTTAATGGCATTTTTGGGATTACAAAATGGACATGAACACTGGTGTTTGCCGGGCTCGGGTCCACAGAGTCTCTGTGCTCTGTTTCTGTTGGCAGGTTGTGGATGAGGTTTCATCAGCAGTTCTGTTCCTGCAGGCAGTCGACTCCCCAAAAAATTCCACTGTGGCTGAGAGAGGATTTTTTTTTTGTTCTGACAAGATTCCTTTGTTCAGTCCTTGGTTATTTTGCCTAAAAAATATTTTTATTTTATATTTAAACTGAATCTTTCCTCCATCATTCTTGAATATGCTTCACTCAGAGTCAAGTCATCCCACAGGAATGCAAAGTCACAAAAACACCAACTGCAATTATCTTCAGCAGATGATGTCTGCTTTTAGTGTTTCTCCTTGTCTGCAAATGCTTGTTCACCGAAGTTATTCGTGAGTGCTAAACTTTTGAATTAAATTGTTTTTCTTTTGTAATCATCCATTTCAAAGTTGCTTAATTTGTTGGAAATACTAATAAGTACTGGCACATGATTTGATTGGGGGGATCTGCAGGTTGCCATCCAAGTAGCCATGTGAAACAAGCCTGGTAATTGGTTTAGTTGGAGAGGTGAGTCACTTCTTGAGCTGCCAAAGTGCCCAACAAGGCACCAACACACAATTGCTTGGGCATCTTCATGTGCATATCTTCTCCTTACAAGTAGATTTGGTTTAAAACCAGTTATAAAAAATAAACCTCAACCTTGTCTTCCTAAAGGAATTTCTTGTCCCTCATAACCAGTGGCATCTGTCCTACCTTCCCGTCCCTACCTCGTCTCTCCTCTGTCCCTGAAACTCTCACCCTCTCCCTCTCTCATTCTCTGTCACTCCTCGGAGATGGTGGGCAGATGAGGGGTAGTGGGTGAACTGGGCGTGCTCTGTAGGTCTGGTCGGACGTGGACACTGGAGACGGACCACACATCACTGAGCTCTGCAAAGACCAAACAGTTCAGGGTTAATTCTGTCTCATCTTATGGGTCATTTAGATCAGTGGTCCCCAACCTGTACTGCACCACAGCCCAATTAAACATGGATGGTCTCTTCACTGGTTTCCCGTCCATAACAGGATTGATTCTAAACTCTTAATGTTTGTTTTTAGAGCTCGTAATTGTCTTGTCCCAGTGAATTTAACTGAGCTTTTAAAGAATAAGTTCGGTTTCTACAGCTTTCACATTGTTTATAGAATGAAGTAGAACAATATACTCACCCAGAAGGCTTTCCTGATCCAAACAGTGCTTCGGGAGATATTAAGATCCAAAATCGAGCGGCGGACAGCCGTATAATAGTAGCACACGGGGCATGTATAGCGCCGCTCCTAAAACTGCATTAATCGTCCAAAAACTCATTAGTTTCACCAATATTTCATCATGGTCCGCTCACGCTACTCCTCCATTACAGTCTGTGTCGCTCCACCCATGTTTTTGTGACTGTGCTGACCTCTGAACTGAAGACTTTGTTTACGTTTGCCTCCGCGCATGCGCAGTACGGCTCATTGTTTCAGGGGCAACCGCCGGCTACACAACGACTTTCTTCTTCCAGTTTTGTGCAAAATGGACAAATATCTATCAGATGAAGATGTTGTGGATGAGAACTTTGAATATGATGGGTGTCCTTACAGTTTCGAGCCAGAGTTTACAGATGAGGAGCTCATCGAAAGGAGGACGCAGAGGCAAAGAGAAGAACAGCTGGCCAGAGAGCAGTCTTCAGTTCAGAGGTCAGTATAGTCACGAAAACATGTCTGGAGCGACACAGACTGTAATGGAGGAGTAGCCCAAGCGGACCATGATGAAATATTGGTGAAACTAAGAAGTTTTTGGACGATTAATGCAGTTTTAGGAGCGGCGCTATACATGCCCCGTGTGCTACCATTATACAGATGTCCGATTTTTGACCTAAATATCTCCCGAAGCACTGTTTGGATCAGGAAAGCCTTCTGGGTGAGTATATTGTTCTACTTCATTCTATAAACAATGTGAAAGCTGTAGAAACCAGACTTATCCTTTAACTGTTCGGGAGCCTAACAGAGCTCTGAGGTCATCAAACCAACTTTTGCTGGAAGTTCCCGGGTCGATTTACAGACACTGGGGTGACCAAGCCTTTCTCATTGCTGCTCTCAGACTTTAGAGTAAACTCCCCACCGAAATGCATCTAATTTCTGACCTGGGCCTTTTCAAATCTAGACTGAAAACATATTTATTTAGGATTATTTAGGATAATATTTTTTATTTATTGCTTTTTACTTACTACCAAGTATAAAGCACTTTGGTTCAGCGAAAGGGTTGTGTAAAGGACTGTATAAATAATGAACATTTATATTCATGAACACTCCTGTTTTTATCAGCTGCTTAAACTGGCGGAAAGTCACCCGTTGACCCAGTAACTAATTAAACTGATACACCTTTTAAGTGCAGAAGAAAACAGCCGACACACAGAGCTGACGGTGAGTATTTTATCCATGGGTCAACTGTCTGAACCATATTTTAACAGGTACTACCTCTTAACTGAATTCTTTCACATCCAGAGCACAGCTGGACGAGTGCATGAGCTCAAAACAAAGACCACAGGTTCATCTCAAACTGTAATCTTATCTTCATGATAGACAGTGTGCCTGAGTGTATATTCTGCTCAGTTAAGCTACAGAGGATGCGAGGATCTGGTCATCCTTTCAATATAAAAGAACCAACAGTCTCCACTAAACAACGAATGATAATTAAATTAACTGTTTTTGTTTCTCTACAGCTCAGTGCTGGTGGTTGGGGATCTCTGATTTGACATACTCGGCGGAGAGAGTCATGCGAAAGAAGCATAAGAGGGTGAAGGAAAGTTATATGGTTGTGCTTGTCAGTTTCAAAAAGGGTTAAAAAAAAACAAGAAGTGCAACAGGCAAGGTTAGATTAAAAAAGTCCAAGTGCCAAGTTTGGTGCATAAACAACATCAAGCATGCTGTGGGGATAAATGACTAAGAGAACGCTTCACAAACATTTCATGGTTTAACAGTTTCTTAACATAATATGTGATACACTGGCTGCTACAGTTTTAGCTAAGTTAACATAGAAAGAGGATCATTTTATTACTGTGACTTGGCCTTTCAAGAAATGTTCAATATGCAGTATATTAATCTGAATCTAGTTTCCCACTGGTAACATAACCATCACAAATACTGTATTTTCTTATTGATTGTTAGATAATCCCTCTATACAGTCTTAGTTTATGATCACTTCTTCCCACTGCAAGATATTTTTCATTTTCAATGATAATACAACCTTGCAATACAATATTTACAAAAACTATCACCTTATCAAAAATCAACACCAAGTGTTTGTAAAAATTAAACATAAACCCAAACTCAGAAAACAGTTCCAGTCTATTTTGAAAAATACAAATATCAGAGAAAAGTTACAAACTTTTAGAGGGCCTTATCTTTCATAGATTTCTTAACTTTTTATATTTTTAAGACTTCACAGGAACCAACAGAAAAACTTAAGCTTTTCCTTTATTTATATATATTTTAAGTTTTGGAGAACACAAAGATTACAGACTTAACTGCAGCTCAGCTTGAGTACAAGTTAAAAATAAGATTAAAAATGGCCTTTCCTAAATGGATGCCTTGAATGATGCCAGCTTTGCCACAAGGGGTCACCATTCAACAGCAATCAGCTGCTACTGCAGACGGTCTTTCATTTGCTCATATTAAAACTTTTACTTCTTTGTCTTAGAAAACGAATCCTCTTTAACTTTGCGGCATGTAAAGTTTCTGTATTTTGTTATCCATGGCTCGTCAGCTGTGTCTCAAACTTTCCACAGTTTGTTTTGCTCAGAGAGGGTTAGTGTAGATTTAATTTCAGACAAATAAAAGGGTGTAAAGCTCAAACAAAGCTAAAGGTTCCTACACAGTTCCTTTGTGCCGACATGCAGGGCTCATGGTTCAAAGACAGGGGACAGAGAGACGAAGCCTTCTGGGGGTTCTGAACAGAGAGGAGTCCAGAAAGCAAAGATCCCCTCTGCTGAATCTAACACACACACACACACATGCAGACATTGAAACAGACATGCAGACAATCAGCATGAATTCACAACATGCAGGGCAGTCACTAATATCTAACACTCCTGATGGTAGAGAAAATCCAACTAAAATATTTCTGAAGATATAATTTTGTGTAAGTAAAATTAACTCCATCAAATAGTATCTTTATTTTGTGTTTTTTAAAAAAGGCCTTTGATTTACTCGCAATGACACGCAACATACATAAAACACTGACAGAAAGGGAGGGGGAGACAATGTTCTCATACCTGTCCTGAACTTGCTGTAAGGTCCGTTCTCATGAGTCTGACGGCTGCCGGACCAGAAGGGAAGGCCTCTTTCTCTCCACCTGTGACATGAACACATGAAAGGGGAAGATCAGCAAGAGAGGGTACCCAGGTGTGTTTATGTGCTTCTGTTCACTGTGGCTGTAACATTTACTGTTATAACTGCATTCCTGTTTAAAATTAGCATTTAAGATCATGTGTGAAATATGCACAAGTCTGGGTCTGGACATTTTTGTCATATTTGAGGCAGATGAAGAATAAAGCTACAGAACAACAACAGCATTAGAGGTATTAATAATGGAAGAATTATGCTAAAAAACAAAAATAAAGTCGATTATAACCACAGCGGAGACTTTATGAAAAACAGCTCTGACGTAAGCCTCACCAAGCCGGGTTAGGATCAGGACAGGGTGATCACTGGCCTCGTGGATAAGTTTGTTTGCCCCATTTACAAAAGCTTTAGTCCTCAAATTCTTGTAAAAAAACAGCCTGTGGTATGTACTGAGAGGCTCAGAGACCAAGTTTACAAAACATTGAGTCCTTTTTTTCAGTTATGTAAAGAACTTAACTTGCCTTGATTTCCCACTTTCAGATTAAGAGGACTGACATCAATCAAATTTGACAAATATAAGAGTTTATTCAATATGTTTGGCGAATGGGTGTTTTTTTAATTTATATTTTAATTTGTTTGTTTTTAGGTATGTGTTGTCTTCTATCATTGAATTATATTAACTGCTTTTATTTGGTTAGTCGGCCAGACATGAGAACTTTTATTTCATGTAATGTTCTAGTGGTTGTTCTTTGTGTTGTCTTTTAAATCAAGCTCTATCCGTACACTCGTGCTTATTGTGTATATTATTGTTAAATTTGAAATAAAAAAAGTAGGGGAAAAAACATCATCTGGCTTCTTTCCTGCTTGTAATTCACACACTCTCTCCAGCCCAAGTTTCATTGTCTCAGTCGTATTTGAATAAAAAGCTGAGAAAGACTCAAAGTTTCAGGTTTATAAATACTCTGAGACCATAACTTCAGGTTGTAGGGCCCAAAGCATCAGCAAACAACGGCATTAATCTGCCAGTACTGTTTATGCTGATTTTAACTCGATGGCATTTTGGGCGTTGTGGAAAGCCTGCAGCTTCAAAGGGAGGTTTAACAGGATATCAATTATATATCAAGCACACACTTCTAAACCAATTTTACTTGAATCATTCATAGTACGGGTCTTGCATAAACAACAAAGGGTAAGGATGAAATGTTGCTTTTCTCACTTTGCCACACCTCTTACATTGATTAAAAACACCTCAGTCATCAATCTGTTTACATCTCAGCACCACAGTGATTATATTCTAACAATCAAATCTCACCAGCAGCACAGATTACTCTGCCAAGCACAACTCCTCAACCCCAACAACAGACTTGATAATCAAAAGAGGAGGATAATTAATGGAGCAGTGTGCATGCTGTTGTGTGTGAGTGTGTACGCACCAGTGGAATACGAAAACTGTAATAATGAGGAAGGCAGACACAGCGTCAGTCAGAATCCACATTAAAGTGTATTCCTCTGGAGTCTGTAGAGAGAGAAGAGAGCTGATTAAATTTTCTGAAATAAACACTCCTCAGTTCGCTGGAGAAGAAGCAGAGCTTGACGTTGAATATGATTATTTGATCCAAACAATGCAAACTATTCTGCTTGAACTTCTGCACTCTTATTAAAAATGTAATCAAACCGAATTAACACAGACGTGTAGGTGGTGAGAAGAAGGTTTATATAATCAAAAGGTCAGAGACTCACTCTTCAACACCCACAAAACCTGCCGAAGAGATGTTCAAAGTGATACAGAACCTCCTACCTGCTGCTCAGCGAGAGCCACACAGCAGAAGAGCACTGAAATATAAATGTGCAGCTGCATTCACAAAATGGACTCAGACATCCTAAAATTAACTCTTGAGTGCTGAGGAACTCCTTCAAATGAGAATGCGTGGCAGTTTTAACTTCAAAATAAAGCATTATGATCCAGGGAATGATGTAAGTACAGCACATCAGAAAATAATCCAGAAGCAGAGAGGACAAACAGCTCTGATGACTGCTAATTACTTTGTAATAGAACTCAGTATCGTGGCTCCAAAGGTAAAAAATCCCATTTATATTCTTCATTACTATTTTGATTATTGACTAAATATTGAAGCTATTTAAAGAGACTTAACCACAAGCTACCTCAGTGTGAAACAATAGTTTATTCTTCTGCAGTGAAAAACAAATTCTATGATGTCAAACTGGTTAAGAATCTGGAAGACCATGTTTACCAGTTTAAAATCTCTGTAGGCTGCAGGTTTTAACCCAATCACAGCTGCTTCTGCTTCTTCTTTGACTGGTCTTGATGCTGGTGATAAATGATGTGCCAGCTTTTCACAACTTCTTTCACAACATTTTAATTCAGTTGTGGCAGTTGATTGAGGAAATCTTGAGGTAGCCGTGGGCTCTACTAATCAGAGAAGTCATTGGGACACTACTTGCACTACCTCGGCAATCACTCTCCATGTAAAGTCAATGTACAGCCGCGATGGGGCGGGGCTAACCCTCCTGCGATGCGACAGCCGCTTTTCACACTACCACATAGCTCGTCGCGCGATGTCGAAGTAAAAAAGAGTTGATCTTTTCAGACGATGTTGTGTGTGGCTGAGCTGCAACGGCCAATCAGCGGTGTGTGCGTGTGTGACAGTGCCTGTGACAGACAATTTTTCATCCGGACTACAGAAGAACAATTTATGTCCACGTGGGAAACATTAGTCAGGACATTAGTTCCGCCTAGACGGACCGCCGGAAACTCACAGATAATGCTGCTGCAGGGCATCAGCTGCAGTGTTTTGTGGTTGATAAGTGAATGAAAAGGATACATTGTGTATTTATAATCTCTGACATAAGAACAATAATATCCACAATCCTAAGGAATGTCAGCTACATCTCTGGTAGAGCTCACTCTTACGATAGACATGTTATTTAGCCTGCAAACTTTGATGTCAGCTGATTACCACTAAAACCAGCCTATACACTACAATTGAAAAAGTCATACCATACATATACATATACTGAACATGAACCACAATATGTGAAATCATCATCAAGAAAAGAGGCCCATGTGGGATTTAAAGAAGTACTTCTGTGGGTTTTTAATGTTAGCTATCAATGAAAATGAATTAAGGCCTTGATGTCGCATTCATTGTGAGATGCAAGGTTCATCTACACCTGGAAAAAAGCACGTTCACTGTCTGTTACTTTGCCTTTTTCTCCATTTCCAAATCCTATCACTGTGCTGAATAAAACAGTTTACAGACAAGTATACCGGATTAAAATGCAGCAAAAAAGACTTTCTGAAAAACTCCTCAACAAACCAGAGAGCTGAAAAAGTAGCCTGTCACAGTTGAGCTCAACAGTGTTCTTGCATCTTAAAATAGTGAAGAGGAGATCAACTCACTCACCATGAGGAAGAGCGGCTTTTTGATGTTAGATAAGATGTGGATGGAGTTGGTGGTTACGGAGTGAGCTCCTGCACACCAGGCCAGAGTGTAGAGCCATGGCTGGCTGATCACGTACAGGTTCGTGCTGATGTTCACTGACTGGTACTTACTGAATAGAGAGAGGAGACAAGAGGAGAAAATACGTCACATCCAAAGACGAGGAAACCACTGATGAGGAAAGCATTGATGATGCACACCGGCCGTGACCAAAACTGCCCTCTTGGACTTTCAGAAGTGACATGTTTTTCTTTGTTTCAACAAGTTTACACTGGTCCCAGTGTTCCCCTGAATTAATTTATTCTTTTTGCATAAAAACAGATTCATTCATCAAATTCTAGCTTATTTATAAACCCCTCTGTTTCTACTCAGACCAGCACGTTTTAGCTTAAATCCTCATGAACTGTATCAGACCTCATCCTTCTCAAAAAGTGAATGAGGCCTTAGCTTTCTGTGCTACAACAAATGTTCATACCTGCCTAGTTATGTTAATTCCACTGGAGCAAACTGTGGGCCGAAAAACTACCTGTCTCAGAGGTGGCACATTCCCTTCTAACATCATTGGAGGAAATATTTGAACAGAGCTATGTTTTCTTAAAGATGAAGCAAGCAACTCTTAATAAAAAGTAGTTTACTTGAAGTTCATTGTATTAAGTATACTTGAATATAAAAATAAGTATAGCAAGTATACTGCGGACCATGTCCTTATAGTGCACTAGAAAGAATACTCATCTAACACTTCTTCAGTCTAAATTGAAACATTTTTAAGTTTACAAAAGTACACTTTCAAGTATACAACAAGTACACCTATTTATATACTACTAGTGTACTAGGTCTATACTTCTAGTTCACATTTTAGTTAACTTAAGTATACTTAACGTATATCTCAAACCCTTACGAAAGGGACTAGAACTTGATCAATAAAGTCAATTCAAATGTTTCTCTGTTTATGACTGTTCTTAAGTTACATAAAGGTAATGCAATTGAGTACACTCGCTGTTAATATTAAACTTTAAACTCCAGCACTATATGATCTTGAGCATATCAGTTTACAACGGGGTATTAACTGAAAGCAAATGTGTGTAGTGAAAATCATTTTTATTCTGCTGCATTAAATGTAAGCAAACTGACCTTATTCTGTATCTGGGTCAAGATATACTAAGTACTTGTACTTTGTGACAGATAGAAGTAAAAAGGAAACTAAAGTACAAGTATAAGTATTTAAGTGTAATTCTTAGTATTAATGTGCTTCATCTCAAACGTTTCTTTATACTTTTCAGTATAAGCCAAGCATACTTCACTTTAATATTCTTAATATATAAAATGTAGTATATAAAAAAGTACACCACGTATACTGCCTCAGTTTAAGTATAAATTAAGTGTACTCATAGTGCACGTGAATAAATTACTCTTGCTAAGGGAGCACAGGGAGATAAAGGATTTCTCCGATATTGTCGGGCATGTAGAAATGTACACATACTTTTATATAAAAGTGCATTTGCCTAATATTGGATCTTTTAAACGAGTGGCACATACAAATCTGGCCATCAAGAGTCGAAAGCCTGCAATCTAATATGAATACTGTCTTAAAGAAAGACAAGCAAGATAATATGAAGACATGTCGATGATCAAGAATACTGTAGAGCATGTATATATGGAGAACATTACAGATGGTGATGACAAGAAGAAGACAAGAACAAAAGAAGAGACCGAGGTGGAGGGTTTAAATTTGAAATGGATAAAAGAATAGAGGGCAGAGTGGAGTGATTGCATACATATACAAACAAGCGTATCTCTCTGTATCGCTGTCTGTTTATGGAGATGAAAGCATTCTTTGAAAGTCTAATGATCAGCTGTCTGGATCAGAGCAAAGAGGAAATTATTTCCTGGCAGGTTACACAACCTGGAGTTGTATAATCCTGAGGAGGTGTGTAATATAGTTGTTGTTTCGGGTGGTGGCCTCTAACTGTGGAGCAGGTCAAAGAGGCACATTTGTACGGAGAAGTTTCAGTCTGTTTTAGTTTAAGCAGCACAGAAAACAGGCTGCAGGCCTTTTCACTAGAAGATAACATATCTGTTTTAAAAGGGGCAGCACTGAGCAACAAAAACAGACAAACAGATGGTAAAATATAGATATATCCATGCTTAAGGCACAAGGACATACAATTAAATAAGAGTTTAAAAACAAATAGTATATAAACAGAATATACAGACACTAACAGTAAATGGAGAAACATATCAAAGTGATAAAAGTCTAAAATTTAAACTAAACAGTAAACAGAGAAAAAAAGGAAAAAGTGATGGAGTACTTAGAATTAGAATAATAAAACTGTTTAAATCTAGCTGATGATGCAATAAACATTTTCCCATTATGCAAAAGAAATCAAATTGGAACCTACTTGATGTAAGTGATTTTTTTTTAGAGGATTGAATCTAGATTCCTCACGGGGTGGTAAATAAACACCTGTCACCTGCAAATGCAGCCTTTTCTGTTTAGGATTTTACTTGATTGCAATTAAAGTTGCAGACACCTTTGTGATTTTCAAGACACTTTGCTTAACTAAATGTAGAAAAGTACTTCTATTAAACTAAATTAATGACATTAGCCTTTTAGTTGAGGTTAAGTTTGCCATTAAATCGGCTTTTGAAGCTACAACAAAGACTCAGGCCGGCCACAAAATGATAAACTAAAATAAACTTTAATCTGTTTCTTACCTAGACTAAAATAAAATAAGCATTTTATTTTGTAAATGTAAACGTAAATGTAAGTGGATGTTAAAATGAATGATTGGCTGGTAGATTTTGGGAACTCCAGGCCACAGTGTCAGGTACACAAAAGTTTAATGCCAACCCTGGATAAGGAACAGAAAAGGATGCTATGGCGACATTTTTGCTTTTGTATAAATGCTTTATGTAGGTGGAGGTTACTACAGTATAACCAACAGAGCAAAGAAACAGAATGAAAAGCAGAAACATGAGGAAGCAGTTCTACAAACACCAAACTACCATCCCCCTCTTTCACTTGCTCAAGATGAATTTTCCTGAATAATTTAGCCTCTGGGTTGCAACACTGGCTCACCAAACTTGTGAAAATTTTACTGCACAGCTGGCAGGAATAAGGTCAGGGTAAAAAATGCCTGTTTTCTCAGCCAAAGAATATGACATTTTCAAAAGTTTTGTGTGTTTGGGGAAGATACTTGGGGTAGTTAAAAATAGTTGAAGTTTATTTGACTGAAAAAAACAAATATCTTAAAAAACACCCAAGTATGGTCAAGATTTTAAAAAGCTTTGTTGCTTCAAGACTGAGTTGAACTTTTTCCCTTGCCTCACTCTTCCTGTACAGTAATACTAAAAAACCACAATGTAAAGTATGACCCATACTCTTAAACATAATGCTCTGGTTACACAATCCTTGTGTTTACAGAGTCTCCTGGGTACAGCTTTGTGATGGCTGTTAGCTCACCATGTAACTGCGTGATTCATCAGACCAGGCGCTTCAGCCGATGACAAACAGATCCATCAAATCTGATATTCAAATGTTTTCATGAGATGTTACAGTGAGGATGAATCAACACAAACTAGTTCTGAAAACTGTGTATGTCGTGTTTAAAGCTGTCAATGTGACTCACTCAGCCATCTTATGAGCTCTTTCCAGATTGTTCTCCCACAGCTTCGCCCACTCGTTTCTATGGTACCACTAATTAGCCTTCATCCTCCTCTTTGTTAAACCCCCTCCTTCTAATCTAAACTCCAAAGTCCATGCTGTGTGAAGCCTGTTCACTGCACCATCTCTTCTTTATTGTTCAGTTTTCTTTTCAGACTGTCTGTCTTCTTCCTCTCCTCTCTGTCCTGACATTAACTGATCACCTGCCTGCCCTTTGTCTCCCTCGATCTTCCTCCACTTACCGCCCTGAGGCTGTTCTGTGAGCAACAACATGGAGTATCTGAGGATGAGGTGGCCATCTGTGCCTCAAGTTACACAACTATACTCATATTATCTCTGGTGTTCATGGCACAATGACTTTTAACCATTATGCACTGTACCAATCATTCAGTGTGCTGCAATTCACACATAATTAATCAAAAAATAAGATTTTGATGTAAGTCAGACTACATCCAAATCTGTACATAGACTCAGTTCTTCCAACTTCCAACTTTTGCATGTTTAATGATATAACCCTAGCATGGGTGGACATTCTGAGTGAGCATGTACCATTGTTTTCTTGCAGTACTTTGACCCAGAAGTCAATGAGCATAAATGTGTAGCCTGCCAGGTGTGATGTTGTCAGCTCAAGGGATAGCACTCATTGCATTTGTGCCAAAAATAAACCATAAAGCAGAGTCCTGCACCAGGGAAGTCACCAAGTGTACGTAGGTAATAAAATGAATCACTGACAAATGCGAGCCAGCAGTGAAGAGAGAAAGGAGAAATGAAAAAAGTATTATTTCAAACATTTAATTGTCCTTACCTTATTTCTGAAGTTTCAGCTCTCCTCATACTGCTGTCCACACCAGTGCTAATTTAGACAGCACTTTTTATTTTAGTTTTGTATAAAGTCTCTTGCCTAAAATATATTTTAGCTTTAGTCATAATTTAGTCACCTAGATTGTTTTAATTGTAGTCTAGTTATAGTTAATGAAATTTCACAACATTTTAGTCGATGAAATCTGCTGTTAATTTAGTCGACTAACATATGAAGTGTAAAGTTTAAGGCGTGTTTTATGTTTCCTTGAATTTCTGAAGTCATGTTTTACACTTGGATAAAAACAAACATCTAATAACCCTTTACTGAATGATAGTAGAGTTTGAGTGTATACATTAACAGAAACAAATGTTCCTTTTGTGTGAAATGCAGTCTCCTTTATTTAGGCTACCTGGCAGAGCATCTCAGTTACAATACCAGAACTGACAACAAACAGTGAACCTGCTCTACATGAATATATCAATTCATAAAGAGAGCAGCTCTGATTGGATCGCTCCACAACTTATCCCACCACCACCAAGCTAAGGCAGCTGTGATTGGATGTCCCTCTGAACTCATCCAACCTTTTATTACAACCAAAGTAGCTGTGATTGGATAGATTCCTAACTTGTCCCTAATTTCTACATGACCAAATTAGGTCTGATTGATTAAGTCTCTGTCAGACATTTTAGTCTAGTTTCTATTTGGTGATAAAAATGTTAATTTAACTTCTTCCATGTGCACTTGTTTAATTAGTTACTGTCTAGTTTTTTTGCAGGGAAAAAAAGGTTGTTGAAAAACTATGACAGTCAACAAAATTAGCACGGTATCTGATCACTGCTCTCGAGTGCACCACAGACTCTCAGTGTCACTGATGGTGCCTCTACCCCTTTCAGGTAACTTGAATGTAAATAGAGAACATTAAGGTTGTCTTGCAGTTGATGCATCTGCAAATATTGGTTGTTGTCAAGCAACACACATTCAAGGTTGTGAAATCTGATTCCCCAAGACAATGCTTTAAACTGACGTTGTGTGGATGCCGGTCATGTGCAGATTTGACATTAGGAAAATCTGAAAGCCAAAGTTTTATGAACCCGCACCAGAGTTGGTTTCCCTTGTGTGTGAAAGTGTACCTGATCTGCTGTTGTGACATGGTGCTGTAGTGCAGGTTGAGTCTGGTAATGTGGTCCTCCATCAGCTCCTGAATTGACGCTTTTTCTCCCGACATCTGCTGCAGTTCAGGGTCCATGGCCTGGACCAGATCCCTGTCATCAGATGGCAGCCACAGCACCTTAACATGGACACATTAAAAACACACACAATTATCACACACAATTTAAAATATTTTTTTCAACTTCCCTTTTAATTGAGAAATTATATTTCACCTATACAGTAATTACTCATTTTGAAATTTTACCATATGCATTTATATTTTTAGGTATACATTTGAATACGAAAATAAATCAAAAGGAAATAGAAAAGCACACACCAGACCTCCGCCAGCGCCACAGTCCTCTCCCATATTGTGATTTTCACCATAAATATTAGTCCTACCTTTATTTCATCTAAATATTTAGATTCCTTGACCATGAAAACATACCATTAGCAATTGGATTTACAATGATATGTATTTCAGTTCAGTAGTTATTCACCAAAATCACATTTTTCGTCATGGTGGCCAGATGGTGATCCGGACCAACACCAAAATTCTATCACTTCTTCCTTTTCTCATGCTGAACATTTCCTGAAAATTTCATCAAAATCCATCCAAACTTTTTGAGTTATTTTGTTCACAGACAGACAAACTCTCCCGAAAACATAACCTCCTTGGTGGAGGTAAATATTAAGAAAATAATTACATAGATAAATAATCAAGGACAGACAAAAAGGGACAATTTATCATATACTAACACACAAACATACACTGGCTACCAGAGATAGGTAGAAAATTAAAAAGGACAAAGTTTTGTTTTAAAAGAACACACTACACCCCCAAACCATTAATTTGGCCTCATTTCACTACTCCTCATGCCACATTTAACACTCTGAACCACTTTTTGATGCTTCTCAAAATGCCTTGAGGTCGGGATTTTCCTGTCAGCAAGCGTCCATCTAACGCAGGGGGCAAAAGCCAGGTCCATAAAATTACAAAAGCGTTACCTATTTTCCTTCATACTGCTGCGTCCTTCAATCAGTATACCGGTAAAATCATAATAATTGAAACAAAGTCATTTGGTACATTTTCCAGCCTATAAACTTCGGTGCTATAAGCGTGCTTTACGCAGGTGCGATCTCATAAACCGCCAGGCACTACGTATTGCCCGAAGGCCGAACTTCATGAAGCGGCTTCAGGGCCATGGCACCTCTTCAGGCCTGGAATCTCAAACCTCTGATTTTCACTGACACGGGTTTATCTACCACTTGCTTGTTGAAAAATCTCTAACTTGAGTCATATTAAACTTCTGGTTTGGAGAGAAGTCCCTTTTCTTTATTTAAGTGAGTACAACATGACTTTTTTTGTGTGCCATTATCATACATGACTTGGCGAGCAGGGCTCTAACATTAAATTTGAAAAAAAAAAAACATATTGTATAATTTGATCCTGGAATGAAATCACTTTTTATCCAATGTTCACAGTTACCTGTGAGGAGTTGATGTGGGCCTGCACCACCTGTAGAGTGGTGTTAATGTATGACTGACTGTAGGGGTGACCGTGCGGGGGCCTACGCAGGTCAAACAGCACCAGTCTGCCACTACGGGACACCACTTCAAGGAACTGTGCCAACGAAGGAATGGACTGATTCTGGGCCCTGGAGCAATCTGCCTCAGGAAGGGATGAAACAGTACCAAAGGGATCCCTCTGTAAGCAGAATGATGTTGGATAAAGATTAAAAGTCATGCCGAGAATCCGTAACAAAAATAAAACTCAAAGTTCAGTTAACTGCAAAGAGAAATCTTTGTAAAACTGGTCTGATATGTAAAAGTTCTAGCCATCTCTTCTTTACATAACATCACAGTTTTCTGGCCTTCAAGGTCACATCGCTATCCTCTCTTAAATGTGAATCTCACTTCCATTTACAAACAGATCTGCATAACAAACAAATATTTATCAAAGTGGTGTATCTGTGTAGCTGATGAGTCTCACCGATAAGAACCAGCTGCCAGCATTCAGCTGCTGTAGCTCTGCCCAGGTGAACATGGAGGCATCAAGGTCGGTTCGGTTTGGGAAAACCTCTGCAACATTCGTGGTTCTCCGTAAAGTGGAGTCGTGCATCAGGAAGGGAACACCATCGTAACTACAGAGATGAGTGGAAACATTAAAAAGTAATAATGAGAGGCTGGGAAAAAGATGGGGAGACAGACTTAAAAGATCAATATTAAACTGGGATTATGAATATGAATAAAGGCCGGGAGAGGATCAATCATTTCAAACAACCCTTGTGCTTTATTTTTAAGTTTTTTTCTTCACTACAAAATAAATCTTACAAGTCTGATTGTCACAAAGACATCCACTGTATGCCCTTCATAACAAAGAAAACAAGAAAAGTCTCTGAGTCAGTCATCTCCATAAATCATGCAACTATTACCAGATATGTTTATGCCCATAAGCAAACTGTAACAGATTGCCTTTCAAAACCCAGGGTAGCTTAATTATACAGAGAGTTCCAAGCAGCAACATTCATCATGAAGACAGCAAACACACACCCACAAAAACGACAACACTGTGGGTCACCATCTGCATGGGACTATGATAACGGCTAACGCTGAGTCATGCAGCGCTGCTAATCCTTGTTTTGAGGCTGAACGATCGTGTGCTAACCCTCCAGCCGTGGGCTAATGGGAGGGCTAACAGTTAACAGGATTTGCATGGCAGTAATCACCTTAGCACTAATGGTAGCACGCTAGTGTCTGATAAGTAGCATTAGCATCAAGGTACAGGCAGCATCAGTTAACTATTGTTTCTGTTGATCATTTTAACAGCATGAAAGCATGGACTATTCTGTTGAGGTTCTGGAGATTTAAACAGATAATTCATGTAATCAAACTGTCAAAATATGAGGGAATTCACTAAGGCTCCAGCACTGCTCTGGTTACAATAACAAAAGCAAAGGTTTTACACCTTTGTACTGATAAACACTGGTGAATAAATCATATGGGGTGCTGCATTTTTCTAAAGACTCCTAAACTCAAGACAATAACTTAATACTGATGTACTTAAAAATCATCCCTTCTGGCTGTGAACACAACCACTGTATTTTATCATTGGATGGCAGGGTTTTCACTTTAACATATTTATTGTTTTATTATTATTATTATTAATGACTTTCAACATTGTTTTTTTTTGTCTTCCTTCCCTTATGGTTCCACATAATGATGAAAATATTGAATAAAACTTCTTTTGAAAAATCAAGAGCACAAATTCTCAATGGTAAAACAAGAAATAAAAAAAGAGCAACCAAGCTGCACAAACACTTACAGAAAGTTTTGTTGATAGCAACCAAAGTAATCACCAAAAAGTCTGTTTAAACTTTCTCAACCACTTGAAGACTCCAGACATAGACCTGATTTTTACCCTTGTTTCACATCGCCATGGATAGATAAAAAAAATTGCAATGGCCTCTTTGTGTTTAAAAGTGTGAAACGTGAATGTGATGCATAAAAGATGGGATAACAAATGCACAGACATGCCTTAAAAACATCCAAATAACTGTTGAGAAACACACACTAGTGAGAGCAGTAACTACCTGATGGTGACATCAGTTTCCAGTCCTTCTCCTCCAGCTTCCAAAGCCTTTTCAAATGACATAACTGTGTTTTCTGGAGCGAGCTACAAACACATAAAACAGAGATAAAAATATTTTATAGTCGTGCTCCTTATCCGACTTGATTTACTTGCACTCCCTCATGACTTTGTCTTTCAGCTGCTTGTCTAATGCTCTGTCCTGTCTCACCATTGGAGCCCCTCTGTGCCCGATGAGTCTCGGAGCTGGTCCCAAAGTTCCTGCCTCCTTAATGCAGGGCGAGTACATTCCCAAGGGAACCAGGTAGAGAGAGAAAAGCACCGAGAGGAAGAGGCCCAGTACCACCACCTGTCGCACTGAAGAACACGCAATAATTTCAAGATTAATGTGGTTATAGAGATTTATATCCTTAATGTTTCATGTCTCTTCAATTCAGTGTGCTATGATATAATATCAGAGATTATTCCATTGTGCAAACTAACCTTACTGCTGATAAATTTAAATATCCATTGAACATTAAGTTTATAGAATGTGGCCTTAAGGAAAGAAAGAAGTTTAAGCAAGGTTTGTCATTATCTTGATGGACCCTTTAGTATTTCAAACTATTATTTTAATAAGCAAAAAAAAGTGGCATTGAAAATTGCATATCATATTTTTGTTTATGTGATCTCTATCCAAAATAATAACAAACACATGCAAAAGGTTCCAAAAATCAAACAAAAAATCAAACAAACACAAAAAAACAACATCAGGTACATGTTTAAGCCTCCACACACAGACCCATTGATAGTTAAAGGAATTTACTATGGTGGAAATTGGAGCCTGATCAGGATTAATTACAGTAAATCTTCCTTGATAGGATCAAGGTAGTGGTTTGGCATTAAATTGCGGCCATATGGTCGACGTGGAAAAAAACAACAGTCTGGGTGGATGGAAAACATTCTTGAAAACAAATACTAAGAGAGCTTTTCATAGCATGAAGAAAATATACAGCATATTGATCAGATTACCACTGAATTAAACCTTAGTATAAAGACCATACAGGAGTAAGTTCCTTGAAAGAAAGAGAAAAAAACAAAGATGACTTTCAAATGCCTTGATTTATAATGTTTTAATAATATTTCATACATCTATTCATGTATCATATATGGTTTATAATGTTTTCTTTTGTTGTGTTGTCACCTGTTGTGTTATTTCACAAGCTGCATTTGTCGGTAGCAAATCTCTTAGTGAAGACATTCTGACTTCAAAAAATTTGTTATAAACGTATCAAAAAGGCATCACTCTTGAAAGATTTTTTCAGTGTCCTCTCCCTTATTGTGATTTTCACCATAAATATTAGTCCTACCTTTATTTCATCTAAATATTTAGATTCTTTGACTGTGAAAAGATACCATTAGCAATTGGACTCATAATTATATCTAATTTAGTTCAGTAGCTATTCACGAAAATCATTTTTCGTCATGCCGGTTTTCTTCTGGATCTAGCTCCAAAGTTTTTGAAGATACAGCAAATCCGATTGAACACTCTAGATTCCACAGTATCTTGGCTATATTCTGGCATTTGGCACATGATGTTTTTATCTTATCATTTGGTGTACTCTTTATGTTCTTGACTCTTCTTGGGTTTCCCCCGCTGTACAGCACTTTGGCTCAAACTCTGTTTGTATTTTAAAGTGCTCTATAAATAAAATTGATTGATTGATTGATTGATTGATTGATTTGTTGCAGGTCTATGCCCTTATTTGTTTCCTTGCGATGAAAAAAATTCCAAGGATATCTAAATTTTTCTTGTTCTGGATCAGAGAATCTGGAATTTTGCCAGGATCCAGATCAGTCTTCGATATCTTGTAGAACCTGTTGGAAACTTTTCCTGTATTTTTTTTTCCAAATGCCCTGACTATTTTTGGTGGAGTAATATGCACAATACTGAAAATGGTCATAAAAATGGCCATACATTTTTGAGTTATGTTGCCAACAGAGAAACAAACAAACAAACAAACAGATGCTGGCAATAGCATAACCTCCTTGGTGGATGTAATTATTAGCATAGTGTTTAGTGTTTGTGCTCTTTAGTTTAGCATAATGTATGGATTTGTCAGTCAGTCTCCTTTTAAGTTTTTTGAGGTAGAGCAAATGATGGTTGAAATGTTAACAGGTGCTCGACTGCTGGCTCCATTATTCCTGTTTTCTGAACTATCTTGGGATCTGCTGACAGCTTAATCAGACATTCTTATAAATTTGATCACTCTCTCGAGCTAGAATTTCCTTGTGCTTAAAGGCTTGATGAAAAGTCCATCTCAATCTGTTGAACAGGAGAGAGCCTTGTGACATCCTGTGTGTTGGCAAGACTCCTGCCCCTTCATCCCCAGCCAGGAGAGACCCCTGGCATGACTCAGCATCACTCTATCCGCTGAGTCACCATTGTAACAAGGGACAGTACCCATGGAGACCGAAGAGAGACGCAGGGAGACATAGAGGTCAAAGCTATTTGGTGCAGAGGAAGACGACAGTTTTTCACAAAGCAAAACAGACAAAGTGACCCAAAGTTAAATTAAAGAAAGAGACGACACAGCTGCTCATCAAGGACGTCTCAATGATGAAGGACAAGGAAAAGAACACAAAAACAGAAAAAGACTCAAGAGTCAGACAAGCTAAAAGACAAATCAATAAAGAAATGAGACACTGATTTTCATTTAGGGTAAAGGAAGACCAGAGAGAAAAGGATGGAAAGAAATTACAAAGGTTGCATAATCCCAACAAGAAGAGCCTCACCACAGTGGAACATGTTTGCTTAGGTGTAGTCCAGTTTTTACAGGCAGAAAGGAAGCTTTTGTTGAGCAAAAGCGTCACTTCAGCATCATCCTTTATCAATTACATGCAGATAAAATCACTCAATTTAGTGATTTAGTCAAACTTAAACTGGTCATTTATAATTAAGTCTATGTCCAACAGAAATCATACACTGCCGTGCCAAAAAAAGTTGGCACCTGGATTTAACTAAGCACATAGGTACGAGCCTCCTATTGGATAATTTCTGCATGGCTGATTATCTTCCAGCTGGAAACAAGTTCTTTGAATGAGTAGCTTCTCATTTCTTAGGGTGTTTTCACACCAACCGTATTTAGTGCACACCAAAGAAGTTTTGGCCCAGGGTTTGGTATGTCAGTATCAATGTGAATGCAACCACCACACTTTGGTGCGCACCAAATCAGCCAGTCCGAGACCTCCATAACCACTCCAGGGTGATCCGCTCCATCTCCCGACATTTGCTGCGTTTTTACTAGTGTGAAACAAAGTGGTCCAAACCGATCTACTTTTGATGCATTACTTCCTGTAAATCCCGCGGTTGAATCTTTTGCTTACTCAATTTGTCAATTTGTTTATTCTGGTTGAGGATTACGATGATTTACAAGGGTCCAGAAGGTCGCTGACGCCTCCTCAAACAGGATAAAAAAACACATTTGAAGGAAAATGTAGAAGAGAGCGAAACGTAAGGTTTGGTGTAGGAAATGGTTACCATGGTAGCATCTTCTTCGTTCTCCTCCGTAGCAGCTTTGGTAACCAGTTATGTGCATATCGCCCCCTGCTGTTTCAGACTGAGTAAATACACAAGTGGGCCCGGGCATTTTTCAATGTTGCAAGTGTGAATGCAAGCCAGCGGGGGAGGGGGAGGGGGGCGAACTGCGCCATAGTACGGTTCGAAACAGGTGGGCCTAATGTGAGAACGCCCTTAAACAACCATGACAAAGACACATCCTGTGGTCATGGAAAAGATGATAGACTGTTTAAGAAGGGTCAAATCATTGGCATCAAGCAGAGAAAACATCTAAGGAGATTGAAGAAACTACTAAAATTGGATGAAGAACTGTCAAACACATTATTAAAAACTAGAAGGATAGTGGGAAACCATCGTCTTTGAGGAAGGTTGGAATGTGGTTGGAATAAAATCCTGAATGATCGTGATTAGTGAATCACTTAAACATTTGGCCAAATCAAACTGGAGTAAAACAACAGTAGAACTCAGGGGTGTGTTTAATAGTCAAAGTAAGAGCATTTCAACACACAATGTGAAGGGAACTCAAGGGATTGGGACTGAACAGCTGTTCAGCCTTAAGAAAACCACTAATCAGTAAGGCTAACCAGAAAAAAGGCTTCATGTTTGCGAGGGAGTATAAAGATTGGACTGTGGAGGACTGGAAGAAGGTCATGTGGTCTGATAAGTCCAGATTGACCCTGTTCCAGAGTGATGGGAGCATCAGGGTAAGAAGAGAGGCAGGTGAAGTGATGCACCCATCATGCTTAGTGCCTACTGTAAGAGCCTGAGGGAGCAGTGCTGTGATCTGGGGTTGCTGCAGTTGGTCAGGTCGAGGTTCAACAACATTATGGCCCAAAGAATGAGCTCAGCTGACTACCTGAAAATACTGAATGGCCAGGTTATTCGATAAATGCATTTTTCTTCCCTAATGATACGTGCATATTCAAAGGTGGCAATGTCAGGATTCATGGGGCTCAAGCTGTGAAAGAGTGGTTCAGGGAGCATGAGACATCATTTTCACACATGGATTGGCCACCTCAGAGTCCAAACCTTTACCCCATTTAGGATCTTTGGGATGTGTCAGAGAAGGCTTTGTGCAGTGTTCAGACCCTCCCATCATCAATACAAGATCTTGGTTAAAAATTAATGCAACACTAGATGGAAATAAATCTGTGACATTGCAGAACCTTATCAAAACAATACCACAGTGAACCACTGTAATCAAAGCTACAGGCAGAGTGTGTAACCTTTTTTCGGTGGCAACTTTTTTTTTTCCACCAAGACAGTGTACAATATTGAACTTCTTTAATTTCTTAACTCAATCTGGACAAGATATTTTAAATGCAGTTGCCTTGCTGGACTACAGTGGAAGTAAGTGAGCATAAATGTGTAGCATTGAAGTTGCATTGTACTCTTATGGGTTAGGTATGCATTGCATTTGTACTCAAAGTAAAGCAATGACTGATGAGCACAGAGTCGCCAAGTTTCACAATATTTTCTCCATCACTCATACAACTAGATAACTGCATCAAAACAAGATGTTCCACAGTAACTAGCCAAAGGGATCACACCTATTGCAGTACTTTCAATAAATCAATCAAGGGCCTGAGCAAGCAGGACAAGGACAGATTTCTAGATAAATTACATAACCAAACATGTAAGTGTGCTGCGCGGCTGTGCTAGATAGATAAGAATAATGAGGCTGCTTTTCTTCATTAGCTTTTATGCAATACTTGACTTAACATACACCAATAACAACAGCAGGAATAATAAACTACATTTACACAAATTAAATGTTTTTCTTGACAAAGGCTGTAGGGGCCAGATTTACAAAATAAATTTAAATGACGTGAATATTTTGATGGACTTAAAATGCTGTTGTTGTTCTGTTTTCTTTCAAGATGTAATAATTGTTGGCCCTTAAAAGAGAGATAAACCTTAATCACCCATACTGCTGCAAGACACACCAGTGTGACTGAGATATTTTGACATCTTATTTCTTGGGCTGTCACACTGTTCATCACTTGGTTTGAGAGCACTATACCTGAACCCCTGGCTGAATATTTACAGACGGTTTCTGTTCAACTGATTGACCATCAAGTCATTAAACTGTTTCGATCTCAATTGTTTTGGATTATGCTTTAATATCATCATGTCCAAATGATGCAAGCATCTGACGTCACATTGCATTGTGCAGCATCTCATGTCTGCTGTCCATACTGCAGCCATTAGAAATGTAATTCTATGCCCTATGTTTCACTTTGTAAACATCACATCATGTGTATTGACTGGACAAGTGAGGAAATGTGCATGTTGTGCTGATTTACAAGCTGCTGATGAGTGACTGACCCAAAAGCTTGTCAATACACAGCTCTCTGTGAGCCAAACGTTTCACCCTCATTGTTGAAAGTGGAAGTTAATCATTCCACTCACTGAAATAGATGAATGCTCCATTTTCTAAAGATAACTAACATGCTCTGAAGAGTTAGAAAAGATGAAAATCAAGAACATCCCTCCTGCACCTCTTAAAAATTCCTCTTTCAGCAAATGATAGGAAAATTTAAAAAAAAAACAAAAAAACAGGGCATCAAGGCAAAGACGTTGTGCTGTCTTGCGTTGCATTGCATCGCATTATACATCATCATGCTACACTGTTAGTGGGCAGTTGGGATGCTAGCTTATGATTCCAAGTAATAAGTTTGTCAATGAAGCTTGCCTGCATATCATTTAGTGAGGACATTGTGGTAGTATTAGGAGAAAGAAAATATTACTAGAGCCACATCAAAATATTCCCTCCACAGGTTTTCTGATTTTATTAGCAATACTCGGGTGACCAGACAGGAAATTGTGGGGAGCCTAATGAGGTCCTGAGGCTGCCAGTTGATGATCTATGTTCTACATTTTTGTCCTAAGCAGTTATAAATAATTGCAACTGCCCTGGTCCCAGCACAAAAGCTGAAGCAGATGGTTTAAGTAGTTTTTACCACTAACTTTTCTCTATGTTCTAATAAAACTTAAATATTGACCCGTTTGTTCGAATGCGTATAGACACCTGCAAGTGCAAATTTTAAAGATAATAAAAGTCTAAATTTGTCCCCAAAGACACTCAGTAGTTTGCCTACCTTTTCTGTTCATGCGAAAGAAGTGCAACGCTATTGGCCAGGAGAGAATCGCCATCAGTGACACTGCAGCCAAATGGAGGAATGGTGCTGTGACCTTAACATACAAGACAAAGAAAATGATTTTAACTTTGAAAACATAAAAAAATGTAATCTCTGCTGATGAAATGGTGTTGAAGGATTCACTCACCTGCAGGGAGAGCAGGAGAGTCTTCCATTCTTTGCTCCAGAGGTCTGACAGGATGGCAGTGGCTATGACTGAGAAAGCCAGCGTCACCACAATACCAGTCTGAAAGAAGCAGGAGCATTAAAAAAAGCCTATGATAGCTTATAAAACAAAACATTTAAGTAACATAAAGTCAGTACTTGTATTTTCTATCATTTCTACTTATGTATTTGTATTACCTTGTGGCTCCAGTGAAGGTACAGCCTTTGTCCCTCAGTGAGCAGGCACACTGCCAGAACCTGAGCAATGTTAAAATAATTATTTAAATTCTGCATCATGTGTTTGAGCCTTTCAATAAACAAGATAAAAATACTTGTCAGTTTTGACCAATCCAGAGACAAAATTTCTGCACAATTTTCAACTTTTTCAAAACAACGAAGACTTTACATGCCCTGTTCTTTTTTCCCCAAGGAGTTGTTAACTCTGAGGGTATCAGAGTCCATTTAATTATATTATATAATAACTCTTGCATAATTATAAGAACCACAGCCAAGCGGACAAGCTTCTAAATGTCACTCAAAATGCTTTAGGGACCAAGTGGCTGATTTACACTTGTGCTTTATGAAAACACTTAATCACTGAAGGGGAAAAGGATAAAAAAGCTGCCTACTTCAGTCAAATAACAGAAGTCTACTGCTGCAAATCATTGGTTAGAAACAAAACAAAGAACAACAGCAGTGGTACAGATAAGAATATATATATCATTTTTTACATGCTGATTTTTTTTTGGCAATAACACATCTAAATGGAATCTAAGAATGAAACTGCCAAGTGAGACTGGGGGAGTTTTTTAGATATATTGATATATTTTCAAATAACATATTAAGAAAAGAAAACTGTTTACATTGGTGCATTTTTGTTAACATGTTGAACATAATCATTGTTGGAAAAAAACACCTCAAACATAGAAATGCATGTCCTACTGCTCAATAAAAAAATTGGTCAAGATATATTTTTTAAGATCACTGTGTGAAGCTTTTTCACAAATGGGGAGTAGGCCTGATGTCATTTTTTTTGTCCAGCTACATGTTGACATTTTGCACAGCTGGATTGTTAAAAAAGTGTCTGTGTGAGATTTGGTTTATGTAAATTCAAATTAAAAGTAACCTTGTTTGTTTCACACAAAAAAGGTTTCAGAAAATGAATTTGAGCTAAAAAAAATCTGCTGTCATTTTTTTGCTTATATTGCAAAACCTCACTGATAAACACTGTCACTAATCTGAGAAATGAGAACAGGCCAGTGAGTGTAGAATTTATTCCATCTAAATTTCAGCTAGGTAAAAAAAACTTCAGTGTGACAGGGGGAAGTAATATCTTACCAAAAGCAGGGCGATGTATGTAAATAGAGCAGCAGCAATGACCAGCAGGACCAGAGACCAGGGAAACCAGAATCCCAGAGTCCCAAAGTTGAACCTGTAGAATTAAACGATAAACTGTCAACAGTCTTCAAATATGATTTAACTCACGAGAACAAATGTGACCATCTGATTACTCAGCTATGGCCCAAACAGATGTTCAAACCGCAGATGAAGACCTTAGTGGTTGAGCATGTTAGCTTTTTAATAATCAAGCCATTGTAATTAGGGCCTTTCAAGTGCTTAACATCTTAGACATATTTAATGTTTGATTTACTTCTTTTTAGGTGCAAATTATTTTATTTATATACATTAGACAGATTGAATGTGTGCTCTGAGTAACTCACCAGTCAAAATCATTGTAGTCATTCTGAGCTTCACTCCAGAAATAGAGGAATAAAAAACTCAAGAAGAAGGTAAGGATCAGGAGGCCAAAGCTTCCACACTCCACCTGTAACACAAACACAATAATTTTGTTCTGTACCAAACCAACAACGACTCCTTAAAGAAACTGCTTAAAATGTCATTCTAAGTAATTAACTACTACATGAAAACAGTTTTATTTTTAATAAAAGTTGTGGTAAGCAAAGAGTTAAATGTGTATCCTGAAAATGAGGTTTTGCTGATGGTACATACTCTGCCAAAAACAGAGTAAGTCAATCATATAACAGACTGCATATGAAAGCAGTAAATTTTGATACCCGCTGACAGAGTTTCCTTGTTTTGCTGATTTTTTTTTCCTTGCTAAAAGCAGTTACTGACTTTTGGAGTCAGCAGCCTGGACAGAGGAAAACCGGCCAGGGAATCAATATGCTGTGCAAGATCAGCAACTAACCAAACACGGCCCACTGCCTATAGATGGGTTTGTGTCTCTCGTGACGGTGTGTGTGCTGTGTGTCTACCTTGCTGCAGCAGCACTCTCCTGGCTGAGCCCGAGCTCTTTGGTATCGTCTCCATTGGCAACCATAGAGGCCCGCCAGGCAGGAGACGAAAGGCTGGTGTTCATATCTGAAACAGTGAATATGGGAAACAACAATAAGAAAACAATAACCATAAGAATGACAGACAAATAACAATGTCTTAAAAACACAGAGAAATCCTCTAACCGGCATGTTTTAAAGGATTATTTCAAAGATTTGGAAAATAAGTTTAGAAGTGATCAACAACTGTCACTTCATTTTCTGGAGAGAGATTATACAGGGACTAAAACTTCACATCTTTCTAAAACCAAGCTGCAACCTGCAAAGCAGAAAATAAAGAATATGTAAAACTGCAAAATTACTGCTGTTTCTTGAGTTAGCGCTTCAGCTGACTGCAGAAGTATTGCTAAATCCTCTCACACTCTTTTAAAATCATAGTTTGTGAAAAATATTGAGTGTAACCTGAATGACATTAGTTGCTTTATCACTGGATGGGGCTTATGTCCAATTTATGGAGAAAGCCATCTCGTAAACAATGCCTTAAATTAAGGCCTAATCCCAAATTGCATCCTAAAGCCGAAGCACTGTGATTTACAATACAATTAAATATTCAAATATGCCATAAACTTCAAAAAAACAGAAGGAATTTGAACTTTTACTTCACGTTTTCTTTGCAAAGACAGTTTTGTCTATAACATATGATTTGCCATTTTATATATTCAGTAACCTTTTGATGCAGCTGGATGTGCCCAATTCTACATCTGCCATCAGGCAGATCCAACCAACAAAGCCTCAATCTGAAACGATTGTTCCAGGTCAGAAAATTATCTGGCCTTTAGCCATACTTTGAGGACAAACAGGAAGCAGCTCTGAGTGTGGTTTACTTGTCCTGAAAGTAAGAAGTGTTTGCTAGTCTCTGGCTGATCCATAATAAACACATTTTAAAAAATAATTATCACTGTCTAGTTTTTCCTCAAAGGTTCTGCTCTTCCCAATCACTTCCCATGGGATGTTGCCAAATGCACTAGTGAAATATGCCCCATGGATATATTTAACAGTTCATCTGATGTGCAATGTTATTTAATTTAGTGGAGGGTAGGCAATCACATCCTAAAAATAGAAGATGGGACAAATTTGGTTGTTACAGCTCATAATTTTATGAGGGAGCACATTTTTCACACAACTCTTCAATTTATGTAGTTTTCTGAACATTACGTAGCTACAGTACTTTGTCAGGGAACTTAACACCTATCAGCTCCACTCAACAGTTTGCTGACAGGTAAAATTCAAAGTTGCCAGCACAGTGGATTCAAGGGCTCCCTTGGGAGTCAAACAGCCGATGTCTCTCACACTTGGTCTCATGCTCTCATTGGTCAATTAATAAAACTGAGAATTCCAGAATTTATGTTCCAGATCCAAGAAGAAAAGTGTCCTTCCCTTTCGCTCCAAAATAGGAAACATAAATGATACCAGTCTATTATATAAAATGAAATAAAATAAAATAGCCCACTACAGATGATGTACTGAGTGTATGTGTAAAGATGAGAGAACATTGTGACTCATCCATCTGCGCAGGAACAGTCAGCAGGCAGTCTTACGTCAGAACAAGAAGCTCGACATGAAAAAGAGTAAAAATCTAAGTTTGTTGATCATCCAGAGGAAAAAATATTTGGGAAAGCAAGAAGAGCACCACTTATCAATGTCTGAATTTTGCATCTAATTCCCTTGAAATCATGATATTGTACTGAGCTAGAATCTACATGGGCAGTGACAACATCACTAAACTCAACTTTTTGAGAGGATGAACACCATTGCCTTGAGATGATATAAACTTAACCTTAAAAGTTCAAATCAAACTTTTTTTTCTCACATAAGACATATCTAAGGTCTTTGTTTTTTACAAAAGGCTGACACTACAAAGTGGCGTCCCAGAACAACATATCGAAGTCATAGAGCATCACCACTCAAAGCATGTACATTTATCATCCATACTTTGAAAATTTTGCTAGCAATCAAGAATTCTGAAAGTAATGTTTATGTGAGGAAAAATATCTGGACAAATAATAAGTGTGAGTGCCTTTTTATTACCTTGAGTAATAATCAATAGCTGTAAAATAAAAGCCATGGAACAATGAAACCTGCTCCACAAAAATATATTAGTCCTGCACCACTCTCTTTATTCCCCTCGATACTGCGCTGGTTTCCACAGCAACCTACGATGCAGTCATTCACTCATGATAAAAATGGCATATCAGAGAGCTCAGAGGTGAAGTGCTGCATTGATGCTGGTGAGCTTGTTCTGTACCTTTGCAGCAGCTGCCGCCGCACCACCTTTAGCTTCCCCAGCTTCAGTCTGGTCACGGGGATCCACTCACCCACAGCCCGGCATCACAGAGACAGAGAGAGCGTGTGAGAGAAAGAGTGCGCCAGATAGAAGAAGAGTGAAGGAGGAGGTAAGAAGTAGACAGCAAAGAAAGTGGAGAGGAAAAAGGCAGGAGCGTTGGCCACCAAGCTTCTTTCACCTGGAGGGGGAAGAAAAAAGTTTGAATCAATCTAAAAATGTATTTATAGGAAAAGAGGACTCAGCAGGACTGCATCTGCATGTGTGGAGCAGCAGAGCCCTGGTTTCAGCAACGTAGCCTGTGAAAACTAACCCAGATACTACAAACACTCCTGCAGAAGGACACAACGACCTATTTGTGGTGTAACTGCGTACATACATTGCGTGGCTGAGGTTCTGCATCATGTCAGCTTAAAGGACTTACTGTGGGAAACACTGGGGCAGTGCCCAGTTAGACAGCTGAACCGTTACATTTGGATAACTTTATACCCAGGAACAGATTTACAAGTTGTTTAAATTTAGTCTTAATGTTTTTCTTTTTAATACAGGCCCAAAATCCAGGTCAAATGCTCTGTCTAAACTGTAATACAACAACGTATAACAAGCAGAATAAGTTGTGTACGGCTATAGCAGGTTATACTCACACATCACTTTATGACCTAAGGGGGCGACTGACTACACTCAGCATAAATGGATTTTAACCTGAAAAAAAACTGAGCAGTAGTAACACTTCTAACATTAGCATTTGCCACAGTCTCCACATTTCAACACAATTACTGTTGACTACGACTAGGGCTGAACGATATGTTGTTATCCTATCTGTATCTAGATATGAACATCTAAGATATTAATAACAAAAAAGCAACAATATAAATGTTATACATTTTCCCAATGCTTGCCCTGCATGTACAGCTTTGGAAGTCAGAACAAATTTCATTTTTATGACTACCCTTGAATGCACCGCTTGGTTTTCACCGGCATGAAAACAGAGATACGAAATTTTGTCCATATTGATCAGCCCTAACTGTGACAAATCAAAAGTGCTACATTTTGATCATTTTTGACTTAAGTCTGGTCAGTTGAAAAAAAATTCAGTTTGTGTTTAACCAGATATGAAATTATCCACCAAGCAATATCCCCTATAAACTCAAAACAAAGCTACCTAATCTATCAATTAAAATCCTCAGCTGATTAATTTATATTGAAGGCTTCAATGAGTTTATCTGGCAACACAAGTTACAATATAACTGATTATCAGCTACCAAAAAAGGTAATTTAGTATCACCAGCAACCAAGCACTGAATGTCACTGTAGAGTTCTTAGTAATAATATTACATTTTATTTGTGGACACCAATTGCAGCACCCAAAGTCACCAAACAAGGCAAAGTTAAAAGCTAAATAAACGAAGGAATAAGCTAAAAAGTCAATGGAATAATGACGGAAAAAAAACACAAGCAATGCATGAAAGACGCTCATTTATGAAGTGCATGAATATAGAAATTTTTGACGAAGAACTAATATGGATCAATGAAAATAAACAATATTTTTAAGGTAGTGTTCTATTGTGGTCAGAATATAACAATAAATACTGCCACGTTTACCGCATATGACAAAGCCTATGGGCAAGGCGGGCAGCAAAAACACTTATGCAACAGCTCTACATCCAGTGCTCCACTGATCCAAATACCACTTACAGCCAGTTATGAGGGTCAATCAGCCAATAAGTGAAGCAGGTCAATCAGTCTGACCTGTCAGAATAACTGCCAACTTTGGCTTACATCTCCTAATCCAGGGCCAGATCTATCAGAATCTCAAATTATTGAAAAAGTACTCAGAAGGCATTTGAAGAAGGCTTTTCCTGTGAGCTAAACTAAGAGTTACACCCACTTTTGCCTGTCTGCTTGACTGGTGTTCAAAATTAGGAATCTAATTTCTGATCTCATTTCTGTTGACAGATTTAATAATTGATAATTTGATCAGGTGCTAAATTGGACCTGGGGATAAGTCGACAATGCCTTTCTCTGTAGTTCTCCTAATAGATATCCTGATGTGTTCCAGTCCCAGATAGGTGGCCTAAATCTGCTTTATGTAGGTCCAGCTACATTCTAACAGCAGACTATGTTAGGAACAAAGACTTCAGCTAATTACCTTCACATGCACTTTCCACTATAAGAATAATCGTCTACAGTGTAAATTGGTTTGGGCATACATCACAAAAATTTAAAATTTCAGTACATAGAGGCTGGTTAGTAGTTAAAGTGTTTTGTAACTTTGTTACTGAATTCAACAGAGAAGCCTGTATATGCACTTTTTATGTATTGTGTTTATGAGTGTTACAGACTTCAACTTCATTGATAAACTGTTCAATCACTGATCGATGGTAACACACGGATATGTTGATTTTAAACACACAGAACTAAACCAGTGCATCAGGAGTGAAAAATACAGCTGGTGTACACAGCTTTTTCTTATTTTTTTCATCTTTATACAAAAATGAGTTGATAATTTCGGAAACTATAAATGCTACAATATCAGTGACTTTACTTTTGACTTCTTTAAATCCTGTGCAATTTTTATCTGTCTGTATGACTGAATCAGACTGCAATATTACACTGTTGCCATGACAATTGTGACGTCAGATCTGTTATTACTGCTGTGCGCAGACGAAGGGAGAAGGGGTAAACAAGAGCCAGAAGGAATAATAAAAAAGGAAAAGTAAACAAACCATTTCTTTAAAATGTGAGAGAAATTACCACAACACAGGAGAACCCTGCAGGGTGAGACAGATTCAGCTTTTTATGACATAAAACAACACACTGAATCATACATTTTAAAGAAGTAATACAAAAGTATTGAGGAATATAAGATGTGAATTCAATCAAAACAATAAGAGAGAAACAAGGTGAGAGAAAATTAAAATTGTGAGAGTGGGATCTGCGCCCACATCATGGCATTTAAAAAAGCAAGACAGTCAAAGCCTCTTGTGAATGAAATCTCCTGTGAAAAGTTAAGTGAGCCTGCAGACAGGTTTAATCTTAAAATTATGAAAGGGGCCCATGAGTCTGGGAGAAATGTCAAGAGGGAAGGGAAGTAAGTGGGATGTCATTTAGGAGAAAGGGAGGACTTATTTAATACGGTAAAAAGAATAAGGTTCAATAAGAACAAAAGAAAGTGACAAACTTAAGGTCATAAAGAAGGCAGAAACGTTAAAATAATTGATTTTTAAGATATGAACTTCAACAAGTAGAGAGAAGGTATGGTTTGGCATAAAGATAGGTACGGCTCAAGTTATTGCCTTTATATTTGTATCTATTGTGTACAGAAATCACATTAAAGTCTGAATCAATAAATTCTCAGCTACTGCAAAGAAAACCAAAAGAGTTAAGCCTAGTTTTAAGTATTGAACAGTTCTGTATTTAAACTATCTTTAAACACAGTGAACAGTGAGACAGATAGCATAAATGAACTCTATAATTTTAACATACACCACAGCAGGACAAATAAATTAATATTTCATTTAAATTAGAATATACTTCAAAATAAGATCCTCGTGTTCTCTCATTCCATCTTTTCTTAAACACCTGAAAAATTCAAGCTTTTAATCAATATAAACAAAGACGCCTCTTACAGTTCTATTTTAGCTCATACCTTAAATCTCCACTTTCATGCCTGCTTGAACAACATTACCTTGCGAGGCAGCTGGATTTGAGAGGTAACAGGTCAAGCACGACTTCAGCACATGCTGTACTTAAGCCTGTGCAGATTAGCTGTTGAAGCAGGATAGGTTTTATCTGTGTTTCGAGCTGTCCAGGGACAGAAAATACCTGCTGCATATAACAAAATATCACCTCAATAAACAACTAGATCACATTTTCATCAGAGGAATCCAGTCTTAAAAACTCGCTGCAACTATTTGATAACTATGAAAACCGAATTATCAAAAAAAAAGGCAAACTTATTGAAAAGCAACCGATTCCCTTACTATTTTGACCAGCTGAAACATTTTCATTTGACTGTCACTACAGACCTTTGTTTACACGGATTGCTTCATACCAATTTACCTCCTCATATCTGAGGATAACCTGCAAACCGTCTTCCTACTTTCTGAGATCTTGGTTACTACAACTAATCATGTCCTGAAAGTAAGGCTGTACACCTACACTTTTTAAGTGCAGCTACAGTCGTGGACCAGTTTGTTAAACTGTGACATAACTATCTTAAGTTTGACCTGTGTTCACAAGCTAAATAAGCTCAAAAAAACAAGTAAATAAGGTAGAAAGCGGGATAGCTAGCTAGAAAGAAAGCCTTTAATGTCCCAAAGGGAATAAGTTTTCAGTCTGCACCAACAAGAAAAACATGCAACACATCACAGGCAAAAGAAAATGCCCACTTGCATGTGTACACACTGTTCACACAAGGTAGGCAAGATAACTACTTAAATGCTGCACTTTCCAATTTTAAAACAGACCGACACCAACACAGACTGATGTAAGCTCTTCTCATTGTTTTAATGGTGTTAGCACTCATTACTGTTGGCTGATGATACAGTTTAAAATAAGGCTAAAGTTAATCCTCTAAACCATGACTTGGTCATACGTATAAAGAAAGGTTTTGAGATGTTTTTCAGAGGGTCCCCAATATGTCAGCGGTTCTAGACAAATACTTTACTGGCTGCTTTGGCCGGCTGAACAAACTAAAGTCTGACAAAGATTCACCTTTTCTAGCAGTCTTGGTGCTTCATTGACATATTTCACACCAAAAACATCAAATTTGAAAAATCATCTGTCACTGAAATCATCGCAGACACACTTTATGATGAATTACTGATGTAAATATTTGAGCTATGGCAAAGGTTTAAGCCTTCTCCTTACGTTGGTGATAAAGGTATTGCTCCACTTGAAAGCACAAGAACACTTTGGTATGTGATTTTGCATCAGTTCACCTCTTGTCACATCACTTTTTGCAGCTGATAAGAGTGTCACTATTTCTCTATCAATCTTGGGTTTGGTCCAAAGAAGATAAGATGCTTGATAGGTCATGACAACAGTAAAGACTTATATGAAGTAGTTCACGATTTCTTGGGGCCAAAGGAGAGAACATTTCATGAATTTAAGCTGGTGTACAGTCCTGGGTTTTGATAAAAGAAAGAAGGCAAACACAGATAAAACAGAGAAAGAAAGGGGGTTGAAGAAATAGAAGAGAGGATCTTAAAACATGGTGGATAAGCTGCAATGACTCAAACCTATTTTTAAATATAATATTCTAGACGTTCTCCCTGTTTTTCTTCGTCAGTCTTTTCTGTGTCCCTTCTTCGTTGTGTCTCTGTGTTTACCCTCTTCACTATTTCATTGTCTCTCAGCTAATTGTCTTAACCTGAGTTTTCCTTTCATCCCCTCTTTCCCCTGCCCTGTCCATCTGTCACAGCTCTCCACTCCCCTTCTCATTCTCTTTCTCTTCGTCTCTCTGAATAGCCTTTGGACATTGTCCAGTCCTCCAGCACCATGACATCAAACTGCGCGACTCGACAGCGTCTTATCTGGCCAGCTCTTTGCAAAGAGACTCACAAGCAGCTAAGGTCACTTTCCCACTTTTATGCTGTATGAGTAAATGGACATGGCCAACTGATTATTTAAAAATAGACATGCATACCGCACAAGAGCTGAAATTTCAACTCATGGGATGTATATATTGCCACCAGGATGCTCTCAGACAGAACAATAACAAATACTGAAAAGTGAAACGCTTCGATAATATAAACTAAGCCACAGCCTACCTCTGCAGCTTATTTGTTTCTTTGAATTGGTGAAAAAAATCCTGAAAACATTGATACTTGAGGGGTATTTACAACATTTTAAACCATCATATTGTTTCATGAATGAATTTCACAAGAGGAAAATCATTGTCTTACAAGGGAGGTTGATCAATAGAATTTGCAACCAATAGTGGAGTATGAGCACGACCATCACAAGTAAGAGGCATAAAATATGAAACAAACAAACAAATAGTAGTCTTTAGCAGTCTGTGACATGATAATGACAATGATAATGATAAGCATGTATTTGGTACGGTGGCAAGACCTGTGGATTGTGACAAAATTAAAAATATATAGAATTTGTCTCCTTTTGAAAACTTCTGAAAACATCTTGAGTAGTTTGAGTTCTAAATATATGTATATATACACATATGTTTGTATATTAAATTAATTCTGACTTTTAGTCTACATATTGTACCTTTTAATGCATTTCTAATTAAAATCAAACAAAATTGTTTGCCTTTTATCCTCTTTTTTCAGACTCCTGCCCATAGTGTGAACTGTCCATACTGATATGCTGCACTTTAACTGTTCAAAATAACTCTGTATTTTACCGTCTATGAATTTGAATGTCACCATCATACCATTATTTTAGATACATTTGAAAAAGAACAATTCTGTTTGCTTACTTCATGAGTACTTCATGTTCTCAGTTGGATAGTTTGGCTGAAAGCTCTGAAATGTCAGCAGTTCTTGCAGCTGTGTTTCTCAGGTGGGTGTATGCTCTGTGTGACATAACAGATGATTCAACACCTCCAAAAATCTGAAAAAAATCAATTCAGTCAGGATATACAGCAGCCTACATTAAGAGATTACCTAACCAGACTTAAAGTTCAGATATTTAAATTTCATACTGTTACCTCTAACTTAATACAAGCTCCAGCACCACTGTTCTGAGAGGGCAGCAGTAATGGCCCTGTCCTCAAACATTAACTGTGCAACAATTATTTTACAACATTATGGTTTTAAGTGATCATAATCTATTCCATTATCCACTTCACAGGTCACACAGCTTCACATTTTTGAGGAGACACAGTATTAGTGCAGAGTGTGGGTTAAATCATGACCCTGAATCCACTGAAGAGAAAGCCACTCCGGTATTATCCAGCCTGATGGTGATTGGTCTGACAGGATGGATGTCACCTTCTGATTTTAGATTTGTAACTGGCCAGGCTGTGCTGCATTAACAAGAATTTAAAGTTTCAAAAATCTATACATTTACAGTGCTATTGTAAGAAGGATTCATAACAGTAAAGAAGGGTTATGAGAATTTGAGTTTCATATTGTGACAGAGCAGAATCCTGTGCTCTCCATAGTTCATAGAATCTAAAGGTGCTTAAAGGGGGACTATTTTGCTTTTCCTCTTTTTCTGACCTATAGATGTTGTTACAATGTCAGATACTCGTATAAATCAATGCCAAATAATCAGGTTCAGGCATTTGGAAGTCAGCCCTGCAGCTGTTTTGAAAGGCTCTGAACGATCGAGGCCTGAAGTTACATCGCTGTGCACTACTCTGCTGTCTACGAGTTCACAGCATTAGTACCAGGCAGAAGTGGATAGTTACTTTTTCCCAGTCAGCAGGAAAAATATCTCTGTGGTTGTCTGTCTAGGGCACTTCACACAAGACTGTTGTGCCAAAATGGGCCAGTACGTAGCTGGATAAGCTGGTAAATTGTTGCTGAAGGACGACAACTTTCTGACGTTACTTTGTCGTGTTAAAGAGTCCAAAGAGCAAGCAGCAACAATTTATCATTTTATGGCTGTTTTTCAAAATGTGACATTTTTAAAAGTGACGTTCTTAGTTTAAGTTTGTTGCTCGCTCTCAATTTTTGCACCAGCAAAATAAGGAGGTGGGGCTCAGCAGCCCTTCGGAAGTCCTCAAATGTGTGACCAATCCCAGCTGAGTGGGCTTGGCGGTAGGGCTGGGCAATTTCACCTAATCTCAATATTACAATTGATTGAAGCTCTTTCCTGGGTTACGATTAATGACTGATTATTTTATGCAATGCTAGAACAAATTAGTTGTGATACCAATGGCTCTCGAAAAGGTCTTCCTGCAGTATTTACACTTAACTACTTTCTGCTCGATGTCCTCTGCACAGAATCCAAAATGTGCCCAAACAATGGAGACGGCATTTTTCTTGGCTACAAGATCCTCTGATAGATTGGCACATGTCTCCTCCATGTTGGTAGCGCAGCCATTGCGCTTGGCGAAAGTGAACGAATACTGTATGGAGGGGGCGCGGTAACGTGACTCGCACAGGGAAAATAATCAAAATACTGCTTTGTTGTACTAATTTTGTTGGCAAATTCCTATCATGTTTTTTTAATGGAGAGCTTGTAATTCTTTTTTATAACACAGTGTCAGCTCTGTCCCAGTACCTGAAAATGCAAGGGGGTAAACCAAGATAAGAGAAAGACAGCCATTCCATCATACATCATAATTTTTAAGCCACAACTTTGGACAATAACAGCCAAGAACTGGTTCAGTAACTCTTGACTAGTCTATAGTTTTCTTGCAGAAGGAGGAGGTACAGTGCCAGCCTGTAAACAATGTGCTGGAAAGACGTCAAGAATTCCTTCGAGGAAAGAAGTGAGACAGCTTCACCTGATGTAAATAAACCTGCTAAGGGATTTATCTACACTGTATCCGTTGTCGGCTAAGCCTTTAAAGTCTAGTAGTGTCAGTTTATAATAAGCTGTAGGAAATTAAATCACAAACAGATGGTAAACCACATCTATATAAAACTCAAGCACACGCATACAAAGGGTAGATGACACATTATATTGAGCTCTGGGTCCTCTAAGCTGTGTGCTAACAGCTGCAACCACTGAACCACAGCAGCACCATGGGAGCAAAGTGATGCAGGTAAGAGTCAGTGTTTGACAAAGAGTCAGACAGACAGCACCGCTGATACCACTGTGGTGTGTCCTCTGTTACATCCCACCAACAAGCAAGCAGACAGGAGGACAGGTGAGAGCCATGCCATATGTTCCACTTCCTGAAAAACTATCCATGTGTATCCAAGCATGAGTGTTCACATGAGCTTAGTATGATCCCTTCAGCCCAACAGAACAAGAGAAAATAAATAACAGATACTTATCTTTCTACCCCCTGAGTAGTTAATGTCCTATTTTTGTTTTTGAACAGGGATTAAATGTGCTTGCAAACTGATGATGCTACCTTGTATCATCTTTTTTATTTATTTTGGACATTTATTAACTTTATTAACCTTATTAATAAGGCAGCTTTCATGGTGTAGACATGAAGCCAACACAAAGAACCAAAGAAGAGTGTCCAGTGACAACTTCAGGCTGGCTTCAAAGCATCTGCAGTCAGACACACACACACCCATGTTAAATGCCTCAAATTTACACCAGAAACAGTGTTAACAGCCTGGTTCAAAGACAACACAGCTTTTGTCTTCATGGGCACACAACGTACAGGGGTTCATTTTGTACCTAACTTGTCTGTCTTGGTTTAGGAGAAGTAGACATGGCTGATCTGACTGTTGCTAAAAATTTCACATCTCGATATTCATGCCAGATATCTCAATATTGATAGGATATGACTACAGGTTCGGTGAAAACCAAGCATTTTCAGAAAAAAAAAACATTATAAAACAAAAGAATGTGGAAAGTGCAGTTTTATTTATAAGAAATCTATATTGTTTATATAGGGGGGTTTTAATATCTTGAATGTCCATATCTCAATATAGATACAATAACAATATATCCTTCAGCCCTAGATCTGACCCAAACCATCGAAGTGCTGTAGCTGTATGCCAGGAGACATCAACATGGCCAAACTAAAAGTGTTTCAGGAGTGCGAAATCCCACCAAGGCATTTCTGACTTTCTTTGGCAAGTTTTTATGGGAAATGAGGGTAACTGCCTGATCTAGGAATTAACAAATTAACAATTCCTTAAAAAAAATCTACAACTGCATCCAGATTCAGTTTACCAAACAAATCCAATTACTTCTTCCTTATGTAATGATAAATAATCCCAAAAGGTTTCACCTTTATCTGTCAAGAAGTTTTGGATTTATTGTGCTCACAGTTGGACAAACGGAAGGACAAATGCCAGCAAATACATAACTACCTTGGCAAAGTAATGACTGATGTCACTCTGTGCATCGTTTTACAGTCTCTGGTTGGGAAGAAAAACAGAGACAGAGTGGGGAGTTACATACCAAAACAGAGAAATGGCATAGATTTGCATCTATTCATGGGGCAGTAAATAGGACCACAGACCTACTGGCTCTTTCCTAGCCAGTATTTTAACATCAAAATCACCTTGCTGGTTTTGTAAAGGTGATTTTTAGACTAGCAAATAAAAACTGCAATGCAGCAAAAAAGTACCTAAATAAACAGCCATAAACAGTGAAGGGTAGAAAGTTTTCTACGCTTTTTTAAAAAAACATTTTACACTTTTTTAAAACTGAAATTTAAACCCTTCAGCCTGCTGCTTCTTCATCATCTTTACATGAATTAAGGCCCTGGACCTGGGAGGACACAGGAAACTGATTTAACAGAGTGCTCATGTAAGAAAGGCTAACAAAGACACAAGATGAAGGTGGGTGGGGGCACATCAAGAATGCATACAGGGCCCAGAATTTAGTGCTGCAGCTAAGCTGTCTCACATCTTCATCTCTGTTGATGTGGGTAGCTGAGGCATCTGGGTAGAGCACAGGTTGGCAGCCTGTCATGTTTTACTTGCCTACTCAGTTCCATTACATCCGACAGGAGCACTGACTGCCTTGTGTCCCCGCTGAGAATTAAATTATAACCTGACAAGCCCCAGTACAGCTGAAAATATGGCACCTGTTCACATGGATCCTTTTCTTTCACCATCCTGGGAGCCAAGAGTCAAAATCAGGGCCAGACTTTTATAACACAGAATTGTGCATACACAGGATCAGTGGTTCATGATGCAGGTTAACTCATCACCACCAAAGCATTTTATCCCACTGTGCAAAAATAATTTATGGCATCTGGAAGCAAATTAACCTTATAGTGTTCAATGAATGTATGTATGTAGGTTTGCTCAATAACATAACCATCATTTATTTCCTTCCTGGCTCAAGAAAACAAAAGCACAGTATGCAGTTACAATGTACATATTACACAGCAAACTCTCCTACACATTTATAACTGCATATGCGGTGGTGGCTTCGCTCAGTTTAACAATACTGTTTTAGTACTACATTACAGTAAACTCTGATAATGCCTCATCAGCACTGGCAAGGTCACAATGCAGCTGCACAAGGCTGCTGCGATATTCAAAAACAAAACAACAGTGGAGGACATTAAGGCGATAGTGTAGCTGGATGTGGTATTTTGTCACAGGAAGGAGATCAGCTTCTTTCCAGGTTGCAGCAAGACAGAATTCTATTAAAAGTCAAGGAGGGTCATAGAGCATTACGGAGCCTTACCTGGCACACTAGTTGGACAGTTCAATATACACTGCCTGGCCAAAAAAACAGTAGCTAACTGGATTTAACTAAGCAAATATGTACGAGCCTCCTGTTGAAGAATTGCTACATGGCAACAACTTATTTAACCCCTGCTGATGCAATGAGTAGCTTCTTATTTCTTAAATAACCATGTGGAAAGACATCCTGTGGTCATGGAAAAGATGTTAGTCTGTTTAAGAAGGGTCAAATTATTGACATGCATCAAGCAGAGAAAACATCTAAGGAGATTGAAGAAACTACTAAAATTGGGCTGACAACTGTCCAACACATTATTAAAAACTGGAAGGATAGTGGGGAACCATCATCTTCAAGGAGGAAATGCGGTCGGAATAAAATCTTGAATGATCATGATTGCCGATCAGGGGCGTGTTTAATAGTGAAAGTAAGAGCATTTCCACACGCACAATGTGAACGGAACTCAAGGGATTGGGACTAAACAGCTACGTAGCCTTAAGAAAACAACTAATCAGTAAGACTAACCAGAAAAAAGGCTTCAGTTTGCTAGGGAGCATAAAGATCGGACTGTCGAGGACTGGAAGAAGGTCATGTGGTCTGATGAGTCCAGACTGACCCTGTTCCAGAGTGATGGGAGTATCAGGGTAAGAAGAGAGGCAGGTGAAGTGATGCACCCATCATGCCTCGTGAATGCTGTAAGAGTATGTGGAGGCAGTGCTATGATCTGTGACACATCTTGTGACATTGCAGAAGCTTATCAAAACAATGCCACAGCAATCAGTGCTGTAATCAACACTGAAGGTGGTCCAACGAAATATTAGAGCTTAGGACTTTTTTTTGACCAGGCAGTGTATTTGCTAGTCCATATGGTAAAGAGTCCATGGAAATATTTTGGGGAGGGAGTGGAGTGAAAATATCCTTACTGTGGTTTGTATTGGTGATGGTATTCGATTTTTTATGTAATAAAGAAATGTGGTCACGATCTGATAAACTGTGTCTGAAGCTGTTAGCATCTATGTGGATCCCTGTATGTACAGTCACTTTCTGCTGTCATCTTGCTTCTAGATCGTTTCTCTTCCTGCTCTAAAGGAGTCTAATTGGGTCGTGCCACTTTGGGCTACTCGTGATCATTGTAGTTGGGAGTTTGGAAAGATGGATCTGCCTGATTACAGACATTAAATCCGGAAGGTCAAGCTTTTGGGCAAGGTTATATGGAGCCACCAGCAAGAGGTGTTTTATTGTTGTGCTGGACATTCCTCTTGTAATGCTCATAGTAACAAAACTCTTTGTCTATTCAGAGGTTGGCAGGCTTGAACTTCACACTTTGGTATTGGTTCATCTTTCTTGGAACCTCACTGGAAAACACTAAAAAAAGTACCAGGTACCAGATATGATCACAACTAGAGAAAAAAACTGTAGTTGAGTATGCCACATAGCAGAAATGCAACATAACTCATTGATTTAACATCTGTACCTACATCTCTCATCTGACTTAAGCACTGAAAGATTTTGACTACAAAGACAAGAGCCTAAATACAATTAATAAGAAACAAACATGAAAATAAGAATATACAATGATACAAGAGTAAAAATGAGTTAGCTATGTTTTGAGGTTGTGATGATTTACTCTTGCAATCAAAAAATATTACAACAAACGCAAAAACATTAACACATATGACAAACAAAAAACTTGCAACATGGCCTGAAACACAGTGATAATTCAATCTTGATTATTTTGTTTCCATGATTGTGAAAATCCGAAACGGTTTTGAAAACAGAAACTTGATCAATTGCTAAACATAGATGAACATGAGTGGTTAGTTTTCTCTTTTGTACCAGCTGGGCGGAGTATAAAATAAAGAAAAACAGTCAGTAAATTGAAAGCTCTATTTTGGACCAACCAACAGGTGATGTCAACTAGGACTCATTCAAAGTGCCTTTTATATCAAGTGCATAAGATTACTCCGGAAGCACACAGGTACAAAATATCATCTGTAAAGGGCAGGACATGTTCCCTCAGCTCTATTACTGCTACAGCAGTTTGGTCTGTTTGTCAGGTTTCCATCAATAGTGACAGAAATATCCTGCAACAGCAGTTAAGTGGGTTTGAATCCCCGTGGAGTTCGTGAAGTGTTCGTGCTGCTCCTGTGGTTTCAGGATGTGATTATGCACAAAATCAGATTAAACTTTAAAGATCCCAAGGGGGAAAAGAATATTAAATTAAAGGTGTGTGAATGAGAAGCAGGTTAGAGAGAAATGTGAGATATAAAGTAAAAAGAAAACTACTGCCTGTTCGCTTGACAACACAAGATAAACATGAGAACCTATACGCTTCTGTTCCTGCTCATTAAACAGAGCCACTATGGAAGAAATTAAACGAAACGAGTTAATGTGTTCTCCACAAGCAGCTCTTTTTTCCAGTGATACCCTGCAGCAGACCCAAGAGCTCAATGAGACTGGTCCCGAACTGGCTGAATAACACCAGGAGAGAGCCTATAGGGATGAGAAGCAATCACAGGGCTGAATATTGAGTACACATAGCTGCAGGCTGCAAAGACACAGCTTTTCAATGCACTTTTCCCTGTAAAATATGATACAGAAAAAATATTTTCCCAATGAACAGGCAGACAGTACGCAGGCAAAAGGATGGATAGAAAGACAAAAAGAGAGAGAGGGACAGAGAATGTAGGAGACAGTACGCATAAACAATACAGCCTCTGTCCACACTCATCAGCTCTTACTCACTGTCCACTCATGTCACACCAGCAACCACTGATGGTGGGATAAGCTGATTTTTAGACTCTGACCAAACACATTTACAGAGCTTCACTTTTGGGGAACCAAACCCAAAGTTCTCCTGCACACTGCATTGCCAACATGTCCTTCTGCCTGGAGAAAAATGGTACCAAAACTAAGAGAGATCGCGAGTAGTAAAGTAAAGCATTGTGTGTCCAGCACAGCGAGCAATCACATCCACCCAACACTAATATCATAATGTTTTTAACCAAATTCAGAAATTATAGGAATGCATGATATTGGATTTTTGCTGATATCAGGTATGCGGATATTTTGTAATTGGTTATCGCCAATACCAATATTTTTAGTCAAGATCAATCAGCTTCTCTTAACAAAAATTGACTTGTTTCTTATAGTTATACTGTATATTTTTTGGGAGAGACAGATGTAAAACAAGAAAAACAGCATTTAAGTCTTGCAAAAATGAGACCTTTGATCATTAATTGTATCAATGCAGTGATGAGAAGTTCATCAACATTGTACATTTGTGTAATTTGCAGAAATTACAGCCAGTATATGACTGATACATGTGGCTGATTTGTTGGCTGTAAATATCTGCAAGAATGCCAATATCTGCCGATACTAATGCTTAACTTTTAAGGCTGATATCAGCTGATACAGATAGCAATCTGATAACATCAGCTGGGCATACCTTGGCCCATTTTCCTTGCCAGGTCTTCCATTACAGGGGCACAGCCAATCAAAATTCCTGTTTCTATTTTTTTTTTCCTACTGAAATAAACTTATACTTCCCACTTCAAAAATACTGACCCTTTAACATACTAAAATAGAACAATATACTTTACCATTTAAACTGTTAGTGGTTCTTATTAAAAATCTTTTAACACGTGCATTTAGCCTGTTATCTTTTTTATATAACTGAACATTACTGATGTCAAAATGCAGTAAAAGGAAATTTGCTATGACAACATCAATATTGTCTTACCCATCATGAGAAGACTACGTTTTATCTACAAAACTAGGTCTTATTCCAACCCTTTGAGGGAGTGGTGGAGATACTGGTTTTATCTTATTACACACCCAAACAGAATTATGACAGCCTATTATGTAAAATTTGGCAACCTCTTCCTAGAAGACGGTCTGAAAAACAGCACAAACGCAACTTCTTTCTGTTTTCACAGTCCAGGGAGAATTTCTCACTAACGAACAGCTTGTCCTCTCTTGGCATGTGTTTTTTACTGTCTGAACAGAGACTAGACAGCAGAGAGCTCAGAAGCACTTTAGAAGAAGCTTGAATCAGCAGTGATGATAATGAGTCATGGCAGATTAATGATATCCCGACCAACATATTGATTTATTCATTTAACTGCTCGTTATATGTGGTAATCATCACAGCCTCAGTGATAGGAAATAAGCCATATCAGAGGACGTTTTAATTGCTTTTTACTGCTGGACTGGGATCTCTGTCGGCCTGTGGGAATACTCTGTCACAGTAATAAAACCAATTTAATTACCATGTACAGGAAATTAGAGTAAGACTAAGAATTCACCTTTTTTAAATAACGCATGTGGGACTTTGCTGACTTTTAATCCAGACTTTAAAGCTCCCAATCTAATAATGACAGGTGTCGTGTTGACGTTTGTTTCACTGACTAGTGTAGTATCACAGTGAAATGCAAACCATTAAATCTTTGTAAACATTTCAGTAGCTGAAGGGAGGAGGCTGATTTGATTTTCAAAGCATGCTGGGACGTGGCTGTGGTGCCTTGAGGCAAGTGAATCAATTCAAACTGCTGTGCTGCACACGTGAGAGACAGATGCCATATGAGGCTCGTCTTCCTCTCCTACTCTGTTTATATGATCAACTTTCAGGCAAACTTCAGTAAATGAACAATCTGACCTTGAATTTTTAGGTTCTATTTGATTAACAAACTGCATCAACTTATCATTATGGACAGACATCCTCCACAACACACTGTCTTGTAAAATAGCTGATAAATGTTTTTACTCCATTACAGATATTTTAAAAACGTATTGCAAACTTTCAAGCAACACAGTTACAATCACATTTAAAAGTTTTGATTTTACAACACATATGATGATATCTAACTGCTATAATAAGAAAAACAAAGAAGTTGATTGATTAATCCTATCATCAGCCAACATGTCAACGAGCCAAGTGTGTCATGGAAGCCTTAGTCCAAAGTGCCAACACACCCTCGACTTAGGAAGTTCACTTTTGGATCTATCGGTGATTGCGCTGTGAGACTAATATAAAGCTGACGTCACTCTTGAACACCAAAGGCTTAGCAGAGGGGAACACTTGTTCCTCTGACTGGCTGTACTGAGCTTCATGAGGAGGACATGAACCACAACTTCAGGTTACGTTATGTTAGCATTATCAAAGGTGCAAAAATTACCCTTTTAATACTTAAAGGTCTTCACAAATTAAAATGGCATGACGTTGATGCCAATTCATAAGCACGTACACTGGAAAGACAAATATTTCCAACTCTTTTCCAAAACAAAGAATTTCATATTTTTGTTGTAAAATATAATAAGCATATTATGCCTAGTGACAGGTATGACTGGTATTTTACTGTCCTGGTTATTACATTTAAGAAGGCAATGTTTAAGCTTGTGATATTGTTATATCTCATTGTTTTATTCTGTTCACTTATAATCCACCAGATTGTTCTTTGAAATTGTGGACAACAATATAATGTAAAGCTTGTTTTTTGACAAGTAATTATGGGAATTTAGCTTCAAAATAAAATGTGTTCTGTACTGCTTGAATCTAGAATGTACCGGGATAGTCTGGTCTGATGCGTTCTGATGTAAACCATGACCACAATTATTCTTAATAATATTGGAATCGTGATTATTCACACAATTACTCACTGATTTTACATCATCTGTATTACACTATTCATTGGACTTCCACACCCCTTACACTGTGACATCATGAAGCTTCTGAAACACAAGCAATGAGCAAAAAAGAAAAAAAATATATAAATATATACAATAAACATGTACAATATTTACAGGAGAAGATTAGTTAATGATAGAAATTGAATATGTGTCTGAGGAATTGGTGATGTACTCCTGTGACCAAAACATGACAACCAACAATGAAATATTAACCACGTGGGACAAAAGCACAACAAGGTATATGGCAAATTAATTGTCCAATCTTGATTGTCTTGTTTTCACAATTGTTATTAAAATCTCTATTCGATAAATTGCCCAGCCCTACAGAAAACTGCATCCAAATCAGTACAACATTCCAGTATCTTTGGCAAACTGCAGTTCCCATAAATGTTGGCAGACTGTATATAGCATATTACATTTTAGAAAAAAATCAGTAGGTATTATTGGTATGGCAGGTTGTTTTGACATAAGCCATGTTTCCTCAAACCTTCAGTAGCCACTTAATTGCCACTGGGACCCTGAAAGCTTCACCCTTTGTGGGCTGCCTTGCTTGACATTTACAATGTTCCCAAAAAATAAAATCCTGCTATCCTCTACAACCCTGGACTAAAAAACAAGATAAGAAGCTTTTAAACATCTCATGGTGTTTTAGTCTGTCTAGGGGATGATCTATCTTTCAGTCGGGGTAAACAAACTATCATGCACAGACACAGCTAGAGCTCTTCTGTGAGCATCTGCCAAGATGTCAAAATGTGACTTCCAAAGATTCTGGCAAGTTTTACTCCATCTCTTTTTCTCTCTTCACAGTGATAATAAAAACAGGAGAACGACTTGTCAAACCAAGACCACATCCATCTTTCCTCACGCAGCTGTGGCTCTATAAACTGACCTTGCCTGGGTAATAAACCGCAAAAAATCTGGTGGTCTGCAACGTGACTTGGCCTGCTGACAATCCCCATCCAATGGCAACCTAGACAGATAGGCTGCCTGTGTGAAGAGTATTGATTAGCATTGACCAGTAGTAAAAACGCAGCCTGACAGAAATGGAATCCAGCTGCTGTTAAACCAGACAGACCCAAGGAAAGCAATCAGTCACAACAAAGGAAAATAAATCAAACATCTGCATCTTTTTCATGGTAATTAATCCTGTGACAACATTAACAAGCCGTGAAAACAGGCCCGTAGCTCTGTCATATGACTAAAACCACTCAATATGTTCTCATTGAACACAAAACATTTATAATCTGACAAACTCTAGCTGTGAGGGTGATAGGGCATTTGTAATTAAATCATAACCTCACTCTATAGTGTATCAAAGCCCAAAAAACAAAAAAAGTTAAACCACTGGCCATGGGGTGTTCTTGATCTCCACCATTTATAAATATCTGGACAAAACTTGCACAAAAAATGTATTTTCTTGATGATATGGCCAAAAATGTTTGTTGACAAACTTCAATGTATTATTGACAAAAAGGGGAGCTAAACTTGCTCAAAGTAAAGCTTTGATGATAAAAATTCTGGCAAAATGTGAAATACAAAGAGACTTGCAGTAAAATTCCTTAAAATTTTAATGTAAGTCTTAAAATGCAATCATCAGTGTGAACAATAAATATTGCAGTTTATTCCCCATGATTGTTTGCCTCTGTAATGAACAAGGGGCAGTTAAAAATATCCCCTCTATTTTATTTGAATTGAGCCCAAAACTTAGATTAAATAAAACTCATTTCATTTCAAGAACTTTAATAACACTGGGTGTGTTTAGAAAGGTTATATTTACTTAAAAAAACTTCAATTTTGTAAACATGCTCAAATCTATGAGCATATTCTTTCACTGATTGAATAAAGGACAAAATTTACTCACATATTTTATATGGAGAACAAAATAAAACTAAAACAAAAAAAAGATCATTGCAAGTGAAGGAAATATAATAACCCACCTGGTGTTGAAAAGTGTTTTTAGAATTGAATATGGTAATATACTTCATGATAGATTTGGGCTCAGGAAGAATTAGTATAAAAATAAACTATAAACACCTCTGTATGATTGTCATATTAGTTTTTACATTGACATCTACACTTTGGACATGTACTACATTTTGTAAAAATACTACTTTAAATATGGGGCTTTTCATGTTCTTGATATTTCCGTTACCTTAAGATGACATTTTCCCATTTCATCAGTAATATGAAACAGGTATGTAAGCTTGGTTACTAACATATTGTCTCAACTTTTAACAAGCAACAGAAATGAATGGGCTGCTAGGACCTGTTTTTACTCGGGTATCAATTAGAGTAAAGATACCAATAAATACTAACCTATCAAAGTAATACTTCATAACAACAAGAACTCCTCATTCAAAGTATGTTATTTACATCACTTCATTTAAAATTAAAGTTCTCACAGTGCACTGACACTGAAATTCAAGTAATCTAATAATCAAGTTAAGAAAGTTAAAAGCATTCGACTAGAAGTGGACAAAATACACACACTTTTTAGTTATGTCCCACTGATTAACCCCATTTCACACTGAAAAACATGTCGTTGGTAGCTGTTTAAGACTGGCATCTTTCAGAACTTCGGTGAAGGGGGGATTTTAACAAATAAAACAAATCGACAGAGCCTAAAAGTACATTTATTACGTAGGGTAAAAGACAGGAGACGAAAGCAGGATATTGTGCTTTCAGCGGAATTTCTCTTTTTTTTTCTCATATGGTGCCTGACTAGCATAAATTCACATTACACGCTGCTTGTCTTAGTAAAAATTCGCATTTCGTCGGGTCCATTCAACCGAACAGCCCATTGAAACCGCAAAGGTCCTCTCAGTATATTAAACACTCAACTAAGAAACACCACGTAAGAAGTAAATCAACATTTTCTCACCGAAAGGCTTCTGTTTGCTGCTCGACGTCCGTCCACTCGGTGTCTTTAGCGTCTCATTCGACCGTTAATTTTTGAAATAACGTTCTGATGCACGAGCTGTATGCTGCAGTCGTCTCGCGCAGCACTCACTCTGCACAGCCTCCTGTCTCGAGCTCCTCTGCCTGAATGAGAGCACGGGGATGAGTACAGTACCAGCACGCGCTGCGGTCTGAGGAGAGAGGGGAGGAGAACTGCGGGCACGAGGCGTCCGCGAGGGGCTCCAGCCAACCTGTTGCTTACGTCATTCAAGTCAACTCCCATTTCTCTAGATCTTTCGGTGGTTTGATCGGTAAACTGCGTAATTAAATGCAAAAGAAATCACTTCATGAGATAAAGTCACATCAAAATAATAACCAAAGAGCTTATTTGTTGGTTCAGTTAGGTACATATTTTTTTAATTAAAGTTAGAGTGGAAAAATCTCAGTAAATACTTGATCATTGAAAATTTCAACGCATTTAGCTAAAATAAAATAATTATGCTAATATATTTAACCTTATTGGTGATTTGCAAAATACATTAATATGTTGTATAATCAATAATGATGATACATTTATTTCATTTCATTTTTATTTATTTCTCTATATGTGTTTTGTCCATCCGTTGATTTATTGATGTATTAATTAACTATTGACGGACTTATCAATTTTAAATATATATTTTTATATATTTACATTATATTTATATGTATTTTGTGAATTTGCTTTGGCAATATGCCACAAATCGTCATGCCAACAAAGGTCACTGAATTGAAATTGAATTGGACTGAATAGGAATAGAAACTACCTTTTTAATAGCACTCAGTTTTGATTTGTGCACTTTGTAGTTATATTTTCACATCTTAAACATCCTCTAATGTATTTTTCTATTTATCTTTCATTATGAGAAATGAAGTCTAAAACTGCCCATGCCACTCATCAGACAGGCCCTTTTATCACACTTTGCTAAAATGTCAAATTGTACCTGGTCAAGACTGAATCATTGTGAACAATGTCCTCATTTAATATATTCAATTTAGGACAGAAAGATGAGTCTTTTAAATCAAATAAATGTGTTTTATAACTGCATTTTTTTCAAAAGCTAGTATAATTATGCCTTCTATGGGCTACAATCCCTTTGAAAAGGAGAAATACCAATACACATTCGGCATGAGCACTTCCATCTCATGTAAACAGAGGTGATCATTCAATGACATCCCAGTGAGGAGAACCTAATGATGTTTCAGACCTAAACTCTGGTTTTCCTGTCAACAAATGGACACTTTAAACAGAGTTACTGACAGAAAGGAAGTTACTTTTATTGTTTGTTCGGGGGTCCTACAAATATTCAATTATATGTAATTAAAAAAAATGATCCACATTATTTTCTCTCAAACACTAATGGTCGAAGCAGCTATTTCATTAAATCCTTCAAGTTTTGTTGCAACATATCCTGCATTAATTTAATTTTCTTCTGTATTGCTAAAAGTTTTGATTAATAAAAAATGCTCAAAAACAAACCCCAGTTAATTAGTGATGTTAAGTGCTTCCAAGGTGTTTTGTATTTTTTAATACTTATAGTAATAATTTGCCTGTATGTCAAAAGTGGTAAACAAGTATTTGGGTAAGATTGATTATGATAGAGCACAAAGACATGCATTTTTTTTTTTATTTGTTTGTCAACTTTTAATGTCTTTACTGGACAGAGAGGGGAAATCAATAGATTTAATAACAAAGGAGAGGGAGTGAGGATATTGATTGTGCACATACAACTTGGTATTTATGTAAATGTGTATTACCATCAGATGGTCTTTTACACACATGAACAATAATCTAGCTTCTAAACAACTACACAGGGTTAATCTTAGTTGTGTTGGTGAGGCCTCACTGATTTTTGTTTCAAAGCGTCCACAATTTGTGTTGGCTCACTTGTGTTTCTTATTGGGGAATTCAAGTTTTTGATATTTTAATTTTCAAACAGGCTTGACACAGTTTGAAACATACATATACTAATTATTGAGTCGATGTCAGAGCAACAGTCTGCTGGTCCACTCACTGTTGGTGCTCCCTGATCAATTTTAGGTTTGGACAGCTCGTGTGAGGGAAGCTCGGCATCTTTCCAGCTACCAGGCCAGCAGCCACACAGTGCTCAGATGGCAGCCTCCCAGTTACAGCCCTCATCCCTCATCAGTAACCAAACTCTGAAAAATCTTTACTCCAGAAAGAGTTTTCCTAAATGTACACATTCAGTGAGTTAATACATGGATCAGAACCCCAAGAAAAGGCACACAAAATGCTGTTTCCAAAAGACACTGGATAAAACCTTTTCATTAAACACAGTCTCTTTGCTTCTCTAAGCATTAAAACAGCCTGCTTTAACACACAAAAAGTCAAAGTTCCATTAAATGAATTAAAAAATCACTTGAAGACCCCGCTGGGAAGGCTCTAATAGTTCTCAGTATCTCTGTTTTTCATTGGTCTAGTTGCTGTGGCAGTAAATCCATTACAGCAGGAATAACAGGGGTAAATCCCTGCAGAACAACAGAGCAGGAGACATTTCCAAACACAGGCAAATGTCAGAGTACAGTTTTTATTACATAACTGGAGATGGGCCTGATCTGAATTTCAATCAGTCTTATAAACTCAGCTTACCTGGTACAGTAGGCTTTGTTTGATTTGATGCAGAGCTCAGACAGCAGCTGTGCTGTTCCTGTCTCCTGAGATGTGTTTCTGACTTGTAAGGGAAGACAGACTTCAAAATGTAACAACTGGTGAATTTATGCTGATGCAAAAAAGATGTTATTTCATATTGAGTTAAAATAAAGACATGAGGTGTATGAAATGGTCAAGGACAAAAGTGTGCCTTCAGAGGGATAACATAGATCCAGTGTTTGTTATTCAGATAGCCCTAGTCTGGGGAAAATGTCCTTCATTAGCTTTTGTGTGACAGGGTTGAGGTTCAATATGAAATATCTATATAGGAGTGCTGGTTTGGTGCAGCGGTAAGCAACCAGGCCTGACCCACATACAGTTGAATTCAGCCTTTAGCCTGTTTGCAGTGTCCTCCCCTACTCTCTCTCCCCACTATCCACTCCCAGATAGCAGACGGATGTGGGCCACTTCCGGCAAAAGTCTGTCACTATAGGCGTTCTTCTGGCCCGTATGAAACAGATATGAACCTAAGCCGGCCCATGTGCTACATGCTACATTTGGCCCAAATATCACAAAACAAATAGGGCCCACCTTTGGCTGAAATATGGCAAACTTTACACCAGGTCATCCGGATGTGAGCCTAAAGTGGCCCATGTCCGGTTTGCTGGGTTCTTCTGGTTTATATCTGGCATTGTGGCTGTGGCTCGATTGTGGCCCACTTCTTGCAAACCAGAGTGGACCGCCCAAGTGCCATCATTCCAAACCGAATACGGGCCAGATAAGGTGATGTGGCATGTGAATTGTGGCCCAGATATGAGCCAGAAGAATTTTGCTATCTGGGCATCTCTCTAACTCTTTCCAAATATTAATGCCACAAAATATCCTAAAATAGTATTTAAAAAAAAATATATATATATATATCTATACATAAAACCAAATGGACAAACTTCTGATCTCACTTAGCAAGGACTCTGACAAAAACCATACTGTTTACACCTGTTCTGTCAGAAATGCACTTTCACCTTGTTTTCCACCAAACATTAGAGATTAGGGAGATTGATAGGTGTAAGGGTATGATCATTATATGAATAAAACACTTTCAGTGTGTTTTGCTTTCGTGTATTGTTTTGGATTTGAAAATTAGGTTCCAGCAGTGCATCATTGGTCCTTGCAACCATATGATCAGCCCCTGGACAGGATGACAATGCAGCCGAGAGGGCAGACAGTTAATCTCCAAATTCAGACACAAAACTATATCAAACTGTAAAAGCTGAGAGACTTTAGACAAAGGTTGGAGCTCTATGACTCTATTAACTGGCATGATATGCTTTTAAAACCTTGATAAATAACAGATAACACAAAAAATAACGACAATTGGTGTCATTTGCTGCCATGATTAATTTGATTTTATTTGTTAGTTAAGCAGAAGCTTTATGTTTTAATTCAGACAATAATTAAATCCACCATTGGGAGTTCATAGATGGCCTTGCAGTGCAGCTGGATTCACCTGATTGAATGCCTGTAATCAGGCAGATCCATCTTGCCAAGCTCCGAACTACACAACTGAGTATTACCCATTCATTGTCCTTAAAGCAGGAAGAGGAGGGAGCTACAAGCAAGATGACAGCTGGAACTGACTGCTGGTGCAGAGATTAGCTTAGATGCAACAGCTTTCACAGCAGCTTTATCAGATCTGGGCTGCATTATATTTTAAATAAAACAACACTGAAAGTATTTTTTGATAGAAAACATGTTTTGGTCCTCATCCGGTGTGTTTTGGAGAGATTTGTCCTATGAAGTGGCTCAATTAGTTTTGTGCTCCACAGCAGTACCACTCACTAACTACATCATGATATCCCGTTGGTGTAACGTCCCCATGACATAATATCATGCCCGCCCCCTCCGTCTGTAACTTATGTGACTCTTTGCCGTCTCAGCAACTAATTCCATCTGCCTTTGTATAATAAGCGCCCAGTTTGTACATTTTTAAAGAGGGACAAAAGTACAAAGTAAAGAAAACTGCACGGCCTCCATGCTGCTTTCCATTGTTTACATGGAGGGGCTACGTCACGTTGATGATGTCATCAACATGATGACATCATCTTGATGCGTCAGAGGAATAAACAAAGCAACGCAGCTCGTCTGCTGCCAAAAGACCCGGGTCTTCTGGCAGTGGGAAGAGAGTCACTTGCCGATTGTTAACGGGTTGACCAGCCTTCAAAAAGCCCGTGTTGACCCGCTAATTTTAGTGTGAAAGTGGTATGATAAATGCCACTGCAGGAGCGATTGTCCAATCACCTGAAATGCAAATGGTTCTTCCCACTCCCCCAACACTTTTGGTGCGATCCAGTTGTAGTCGGAAGTCGGAATTTCCCAGTTCCTAGTAGGAAATTTTATCTGGAATGCCCCCCAAAGTCGGAATATCCTACTGGGAACTCGGGGAAACCTCGCCACCACCGAGTTGACAATCGAAGATGGATGCCCCGAGTGAGAACAATTATTTAGCTCCTGTAATAATCAATTTATTTGCACTTCTGACTGGGGTGTGTCGCTCTAGATCAGCTGTATACATAGTATTGTTAGACTTATATTAACAAAAATGCTGCCATAGTGATAATCACATTCTTCATGTGATATTTGTGAACAACAACGCAGGGCGTGCTAACAACAGCTAACAATAGAATGGTCGATCGGAAAGTTTTTTTCCGACTTCAACTGGAATGCCGATAAGTCGGAGATGACGTCACTCCCATTTCCCAGTTGCCAGTTCTGAGGTAAATGGAACGCAGCATTAAATGAGCTGTTGCTCAGGTGGACTACTGAAAGATTTTTAACTGTCCATCTGGTGTGTCAGGTTAGTTTGTGGGCAGTAAATAGAAAATGTTGCATTTGGTCCCAGGGCCATAGTTTGGACACCCCCGATCTAAACTGTCATCATGCTCTTCACTCATCTATAAGCTGCATGTATTACCCCTGCTCTAAAATGTGATCAGTTTTCAGGTAGGAATGGGATGTTTTTTTGGATTCTGCATTTGACAGTGTTTTTTGTCAGTATTTCTCCTGAGTGGGTGGATGAGCGTCGACAGCTCTAAATGAATAATTACCTCCGTTGTGGAGTTTAAAGCTGTTCACATTTCTCGAACATGACAACAAGCTGCTCCATGTGAGCAGCTGAAAGCCCGACAGCAGCAGACTGCAGCTGAACCGTGCAGCTCCCAGGTGTGAATGTGAGTAAGCGCGTGAATGTGAAGCTCTGACGGCAGTAAACTCTCGCTCTGCTAAATTTCCCCTGATAAATAAAGGTTAAAGAGGAGCAGACAGATAGTTATCAAGAGTTCCTCAGGAGAGAAAAAAGGAGAATGAAATGACTGGCTGATAAAACCTATCTTAGTTACAGGTCAAGTGTCAGGAAAACACACACAAACACACACTCACTGCTCAGACGCAGAGACCAGGCTGTGCAGATATCATCTCACACACACTCACTCTCTCACTGGGGTACCCTATCTCTGCTTATGTAACGCCTACGTACTGCAGTGCCATGGCAACTCAGCGCACCTTTAATCATAATGCATTGAATCTGGTCAAACGAGGCACGGGTCGCCACAGTAACAGAGGCATTACAGAGGTAACCTGACCGAGGAGCAGCCTTCATTCACAGGATACAGCTTTATCGCAGTGCATGGGCCAGCAGGAAGAGAAGTGTCTGCTCACGTGGAATGAGCAGAAAAGAAGAACACATGATGTCCATCAAATCCTTCATCACTTTGTCCACAGTCCAGTCCTCTGGCCTTTGAAGAGGGCGGTCAGTGTGTCTGGACTGTTTCATCACTCCCTCTGAAAGATAAATGAGACTGAATCAAAATGCAGATGACTTCTGAATCATATGTGATATACCACATCCTGATTTCTAATCATATCACATCAAATTCACTCAAAATGGGGTCGTAATTTACAGAGAGAACATGACTCATCTGGTTGGATCATTGTAAAGCTCTTTAACCATCTGTCTTTGACTCAGCTGCGGATCCAAAATGCTGCTTCATGTTTTCAGACGATGATCAGGAAAAGAGACCATGTTACTCCATCGCTTCACTGCACCAATTTTCTATAAAATGTATGGGAAGATTTGAACTCTCTCTCCATATACACTCAGTGTCCACCTCATTATACCTAGCAAGTACTGAGTTGACCCTTCTTTTTGTCTTAAGATTTTTTTGTCCCATACTCGTGTGATAGTTTCACTCAGTTGCTGCAGATTTGTCGACTGAATATCCATAATGAGAATCTCTTGCTCCACCACATCTCAAAAGTATTCTACTGGACTGAGATCTTTGACTATGGGGGCCACTGGAGTTAAAGGTGCTATGAGGATAATCTATTACCGGCGACATTAAGACTCTGCTACCCATGAGCATGTGCGGCGACTGTCGTAATGCTGCGTTCCAGTAACCTCGGAACTGGGAGTGACCTCATCGGAAAAAAACATGCTGATCTACCAGGCTATTGTTAGCTGTTGTTAGCACGCCCTGCGTTGTTCACAAATATCACATGAAGAATGTGATTATCACTATGGCAGCATTTTTGTAAATATAAGTCTAACAATACTATGTATACAGCTGATCTAGAGCGACACACCCCAGTCAGAAGTGCAAATAAATGGATTATTAAAGGAACTAAATAACTGTTCACACTGGGGGCATCCATCTTCAATTGTCAACTCGGGGGTGGCGAGGTTTCACCGAGTTCCCAGTAGGAAATTCCGACTTCTGGGAATCATCCAGTTGTAGTTTCCTACTCGGACATTTCGACTTCTGAGTACAACTGGAACGCACCACAAGCCAAAGCGTGTGTTTGTTGTGATGCTAATAAAAATGCAGCTTGGACCTTCCTCAGAACTCTGCATTGCTTTACAACTTCTTTTTTCAACAACTTACAGGATGCAAAGCGACGAGGTAATGTATCTCTTTCTACTTACGTAGCAGTATTTTTTGATGTGTGACAACAAGCAATTCTTAGAAAACGATCGTAGTTTTGTAGCCGGCTATATGTCGCTACTTACAGCCCGGTGCTCTAAGACGTAACTGAATAATATAAATTTGCTCTAGTTTTAATTGTCTTGTTCCTGAAGTTGAGTATCCAGGCCAGTCCAGCCCTGTCCGACCCGACCGCGAAGCTAAGGAATAGCATTTATAGATAACCTATTTTGATGCTATAAAACTCATCTTAAAGTGTGCATTTTGATCAGGCATATATCTAAAAGTGAGACTTTTTTGTAATTACTTAGAAACTCCTCACAGTCCCTTCAGGTGTACTCATGTCATGTTCAAGAAGTCAGTCTGAGACTCGAAAAGCACTCAAAGAGCACAGACCTCTGCTCAGCAGCTCAGTGGTTTTTCCATAACCCTGTAAAAGGTACAATTCTGGATCACCAGTTTCAGACTAGATCCAGGATCCAGACCAAACTAGCACATACATGGTGGTTGTTATCTTGTATGAACACAAGAAGTATTGGGAACATCATTAAATATTTTGATTTTATTTGAATTATTAAATATTGTCAGTGGGATTTCCCATTATAAAGTTCAATTTTTTTTTGTGATATCCATTTGGATCTGATCCAGATTAAATTTACCGTGATGCTAGAGACATTGACTTCATGTTATCCTGTAAAAAAGCAAATCTTTTTAAAATGGCTGAGATATTTTTTTTTTATTCCATCCAATGTTAACTAATGGGATTTTTTGAAATTTTGGGATTTTTTTGCATTCAGACAAAGGTATGTATCACAACCAAAATCTATTCACTTCTAAGTTTGGCCATTACTAACGTCTTCTGAAAATTTCAGTAAAACTCTCCAGTAGGTATTGTATAATTTTGCTGATAATCTAACAAACAGACAGACAGACAGACAGACAAACATACACTGGTAAAAACATAACCTCCTTGGAGGTATACGATCTGAGCTTCCAGACATGCTGCTGGAAGTCTTCATCAGAAGATATACTGTGATCATAAAGGCTCAGTAACAATCCTGGATGAAGTTTAAAGAACCCATATTATGCTTTTTTTTTTGTTTCATATGCCTCTTAGTGTGTTTAGCATGTCTGTAGTTCTTCTATGCACAAGACAAGAAGGTAAAGTCATCAGAACTTCTCCTTCTTTGCCTGTTTAACGGTGCCAGTAGCTGTCTGAAACATAGACTGTATAAAACATGGACGTCATGTCGCTGGGCTTTTGTGGAGTCGCCACAAAAACTGCTCCCCCTGGTGACTGGCTGCAGTATAGGTCAACTCTCTGTCTCCCCCATTCATCTGAACTGGCCATAGTGAAACTTCAAAAAGTTAATACACCTCGTAGAAATATTTCTCCCATCCGTATGCTGTGGTAATATGAAAGTATTATTGGGCTGCGTTTTTTCCAAGTCCTCTTTTTTCTGAAAAGTTTCTTTGTCATCAGTTATTAGAGTTTAAAGAATAACCGCGGTTTACGGCAGTTTCACAATGATTGTGTACGCTGCATGCTGCAGAGTTTTGCGACCGTTTACGATAGCTGCGTCCAGATATGGTCCAGATTCTCTACTGGCTGCACAATGGCGGCGCCCTGACGGGGGATATTATGGCTTCAAAACCGTTACATGGTAGAAGGCGGAGCCACGCTATCCAGTTCTTATAATACATCCATGGTCTGAAACAGATCATTGCCTTGCCCCTCTGTACAGACCTACCAGTGTTACGTGTTACCATTGTTTCCTCAGCCTATTGGCTCAGAGTGACAAGCTAGAACAGAGCAGGGAATGTCGAATGAATGCAGGGTTGTTGACAACATGGCTCAGAGCAGCACTGAACTGACCAATTACCACAAAGTAGACCGGGCCCACATGAGGAGAGGGGCCTCAATGTGGCAAGAGTTCTGCCAGGGAGCCTCAAACAGAGAGAGAGTACAGCAGGATCAGGAATACTCAGTTTGTGGGAACCAGAATGTTTTTTGAACATAATGAGCATATCCTAGAAGTCATTATAATGCAAATATGAACCTGAGTTGAAGCGAAATATGGGATCTTTAAACGGTGCTGAAGGGGTGGTCCAAAATCTGCTAAGACCCCCCCACACACACGCCCACACACACACACACACGCTCTCAAATAACATAATATTGTCACCATCAGCCTGAATTGTTGATGGTTTCTGCTGCTGTTGCCCATCTGCCTTACAGTCAGGAGTCTTTTGCATACCTTGGTTGTAATGAGCGGTAATATGAGTCACTGGCATTTAAATTTCAGAGCTTTAAAATTTAAAGCAGTAAAATATAATTTGAGAGGAGAATTCGCTGCAGTTTCAGCTTTTTATGATCGTTTAAAACCCAAGTATGCAGGAAGGTTCAGACAATTTTGAAGGCAAAAGGGGTCCAATCTGGTACAAGCATTGTGTACCTAATAAAGTGGAGTGATGTTGTGTCATTTCTTTGTTTTCCAGGGCCTGTTGTTCATTAGAATGTTTTTTCTCTTTTGCCATTTACAAGGAAAACTGAGATAATGAGGAAAATCAGGTCTTTTCCCTAATTTTAGAGGCAAAATGCAGAAACAAACACAAACAATCTGCTGCCTTCATTGTGTTCAATGAGTCGTGTTGTTCTCCTCATATCTGAGACAGTCACCTAATAATCCAGTTCACAGCCTCTGAGTCACCCTGTAGGGTTTTAATGTTGAGCTTTATTGAACTTTTCTTTCTTGCTCTTCTCCAGATGAAATAAGATGTCAGAGGAAAAAGACAGAGGCAGTGTAATAGTCTCTCAGTAACTCCTCACTCATCTGCTTCTCTTTCATCCACACATTCAGCGAGAAAATTAAATCTCTTTGTATCCTCATGTGTATCGTTCTCTGCGCACTCCTCATCTTCCTCACTGTTAAAGCCCTCTCCTCTTTTTTCCTCTCCTGCAGTCATGCAGCGTGATGGAACAGCCCATTAGATCCCTGCTGGCCTCACGAGGAGCATTAAACAGAGACATAAACGTGTTCTGCCCGCCGCTCTCTGCTTCTCTTCTCACAGGGCTAAAGTCACTGAGCTCTGCTTTAAAAGACCGCAGTGATTTTTAAAATTCTGCCTTCGCCCTCAAAGCAAAATGTTTTGCCATGAGGAAATTGAGGGACCTAAGATTAAACTCCACTTTATTGCTTTTTAGACACCCAGCTATTAAAAAAAGGAGGGATTTCAGGGGTTACAGCCCATCGTTATTAATGTTATTATTAAAAAAGTGTTTTTGTATTTCACAGTCTGAGGGAGGAAAAAAGACAAATCCATGGACAGAACTGACAGGCAGATGTGCTGTTTTCAGACCATTGTACTCACTTGAATACCAGCTGCTTTAGGCAGTGGATTCATTCATGTATCCATCCATTATTCATCCATCAATCCATGCATCTGTTAATATATCCATCATTTTGATCCTCATGTACGATTCAGTCATTCATTAATTTATCTATCAATTACTCTATCATCCGTCCATCTGTTTATTCATCTGTCTGTTCATCCATGCATCCATCCATATTTCGATTATTGTCCATTATTATAACCATTAATTTGATCAGCTGTCCATTCAGTCATTAAAAATGCTATGAGGAGTTTCTAATTAATTACAAAAAAGTCTCACTATTAGATATATGCCTGATGGAAATACACACTTTAAGATGAGTTTTATAGCATCAAAATAGGTCATCTATAAATGCTATTCCTTAGCTTCACGGTCGGGTTGGACAGGGCTGGACTGGCCTGGATACTCAACTTCGGGAACACGAAAATTAAAACTAGAGCACATTTATATATATATACACATCTTAGAGCACCGGGCTCTAAGTAGGGATATATAGCCAGCTACAAAACTACGATACTAAGTTTTCCAAAAATTGCTTGTTGTCACACATCAAAAACTACTGCTACATAACTAGAAAGATATACATTACCTCATCACTTTGCATCCTGTAAGTCGTTGAAAAAAGAAGTTGTAAAGCAATGCAGAGTTCTGAGGAAGGTCTGAGCTGCATTCATTAGCATCACAACAAACACAGGCTTTGGCTTGGGTAGCTTGGGTATCATGGGTAGCAGAGTCTTTATGTCGCCGGAAATAGATTCTCCTCATAGCACCTTTAATTAGACCATCTTTTTATTAATCATCCATCCTCTTATCCAATCATCCATCCATCCATTCAACCACCTATCTATTCATCTTTCATCAATCCATACATCTATTTAATCAACTATCTGTCCATCCACCATCCAACCTTTAATTTGTCATCCATTCATCCAATAATTCATCCATCAACCCATCCATCCATTTGTTCATGCTGCTTATTTTCTTTTCAATAACATTGAACATTCAATAACATCTATGACTTAAACCAGGGTAAAGACACATATGCCTCGGACTGGATGTTTTTTCAGTGTTTGAGACTTTATTTCCTGTTTTTATTTTCTGTTTTTATTCTTCCTGAAGGGTTCAGTGTATTCACAATTCTAATTACAATTCTAATTAATTCCTCCTGGTGGAGAAATTTATGAAGTGATGAGAAGGAGTCAGTTTGTTGGCCGGTAAAAACAAAAGAAATGTGGAATATAAGCTGTTGTCCTGAAGCTTTAGATTAATGCCAGTGTGTATTTGCTGTAGTTTAAGATGTATTCAAGCTCCGACACAGAGGGGAAATTATACTGACAGCAGATTTAAATGAAAATAAGACCGTCGATAAAGGAATCATTGGCCGTGTGATGATCTAAGAACAACATCAGGACTGAAAAAGACGAAAAACAACGATGAAAGACTTCATCAAGTGATATTGGCAGGATACAACTTAATGTGCAAGGTGTGTGTGTGTGTGTGATTGTAGTCCTCTGCAGTGCTCTTCCTCTGCAGTGGAGGCTGTTATGTAACGTGAGCAATAAAAAGGGGAGGGGGAGAGTGAAGGGGGACTCCACTGCAACACAGAGAGACATCAATCATGAACACACACACACACACACACCACACACACACAGAGCAGTAGATGACTGCAGAATACCAACAAATAAAGACAGTTTCTGTCCGATGTCCTCATGCCTCACACCCACACGTCCTCACCTGTGTGCATTGTACCTATCAGGTCTCCAAAACACCTCCCCCTCCCTCTTTCTGCCACATAGACTGAAGGTCTTCATGCACATTTCAGTAAAGCTAAGGTAGCAGCTTTGAGAAGCAGTTTAACTGAAGCACGGTCATGGTCTAAGTGCACGTTCATTCATTCATACATACGTGCACTGAGGTAAACTGGGGCATGTCTGCCTCCACCACAGAGCAGCAATATGTACCCATTTTCACGAATATTTACTGTGGAACTTCTTTCTGTGGTAAGGTGAATCTGAAAGGAAGCTACGGAGGAAAAAAGAAGCCAGTGCTGAAGTGCCAAAAACTGCATGGCATCAGGACTGTTTTCTCTCTTTTCTGCTAAATTTATAACACGCATGCACTGACAGAAAAGCTGTGACAGGCAACATGCTTGTATGGCTAAAAGTGAGTCAAGCCCAGTTATTCATTCGTCTTAAAGAGTCTGTGTCCTGCTTTTGATCTGTGCTAAGGAGGTTATGTTTACGCCGGCATTTGCTAGTTTTTTTGTTTGTTAGCATGATTATGCAACAACTACTGGAAGAATTTTGCCAAAAATGTTTGGGAGATGTTAGTAATTGCCCAACTTAGAAATGATTAGATTTTGGTGGTGATGCAGATTCACTGGCAAACGATTGTTTTTGCTCAGTAACTGTCTAACTAATATCAACATGATTCTGAGGGTGAGGTGTGGGTTTCCATGGTCAGTAATCATATTATGATGGAAACTTTTTTTTTTTTTTTTAATGTATTTTTGGGGCATTTTTGTGCCCTTATTGATAGGAGAGAGACAGTGGATAGGCTTGTGAAAGGGGGAGAGAGAGTAGGGGAAGACACTCTGCAAACTGGTCCCAGGCGGGATTCGAACCTGGACCGGCAGAAGCATGTACATGGGGGTACCTGATTGCTAACCACTCCGCCAAACCAGTACCCATTATGATGGAAACTTAAAGGATAACTTCGGTTCCTGCAGCTTTTACATTGTTTATAGAATGAAGAACAACAATATACTCACCCAGAAGGCTTTCCTGATGCAAACGGTGCTTCGGGAGATATTTAGATCCAAAATCGAGCAGCGGACACCGATATAATGGTAGCCTGTAGGGCATGGATCGCCGCTCCTAAAAACTGCATTAGTCGTCCAAAAACTCATGTTTTTCACCAATATTCCATCATGATTCGCGTCGAATGGACGGCCATTGCAGCCTGTGTCTCTCCACACAGCGCTGTGTGGCTGAACCAATGAGTTTGTTTACATGCTCTTCGCGCATGCGCAGTGCGGCTCATTGTTTCAGGGCAGCTACAAATCAACTTTCTTCTTCCAGTTTTGTGCAAAATGGACGAATATCTATGGGATGAAGATGTTGTGGAGGAGGACTTTGAATATGATGGACGTCCTTACAGTTTGGAGCCACAGTATACAGATAAGGAGCTGATAGAAATGAGGAAGCGATCTCAACGTTCCAGAGAGTACTGCCCATACGCGAAGGGCATGCAAACAGACTCGTCTGTTTACAGGTTAGTTCAGCCACACAGCGCTGTGTGGAGAGACACAGGCTACAATGGCCGTCCATTCGGCGCAAATCATGATGGAATATTGGTGAAAAACATGAGTTTTTGGACGATTAATGCAGTTTTTAGGAGCGGCGATCCATGCCCTACAGGCTACCATTATATCGGTGTCCGCTGCTCGATTTTGTATCTAAATATCTCCCGAAGCACCGTTTGCATCAGGAAAGCCTTCTGGGTGAGTATATTGTTGTTCTTCATTCTATAAACAATGTAAAAGCTGCAGGAACCGAAGTTATCCTTTAATCATTGAATTATTGCTTAGGTGTAACAGCAATCTGTGAGCTACCTTGGCGGAGGTTTGTCCTCTCTGAGTGCTTCCTACTTTAAGTTGTATTACTTAAATGCGATAAACATGTCTCCTCTGTATGATAGAAAATATCTCAAACTTTTATAGATCTAGACAAAAAGTCTGTGGCATTCTTGTTCTGTTATAAAGCCATTCTGGAGGGAAGTAGGAGACATCATCTCCAAGGTCTTGGGTTTTAGTATCAATGTGTCTTTTATATCTTTGTATCTTGGACTCATCCCTGATGGACTCCGCAGTGAGGATCAGTACCTCTTAAAGATCTTTTTAGCTGCCAGCAAAAAGGCTATCACTAGGTTTTGGCTTCAGAAAAGATGCCCCACTGCTTTTTCTTTTGTAGACATTGTTAAACAGTTACATCTTATAGAGCAGATGACTTACTCAATCAGATTACAGAAAGAACAAGGTGAAAAGCGGTGGAAAAAATGGCACATGTATTTAGCCAATGAACAAAGATATCAGTGATGGGTAATGCAACATGAATAATGGTAAACAATAGGTGCACACTTGTGTGTTTGTTAATGGATTTAGGTGGTGGTGTACCATTGCACATATTTTGGGATCTGACTTGTATGGCACTGACTTGTATAGCAACATAATTACTAACATGATGACACACTTAGACTTTCTTTATGCTTAAGGTAAAACTCACTCCATGACCTCATAGACAAGGGCTTTGTTTACTGTTGTTGTTGATTTGTTTTGTTTTGTCTTTTTTGTTTAGTTTTCTTGCTGTATCTTTAACTGACAAAAGTTTATAAATAAACAGTATTAAAAAAGTCTGTGGCATTAAGATTTCTCCCTCTCCTGATATTCATGGTGTCAGTATCTACCTTGTAAGCAGATATTGACACCATTGTTTTTCATCTGTTTAAGCCTATTTCCTCATGGTAGCAAACCCAATGCAGGGCTGAGACACTGGACTGGGTGTAGAGTCCTTGACAACGTGGCATTAAGCAGAGCTTAATTGACCAAAACCACAAGAGTAAACCAATCAGATCAGTCAATATGGGGAAGGGAGAACTTAAGTGACCAACACATCTCAGACAGAGAATACAGTATGATCTGGGCTCCTCAGCATGTGAAAACTAGGTTTGACAGACACATGACAGTCATCAAAAATAAATATATGAATCTGATTTAAGGTAAAATATGAGCTCTTTAAACCTGAATTTTGACTATATGACCATTACAGACATTATCATATGATGATAAACTTCATAGCCCACTGTAAATATCTGACACACACAAAAGCTCATGCCTTATGATCAGTTAAAATGTTACACTGTGTGGTACAGCCCATCATGACAGTGAAGAGCTAGAAAACCAGGTTCCTTGTTAAAAAAATCAGTCAAGTTGATTTTGTTTAACCTGTGCCGTGACAGGTGGGTTAAGTAGATTCACAGGACTCTACCTGCATTTGTGGGCTCGTGGAAAGTGCGCAACACGCTGTTGAGGATTCTACATCAGAGCCCCTGTGAACTTAACATCTCTCTCTGTAAAGAAACAACATCCACACGCTATCAGGTTTAAAGTTTCGTCTCAGATTGTCGGTCTGCAGCCAGACAGTCCCACAAAGTTTTGGTTGCTAAACTCCCATCTGGGCCACAAACAACTGAACTGAAATCATTTTAATCTTGAACAGCCAGTTATGGTCTTCAGAGGATTAGAAGATCAATCCTATTACGTTGGGAAAAGAGGGGGGGATTTGGAAAGGAAAGTAGAAATGAAAATTACGTAGAAAGGCTAAGGAGACACATGCAGGGCTGCGTGTGGGATACAACCTAACCAGGAAACCTTCCAACTCAAACCCTTTGTCCTTACGTGATCCCAGACTTTTCCTCTGGTGTCCTCATGAGGCTGAAGTTTAAACTGGAGTATTCTGATCACTGTTGGATGAACATAAAATAAGAATTATTAAAGGTGAAAAGAACTTTAAAAATAAACCTTCAGTCTTCTTTTTTTCACAGTCCTAATCCTCTTTTAACCCTGCCCATCCCCTCTCAGTCTTTTTGCACCTCTTCCTCGGTGTTGTTGCGTTTTCATGTCACTTTGACTCTCTGTGGGTGTTTGTCCTTGTCTTAACTGCGTCACTGTCTGCCACCTCAGCATAAACCTGCCTCACTAATGTTCCCGCTGCAGCAGAGGAGGACGACGATACACGAGAGTTAGAGAGAGACCAAACGTTTAATTCACAGCAGAGAAAAATCTGACGACCAGAGAGAGTGAGAGAGAAAAAAAACAAAGACAAACAGAGAGAAAAGAGGAAACGGAGCAGAAATCCTGTGTCACTGTTTTTATCCCCGCAGGAGAATAAGAGCTTTTAATGAGCATCACCATGGAAACTGCAGACTGAGCTGTGTTACCTCATTCAAACAAAGATTGTCGACGGAAAAAACGCATGAGCAACATCCCTATGTTCAACCTCAAACCAAAGTTAGACACGTGAGGCAGAACAGGAGGAACTGTAGATGTAAATAACTTGTGCAGAGCCTTCATGGCCACTTCATTAGGCACATCTGTTCAACTTCTTGCTCACACAAGTCATGGCAGCAATCAGTGGATTTAGGCATGTAGACGTGTTCAAGATGAACAGGTGAAGTTCAGACTGAGAATAAAGATAGAGAGGAAAGGTGACTTAAGCACTTTGAGTGTGGCATGATTGTGTCACACACTGGTCTGAGCTTTTCAGAAATGCTAATCTGGGATTTTTATTTTCTCAAGAGGTTTACAGAGAATGGTCCAAAATGGTTACATTTCCAGTGAGGTGCAGTTTTCTGGGTGTGAATGCCTTGTTGACAACAGAGGTCTGAGGAGAATGGAGGTGATAAAAAGTCAAAAATAACTCAAACACTTTTTACAACCAAGGCAAAAGGACAACAGTGGCAGAAGACAACCCCAAGGTGCTACTCCTGTCAGGTAAGAGCAAGAAACAGGGGCAACTGTTTGTACAGACTCACCAAAATTTGATGATTAAAGATTGGAAAAGAAATCCTGCTCTGGATTTCTGCCACATTCAGATGGTTGAGTCAGAATTAGATGTAAAAACCATGAAATCATGGATCCATCCCTCTTGTATCAGCAGTTGAGGCTGTGATTTTCTTGGCACTTTTGGGTCTCTTGGTACCAACTGGGCATAGAGTGTTGTTGTGGACCATGTCCAAGTCTTACTGACAACAGCGTCCCCATCTTCTGGTGGCCACTTCCAGCAGGATAAAGCTCCAGGTCTCCATGACCAGATTCACTGCTTTAAAAACTCCAAGGACAAAACAGAGGAGCTGAATGAAAACTTATCTTCAAAGTAAGTTTTTGGCTTATGTAGTGGATATGAGAAATTATAAGGCAACACTGGACGTCTCTCTTTGGCCACATTTATTCTGGCAAGAGAAAATATTTACAAAACAGCATGAGCCTCCAGATCCTCTCGAAGGGATTCATAGAGAAGGGGAGAGGGGAGGAGGCAAAAGGCATACAAATGAATAAAAAATCACATAAGAAGAAATAAATGGAGGAGGGGGGATGCAACATTACACACAGGAGCATAAGAATGGAGACTTTTCTGGCTAAATGAACTTAGGATTGTCAGGTAATTTTGTGTAATTAAATAAACAGTGTAGATAAACACTGATGAATATTTCACCCTGTGACACTTATACTGATTTTTTATTTTACAAAGACAGAAGCCACAGTATGTTAGTTTTTGTTGGTAAACTGAGCTAGAACAACATGCTTTGTCAAAATGACTGTGCTTGGTCTTTTCCCAGTTTAAACTCTGACTTGAAAGTGTTCCTGGCAAATCACGACTTCGGTTTAAGCGCAAGGAGTTCTAGTATGCAAACATACTGGAACAAACCAACATGGCAGACATTACAAGATTTATGCTTAATCATTTCAATCACCAAAGGAGCTGCAACTTGCTCAATTTATTGGAACAGAGGAGGGGAAAAGGCGCATAAGGTAACAGAAGCTTATATTTTATATTTTACAGTATTTGTCATTATTTTTAAACATATTTCGTATTGATTAATGCACTGTAAACTAGCTAGCGCCAGAGCAGATGAATAATGTTAGAGCAATGCCTTGCTATAACACACATAAACAAACTTATACTGTTTACACATTGCACATTGGAGGATTTGGTCTTGCTCATGAGCCGGTGGTCAAATGCCTTCAGATGGCTGTCTTATCTAAGTATGTAATAATGTGATTGTGACATGTATAGTTACTTTACATTGTTGTTAAGTCTTTTTCTCACCATGTGCCACATGTACCACCACACTCACAGAGGCTGCCATATTGTTTAGGCAGTGATGTCACATCACAAGTTGTAACTTGGAGTAAATCGATCTGTTGAGAGTTCACAGGTGGGAAGTTACGAGTTCCACTGCTGTTCCAATGCACTTTAACGAGTTGGAAAAGCACAAGTTACGGGTTGCCTGGAATGCAACATTTTTGAGAGACATTGGTGATCCAAGAGTGTTTATGTTAAATAAGGACTTCAAGCTTTTCTTACTTTCTTTAACATTTTGTATCTTTAAATAACAACAACAACAAAAGAAAACATTTGTAAGGGCAATTTCTATATTTTTTTTAACTAGAAGCTCTTAACATGGCTTCACATTGAGAATTTATTTATAACGGTCAAAATTAGTTATTAGTGTACAAATGACATTTGCCAGTTTTGTGGAAAACTGAGTTAAAGATTCAGTTTAACTTGTTGCACATACAAAGACAACATTTATCTGAAAGTGTGTGCATGTGAAGAAAAACAATATAGACATTTTCCCTTTAATCATTTAACCCTCGCTTATATCATGATACTTTAAAAAAAGAGGCTTAGAGCGAGCACATCAGTGAAGTATTATGATTTTGATGTTACCTCTTTTGATGAACTTACGATTACAGAGATTTTAAACTTTACTTATCAGATCTGTAATTGATTGAAATTAACCTAGACAAAGGATGCAAACATCTTTAAAATAATTAAGAATAAATGAGCAATCTTTTATTTAGATCTGGTAATGCTGGAGATTAAATCAAATAAAAGCTGGAGAGAAAAATGATGAGAAAAGGAGAGGATTGTTTAGTACACAACATTATATTGCTTCAACAATAAAGTACTTGGATTGGTACAAGCAGTGTGTGTTTGTTTGTGTGTTTGAAGGATTTAAGGAGGATTACTGCCACACACAGACTGTTCACTTCAGTGTCCTTCTGAGAGGCACATGGATAAAGACCACAGCCACAAGGGAATGAAAAAGCAGCCATTTTGAGCTCAAATTTGTTTTCTGTACTATGAACTGCATGCACAGTGTCCTTCTTTAATACTGAGAGGATCTGGTTTGACATAATGGAAATACTATGATATGATCAGGAATGAAAATGAAATTATGGTATAGAGTGATGCAGATACATGAGAGGAGGGTAAAAGAGGGAGGAAGCTAAGGGATCAGACATCTTTATGAACTTCCATTTCTTTAAACTCCTGACCCAGTCTGACCCCTTCATTCAAAACTTTCGGGCTCCGTCCTTGAGGTCTGATCCTGATCGACTCTCCTCTATCATCAGACTCATTCTCTGTAAGCCTGCAGATGAAAGTGGAGCCCAGGCAGCAGCTGATTGGTAATTACCACTTTTAATTTGAAGCAGTCAGAAAAAGCGGAGGTGGGATCTAATTTCACAGGCAGACGGACAGACGGCGAGGGAGCCTGCAGGCGGCCAGCACACTCAGACGGATTAAAGCTGATTTCTGCCCCAGACTGAGGCAGAGAACGTCGATTGCATAATGAAGTTAGAGAAAAGCTTCAGAGTTTAAATCAAAGTTCTCTGTAATTATTTCACAGCGATCGCTCTCTTTCACACTCTTCTCTCAAAGCTACAGAAAAAACCTGATGTGTCATCCACTCCAGCTGGTGAAGCATCCAAACATTCTCATTTTAAGGGGCTGCAGCCATTCCCAGCTGGTACTGGACAAGAGACAGGGTACACCCCGAGCTGGGCACCAGCCAATCACAGGGTTGGCATAGAGCAGGGGTGTCCAAATTTTTTACATCGAGGGACACATAAAGTGGGAACCATGGGACCAAACCATGAGAAACCCTGGGCTATCATTGGATTCACACCTTGTCAGGGCAAGAATGACCTTCTGAACAGCAGAGACAGGGGACACAGACAGCTTATCTTATCCTCACAGACACAAAACAAGAGTGAACTGCAAGAGTGTTGATGCTTAAAGATAAATATTGCAATATACTTTGTAAATCAGACCTTTTGATGAAGAAAAAGTAAAGCAGAAAATGTACATGATAGATGGTAATTGCTGCTGTACTCAAAATGTCTTTATTCATTCAACTGTTTCAGAGTCCAGCTCAAAATGGGAAGTGGGCCGCATTTGGGCCCCGGGTCATAGTTCGGAGACCCCTGGCACAGAGAGACAGGCAACTCTTATGGCCCTTTTCCATTAGCCCTACTCTACTCTACTCGCCTTGTGCTGCTTTTCCATTAGCCCCAGTCGCCTGCCCAATGGTGTGCAGTGTTGCCTAGCACTGCGGTGACGTCATTTTGAGCGCAACACAACAATCTGTGGCTTTTTGTCACAAGACGAAGGCTGCAGGTGGCAAGAAGAAATACCCCTTGAAAAGCACAGAAGACTTTTGGAAGCTATACAACAGAATGAAGCCGAAGACGAGAGCAATCGAGCTGCAAAGAAAAGATGTATGAGGGTAGGCTAATGGTAGCTTCCGCTAACATGCTAGGTCAGCGCGCTCATGACTCATCGGTGACGACATTATCTGACCAATCAGCAGCCGGCAGTCGGTGATGTCATCTTTTAGTATCGACTCAGCTCGCTTGGAATCAGAGCGGAGTAGGTACCAAAACTAGCTTGTTTTAGGAGGCACCAGGCTAGTGGAAACACGCTGCAAATTGAGTAGGGCCGAGTAGAGTAGGGCCAAGGCGTGCTAGTGGAAAAGAACCATTAGCCTTCAGACTCACCTGCTAAAACCGAAGCTTTTGGTCTGTGTGAGGACACCAGAGAAAACCCACACATACATGAGAACATACAAATCCACCCAGAAAGGTCTTTTTCAGCTGTTTGTGAGGGGCACCACCATGCAGCCCCTTTTTTTTTTATTTCTCACTAAGAAAAACAAAACAAAACAATAACGGTAGCTAGGGCTGAAGGCCCTCCACTAAAATGACTGGTTCAATTTTTTAACAGTGATACTCAAATGATCCATTAAGAGCTTCTTTCATTTAAAATGAACAAAACACAATGTGCCCTAATAAAAAGAAAAATGTATGAACCTCCAGAAATGTTTTTTTTTTTAATCAGTAGTGGTCAATTTTAGTTAAATACATCATATTGCCTTAACTTTACTGCTGAAGTATGCTCACACTTACCAGTCTTAGAAAACCATTAATCACAAAGTGGTCCTGATCCAGATGTATTCTCTCTCTGTCCGAGACACTCTATTGAAGCTCTGGATATTTCAAGGCTCCCTTCCCCACATTGGCCCAGTTTGCTGTAATAGTATTTTGTAGTCCAGCGTAGAAGCTAGTGCTGATTCCCTCGACAGCAAGCCCACAGGATTTTTCACTGAGAACAAAACTATGAAAAATTATCTGTTCTTTATGCTAACTTTAACTGAAGAACCTATTGTGCACAATGCTGGTTGTACGTGTGGTAAAGCAAAATCAGCAAGCGTAAAAAGCTATCAAGAAGCTGCTATGGAACTTCTGCAATAAAGCAGTGACACTAAATCTAATGTCTTATATTGACCCTGTTTTAGAGTTTTCTTTTAATCTAATGACCTTCTCAAGCCTGCCCTCATTGGCTGAGGCAGTGGTGACTGAATTACTTGTTATTAAAAAATTATCAGAAATACTTGACTTTGGATTCCAGACCATATTTTTAGTTCTTAATAGCGGTTTGTTAACAAGCGTTACTTTAAACACAAAACTTCAAGCTTCAAAAGAAAAAAACATCAGATGTGTTTTACTATTAAACATGCATTAAACATCAAAATTGTGTGTTCATAGTAACCCTTATTTCAGGTATTTTTCAAAAACTGATATTCTAAACCCCACATTGTTTCCGGCTTGGGAACAGGAAGTGCTAAATGCTAACTCACTTCTGTGTTTTGGACTCAGTCCTGCTCCACACTCTGTGCCCAAGCACCACTGTCAACAATTCTGCATTCATTCTAAAGTCCAATCCGTGCACCGGGCTTGTTACCTGAGCAAATGGGCTTAAACTATAGCTGAAGTTATATAGCACAGTTAGGCAATAAAGGGTTGACACTCGGAGTGGATGTTGCCACAGAAAAATAAATAGATGCTATGTATGGATTGGGGTGTTGCTCCACTTTTTCATTCATTACATTAACCTATGATTCACAAATCAATGCACCTATTACATGAATGTGTGCATTAGGATGTGTGACTTTCTCCAACGCCTTGTTATGTATCCACACACCAGCTCAGGAGCTTTTATCAGCAGCTCTGTGAGAAAGACTGAAAACTTTTACAGCTGCACATTCCCCCCGTCTCCTCTCATTGGCACTGGTTTTTTGTAGAGAAGAAAGAAAAGAGAAGTTGACTGCACTACACTTTCATTTGTTGGAGAGTAGAAAAAAAATTTAACATAAACGTGAATGACGAGCACCTCTTTATTTGTCAGTTGTCAAACAGTCAAACCATTTAATTTATATCAAACAAAAATAAAAACAGACCATGCCTTCAGTTTTTGTACAGTTTTATTTGTTCCTTTTTCCAGAGTTGTTTGAAATATTCGAAATGATTTATAAACAGATAAATTATGGCTCTGATACACCGGAGAGTGAAGACTACAATAACCATCTAATACTGGACTGTACCAGGTCTGAACCCCCTAAAGCTGCTTTAGGACCCTGCACGGCTTGTTAATGCAGTAATAGTGTGAATTTCATTTTTGTTTTGTCTGAAAAAAACATATCAATAACCATTATCAAAATTAGTTTTACTGACAACTAAAAGGCCTCAACATAGCCACCGATTAGTATTTTCTAATCAAACTTAAATTGAAAGTTGAAGATAAACTAAAGTAATTTACTGTTTCTGAATAAACGGAGCAAATCTTGTGTCATCTCAATGTTTCCTTGACTGTGAAGAACTACAAGGTTACTCCTTAGTAAATGTTCAAAATTAAACTTTGAGATAAAAACCAGAATAATCAACTATATAAGTCTATCCACATTACTGTTTGCCACTGTTATAAAAGCACATTAAAATACCATCACATGGTTAAAGCAGCCATTTACAGGATGTATGGGCAGTTCGTTCAGAGCCATTATCTTTGCTTTTCAATTAACAGACTTAAGAATTCATTCTTATTAAATATTGCATTCCCTTGTTAAAAGTGTTTGTCAACAGAAAAAAACATTAATGAAATGTAGTTCATCTGTTTTCCTTGTGAAATAAAAAGGAGACAGAGAGAAGCCCTCTCAGTTCAGCTCTGTCTGGGGTTCAGACGAGGACACAAAAACACACCATCAACTATTTCAGGCAGCTGGAAGCGATAAAACTGTCTGTGTGCTGTGAGCTTTCCCACACGGTCATAACTGGGTGTGTTTGGTGACCATAATAAAAAACAGCTGATGTCCCCGAGCTCACTGCAACGATACACTGATTAGGAAATCAATCCCCAAATGTATTGATCACCTGCTAAAGGAAAGTTGCTCTGTTTTTTTGCCTTATGCTCTAAACTGTTTGGAGCTTCATTAGTTCAGCACAGTTTGGTCCATGAACCTGATCTCGCCTGCATGTTCACAGCCAGCAGGACCCTCACTCCCTCAGTCAGCCAGCAGGACTGGGAATAGCAGTTTCAGCTCTGACAGTGTCACACAGTACAGCCTGCTAATTAATTCAGCGAAGAAGGAGAATGTGAGAATGCAAACATCCAACACTTCATCCTCTTCCTTCTTCTTGTGATGTTGTTTGCCACAAAAATAGAAAATCATTCTCAAATTCAACAGAATATCTGAAACTGAAGCTGAAAGTAACTGCAGACCTGGACACAGACCTGCCCTGACCATGACCAGACTTCTCCTAATTCTACCATAGAATGTTGTGCTAATTTGTTTAAACTGTTACTGCCATTAAAATAACATAACTGCCCTTTAAACACGGTCAAAAAGCAACACAATATGATCATTACACATTGTTAACAAGCTAATTTTAGTTTAATAGCTTCACTTATTTTTTTCTGATGAAACATTTATTTTCCTTTGCTCTTCAAACAGCAGCATTGCTAATCCAATTATTTAAAAACAACATTCATCCTGGTGGTGTAGGGGGAAGTATTCTCCACCATTCCTGTGTGGGATCATTAGGGATGCACAATGTTACAGGCCAAATATCTGTATTGGCAAATATTTGCCCAAAAAGCTGAAGTATCAGCAGATATCAACATCTTTGCCAGTATTTAAAGATGATATTTTGACCATACAATTTTGTCATAAATATATAAAATGATATTCAGATATCTGTAAAATATAAAATGTATCATGATGTTTTTATCCCATCATCACTCAATCTTCACTTTTTTATCCTAATTAAAGAATGTTTTTCTTCATTCATATCTGTTTCTGATACAAACATACTTCAACCATGAAAGCAAGTAGTCAATTTTACTATTTTTGCTGTCACACAGACACACAAAAATCAATAACAGTATCGATACGATGATGGCACTGAAAATTTAGGGATATTAGATATCAGCAAAGATCCAATATTATACATCCCTATTAATCCTCACTGAAGTGAAGCTGTTTTTTGTTGTTGAAATAGCATCCAGGGTCCTATATGAAGTTTAAAGTGTCAAAAGTAGACAGTTTAAGTTTAAACATTTTTCTTCTGCTGTTAGAGGATGTAAAAGTCTCTTTGTGGAAATGGAATATTTAAAAGCCAGAACCACAGCTTCACCTAAAATTCAGCGGTGACAGTGCTATCACTTAAGTCTTTTAAGCTTTTGTAGGTTTGTTATTAAATAAAGGGTGATCAAAAAGTATTTTACCCAACTTACAGAGGAAATGCAAAAAACTGCACACTAAGCTCAACTGAACTAAACCAAACTGCTTGGTGGAAATGGAGTTTTAGATCTGATCTATGATTTTTTTAACTTTTTTTTTTGTAGTCATTTGGAGAAATGTCTAAATCCATACACCCAGATTGTGCGGCATTTACACACAGAGTGAACGGTAAATAACCAGCGGGCTTACAGGTGATCTCATGAATAATTATTCCAACTTTAAATGCTGCCTAAACTGTTGCTGGTGTGTTTGTCCCATCAGACTGATCTAGAGTAGTCTTCACTTAAAACAGTTTAAGGCCAGAGGTACTTTAACACTACATAAGAACAATAAAAACTGAAGAGCAGAAATGAAAGTGACAGTTCTGAGTAGATGTTTTGGAAATGATCTGTGGATATTTACACTGCAGGCGTCTTTTTTCAGAGTGAACGACCGTGGCTGCTGTTCGAACCTTTGGCTCTTACAGATACTGAATCTGTGACTCGCCAGTGATATGCTCTTTTTGTTTTAATTCTGGCGAGAAAAAGTTATTTTTGCTTGGTTTAACAACAAATAGTCCAAAACAAATACTCAAACATTTTTTTATCCATAACAGAAACATGATAAAGTTGTTTTCTGACATTGATTGTTTATATAAAAAAGTCTGTAAACAAACATCAAAACAGATTGTTGTCATCCTTTTGTCACTGCAGTTTTTTTCTCTTGTACACATAAAATATACACCTTATGATCAGAGACTCCAGGGTAAAAACAAAAACATAAAAAGCATTGTACCATCGCAGCATTTGTCTTCATCCTATAAAAATAGGAGAAATATTTGATCTGATCCTTCGTACACAGGCATCCTTCATGTATCGTCTTCAGTTTCAGCATCATCACCTCACCTAGCAGTTTATCTTCCATCTTAAATCGTACCGTATAAAAAGGTTGTTGACATGCACATTCTCTCCCTCACAGCCTCAGCATCGAGTCCGTAAACAGAGACGTCCCAGAGCCAAAGATGGAGAGAGTCTGTTACTGCGGATTATTTCTTATCTGTGAGACTCTTGAGTTTGTATTTTACTTTCTCAAGCTTTTTAATAACTGTCTCCTCTAAGAGAACAGATGTTATTTTTCTATGACAAGGATAAAGCAGGGAATTTTTTATTTTAAGATGGTGGGCTGTAGTATGGAGATGTTATTCTAAAATATAAACAGGTTGTCTTTAAGCACATGCTGGTATGTGCACTGTTTTTGATGTTTAAGGAGGAAAAATAAGCCGCTTCTCCTCTTGACTTTCTCCAGTGAACTTTACCTTTAACCTGTGACTAATGATTGCTCTGTAGCACCTGTTAGTCGGAATGTGTAATCAGTAGGGATGGGAATTGACAAGACTTTATCAATAACAATACTATTATTATGGACTATACCTATCGGTTCAGTTTTTATCAATTCACTGATTGATCATTTTGGATCTTCTGTATTGGAAAGTTGTAGACCTACACAGGTGTTTGGTGTCAACAATGCCAAACACATGACACTCCTGAACTGACACTGTATGATGAGTTGGTGTTTCCACCCTTTCTTGAAATCACACAGAAAAAGACACTTGATGTTGTGTTGTAAGTTTAATATTGTCAAAACTAAGCAACAACTTTGAGCCTTTATGTCTGTGTCATTATTACATTTCACTTTGTGTTGATTCTGTTGGTTTTTGATGATCTGTAGTAATCGGCTACAACTGTTTGTTATGCTTTATGTCTATAGTCAGTGGTTTATTGGCCATGTCACAGCATGCTCAACAAATCTGATACAGTGAGCAGTCTCCTGATAAACAAGAATGACATGCTTGTTGGTCATTTCAGCCATGTCCCTAATCAAGTGTAACATCTAACCTGATTAAAACTAAAATTAACGACTTATATATGAAAAAATATTCCCTGCACAGATTGTGTAAGTATTAAAATGAATGATTTAGATGACATCTTATTTCAGATCTGAGCTGTACACGTTCATTTCTGCTGTTGAAAAGTCTTTTTAACATGGAGTGTGTATGTGACTCCTGTGCTTCTGCAGCCTGCCTCAAGTGGCCACTCAAGGAACTGCAGTATTTAACACTCATGTCCAGGCTTCATGTCTCAACGCTTTAATTAAGCCGCTTGGACTCACTCCATCCATGGCTCTGGGCTCAACAGAATCAATATCAATAATCTAAAATCACAGCTCACACTGCAGACACAACAAAGTACCAAACCTGACCTGCTCCATGTGAAAAAAACTACAGAAGGTTTACGCTACAATCAACTTAATCAACATCCCGACACCCCGTTAACACACACACACACACACTTTAAAAAAAAGTTGGATGAAATATAAAAATAAAAATGCACTTTGAGATTAAAGATGACAAAATGGTCAGATTGAAACCTGTGAGAGAATAACAGGAAGTATGGTCGTGTCAACACACACACACACACACACACTCACACGCACACAGTCTACAGCGGAGCGTGCTGATTGGCTGTCGTGTTCGGGGGCTTGATCAGACAAAACAGAGGAAAACTCAAACAAAGTGATTCAGAAAAACTCCCATGAGGAAGATCTCCGTCTCTCGTATCGGATTGTTCGTTACGGCTGAGGCGTTAATGTGTCACCTGATCACAGATCGACTGATGATGTCATCGGTTAGCCCCCGGCTTCCTGTCCGAGTCCAGCGGAGTGATGAGAGAGGTTGTTACAGTAAAACCATCCGTCTTTCTCTCTGTGAGGGTTTGAAGGGAGGAGTGTGGAAAAGGTCGGGCTCAGAGAGAGAAGGAGACAGCGGGTTTAAAAAGGAGGGAGGAGAAGGACTGTTTGGGAGGTTTGTCACCTCACCAGCAGCCATGAGCACCCTCACATCTACGGAGGAATAAGAAAGAGGAGCAGGGAGAGGATGGAGAGAGACAGAGAGACTGACAGATGAAATAAGGAGTGCAAAGCTCGCTAACGGTTGTTCTTGGCAGCCTCCTTGGCAGCCACAATGAGCGGGGTCAGGCTGGAGAGAGGCTTTGCCATCTTCAGGAACTGATGCTAAGAGAGAAAACAGGGGGAGAGAAACAGAGGGGGGAGGAGGAGGAAAGAGAAGGGAATGGGTCAGTTTATTGGGCAAAATAATGTTGTTACATGTTTATTAATATAAAAAATCCTTCTGTTATCTGTGTGAGCATTCTTCTTTTCAAAAATAAAAGCAATGCTGAAAGTTTTACTTAAAGGTGCTATGAGGAGAATCTATTTCTGAAGACATAAAGACTCTGCTACCCATGAGCACGCGCGGCGACTGTTGTAATGCTGCGTTCCAGTAACCTCGGAAATGGGAGTGACATCATCTCCGACTTATCGGCGTTCCAGTTGAAGTCGGAAAAAAAACATGCCAATCTACCAGGCTATTGTTAGCTGTTGTTAGCACGCCCTGCGTTGTTGTTCACAAATATCACATGAAGAATGTGATTATCACTATGGCAGCATTTTTGTAAATATAAGTCTAACAATACTATGTATACAGCTGATCTAGAGCGACACACCCCAGTCAGAAGTGCAAATAAACTGATTATTACAGGAGCTAAATAACTGTTCACACTGAGGGCATCCATCTTTGATTGTCAACTCGGGGGTGGCGACGTTTCACCGAGTTCCCAGTTGGAAATTCCGACTTCGGGGGGCGTTCCAGTTGCAGTTTCCTTCTTAGAACCCGGAAATTCCTACTTCTGACTACAACTGGAACGCACCAAAAGACGTGACCCAAGCCAAAGTGTGCGTTTGTTGTGATGCTAATGAATGCAGCTCTGACCTTCCTCAGAACTCTGCATTGCTTTACAACTTCTTTTTTCAACAACTTACAGGATGCAAAGCGACGAGGTAATGTATCTCTTTCTAGTTACATCGTGGTAGTTTTTGATGTGTGACAACAAGCAATTTTTGGAAAACTTAGTATCGTAGTTTTGTAGCTGGCTGTCTGACCCAACCACAAATTTAAGGAATAGCATTTATAAATAACCTATTTTGATGCTTTCAAACTCATCTTAAAGTGTGTATTTCGATCAGGCATATATCTAAAAGTGAGACTTCTTTGTAATTACTTAAAACTCCTCATAGCACCTTTAACCTTTTTTCTGTCCTTTGTCTTAATTGGCTGTAGATGGACAGCAGATAAGCTCATTGCCCTTTTCACAGTGCCTTTACGCAAAAGCAGCACCAGGAGGATGAGTCATCTTTACACATCCAGACCTTCACATTAGTTCTGTGAGGAGGTGACGTCTGTGTCAATGCACGGTGAGATGTGGCTTTGGGTTGAGTGTGGAGAGCAGGACACTGCACATGCATCCCTACATACAAAGGCTGACATGCACACACCTGCCGCCTCATCCCTCACCTGTATTGTGCATCTGGAAACAGAGTAAGTGATTTGCTCCTTTTTTAACCCTTTAAATATCCAGCTCAACTGTATGGCAGAACTCATCATTAAAAACATGTATATTTAATGTTTTAAAAACACAGAGCAAATTATATCATTGTTTGATTCTATTAAAATTTCAGAAAACAGAGAAAACAAAAACCAACAACCAGATATTTTCTTCGTGTGGAACTTATAGGTTTGGAAAGTTAATTACACAATGACATGAAAAAAAAAACAAACAAAAAAAACCTTAACTTAGGTGGGATTGAGATTTAAAAAAACACAAAATGTTTTTGATGAATAACATTTTTAAGTATATAAATCATATCAGTAAATGGTTAAGAATTTAAATAATAATGTTGATGATAATAATAATAGCTTGAAGCTTTTAAAACCTTTAAAGCCCATACAAAGAAAATTGCAGTTATTTTGGTTTGTTTGTGCTTTATTCTACATCCTAAAACATTGACAGCAACACTGACATGTTTTTGAACACATTAAATATTCATGAATCTATTGACCTTTGCCAAACAGTTGAATTAAAGGGTTAATTATTTCCTATTTTTTTCATGAAACAGTGTTAATGGTCATGGAAGTTTAAACCAAAGTAAAAGTACAAAAAATATTTCTATACCAGTTTGGAGGTTTGGAGATAAGAGGTTTTGACCCAACACAGTCAACATGGGGTCAACTTGTTCCCACAAATCTCCTCTATGACGTTCAGAGTGGAGGTGAAGAATCACAGGGGTGTAGTGTTTAGTTTGACAGCACTTTTTAATCTAGTTTGACAGTGTTTTGCCTTAAATTCTTTTTAGTTTTAGTCATAATTTAGTCATCTAAATTGTTTTATTTTAGTCTAGTTTTAGTTGATGAAATTCCACAACAATTTAGTCAACAAAAATATGAAGTGTAAAGTTTAAGGCAATTATATCTTTCCTTGAATTTCTGAAATCATGTTTTGTACTTTTGTAACATCTAATAACCCTTTACTGAATTCAGTAAATTCTGAATGTCTAAATGAACAGAAACAAATGTTCCTTTTGTGTGAAATGCAGTCACCTTTATTTATTTAGGCTACCTGGCAGTTACAATATCAGAACTGACAACAAACAGTGAACCTGCTCTACATGAATATATCAATTCATAAAGAGAGCAGCTCTGATTGGATCACAACTTATCCCACTACCACCAAGCTAAGGCAGCTGTGACTGGATATATTCTGAACTCGTCTCTACTTTCTACATGACCACATTAGGTCTGATTGGATTAAGTCTCTGTCCTATTTTAGTCTAGTTTTATTTTATAACTATTTTCTTCAAACAGGACACAGACTTGAATAAATAGAGAGAGTTCAGGGTCAGCAGAAGGGAGGACAAGAACTGACACACCAAGCTGTTGGGGTTTTGGCAACAAAGTGATCCTCTGGGACAAATCTCCCCCAACCACTTCAGATCTCCATACTTTGGTCTGTAGGGTGACAGTGACGGTGATGGAGGCGGTCATTTATTAGCAGAAGGGGCAGGGGATCCATCCAAACTTCTGAAGTCACATGTGAATGTGTCCTTGGGCAGACATTAACCCCAAATAGCTCCTACTGCTGCTTTCAGCTGCATTTGAATGGGGATGAAGTTGATAAATATGATGAAGTTGGATGAGTATGACCTGTGGTGTAAAAGCACTTGAAGCAGCAAGATTACCAGAAAAGTGCCCCACAAGCTCAAGTCCATTTACTGACAACTTAGAACCATTTTAGTGGCAGTTGTGTTTGATGCTGCTACATTAATCAACATCATTCCCCTCCAGATTATATTAATTATAGATATTGATGTTAACATTAGATATTAACATTATTATCTCTACCCATGGATGTATTGATTATACATCTATAGTTACTATCTTTACAACCATATAGGCATGAGGACCCTCTTGAAAATGTAATACCACGTCTCAAAGGGATAAACTTTAATAAATTTATATTCAACAAATATTATGCTACATAGATAAAGATTAATTGATTAATGGTTCAGCAGGGACAAGTGTAATGAGGACAGATTTATAATGTGGGTGCTCGTGGGTTTGTCTCTATTATAAACTCTAATTTTTAGCCCCTTTGTCTCTGGATGTATGTACGTGTATATAAATATTTTACCGGTATTTAGATGTTTTTGGATATATGCAGATATGTGTATCTATGAAATGAAGAGTTTGTCTTCAGCCTGCTTAATTGTAAAGTGTCTTGAGATAACACTTGTTATAACTGGATCGATACAAATAAAGACTAATCGATGATTGATTAAATATTTGATTGATTGATCTTTTTAACTAGCATAAACACTATGTCCCTGTGTGCTAACACTGTTGTCCCCAAAACAACAGGATCTCATGTTAGTGGTTTAAACTCTGTGCTCAGAATCACACCACACTCTAAAACTCTAATTTGAGCTCTTTTGTCCGTCTTAGCTCTGAATAACATCCTGTCAGAAACTCACGAGTGCCTCATTTTATCAGCAGCCACTGAGAAATGATGCACGAGGACTCTTTTGAATCATACATAAATTCATGACGGAGACATAAAAATATCTTAAAAAGCTCCTTCAGGAACATTATAAAGCCTGAGCTCACCTCAGAGCTCTGAGTCACTTCACAATTACCAAACTCATGTAGGTGCCATAACACCCCCACCTCGACACTCACCTACACGTCCCTGCGCCCACAAACACTGAGAGCTGACGAAGAAACTAAGATTCTGAAGACGGAGTTCATCTTTGATTCATTAAAACTGTGTCAAAATCACCTGAGACACACTGACAGTAACTGGATTTAGTTCTTAGTTCATCTCTCGTGGCCTGAAGCTGTGAGAAAAATGAGAGAGTCTTATATTTTTAGTTTTATATCTTATTTATTACTGAGTTATCTAATGTTTTACTTCACATTATTGACTTTTTAAGTCCTTTTTGTGAGAGTTTCCATGTATATTACAGTGTTCTTGTGACCTTCTATTAATATTCTATTTTACAGAACTTTTACACTTGGCGTGAAAGATCAGCTGTATGTGAAATCGGACCATCTTTTCTTCTTTAATCTGTTTAGCCAAAGCCCCATTTTAAAGCCTGCTCGAAAATGACATACTGGTTAAGAAAAGAGTGTATCTCTGCAACCACAAGGTCTATTTGGATTATTTTGGTGTCATAATAAAAGCAACCCTTGAGAAATTTGTCTAGATGTTTAATTGTCAGTATATATGTTACTGGGACAGAGTGAAAGAAAAATATAAGTCAGAGTAATTTTAAAATTTCATCCTCGCCCCAAAAAAAAAAAAAAAAAAAGAAATATATTGCAAATATCTCCTGGAAATGATGCTCGAGTGGCTGTTAAACTCTAAAAATGAGTAATAAAATATTTTTTACATCATCTCTGCAAAGGACTTTTGTTAAAAAGTGATGCAGAGCAAAATTAGAGAGGTTTCATAACAATATAGCCAGGAAAGGATTTGAAAAACAGCTCACTTTTTCTCATGTTTTTTCCAGAGGGCATGTAAGCATTCCTGAAATCAGGTACTTTGGAGCTGTAGAGGGTAAATTATTCAAGTAGGGAGCAGACAAATATGAGAAATGTTCTCTTCTTGAGGCTTCTTTCCAATCATGGAGGTCCTGATTTGAAAATGTAGGGAGCACTTATGAGCAAATTCTTTTGTTCACTTGTTAGAAATGTAAAGAACAAATAAACTATGACTATCTTGGTGTAGGTGATGTCAACAAAAATCTGCTTCAAGCCTTTATTTAAAAAGAAAAATCATGATGGGAGAGGTGTGTTTGTTTGAGGATACAGACTAAACAGAGAAGTAACTCCATCCCCTTTTCTGTGTTTAATTTAACCTGGTTGTTTTCCAATCTTTTACCCTTCACACAGTCAGTCAAACACAAACTGATGATACCTGCAGCAGCTCTTTAGCCGACCCTCTCTTCTCCACGTCCATCTCCAAACATCTGTTCAGGAAGTCTCTGAATGTCAGTGACAGTTTCTCTGGATTCTGCAGCTCTGGTGTCCCGTTGGTGGCTATGAGATACAGGGCCTGGGCAACATGAATAAAAACAATCAGTCGATAAGGCAGGAGGATCCTGCTTTAAAAACACATGAGAAAGTCAGGCCTTGTATTTTACTGCCATCAAGTGGTGAGTTTACAAATGACACTAACACAGCTGCTGCATGTTTGCACCTCATGGTTTAGATTTTTTTTGGAGCAGCAGAACATGAATTCTTTAAACTGCTTTACAGTTAAAAGAGTAAAATATTTAATAAGGAATAAAGTACATCATAGATTTGTCCTTTCTGACATATGCCTAAAACTTATTCTGTTTCTTTAAATCTGCAAAAGCAAAAGGACATTTAAATAAATTATCAAAGAGGGCAACTTGGGGTCTTCAATGATTCAGTCTGTTTAAAATCAGATCTCCATTCATAAAGAAACTCTGGATCTGGATTTGTAAATACATGTCATCTTAATTTGTGACAGGACTAATACTTTCCATATGTGAGTTTTCAAAGATGAGTTAAATTTGATTATATCTTTGTTTTTAAAACTCATCAGTCAAACTTTACTTGCATAGCAATCTTAATACAAAATTTTGTAGCACAAAGTGTTTATACAGAAATCAAGAAAGAGAATAAACAAAAATAATAAGAAGTAGAAAAACTGAATACAATGAAAAACACAAAAATACAACCCATGTTTAAAGCACTTGTAAAACTTTCTAATTATACACAGAAAACATAAATTTGGCATGTTTCAACTGTTTCAGACAAAAAAATGCAATATTTAAGTTGACTGTTATTTACTGTATATAATTTGTTGTATCTATCTATCCATCTTTCTATCTATATTTCTATCCATCTATCTCTCTCTCTATCCATGTTCTCACCCTGAGTGGATTTTCGTTCAGGTACGGCGGCTCGCCCTCCACCATCTCGATGGCCATGATGCCCAGAGACCAGATGTCCACTTTGGGTCCGTACGCTTTCCGGGTCACGACCTCTGGAGCCATCCAGTACGGCGTCCCGACCATGGTGCTACGTTTACTCTGCTCTGGTGTGATCTGAGCGCAGAACCCAAAGTCAGCTGGAAGAGGGATTAGAGAGAAAGAACAGAGTCAAGAGTAATAATGTTAAAGTATTTGGATGTGCATTACTACATGCATGATTTCTATATGAAAACCAATTGTTAGAAAAAGCCTTGTCAACTGATATATTTTATTAATATGCAGTTTATAATGTGGGACCTTAAGGAGCTAGTCTTTAATTGAAAAGGTCACTTTGTCCTCGTTGATTCTTATTTCTCTTATTTCTTCTACTTTCAGTGAAGTGAACTGAGCAGATTTTATGTCCTTATTTGTTAACGTGGACCTTATAAAGTGTAAACCTGCCTTTATGGCCGGAAAAAAGTTAAACTATCATCAGGTAAAATACTAAAAGGCTTTGCATTATTCAGATAATAACCATATTTTATCACATTATATTGAGAAAATTCCAGATCCAACAAATTGTTTAGATATGTTGCCCAAATAAAAAGCTAGAACCTCAATTAAAGTAGAATTAGTTTCCTTTCTAATGCTATATTTTAAAATCACACATTTATATTTATCTATTAAGGTCACTGTGGTCATAGAAAAAAAATGATTCACCCATGAATTATAGTACTTTTGGGAAAATACCGTATCAATATCCTTAGTGAAATATTGTGATTGTTATTATTCTATAAAATATATAAATTCTGGGCCCTTGTTTTGTATTTTAGAAGCTTCACTCTCTGTTACAATAAAGTTCACAGAAGCTGAAAAAACATGATTTATACATTTCACACTAATTGGATACTCTACTTTTAAGCATAACAAATTGTGGGTTCTTAACGAAATAAAAAATGAAAATATTACATTTTAGTGAAAAAAAAAAAAACAAAACGTATGAAATGTCCTGTTTGTTATATAGCAATATATCATGATTCACCGTGTTGTTACCCATTAATACTTGGCAATACACACCCATAATCAATAACTTCCATTTAATGAGATCTAATTTAAAGCTAGGAAAATATAAATAGCTTTAAAAGTTTATAATCTACATCAGTGGTTGGCAATTGAAGGCCCCTCAAATCTCTTCAATTCAATTTCAGATAAATGAAAATTTAAGACAACCTGGCTAAACCATTAAAACATAGAAATATCCTCATGATAATATCTTTAATTTGTAGTGTAAGCACTTTTCTTCAAATGGAATTGGCTGTGTTTGATGGGATATTACAGTCTACATATGTAGAAACATTATGTTTTAGTAAAATACACTTTAATGACATAATGTTATTCACTACAAAGGTGGCCTAAATAGATTATACCTGTATAATAGAGCCTAATAAGCAGGTATGTATGAATGTATCTATAGCTAAACTATAGGCTATTGTAACTGTCTATGAGTTTTAATCAGTTAACAACAAAATAAGAGGAGATAAATATTATTTATAGTCGAAAATTACTAAATTATATCTGACAAAACTGAAGTTAATCCTGTTTGTTCCCTCATTATATTCTGATAAAGATAAGACCAGAGCTCCCCCTGCAGGTCATTCTAAGTATCTACAACATTAACAGCTCTGCAGGTAGGACTGTAGACATCAAAATAAACATATAGAGAAATAATTACTGAGTGTTTATGTAAAAGCAGAAAATGAGGTGATGTAAGCTGTCTGACTGACTGAGTTTGACGGAGCCGTCCATGCCCAGCAGGATGTTGTCACTCTTGATGTCTCGATGGATGACCTGATTGGAGTGGAGGAACTCCAGCGCCTGCAGACACTGGAGACACAGAGACACAGGGGGGGATTATTTTTAGCTCCAAAGTTTTGACTCGACCTTGTTTTCATCAAATGTCACGTCTCCTGTCCCTTACCTCTCGGCACACTGCTGCTATCTGAGCTTCATCCATGCAGGTCTCTGTGACCACGTCTGTCAACGAACCTCCTGCCAGGTACTCCATCACCACCCACAGCTCGTCACCCACCAGGTAACTACAGCAAGGACATCAGAATAGGCAGGTTTAAGCTAACATCCAATAAATATGGGAGATTTCAACAGAGTGTAGTGGAGAGGAGATTTGAACGGTGCAAACACTGAACATGTTCAAGAATTTAAAGACATATATTATGTAAGATTCATATTAAATAAGAAAAACATGTCTATGGCCTGTACACAAAACCTACCAACATGTCAAAATCCTCCTGTCCTTGCTATCTGCTCCACCTTTCAGAAAAGGCATGTCTGTGTGGCCAAAGTAAACAGTAGAGCACAGAACTCGAAAGCAAAGGCCACACCCACTCTTTCGGAGGCTTTGTTCAAAAACAGTCTGTTCTGAGCAGGGCTGAAACAGAAGGGTTTACAGACATGCCAAATATCTGGGAGCATTTTCTTAGAGCATATGCTTTTAGAAAATCTGAAGCATGTGTAAAGTAAAAGTAGTAAAACATAAAAACATTTGAAAACTTGGGCACCATTGTAAGTGTACATATGCATTTCCTTTTTACATTTTAAATGTAATAAAAAAAATGCAGCCTTGATTAAGGCCTGCTTGTGTAGGCATGTCTATATGGGCACAGTAAACATTAGAGCATAGCACTGGAAAGCTGATACCATACTGATTTTTTAAATAGAACTTCAGTTTCAGATTTCAGTAACTTCTTCTGGACCTGCTTTTCTGTACTACAGGTAACTGATGAAACGAAATATATTTTTTGGTACACTAATTTTTTTTGTCATGGAAAAGAAACAAATTTCTGAACTCGAGTAGTATTCAAATTTACAATTCTGATATTGTGTCAACTTCAGCAATGTCTGCTGCAACAAAATGGCCAGGAAGTGTATATGTTTTTGTTTTTCTTTTGATTCAATTAATACAATTAACCCTGTTGCTATTACTGATAGATTTCTTCAATCTGTTTCTTTCTGCTCTGTTCGTGACTGTGCATGTCTTGAGTTTGTTTTTTTCTTCACTGGTGATAGCAGATTGTTATTGATAATTGTTAAAAATATGCATTTGCTTTGGTCATGATAAAAACAAAATGTAATCACAAATGAGTGAAATTATTCCCTTTTATTTAACTGTCATTAATGAACTCTAAGACCGCTTCTCTGAGACCAAGACTGATTTAAAATCACCGAGCTGATCCATACTCGTCTCACTCTTCTTAATTATCGACTGTTTGTGTCACTGTGGTTTTACAGCTGCCTGCTCCTGGCACCGTGCTAAGAAGCTTTCAGTGAGTTTGCTTGTATTGCACTTCATCATTGCTACTGAGCTTCAGAGAAAAAGCTTTTAAAACCTTTAACAGCTTCCTGATGAAATTAAGAAAACCAGAGAACAACATTCTCTCTGCTTTCTGTCATTTACTTTCTTTATTGCATGCATCATAAATGAACATTTTAATCCAATTTTATTCCCAACAGAACATTTAAAAATGTAACTGCTGATGAACCAGGCCTGGGCAAAAAAATCGATTAAATTTTAAAATCGAGTTGGCAAGTCAAATCGATTTGTTTTTCCTGAAACTTGAGTTTAACATTTTTTTTTTTAAATTCAACCCGTTCATTTCACATTTGCGAGGACCCAAGCCTTTCCGTAGTGCACTTCCTGCTCTATGTCACTCTCCTCCTCCCTCCGAGATGTCAAGCGCATAAACAACATAGACAGTTGTTGAGTTTTCTATTAAGATTTTTATTTTTTACAACAAGTGTAACCTCAGGCATTTTGTTATCTTCATAGTTAATTCAAACAAGTGTATAAAGCTACAGTGCACAGGCACTTTGTGTCGATTTCTGTGTTGACTTTTTGACCTGGAGGCACTTTAAATGTATGTTTTAAGTACAAATACATGTATATTTTGGAAAAAATTTACAGTGAGTTATTTCATTTTAAATGGGGCGGGGGCATCAAATCGAATCATGAATCTAGTTTTATTTTTAAAAATTGAAGATTTTTTGGGGTGTGAAAATTGCCCAGCTGTATAATGAACATGAACAGTAAAACGTTTTAAAGTGTTTTTTATACAGGTGGTTTTTAAAGCATTAAAGTAAATATATGGTGCATTAATTTATCTGCATCACTGGCAGTATAAATGTTGTCTCCCTGGTGCAGACAGCATCCTCTCTGCTCTCCTTTGTGTCCCTCCATGTCTCCAAAGACAAACAGGCTACCACGGTAACCAGACACCCCCCCCTCTGAATGTCCAGCCTGTTGTTATGGCGACAGCTGACCTGGACAGCCCTTCATCACGGTCCAGTCTCCACAGATTGTCTCTTCTGTAATATTTACAGGGTTTTAAACACTCCAGGAACATTTTAGTGGAGGTCTAAAGGTTTCCAGGGAGGGTTTGGGAACTTCAACACTCGGCTGATTTGCAGCAGACTGCGTGGGTCTGCCTTCACACGTTCACTGCTTTAAATATTTTCATTGGTGGGATCAGGAACATTAACAGAGGGATCCAAACTGAGTGTGAACTTGCCAAACTAAAATAATCTCCAACTTTTAAAGCTGCTGCCTCAGAGAAGTTGGCAGTTTTGATCGAGGAAAATCATCTGCTCATCTAATTTAGATTTGAGTCATACAACAATTCTCATCCTGGATATTATTATCATGTTTTAATCTAGAAAGGTTGGTTTGGGCACTTCTTCCTTGTTTCCATGGTTATGACGGTCCAGAGCAGACTGTGTGAGGCAAGGAGGCTTTATAAAACCCACAAAACACCACTTTCCCTCCTGCTGTCTTACTTACTGTGGCGTCTGACAAAATGAAGCAGATGTGTGTGTGAGAGTTGGGGCATCTCACCTGTCCAGGTAGTTGACGATGTTTGGATTCTTATTTTCCCTCATCACCAGAATCTCATTGATGATCAGTTCTTTCTTTGGCTGCTGCTGCAGGTTCATCTGTTTGATGGCAACCTGATAGAAGAGAAAGCAGGAGAAAGGTTAGCGTGTTCAACATTAAATACATAAGAATAAAAAAGGTTGAATTTAAAGGTGCTATGAGGAGAATCTATTTCCAAAGACATAAAGACTCTGCTACCCATGAGCACGTGCGGCGACTGTTGTAATGCTGCGTTCCAGTAACCTCGGAAATGGGAGTGACATCATCTCTGACTTATCAGCGTTCCAGTTGAAGTCGGAAAAAAACATGCCGATCTACCAGGCTATTGTTAGCTGTTGTTAGCACGCCCTGAGTTGTTGTTCACAAATATCACATGAAGAATGTGATTATCACTATGGCAGCATTTTTGTAAATATAAGTCTAACAATACTATGTATACAGCTGATCTAGAGCGACACACCCCAGTCAGAAGTGCAAATAAATTGATTATTACAGGAGCTAAATAACTGTTCACACTGGGGGCATCCATCTTCGATTGTCAACCCAGGGGGTGGCGAGGTTTCACCGAGTTCCCAGGAGGAAATTCCGACTTCGGGGGACGTTCCAGTTGCAGTTTCCTACTGGGAACCCGGAAATTCCTACTTCTGACTACAACTGGAATGCACCAAAAGTCAGGACCCAAGCCAAAGTGTGCGTTTGTTGTGATGCTAAAAGATATGCAGCTCAGACCTTCCTCAGAACTCTGCATTGCTTTAGAACTTCTTTTTTCAACAACTTACAGGATGCAAAGCAACGAGGTAATGTATCTCTTTCTAGTTACGTAGCGGTAGTTTTTGATGTGTGACAACAAGCAGTTTTCGGGAAACTTAGTATCGTAGTTTTGTAGCCGGCTGTCTGACCCGACCACTTAAAAATATCATTTATAGATAACCTATTTTGACGCTATAAAACTCATTTTAAAGTGTCTATTTCGATCAGGCATATATCTTAAAGTGAGACTTTTTTGTAATTACTTAGAAACTCCTCACAGCATCTTTAAAAAGAGATGGACCACAGACAAGAGGAGAGAGTGGAAAAGTAAAAAAAAACACAACTGCTGGACAGACAGACAGAAAAGGTGCTGACAAAGGAGAGAAGATCTGAATCCAGAGGCAGTAAAGAGCACAGCAGCCTGACAGACAGACTTTATAAACCAAACACAGACTAATCCTCACAAAGTGAATCTGAGGATTAGTCTGAGGGAAAAACTGAGCTCCTTTAAAATGAACAGAGGCGTTACAGCTGCGGGAGCCCAAAGAAAATCCAGTTACTGCAGCAGAATCCACATCAAGAAACTTTCTCTGCCTTCAAGTCTTGTTCTTCTTAATTTAATTAAACTGATTGACTGACTACCAACATACCCTGAATCTTTATGTACCTTAAAATTCTGTTTATACTCAAACACCCAACACATAAACCATACAAACAATCAGTTTGAACTCCTTTAAACGGCATATTTAACCGAGTCAGTTCATTATTTCAAACCCTTTGTGTCATGGTTCAACCTCTTTTCTTTGAACTTCAGAGGATTTTTTAGCTTAAGCTGGACTGAACTGTTTCTCAATATATTTAAAAAAACATTCTGGTGCAGGAGTAAACTTAAATCTTTCATGATTTAATCCTGAAGTTTGTTCAGGTTTATCAGTCAAACTTTCAGATTGTAGCTTCAATTAATTTATTTTTCTCCTAAAGTCCTCAAAGAAGTAAGAATTGTTCTTTTAATAAATTTATAACTTTTGGAGTTATAAACTTAAGATTTGTTAAGTATAACAGATAAAAGAAAAGTAGTGTTAAATAAATGTTAATTTTAGATCAAAACATGCTGTTACAGTCATTACAGTCAGTGTGAAGTTGGGCTGCACAATTCAATGCGATTTTATGTTATTGTGTGATGATCCTGCACAAACACATCAACCACATTGCAATAAACACGGAGAACCTAATGCATTCAAGCAAAGTTTCCTGGCATAAGTATTTGATGTAGACGCCCTAAATCTGCTTTAACCTTCCTTTAAATGTATTTGTGCCGGTCCTGTGGAGGAAGTGTGTCTTTGAGTTCTTTTAGACTTAGAAAAATTATGATGCAGCTGCAAATGTTGCATAAAACAGAGAACAGCAAAGGATAGAGCACAAAGCCTTTATATCTTTAGTTAAATTATCACAGTTTACATCATTATTGCAATATTGAACAATGTTTCCAAACATTGCAGGTTTTTCTTATATTGTTCCTGCATGAACTGTGAAATAATTTCCCTATATTCTTATTTCCCTCATTTATTACCATGAAGGTTCACATTGACAGTTTTAGATTTCAAAAGTTAATAATTACTGGACTAAAGGCCAAGAGTTTCGTCCATTTTAAGTCCATTAATAAGCAGATAACAAAGACTTCTATCACTCTGCTGACTTTTTTATTTATTAAGATTTATTTTAAATATGATTAACACCTCCAAATCTGTGACACTGCAGATTTCTTACTCTAAAAATCTACTGAATACACAACAACATGATACAAAAGATTTTAAAGCAGGTTGGAAATGATTTAATGTCTTCCACTTAATCTAGGAAGTTGAGATGTCAGAGTTGCTAATTGGATTTAACACAGGAAACGCCCCCCCACATTGTAAATCCTACTCCATGCGTCGAGTGATCTTCAGATAATTTACCAGCTCGTAACTAGAACACGATTCACGAGGGTGAGACAGAATTTCCTGCTCCAACATACGAGCTCTGAGGTAAATGGAGCATGCAAACCAAACTGCCGACATACAATGGTTGAGCTAATCTTTATTTTTTTAAACTTACTTGTCTTTGTTATATTGTTAGTAAAGAATGTTTATAGACAGAGATTGGAAAACAGAGGAGGAAAGATCATGAAGGAAACCTACCTCCTGTCCTGTAGCGATGTCTATCGCTGTGTAAACGGTCCCAGACGCCCTGAAAACACACAAACATAACTTAAATTAATCTTTATTTAGAACCCCATCATTTTATAGTAGACAGGCAGATTCTTTAGTGGCAGCCATGTTTTCATTAATAATAACAAATTAAAAGAATTGAATCCTTCTGAGTCCAAATTCAACAACAAAATCTGTTACAGAGCAATGCAAATGTATTTCTTTAACTGTTGGAAGAACCGCATACATTGAGGAAAATTAATTTTTTAAGATCTTAATGTCTTTCTCCAGCCCCATAAAGTATTAAAAATGAACTCTTTCACCTTTCTTCCACTGTGGAGGGTGAGCTTAAAAATCTAGCATCCACCTTTCCTGTAATCAGACACTTCATCATAACCAGCAAGGCTGTGTAGTGTCATATTATAAAGTTAAAATGGAACCCTGATTATAGTATTTGTTATTTTTCTGCATTTGTATTTCACGACTACTGCGAAATAGAAGCACTGCAGAACATATAAACTGTATGTTGACATGAAAACTCAGTATTTCTGATAAAGATTCTGAAAAAGACCCTTTTATTATTAAACTGATGGTGCTTAATCAACAATAGCAGTGATTTTTTTTATAGAACACTTATAAGAAACAGTATTTATGGATGCTTCTTTAACAACAAGCTACAGCTACAGCCCACTTAATTTTATTGTTACTGACGCTGGACTTCAGACAAAAGCATTATTGGATAATCTGTTGTGGCACACAGTCTGTTAATGTAAATACTGACTTGAGGTGGCAGAGCCCTTTGGTCAGTGCATGTGTAGCATAAATCAAAAGAACTCTGTTTTGATTTTTACCTTTACCTACCACTGCGGTTGAAAGTTCGAACCAATTCTCAATTTAGTAAGAGTGAGAGGATGGCTGTGCACCTACAGAAAGGTCTGCATCGTTTTTTTGGCCACCAGAATTTCCTTCTGAGCCAAACACAGTATGGATTACAGTGTTGTCCATCATTCACAATTTTTTCAACATCAAATCCTGCCTCTTGAGACACCACCTCTCTCTGACATGGAAAGTAACTGCGCCATATGAACTCAGGATGATTTCCAAAGACTTATGGTGCAGCCTGCCTGGAATTTTCCAGAAACCTTCAGTAGTGCGTGTATGAAAATGTTGATGCAATGTTGAATTTTTCACCCTGACAAGCCAACCTTGGCTGAGTAGTTTAGAAACGTACCCCTGTCCAATCTTCTCAAAGCGTGTATATTTCTTCTTAGGGTCTCCAACGCTCACAATCGTCCCTAAGATTAAAAACAAAAAAGAGAAAAAGAGGAAAATATTACCCACAGACTTAACAGAATAAACAAGTATGTCTATGGATTTGACCCTTTAATCCACAGCTTGTTTTTTTATTTAAATTTGTAACATTTTTTTTATTTTACAGGACCACAGAATGTGAATGAATAGAACAGCACGCTGTCTTTCTATCCATTCAGATTCTACTCTAAGTTCATCACACTCAGGTCGATGCAGCATGCGGGCTGAAAGAAGAAAGTGGAGTAAAAGAAGATAAGAAGAGAAATAATATAAAAAAAAGAACAAAAAATGAGACTAACCTGATCAGAAACTAAATGAAAATGTAAACAAAAACATGAAGTCTGAAAGTTTCAATTCAACATAAAAAGCAACTTGGATAAGTGTAGGGAAATTAACACAGAGAGATAACTGGGATGGAAAGAAAGTGAAAAACAAATAAAAGAAGAAATGAAATTAATGAAGGAAGAAGAAGTGAGAGAGAGTTTCTCCGTCTGCAGTTTAACACGAGAGTCCGGAGCAGGAAAACGTTCAGAGGACAAAAACCTGGAGTCACTCTGTAACCGCAGGAGACATAACGATGGAAAGAGAGAGGACGACCAATCAGACGTGAGGATTGGACAGTGGGGGGCGGGGACAGTGGATATCAGGCCTGTCAATCACAGAGACGGACAGGAAGTATCCTGGTCTTACCAGCAGAGGGAGATCTGAGCACATCTGGACAGGCGTGGGGCAAGATTTAAAAATATGTACAGGCATTTATTCATGGGTTACAAAAACAAAATAACATGATAAAATATGAGGGAACATTTATTTAATAATGGTGTTTAATCATGAGGGATGGAGCCATATCTAAAAATATATACAAGTATTTATTCAAGGGTTAAAAAACACAAAATCACATGATAAAAAATGAGGGAACATTTATTAAATAACAGTGTTTAATCATGAATGACCAATGCAATATTTAAAGAATATGTCCAAGTGTTTGTTTGAAGGTTTGGAAACAAAATAACTTATTTATGTATGAGGGTAAGTAAATTATATAGTGCAGAATAATTATGAATGACTGGGGCCAGATATGGGGAAATATACCCAAGCTGTTGTTTAAGGGTTTGGAAACAGAATAACAAAATAAAAAATATGAGGGAATGATGATTAATAAAACTGTTTAGCTGTTGAGAACTGGGGCAAGATTTAAAAAATATAGGTTTTGCAGATTAAGGATAATAATTAAGAAAACAAAACTACCTCCTCTGTTAAAATGAAGGCTGAAAAATTTTCCCACAATTGTATTAAAATTGCAGCATTTCCCGCTGTACTTTACTTTACTTATAAATGATACACAAATGAAAAATAAGTTAGGCTTGTTTCCTGCAGAAATTGTAATTGTATCTTACTCATCAATCAGTTTATATTTTCATATAATTCAAAATGTTTTGGATTAAGAACTGAATAATGAGCTGACAGCTGTCACCGTCTTTATTGTTACAATTCTTTTACGTCAAAATAATAACAGCTCAATATATTTCCAAATCTTTCAGTGCTCCACTAAAGACTTTAAAATAGTTTATAAAATTGTATTTGAATAATTAACAATCATTGAACCCTTGACTAAGGCATTTATAAATCTATAAAACAGTGTTTCAGACAGTCGCTTGACAACAGTCTTTTTTTTCTCCAAATAAATCTCAAAACCAGAAAATGCAGCGGGACTAGAGAGTTTTCTTCGAGCAGATCTCGAGTTGGACCGATCAGCCAAAGATTTTCGGTCATTTTAACTCCACATTGTCACCAGAGGAGTCGCCCCCTTCTGGCCAATAGAAAAAATGGCACTTAAAGGCCTTAAATTCTGGCTTTAGTTCAGAAAATAACAAATAACCATTTTTTTGTCAGCAAAGGTTGAGTAGTATATCAAGGCTGGCTTGTATAACTTGAAACAACTGTAAAATACTAAGAGTATACTTCCTTTAAGGATCTTTGCACAAGACTTTGTATTCAACCATATTTTATCTTGATTTTATCCATAAAAAAAATTCAAAACTGTGCTTATTTTGCACAGCAATGAATCATTTTCTAATGTGGGTCTGTGGAGGTGACTTTAAAAAACAAAGGCTTGGACCTACTGGACTAGAGTACGGGTATGAAATTAAAAAAAAAATGTTGTTCAAGTCTAAAAAAAAATAGAGGAAATCCTCAGTAAATCAATCCAATCCAAATCCAGTGAAAGCCAAAGGACAGACTTTCAAACACAAAGAACTGTTGTGTTAAACTCATGAATAATCTCATCAGTCTTTTGTTAACTGGCAGAGAAAAGATTTAAAAATAAAGTCTGTGGGTTTACTGAGGTCTGCTCACCAAACCACCGAGGAAAATGTAAGTATTTTCATATCTGTGGTTCACTTCTGAACAAAAAATTCCACTGTTATGTCTGTTTGCTGCGGCAGGTTGAGTTAACAATACCAGGAATGTGACAAGAAAACAGAAAGATATTTTTTTTTTAACACAGAGGATTGTTTGAGCTGTGAGATCCTACGTGGAGCTACTTTTATTAGTAAAGTGATAAAGTTACATAATGTTGTTCTCAGCAACACCTCACACTAGAGACTTTGGAGTATTAATAGAAAACATGATTTCTTAATACCCTACAGCAGGAATTTTACATAAAACCAGCCATGGTATAATACTGGAAGATTATGTAACCAGAAAATATTAATAATAATTAGTTAGAATGCCTCATAAATACACAAAGTGATTTGTATAATATCTTTAAGTCTCTTTAAAACACTGAGTCTTTACAAAGCTGCATGGTTTCTGTGATTTATTCTGTTTTTAATTTCGTTTTGACCCTCCACTTTTCATTGGTTTTGGGGTAGAGCGCTATGTCTGAGCAGAAAATCTTTCCTCTAATATGTTTAATTACTTATTTCTCTTCTCAGTGTCAATATAAATGAGCGTACACCTTTTAAATTGCTGGGATTTTCAGGGCTGTTTATGCACGTTCAAGGGATGTAAGGGTATGACCTTGCTCTAAGTTTCAACTGCAAGCCAAAGAAAAATTTCTGCCTTTATATCCAAAAGTGAAAAATAAAGTAGTAACAGGAAATAATTAAGTAATTAGTCTTTATACTAAAATATCTATTCAAGCAATGTTAAGGCATAAAAGCTGTTTGTAAGGGAGCTGTGCCTTTAAAATAACTCTTGTAATCAAGGAAATATGACTTTCTTCTTACCAAAACTTACAAGAATTACTGCACTTACTGGCCACTTAATTAGGTACACCATGCCACAGTATCTGGCACTAATATACACCATACACCAACTTTATGCTCAAGTCTCTCTAACAAAAATGACTACAGTCTTAATGACTCTGATGGTACAAATAGTTATTTCTCGTACTTTTACTTCTAATCATCAGCTCTGTCAACATGCTTTCTTGTTAACTTTACTGTGATCAGGACTAATAGAGGTTGCTTCATGTCTAGCCGAGTACTTCAGTTAATATCACAAAAAGTGGCTGAGTTGAAGTTCCTGTTGGCGTCTATATAACATGTTGGGTTTTGATAAAATCTCCAGTGTTTTTTTCCAGTCATGTTTTGTGTGCGAACAGGATGAAACAACCACTTTTACACCAGGCACACGGAGACTAAAATAAATCCACATCCCACAGTGTGAGAGAAACTGTGTGATAAAAAGAGAACGTGATAAAAGAGCCTGTCGAACAGAAAAGTGTAAATGAGACTAAAATTAGAACTCGGAGACTAAACGTCCTCGCTGAACCTCAGCAGAGAAAAACTGCAGCAGATTCAGGACTGCATCATGTTCGCTGAATCAGAGGAAACATTAACTATTGGAAATCATTCTTTAAGGAGGATAAAGACATGGCAGCTTTATGAGGAAAAAGACATCTAATAAAAGAGAAGAACCAGGATTTTTCTAACACAAGCTGTTCAATGGTTCAATATAAATGTGCAAAATTAAAAACTTGTGATTATTCTAAAGTGATCTACATCCAAGAAAGAGTTTTAGACTCCCAGAGGACTTTTTGTCTTAAATCAGAAGCCATCACTGTTTACATTGAGCTGCTTATTCAGCAATCTGTTTTTTAAGGTGCATTAACTTTACATCCTATAGTTTGACAAAAGAGTTCTGCATCCATTCACTGAATACATTTCTAAAATAATAAATCAGATTAAAACTCACAGATAATTCAAGACTTCCTTTACACTTTCACTGAAATTTAAAAATCATGTTATGTTGGTGTTTCTATACTAAAATGATCATGATCCCAATAAAGCAAAACAGGAATATCAGACGAAATAGAAAGTGTAAGAGTACAAAGTATTGCTGATAAACATGAGTCGTGTCTTTTTGTGAGTCAGGAACAGAAATAAAGGCTTATTTATGTAATAACAGATTCAAACTAGATGCATTTAAGAGGTGTAACAGCTGGGGTCTGTGCGTTTTTTTCTTTATGGTTATTATTAAGTCAGAGCTTCCAGACTGTCAGCGTGAGCTGCACATCTCCCATATACTGACAGTCTCATGGAAATCTTGCGTTGAGGAGGTATTGCAACTAAAATTTACCAGTCTGAGCTCAGCTATGTTGTGTGCAAAAGCACCATCTCAGGCTGAAAGTTCCTGGATGTCTGGCTCTTTGCTAAGCCCCTCAATCAAACAACTACTGTCCAATCCTATGTTAGCATGCGTAACTATGCACGAGAGGCCTGGCAAACTTTTGCCTGAAAACAATATGCCTAAGCAGTGTGCATACAGGACTAGCAAGATGTTGGGTGTAGATAAAGCACAAGAACACCTATGTTCTAAAGTGAGGTGCTAACGAACGTTAGCTAACCATAGCTCTGCATGTTAGGTGATACAACATTAGCAAACAAAGGCGTCTAAATAGTAGGTTAAACCTGGTAAACCTTAAGCCACTGGGTAATATTTAAGCAAAGGAAACACTAGTGATAGTTAGAGACAAGTTCTGACATTCTGATATTTTTTAGCGTTTTGTGAACGGATGCTTTAGAAATGAGCAACACAATGACAATGCAAGCTAATTTAACATTTATTTAAATTTTACTATGTCAGCTTACCTGCTGTACAAGAAAATTGTTGATTGTTGATTGTTTTGAACATGAAGTATCAACACATGGGTTGCTTGACGCTTGCATTAAGATCTGTGCACAATTTTAATGTCCTCTTCATTTAAACTCTGACTACATTTGATTTGGTGAATGAATCTCTCAAAACCATACTGCAGACCTTTCTGTTCGCTTCTTTCTGATATCTCTAAAGAATGTGCACAGAAATTAAGGAATATCTCTCAAACTGTATTGCTTATAACTCGATATTTCTCATTCTAGGAGGGACAGCTTGACAGGCATAGCAACAGTAACCAAGGAGGGTGGGGCTTAGCAAAGTGCCAATTCACATTGACTATTAAGCATTACATTACGCTGAGTCTCAGGTTTTCAACCAATATTTGAAGTTGATGCAAGAATAATTTTTATAAATAAAAAATCTTAACTATGTAAGGTAGACCGCCGTAAAATTATGAAAAACATTTGGAAAACTAGAATTAAAATCTATAAAATGGAGAAGCGTCTTTGTGTGTAAATAAGACTTACGTAGTTTCTCAAGGATCTCCTCATCTGACATCTTCTTCTTCCTGGTTTTATCCTGGGGGCGGGGCACAGAGGGCCCAGGGGCGGGGCTTGCACTGGGCGGGCTGCAGGGAGCGCCCTCTGCAGGCGGGGCAGGGGTGACAGCAGCAGCAGCAGCCGTCGTCGTTGGCGGGGAGATCGGAGAGGTGGCAGCATCTTTGGTCGGAGGAGGAGGGAGAGGCTCGATCACTGAGCGAGTGTATATCTGAAACAAATTAAAATTAAATATAAGAGACGGTAAACTCAGGGTTTTAGAGGGCTTTTGTTTGCTATTTTATAACCATAGCACTAGCTGTGAGTAATTCTTCAATTCGTTTGTTTAGTGAGATTTAGGTTCATATCACTCTCATATAGAGCTCATGTGCTCATCTTTGAGAGCTTATTTTTAACAGTTGTACAGGTTTAAGTTCTAAGGGTTAGTTGACAAGGAGACACACTTGAACAATTAAATGTCTAGAGGTGTTGCTGAAGAGGTCTATTAAAGTAAATGCTCTTTACCAATAAATTATCTTTTAATTTCTAAGTCTTCAAATCCTTCAGGTGGTCCATACACGTGTACTGATGTTCTACCTGATTCATGTCCAAAGTAGTACATTAAAAAAACTACACATTTTGTTTTGATTCTTCCCAATTTTCTACTTTGCTATTTGTGTCTCGTGTGAGAGGGGTAAGATTATAGGATTATTTTTCTTTCTTTTTATTCTCATGCAAGATCTTAGACCATTTTAGAGCCTTTTTTGGCAGATAAATAAAAGAAACTTCAAGTAAAAATGAGTATTTGGACAGATAAGTTGCAGCAAGCCTGAGTTCCAGAAAGCCCCCCAAGAGGGGAAAGTAAGGCTCAATCCCGGGGCTAGGACTGTCGAGCATGTAGCCAGCCTTTTGTTTTTCATCAAATGCTTGTTTGGGACAGCTTTTGTCAGTTTGGGGACCCTCATATTTGGCCTTAAATGCCTCCTAACAAAACAACGAGGGACGTCAGTGAGGCTGCAGTTTAGAGTTTGTGGTTTAAGCAAACACAGCTCTACAGCTCCCCAAGTTTTAGAATAACAAGCTGTTTAAAAAAGAAAAAAGTTTTATCTATCCCTGAACTCCGTTACTCGAACGTAGTAATCATCCATTGCAGGAATTCAGCCTCAGACAAGATCACTTTATGCGGTGTAGGTGTACCAAACTGTGCTCCGAGTCGACCCTGCAGAGAACAGAGAGCTTCTTTGAAAATCTGAGAGTAAATTAAAACCCCTCCAGCTTCCCCTGTGACCACCAAACACTCACACTCAGGTCCTCGTGGTCTCATTAGAGAGTTAGAGGCAGAGAGTGGTGCATTTAAAGATTAACGTGAGACAGAAATACAACGACGAGCTTCTATCCCGACATCAGCAAAGAGTCTTTTGAGACTGTTTGAAGGGAGAGGGACAGAGACTTTGGCCGTGTTAGTGTTTGTTTTTCAGGTTGGGACATAACAGCTTAAATGACTATTTTCAAACATCTAAACTGGATTTTTCCTCATCTAACATTTTTTGCTTAATTACAAAGCACTACGACTTATTTAATTAGTGTCTTTCTGCCATATTCAGAGTTAATATGGAATAAAACTATGCAAAGCTTCATGTACATCTCCTCCACACACACATTACATCAGGTGGATCCAGCTACGCTGTAATGTAACTGTTAATAATAAATGATAGTAGTTCAAGCTCTGCTAAACAATATATGATAAACAAATTCTGCTTCCTAAATATTCTTCATAATAAAGGACATTAGGGCTTAATTTGTCAGGAGTATTTAAAGATGAAACAGCCTGACAGGACACAGGGACGTCTACAGCAGCAGCTGGTCCGAACTTTCTTTAACTTTGTGGATCAGCGCTTTTTTAACTAATATCTTCAATTTAATAGTGTAATGCAGCTGATAGTAGACATAGCCTCCAATTTCTACATAGTCTGCCTGCAAAGAGTTTCATAAGCACCCGTGATCTGCAGCAAATTGCCTATAATCTTGTCAGTGAGTTTTCACATCCTGCGTTTTATTCCACCTCTGGTGTATGCCAGCAGCAGAGCTCCATGCTAGCATTGTTGATTCAGTCCCTGTGTCAATCTCTTTCAAGCAGATCGACCCAAAACAGGAACACAGGCTCACCGAGTTTCTGTGTAAGTTCAAAATTCAGCAAAGTGGACATCTACGCAAACAGAAAGAGCTGCTCAGCACTGCACTCAGCTGCACTGTCCTTAAAATTCTCTTCCAGTGGGGGAGGACATGTGCTGTAGGTCTGAGCAAAGCTGCAGCATGGACAGGATGCTTGGATTTTGGACAATGAAGAACCTGCAGGTAGGTCTAACAAACTTCTTTAAAAGTAAGTGTTTGCCTTCATGGCATGTGCTGCTTTTTCTTACATGAAAAAAATTATTATTTTTTAGTTAGTGAGGATACTTAAGCATGGCCTCCATTAGTTCTTAAGGATATGAACTCCAAGACCAGGTTTTCATTTCAAACCTGGTATTAGGCAGAAGGTGTCATGGCAACATTAAAGGAACACTCCAACATTTTTTTTGTTTCATGCCTCACTCCTGAGTCCAGGGCAAGCAGGTAGACTCCATTCTTTAGACTGTGTGTGCAGTAACAAAGAGGAGACGGACAAAGCTTGCCATCCCCTAGTTAGCTTAGCTCAAACACTGGGATTCAGTGGGTAGTGTTAGCTTGCCTCTGCCTACAGTCATCAGATAAAGTCTTTAGTAACTAAATGGTCCTGTGTGCTTTTTGTGACACGTGTTTTTAACCTTTTTTCATGCTTTCTTCAACTATCTTCATATTATCTTCTTCTACTCCTAAATAGAGGCTTTGCTTTGTTGGCCTACTTCTGCAGTGGCTTGTGCGAGCAGTGTGACGTTTCCGAATGAGTTGGATCTTTTGAACAGCTCTTTAAATGAAGGATGAAAACTAATTAAAGTTGCGAGTGAGCCGTTTGTTACTTAAACTTGCAGGCAATTTGTGTTTAATAATGGCTCTAAAACGAACTTGAGAGTGAGGAGAGACGTGAAAAAAGCAAAAATGTAGGAGTGTACCTTTTAAGGTAAGTGCATCTGGACAACAACATAAAGGCCTCATGCGTTCAAAAAGAATGAGTGTGTCTTACTGATTTGGTGTGCTCTGGTCGGGGGGCGATCACCGGCGGAGGCTCTGCCTCGTCTTCATCGTCGTCTTCTGACAGGGTTGCGATGGCGGGCGTCTCCGACACAACCTTGGAGCCCTGCTTGATGTCACAAGAAGAAAGAGGGCGGGGCTTCAGTGACATCATAGTCATGTGAACCAACAGCGATACCAGACCCATCATCGCTTCCTGTTGTTACTGCTTCATCATCTCATGTTGCAGATTAGTCCTTCCAGCTTCTTCTTCTCTGCTCAGTTTTATTCTAAATTTAACATCCTCTACTTCCTGTTTTCCTCTTCATCTCTCCACCCTTTTCTCTCTTTCCTTTCCCTCCCTCCTGCCATCATTACTCTTGCTGTTTGAAAGCTCCGGTCATGTCTGTTTTCTGCTCATCTCCACGTCAAACATCCTCCTTCTCTCCATCCCTCTGTTCTTCTCTCCTCTACCTCTCTCTTTTAGTCTGATGCTCGGCTGGTGGCCAAGCTGCAGACGCAAGGAAATGGTAAAAAGATGCTGAATCACAATGCAGAGAGAGAGGGAGAGAGACAGGGAGTGAGAGAGGGATGGAGGGATAAAGAGACGAGTGAATCCCTGTTGTTTTGGCAGCACCACCACTTCCTTTCTCCTCTTCTACTCTCACCTTCAAACTTTGGTCCAAAGGCACCTTCCTGAAAACACCTACACTGCAGCAACACAAATATTCTGACTCAATTACTAAATTAAAACTACTGAAACAAATGCTCTGAGTGTCGGTGTGTGTTCCAAAAACTTTGCCATGAAGTTTGCCCTGACTTCAAATAGTTTATGCCCCAAAGGATATCTCATTCTGCGTTTGAATTACCAAGTAAACAACAATGTAACACTATACCTCTTAATATATGAATTTTCCACATCAGTTCTTGTTACTCCAAACCACTCTGCAGCATAAACCATGAGTGGATGGAATACTAGTTTTCTGACAAACAACCCTTTGTCTAAATGGGAAATGTATTCTTGTCTATTCTATATGTTCTCTTCTATTGTATTTAAAGTGTATTTAAGGGAAATATAGAAAAATAATAACACCTATTGTACAGAACATCAATACAATCAGACTTCCACTGTTCAGATGTTTTTAAGCTTTTTTAAACAGCAGGCAAAGTCTTACACATTGTCTAATTTGCACCAAATGATCAGAAAAATTATGCAAAATAGTTAGGCAGTAGTCCCTCTCTCTATCAATTGGCTTATCATTTATCTGTGGATAATCTTATTTCTGCACCTTATGCTACAAATGTGTAAGAGTAAAGAACATTTTTCAACCTCCGTTTGCAGAATAGCTGCCAGTGTGCAGAAATTTGTCTCTTATTTTTGATGATCAGCATAACAACCTGTTCTTTTTTTTTTTTTTTTTTTTGCAATGACAGAAAACATATCAGTATCGTTCGAATTTTCCCAATATTGTAACAACCACTTGTAACTTGTTTTATGGAGAATATATTAAGATATGCAATGTGTACTACAATTCTGCATAAAATATCAGCATGTGATGGACTAAATGGTGTAAGAGAGAAAAGTTTTAAGATTTTTTAGATCTGTTTAAATGGAGGTACAGGTGTAACATAAGCATAAACAATGAGAACAACACAAAATGAAACATGATCCCACACCTCAACAAGCTTCTCTACACTCCCACAGCTCTTGAACACTCAGTTGTCCTTGAAATGAATCCCCCTCTCGTCTTTCTGCCTCCATCAGTCCGTCTCTGTCTCTGTCTCACCTGGTCTGTTCCTCTCCCCCTCACCCTCCATCGACTCTTCATCTCCTGTCGCTCTTCTCTGCTCCGTCCTGTCAAATGGAAGATTAAACCTCATCTCCTCCCTCCTTTCTTTTAATCTCCTCATCGTCTCACACCGCGGCTCTCCCTTCTTCCTCTCCTATAATCCTTTCATACTTCGTCACCCCAACAAACGACGGACAAGCTGCCCTCTCCTCGAAGACAGCTGGCCCTTAAATTTACCCTCATACTCGACTTACAGGCAGCTTCTAAAGACAAACTGCAGAGCTGGTAAATTCCCCTCTGGTTAGAACAAAGCTTTTGAATAAATCTTTTGAAGTTTGCATATGTTTAACTGCAGGTCTATGATTAAGTAATGAGCAGGACTTTGTCTATTCCACCTGATGCCAGGGATGGGTGATGTATGCAGCCCCCTTAGTTTGTTAAATATTCTGACAGGACTTTCATATATGACTCTTGCTTTGCCAAGTAAAGAGACTAAAATATATCATAAAAACAAAAATCAAACACAGCAACAAACATTTATGTCTTACTGTTGCGTTGGAGGAGTTGTAGGCGTCTGTGTTTTTATCTGCAGGAGAATAAAACAGCGAGAGATTAGAGATGAAAGAATAACAACAGAGTGAGACATGCATCCATGCGTGTAGATATTTTTGTCTTCATACCTGTGAAGCTCATGTATTTCTGGCTGTTGGCCGTCTCCTTTGAGTCGTAGAACTTTAAAACGTCTAGAACGGCCTGTGGATTTTTCTTCTGCTCCAGTTTGGTGATGTTGGAGGTCTGCAGGAGCCGAGCCCACTGCTCGGGCATACCCTAAAGACACAGAGGATTTTAAAAACTTGGTGAAACTTTTCTGTTTGTTGGCAAAAAATGAAAACTACTTCTCTAATTCTGAAGAAACCTGGAGGGAGAAGGTAAAAGGCCAAAGGAATAATCTTCAGGTCAAACAGATAATCTAGTCTTTGCTACCAAGGAGGAATTAGGCCAAAAATCAGGCTGATTATCTTGTGGCATGTTCCCTGCTTGACTTAAAATCTGATGGTTACATGATAAAGAATGTCTTCGTTCTTGATTCTTAGTTTGTTGGTGTTTCAGCCACCAACAAACTGACTTCAATAAAGTAACTTAAATGATCTGGCTGCAGCAGAACAATAATGAGTCACTGCAGGCATCAGTGGCATTTTATCTCTGTATTTTGTCAATTGTCTTATTCTTGGCCTGACAAAGAAGGAGGCTCCACCGTGGCTTTGCAGAAGTGCCTGAGGTTGGAGGTCTGCAGCTGGACTGTCTTGGGAAGATGAAACTTGACTGCACTTACAAATGTGATTTGCTTCTTAATTCTAAACTCTCTGAATTTTTCATATTGTACAAGTCATACATTTTTAATAAGATTTTACTGATACCAATGCCATTATTGTTTCTTCTAATCAATCTAGTTCTTAAATATTTCCCTGATTCCTGTAGATTATTTTTTATCAAGGACGAACAAAATCATTGGATCAATATCTGATGTTGGTATTGGCAGATAATTGAGTAAAATGGTGATTATCAGTACATGTAGAAATGAACATTCTATTTACAACCAATGTTTTAGCCATTCAAACTGGCAGTAAACATGTATTTTCCATATATTGGCTATAACATTGATCGTATGGACTAATAAGATAAGATAAGATGATATAAACCTTTATTAGTCCCACAGGGGGAAATTCCAGATTTGCAGCAGCAGCAAGAAGATACAAGTGAAACGATAAGTATTTAGAATAAAATAAAAAATAACATAAATACAACTAAAATGCAAATAAATGAAAAGAGCATGAGCCTTTCAGCCATATCAACTTCCTTATGAAGGAAAAGAAGTAAAAATTAAGTGGATATGAGACTGACTGAGATGGAGGTATGCACAGTATTAACTATTAACAATATTTACACCACAGGTTTGGGTATATCTATATGAAGGTGGAGGAAATACCATATCGGTTTACCTCATCATATAATGGAAGTATAATTAATCAGAGAATTAAATGTTTTTCTTGCTTTAAGTCTGTTTCTAACACATACAGACTATCACCATCAAAGAAACATGTTCGTGTTAGTTTTGCTAATGACAAAAAATATCTTTATCAATCATGATGAGTTTGGAAAAATCAGAATATTGATTATTGGAAAATATCCTGCATCTCTACTCTTCACAGAAAGAGGCTGACTGCACATTTTTCTGTGTCAACAATGTCGAACACATGACAACCCTGATATTATGGTGCTGTGATGAGAAATGTTTCAGGATAGTGCAAAAGTTTCAACATTTCCTTCAAATCATACAGCCACAGATGTTGTACGTTGGGTTATTAGTGTCAGATGCTGTAAAATAGGCAATCTAAAGACACCTCTATCCCCTGTCGGCCATCTTTATCCCCTTTGTTCATGCTGACTTTCTCCCTTGAAAGTGATATCATTGTATTATAAAACATGTAGAACTAAGAGGAGGGCAATGATATCAGTATTTTTAAACCTAAAGGCAAATTCTGTCAATTCCCTGGACATGTTTCAACAATCTATTTCCCATCCCTAGTTTGAAGCATAAAGCACCATATAATACAGCATATAATACAACTGTGAGATGGACACACACATGCAGGCTCTCTGAGGACAGTAACAAGGCAGTCCTGTCATATTTGTACTTCGGTCACATAACTGGGTCACTTCTCCTCTTTTACATCTCTCTCTCTTGATGTCTGGGTCAGTCCAGCACACATACACACTCTTCCATTACTCCATCCCTCCATCTCGGTCTCAGGTCTCATCCTCCCCTCAGAGTTTAATCATCAAGTCATCCATCCAATAAAACATCTCTGATTCTCTGATTAGCCTCTGCCATATCTACACTATTTACTTACAGTAATGACCGTGGCTGAAGTGGTCAGTGATGCACTGATACAAGTGCTAAGACTGAACCCAAGGACTCATGCTTTAAAACAGTGACCCTAAACCTTTTTTTAAACCAAGGCCCAGTTTTGTGTTACACAGCAGAGGCCACTGACCAATATCGGGCCACAGAGAGTTGGATAATAGAGTTTTATTTTATAAGGATTACCAGATCCTTGCATACCTACCCACTGACTGCATGGACTACACATTCTGATGAAATCATTTGCCTTATTTGGACATTGACTTATTTATTTTATATAGGTATATTATATTTCATTAAGATTCTTAGTGTCATTTTAGTGTTTATATGATGTTAACTTCCCTTCCCTGGAACCAGCTGCTGTATTACCATGATTTCCCAGATTGGGATAAATAAAATCAGTAAAATCAATCTATCCATCTATCTATCTACCTATCTATGCATCTATCTGCCTATCTATCTACCTACCTACCTACCTACCTACCTACCTACCTACCTACCTACCTACCTACCTACCTACCTACCTATCTATCTATCCATCTATCTATCTACCCATCTATCCACCTACCTATCTATGCATCTATCTACCTATCTATCTACCTACCTACCTAGCTACCTACCTACCTACCTACCTACCTATCTATCTATCCATCTATCCGTCTATCTATCTATCCATCTATCTATCTACCTACCTATCCACCTACCTGCCTTTCTATCTACCTATCTATGCATCTATCTACCTATCTACCTATCTATCTACCTATCTACCTATCTATCTATCTATCTACCTACCAACCTATCTATCCATCCATCCATCCATCTATCCACCAATCCACCTACCTACCTATCTACCTATCTACCTATCTACCTATCTACCTACCTACCTACCTACCTACCTACCTACCTGACTCTGTGTGAAACTAAAGATGGTCGAGGCATATCTATCTATCTATCTATCTATCTATCCATCTATCCATGTCTGTCTGTCTGTCTGTCTGTCTGTCTGTCTGTCTGTCTGTCTGTCTGTCTGTCTGTCTGTCTGTCTGTCTGTCTGTCTGTCTGTCTGTCTGTCTGTCTATCTATCTATCTATCTATCTATCTATCTAATGGTTAGACATTCTACTCTTGAAGTCTTCCACTTGTGCTTTGGACTTAGAGGTAAATATCTTTGACTCTGCGTGAAACTAAAGATGGTCGAGGCATATGTGACTGCTCAGCTTCTTGATAAGAAAGGATTCAATTTAGAATCTCTATTAGAACTTCTATTAACATCTGATCAGCAAAAAAAGAAAAGAAAAAAACGAAAAAAAAAAAACATCTGATCAGTTTAAGCTGACAATCAATGGATCATCAGCATTCTATGTAAACTGTTTTCACTACATTTTTCAGCACGCTAAAAAGATGTAGCTGTTTTAGTTATAATGTCAGCAGATACATTTCAGCCAACTTAACAAAAACAAACAGAGTATGTCCTCATGACTGTCTCTTCATTGTGGCTTAGAAACAAGCTCATGGCTTCCTCTGATCCTACGAAACATGTGTATTACATTAAACTGGACCATGGTTCAAAAAGGCTGGTGACTAAAGTTATTATTATTATTATTAATATTATTATTATTACTAGTATTGACACAGATTTGCCTTTGGGATCAGAGTGTATCAGAGAGTCTTGGGTTTGTTTCTATCCCAAACAAAGAGAATCACAAACACAATTAAGAACCTAGCTTGCTGAAAGTCACCAGTTGACATGGATACTAATTATGTTCCTACAGTATCTGAGCGTGGAGAAAAACAAAGTGAAAACAGCATGCAAAAACAGCAGACGTGTGTGTTTTATCGACTGGTCTTTAGTCCAAGTACCTTCTGTTCACCACAGAGCTAAACCAAACTACATTGACAGATACAGTATGTGAGAATCTGGTCTTTATTTTAAGACAGAACATTCTCTGGTTTCAGTTATTAAAACAGGGAAATCAATTTTATTTTTCTCTACTCCCAGGTACCAAATGATCTACGGCCTGGTGCTGGTCCACGACATGGTGGTTGTGGACCTTTAAACACTAAAACATTGCAGATATATTTTATGGCATGATTTTATAAAGCTGAACTCTTGTCTGTAGTTTGTTGATATAAAAACAAAACTGGAAGAAAACTGTTTAAAAAGTTATCATAATTATTCCATAAATAATAATATCTATAAATATAATAACAGTATCATAAAGTGATTACTTCTGTCCACAGGATTATTAGTGGACAAAAATGAGGCCAGAAAATAAGTGCTATCAGTGTGTACATTATAGATGAGTGAAAGACGCAGGAACTTCTGTGTGTCCCAGATTACAGGACAGGAAGGAGGACAGACACACACACATACACACACGTTAACTCACAGCTAAACGAGCTTGGTCAGGCGGATCAAGTGAGTCAGCTAAACAAGGCGTCTTTGTCTAATGTGATTATTTAAAAGGTTCATTTGCCAAGAGTGTAACTGTGTGAGTGTATATCCCACACACAGATACACACATTAACACACACACTTCAGCACGCAACAATGAACATGAGTCCTTTGGTAAGCAATTAAAGAGCGATGCAAACGCATGACGCACAAATGCACACCACACATACACACATACACACACGCACACTGTGGTTACTTCAAAAGCCTCACAGCGCACATGGGAACAAACACACAAACAATAACACACACGCACAAACTTACAGTGAACTCCCCGGTGACTGCATCGAAGCCGACATGGATGGTGTGCTCAAAGTCTGAAGGCAGAGAAATCTCTGGACGCTCCTTCTTCTTGTACGCTGGAACAAAAAAAAGACATTTTTATTCAGATCAACAGTTTATAGGAATTTGGTTTTATGAGTGAACCTGGAGAGTCATGAAAAACATAACCTCTCTCATATATTTCCTGGTTACTTGGTGTTTGAGTACAAGATGGCTGCTACCTATCCTCAAAAATAAATAAAACATGGATGCAAGATGCAAAAGCACATGACAAGTGAGGACAGTGAACATAAGGAGGAGGTGTGGATGTTAGAATCACAACCACAGCCCTCACCCATATTGTGATTATCACCATAGTCCTACCTTTATTTCATCTAAATATTTAGATTCCTTGACCATGAAAACATACCATTGGCAATAGGATTCATAATGGTATCTATTTTAGTTTAGTACTTATTTAAGAAAATAACATTTTTCGTCATGGCGGATCCAACAAACTAACTAACAGACGCTGGCAATAACATAACCCCATGGCGGAGGTAATTAGGATAAAAATAAAACATAAGCATCAGGGGGAATAAAATAAAGTATAAAAAAGAAAACAGTTCAAAATTGACTTGTCAGTACATCAAAAATCTATCAAATATACAAAAGGCATAAAAAAGAATCAAAACACAATCCAACAATACATACAGAAGGTGTAGTGAAGGGGGTGTAAAGATGGGCAATGACCTTTTAACAGGATAAATATGTAAATATAGATACAGTGTGTGTTTGTACAAAACACATTTTTTGTCAAAACATTTTTTACATAGTCATCATGGCAGGAAGTTACAAGAAGCAATCATCCTCATTCAGTGTCACCTGATAACATGGTCATTTTCCATCCGTAACACCATGACCCTGACTGACATGCACATAACTATGACTTCACCCCTGATGTGGGTGAATGAGTCACAAACACAAGGTAAAAAATGTGGGGAGATCTCCAGCCTAAGACAGCTTGTTGACAAACAGAGGGCGCAGAGGCCACGATGACGTAAAACTATTTATGTGCAGTGTTATTTCTGGATTTTGAACAAACATGTCACCATGAATGCCTCCAGCCTGGTGTTTGTTACTGTAATCATGTGGAGATACAGAAGCTGCGTGTTTATAACATTAAATCAATACAACAATGAAAGCTTCAGTTATGAGATTTTAACTCTTAAAAAAATTCAGAAGTAGTTTAAGTTGCTTTTACTCCATGTGTTAATACTACGAAAAGTTCCAAAACAGGCTCCAATCCAATGCACCAGTTATGTTGTGTTTGGGAACAAAAAGGACAACTTTTTGGGGTTAGTGGACTTAGTAAGTTATAACGATGATACAGATCAAATGGCAGAAAACAAAGGCATACGGCCCTTCACTAGCCTTGCAGTGCAGACAGACCTGCCTGATTCTGAAATCTTGCAGGTCCATCTTCCCAGCCTCCGTTGTCCAACAAATTCACTTGGTTGAATTCTTAACGGCCCAATCAGGGAAGAGAGGCGGGAGCAGCAGAATGCTGACGTGACGACAACCGGAAGTTGAGACCGGAAGTTGAGAACGGACATGCCGATTAGCCCATTGTCCTAATGGCTACTCAGTGAAACTTGGCGAAATCTGCCCTCCTCAGAAGTTTCCTTGTAGGAATTGTCTTTGACGAGGTTCATGTCACATATAAGTGTTAAATGAATCATCTGTGTGGTACAATTTAGTGTAAGACAATAGTATAAGGCCGTTAGCTGTTAGCAGTTAAGTTAGCGGCTAATGGCTATCAACTGTTGTTAGCTGTTAGTGGCTAAATTAGCGGCTAACGGTCATTAACTGTTGTTAGCTGTTCGCGGCTAAGTTAGCCGCTATGGCTAACGTCCATGAACTGTTTTTAACTGTTGTTAGCCATTAGCTGCTACATTAGCTGCTATGTAAGCTACATTATAGGAGGCAACCCTGCTTGATGTGGATTGGTCTGTGATTAAAGTGACGAGCCAAATGATTGTCCAATCACAAGCTTGAGTTTTTTTTTTTTGAACGTTCTGCCCCTGAAAACAAATTTAAAGGGCTCCTACCCAGATGGACTAGTGAAATATTTCTGTGGCAGATATATGGAGCTGTCCATCTGGCTTGTCAGGTTAGTATTCACAGGGTAAACAAAAAATAAAATGACAATATGTATGTTTTTGTTAAATTCATTTGAATTATTTATATGTTTAATTTATTGTTAAATACTTTCACATCTCAAAAGGGGGAAATAAGCTTTCTTAAGGACTTAAAGCAAATTTTTTCCTGCCAAGACTTGCAGAGATGCTACAAAAAAAGAGAATCAAACTTACTCAAACAGAAAATCCTCATTTAAACGTATTTCCTAAAACAAAATGGGAGCTACAAAAAACATCTAGGAGCAGAACTTTTGCCTAGTAAGGCCTCAACTCCAGAGAGACAAAACAAACAAACCAGAAAGAGGTAAAAGGCAAAGGATGTTGTGGGCTGAGAGAGTAAAGATGGAGATGGGAATGGAGAGGAAGACGGAGACACCATATGCTTTAAATGAAGCTCAGCACTCCTCTGGGAAATCATCACTGCTGAGAATCTCAGACTGCACATCCTCCTGAGATCACTAACGATGCAGGACAGGCCACCAGTTTCCTGCAAAGCATCATGGGTAATCTGTGTCTGCATGTGGAAGCAAATGATAATCTACATTTTTTTTTACAATAAGTTTAAACTTGTGTAGAACACACTTTTGTAGTTTCTTAGTTTTTAATAGGGAGTGTGGGGCCTAAGCCAATATCACTCAAAAAAATACCAATTGATACCTTTCAAGTTTGTCACAGTTTTGCTTTTTTCTGTCGCTGCCATGATTACGTTTGACTTCTTTGTTTTGTTTATGCTGACTGCCTCTATTTTGAGCATGAAGCTCTTCAGGGCATTGATAAGGGAACTGTTAGGAATACAGACACTGAAAATAGTCAGATCTAAGTAAGAGTATTTGTCCAATTTAAACACAGAAAAAAACACCAGATTTATTCTAATCCACGGTATCCTTACATGTCTGGATTAAGATTTTATTTGAAGATACAAAAACTAAAAGTAAGGCAGAGTTGCCTGTAATTATAAGTAAAATAATCTGCCAACAGGACAAGACCAATTAACTTCAGCGGATATTAAAACCTTAATTCAAGACCCTCACTGAGTCAAACTTTCCTTGGTTAAAAAACTGAGTGGATTAGAGTAAGTGTTTTGGATATTTTTGAGTTTAAAATAGACAAACACACTTGTCTGGATGTAACTTTTTGCAGACTTCTTTAGATAGTAGTGATTGTAGATTTTGATAGCAATGACATAGAAATTAGGAAATAAGTAATCTTATATTAATATCTGCACACATGTTTAATTTGAGATCAGAGTGACATCAACCTGATTGAGAGCAGTAAAATACTAAAACAAAACTGACTGCACGCTCTTGTACCCCTTTCAGACTGGAAAAAATCCCATTTAAACCCGGTAAAAATTGGCTGCTGGCCGCATTTTGAAAGGGTTTAATTGGTATTTCAACCCAGGTCGACCGACCCTGCAAGCGACGCAGGTTTTAATCAGCTCACATCCGACCAACTTCAGTGAGAACATCATACCTGGGTCGACCCGCTAATTTAGGCCCAATGTGCCCACGGCATGATATCACGCCCGCCCCCTCCGTCTGTAACTTAGGTGACTCTTCACCGTCTCAGTAACTAATTCCATCCTCCTGTTTTATCATCAGCACCGAGTCTGTACATTTTTAAAGAAGGAAAGAAGCACAAAGTAAAGAAGTAAAGGTCGTCTGCTGCCAGTCAGACCCGGGTGGGAAGTAGGAAAAGAGTCACTTGCCAATTTTTAGCTGGTTTATCTGCTTTGAAAAAACCTGTGTTGACCCGCTAATTTTCGTGTGAAAGTGGTATTGGAGATTTGGACAAACAGACAAGTGTGCCAAGCCTTCAGAGGGGTAAATCAGGGCATAAATCTGGCACAATATCCTCCAGAGCGTAGTCAGTCTTTACTGTGCATGTAAACTTACTGACTGACACAATAGGGCCATGTTGAAAACACAAGAGAAGTTGTGTGAGGCTGAGACACTTCAACCTGCAAAGATCTACAGAAGATCTTTGTGCCTCTTTTCATCCGAGGTGATTTCTGTGAAGTTCTGAGCTCCTACTGATCCATCTGAGCTATGCTTCAAAGTTAAAAGTTTCCAATTTTTCTTGCTTTAATTAGCAGAGGTCTCTCCTGTATGGTGGCCAGTTTATGACATTCACTCTCAGATCTTCAGCTCCACATTCACTTACCTTAGCTGACACCTCCACACTCTCTCAGACACGTTCAATATTAACACATCCATATTTGAGGATTTCTGCTCATTAAATAATCAGTATGTTCCCAAACAAACGTCAGAAGGAGCTCAGAGTAGTTAAAATGAATTACCTCCTGCTGCAGGTTTGATTCAGCACTGACACAATAAGGCCACACCGATGTAGACTCTACTACGCCGCTCTAATGCAGAGGAGAGGCTGTGAGAGCGAAGCGCACTGGGAAGTTTAAATGTGTTTGCTGAGTATTGATCGAGCCGAGCCTGAAAATAAAAACTTAGTGTGCTGGAGGACTTCTCTGACAGTGAAGTGTTTCTCAAACAACAACTAGGGCTGGGCGATATGGCCTACAAATAAAATCCCCGATTTACAATTTTAATCGATTTTTCCCTCCCTAAAAGAAACAAAACTCCCAGTGACATAAAAATTAAAAAAATCAAGTTTTGCCTTCATGTTGTCTAAATGTTTCCCTCTTAAAGTCGAAGTCTGGGTCATAAAAGGTTGATTATGTAGTATAAACGTAGGCAGGTTTGTCTACATAAACACTAAAAGGCTGAGGTATTTATACAGTATTAGCATGAAACTCTTTGATCAATATTTAATCTACTTAAATAACAAATACAAGCCTATAAAAGTGCTTGTGCAAACTTTACAAGACCACACATCATGAAAATTGTATTTTTTTTCTCAAAAATTGCAACCACTTACAATTGGACTAAGGCAAGAAAAAAAATCTAGATTTTTAATTTTTTAAATCCAATTAATCGATTTAATAGATTTTTTGCCCAGCTCTACAACACAAAGAAATTGTTCCTTCTACAGATGTTTAAAAATACTTTTACTGTTGCTTCTTACAATTTTGACAGAGATGCAATCCAGGAGGTATTAAAAAGATCCAACTCAAGCGGTTCATTTTATCCTGGAAACACATCTTCCCTTTTTCCTTGATCAACTTATATGAAATGTGTTTTATTTTCATTTATTTATTTTTGTATTTTTTTTCTAAAATAAGTTTGCATAATTAGCTAGAGCAGTAGTCATCAACCATATTTGTATAACGGCATATAGGTCATTATTCAAGTATAATTGCAATAAATACAGATATTTATGGTCAAAAAACATTGTATTTCTACTATTTTCCAAACTGTATGTATTTCTTAGCCCTAAATAGTGATATTAGTCCATGACACATATACCACAGCCAGTCACTTTGGGAAGTTTCAGTACTTAGGCGACTTCTTTTTGGAGCTTGAATGTTTTCTGTCACTGGTTCTGACTGCAGTAAACTTGTTCTGGTAAAATTAATGGCAAAAATGGCTAACAAGTGTGTTTTTGTAAAAAAAAGATCAAACAGGAAGTCATTCCTGATAAAAACGTTTCAATCTAAATCATTTTAGAGGTTGTATTATCTTTTGAATTTGATTATGCACAAAGCTTAAGTTACCCCCAGGTCACCAGTTGATGGTTATTGAGATAAAAACTCAGTTTTCGCCTTTTTGATTGATTAATTCCCTCAGTGAGTTTATTTGTAATTAAGGAACAACTTGGTGTATTTTTGGTGGGAGTAAATTTCTGATGCAGACCTTAAAAAAGTGCACCAAGCCTGCTGGTTACAAATGAGAGTCATGAATAAAGGAAATGTGGTCTTGAAGTCAGAAAATGTGATGTATGTCCAGAGGAAATGTCAAAATTTGATTTTGACCTCCATTTGGCAAGTGGAGTGTGCCAAACTCAGACTCTGAGTGCACATAAATTACATAAACAGTAGGAGAGTGAGGAAAAAAATTGATTTACATAAGAATTGTGATTTATTGTTTGACGATTTTTAAATTGATTTTTTGTTCAAAAATCATTTTTTTTCCAAATTTAAACGCTTCATTTTTGTCTGTGTTAATAAGCCACTTTTAAATGCAGTCTAGGCCTTTGAAGAGAGAGTATAAACAGCTGGTTAGATATATTGCTGAATAAATCCTAAAAACAGACTCACATGTGAAGTGTAGTTTTCCTGACACAGTCTGTAGGCATCATCATTGTTCATCTTTATCGCTGGTGTTAAAAAGGCTAAATAAAGATTGCAAAAATCAGCCATATCATAGAATCGCAATTTAAATCGAATCAGCACCTAAAAAATCGTAATAAACAGAGAATTTGGTGTATTTATTTCAGAGTGGTTTCCCATTTCAATGAAAGGGGAAAGTCTGAGTTGCTTGAACTACCATTTGGAAACTGATGCCAGAATGTGACACTTAAATTTTTTTGTTGAATACAGGTGATGATTTCTTGATAGGTAGGTTCTCCAAATACTTAAAATAAGGATTTGACAAATTTCACTGGAAGGTAAGGTAACTTTTTTTGTACCTTTGGGTGAATTTGGTTTACAGTCATCATCCCTTTGCACATAAAGGAGACAACCAAGGACAGGACAAGACACAACATGATTAAGTGACAACTCTAATTGATACTAGAGAATGAACTCTTGGTGGACAGCATCAGAAAACCCATCAGTTCAAAAGAGAAATAAAACAAAAGAAAAGGACAATTTACCACAGACCAACAGAAATGTGGTATTTAAAAGGTAAAATAAAAACATCTGTATGAAGTCAACCCTGGTAGATGCACAACAATCATCTCAAAGGTTGTCAAGCTTTCCTTTGCACATATGACCTAAAAGAACTTCAAAAGATAAGTTCGGTTTCTACAGCTTTCACATTGTTTATAGAATGAAGTAGAACAATATCCTCACCCAGAAGGCTTTCCTGATGCAAACAGTGCTTTGGGAGAAATTTAGATCCAAAATTGAGCAGCGGACATCCGTATAATGGGAGCACACGGGGCATACATAGCGCCGCTCCTAAAACTGCATTAATAGTCCAAAAACTCATTAGTTTCACCAATATTTCATCACGGTCCGCTCAGGCTACTCCTCCACATCAGTTGGTGTCGCTCCAGACATGTTTTGTGACTGTGCTGACCTCTGAACTGAAGACTTTGTTTATGTTTGCCTCCGCGCATGTGCAGTGCGGCTCATTGTTTCAGGGGAAGACCGACGGCTACACAACTTTCTTCCAGTTTTGTGCAAAATGGACGAATATCTATCGGTTGAAGATGTTGTGGAGGAGAACTTTGAATATGATGGGTGTCCTTACAGTTTTGAGCCAGAGTTTACAGATGAGGAGCTCATCGAAAGGAGGACGCCGAGGCAAAGAGAAGAACAGCTGGCCAGAGAGCAGTTTTCAGTTCAGAGGTCAGCACAGTCACAAAGACATGTCTGGAGCGACACGGACTGTCGTGGAGGAGTAGCGTGAGCGGACCATGATGAAATATTGGTGAAACTAATGAGTTTTTGGACGATTAATGCAGTTTTAGGTGCGACGCTATACATGCCTCGTGTGCTACCATTATACGGATGTCCGCCGCTCGATTTTGGATCTAAATATCTCCTGAAGCACTGTTTGGATCAGGAAAGCCTTCTGGGTGAGTATATTGTTCTACTTCATTCTATAAACAATGTGAAAGCTGTAGAAACCAAACTTATCCTTTAACACAGTTAGCATAGCAAATTCTTCTTCCAAAGGGTATTTTCACAAGATGTGTAGATGTGTATGTAAGTCCATTTGGTCTTGGTTTTAGTGATTAACAGTCAAAATTGATGTTTAATTTGTGCAGAAATGCATTACATTTTTCTTGTTGGTCTCAGGAAAAGGGGTACAAAAAGTGGTGCTCTGCAGAATAAAGACAGGAAACCACTGTAATAGAGAAACCTCGATATTATCCAATTTTACATCATTGTACCTCTGTAATTAACAAAGCAGCCGTTAAGTGGTGCAGAGATTATGACACAGCCGGGTGAGTATGCTACGTATGGTTAAACAGTGAGTCTATCTCAGGCTTCACGTTTCGACACAGGGAGCCTGTATGGGTAGTTGAAGACCGTCAGTTATAACATGAGAAATAAAATCCTCCATTTCTATCTCTGTGAGCATGTCCTGGTTCATTACCTGGTGTTTGTTCTAAAGGAGCAAACACAAAACCCCAATTCTCTAATTTAAAAACCACATCCAAACACAAAGGGCCACTGAAAGAGTCTCAGAGACCTCAGTACTCACTTTTATCTCCCCCACCAGTCAGGATGAATCGGATCGATCGATCCTTCTTCTTCTTGTCCTCCGGGTTTGGTGGGAGGGGCTTGGAGCCATGGTTGAGGGGGGCAGGGTCTTTGTTGCAGGAGCCAATCATGGTGCTGGTGTTCCTCATTGGTGGAGCTGGGGGCTTGTCCTCGACCTCCCCATTATCAGACATCTTCAGCTACACTGCAGCCGGCCGCTCCTGAAACAAAACACACCAAGGAAGAGGTCACATGCTTTATTCCTTTAATAAGACTGGTCCCTGAAATCCCAACAAGATATCATTAAAGTTTTTAACTAAAAAAAATCTGCAAACCTATGAACCCCTCTGTTGAAGCTTGCTCTGAGTCTGAATCAACTGTTTTTTTGGCCACCAGGAGGGCGATCAATAAGAGTGTACCGCCATGTGAAAGCTCAGAATAAAGAATGAACTGTAGTGTAAATTTGTCGGAAAATGTCTTGTTAGTATCACTATTAATGGGGCTTTCTTTACGCATGCTTTTATTATTATCTCTTTCTTTACGGACTCCCAGTGATGAAATGTTAAATGATGGTATACTGGTCATTTTGATAACTTGAGTATCTTTCTGTTTAAAATTAGCTTGAAGAATGAGTTATGAAGTATCAAACCAATACGGCAGATGTACAGTGTCAGCCATATACAGCAGCCATAATACTATTCCTATAATTGCATTTAATATGTGTATATATTTTCTTGCATATTTAGTCATATATACACGTTTAACATCATCATTTAATGCTACTGAGAGGCTCTTACTGAAAGTTCAATTGAGTACCAAATGTTTTGACTTTTCCAGGATCCTAAAGTAGTTAGAAATGATCCAGGATGTTTTGGTAGATTGGTTCGATAATGCTTTATAATCTCACAATGTAGTTAGAAATATTGCACAGTGTGGTTTACTGGCTTTTTGTTATAATTTTGGTAATTTTATATCTGTGTCTAAATTAGGGGTGGGCAATGTGGCAAAAATATCACACCACGATTTTTTAAAAATAAAATCACGATCATGATTTTATCAAAATCCTTTTTTTCGTTGATTTTTCTAGACCAATTTGCATGTTTGACCATTTTCCCCCCTATGTTGAACATATAAAACATGTAAAACCCTAAAAGAAATAAATGACAATTTAAGCCAAAGAAACTTTCTGAACAGGTTTTAATTTAAATAGTGCTGTTTTTATAAAAATGTGCAATAAAAGGTAATGAACAACAATAAAGTGCACTTTTGTAACATAAAAACTAAACACACCAAATAGCTTATTGAAAAGGGTTAAATATAAATGCAAACTTAAGTAACTGGTTATCTCTTAAAGTGCAACAATTTAGAACAAATGTTATCTAACTACAATGTCTATAATCTGAGTGAATAATACAGCTGCTTTAGAACAGATTTTTGTTCAGACATCTTCAAGCTTATATCTCCTTTCTCTTTCTGCCATGGCTTCACACTACAAAACCAAACAGGAGATCCCACACAGACGATCTGACGATCTTTCTGCTTTATGAGATCATCCTCACGTTATAATCCTTAAAGAGGACATATCATGCTTGTTTCTCCTTTTCACTATGCCAGACTAGGATGCCTGTAAAGCATTTCTGCCCTCAGTACAAGTCATTTAGTTCCTTCATTGCCCCACAATTGCGTTCTCAATATCCTCATTTTAGGCCATTATCAAGCTCTCGTTGAAACACTCGGATCTGAGGATGACCTAAAGTAACCTCGCAACGTCACAGCCCTTTGTGCTCTGATTGGTCAATTCTATCGGGGGCTGAGCCAGCCTGTCCTTCTTCTTCTACTGTATTTTCCGGCAGGCTCAATGCAGCAACCACATATTGAGTCCCCCTACAGGCCAGAGCAGGTAATGAGTGAATGTGAGCTAGGGATCTATATACCCCTGCTGGTGGATGTGTTCCTCGGTGATGGTTTTGTGGCTAACGGACATCACAGAGGAGGAAGTGTTTTATCAGATTACTCCAATAAAAAGAAAGGTACCTCGTGTCGTCATGACGTTTGAAATCTCACGGACATCTCGCAATGACCTATTTTCAGAGGCATCAAATCTCGTTCTAGGATATCAGAAAAAATACAATATCTCATTTTTTGAAAATTAAGGGGGTGTAAGGTCTTGTTTTCAAATTTATTATATTATATGTAAGTATTAAATCATGCATCAGCATATGTCTCCTTTAACGATTTAATATCATCATATCGCACACCATTAGTCTAAATACAACCGTCTCACATACTATTAACAGATTATCACCCACACCATAGAGCCTAGGTACATATCTAGTGGAGTTCATGGTTTAAAGTTGCAATTATAAGCAAAAGACAAGTAAGTACAAAACTACTGATTGATGAATCAGGGGTGGTTTAAACAGCAGTTTGAGTGATGATATCCAGCGGCTGTTAAACTCCAACTGGTCCAGCAAACACAAAGTTTCAGACTCGCCCTCAAGTTAAAACTCCACCTCTTTCATTTTTGCAAGTTTGCCAGCATTACAAAGCACATCTGTTTCTCCCTGACTATTGTATTGTGAGTGTCATCAGCACCTACAATTCCTTGATGGAGAGGCAATCATCCAGACCCTCTCTGAACAGTTAGCCAATCAGCTGTGAAATATTGCATGACGCTTGAGTGAGGCTGCAGGATCTGCTGCACATCATTTTGTGAAACACAGGAAACAGACGGACACTTTCGGCAGGAGATTTGCCATTTTTCAAGAGGGAGAGGGATAAGTGGTGTAGATAATGGATGGGTGGAAAAATCATGCCTAAGCTGGTCTTAAAAAAGTAATTAAAGTCCCCAGAGATTTTACTTGTATGATAAAATCAAACCAAAACTAAAAATAAACAGCCTGGACTGATATTTCCATTAGCTCACACAGTAGTGGTCTGTTTGATCTACAAACACTTTGCTGACGAACAGATGATAGAGCAGAAAGTTTCCTTTTTCCCCTCAGAGCACTTAAGTCTGAGTCATGCTGAACACATAAACACACAAACAAACACACACACAGCTGGGAGGACCAGAGGGATGTTTAATGACCAGTTTCTGCCACAACACCCTCATGGACATAAACACAGCGAAACACACAGTGGACCTGCGCTGATAAATGAGCTCAGGAGGAGGGACGATCTGGGTCAGAGAGCAGGACCAAACAAACTTAAAGTCACACACTCATGCTGATCCGTCATGACTGATCAATAATCTTCATAAAGAAAAGGGAAGAACGTAAAGAGAGCTCAGAGAGGTGGCTGTGGCAGGGCGAGGTCCTGCTCCTGTTTTTATCTCAAACAGAGGAAACTGCCCCATAATCAGAGCTCCATCTGTGTTTTATACCGGGAGGGCTTCCTCGGGTACATTACACTCCTGTCATAAATAAAGAAAACTAAATTATTCAGAGCAACTGAAATAAAATATTCAATCAAGAGCTAAAAACTTTCCCATGATGCTTCAGTGCTGCTCTCTGTTCTCTCGGCTGTCTTCAAATATAAATAAAACCAAACATGAGTAATTTATGCTGATATTTCCTCTTCATCCACCAAGACAAACATCACTTTGAGGGAATGATGCAGCATTAAGAGCTGCTCTATCACAGAGATTGGACATTTCCCGCACACAAATTAAAACTAAAACTAAAACAGACAGTTTTAAAACAAGGTTTATGATACTTTAATTTAATGTGTTAAAGCTGATTGAAAATCGGTGAATGTAAATTTAAGCATCAAATGTTAAGAGGCAGTGATGTGAACTTTTCCTTTATCTTCAAATTCAAGTCAAAGTCAGCTTTATTGTCAAATATGCTACACATGCTTGACATACAGCACAGATGAAATTTCAGTCCTCTCGGACCCACGGTGCAAACAGGCAATATTATAAACAAGAGTAAAGAAACTAAACTACAGTATAAAACTAGAAAAGCTTTATAGTAAATAAAGTAATAACTAGAATACATTTACTATGGACAGAATAAACATTTGTAAATGTCTTGTAAAAGCCTATGGAGAGGTAACAGTAAAGATAAAAAAAGAGAGTTATTGAAGGAGCTTGCATTATTGGCCATTATTGGCTTGCATTATCTTGGTATGAGCTACAGCAGTGGGGCAACTTTAATTACCAAGAGGGCCACATAAAACCATTTTTCCCAGCCTGAGGGCCACATTGTGACAAATTTTCAGAAACTCTCGATCCGAAAAAGAATGTTGGATAAACAACACATGAGAATATACTTCTGTCATAAAACTAGCATACCAATATTCATATATTACAACATAAATACAAGTTATTATGCATAATCAAATGAGCTTGACACAGAATTCAAGCAAATATAGCTCACATACATGGAATTAAAGGCAATGAAGCTACTTTCAAATTAATAAAAAGATGTGTTTTTCAAACTTTTAGAGCTCAAATATTTTGCTGCTGCCATTTTTTTAAATATAGTATTGAGTAATACTTGATATAATGATAACGACTTCATGAAAGAGATTAAGAGACACTATGATAGCAAAGTAAGTTTCTAAATAACTTACATAAGATTATATAGAGTTATTTCTATTGGATATCTTAGTTTTCTTCATATTTACAGCTGCTGGTTTTTGGGAATGAATGGCGGACCACATTTAGTGATGTGGAGGGCCGCCACTGGCCCACCCCTGAGATACAGTATTTAGGGATGCACAATATTATTGGTACAATATTGGTATCAACAGACAATAGCTTCAAAGGCTACATATCAGTATTGGCAGATATGAACATTTCTGCTGATATTTCCCACTGATATTTTAGGCTTATATATTTGCATCAAGATTGTGCATATCAATCTTCAATTGAGAGTATAAGCTCTCAAAATATGTCAGATTTTACATGTGTGAGTGAGCATGCACTTAATATTTGTTAATGTACTTCTAATAATTGCCACGATAATAAACAGTTTGCTCACATCACACGTTACCTTAGACCTTAAGGACTGAACTGTAGCTCCAAAGAACTGGATGTCAAAGTAAGTCTTAAAGATATCATACCAAAGAAAAATTAATTTACATATAGATTTGTAAAACTACCAAAAATGAGAGAATACATACAAAGTTTGGAAAAAACAAATGGCTTGAGAACTGAAATTCAGTGCCGACATTTCAAATGTCAGCAAAACCAAACAACAGATTTTAGCGCTTCAATTGAGGACAATTCAAATTCAGAGTCAAATATACTGAGCCCTCTCTGCCTTCTCTGCTCAGTGAGCTGGCAAGTATCTCCCTTCAGTCACAGAGATAGATACAGAAGCATTTACAGGAAACACTTTCACAGAATCAAATAAGGAACCATCCTGGCATCTGCTTAAAAACACTGATTCAGAAACATGCCCCACCCTGAAAGCTTAATTCATGATATGTGCCTTAACAACATTTTAGGTCGATAAGGCCCAAAAATATGAAAATGCACAACACAAACATAAGTCTTAAAATCTTTGCATGAGTTTTCACTCTCAAAAATTCAACACATGATCACATATGAGCAGAGCAGCAGGATTTCTTACCTGGGCAGAGATGAACATGGTCACAGCTTCAGTCAAAAACTTATAACAACAAAAACAAAAAACAGCAAAAAAGAAAGAAGACAAAAAGTCAGATCAACTGAGAGTTCAAGTGAAAGAGGCAGACTGAGAGAGTTGGAGAGTGTGCCGGCTTTTTTATTGATCCGTCCTTCCTGAGAGTGTGAAGTCACAAGGTGAGTCAGATGAGGAAGAAGGAAACGCACTCAAACACACGGAGCAGAGGCCTGAAGCTTCAGACAGCACCTCTAATTCATCAGAGGAGGAAGTGAAGAGCGCAGTAAACGCAGACTTATTCACACCCTGATGTTCAAAGGTGGGTTGTGTGTTCACAGCCACAGAAACAAACAGTCACAGTTTACAGGGAAGTGAAGCTCCCTTTGTTGTCTGTTGATGCTCAACACAGAAGTCGCACACACAAACACACATGTATTTACAACAAACACACACACGTCAACAAAAAATCCCCCACAACACAGAAATCCAATCTCTGGGTCAACTTCACACCATATTGTCGCCTGTATAGAAGAAGTATAAGTGTTTTACTGAAGCCTTAGATACTAACTCATGGCTGTTGGTGCCATAATGCTGTCTAAGGAAGGGATGGGCATTCTTTTTATAATATTAAAACAGTCATTACTTAATAAAATATTATCAAAAGTTCCATGGGGCACCATTATCATTTTACAGGTATATGTAAATGTGCTTGTATTATTTTTAAAGATACTTATTTGTTATGTGATGCTAGCTGTTTGCTAACTGCTATGGGATATGAATAGAGGAGGAGAGCAGTAATGACTGGTGGCTTAACTTTAGCATTATAGACTGTAGGCTTGGCTAAAAATATCGATATATATAATGCATAATATATATATCGATCGAAATGCATAATATCATCATGCATTTCTTGGGGATACGTGTATCGATACAGATTCTTTTTTTTTTTTTTTTATGTATTTTTTGGGCATTTTGGGCCTTTATTGATAGGAGAGAGAAAGTGGATAGGCTTGTGAAAGGGGGTGAGAGAGTAGGGGAAGACACTCTGCAAACTGGTCACAGGCTGGATTAGAACCTGGACCGGCAGAAGCAAGTACAGGGGGTGCCTGGTTGCTAACCTCTCCGCCAAACCAGCACCCCATATCAATACGGATTCTACAGAATCCATACGGCCTCAATGTTTGAACAGTTGTTGTAAATACACTTTTGGTAATCTTAAAAACGGCACAGTTCAAAGTAGAAGCCAAGCTACACGATAAAACACATGTTCCAAATTTAAACTTAAGTCTACCATCTTTGAGGACCTGACTTAAAGTTGTTAAGCTGAAGAATTATTTAAAACTCATGCTTGTTCTTTCATTTCTTGTAATAAAAACAAAACTTGCTGGGAATTCTGTTCAAAGCGCAGGCGATGTTCACAATTTGTGTGTATCGGGATACGTATCGTCTTGTGGGGTTGCTGGAAATACCCAGCCCTAATAGACTGTAATGGTGCTTAAAACTGTCTGAGTTACTTAAGTATGCAAGGTACTGGATTTTGCGGATATCCAATAGGCTGATATTTTCAAACTCATGATTGCTGATACCACTATATTGTGTCAAGAAGTCAAAGTCTCTCCTTAAACTAAAGAGACCTGTTCCTTTCGTGGTCACTGTCCCTTTGTGTTAGAGCAGATGTGAAGCAAGAAAAGCATCTTATCATTAATAAATGATACATTTGATTAGTCAAAGTGGTCATTTAGTGGTAATACGGTGAAACATTACTACATTTTGCTAATATTGCAGCTAACATATGGGATATTTATGGCCAATTTGACTGATAAAAGATGATAAACCTGTTAATAGCTATTTCCACTGTGTGTTATCACCAAGCTAGCAAACTTGGATTTAAAAATATATGTTTTTTTATCTTTAAAAACATTATGTTTACAATTACTTGTAATATTCAAAGAGTAATTTTTCTCGAAAATACACATCCCACCTGCCACTGTTCGCTCAGTAGGACGGAAACAATATGTTTAGCAACATATTAGATTTTTATGTATTATTCTTGCAGTTACAGCGTCAAAACATTCTGCGTGAACAGCTCCTCACAGAGACATGTTCCTGACTCGCCTCTCCGGCTCTCCACTGTGGAGAGGTCTCACACACCTGTAGCCATACCAGCCCCGTTATCATTTCCCCACAGATGCTCTAATTATCTCCCCACACTCACAGACAGAAAACTCTAATAAACCACCTCCCTCTTTAATATACCATAGCTTAACAAACTCTATTGCTAAGGATGTAATGATAGGAAAATGTTAACAGAGTAAGAGTGAACATTATATGTAAATTGATTGGCCAATTGAAGATCAAAATAAGCTACAGTAGTACTTTAAATACTCAAAACTAATTCCCCAACTTATACATCTACATAACAAAAGGAATACACAAACTATACAAATTCTCAATTACAGGACATGATATATAGTTTCTAAACAAGGTTTAGAAACAGCAAAAGAGAGAGAGACATGATTGGTCCTAAGCCATCTAACGGCATCTCTTAGCCAATGTCCTTTCAGACAGCTGGAGTATAATTCATGTCTGTATCAGGTCCAAAATTTGTTAAATATAAAAAAGAAACAGGACATAAAAAACACGGACACAACCTTCTTTAGAAGCAGGAAATAAAGCTAAAAAATCAACACTGTAAAATGGAATATCTACAGTATGCGACTTCCTGCATCTCTGGGAGTTGCCACTTGGTGTCTATGATGCTAAAATCTTGGATTAGAAATTCAGAAACTATCAACATTGATAACACAACTTTCAGTCAGTCTGTTATACACATAAACACAGACACACACAGACACTCTGTGGGGAGAGGAGGTCTCATATTTCAGACAGAGCTGTCAGTTTCAGCAGAGACCTGTTATCAAACAGACCACAGTCTGCTTCATCACACACACAGACTAACACTGAGTCAGACAATAATGAATCTTGTAAAACCATCAGCAGAGGATGAGTAAAGTGAGAGTCAGAGGATTTTCCAAGCAGCAGAAACTTGGTCCTCAAACAAAGAAACAGAAAAAAACATGTTACAGAGCAGGACGCAACGACTGCATCAAACAGGATGATTAGATTGTCAAAAAAAGATTTATATCGATATATATCAGGGCTGCTCCATTAAGGCAAATATCATAATCATGATTATTACGAAGGGTATTGAGAACAAAATGATTTTACAACCGATCAAGAAACAAACACACACACCTTAAAGTTACTATTGTAGAAGATACAGGTATATTTCTTGTAGCAAGACAATGTTTTATTCTCAGTTACGGTATTTTCTTTTCATAAATGTGTAAGGCAGAAATTGTAACTGAATTGAAACTCAACTTATTGTGCATATACATTAGGGCTGGGTATTTCCAGCAACTTCACGATACGATACGTATCCCGATACTAAGGCCACGATACGATACGTATCCCGATACACGTAAATTGTGAACATAGGCCAAGCTTTAAGCAAAATTCTTGACAAGTTAAGTTTTTTCTTATAAGAAGTAAAAGAACAAGGATGTATTTTAAGTGGTTCTATAACTTGAGAGACATAAATTCAGATCCTCAAAGATGGTAGACCTAAGTTCAAATTTAGAACATATGCTTCATTATGTAGCTCGTCTTCTACCTTGAACTGTGCTGCTGTTAACATAAGCCAAAGTGTATTTACAACAACTGCCAAAATATTTAGGCCGTATCGATTCTGTAGAATCCGTATCGATACACGTATCCCGAAGGAGTGCGATACGATATTTTGTTGATATTTTGAGCACAGGCCTAATATACATGCCACTGAAAGAGCTACAAATGGTTAATTAACAACCTGATGGCAGAAAATTGTACTTGTTTTTATTGACTTCTATTTTTTTTTCACAAAAAATAATTTGGAAAAACCCCACAAAAGTAATGCTAGCATTATTAAAAATATCTGATGTGTAATATCATCCAATATTGCTATAACACTGAAATACAATCAATTAACGAAAGGTGAAGAGTACACATAAGCTATAAATTAATGCACAGCTTCCCCACATACGCTGTTCTTTGTGTTTTAAACTAAACTTTACTTGTTGAGAGAGAAACTTTATTTTTCTCCACCTATACGGCAACTGTCAGTCTTCTTCAGCTCAACCTGAAGGCGTTAAAAGGTGTGATGGGGATCATCATACCGCACCTACAAAAAAAATTACTTGACCCAATTAGCATATTTTTGGTCTCATTCTCTCAATGTAAAGCACTTAGAGCAGCAACCGAATTTATATGAACTGTGCTTGTTAAATAAAGTTTGATTGATTGATTGATTGATAATGTTTTATTTATTTATCACAATAAACTCTATCATGATGACTAAGGCTCATAAAGCCGTAATGATAAAATTGGCATTAGTTGCACAGCCCTAGCTTGAACGTAAGGCTTTGTTACTGGCAGTAAATGATGACAAAAATGTTCAAATTTGCCAACACAGATTAGTAGCATTTGGATTATCTGCTGATACCAATATCGGTAATATCAGTAATATACTGTAGGTAACTCATTGTAAATATGTTGTCTCTATTAGGGATGGGAATTGATAAGACTTTATCAATACCAATGCTGTTATCGATCCCTGCAGATTTTGCGAATGGGCAAATGTTGGTCTGATTTTCAGTGGCAACAATGTCAAACACGTCACAGCATAGATAACTGCTTCTGTAAGTAGCTGGTGTTTCCATTTACTTAAGGTTGTGTAGTGGATGCAATGAAAATTAAGCTACAATTCTGATGCTTCTGAACCCTGTCAGTGGAAGGAATTGATAAGGGAATTGATAAGCAAAAAGACTCATGATATCAATTCTTTGATGAAGCTGTTAACGATTCTCAACTGGAATTGGTTTTCGATTCCCGTCCCTAGTCTCTATGCAGATTTTTTACACTCTATCATGTTTTAGCTCATAGGAGTAAAACACAAAGTTTCTAGGGCTCGACTTTGACTTTACGAGAACAGCAGATGATGAATGGGAGAACTTTTTTCCAACTCAAAGGTGCAGCATTAAGTATAAATCACGTGTGACTATTTCGAGGACTAAAGGCATCAATCATGATCTTTCAATCATGAATTTTTAAAGAATACCAACCCATAATGATCTGCTCCCATTACATTATTGTTCAGGAGAACAGCACTCATATACTTAAGATGCAGCTGCATGTTTATGTGTAAGTGTCAATGCTCATCCATACACACACACAGACACACACAAACACAGATGCCTTTAGATGTCAGCACTTCCTGGAAACACCTTGTCAGCCTCTGCAGCTACAGTTACTGGAAAGAGACACACACACACTCACACACACAGATCCCTTGGTGCATACATTAATCCTCCCTGACACATACATAATCACACATTAGTGCATGTCGTTGCGCCTCCTTCATATCTCCTCTTCTGCTCTGTGCCTCTTAATCTACGCTGACCAGGCAAAACCATCATCAAATCTGACATGGCTATCAATCAATAACACATCATGGGATCTGAGATGGGCATATGCCACTGGATGATCATATTTCAGAGATTTACACATTAAAATATCACACAAGACTGATTCTGTATTTCCTGTCAGCAAAGACCAGGAGAGTGAGGCTACAATTTCACAGGCTCACCAAGACTGGACAAAGAAAATCAGAGAAATGTCAGCTGGTCTGTTGGGGCTTGTTTTTCTGCTACAAGCTTCTGATGGTGGGGTGATGGTGTGAGGACTATTTTCATGGCACACTTTTGGCCCCTCAGTACCACCTGAGCATCACTTGAGTTCAGTGGACTCCAGTGGCCTCCACATTTACCAGATCTCAATCTAGTAGAGCACCTTTAAAATGTGGTGGAATGGAAGATTCTCATTATGGATGTGCAGCCAATGAATCTGTGGTAACTGTGTGATGCCATCGTGAAGATCTGGACCAAAATCTCAGGGATGTTTCCAGCATCTTGATGAATCTATGCCATAATGAATTCAAGTTCAAGACAAAAGTGGGTCCAATCTGGCAGCAGCAAGATGTGCCAAATAAAATGATTGGTAACCTGTGAACAAACTGGACAGCATTTGGAGAGCACAAACCTCTGCCAAGGTAGCTCACTGTCGCCGTTACATCTATAACTAGAAAGCACTCGGAGAGCGCAGACCTCCGCCAGCGCCACAGTCCTCAGCCATATTGACATTTTGACCATAAATATTACTCCTACCTTTATTTGATTGAAATATTTAGATTCCTTGACCATGAAAACATAACATTAGCAACTGGATTCATAATGATATCTATCTTAGTTCAGTAGTTATACACAGAAATCACATTTTTCGCCATGGCGACCAGACGCTGATCCCGATCAACACCAAAATCGAATCAGTTCTTCCCTTTTCCATGCTGAACATTTCCTGAAAATTTCATCCAAATCCATCCATCACTTTTTGAGTTATTTTGTTCACGGACGGATGGACGGACTGACAGAAGGACAAACTCTCCCGAAAACATAACCTCCTTGGCGGAGGCAATCAATAGTTCAAAGAGGAAGTTTCCATCATAATATGATTCCATGACACACATCTGGCACTCAGAATCATGTTGATATCAGTAGTTAGACCAGGGGTGGGCAAGTGGCGGCCCGGGCGCCAAATGCGACCCTCCACATCACTAAATGTGGCCCGCCATTCATTCCCAAAAATCAGCAGCTTTAAATATGAAGAAAACTCAGATATCCAATAGAAATAATTCTATATAATCTTATGTAAGTTATTTACAACCTGACTTTGCTCTTATAGTGTCTAAATCTTTTTCATGAAGCCGTTAATATTTGAGCTTTAAAAATTTGAAAACACATCAAACAAAGTAATGCTAACCATGCTCATATCCTATACTCATGTCCGGTTCTGGAAGAATATTGGTCCGCAGTTAAAGAGGAAATGGGAAAGATATTTAAATGCAACCTTTCCTTAGGCCCCCCTTTATATTCTCATATGTTGTTTATCCAACATTCTTTTTCATCATCGAGAGTTTCTGAAATTTGTAACAATGTGGCCCTCAGGCTGGGAAAAATGGTTTTATGTGGCCCTCTTGGTAATAAAAGTTGCCCACCCCTGAGTTAGACAGTTATTGAGCAAAACAATCATTCACTAATGGCCGTTATCTAGATCTCCACCAAAACCTAATCATTTTACCTTGGGCCCTTACCAACATAAAATTTTCAGCAAAATCCATCAAGTAGCCTTTGTGTAATCCTGCTAACAAACAGACAGACAAACAAACAAACAAAAAAATACATATGCCGGCAAAAACATAGCCTCCTTGACGGAGGTAACAAGGGTCTGATTCTGAATAAATAAGGTAGAGTAGTGGGTGGATAAACAAAAGAAGCGGTTTAATGTAGTGATGAATGCAGACAGATACTGTCATAGGGGAAAAATATTCAATAATTGGAAATAGGAATATTCATTAGCTACAACCACAGATCTGAGTACGTTATTAGTGGATTTTCTCTCTGGGGAGACACATGAATGACAAATTAAATATGTGCAAACTGTCTTAATTGCATTTAAATGGAATTTTGAGTTGAAATTCATCAACAAACAGCCTCTAATTTACTTTATTACCAACATGTCTTTACGCTGACTGATGCTTAATAGAAAATCAGCCCTGAAACTACAGGAGGGGAACAAATACTCTCACTACTGTTTTTTTTCCAAGCCGAGAATCTCATTTTTAACACACACTGGAGCACACACACCAGTCTGATCCCCCCTCGTCCTCCCGCCTTGTTAAACATTTAGCTGAGCTAGCAGACACAGCAGGGGGGACACGCCCCAGTTGAAGCCCAGGAGAGCTCATGGTCTGAGGGCTTGAGAGGCCACAGAGCCCCCCGTCTGCTCCTGGAGCTCCCGCTGCTACAACAATACACGAGGGCCAGTGTGTGCAAAGAGAGAGGCAAAGATAAATAAGATATAAACAGGAAGGGACAAAGAGACAGAGACAGATGAGAGCAGAGATGGAGAGGGAGCAGCAGCCTGCAGGACAAAAAACAACAACAGAAAAGAAGAAGAGCATCCATTTCCTCTAAAAACATAAATACATAGAAGTACACCAAACAGAGCAGGTTTGATCATCAGGACCGGGGAAATATGAGGTGTAGAGATGAGGAGTCTCGCCAGTCAAACACCGTGTCGTCATGGTAATGAAACCCTCCAGCCCAGACTTCAAATGTATATTTTTACATATTTTACAGAGCACGCTGCACAAATACACATGTACGTATATAAATGGATATGTGCAAATCCCACTGTACGCACACAGAATCTGTTTCGAGTTTAAATAATCACACATACACAGTGAGTGTAACACACACGTCCCAACCACACCCGTGATAATTAAGTTCTTTGAAGATGTAACCTCAGGAGAGTCCACGCTCTTCATCCTCACTGCTGTTTTATATTCTCTCAATGTTTTTATCTTACACAGTTTTTCTTCTATTATAGAGGCAAGAGACTTCTGTAAACAAATCATTTCATACTTGTATTAGCGTAAAAATGTTTCTCCAACAGCACAATGCAATCTTCTTTATTCATATGATCAAGAGTAACAAGAAATAAGTTTTTTCTAATGAAATACTGCTTTGAATTGCAATAATTTAGGCCAAGTGTCGAAGTTTTCCTGCAATTTTTGGTAACTGAAATCAAGATATAAGCCATGCTGGGAGCAAAGAACCTTGTGATGCACCAATTCAACTCTTTGAGGTTAAATAACAACCTGTTGGACTTTAGTCTACGCTGTCATGTATACTTTGCAGTCCAAGGAGGCTCATCCTTACCTGTCACATTGTCTGATATATTCTTCCTGAGCAGGGCATGTGAAAAATGGCAATGCTCATACCCAAAGTGCCCGTCTATTTCATGTGCTTCACAAAAGTAGGGCCCGCAGCCTCACTCAAACGTCATGCAATATTTCACAGTTGATTGGCTAACTGTTCAGAGAGGATCTGGGTTATTGTCTCTCTGTTAGGGAAGTCAGGGCACTAATAACACGCACAAAACAATAGTCAGTGAGAAGCAGAGGGGCTTTGTAATGCTGGCCAACTTGCAAAATAAAAGAGGTGGAGTTTGACTTAAGGACGAGTCTGAAACTTCGTGTTTGCTGGAGTAGCTGGAGTTAAAGAGCCATGGATTTTGACATCCACTTGATATCGTCATCACTCAAACTGCTCTTAAAACCATCCCTGATTTATTGAACAGCTAAGAATAAGTGTGATAGAGATGGCATGACTGTGATAACGTGGCTATGGATTAACAATTAAGGCATCTCCTTTTTATATTATGTCTCCAAATAGTAAGCGCCAGGGTCCAAAGATAAATCATTTTCGGATCGAAATCACAATTTCAGACAATGCATGTCGTGATTGCCAAAGCTGCAACTTTTTGCAGCACTCCTCCTATCATACACACTGTTTTCTCATTTGTAGGCAATATGAGTTTATGGAAGTACTGGAAAGCAGGTCTACAACACGAAGCCTCTGTTTAGGAGTAGAGACTGGAGTATCTCTTCAATAGTGAGCGCAGATCATTTATCATCTATATAGATGATGAATAATGTTCTTTTGATCATTGACGTCCTTGCTGTTGTCTATAGTGTAAACATAGTGAAAATTACACTGAAGCTTGATTTATAGAAAATTGTGATAGAATTGAAATTTCAATATTAGTCAGACAAATCGCAGTTTGATCTTTTCCTGAAATCCTTCAGTCCTACTAAGCAGCATAGAAAAAACATGTTAACACCTGATCCTGAATAGGGGGTCCCAGGGTTGTTACTATTTTGTTGGATTCTAGTCTTAGACAATGCCCAAACCTTTTTTTTTTTAAATTTGCAACACCAATTAAAACCGTAAAGCTGATTTGATGAATGAAAAGTTATTTACCCATTAATTTACATTACTGCAAATTAAGTTTTTCAAAAACCACCAGTTCAAAGCTTACAACCTTATCTAAATTCACCACTTCCCAAAAGTCTCATCCCTTGTTTTACTAATTTATTCTGTGTTGAGCACTTTTTTTTTACCAACTTTCCCATAAAGCAACAATAAGTCCTGTCAGAGATGCTACATAAATCCAAGATACTATTACTGTTATTATCATTATAGCAAATGTGCACCAATACTCAACATCAACATTGTCAGATCATTTACATGCACAGTTCTGTCGAGCTGTGGCGACAGCTCAGCTTTGTTCCTTTTCTCAATATAAAAGCCCTTTATACGGACTGAGGCATGTCCACCTCCACAGACAGGTAGAGATAAACCCTGACCAGCTAACTGCTGCTGGAAATTGTAAAAGATAGTTTCATACAGTGTCTTCAACATGACCGCTGCTGTGTACCGACATCGATCAGGCTTTGTACTAGGGCTGGCAACCCCACGATATGATACGTATCCTGAAACACATAAATTGTGAACATTGACTGCTCTTTTAATGGAATTCCCAGCAACTTTTGTTTTTATTACAAGAATAAAAAAAACAACCATGAGTTTAAATACTTCTTCAACTTAAGAACTTTAATTCAGGTCCCCAAAGATGGTAGACTTAAGTTTACATTTGGAACATGTGTTTCATGATGTAGCTTGGCTTCTACTTTTAACTGTGCCATTTTTAACATTACCCAAAGTGTATTTACAACAACTGATCAAACATTGAAGCCGTATTGATTCTGTAGAATCCGTATCGGTACACGTATTACCAAGAAGTGCATGACAATATTTTGCTGTATCGATATTTTGAGCACAGGCCTACTTTGTACAATATTGTTCTACAGTCTACGGTGAAACATGCAATCCTATGTTGCTTCGGGTGAAGATAGTCAAGAGGGTTTTGTCCTTGTCCCATGTGCTGATGCTCTTTCCTCATACGAGCTACCCAGATTCATGTCTGCAGCCTTTTTCCTGCACGTCATCCTGCTCTCTTGCACGCGTCCAACTCTAACCACGGTTTTCTTCACAATCAGTAAAAACAGAAACCAAAATTTACTTAGATACATTGAAAAAGAAAAGGTTCATTGTTCCACACTATCAAGGTGTTTTAGTCCAAACTGGACTCTATTAGTGTTTGTCCTTGCTTTCATGTATTTTAATCAGAATAACACAATGATTACACTTTTAACTCTCATAAAGAAACAACTCCCATGAACTCACCAACACACACACACACACTGCAGTATTATGAATTATGAAACATTATAAAGCAGAGATGCACTAGCACAAACCTAAAGTGTCTTCTGTCAGGTGGTGATCAGGGTGCGTGGTAGAGAGACAGATGGTTATTTAGAGGAGGAGGATGTGGCTGAACTTCAAATAAAGGAGTGACGCATGAGAGAGGAAAGGAAAGCCTGGAGGAAAGGAAAGGAAAGGAAAGGAAAGGAAAGGAAAGGAGAGTACGGGGGTTTTATTCTGCATGGATGAAGAAGGGGATGATTCTGGTTGGGACGGGACAACAGGCAGAGAGAGAGAGAGAGTGATAGAGAGAGAGTAAAAGCACTGAAGAGGGGATAAATAAAGCAAAGAAAAGCGAGAAGGAGAGTAGCGGGTGAGGATGAGGGAGAGAGCGTGACTGAACAACAGACTGTAACTTAGCAGGGGACAAGAACACACCCACACACACATAACTGTAGATCAGTGGGAGTTGTTTGGTGGTGCCTTGCTCGAGGGCATATCAGTGGAAGAACAAAGTGCGGTCAGATGTCAGATTACCTCTCATGTTACCCATAATCCTTTGTGTTCCAGGCTCTGATTACGCCCTGGATGAACACGAGTGTATCTGTTTGAAAAAGTCTCTCAGTTTTTTTTAAGGTTTGGTGATGGAATCAGATCCTCTTCCATTAGGAGGTCTGTGATCAGTTTAAAGCTGAAAAAAGTCACATTTCTGGAGTTTTATTCCCACAGCGGCCATGATTCTGTCATCACACTTGAGATGGGAAACTCAAAAGTTGTTATGTCTTCCTGTTAAAGTCCAGGCTGTCTGTTAGATAAGTGTTTCCTTTCTGTCTGGTTATGTGTGACTATGTCTTGATTAAAAGCAAAGTCAGAGAAAACATGATCAACACACTATCAGAGTGCAGCTGACTTTAGCACTGAGGCACCTGTTATGCATTTCTAACAGAAGACGCATGAGTCTACCCATTACCTCCACTAAGGAGGTTATGTATTTGCAGGCATTTGTTGGACTGTACACAGGACAACTCAGAAAGTCCTGAACATTTTTAATGAAAATTTCAGGGACCGTTGGTCATGGCACAAAGAAGAGGCCATTAGATTTTAATGGTGGTCCAAATCTGGATGTAGATCCTGCAATTTTCTAAAGATTTTTTTAACATTGCAAGATAGGGCACTTTCCCACATTTTCATTAATTACTCAATAAGTTCTCAATGGATTTCATGAGTTTCACAGGAAATTTAGGTCATGGCACAAGAAATGTGTGATAAACTTGTGGTGAACCTGGAAACGGATCCAGGTTGTTTTTTTTTTTTTTTTCTTAATGTATCTTTTGGGCATTTTGTGCCTTTATTGATAGAAGAGAGACAGTGGACAGGCTTGTGAAAGGGGGCGAGAGAGTAGGGGAAGACACTCTGCAAACCTGGACCAGCAGAAGAAAGTACATGGGGTGCCTGGTTGCTAACCACTCCGCCAAACCAGCACCCCAATACAGGGTTATTTTAAAGGATTTCTTTCCAGTCAGTCACCTGACAGTGTGGGAAATACAGTGTGGAAAATGACTTAATTAATTAATTAAATTAATAACGTTTGTGCTCTTGGAACACGTAGTTTACTATTAAATTTCAAGCAAAGTCCTCATCCAAAAGCTGTCTGCAAATACTAAAATAAAGTCTAAATAACTCCCCCCTCCTTTACTGATCAAAATGACTGTATCAAAAGCCTATATGCTAATGAAAGCATGTATTTAAAAAATCAGGAAGTAATCAGGTTTGATAATCAGGATCTAAATATCGATTAAAATAATAAGGATGCACGATATTGGTATCGGCCGGTATCAGCCTAAAAAGTTTAGTATCAGTATCTGCCGAAATTGAAATTTTTGCATATATTTACAGCTGATATATCGGCCCCACATATAGGCCATATATCAGCTGGAATAACAGTAATTTATACAAATGTTCAAAACTGATGCACCTTCTCATCACTACATGGGTACATTTGCAACAGTTAAAAACAGTTTTTCTTGTTTTACATCTGTTCATGCTGTAACATTGAAAGACGGAGTCCATTCCAATATTGTGTATCCCTATAAAATAATCATGATTATGACTTTGCCATAACTGAACAGCACTAACTCAGACATCTAACCACTGAATTATCACAGAGAAGGGCCAGCTGGAGCTTCATGAGCTTCGAGTCACTGTGGGAATCAAACCTCTCCTGCCATCAGCTTTGTGTGGCTGTATGGCTCTCTAAACTCTCCTGTTTTTACTTTTTATGGCATGTTGTCTCACTGCTCACAATGGTTTTGGGAACAAAACTTGTCTCCTTACTGTGGCAAGAAGCCACAGTCTGAGTCCACACTATCACCTCTATGTCCTCCATTGTTTAGTTTGGACGCCACAGCATTCTTTTGCAGCCATGCTGGCAACCACGCCTACACCAAGGAAATACCTTCAAAGATTATACTGTAATAAAAGTCCCTAAGACCAAGACCGAACTGAAGTGCTGCCACATGTTGACATGCAACATGAGCTAACTTTCATTTCTGAAAAACAACAAATATGATAGAAAAGGTGTTGGTCCATTTTTAACAAAAGTACTTAAAGGTGGAGATCAGACTGAAATAAAGGCAACAAGCATTAACAGAAGTTGTTCAGTATCAACTAACAAAGACATATTTCCTCATGTTGTTGCCACCCTTCATTCGCTCAGGGACACAACATGTTAACAGCAAGCTGTCTGTTTGTCTGTCACATTGATTATGCAGGTTACTGTGAGCAAGACACCCCGTCATAGAAGAACACACACACACACACACCCCCACACACACACACACACACATCATGCTCCATGCTGCCATCTGTCCGGCCCCGCCTTAGTCGTCATGGGCCAACTGGGGCCACCTTGTGTGTGTGTGTTTGCAGTTATGTGTGCGTGTGTTGCATGGATCTGTGCTGGTTAAATAAACAGACATAATCAATTTGTTTCAGTACCTGCTGAGATCAGTGCGGTGAGCTCAGTCTATTTCTGAGGTACTGAATGTAAGAACTCAGTCGTTAAAGTGATCTCACAAGTCCAGTCTGGACACTTTTTGCTGCGTCACTGTGAGCAGCATGACTCGGGAAAATGAGACGCAAGAACTGTGAGTAAAAGTAAGATTTTTGTCAGGCGTGTAATTGCTGTAATTAAAGTCAGCCTAAAAGTTGGGACCAGGAGCAGATTTCTGTTATGTTTAGTAGGAAAGTAAATCAACTACAAGGTCAGATATTTCAGCATATCTGACAATAAACCCAACATCCTGCATCCCTTAAAATGAATACAAAAATCAGATTATTTAGATTCACCACCAGAGTCACCAACTTTCATCAGCATTGAAGAATATCTCAGTCCTGGCTACTCTGGCAGACAATCGGAGTATCAGACCTACATTTCCATCCCTTCAGGGCAGGAATCACCAATAAACTGTAGCTGTCTGAGCTTTAAGCATCATGGGGAAAGACCTTTGTGCATGACACAATCCGAGTCGAGAAGGAGACAAAGCTCAGTGATGCTGAAATATCTAAATTCAGGCTGGAGAGGATAAAAGACGAAAAGAGGATCTGCTGCTGGCTACAAAAGTTTAAAAATGACACCCAGGCTTCACTGCTTACATCATCCAAAGGGTCCTCGCTGTCATACTGAATCACTGAATATGTTACTTTAACCAACTTCATGACCATTTTTTGATATCACACATACAAGTCACACATATTTGACTGTTAGGAGAGAATAAATATAGAGAAATCCTCCGAAATCCAGCAAGTTTAGAACATTTACAAAAATACTAGTGCTCAAAGAAGAAAAACAGGAAGTATTCCCGCCATATACAATTAATTTTAAGTCTTAAAAATTCATACATTAAATAACGTATATTTAAATTATAGCCTAAGTATTCATAGGACTTGGGCCTATTTTCAGCAAAGGTAAACACTAGAAAAATGTTTTTTTATGTATCAATATATTATGAAAAAGAGAGGTAATGTTCAAGAAATTAATAATGAAGCCATACAACCATTATCTGTTGCTATTATTGAAACAAAAATATCTTGAACTTAAAATAAATCAAGCTTTTTAATATCTCAATGTGTAACATTCCTTCAACAGCAGAGTTCTGTTTCCCTGCACGAAAACACACTATGCTAGAACATTGCTTGTTTGCATAAGATATATTGTTAAATGTTGTAGCATTTACAAATGCACGAACAGCAAAAGCTCATACTGCCATAATGATCAAATAGCATTTTCTGCACCGTCCTACCCACAGCTCCAGTGAATGCCTATGATCCTACTTTATTCCTAAAAAATGTGTTAATGTCTTGTTCACATTAATTTACATAATAATATGATAAACGCATTTGATTGGCAGTTGTCACTGGGGCTAACCATGTCCCCACAACATCTTTATTTGTTAATTCTTTACTGACTGGAAACTTTTAATGTGTCAAGAGCGTGCCAAAAGATTCATGCTGTGTTGAAGAAATTGCCGCCCACTTTATTCAGCCTGTCTCATTGGATCCATCAGAACTCTGGAGCAGAATACAGCTCGTGCCTGTTTCCTTCTCCTCGTCCTGTCTGTGTACTAAACCAGAAAGTATTCAGAGTGACAGTCCAGAAAAATGACACAGTTCCTGTCTGAATCCAAATACCCAGGATCACTTCATATATTTTCTTGGAGTGAAAAGTCTTTTCAAAAATATGTTCACCTAATGCAAACAAAGCACAATTCTGTGCAGTGAGATCGTCACAGTTGTTTAACATTTAAATATTGTTGGCACCATGCTGTATTATAGTACAGGAGTTTAGTGTTGTAAACTTAAATCATCTGCACACAATCTAAATATCACAGATTCATTGACATTGTCAAAAATTACCCTATATGAAGAGCCTTGGACTTCCACTTCAACAGCCCTGGTATCAATACTGGTAAAAATCGATCCCCTTTAGACTCACATGTCATGCGTATTTTTCCTGATATAGTCTGGAGGCATCATCATTGTTCATCTTTTTCACTGGTGTTAAAAAAGCTAACTAAAGACTGCAAAAATCGGCAATATCGTAGAATCGCAATTTAAATCGGATCGGCACCTAAAGAAATCGCAATAAATCAAATCCAGAGAAAAGTGAATCATCCCAGCCCTATAAAATAGTGCTTAATTTTATATACGCATATGTATTTATATTATGAATTTTCTACCTCACTGTAATTTTTGTAATATGTAGATGTCCATATTTTTCTACTCTTTGTGTTGTGTTTAAGATGTGCTACTGATTTACTTTACATTTTGTGGGAAATCAGGTGTGTAATTAAGTATATAATTTCATCCGACTGTTGATGTTTGTTTATTATGTTTGAAAAAGTTAATAAAAACAGTTGTAAAAAAAATAGGTGTCTGTATGTGTTGAGGCTACACTTCCAAATTAATGTGGATTATGGTTTTGTAATTTAAGAAGCCAAGAGGTGTTCATGAGATAATTTCCAAAATACAACAAAAGTTAAATTATTTTAGATGTCATATTTTACTCATTATTTCAAATATCCACCCCTACATTATCTGTAGTGCTTGTGTGGGGCCACAGAGGGCTGGAGTCTATCCCAGCTGACACTGGGTGTGAGGTGGGGTAAACCCTAGCCTGGAGCCAATAGCAGCGCTACATATAGAAATGGACAGCCATTCTACTCTAATACTTAATGGCAATTTAGTGTCACCAAACAGCCTCATGAGCTTGTTTTTTTTGGTCTATGGGAGAAGGCTGGAGTGCCTGTAGAGAATCCACAAATGCACAGGGAAAACACGCAAACCACAAACACAAAGTCCCTGAACGACCCTGGAACTGAACCGGTGACCGTCTTGCTGTGAGGCATGTGCACTACTTGCTGCACCATCGTGGAACACTCTGTAAAGTTAGTTTTATATAAATTTGACCACAGACATTAGGTGCATTTTTTGTTGATACGTAGGTCATGTGTCAAAAACAGACTTAAATTATAGGTTTGCACATGACAGTGATAGTGAACGGGTTTGTTGCTCTTTAAAGTTGCAAACAGTGGAGGTCTTGAGTCACTGTTATTGCTATTTTGGGGGCTGTGGGATGAACAGATTAAGAAACTCTGTGTGCAAACAATGTACTGGACACAATCACTGTGTATCTGACAGCCTAAAATGAAATGTGGGAAACTCTCTGTTTCTGTAAAGGTTGATGATAGACAGTAAAGCTGTAGCAAAGCTGCATTTTATCAGTCAATCAAACTTTATATTTAAAGAAGGGGATACAAAATAAAATACAAAACCAAACCCACCCTCCAAACCACATTCAACAAACACACGCACTCACAATCAAACACACACACACTCACAAGGACACCAAGAGGACTCTTCAAACAGCCACAGATAGTAGGAACTCTGAAACTAAAATAGAGTAAGAAACATAATGCAGATTGAGAGGATTAAAAAATCTGGGAGCCTAAAAAGATAGGTCTTTGAGTTTGCTTTTAAAAATATAAACAGCAGGTGGCGCTCTCAGGTCTGCAAGTACACTGTTCCAACGAATGGGGCCATAATATCGTTTTGGTTTTTACTTTGGGAACAATTAAAAGACCACTACCAGAAGACCTGAGGGCTCTGCTGGGCTCATATGGTAACAGCAAATCAGATAAATAATTAGGACCTGGACCATTAAGGGATTTAAGAACCAATAAAGGAGCCTTGAAATCTATTCTAGAAGACAAAGGTGGCCAATGCATACAAGCAAAAAGTTAAAAATTAATAAACTGGTAACTTTAATTGACTGTCGACTCAGTCTGATGGATCAAGCTCCAAATTTGATCTTTAAATTTGAGCAAAAGGCAGAAGATCTTTATTTCTCCAGTGAACCAGCAGTTTCCATCAATAATTAAATAAATAACACTGTTTACATTCAGTCCACGGAGCTCAGCCTGACTCAGACACTTAAGGCTAAAACACACAAAACTGTGAGTGTATGTGTGTGTTCACTCTAAAACAGAGCAGTCCTGCAGGGTCAGAGCATCAGAGGCCACATCGTGACGAGTGTGAATGTGTGTGAGTGGGTAGAGGTCAAGTGCAAATAACAAGAATACACACAAACAACAGCAACAGCAGAGACCCTGGGGGGAGCAAACAAACAAACAAACATAATCCAACTCACACAGATCTCTACGTAATCAATGCAGACGTGGATTACAAGCTGCCGTTAAGACCCCCTGCAGAGAGACCTCATGTTCCCCTCTGCCGTGCCCTTTAACACCACCACCACTTCCCACACACTTCTACAGCTGTGTGCTCATTTACACGGGTACAACATCCTTGAAAACTCTCTTAAATTTACCCTGTGGGGTGCATGCGTCAACACATCCAGCAGGTTTTATTAAACCTCGTCTTCACCCTGACATACTCCTACACCCATCCCTCCACTTTCCTGACAGATAAACTACAAGACACTTCATGACTGGTATAGAAGAGTGGGTTAAAAAATAAACTGAAAAAGGCTCAAGTTTAAAAAAAAAAAAAAGGGAATTACAGAAGAACTTAAATGGCTGATTAACTAATCCTGTGACTGTGTGTCTATGGTACAGTAATTATAAGGGTATGAATCCGTGGCCTTCATTGATCTGTGCTGACTCAGTCTGTGACCTAACTGGCTTTACAGGAAGCAGAGAGCCTGGAAAATATCTTGACCTCTGGAAAAAAAGGAGAGGAATACGTATTTTATAAGAGAAAAGAAAATCATACTGGTGAGTACAGGTTAAGATAGTCAGAAGTGTTTTTAAGAGCTAAATAGGGAAATTTGAGGATGTTTGGTCAGGTTTGCTCTGATGTCAGTTGGAGTTTTACGTCTTTACCAGTCCAATAACATCCATGCCAGTTTCTCAGTTTCTTGAATATGTAGTTAATACACTGCCCCCGCTGATTATCCAATAGTAACTAATATCTATGTGAAAACTTGTGGTGAATATCTTCAAACACAAAAAAGTTTATCAATCAATTCATCAGTCTTGATTTGTATAGCACCAGCTCATAACAAGTCTTATCTCAGGGCACTTCACAATAGGGCAGGCAGAAGCCATACTCTTCATTTAATAGATACACTTACAAACATACATACAAATACATATAATAAATGTATTTGTATACTCATACGAACATCAAGAAATGTATACATCAAGGCAGAGACAAACCCAAGGACGCACAGATCATAAATCTGGCGTCATTAAATCAGTCTCTGCTAAACTTATCTCATGTCTATATGGCTGCAAAGAGAGTTACTATGGATGTATAATCAATACAAGTAAGGATGGAGACATCAATCAAACAATAACATTAATTTCTATAATTCATATAATCTGGAGAGGAATGATTCTGATTAAGCATCTAGCTGAACTTCCATTTAAATGGGTTTGACTGGTCTAAAAGTATGAATTCATCCAAGTTTTTGCACATACTGGGATTTATCACAATGTCTGCAAAAACAGAGATACTTAACTGGGGCGGGGGGGTGCACATGGCAATGCATGTATAGTTTAATTCAACCCTTAAATCCTTCGATGATATGAACACAAACATGTGGACCAACAAACACAGAAATCCAGCCATAATCATAGATCCAAACAACATCCTGTCCTGCACCATGACTCAGACCAACATGCTCCCATTAAGAAGCAGTTAAGGAATCACATTGTCAGTCATAAAGATGGTGGATGCTCCAACAGCACATATGCACACAGATACTGCAGTGCACATAAATCAGCCGTGGCGTCCAGCAGATCTCGGCTCAGCGGAAACACTTTTACAGCCAGTTTAATGCAAAGCCTGCTGCCAGACATGCATTTCTGTTTCTTTACACTTCATACAAGCCTGAGGGTGTAACGTAGATCTCTCTGTGCAGCTGGACTAAAATTCTGTCACAACAACAAAGAGAAAACTGTCACACAATCAGCAGTCTGAGCCTTACAGACTCCTGTTTTCTGTGCATTACACTCAGTTAATTTAATCTGTTAAACATTAGAAATGTTGTTAAGGGTTTTATTCATAACTGGAGGTAGAGACGCTTGATTCACTTTGCTTTCTTGTAACCCACTAAGAGTCAAAATAAAAAATATATCCACATTTCACAGAATTGCATTCTGAGTTCCTGCATCAACTAGAAAAGCACTCATACTTTTTATAAGAATAATATTGGAGAGTTTTCTTAAAGTGATAAGGGGTGATGCATAGACTGTATTAAAAATCTAACACAGTGGCATTAGTCTTAAATTCTGAGTATACATTTTACAGCCAAATGCTGGGGGTAGCCTCGGCTGGGTTTGATAAATATCCTAATTAAAAAATAATATTAATAACAATAACTTTGCACTAAATGAGATCTTTAACTGGTGATTCTTGATTACGCTGTGGGAGTGTGTATGGATGTTGCTATATGTTTCCTGAAATTATACTATTTTGAAGAAAAGCAATGCAAAAGATCTTTTCTCTTGCCTTGGTCAGTGTGAAGGTGCTTCTTTAATCTGTAATATTTATATTTTTAGCTGAAGGAAAATACTAGACAGTTTACGGAGCAGAGAAGTTTGGCAACAGTTCCCAAATGTGTGCTAGGACCAGTGTGAACCAGTTCTGTAGGTTTTGTGCAGAGATATGCACAGATAGATGGTTCAATTTGGATGTAAAAAAACAGTCAGCCACAGATTTCAAAGTTGGTTGAACTAATCCTTTATATTTTCAATCAATAAGGCCACGCATTTACTGTCAAATGCTCAGTCGAAACTGTTTAACAGCTGCCTGCCACAAACGATGACTTATCAGCTTAATGACTGCTGCCTCACTGCTGAATTTCTCTGAAAAGCCAAGTGTAAAAAAAATGGCCTTGACTAAATGTTACAGATTGGGTGATTTAATCAGCAGTGTCTGGTATAAATAGTGAGGTTTTGATCCAGAACATCAGATTAAGTTGTTGCTGTCTGAATCGGTTTTGGGATAAACTCACAAACAAGCATTCAACCACACTTAGCTTAAAAACATGGACTTTAAACTAGGAGGAGTGTTTAAGGGAAGAGGAGCCTGCAATACCATCATTTATAAACCAAACTCCACCCTGCCAACCAACTTCATACTGTTTATCAGCTGATGCTGTGATAAAAGAAGATTGTTGACTTTTTACTTCTCAAAGAACTTTATTAACTTTAGAAAAGTTGGATACATCCAGTTTCTCCTGTGTTGAGCTGGTTTACATTTATGTGCCGGGGAAATAAAATGTTAAAAATAATAAAATAAAAAATTATTTCCTGTAAATTCAGCATCAGAGTGTTCTCTCTTATTTTTGTCTCTTTCAGCTGGTATGTGAATGTTTGGTCGGTCATTGTCAACATTCAAGGACCTTGAATCGGTCAAACACTTGGCAGATTACAAATAATGTGAGCCACTAAACCTTTCAGCCTTTCTACACTCTGAAATGGGTGTCCAAAAAGTCTCATGCTTTGGTTTATTAAATTTCCTGTTTAGCCTGCTGGCCCTTGAACGCAACATGGTTAGCTTCTTCTCAAATTAGCATTTGTACACCTGACAGAAATAAAAAGTTTTTAGTAAGGTTCTAAAAACTTTAAGAAGAATACTGGAAAGAGATGAAAAATGGACAGTGAGCAGAAGAAAATGCTTTTCTATAAACATCAGAGATGGAAATACGTCAAAAACATACATAAATGTTTTACTAAGCTGAACCCGCAGTCTCTCCCTCTCTCCTTTATGCTTTTCTTCTTTGTCTCTCTCTCTCTCACATCACCCCTCACTCCTGTTAATCGGTCTGGAAAGGTTCTGCACAGCTATTTATCATGTGAATGTGTGAGCGGGAGAAGTAAGAAATCACAAAGAGGATTTAAAAAAAAATCTGGATGAAATGAGGACCAAAGAGAAGAATTCGTCCAGTCCGTGTGATCCAACAATGAACCACTTACATAGAAAAGACCAGACAAATGAGACAAAAAAGAGAAAGTAAAACAGGGAGTAAGTGGAGCAGCAGGAGCGAGAGACACGCTGAAAGAACACAAAGTATGAGGAGAGAGAGACGCTGACAGAAAGAGAGTGAAGGGGGTGAGTGGGGGACGGAGGAGAATACAGAGCCAGGGATCAAAAGAAAGGAGAGAAAGCGGAGGAGCAACAAGAGTCCAGAGGAATTTACACTAAACCATTTCTCACTGGAAACAACCACAGTTCACCAGGACTGGACTGGACCATGTCTCAACCAGAAGAAAAATTCAAACAGTTCATTTAATAAGCCATTCTTTCACTCATTGAATAAACAAACAAAAAGACTCCATCTCTAATGTTACCATCTTAGTTTTGGTTTGAGTAAATTGAAACATAATGTTGCTCAGTAGATGAAGAGGCTCCACAAATCACAACTTGTCCTTGTAAAACAAAACATCTGACTTCCAACTTTGACAATGGATGGGTAGAGATAGGCTGTGTCTGAAATGGCATACTAACGTACTACATACTACTAACTCATGTGTATATACTGTATACTACATACTATAAGTATGATTAGAATGCCAACCGTTCACACTGTAGTATACTACTAAGTTTCCCATGATGCATTTCAAACCTTCGACGACAAAAATCAGAAGCACACCAAGCTATCAAATGTCTCTGTTGATTCGCCACATTTGAAAGTTCAGAGAGCATTTTAGGCGAGAAAGTCACCACGTAGAATACCAAAATGTGGACATTTGAGCCATAAAACGCACGGATACAAATTTCATTTCGGCATTTCGGACATTCTGTTATGCGCGCCATTATGCTATTAAAGAAACTTCCGGTCGGCTCCAAAACAAGAGCCATTTACAAAAGCGTTGGAGAACTAAAGTGAGATAATAAAAGACGCGTTTATTTTGAAAACGGGAAGTTTGCTAGTGGCCGATTTTTAGCTGAATGCCGGTCGATCTTGCATGGCGCAATGCATTATAGGGCGTTTGAGTGTGACTAGTATGCCCACCTCGCATACTTAAAATTTTTTCCTGCATAGTATACATCCGGGTATTTCTGGCACACTCAATCTTTTCATACTATCTAATGTGAACGCACTATATACTCATTTTGACGTCACACTTAGTATGATCAGGACGTTAGTATGCCATTTCGGACACAGCCACAGTGGTTAAATTAGTGAAATTCAGAGGCTAGAGGGCCATATGTTTAAAATTTGCTTGAAAAGATACATACTTTAAACTGACTGTTAAGCTTCTGCAAAATCAAATAAATAGATATTTATTGTTTTGAAAATGGACAATAGGGATGTAATGGTATGAAAATTTCATATCACGGTTATTGTGACTAAAATTATCACGGTTATCATTTTTTTCGCGGTATTGCTGCAGTGTGCTCAAAATGTTGAAAAAAGTACTTTAACACAGTCTTGAAATCATTTTACCCCTTTAATATTATAATAACAGTACTATTATTGTTATTAACAATAACAGTCCTTTTGTCTTTTTTTGTCAACAATTGTGTCATGAAATGCCCTATAAGTAAATTTGTTAACAAAAATTTTCATTAGAAATAAAAGTAAACAATTTTTGCAAGTATTTGTCATTATTTTGTGTTAAATGCTTAAACTGTGTGTAATTACAAGAATAGAAAAAAACGAATTTGTACTTCATTTGTACAACAAGCTACCTATGCGCGCCTCTGTTTGCGACACACGGCTGCTTCATCGCGGGGCAGACGCACATAGTTTCACCTTTTTCAGTCAAAGAGCAACATCACCGAGAGTTATTGACACAGTGTGGTGATCAAACACATATAATGGGAATTTTAAAAGGACACGGTAATGATTACCGTGGGAAATTTTACCGCGGTTTACCATTAGACCGGTAACCGTTACATCCCAAATGGACAATATAGGATTATTGCAGATACACAGTCGGACATATTTTAATCATAGTAATAATCTATTTGTGTGATGTACAGATGTGAGGCAAGAAAAACAATCGTCAACAAATGATGCTTTGATTTACAAAAGAGGAAATTTAGGTACATTATGGTACATTTGGATATTCTGCCAACATTACAGTCAACATGAGGGATGTATATGGCCAGTCTGTACAGCCAAATTATCGGCAAAAGTTTTCCTACCTGCTGATACTGATAATTACCTTTTCAGCAAATTATCTGTAAATAGTGATACTGGTCTGATAATACTGTACATTCCTTGTTTTACCTAAACTGTTAATGCTTCATTTAAACAAGCTTAACACAGAAATTCAGCCTCTTTAAGTTTCTTTAAGTTATTTACCAATCAACTAATATGACCAAGTATTTTAAATTTTTCAAATTCAATAAAAACATAAATTAATTCTACATCAGAGAGATAAACAGAAACAATGATAGCTAATATGATTTACAGATTCAATTAAAAAATAGAAGTATTTAAAGATTATTGTTCAATATTAAGGAATAACATAAACGTTCAAAGAAATGTATCATGCTCAATGCATTTGGTCTATGTGCATGGTATGGATGTCAAAACTGCATTCTAATCTTTTTCTAGAATCCAACTTTCCTCACACTATTGAAATTGCCTTGAGAGTTGCATCTGTTTTCACGCTGTTGCATGTGGTCTCAGGCTGCCAGTTGCCCATCCCTGACATAAAATGTATCTGTGAACAAGACAAGAATCACACAGCATCTGCCTGTAACTGTTCAATCCCACATATCTCATTTTTGTAAACACAGGACAAAGTTAAAAAATTAGAAATCAGATTAATTTTCCAGCTCTCGGTTTACATCAGGGTGGGGTTCCTTGTGGTTCTTTGTGATTATGAAACCATCTTCTCTGATATTATTGGAAGAGTAACATTTTGGAAACACCCTCTTGCAAAATATGAGTAATTCTGGCTCCAAATAAAAAAAGTAATGATGTGCAAAATGACAAACCAAAGGCTCCATTCCTGAACTTCTACCATAAGAAGAACTGGTTTGAAATTACCAAACAAAGGAGGAGATCCCCAGCTCCTGGCTCCTCTTGCAGGCCTGCAGTTGTACATTAAATACTAGAAGAACGTGGCAATATTCCCAACACACACACTCGGGCATTCAGAGCCTGCACACACAACAATGCAGTCCATTAAAAATGCAAAGAGAACCATTCGAGCCCCGATGCTCATGAGCGCAGTAAACCCCACCCCGACACACACACACACATGCACGCACTCACAGGTGTGCTGGGGTGGGTACAGTGATGGGGGTGGGGTCTGTCTGCATCCCTGATCTACCAGCTGTCAGACTCTTTCCTCGGCCCAGCCCCATCACCATGGTAACCCCATAAATAATGGAGGCTGCAACGCATGCTGGGAACCATCAGGCCGAAAAAGGAGCAGAATCCCATTACAGTGGACTTACATAATGTGAGACCCTCTGGTTTTCCTCAGCGAGCCACAACACTGATGTGTCTTTAGTATGACAGATGATCTGATGAGGAACAAGTCTGCAGGCTAAAGTACACCAGAGCAAAGACAACTACTGCTGCAAGAAATGACTGAAAACAAGCCCACGTCCAACCATAATACAACAGATCCTGCAAATTAGGATAACATGGTTTGTGATTTTGCCTTTGAAAGCCTTAACTGGCTGCAGATGTCTAAAAATAAAACAAAACTGACACTGGAAAATACAAAGAAGCCCAGAAGTTGCTAATGATTTTAGAACAGGAGCAAAGTTACATAAAGCTTGTTTTAGTACATGTAAACATTTTCTTAAAACACACCCTTTAAAAACATGTCTTCCTGTTATATTTGGTCAAAATTTACAAAGGGAAAGGAGCATATTTGGTCATCATATTCTTTGTACATATAATCGCAACAAAAATCTAATCTTATCAGGAGATACTAAAGGATGATTGGGGTGATGAATGCAAAAGCTAAGAGCTAAAATTATCCTCTAATTGGCTCAGATTTGAAGTGATTATGCAAATATTTGGATTAAAAGTTGATCTTATATAACTGAAATTCTGGGCATGTTTCCATGGAAGAAAACGGTACTGGATGAAACTAGCTGCTCAGATAAAATAAGCCATCCTATGATGTCTCCATGCAGACCCTCCAACAGCAGCAATGGGCTGCAACTGTCAGTGCAATAAAACTTATGGAGCAACTGACCTTTACTGGAGCCCGAACATTGGGAAAAAATGCAAGAAAATCAGCCCTGAAATCCTCCAGTCCTGTGCAAGGACTGTGCAGCATATTTCAGAGCATGTCTGTGCAGGTTCTCATTCATCAAGTTCACGGTTATCCAATTCTTCATTTAAGGGAAACTGGACTTGTTAGAGGTTCATGAACCTCTGGCAAGTCCAGTTGTCCTTTGAATTCATTTACCAGAGCAGAAAGAGTGCAACTGAACACAGAGGCAGCAGGACAGTCACTCACATTTTAAGCAGCTGAACTTACCTGTTTTTGTTGTGTCTTAGTAGCTCCAATGACAGCAGACAGAGGGACAGCTTCACCTGCAGCCTGCACACAAACAGAGAGACACATTTAAAGCCTCACTCGTTTAAATAAATGGAAGCAAAATAAACCAAAATTACATCATTTAAAATAAATATTTACACTCATTGCTTCTAAAAGGAGAAGGGAAAAATATTTCCATTAGCTCAGTGTTGTCTGGAATATGCAGGTGTCTGAGAACATGAGGTGTGAGCCACCAAACTGGACCTGGTGTCAAAGCCAAACAACACAAGGGTGCATTAGTCAATATGATGAATGTCAGAGCAGTTGTGTGTGCATTGTAGTGGCATAAGAATAATTGAAGTAAGGGAAGAGAAATGAGGTGAAGTACACCTGTTGTAACCATCACATTTGGTTTTGCATGTCCAGCATCAGGTGGATCAGTCTGTAAAGCTTCAAGCACAATCATTCCAGCTTGGTCTGAAAAGATAATAACATACATGCATCTCATCAGGAGCTACATGCATGATAACTGTGGGCAGCACGTGTAAGCCTGTAAACAATGGCATCTTGTGAAGAGATTAACATTTGCCCTTGTCACAATGCATCTACACAAGAGCATCACAACACAGCTACAGCATCGTTACACCTCGAGTCATTCGCATTAATTTCATGAGGATGCATCTGTGCCAATGGTGATGGTGTGATTTGGATTTGGTTTGCACAAGTAACACACACTAGCAGCACTGAGTCTGTGTGCTTTGGGGCAGAAGTAGCTCTGTCCAGAAGGACTAAGGTTGAGGCTGATTCAAGTCCTGACTTGGAAGTCGGTTTGGTTGCTGGAGAGGTGCCAGTAGACTTCCTAAAGTTCTCTTGAGCAAGGCACCTAACTCCAAAACTGCTTGGTAATGCTTTTACAGGAGCAGCAGGCCATTAGTCTGACACCTCTCCATTAATGCATGATCACAGAACCTGGTTGTGCATGTACACGTGTATTTCATTATGTTTCAGCAACAGCGTGAAAACTGAATTTCCCCACGAGGGATTGATCAAGTTCTTCTCCTTCCCTTTCAACAATATTATGCCTCTCATCTTCACAAATGATCTACACCTTAGAGTAGGGCTGAATTATTTTACCAAAAGATCTAATTGCGATTTAAGGGGTATAGAAAATGAATGAATGAATATTAAGATTTCATTTCTATTTACTATTTTCTTCAAATCAAGCTACAGTGCAGTATTCACCATGTTTACATTATACCCAACAGTAAGAAAATCAATGATCAAAAGCACCAAACACATTATTCATCCTCTATATTGATGATAATCTGTTTTCATTATTTAAGTGATACTCCAACTTCTACTCCTAAACAAAGGCTTTGTATTGTTGACCTGCTTACCAGCACTTCCGTAAATGCATATTGCCTGAAAATTTGTAAAACAGTTTGTGTAAAATAGTTAATGCAACAGATCCTGGGTCAGTCAGGAGTCCTGCAAAAAACTGCAGCTCTTGCGATCACTTGATTGTGTTGTCTTAAAAACCTTAGAGGCCACTCCATCTCAGCAACATTAAGAGTGGAGGTAACAAAACCAAAGTGTAAATATTACAGCTTGAAGCAGCAACAGGCCATCAAATGCAGCTATATTTGCATCGCTCTGCAAAAGTGTGAAAACTTGTCTTCAACACATCTCTGGTGAAAAAGTGAAATACTTTGTACACCGTGTTTGAAATTTTCTGCTATAGTGTAAATTATTAGACCATTATTCACAGAAAATGTGAATGTCTGTTGGTCTTTACTTCCCGTCTTGGCAGATGGGGTCTGCATGCCATCAGATAAACAGTGAGTGTCTAATGAGAGATGAAGAAGCTGTTTGAGTGGACGCAGCATGTCAGTGTTATTGAGGGACTCAGACGCAGCGAATAACGACAGAGAGGAAACACAGAGGGAGGGCAGGAGGTGAGAGTGATGGCCAAACAGCTGTCCACACATTCACAACACACTGTGAGAAAACATACAAATACAGACATGAGCCAGAGGGTCAGGCTCACACAGCTCCTGAGAACAGCTACAGTAACAATTTCATTAACTACAATACATCATGTAGCCAGCTGTTTGTGTTATTCGCTTCACATGTACACAAACACATTTGTAGTAACTTAAACAGTCAGACAATTATGCAAATGAGCTTATGGCTTATTGAGATGTTGCCTTACAACAAGCTAAGACAACATGTTAGCGGCTGTTTTGATCAGTTTCTCGCTCTCACACAAGCTAACAGAACCAGAGTGACATTTGACACAGCTTTGACCGGAGCTAATCATAGATCCACTCACTAAGCTTCAGGTAAAGGTGAAATTCAGGTCAGACTGCAACACAAATGTAAACTACTGAATGTGCTTTAATGGAGTTGAGGGTCCCTATTTTGATTTATTTTTTTTAATTTACGCTTTGTGTTTGTGCATGAAAACATCAACATAAAACCAGGATAAGGTCTGACTTCATTTGACTGATTTAACTGGTCAGCAAGCTCAGAGGGAAAACGGGACTGTGGGGTGTTTATGCCTTACTGTATTTTCAGACTGCTTCTAACTAAATATGTGAAGCCACAGTCTCAGCAAAGCAAAACAAACTATTTGCAAATGAGGGGCGATTAGCTCAAGAGCAACAGAGAAACTGGGCTCCATCTTTCTGCAGTACAGTTAATTAAAACAAATGAGATTTTAGATGTGAAAAAGCACCAAACTGTTGACCTGTTTGAGTCTGTATTGAAAAGGCAACAGGACATCACAGTGACTGGTGACCTGATGAGTCTGGATTTTTTTAAATTTATTGCAATTACAATTACATTGGACAAACCAGGTGCGTTGTTTTAAGTGATTTAGCACAGGTGCTAATTTACAACACTTGTCCACAGGAGGCTTTATAAAATGACAAAATTAATAAATGAAGAAGGAAAAGAAAAGGTACAATGTACAATAAAATATGACAGTTAAAAAGAAGCAGTTTTTCAAATTAAATACATACATAAAATGTAACGCCAAGGCAACATGATCAGTCGTCAACCAATTAAAATTATTCATGCAAACACTGTTGTTTTGATTTAAGCCATTTTTTAAGTCCTTTGTTAAAAGCGTTCTTATTTGTCTCCAGTTTCAGATGTATTGGCAGAGAGTTCCACAGTTTTCTGCTGCTACATTTAGATATAGGGTCAGAATTTGGCTTAAACTTCATGATAGCATGGATCCTTCCTGCCTTCTGTCAATGGTTCAGTCTGCTGTGGAGTAATTAGGTGATGGATATTTTATGGCACACTCAGCACACTACACCCTACCTGAGCATCGATACTGACCACAGTGGACCCTCTTCTGAGGGCTACCTCAAGCAGGTTCACACTTCATGTCACATCGCAGATCATCACTAACTTGTTTTCTTGAACATGCCAATGAGTTCAGTGTAATCTAGCGGCCTCCACAGTCACCAGATCTCAATGCAATAGTGCACCTTTGAGATGTGGTAGAGGGGGAGAATAGCATCGTGGATGTGCATTCACAAAACTGCAGCAACCGTGTGGTGTTTAAAGTGAATATGGACCCATATCTCTGAGAACTATGAACCACAAAGAATTCAGGCAGATTAACTAGCAAGGTGTACCTTATAAAGTGGCCTTTTTTGTTGTTTGTTTTCAGTAATTTTAAAAGTTGAAGTATGATATTATTGGTTTGATAGCTTTATTGGTATATTATCAGCCCAAAAATGTAAGAATTAATATTGTCTGATACTTTAATTTTTTGCAGATTTTTGCAGCTGATACATTGGTCAAACATATCGGTCATATATCTGCTGTCATAGTGGGAAAATTACACAAATGTACAATATTAATGCATCTTCTCGTCACTGCATGTGGACATTTAAAATCAAGGGTTTCATTTTTGCAAGACTTAAATGCTGTTTTTCATTTATATCTGCTTCTCACAAAAAATACTGTAACAGAAATAAAACAAGTCATTTCTTGTTATTTACAGAGCTTGTACTCTTGACCAGAAATATCGGTTTGGGTGATAATGAGTTCAAATATATCTGCATATCAGATATTGGCAAAAATCCAATATCATGTATCCCTAATATTGGTATACATATCTTTTCAGTATCATTGCTGTAATTAACAATATATATGGTCAATATACAATAAAATGTAAAGATCTGACCCCTTGGGAGCACCAGAAATGACACAGAGTTTGGAAGGTTAATCAAAATAAGACCTAAAATTACTGCCCCTGAAAACTGACTGAAAGATTTGCATGTTGTCTTCTAAATCTACTCAAACCTTATTACTGGGAGATGCCTCAGTTCTTAGCACAAGGAATGCATTTTTATTTTGTTCCCCATTACCAACCAGCCCACCTGTGCTCTGTAACAGGGAGTTTAAATCATCCTAAAGAATATTTTTGTTTTGTTTGAACCATTTTAAATTACTACAAACACAAGTCATTTTGCTGAACTTTTACACAAAGAAAACCATGCAAAAACCTTATAATATTTTAACATAACAAGGAGCTACTGTAAATGCAGAGGTTAATTCTTCACTGTCTTACTTTTGCTGCAGCATCAGTGTTAGCAGCTCTATCATCAGGACAGATCGGACAGCTTTATCTTTAAATTAGCTTTGTCTGTTTAAGTCAGAGCTGAAGCATCAACAAGCACAACAACATGAAGATCAGCCTGAAAATCCAACGAGTGGCTCTTTAAACCGGCTTTGTTTCACCTCAGCAGGCTGTCAGTCTTATCGCTGGGCTGAAATACACACAGACTTACAGACACACAAACAGCAGTATGTCATGCTGATGTGTGTGCAGTTTGGATAAAAATGAGAGTAATTGTGTTTTATGGCTGCAGGCCTTATTATTCCTTCATAGCAAAGTCTTTTCACATTAATGCAGGATTAAATTTATCCATGAAACTATGTTGGGTATTACACTGACAAACTAAAAACCTCACAGCATTTTAACAGCATCAGCTGTGTTGCTTTGAGTTTTAGGTTTATGGAAATACTGTCACAATCAAACAGATCTTGGTCCACACATCATGTAGGTACAGGATTATTCAAAGCAGCTGCCAAGAAAAGGAGCTAAGCCAGCTAGAACTGCATAATATATCAAACGAAACATACACATACAATCTCATTCATTGAATTATAGCTATTTAATTTGTATTTCCCTATGCAATGAGAATGAATCAGAGCCCTGCACACACGTCTCTGCTTCAAAATGATCCCCGAGTCTTTATCAGTCACATTCACACAAAGGAAATTCACCTTTGATTTAGTTATCACACCACAAAACAACATAAAACTCAATCAACACTTTCATGTACTGTGCTCTGCTGTCAGTCACTGTAACCATAATTAACACACACAGGCTAGCACTGGGACATGAAGACAAGCAGGAGGAAAGCAGATAGTAAAGTATGAGCCTTGATTTTTACAAGAAAGAATATAACTGAATTATACCGCAGAAAAATATGGTGGTAACGATGATACACTGGTTTAAAAAACAAATTTGGCTTGTGTGGGTTTAAACCTGACAAGGCACAAAGAGCAATAATAAAGGGGTGCAGGGTGATGTATTATCGTAAACCAGCCCAGAATTAGTTCTCTCAACCTTAGACATACTAAAAGCCTACGGGATCCTGTTTTGGAACACTGGTAATAATAAGTTTTGGAGCAAACAATATTTATGAAACCCAAACGCTTTGTTCTTTGAGATAATATTTATATATGAACCTTTTGATTTATTAGCTTAAACACTGAGAGAAAAAGTTCGACTTGGGCTGTTATAGAACTACAAAATGATGGTTCGACTTTGAAGCAACCACAATATTTCCAATGTATACTTGTTGTGACCTCTTGTTTAAGAATTGCTTCTTATCAAATGATCATGTCTTTCATGGCTGTGGCAATAAAATATAAATTAATGATTACTTAAAAAAACATTCTGACATGCTTGCTGTCGAGTTCCCTAACATCTTTGTAGCTCCTATTAGCAGTTTCTTAGTAAGCACTTGTGTAAACACAGAACAATGGTTTAAGATGTAAACATCAGATACATTTTATTATGGTCCATTAAACATTAACATCTTTTGTATGTGTATGTTCATAATAAACCTTGTTTTAGGCATTCATTTTTAACTGGTTTTCTGATTCCCATATAGTTACAGGTTTGGGAACAGAAAATGCTGAAGGTTAACCCACTTCTGCATAATTAGACTCATTCCTGCACTGCTCTAAATGCACACAATACCACAAGCCATCTTTGCCACAGCACAAGTTTGTGCAATATATCTCTGAGCTTAAAAAATAATAAAAGGTATGTATTGTTTTTGCTGTAGTTACATTCATCTGGAAGTTTTTTGTTTTATGGGAACTTATGCTGCTTTTTTTCTATTGTTTGTTCTGCATTGGGTTCTTGGCTGCTGTTACTTGTATTTACACAAAGCACTTTGTAAATATTATATAAATGTACCAATCTGTTGTAAATGTTATAAATCCACATACTCACCTGCACACACAGAGCTCTCCTCCCTCAATTTTTATTGGTAAATTCAACGGAGGGACACAGCAGCAGACTCTCTTATGATAGTGTTTATACAGAACACTTTAAATTAATCATCGGTTTTGTCTTTTAGAACCTTACGTAAGCCAGCAATGATTTCCGAGTGCAATTCATTTTTAAAAAAAGAATCATGTGAATGAGTAGATCCAAATTCTCTGGACCAAAAATTGTCTTCATAAAGCAGAAAATGTGCAGCAGTCATCTCTGCACAATTGTACATCTACACAAAGTAACCTAATAACAGTATTTGAATGGGAGATTGTTTTCAGTTTCTAATTTTAGATGTAAAATATCCTACTTCAGGCCACCTGTTATTCATTCATTAATTTTTTTGTGTGGACGTGTGCACATCTTTTTTCATAAACAAATTAATGGCTAACATTATTTTTGTTTGAATAACTGTGTTTAAACCTATCAATTTATCTTAGAAAGAGGACACTTTTCAATATAAAAACAAGCAGGGTGTTTGGATTTGAGGAACTGTGACTTCTTGGAAAAAGACTTTTCAGTTGGCTGCCAGAGGCCTGGTCTTTCATAAGACACCTTTATCCTCCTCAGTGTTTAACAAGATGCATTCTTTTGTATTTCAATACTGCAACAAAGCTTGACCCCTTTTCTGATTTTTTCCCGATGATGTAAGGGGAAAAGGAGACAGAGTGCATGAAGAGGGCAGGCCAACTTAATCCACCGGACTCCTTTTAAATTTGGAGTGGAGGGGTGGAGGGGGATGTACACGGCTATCTTCTTAAAAAAATGGAGGTGAAGACACAGCATGAAACATCTCCCTGAGGAAAAGGAAAGAAGAGAGAGTGAGTGAGTGAGAGAATGAGAGCGATGGAGCTCGGGGATAGAGATGAGGTTTTTCCCAAACCAGACAGTGCTTCCTCTTTCTCTTTATTTTTCTTTAGTGAAAGCTTTTGGTCAGACATATTTGAGTCTCTGTGATGTCAGCCTGGCCATTTGGTTACTGAAGGGGGCTTTGGAAGCCAACACCCAACTCTCTGTATTGAAATTCTGTCTGAAACTTCCTGAAAGTTAGCCTAGAAACAAAAAGGTGGAGCTTAAGGAGGTCTAAAGCCCTTTGCCAAACAGCTACAGGCTTCGGATGATATCACTCATGAGCCTAATCATGCATAACTCATGGCCTCTTGTCATTGTATTACTAAACTTAAGACTATTCAAGAACTCTGTAGACTTGATTTGAGAAAACGTAATGGCATTAGCATTTATCAAGTACTGTAGAAAATGTCAATGAGAAAAACATACCAAAGGAATAAAAAAAAAAAACATACTAGAAAACACAAAAGATTTGATAAAAATAATAGCCCAAGTCAAATGTCATCCAAACTTAGGACCTCTCTTAAGTCATAGGATATACATACTTCAAAAGATCTTAAAAGGTCTTGAATTTCAAAAGTCTGATTCAGAGAGCCGAGCAGCTGTGTATTCACGTTAATGTTCTTTTTTTTAATGATGGCTAGAATTGAGCTCTGTCTGAGACACTCTGTTGGAGCCCCTGCCCCTTTAAGGCCCCCTTCCCCAAGTGAAAATAGTCTGCTCTGATTTATTGACTGATCTAGTCTCTGGTAATTGATCAGGTCACGGCTGCTAAGGGCCTTGTTGTCAACAACTCTTCATTCATTCCACTGTCTTGGCTCTGCACTGGGTTTGCAAGTCGATGGGCTTTAACTCCTGGTGAATAATGGTAGGATGTCGCTCTGGTAGGTCTATGGATCTGATTCTTTAACATTTCCCTTATTGATTCCTGTTGATGTTTTGCGTGGGGAAAAAGCTGGTTTACTGAGGTTTTAGTGGCAGCAATGACAAACAGGTGGCATTCCTGATCATTAATGAAGTGCTGTTTTGTAAAATACTTCAGGAAGTTGCTGGTTTTCCACCCACTACACATTGTGCAGTAAGTGTTCTTTAGAAAATCAAGCCACAGTTTTAACCATTTCTGGCCCGTTTCTGTCAGGACTTTTTCACCTCCGCCAAGGAGGTTATGTTTTCAGGAGAGTCTGTTTGTCTGTCTGTGAACAAAATAATTCAAAAAGTTATGGATGGATTTTGTTGAAATTTTCAGGAAATGTTCAGCATGTGAAAAGGAAGAAGTGATTCAATTTTGGTGTTGATCCAGATCACCATCTGGATCCAGGAATTGTTCAAAGGATTCTTTATCATTGGGAGATAGGGAGCTGTGCTGCTTGGCGGAGGTCTGCGCTCTCCGAGTACTTTTCTAGTTTGTTATTATTTCTACTGATTGCCTATAATAATATCATGGGGTCCAGAGTGGAGTGCATTGATAAGCAAATTGATAACAATACTGATTCTTGAGGAAGTTGTTATCAATTCTACATTAAAATTTGTTTTCAGACTTTCATCCTTGCTCATAGAAATGCTCTAATATGGGAGACATGTTAAGCACACTCAAGGGCATATAAATCTGAAAAAAATGAGCATAATATGAGCCTTTTAATAGCTTTCATGACTGTTTTCATTCACGGGAACCCTAATGACTTGTTTCCCTCTTAAAACCAAAACAGGGGAGTCATTAAAAAAAAAATCTGTGGAGTGTGAGCCCATAAAGACATGAGCTGTTTGGATCAAAACTGATTTTTAACCAGGCTATGAACTGGGCAGTGATGTTGCCATGTGTAAGATACACTGGATGTGACAGCTGCAGAGAGTTTCAGCTCCATCTCATGATACCATGAAAATTGAAAGTTTAGGGGGACTCACGAAAAATGATGTTGAGGCAGTCTAAATGCCCTGACTTTGCAACAGCTGTGAAAGTGTGAAACAGCCCTACAAACTATAACCTATTACAAAAAACACAGTATCATTTGTTACATCATGAAAAAATCTGCTGATAACCATGCACGTGTTTATTTTGCCTTGAGCATGTTTGGTGGCATCACTGCCTACATTTAAAGCTGTCATAAAGGTGAAGACAGAGCTCTTGTGGATTATGAAGGCTCTGTTTGTCAAATCAGTGTTTGCCATTCTTTTAATTTGGGGTGGTGGTCCTGCCCAAGAACAGCAGAGATGGGAATAAAACTAGAAGCAAACTGGAGGTGTAAAAAGGAGATTTCCTTGATCTGACAGTGAGAGTCGTGAAGGGATATTTATGGGTAACAACATTATTGTAGCTCCAATGGTTCTGACAGATAGACCAGAGGAGAGAGCGAGGGATGAAGAGGTGAAGAAGAGGAGAAGAAAGAGAGAAAGAACTCACTGACCTCGGAGGTAGGAGAGAAAGAGCTAGAGGGAGAGAAAGGATGAGAACAAGAGAACATGAGAGGAGGAGAGAGACAGTCGACAGATCCAGCGTTTCAATCACTGAATATCTGGAGATGTTTCAGAATCAGGAACAGCTTGGTGGTATCAGTAAAATGATTTCATGATTCTGGCATTTATAAATACCACACAGTGAGGTCACCACACGGTTGGAGCGGCTCCTCCTGCAGCTGAGGGAAATAACAGCAGAAAAAATAAAACTAAACTCAGAACAGGGCCAGCAGAGAATAAAAAAAAGCATATTTGATATAATTACATGAATCATATATCCTTAAATTTCTGTCTTTTAAGAAAAAAAATACTCTGAAATAAACTGGGGTTACAATTTAATTTAATTTTCTCTGCTGGCACCCCAAGATGCAGACAGCTGATCCGGGCACAGTTGGAGGAAAATTACAAATATGGTACAAAAAAAGTAACCTACTTTAACAGGCTCTGGTGAGAGGTGCTCTGAATCTGAGGTTGTGGGTTCTCCTAAAAAAAGTTCACCATGGATAACACGGATAATGGGGGACTAACACAGCAAATACTTCACTCCTTATAAATAAGAGCAATGCAAGTGCAAGTTGATGGGACAAAGAAGTGGCTAAATAAGAAGGTAATAACAGGACTAGTAATTAACAGACATCATGGAAGTTAATTATATTTTTTGAATCCCCAAAGCATTAATATATGAAAGCTCTTCATCCTATATTGAAAGAAAGCTCAATTTATTTACTTGCCAATACTCATCCTAGTATTACTAGTGTATTTACAGTTTTACATACCTGAAATGTCTATTTTAAATACTTGCTTGTATCTATTACGTAATGTATTCATTTTAGGGATGTAACGGTTACTGGTAAAATGGTAAACCGCGGCAAAATTTCCCACGGTAATCATTACAGCGTTCTATAAAAATTACCGTTTTACCGTGTTGGATAACCACAATGTGTCAAAAATGCACGGTGATGCTGCTCTTTGCCTGGAAATGCCCGAACTATGAAGCTCTTCCTGGATGAAGCAGCCTCATGGGAAGCGCGCATGCGCAGTTTGCATTGTTTGGCCTAAGCGGAAGTTAGAGACAGCGGAGATTTCCCTCTTGAAACGGACTCTTAAGTCTGGTTAAGTTTTGGATTTTACAATGATGCCAAGGGGAAACTGATAGAAGACAGTCACCCTGTCTAAACAAGAAGCTGCGGCGAAAGAAAAAGACGTGCACTCTTAAAATAATGTATAAATAATGACAAATACTTGCTAGAATTGTTTACATTTATTTCTCATGAAAGAAGGGTAAAAAAAATGTACTCAAAGGGCATTTCTAGACATATTTATTGACAAAAAAGACAAAAAAGAACTGTTATTATTATAATATTAAAGGGGTTAATGATTTCAATTTTGTGTTAAAGTATATTTTGAATATTTTAAGCACAATACCACAACATCCTGCAATAATAATGATAACCGTGATAATTTTGGTCACAATAACCGTGATATGAAATTTTCATATCGTTACATCCCTAATTCATTTGTTTTGCAAGGACATACAGTTACATGGGTGCTGTAGCATTTAATAATGTAATGACCCAAATGCATTGCTTTTAGTGTTTGTAGCATAATGCTAATATGCAATACCTGTTTATGGGAGCATTTCAGAAGATACAAAATAGGTCAATTTAATTTAGTTGAAGACTTGATATTCGTAGAAGTATCAATATCTGTATCAGCAATAGTGAGTTCAGAAAAACTAGCATATTGGATATCAGCAACAACCCAATGTTGTTCCATTTGATCTTTAATAAACTCAGTAAAAATTGTACTTAATGGCACCATAATACATATTTTCTCATCTATCCTCATTAGATCCATTTTATGAACCTCTATTAATCAGAGGTCCAGGTTTATTTTTGATCTTTTTTCCAGCAATACATTAATCATCTCAGTGTTGCTGTATCAGGGTTTAATAGATACTGTGGACCATGTATCCAAACATTTATATGTTGACATTCGTTACCATAATTTTGACAATTTTGTTGTGTATGAAGACATTGTGCAGAGTGATTTGTCAGCTTTTAATTTTTAAAAGAAGGACACACAATACACTGTGTGCTGAACATCTGTTTTGTTACCATGGTATCAAGAAGACATGAACAGTATCTGATTTTTCATGGTATCATAATAACCTGTGTCTGCATTTGTATGTTAAGTATAGCAGGTTAATGAAGGGTTACTGGGTCGTATGGGCAGAAACACACTCATATTCATCCCCCTGCAGACATTCAGCGTCCAACATAAACACTGGGTAATCATGGACACACACACACACACACACACAGACACACACACACTCTCCGTATCTCTCTTTGGATACAAGGCTGCAGGGTGTGAATGCAAAACATCAGCTCTGAAATATTCAGCCACACACACTCACCATGACACACACTCGGTTAAACTGGGTGGACTGTATGACTAAGGTGTGACACATAAACCCTCCTGATGCTGGACCTACTTTCACCTTTTTATCAGATCTACCCCACACCCCCAAACAGGGACATTAATGTGGGATTTTGGTCTCTTTTTAGTTTCAAGGTGTGTTTATGTGCTTCTGGTAACGCATGATTTAAAGAAAATGAGTGTGTGTTAAGGTGTGGTTGGTCTAAATGAGTGGGTGGTTCCTCTACCATATGTCTCTGAGCTCTGAACACACACATTTACTCACACATACACACATTTGTGATTTCACGTCTGAAGAAGCTGGGACTTAACCTTGTCCATCCTCATGACCAACAGTCCTTGTATTTTCATGTTCAAGTTTTTAAAGACTACTGATTTGTCTTTTGAGTCTAAGAGCCTCTTAACTAAAAAAAAAACCTCACCCTTATTGACTAAAACAACAACAGGAGTCATGAGTCAAACAGCTGCCTGCTCCTTGTTTGATCCATTCAACAGCTGAGTCCATGGAGACTGGATTTTTCTCATTCATAATCCAAATCTCCACTAACCGCTCTTCATTCAGTCCACAGCAGGACGCAATTTGTGAAACAACTGAAGAACACTGTAAGGGAACAAAGATCCACTTAAAATTAAGGATGACATGACCAGATTTTGAAGGCTAAAAATCATAGGTGAAGGTCATGGTGGCTAATGTTCATGCCTATCTTGTGAACAGGACACCTCAAAGATGCAGTAAGGAATTTTCTACATAATATGCTCCATTATCTACCAAAATAGACGTGAGAGGCCAAGGTCTATGGGACTAATCTTCATCCATTACCTGCTTATAAAAGCTTTAAGAATCACCTCAGCCTTTCTTTTTAATTCATTTCTCTGATTTCACTGTCTCCTGCTTTCATACCAAAGGAGTCATTTAAAGGATAAGTTCTGTTTCTACAGCTTTCACATTGTTTATAGAATGAAGTAGAACAATATACTCACCCAGAAGGCTTTCCTGATCCAAACAGTGCTTTGGGAGATATATAGATCCAAAACCGAGCGGCGGACATCCGTATAATGGTAGCACACGGGGCATGTATAGCGCCGCTTCTAAAACTGCAAATCGTCCAAAAACTCATTAGTTTCACCAATATTTCATCATGGTCCGCTCGCACTTCTCCTCCAAGACAGTCTGTGTCGCTCCAGACATGTTTTGTGGCTGTGCTAACCTCTGAACTAAAGAAGAAGAATGTTTGCCTCTGCACATGCGCAGTACGGCTCATTGTTTCAGGGGAAGACCACCGGCTGCACAACGACTTTCTTCTTCCAGTTTTGTGCAAAATGGACGAATATCTATCGGATGAAGATGTTGTGGACGAGAACTTTGAGCCGTACTGCGCATGCGCGGAGGCAAACATTCTTCTTCTTCAGTTCAGAGGTTAGCACAGCCACAAAACATGTCTGGAGTAGGGATGGGAATTTCGACTAATTTCCCCGCCGACTAGTCTCAAATTTTATTTGCGACTAGTCGACTAGTCTATAAGCAAGAAAACTCGCAATTTAATACATATATGAAGTTAAAAGTTTTACATGCAAATGTGTATTTAGGAACTATTTAGCCCAAACATTCAGGACAAACTGTTAATCTAAATTCTATTGATGTAACAACAACTGACTGAATAGTTGAACAATTTAAAGAGAAATACATTTCTGATACGTTTGCCAATGCAATGCATGGCATTTATTATGAATACTGCTTTGGTATGAAACTTAGATGCAGCAGCATGACAATTCCAAACGTACAACATCGTAGCCTAGAATAGAATTTCCCTGAAATCTCTGGCACTTAAGACTAGTGCACGATTCAAGAAACTTTCATTTCTTAAGAATATTTAACTGTAATTGGAAGGTCAGGATATTTTAAATAAAATAAATTGAACAAAAATATTGTAACTTCAACAAATAAAAAAGAGAAAAAAAAAGCAATGAAAATGAAATGGCCTATCTTTTAGCAAAATTGCATGTAAATAAAAATAATTATACTAGTCAAAAACAAAAAAATAGACCCTGTCTCTGTAAAGAAAAAACAAAACTCACAACAATAAAAACTCTGGCCCAAATGAAATGGAGTTTATACAGTTCAGGAATTGTGACATGTACTTTCTCCCAGTCAATTCGTACTATCTGTCAAACGTTTGTAACTGCTGGCTTTTCAACCATATAGATGGGCTGCACTTCTCGCAATATAGCGAACGACACTGTCTGTGAGCGCATCATTTTGGGGTATTATCTATATGTTCTTTGCCGACCAAATGCCTCATTAAGTGTTGACTGTCAGGACAAAGGCTCCGCTGCACCTGCACATCTTCGTCGCCACTACTTTCAAACAAATGCGACATATCAGCTAGTAGGTGTTCATGAGCTCACACCTTGTTCATCCTGTTTAAAACCAACACATTCTCACACTGGGGCAGCCGGCTTAAGAACCGTATCTTTTGTGCCATCATTCATATTAGCGTTTGTTTCCTCGTTACTCCTCAGGGCCATCACTTTAGCTCTCTCCGTGTGTCCGCGCGAGCGGCCCCGTCTTCACCCCGAAGATCGCATGTTTGACAGATGCTCACTCGGCTATAAATCCGCTAAATCCGCTATAGAACCAATGCACCTCGGTGTTAAGAAAGATAGACGTAGTGAGCCATCTTCACATTCAGCCTCTTTGGTAGTAAAAGAGGAGGAAAACAAACATGCAGGCTACTGCAGGTTGCATTAAGAGGCAGAGGAATGTTTTTTTTGTAATACGGGAGAATTACGGGAAAGTATTAATACGGGAGGACGGCGGGAAAGAGGGGTAAAATAAGGTAGTTTCCCGGCCAAAACGGGAGACTTTACAGCTCTGCGCAGAGGCGTGAAGAACAATATGCATGATGCTTAATGTAGCGTTTAACCGACTAGTAAAATACTAAACGATTAATAAATAAGTAGGCGGTTAACCGATTAAACGACTAGTCGCGCACATCCCTAGTCTGGAGCGCCACAAGCTGTAATGGAGGAGTAGCCCGAGCGGATCATGATGAAATATTGGTGAAACTAATGAGTTTTTGGACGATTACTGCAGTTTTAGGAGCGGCGCTATACATGCCCCGTGTGCTACCATTATACGGATGTCCGCCGCTCGATTTTGGATCTGAATATCTCCTGAAGCACTGTTTGGATCAGGAAAGCCTTCTGGGTGAGTATATTGTTCTACTTCATTCTATAAACAATGTGAAAGCTGTAGAAACCAAACTTATCCTTTAACAGCCCTGTGGTTGAATCCATGAACAAAATCTGAATCAGTTTCTAAAAGAAGCTAACATGACACACCAGATGGACCTTTCATTATATTTTACTACACCCCGTGTGCAACAGCCCACAGAAACTGTTTGGGAATTGGCAGAACCTTTCAAAATGAAAGCCAGCAGGTGATTGGACGATCGCTCTGTCAATCACATTCACTGCAGACCAGTTAGATAATGTAGTGGTTGGGCCAAGGTATCAAGTAGAAGAAACTCTCACCGAAACATATCTGAAGTGGAGGGAAAACATCCTTTACATCAAAAGATGCCTACAATGTTAGAATTTTTTCTTTGTGTAATAAGGAAGTGTGGTCTAGATCTGATAAAACTGCTTCTGAAGTTGTTAGCATCTATGCTAACCTTTTGTGAGTAGTTACTTCCTGCTGTTGTCTCACTTAAAGCTCCCATCTCTTCTGCTTCAAATGACTTTAAATGGGCTGTGCTGCTTTGGGCAACTCACAGTCATTGTAGACTGGATCATGGCAAGAGGGGCTCTCTTTGACTGCAAACACTGAATAAGGCGGATCCAGCTGCTGCACACAGTTAGGCCGAGGTGGCAACATTGCCTAGTGTCATTATTTTAGAACCCATCAGCTAAGAATAATTAAGTCAAGCTTTTTGCTGAAATTACAATCACTTTTATCGGTGTTAAATAGATATGATAGAAAAGTTCATATGAGGGTTTTAAACTAACTGTACCATGAAAATCCATGAATGCACTAAAAAGCAGAGTTAATTTTGAAAGTACTTTTAATCTCATTTTCTGGTGTTTTGCCTACAATACCTTGCAGTTTTAGTCATAATTTAGTCATCTAAATTGTTTTAATTTTAGTCTAGTTGTAGTGGATGAAATTTCACAAAATGTTAGTCAAAGAAATCTACTGTAAATTTAGTCGACTTAAATATGACGTGGAAAGGGTAAGGCATTTTTTATTTTTCCTTGAATTTCTGAAGTCATGTTTTACACTTGGATAAAAGTTAACATCTAATAACCCTTTATTGAATGCTGGTAAAGTTTGAATGCACAAATGAACAGAATAAAATGTTCCTTTTGTGTGAAATGCAGTCACCTTTATTTAGGCTACCTGGCAGAGCATCTCAGTTACAATACAAACCAAACAGTGAACCTGCTCTACATGAATATATCAATTCATAAAGAGAGCAGCTCTGATTGGATCGTTCCAAAACTTATCCCACCACCGCCAAGCTAAGGCAGCTGTGATTGGATATCCCTCTGAAGTCATCCAACCTTTAACACAACCAAAGTAGCCGTGATTGGATATATTCCTAACTTGTCTCTACTTTCTACATGACCACATGAGGTCGGATTGGATTAAGTCCGTCAGACATTTTAGTCTAGTTTTTATTTGGTGATGAAAATGTAAGTTAATTTAGTTAGAGGTTTTGTCCATGCGCACTTGTTTTTATTAGTTACTATCTAGTTTAATTAATGGACAAAAGGTTGTTGATAAAAGCTATGATGAAAAAAAAAATAGTCAACAATATTAACACAACTAATACTGAGATCAGCTGATCACATTTATGTTTGTTTTAACATCTGCTTGAGTGTTTCCTTAACAGAGAAGTACAAAGACCAGTCAGAGCCAACATGTTCCTAAACTCAGTAACATACCCAGGGAGTATGCCATAACCTAACAATAATGCTGTTGTGTGACATGTCAAGACTGTTTTACTTCAATCTCACAGTATGTCGCTGTAAGTCAAACATAACTGCAGCTGCTGTTTGGTTAAAGAAAGAAAAGAATCAGCAGGCCTTATTTATGACAGCATTTTTATCTCAATTTAAGAGGGTTCAAAGTTTCAAGTCCATTTACGGCAATAAAATACATATCACACACTTGAGACAGGCAACAACAAAGTGTCATAATCAGCTTGGGGCAGATTCCAGAGATGACAAAAATACATTTGAATAATGTTATTGGCTCATTATCAATTTGCATTAACAGGAAGTTGCTCACGGATGTACCTAATAAAGCAGCCAGTTAGAGTGTTGGGGTTATTTAGACAGTGTTTTTATAACAATTTTGGTCATTTCAAACAAAATATGACATAATCTTGGGTCCCGACGTTACCGACAAGTGTCCATAAATCTTTAAATAATAACTGAGTGATGTCACCTTGTGTGCAGAACAGAAGTGCATTTTTGCACATGGAAACCTGATCGTATGACATGGAATGAAAACAAAGTAAACAGCTGCATGGCTATATTAAAATCCATTTTCATAAAAGAAAAATATTGCAAGTGATTTATTTTCATGATTTTTACAACTTTTATAAATGTGGGACATCTTTGTAACTACTGGAAAATGCAAGTATACAGAGCTATGATTCGCTTTACTGTGAGATAAATCAGGGATGCTGATGTTTTGCTGTTGCTATATTTCCGAACTCATTTTTGCTGATACTGTTTTTTTTCATTAAGAGCACAAAGGCAACACTCTACCTTAACTGACCTGCTCCTTCCATGGAGTTAAAATAGATTTAAAACAAAAAAAAAATTAAATGACACTTTTAACCAAGGTAGACCAGTCCTATGCATACTGTTGATTCTTCTCAAAGTTCAACATCCAGGATGTTGTTGTACAGCGGATTTAACGGGTGTCACATTCTGCATATCTTGTACTACATTTTGGTAAAATCAGTATGTATTGCTCATGTAGGAGGCTTTTTTGAAAATGGCCCCAGTGTCACATCAAAGTTTAGAGGTCTATCATTGTGACAACCCTAGTTCATATTAAGAAAAAAAAATCCCCATCAGACCTTTGCAGCAGTGTTTCTGAAGGACTCAAATCTTCAGGCAGTGAACAGAGACAGTAAGAGTTTCTGACTGCAGCAGAGACACTCGGACATATAAGATCTGACACAGAACAGATCAGATTACACTGATGTTAACCCTGAATGAAGCTCCACCTGGACTGACTTCCTCTTCTCTGAATCTCTTTTCAAACATTTCTGTGATCCGTAGTGAACCTGAACTGAAGCCGAGCGAGTCAAGTTCAATGTTTCAATCTCCTCTCTCTGCAGGTCTGATCCTAATTACACCAACAGCAGCAGGCCGGTCTTTCTGACTGTGAACCATACTATTAACCGCTTAGAGATGCACCATCACCCTCCCTTTCATCTGCCTTCACATCAATGAAGCGGACAAAATACTTAAAGGAGGGAAAAAAATCAATCCAGGAGGAGCACAGCTTTCATCTGGATCCAGCCAGTCTTCAGGAGGAGAGAGCATGTGCTGTCGGGCTCCGTCTAGACGCCCGGCTCAGCAGCTCCAACAGCCTTCCAGGCACACAGACGATCCATTATTCAGCTGCTGGCAGGCTAACAGCTCCTCAACAGCCAATATTACTATTTCTGTTGGTGCTGCATGTGAGTGAGTGTCAACACAGCAAAGAAATATATCTATCCCACTGAGAAAGCTAATGCATGATTGATAGCAGTGGTCTGAACTGTATAACAGCAGCTAATGATGATACAAATCCCCTAATTATTGAAAATAAAGTTAGTCAAGTGAAGCCTCATCATTCGTCTCCTGGGATTTCCTGAGGCGATAACACTCTGATTCTCTCTCTCCCCTCTTCAACAGAACAGTCCAGTAATGCAGCTAACTCTGCTTCAGTTTGCTTCAAAGGGAAGTAGTCTGGTATATCAGGAGAAACAACTTTTGTCAGGCTCAAGCTGAATAAACGCTAAAGTTCTCCCTTATATCTCAGTGGGCACAGATGACTGACATGCCTGCAACTAATAAACAAGTTGGTTAAACTAATGCTTTGCAATGTTATAAATACAGGCCAAAAATCCCAGCAACTGTCCATAAAAACTTAAACTGCCTACCACAGTTTTTCAGCTTAATTTAATGATTGATAGCAGAATTGTTTTTTAGCACAGGACTATGATTTTCAAGTGTACCAAACAACAGATCATTACTCGTCAGTTGCCCACAACATTTCTGACATGTTAGATTTTTACATCATATGACTGCTTTCACTCTCATAGCAGCTGGAGATGATCCTCCCACTGCTGTCTTTTCAGACAATAACTGAAATCACCACAGTAACAGCAAGTATGCCAGCATGGAGCATCCTTCCTATGAATCACAAAGTACATAAATGAGCAGAAAAGTATACACTGAGCTTCGGCTGATAGGGAATATTTTCAATTTTATCTATTTCTTTTGTTTACTGGTGATGCCCGGAGTGTGTTTGCCTTTGCTCGAGGAGCGCTTTTGTGTCTGTGTGGATTTGAGCTGTGCAAAACAAACAACTGAAACAGCCTTTAGACAGACATGGCTTCAGTCTGACCCGATGGGAGTCCTCAAATCACCATAGCTTGAGATCTGTCAATGTTATCCAGATTTTACTTGGAAATGAAGAGCACGTGGGTCACGCCTGACCATCAGATCCTACAGTGAGCACATAAATGCCCGTTGGTCAAGAGGCATAAATAATTCAGTCAAAAAGTGTGAGCTGACACTCCATCATGACTGAAAACTGATCAGCCATATAAACACCAATTGCTCATTTTCTCAGATTCAGGTTCAGACAACTCTGTTAATCCCTGAAGGGCAATTCTGTTCACAGTTACCCTGCCTTGTTGAACCATACAAACAATTCAGAGAGCAAACAAACAAATTCAAGACATTTGTAGTCGCATATGACAACTACATTCCCCGTCAGTACCCACAGATCAGCAGGATCAGCAATAAGTAACTAAATAAATACAATAAGCAATAAAGTTCCACAGTGAAATGACAAATATACAAAAGAAATAAGGAAATATAAGTAATAAAATAAGAAATAAAACACTCCTGAGACTCCACATTCATCACAAATTCTGTGTTTTGTTATAACCACTAGTAGAGTGTTTGCTCAACAGAGAAGTATAAAAGCTTCAAAAAGGAAAAAGTATCCTAAACTTAGGATGTCTGAATCGAAACATTCCAATTCATTCATTCGCTGTGGGAATTTCAACGATTCCCTTATCGTGACTCCTGACCTGATGCACTTTCTGTGTGGGAAAAATTTGGCTTATGTAGGTTTCCAGTCGCAGCAGTGGCAAACACATGGCACGATATTACAAAAGTAAATGCCATGCTTCATAGATTAAAGCTTCTGCAAAATGCTTGTGTTCATCAATCATTCATCATTATTTCTCAGAAATGAAGCCACAGATTCAAGCACTTCTGTCTCCTGGCTGCCATGATTATATTATCTACTTCTTTTTATAATTAATAAGGGATTGATAAGGGAGTTATCAATTCTTAACTGGAATTGGTTTTCATTTCTCATCCCTATTCATAACACGTTTTTATTTATGTGAATGAATACAGTCGTTAACAAAACGAAAAAATATAATGTCCATCCACTGGGCTGAACAATAAAAAATCATCAAACAAGAATTAAGTCTTAAAATAATTACAAGAAACAACTGGAGTAACTGCTAATGGAAAAACTCAATTCAGCTCCATATTACATTACTTACTTTAGATTACTGTCCAAAACTGAAATTCCCTTCTTTATAAATACATTTGAAAGTATTATAAAATAACCTTCATCAAACAGCTGTTTCCAAGTGAGCTAACTCAAATGCATCTTAGCTTTACTCAGCCAGTATTTCAATACTTCATCACTGACATTAACAATGTCAATAAAGAGAATTTTTTTTGCGGATTCAGCACCATTTCTTTATGACAATGACAGCACAGCAGGACTGGCAATAAACCCTTTCCCATCAACAGAGGCACCCTTAATATAACCTAAAGTGAAAGGTACAAAGGCCAGCATTGTTCATGCTAATAACGTTAACATAAGCAACAGTCTTGCTAACCAACTTCTCAACATTCCTCCCTGATGCTGTGATCCAGTATTTCATTATCAGTGCTCAATTTTGATAGTTTTCTGGGTTTAATTGTTTTTAACAAATCGGATCAATATACTTATCCCCTCTTAAACATCCCTACTATATATAGTTCATAGAATGTACTGCTGTATACTAAGAACAACAGAAAGACACGGGATGAAAAAAAAAAATAACCTGCAGATTGAAGTCAAGGACAACACCATCTCACAACTCAAACTCCCATAGAGATTATCATTCTGTAGGAAACACTGTTAACACTTGTTTGATAACAGAGGAACAGAAATGCACAAAGTCCAGTTTTCTCAAATACCTTGGCAAAAATACAAAAAGTTGGTGCAACTGGCTCCTCGTTCAGCTAGAAACGATAAAGAAATGATTTCAGAAAACCTATGAATTTTTGATTTGTTACCCTGATATTAAAATAAGTGCTGTAAATTCAATTTTAAAACAGTTATGTCAAACTACAGCAGAGTATTTTCATGATAAGTAGACGTACTATGCCCCCTTAACTACGTAACAATAAGCATATTAATAAGAGGAGTGACTGAAATAAGTTGTGAATAAAGATGTGTGTCTCTGTGGTACTTTCTCATGTTGCCAGCCTCTGGCAGTAAATAGCTTGTATTGTAGGTCAGCAGGTCTAATTCCTCTCAAAGCCCAAACAATCTGACTCAAGGGTTAAAAATAACGACAATGACAGGTGAGACAGAGGCAAAACACTGGCCAAAAGGAAAACACACACACTCACATGACAGCACTCAAACACACAGATTCGTTCACACACTCAGATAGACTCAAAGCCACAGGAGCCAAATGGGTCATTAACTCCTCCCGGCCTTCCTCACTCTCCTTCATGCTGTCGAGGTGTCAAGGCGACAACTGGGTGGCCTCGTGCTCCTTATGAGGGGTCATAAAACACTCTTTAAACCACGCCCAGGTCTCCATGGTAACCACCAGACCATGGATTCAATCCCCTTTCAGCATGGACACTAGGAAGTCCACTTCGCTACCTTTACTGTAAATTAAGTGAATTAACTTTTATCTATTAACTTAGGAGGACACAAACTCATAGAGAGATCTAACCATGTTCCTGATCACGACTAGGGCCGGGTAACATGTATAAATAATATACAGATTTTTTCTTGACTTACTTAAATTGTAAGTTGATGCAAAGTTTGAAAATATAAATACTGAAAATGCACAGGTTTCATGATGGTAGGCTCGCACAGACTTGTGTTTGTTTTTAAAATGAAATTAAATATTGATCAGAGAATTTAAGTTACTATACTATGGAAATACCTCAGCTTTCAGAGTTTATGTAGACAAACTTGCCTTCGTTTGAACTCCATAATAAAAACTAGAAAAGCACTCAGAGAGCACAGACCTCCACCAGCGCCACAGCCCTCACCCATATTGCGATTTTCACCATAAATACTGGCCCTACCTTTATTCCATCTAAATATTTAGATTCCTTGACCATGAAAACATACCATTAGCAATTATGAATTGGATTCATAATGATATCTATTTTAGTTCAGTAGTTATTCACGAAAATCACTTTTTTTGTCATGGCAGATCCAGACGGTGATCCGGATCACTCCCAAAATCTAATCTTTTGTTCCTTGTCCCAATCCGGACTTTTCCTGAGAATTTTATTGAAATCCGTCCATAACTTTTTGAGTTATGTTGCTAATAGAGAAACAAACATACAAACAAACAAACCAACAAACAAACAAGAACAGCAATAACATAACCTTCTAGCTGAGGTAAAAATTTGACACACACTTAACTTTAAGAGGGAAATTCTGATTGGTTTGTGAATACATTTTGACAGCATAAATGAAAAACTTGATTTTAGCCATTTTTGTGCCACTTGGGGGGTTGAGAGGGAATAAATCAATTAAAATCCTATTTGAGTTTTGAGGGGGGAAAAAATCAGGGATTTTATTTTAAGGCCATATCGTCCAGTCCTAGATCTGACCAGAAAACTAACATGAGCGAAAAAGCTGGACCTCCATCAGCATCACTGAACGTCTTGAGGATTGATGCCCCTGTGGCTCGTTTTGATCGATGCAGATTTTCCTCCGGTGGTTAGCATCAAAGTCTTGGAGTCACTCTAAATTCAAACATTGAAACTCAAAGTTTGAATGTGCTTCTGAAGCATTTAAATATATGCTTGACCCATCACAAGATCCATTAGAAGAGACGTTTTTGGGTTGTGAAGCCATTTTCTGACAGTATTTTGAAAAGAATTCCTTTTTGGTTGATAAATAATACCCGGAATTTTCTAAAAACCCCATGAAGTAAAGTTATGGAGAGTTGCTTCAAAAACACACTCTCCTGAGGTTCACTACTGGCAGACCTCATGCTTCAACAACGTTTAAGGAATGTTAAAAAACATGACATTTCAACCACTAGGAAACATTAGGGAGAATTGAAAGAAAAGGGAAGATGGTGTTGTGGCACTGACTAACCTTCACATAATAGGCTAGCAACAATCCAACAGTGTTGATGTTACCTTAAAAAATGACACATACCTGTAAATAATAAAGGCTATTCTAGTGGACTTTAAGGAAAAAACTTAAAAAAATTCTCTTTGGATGTCTGAGACCGGTGGTTCTTAGTTAAAGGTGCTGTGAGGAGAATCTATTACCGTCGAAACAAAGACTCTGCTACCCATGAGCACGCGTGGCGACTGTCGTAATGCTGCGTTCCAGTAACCTCGGAACTGGGAGTGACATCATCTCCGACTTATCGGCGTTCCAGTTGAAGTCAGAAAAAAACATCCCTATCTACCAGGCTATTGTTAGCTGTTGTTAGCCCGCCCAGCGTTGTTGTTCACAAATATCACATGAAGAATGTGATTATCACTATGGCAGCATTTTTGTAAATATAAGTCTAACAATGCTATGTATACAGCTGATGTAGAGCGACACACCCCAGTCAGAAGTGCAAATAAATTGATTATTACAGGAGCTAAATAACTGTTCACACTGGGGGCATTCATCTTCGATTGTCAACTCGGGGGTGGCGAGGTTTCACCGAGTACCCAGTAGGAAATTCAGACTTCGGGGAACGTTCCAGTTGCAGTTTCCTACTCGGAACCCAGAAATTCCTACTTGTGACTACAACTTGAACGCACCAAAAGATGTGACTGAAGCCAAAGCGTGCGTTTGTTGTGGTAAATGCAGCTCGGACCTTCCTCAGAACTCTGCATTGCTTTACAACTTCTTTTTTCAACAACTTACAGAATGCAAAGCGACCAGGTACTGTATCTCTTTCTAGTTTCGTAGCGGTAGTTTTTGATGTGACAACAAGCAATTCTTGGAAAACTTATTATCGTAGTTGTAGCCGGCTATATATGGCTACTTACAGCCCAGTGCTCTAAGACGTGTAATATAGAAAATAAAATAATATAAATTTGCTCTAGTTTTAATTGTCTTGTTCCTGAAGTTGAGTATCCAGGCCAGTCCAGCCCTGTCCGACCCGACCGTGAAGCTAAGCAATAGCATTCATAGATAACCTATTTTGATGCTTTCACACTCATCTTAAAGTGTGTATTTCGATCAGGCATATATCTAAAAGTGAGACTTTTTTGTAATTACTTAGAAACTCCTCACAGTCTCTTTAAAAATATGCAACTTTTATTTCAGCTCAAAGCATCAAACCAACAGTCAATGATGACATAACCATTTTTATTCATTGATATAAATAACAGTGTTATTTTTTCACTTCTGACAGCCGTTTCAGGAATTGAAAAGGTAGCAACTATACACTGTAATACTGAAATCTTAAAATTGCTTGAATTATAGTTTAAGTAAACAAAACAAACTGTTTTGATGGGTTGTAAAGTTAATCAACCAAGTTATCTAAACTACGCATATCAAGAAAAATATCTCAAAAGTAACATGACAACACATTGAACATTTCTGCCAATATTTACCACTGTTAAATCAGGAATACAAACAGCCACATATATCCCAAACACTGGCTGTGATACTGGCAGAATGGATGATGCTTTAGCTTATTATCAATGAATGTCAGTATTTAAAACATAACAGTTTCATCTATTAAACAATTAATTCCATTTTTTTCTTTAAAAACTGTGTCTACCACCAACAGACTTTAATGATGAGAGAAACAGTTCATTTTAGTAAAGCTTAGAGATTTCATACTCCTGGAAAGGAAAATGTCTGTATCAACAGGTATTGACTAAAATGAGTTTGGAAATATCAGCAAATCAGATATGGGCAAAAATCCAAGATATTTACAGGTAAGAAACCACGAATACATCAGGAAGCACATGAAGTGTGTGATGAGTGAAGTGACACGTGTGTGCCATTCACCAAATCTGACACACTTTAATCAACTTTTGCAAAATACAGCTTTTTCCATTGGTTTTCCAAAGGGGAAAGTTTTCCTTGCAGGGAGCAAAGGGCAGCGTCAGCCCAGTTCAGCCTGAGAAAGAGCGTCAGTCTTTATTCAGGGGGACAAAGAAATTAGTTTATTTATCAAGTACTGTCAAGGCCGAGGGTGAGAGGAGAGGTCAGCACAAAGTATCAAGAGGGAAAGTAACTCCAGAGGCCATTCCAATGCAAAATAAGAGCTATGGCCTGTCTGTTTCTAATCAATAAGATGCAGAAGATTGCCAAAACCACCAAACAGCCCGAGAATCTCCTGACACAGTATACAAACTGCTCTCCAGGATCAGGAGAAGTGCAGGATTTCTGCTGAGCAGTGTGGAAACAAGAGCCTCCCAGCTTTTCAGGCGGATTACTGAGCACATTCATGGAGGGAGAAAGTTTGGAGATTAGAATTTCTTATTCATTCAAGCAAGCAGCATTGTTTCAGTTCATGTGTGAAAAAGGGGAAGAACATTTTTCTGCAGACCTGTGTTACCTCTATATGGCTCAATGATCAAACTAATGAGTTGATACATGGTTAAAAATTAAAGTTAAACTCTGCATGGCTTATGAACACTATTTCAGTGCCTGAACATCATTGGTTACATCATCTACTCAATTATCAAACTCTGTGAGACAAAAAAAACTGTTTATGCCCAAAAAACCCACACATAAACTGTTTGTGATGTCTCCCACTGCAAAGTGGCTTAAGAGCTGCTCAGTGAAGGACTAGGAATCACAATCAACCAATCACAGGTATGTCTGGAGGCATACCTCATATTGTTTTCACTGATGTCTAACTTGTTCAGTAACCTTTGGTGTTTTAGGATCTCTATATTCTCATTTTAAACTAGTTAACACTGCTCCTAGACATTTCTAGAATACATTTTTTGAAGTTTCATGACAAAAAAAATAATCTTAGATATTGGATTTTCACATGCCTATGTTTCAGTCCTCTTCACACCAGGTGCAAAAAAGCTGTGTCTAACAACACTGTCACGACAAGTGGATGTGGCTTTAGCTTTCTTGACTGTGCTTTGATGTTTACTGTGACTTTACAGACTTGCCAAAGCATGATCCTTCACACTTCCTCCTCTGTGATGTCCGTTAGCCACAAAACCGTCACCGAGGAACACATCCACCCAGCAGCAATATACAGCTCCCTAGCTCACACTCACTCATTACCAGCTCTGGCCTGTAGAGGGACTCAATACGCGGTCGCTGCTTTGAGCCTGCCGGAAAATACAGTAGAAGAAGAAGGACAGGCTGGCTCAACCCTCTCGGCAGCTCTGACAGAACTGACCAATCAGAGCACAAAGGGTTGTGACGTTGCGAGGTAACTTTAGGTCAGCCTGAGATCCGAGTGTTTCAACAAGAGCTTCATAATGGCCTAAAATGAGGATTTTGAGAACGCTATTGTGGGGCAATTAAGGAACTAAATGACTTGTACTGAGGGCAGAAATCTTTTACAGGCATCCTAGTCTGGCATAGTGAAAAGGAGAAACAAGCATGATATGTCTCCTTTAAGATCAAGGCGAAACATATCACCGCTGCAAGAATATAAAACAATAAAATGTAAGTTATTAATCAAGTGCACTCTTTGACCTTTGTTGTGTTTCAGATATTACACTGTCATCACAATGTTAAAAAATGTTATTAAATGTTGCAAATACACTTTACAGGCCAATCCAACATCACTGCACATACAAAAATCTTTCAAGCCAGACTACATGGAAATTGAGAGTAAGTCTTTGTTTATAAGAGAAGCACAAACTTTCCATTTTAATGTAAACCATAACTCAATTACTTTGAGAATTTCCCTAATTTTACCAACTTACAGTTAGTCGGTGGGTTGTAGTTTGTACAAACAATGATGCATCAAAAAGCAGCATCTGCCAATAAAGTTACATCCCTGTAATGGATTACATCCACTGTGAACAATGCAAAGACATAATTGGGGAGAGTGTCGACCCTCATTGACACATCTCCAGATGGAGCAGCACAGACATTAATATCAGTGAGAGGGGAGCACCAAGTCCGAGTGGGGATAGAAGCGTTTTGTGCATGTGTGTTGGGGTAGCAGGTGCCGTATCCTGCTGCTTTGCTCTATGAATCAACATTAATATCATATCCTTATGGTGCTTTTGCATAAACGCACTGTGAAAAGGTCTGTTGTAGGATGAACAAATGCCAGCTGCAGTTGCTTCTCTGTTGTCACAACAACTGAATGCTGACAGATGGGCCACCTAATGCTGATTCAGAGAGAAAGTTTCTTCTAAAGTAGAAAAAGTTAACTGTTTGACAAACCCTGACCTGTTTTCACCAGGAAAAAGTAGGTACTGTGGGAGACTTACACAGAAATAATTTAAATGCATATCAGCACTGCATTGGCAATCAGCTAATTTTTTACATTAAACACTAGCACCAGCCCTGCTTTTTGTAATCAGGGCATCACTAATAAGTAATTTTCGTTTTTTACTGGCTCAGCTCAATTTATAGAAAAGTTTCGATACATATATGAAATGTGCCAAGTGATTTACTACTTTAACAAACATGCCACAGAATTTTATGCACCATAAAACTACTGTAAATATTGCATATAAGAGTTTAGAAAATGCTTCCTCCATATTGAGGAAAGAACCAAAATGCTAGAGAATAATTGTGACAAACTAACAAAGCATTATCAAATATCAAAATCTGATCTTGAGGAATAATACAGTATTAAAAATTGATTCAAATCAAACTGAAACTGTATAAATATATAAATAAATGAATAAAACAATAAGATAAAAAATTCCCAAGTATTGCAACACTGAACATGCCACAGCCTCTTTTTAATGAATACATCATTAATGTGAAAAATGAAAGTCATTCATTCACTCATTAAATATTAACCCAGTTCACCGGGAAAACTCCCATGTTATCACACAGCTGGTGAACAGGGAGGAAACCATGTAATAAAAAAATAATCATCCACCATCCACCACCGGCTCTCTCTGCCTCACTGTGGCCGACTTTAGTCCACTGAGTGCGGGCAGAGGGGCCTGTGAGATCCCGGGGGGCGTTAATACTTGGAGTAGATAAAGAATGAGGGAATAATAGTGTGGTCCCAGCCTACAGTAACCATTAACCCTTTCCTATTCTCACGCTAATGAGCACCTAATTCACAATGCACCATGCCTGCCTGAATGGAGATGAAGGGGGAAAATTCCCATAAAGTCAAAGGAGACACTCACCGCTCACACGGATGAAAATGTAAATCCCACAGTGCCGGGTGATAATTTCCGTCCCTGGGACACGCCGTCTCATGAATTCGGTAAACTCGCGTCCCCTCTCGGCTTGCCTCTGCTCCTCTCTGCCGCCCTCCTGCCTGCTGGGTGGTTTTTTTAACAGTAAACTTGCCGATCCCAGGCTATTGTTAGCTGGGCACAGAGAAGCCTGCTGCACCGAAAGGCCCGCCCCCTTTCACTCCTCTACCAGCACGCTATTGGGCAACTCTAAACCTGCCTGCTGTTGATTGGTTGGTGAGGAAGTCGAGGTGAAAATAGGGGCGGGACGAAGCTCGTGAGAGGAGAGAAAGTGGTGGTGCATTTGCAGGCATTCAGGAGAAGTCTGAAATTCCAGGTTTTCTTGGTTAGTAGTTCATTTTGATGCATTCAGGGGTTGATCTGCCAGTAAATAGTTAGCATACCTTACGTAGGAAATAAAACTTCTCCCACTCAGAGGTCGAAAACTTCAATTGGACAAAAGCAAAGATAGTGGTTTTTAGATACAGTCATAACTAGGGCAAGTGCTGCACCAGGATTTATGAGCTGTTTGATGATACATTTGTTGACCATGGCATTTGGCAGGGTATAGTTGCTTTTATTGGGTTTTTATTGGTTTTTAAGTTTATATGTACTAAATTGTTTTGTTTCTTTATTTGTTTTTATTGCTTTTTATTTTCATTGTTCTTCATTGTTTCTCCCTATTCTACTGTAAAGAATGTTCGTAGGCCACTGGCTGTTTTAAACATGCTATATAAATAAAGCTGACGCTGACATTGACAAGCTGTCATAACATATCATAACCCAATACATACACACAGAAACAACCTGAACATAGTATGTTTTTTTTATAATATCGAATAGAAAAGAATAGAATGAATAAACCTTTATTCGTCCCCACGGGAGAAATTAACAGTGTTACAGCAGCAAAGTGGACAGCAAGATAAAAAATAGACTAAAGTATAAAAATAGCAGCATGTACATTACTTAACCTATATAAGACATAAAATATAAAATTGTAAAAATATACAAAGGGCTTGGAAACAAAAATAAAAAGCAAATCCTATAAAGATTATATACACATTTACTGAGTAATTGCACATAGGATAAGTGATTGTACATGGGTGTACTTTCACACTGTACTTGCACATTGTTAGAGGATTGAGAATTGCACATTAATTGCACATTTTGAAAAAATCCAATATATATCTGGGTAAGCTGCATGCGTTATTGCATACAGCACTGTTTTCCACCAAGATTTTACCCTGAATGATCCTGATGGAATTTTTTACACATGCAACCCTGATATTTCGGAGAAAATATCTTTCTAACTTACCCAGAAAATGTCCCAACTTGCTTATTCACTTGCCATTACAGCAAAACATTCTCTTGTTGATTATATGTCATTGCATGATAAAGGAGGGATAATTCAGGGTAAAATCTGTATGAAAACTCCTACTGTTAGCGCTGACACTTAAGCCTTACCTGAGTCAGTCTATAATATTTTCAGGGGTTCCTGCAAGTGTGAATGGGGTTAAAAGAGTTCCATATTAGAACCCATCCACTTATGCAGAAAAAGTCTGAAAATGTCAAGCACATACCTGGGTGAGCTGAATTTGTGAATATATACAGCATGGTTTTTAAGGGTCATGTCTGGGAATCTTTTGGGATTGCTGCAAGTGTGTATGAGTTTGAAAGAGCTTGGAATTTAAACATCATGTACACATTCAGAAGAAAATAGATATTTCAAGAATATATCTGGATGAGTTGCATTTGTGAATGCACAGCAGGGTTTTTCAACCCAGATTTTACCCTGACATTATCTGTCTGCCCCTCTTGTGTCCTCCCACAATTCCTCCATCAAATTTTGGGCAAAAAGCAGGAAAACTTCCTGCTGTGAGTGTTTGGTGCAAACACATTAGGGAAATTTCTGTGAAGATAACAAGACATTTTCATAAAAATTCCATAGTTGCATGCATGAGTGGAAAGACAATGTTACCCAAACAGCCATGCAGTTTTCTAGAAAACACCTAACAACTCACAAAAAAAAAGTTACTTAATGTTCACATTTGCTCCTCACTGCAGGAGGTTGCATGTCAGTGGGGGGAGTAGGACAGGGAAAGTCTATGGGACCAGCAGGGTATTTCAGGGTAAAGTGTAAGAGAATCCTGCTGTTCGGAATCACATACAGCTCACTTTATTTTATTTTTCAATTTCGGGAAATTTCAGGAATACCTGTGAGTATGAAAGGGGCCAAGAAAGCTTTAAATTTGGACCCCACTTAGACATGCAAAAAAATATGAAAATCTACAGAATGTACCTTGGTAAGGTGCATGTGTAAACACAATAAGCAGGGTCTGTCGCCCTGAATTTACCCCAAAATTTACCTACTAGCTCCCCTGTTATTTCCCCTTAAAATCCATCCACTGACTGACAGGCTAATTACAGAAATCTTTCTTTGTGATGGAAAGGTGTGAACAAGGGAGTCCTGGGTAAGTCAATTGGGTATTTTCTGGTAAATTTCAGGGTTGTATGTTTCTAAAGGTCTTGTGTGCACTTCTGTAACCCAAATTAACTCTTTACCATTACCTCTACCACAAAAAGCCTTAATAACTCCAACTTCAATTGTAAATTGAACGCATAAATGTTGTTGTATTTCTCAAAGAAACTTCAACATGAATGCAACTATTTAAAATAACTGTAGCTTTAAAAAGTGAACATTAATAAAAAAAGAAAAGTGTTTTATTTCAGATAATGCATAACAAGTGAGATCGTTTTAGACTTATGTGAAGCATGAAGCCATTCCTTAAATCCAGTTTAAAAAGTTTGATTAGCTCTTATTTAATTCATGTTTTTTAACCCTTGCTGAAGTGGTAATCAAGCAGGGGTGACCCATATGCTTCTGCCAACCCAGGTTCAGAGTGTTTTTCCCTACACTTTCTCACCCCTTTCACAAGCATGTCCACTGTCTCTCCCTCCTTTCAAAAAAAATGCCCAAAAATAGTCTTAAAATATAAAATACTTAAGTTAGAGCGAAGGTCTTGCTTTCAAAAAATTACTAAATAAATTTACATTACACTTAATCACAGGAGTGACAGGAGTTAGTGTGTAAATGTAATTAGTTACATTAAACCCCTGTGTAATGGTATATAGAACTCTATGTTATAAATTATTTTTTGTTTTGTGGAGCTTTTAAGCATTTAGTTTAAAAGCCAAATGTTAGTAATAATGAACAATATTAAAGATTTGAAAATGATTTATCACAGAACTGTGTATGAAAGGTAAGAAGAAGAAGAATTATAAGACAGCAGCATCCTGTGGTAGGAAAGCAGAACTGCATCCTCAGTGTCCAACCAACCAATAAGGTGTGCAAGTCATAAAACCCAAAGAAACTTTTCCAATTTTGGAGAAAAAAAAGAGTGTACAACTTATCTGCCTTGAGTGAGAAATTACACTCCTTGATTTCTGCAAAAGGACTGTCTTAGAAAAAAATTCACATCATTTTATGTCAAAACATCAAGCTGCACTGTGTCCTTTAAACTAATAACTCTAACTATTCAGTGTTTTGAAGTTTATTATTAATGAATATTTTCCTTTTTGTATGTCTGCTCCAATTTTAAGGGCAAAGCAGGGATTCCTTCTGACAGATGTTTGCACATGTGAAACATATGTGTCTGTGTAGTACATTAAAAGTTGACTTCAGACTCACCAAAAAAATCTTTTGAAAAAACTCACATCGACTTGTCCAAAACCTCTCTCACAAACTGACCTGTTGACCTGACAGTGTTCAGAGACATACAGGAGATTAGCCCACTTGATACGGAGCCAGAATCAAAGATTCCTGTCATAATGAGATAAAGAGGTCGTGTTAAATGCAGATCAAGGTTTCAGATGAACAGAGTCAGTGTTTGGCCAGTATTTGTACAATATGTCACACACACCTAAGTCCTTTTTCCAACTGGTTGATCCCTCTATCAACATTTAAACTGAAGACTGACACATTTAAAATGTGCAAAAACTCCCAAAACCTGCTTTTGGTTCTTAAATGAGATCCCTCCTCAGGTGTAATTTGACAAAATCAATGTGTCCACGTTGTAACAGTAAGTGTTACACTTTATATTTCATCAGATTTTTTTTTTAATTAATCTGCTTCACTGTGTAAAGTGGTAAATTTTATAGTAACTTACTGGCAACAAGATGCTAAGTTACTGTAAATGTCTTTACAGTAGGATGACTTTTTAGATTACCATAACTTGCTGGGACTGTTTTACTACTGCACTTTTATTTAATTTATGATTATTGCCTGTCAATTGTCAATTAACTAACTGTAAATTACTGTATATTCAAATACATATCCTTGCTGTTTTTTTTTTCATTCACAGTATCATTGCAATATTTTATTTTTCAACCTTTTTAATGCATTTTAAATTAAAGTGAACTTGCTGTATATAGTTATTATATTACTATATATTTAACTATTTTACTGATCATCTGTTAGCAAGGTATCATTTTGTTTAAAAAAAAAATACAACCATAATGTTTTTTTTTATCCAATTAAATATACTGTATTAATCAAACAAAAAAAGAATAAAACATTTACTCAAACAAGTCTTGCCTGTTTTTTGTCAGTTTTTCTTTCCAAAACTGTATTTTCTCTTGATACATTTCCCTTCTCAAATAATTAATAAATAATTATAAAGCCATTTTACCGAAGGAAAGCGCTGATATTGTGGTAAAAGGAAAGGGAAAGGTATGTTTTCCACAATATTTTACCATTCACTGCAGAGATTTTTACAGTAGGTTGGGTTAAATACTGTTAAGACTACAAAAATCAGCCAGACCTTTGGTTTGAGAAACTGTTAGAGTTGGTGTGGTATAAAATGGTATAAAAACTGTAAACTGAAAGCGAGTGATGGGCTTTAAAAGTTAACCAGATGACTGGGAAGAACAAGAAATCAGACGGGGGAGGAGTAAGAGGAGGAGGAGGAGGAATAAGAAGTGGTGGAGGGTGAAGATGAAAGAAAGCAGGAGGAAGACAATAGGCTGCAGAGGAGCAGGTGGACCTGCAGAGGGGAGGAGGATGGAGCACTTCCGCACCATGTGAGTTAAAGGGACTGAAGCTCATTTGCTCCCAGCTGGACCTCCATCCTCCGGGATACAAAGTAGCCTCGGCCCGACAAAGCAGACACTTTAATCGGCAAAGAGAGAAGGGAGCCGCCGGGCGAGGTAGAGAGGAGGGGACTGGGATAACCGCTGCTGCAGCCTGGTGCTCGGAGGAGTCTGCCGCGGCTCCAGGTTCACTCAGACCCCTGCCCAGAGCTCTCAGAGCCGGGATCATGTCCGCGGACGTGGCGGTGTCCCTGTCGGTGCTGGTAGGGATCGTCTCTCTGAGTGAGGTGATCCGCAGGCTGCTGATCCGGACTCTCGCGGACACGGGGCTCTGTGTCTACGCCGTGGAGCTCGTGTCCACCTTCCAGCTCTGCTGCTGCACGCACGAGCTCAAGCTGCTGTCAGAGGTGGGCGGTATCGAACCTCGCCTCGCGCTCACCTTCACATACCTGGCTGCCGTGGTGCACGGGCTAACTTTCAGCGGGGCCATAGGTAACCCCTCCGGTGCGCTCGAGCACGCGTACCGCGCGAGGCTCTCGAGAGGATGCGCACTGCGGAGAATCGCGTGCCAGTTTGCTGCTGCCGCTACCGCACGTTCGGCAGTCCCGGTGATCTGGGGCCTGGGTCTGTCAGGACTGCACGTGAGGCACAAGCTCCTAGGTTACCGATGCATCAGCGCCATCCACGCGCCCGTGCCTACAGCAGCCGCAGTGGAGTTCGCGTGCGCCTTTGCTGTTCAGACAGCGATCACACACACGCGGACAGTGGAGGAGAAATACCGCGTGCACGCCGTAGCTGCGGTCATCGCCACTGTGGTATATGCTGGTAAGAGAGTAAACACTCCAAGTTCTGTTTCCATCAATGTCATGCGAGAAGAAAATTATCCCAATGTTTGCATTTGCAAAGTCTGTTCAGCTTTAGGATAATGAAGCTCACAGGGTTCTGCAGGCGGACTTGGGCTAATAAAACACTAAACAACTCTCTGTGAAACACCAAAAGTAACCTTTGTAAACAGCACGAGGATCTGATTGTAACGCTATATTTATTGCCAACTTCACAGCAATTTCTTATTAAATAAAATTAAAGTATGTAGCTGGTTTCTCCATATTCTTTGGTGTTGCATTAACTGCGCATTAAAACTTTTTAAAGGCTTTCTTAGAAGACACCATATTGGACTCCCGAACCAGCTCTACAAGTTTCTGAAACCAATAAAGCAAGTAAACAGAAGAGTATGAGGTAATAAGCTTTAAAAATGGTCTGATTATTATTGTTTCATACACGTATGAAGACATAAATAAACTTTAGACAGTGGAGAAAAACTCTCCTGCTCAAAATTATACCAGTAAACCAAGGAGTCAAGGGCCCCGAGAATTGTCCTGATTTACATTATGGCCCCCCTAACTAGATGCATCAGCCCCAAGTCTTCCTGTATAGTTATTTTATAGTCCATATTGTTGGAAACATTTGTTTGGGTTCATTTTCCTAAAAGTTAGTTGATCTTTTGTTGTCTGATTTTGATTTTTTCCTTTTGTTTATTATTGTTATTATTATTGTTGTTGTTACGTAGTTGTTGTAGTTATTAAAAATTAAATACCATATTGAACTGGATTGTAGCAAAGTATTTACTGGACTGTATATGTTTTGACCAGACAGATTTAATTTAAGCTAGACAGAGTGCTTCAATTTTGGGTCATGAGATCCTCTAAATGGCAGCATACAGCCCACTGTACTTGTGTGTGTTTTTTTTTTTTTTACAGAGCATACAGTGTGTTGAAATCATGTCTATACTTAGACAGGATTTCAGTAAATGCACACAATGACCCCTTTAGATGGACTGCCTGGATTTTATGTCCCAAGACCCACTTAATGGCAGTGTGTAGCCCATGAGGCCTTATATTTATGATTTTTTTATGAAGCATAACATACGTTGAAATCATGTCCATACAGACAACCAATGGATGCTTTGTTTTTAAGAAGAGTTGCCTCAAAATAAATATTTTAAGATCTAAAAGCTTAAAATGTCCCATAAGGCATTCTGTTTTTATATTACATAAAGTATGTGGAAATCCCTGCTGAGTTTGTATTCTGAGGGAAGAATGATTTAACAGATCTGCCATCTTACATGTACTTGAGTTGTTAATGCAGCGTATCCCAAAGTGGGGTGACCGAGGCTTTGTAAAGGGTTTGGCGAGGCTCCATAAAAACAAAGATCACAAATGTCCAAGGCCAATAAAGCATGGAAAATGGAAATGAAGGTCTCTAACTATTTAAATTACAGTTTTGAAGGAAAAATTCCAGGGACCACTGTCTTCATGGGTGAACTATACCCACATATACTTTCTTTAATACAGGTGTGCTTGTGTGTTTTCCCAGGTGGCAGCACAACAGGAGCCGTGTTTAACCCTGCGTTGGCTTTCTCCACACAGTTTCCCTGCAGTGGGAACTCTTTCCTGGAGTATGGTTTGGTGTACTGGGTTGGTCCACTGCTGGGTAAGAACCACACTGAGAGGGTATCTGCAGGCTTTTTCGAGTGTCAAAAAATAAAACATTTAAAGGCTTTAAATTATATAAACAAATGTACCAATGCAAATTAAAAAAAACCCAAATTACTTCTGTTTCAGGTCTCTTGCTATTCATGTAATTCAGGTGTAAACATTTAAGATCAACATCCCAACATGTTAAAGATCATTTCATATGTTTCACTTCTTTGTCACGTTGAATATCTGCTTGTCTTCAAGGCAACACTTCCTTTTCCGTGACTTATTTCATGGTCCATTACATCCTAAAGTAGCTCCTATTCACCTGCTCATTTTCACCTCAGTGTAATAGTCATTAAAGCTGGTAATCAGGTCATTTGGAGAAAGAAGAAATAAGCATCCTATCACAGATTTAAAGTCGGGAAAAAGAAGGTTAAGAAAAAGTAAATTAATCCAGCAGTTGTTATTTGTATAGTGCTCGTGCATAACCAGTATTATCACAAGGTACTTTGCAAAAGAGCAGGCTGAAGCCGTACTCTTCAATTTATAGATACACTATGTGCATATATATATATAAATACATATAATATATTTCTATAAACAAATACTGCACATACATCCAGAGATGTATCCAACCAGGCAGAGACAAAGGAAAGTCCTGTCTCTTCCTTTTAATATGGAAAATCTCACAAAATGTGGTTCCAGAATATGTTTTAGCAATCAAACTGCATTCCAGTTTCTACTTTGAGAAACTAAAGACATATTCTCAAATCTCTTGCAAGGAAAATCACAAGAAAAGCACATCATGCCTCATATTAATGAATCATATGACTTTTATGGCTTGAGCATGCCAGCAGAGAAACATTTTGCAGGATTGATATTAAATGTTGCATCTTTCAAGCTGATTTTTTTTAATGAGTGTTTGCTTTTAAACCAAAGCATTTGCTCTATAAACTTATGATGCTCGCCTCCAGTTAAAACCTTTCTGATCTTCATAATCTAATTTCTCTTTTCTCCTGTTAAAGGGATGATCAGTTCAGTGGTGCTCTTTGACAAACTCAACTCTCTGGTGTCGGAGAAGTCTTCATCTCTCCATCTCCCTCTGGACTCAAAGAAGACTACATGAATATCACTAAGCATAACAGTCGGACGGTCTATTCTGCAGCAGACATCAGGAGGTAGAATAAGAAGAACACTGATATATGCACTTTTTTAGATGTTATTAGTGTTTTCACCTCAGGAGCACATCTGATAAGCTAACAGGAAACAGAAAACACTGGCAGGTTTTCTTCTTTTAAAGGTGACGTGTCCTACTCTTTTTACAGCCTTTATACACAGCCATGATCTAAAGCATCTGTGCAAGTTCTCAGTCATATAGTCTATGGTTGTTAATGCTGATATAAGTGAAAACTGGACTGGATTAGATTCTTGAAAGACTTTTCCTCTCTTCTCCAAAAGGCTTTTTCTGTGGCTGAGGGTAGAGATCTATGAGCAGAGGTAGCGGGTGAGAGGAATGACTGTGATATCAACATTTCTTCTTGCATGATAAAACATGATATGTGGATAGTCAATCCTTTGGATGAGACTGAACTGCACAAAATCATAAGATATTAATTTGTACTTTTTTTGATAGTTGCCTTTTTGAGTATTTCTTTAAACAAACCAAGTCTATCCTCTGTTCTACTGTAAAATGATTTACTGAGGCCAATGCAGTCATTTATTGTAATATCTAAAACAACTTCTGATGATGATTTGAGATTTTTGAACTGTATGTGATTTGCTGTGATATTGTGGATTTAATTATTTTATGACATTCCATATGAAAGCACAGTGTAGCAAAGTGCAATAATGTCACATATTAGCACATATTAAACTGGTGCCTTTGTTCTCATAACTACTAATTTATTTACACCAAACTGTGAAATCTCAGTTGTTGTTTTCTCTCATTTTTAATTGTATTGATTTTCACAACTCTTGTTTTAATGTCAATGTCTTGAAAAATGTTTTGAAAAAAATGAAACTTTAAAAAATAAAACTTAACCATATACGTGAAGAACTATGTGTGATATTTCATACTTTAAAAGATCATTTAAAACTAAAAACTCACTAACTTTTATTATGTCTCATGGTTAACTGATCATGTCTGAACTTTTTTATTATAAAGAAGATTTTTTACGATTTTTAGTCCCGTGATTCATATGCAGCAGCCATTAAAGATGTGAAAGTTACAGCTGGGTTTTAAAGGTTGTGTTTTGCTGATTCCACTTTTATATCTTTAACTAAGTATGGAAATGTTTTATGACCAGATTTTTGTTTAAAAATTTGTCAGAGGCACAGTTTTGTGTTGCACTGATTTTAAAGGCATGACTGAAGAGCCTGTTTGTGGAAGTTCCCCAGGCCTCAAAACTGGGAGAAGTCTCCTCCTTCCAGACTTTAAAATTGTTTTATTTGTAAATTTTATCGTTCTGTGTTGGATTAACAAAAATTTCCAGCTGTGAGAACCAGCCTAAAATGGCAGGTTCTGGGTTTGCAAAGAGATACTTCAGTCAAATGTGATCAAAATATCTGCACTATTTCTTCAGTGCATTATTTATGCATTCTCCACTCCTGCTTTTAAGGCTTCACATATACCCTCTTCTTAAGCTCATGCCTCTGCCGTTTGCCTCAAGTCTATGGATAATATACTTGGAGCAATACGGTTCATTAATAGATAGATTTAGGGGTGCTGGTTTGGCGGAGTGGTTGGCAGCCAGGCACCCCATGTGCTTGATTCGGCCAGTCCGGGTTCAGGTCCCGCCTGTGGCCAGTTTGCAGAGTGTCTTCCCTACTCTCTCGCCCCTTTCACAGGCCTATCCGCTGTCTCTCTCCTATCAATGGGGGCACAAAATGCCCAAAAAATACATTAAAAAATATAAACGAATAGATTTATTCACTCTGTTCTCCAGTTTGAGGCCTTAACGTCGACATGTAATCTTAATTATTCTTCTCTAAGAGGCAGTATAGTTAAGGGGAATAGACTTCCCTTATACTATGAATTAAAGACTATTACTGAGTACACAGGAGCACAGCTAAGGTCATACTAAAATCTCAAGGCACATCATGTTCACGGCATGAAAAACAGCCTCTGGACCCTTTCAGTCAGCATGTTTTTGTTCTATCCTGCTTGTATTTGACTGACAACCATTTAACTTGAAAAATAGTTGTTTTAATTTAATTCAATCAGTGACAAACACTTAAATCAAACATGTCACAAACTTAAAATCAGGTAAACATAAAAAGGATAACACAAAAGTAAGGGTGGCACAGCAGGTAGTGCACATGCCTCACAACAAGAGCGTTGCAAGATTAGATCCCTGTGTCAGGCAGCCCAGTGCCAGCTGGGATAGACTCCAGCCCACTGCCCTCAAAAAGGGATAATGGTATAGATAGTGGATGAATGGGCAAAACAGTCATTTTGACCACCTGCGGCAGTTTCACATTCTCATCTTGACACTGAATTAAACTAAGTTAACAGAGTTAACTGACGGAGTAATTTTAAAACTCATTCATGAGTTGTATAGTGGTTGTACAGTTCCAAAGGCACAATGGGACTCGCCTCGAGGCACATCAGTATTTGCATTTAGTCATGAAAATAGTGAAAAGTGAATATTACTGTAAGTCACTGATCAGGAATTATCAATAAACACTATGTTGTTAGAGTCCCTTTAACTGTGGTTTACTAAATTTATCCTCATAAGAGCATATTTTGCTGGAGAACCATTAACCATGAAGTTAAGGCACTCCTGGTCTGAAGTGAAGAACAGCTGCTGCAGGGTGGCTGTGTTGTTTCTGTTATAACAGAGGATCTCTGAAATCTGAGGTGAATGATAAAAGAATCAAATAAATGTCATACAAAAACTATTCATTTATTGACAATTTCATACAAAGACATGGACTCTTCTCAGCAGGAAAAGCAGATATTAAATTGGTCACTAAGTACAAAACTGCAACAAAAACTCTTCTCATAGAGCATCACTGATTCTGGCTCTGCATCTCAAAGTCTACAGTAGCTGAGTTACAGCTGCGTACAGCACATTCAGGTTATAGAAACAGCAAAAATAAGAAGATAAAGAGGAGAAAACGATGAACAGAAAACCAGAAACATAATTTACCAAGTCAAACACAAGAGAAAACTACCAACAGACTGCTCAGAGGCTTATAGTACATGAAAAAGGTTTGGTTTATGAACAGAGTTAAAGTAAGAGCTGATTTTCAAAGAAGTGCTGCCGTCCTTTTGTTATTCCCATGATGCAACACTGCTGCTTCAAGTGGCTCCTGAAATTCAATCTACAGAGAAAGAAGGATGACAACTCTGTTCACACAACATCATACAAAATCATCTTCCATTTTATCATTCATTAGAAATGTTTTTTTACCAGTGGTCGACGTCTGCATCCTCAAACTGACCGGCCTCCATGGCTGCTGCGTCCACCTCCATGCCATCTGTCAACAAGACAACAGAATCATGTTTAGCGAGCATTTTTACGAACTCTACTGAAGATTAATAAAGCACAGCATGAAAATAGGACAAGGTGTGTCCATTTTAGACATAAACTGTGCATTGGTGGCTATTTTTGTGTCAAGGGAGAAATTTCCACGGCAGAAAAAAAAATACATTTTAAGTTTTTATGGTTCTGCAGGAGCCCTGTGATACATCAACACAAAATTTAGAAAAATGTTTTCATAGAGCATTTACAAAGCACCACAGCAAAGCTCCATCATCATTACACCTCAAGGCGTTCACATTATTTCTGAGTGGAGGAATTTTGCTATTTCGCTGTGCAGTCTTTGAGAAAGCGTGACAGCACGTGCTTCACATGCACAAAAGGCAAATACAGCACCACTATGGCTTCCCTTCTTACATTTATTAGGTATTAAGACTGTTGCATAAGAACTGATGCTGTATTATTTTCAGTCTTTAATTTTGTTTTTCTTTAGCCTTCTTTCCGCTTTGACATAATGTGTCATGTTCCTTTTGCAAGGGCTATTAGCTTTAACGATAACATTTATAGTCTAAACATTGACTCCTGATGAAGTCTCAAACCTTCAAATTCAGAGTTGTTCTCTGCAGTCCGGACCCCGGCCATGTTGTACTGCTGAGCCACAGACTGAGCCAACATCCCCTCCAGCCTCTCCAGTGTGGCCTGACCCTCCTGAGTGAGCGACGACAGACCCTCGTCACACGTGTAGAAGGTGGGGATGTCTCTGTGACCGTGCTCTGGGCGAAGAGAAGACAGAGACTTTAACAGATATGCTGGCCCATGTGCAATGTCAGAGAATCTCAAAATGAAAATAAAAACATTTACTGGCTTTTAGAAGAGAAAGCTAAATCAATGTATCAGCAGATACAGAAATAACTGCAGATATTTACTGCCAACAGTTTAGCCTAATCTGTGTGCACTGAGTTTACAAAATTTTTCAAGTCAATTTTAAATTGCAAATAAAAGTTGCCAAAAAAGTCAGATTTAATGTGAACAGATTATAGAATCTAGCAGCTGAAAAAAAACTACTTTCAGTTATTTCAATAGATCGATGTAGATAAAAATACATTTGGGAATATTTGGTAAATATACATTATCGTGCATTCCAAGCTTATAGTTGTAACGTCTCAAGACTTATAACCCAGTCTAACTTTAGGGATGCTAAAATTCACTGAACTCAGCATACAGTATTAAATTATCCAACAAATGTTACAGCACAGAGATCTCAACAAGACTTATCAAAACTCTTTGTTTTCCCAATTTTATATACATTCACATACATATGACAATTAAGCATATTATCAATATGTTTTGTGTTCAACACTCTGAAAATAAAAATACAAAATTCCCTTCCTTCATATTTTCTATAAATGTGAGCACAGCCTCTCCAACACTGGAGTTGTAAAGTCACAAACTGAAGAACAAAACAAGCCCAAAAAGAATTTCAACATTTATTACAGACAAAAAGACTTCAGTCATTCATAGTTAATCGTATTTTTGTTCCTGTGTTTGTTTCTGAGATTATCATCAACTCAAAAATGAACAAAAGATTCAGTTTCAACCTTCCACCTTAAATGTTTATATTCAGATTTAATCTATTCTGCCCTTTTTGTCAAAGAGATGAGGTGTAAAGTGTGAGTGCTGATGTCTCACCTGCCTCTGTGGCCAAAGAGTCCAGACATAAAAAGAAAGAAACAGAACAAAAGATGAGTCAGGATTTATTTTAGTCCACAGCGTGTATTTAAGTTGTTATGGAAGTTAACGCAGAGCTCTCCCTGCTTCAGCTGCAGCTTTTGGTTTAACAGCTGTATTGTTATGAATCCCCTGGTACCTCAAAGTATTTAAGAACAAAATTTCTGGTGCCTTTCTCTGGTCCAGACACTAGAAAGTGTTCCCAGTAAAACCAGTTTTTGGGGTTATATTTGAGGGTTTTCTAGCTGCTTTTTTTCATGTGTAACAGTTAACATTGTTTAATGTTGAAGCTCAAGGCTTGAAGTCAAAGCTCTCATCAACAGGCCAGAGCAGCCAATCAACCCACGTAGGAGGTGAGCTTTACAACTTCACTGTGTAGCCTACGTCCTGATTTGTTGTGGAAAATATATATATATATATATATATATATGTATATGTATATATATATATATATATTTATATTTTACTTAAGTAAACAGAGCCCCCCACACACACTACTTTGGGAATTTCCCAGATTACTTTTTTTTTTATATATACACATTTCATGAACCAAAACCTCTGCTTTTCATAACTTTTACATAAATTATGATAATTACGAGACACAAAAATGTTAAAGCCTCTGCACTTTAACACAAGACACCTTGCACTCACAAAAATGTGTATTCTGATGTTTCATCACCTTCTAGGCCAGTTCACCCTTCTGACAGAAATCCTGATCTCAGGTTTTTTTTATATGTTTTAATGAAATAAAAATTTGTGGTTGTCTTTGTTTCTTTTGGTGCTTCAGTTTTTCTCACCTGCTTCTTCCACATCATATTCTTCTCCCTCAAAGTCGTTGTCCGAGTCTTCGTCCTCGGGGTCGGGGTGCAGCGCCTGGCACTCACACATGGCAGAGAACATGGACTCCACTGCATCAAACACAAACAGAGAGATTTAATACACTTAAGTTTGTATTTATGGAACTGAAGGAAGAGAGACCACGACTGTTATTAAAGGTGATGAAGAAACACACCTTAGAGTTTAAGTTTAAAACTTTCTGGATTTATTTTGGTCTTTTTAGGCTGTTATTGATTAAAAGAAGAGTGGATTAAATTAAGTTCTAAACTGGGGAGAGAGAGAGGCGAATGTCATTGAGAGAACAAGAAAAAGAGCTGCTTTAACTTTTGCTGCTCACGTTGAGGAGAAAAGCCTCAATATACATGGAGCATGCAGACAAAATGGCAGCCTGCAGCCCACTTTAGTATTTTTAAATGATAAATGTCCCTGTGAGCACGAGAGAACCACAATGAACGGGTCATTTCAAAGAAGCAGAAGTTCAGTTGAGCTCCTTAAACTTGCTCTGGTAGTTTTCAGAATATAAGCATTAATTTAAAACAAACATTTACAGACTATTTATGAATTTATCCCAGTTTCATGTCAGAGTCTGAGGCAGGCCAGAGCTTTTCCAAAGATGAGGAGTATTGTGGCTTAATTTTATGTTCTTAAGTAACAAAATGTTACAACTGAACAGACAATAATATATATTATCCATTTGACAGGCTCCATACAACACTTCACATTTACTTTTTGGCTTTTAATTATTCCTAACAACAACTTTTACCACTGATTATTACATTATATGAGAGCAATATACTGACAACCACATTTATTTAAACTTTGACGGCATGTAGGCCAACGTTTGGGAAAATGAGGTGGTTTTAAAATTGAATGCACATGTCCCATTTGTTTTTCTGATTAATTAAGTGTGATTTTTTTTAGCAAAACACACAATTGAAATGTAATAAATGTCTATTTACTTCAAGTTCTGCACGGATACCTCTGCTCGGAGGCTTTCATGACAGGATTAAAACTCTGATCACGTTTTCTTGCTCATTAAGCTCCAGCTTGTGTGCAGTTAGGATGAGAAAAGGCTGAGCAGGGAGATGACAAAGACTGCATGATACTAAAGTCAGAGCATCGATCTGACCCGCGGAGTCACTCACATGCCGCCTTGTCGCTGGGCACAAATCTGATCTCTGTGATCGCCCCCTCTTCATCGTCGTCTCCACTGCTGCTGCCTTCGTCCTCTTCGTCTTCTTCAGCTGCTTTCTCTGCCATTTCTGCTTCATTCTCATCTGAGTAAATAAAAAGCAAACATGAAAGCACTTTATTCTCATTATTTTAACATGTAAAAAAGGACGGCAGAGGCTAAAAGTGTTTCTGTCTGAAGTTTTTAACAGATTTTAAAAATGAACAGAAGAACAGTTGTTGAGCTAAGACACTTTTTAAATTACAGTGATATGAGGCTCAAACATCAGCCCTTCTTAAACTCTAAAGCTGCTTCTGTCACTCTCACCTCCGACTTTTCCGTTGACCATGACGTACAGATGTTCCTGTGGGTACGCGCTGATGTCTCTGGAGATGGCGTGCAGGCCGATGGTCGGATACTCCAGACAGAAACCCAACCCTGAACCGTCAAACCAGGACAGGCGTCTAAAGACAGGAAACCACAGAGACTGTTAGTCCAGTGGGCTTTTAATTTAATGTTTGTGCCCAAGTCCCATATAAGAGCTGACAAATCCCACCTCAGGTGTAGCTGGGACAATGTGTTAAGACAGAAATGAAAACAGAAAGAATAAATGGAGTTTATTTCAAAACATAACAAAAGTCATTATAAACATACAGACAGAAAAAACAAAGTAAATTAGCACTTGGATAAATGTTACATGTCTAAAAAGGAGTGAGAAGAAGTCGAAACTTATTTAACCCCACCTCCCCCCCATCAATTAATAACCAATTATTTAACTTCCCAGTCTATATAAATACAGTTTTTAAGTCTGATTTTCTCTGTCTGGAAAAGAGACTTAATTAGTCATGGGGTCTGCCTATGAAGAGAAACACATGCAGAGTGCAGGCTGTACAGCTGTTACGTAATGAAGCCCTGGTGTAAAAAAAAAGAAGCTTTTAGAGGGAATATTTCAACATTTTGTAACTGTGATGCTGTACCTTTAAGGAGGACAAGCTTAGACAACTGGCAAGGTACACTGCAGTTGGTGGGTTCAGGTACTTTGTGTAAGTTTTCATGAAAACAAGCCACAAAATAATGAAATGCAAAATGCACAATCAGGTAAAAAACTACACAGGGCTTTATTTTTTCCACTAGAAAGTGCCTGTTTGGCTATATCGAACAATGCAGCAAACGTCTGAGTGTCTTTCTGCATGTGTGCACTGATTTCATCTGATCTGCTGCTTCAGGCGGAATAACACGCAGCCACTTGCCGCATCGTAAAATAGTACCAGATGAAGTGACTTCCTGGAGAAAAAATAAAACCCTCAGCAAGTTTTTGCACAGTTTTACATTCTACCAACATGATTTCATGGCTCATTTTTAGGTAAAACTCACACAGTTAAGGGAAATATCTGTGCACGTGAAGAGCAGTGCACCTTCCCTGTATTCTGAGCTTGTTCTCCTCACAGGTGCAGCACTGCTGAGAGCCCATTCAGACACTTTTCCAACTACTGTTAAGGATGTCATACAGCCCAGCTACAAAAATATTGAAATATCCCTTTAAGAGGCATTTTCTTTAAAGGGGCATAGCTAGGGGTGCACAATATTGTCAGAATGACATTGGTGGATATTGACGTAAATAAATTAAACATCGTTATTGGCTGATGTTGACATTCTTGCCGATATATTTACAGCCAATATATCAACCATGCATCGGCAGTGATAATGTCAAAATACACAAATGTACCATGATGCTTCACTTCGCTCATCTCTGCATGAGTACATCCAAAGACAAATGTGTACTTTTTTTTTTAAAAAAAGGGAAATGATCATGTTCTTGTTTCTAATCAGTTCCTTGTGCAAAAAAAAGGACATGAAAGAAACAAATGAATATTTATAAAGAGTTTATGCTCTTAAATATCAGTACTGATAGTGGCAATAATGCATTTGGAAATATTGACATGTGGAATATCGGTTTAAACCTCTAAAGACCTGAGAATTTAGTGAAAATGTTTCTCTGCTCCAGGGCCTTTAACAACAAGAACAGCAAAGACATTTGATTTTGCAGTAGATCATGCCTTACATTTGAAAACAAAGTAATTAAATTGAGAACAATGCAGATTAAATTGGTAAATTGAGTAAACTGTTCATCAAGGAAAACGTATTGAAGCAAGTAAAAAATACTTCAACAATTAAGGTCCATAAAATGAAACGCTATAGACTTTGAAACTAATTTAATTCAATCAGTTCAAAGACATTATTTTGAAAGGGATTACTCCGGAAGTGATTAACAACAAAAAATGGCGCAGCTGTGAAGCTTAAGTCTGTTATCTTCAACAGTTTATACACGCTGGTTTACAAACTTGTATCATTTTTCTATCAAATCCCAGAACAACCACTCAGTCAAACACCAGCATTTACGCTCAATATCTAATTTAAAGAGAAAATCGACGCCATGCGTATCACTTACGTCTCAGCGACGTAGAGCGTGCCACAGCCGAGCTTCTGCCCGCCCATCACCGCCGTGGTCTCGGCTTGCTCGTGCCGGACTCCCTCGGTGGGGGGATGGAGGTTCTTCAGTAAAACCATCGTCTGAGGACCGAGACCGTCCTAAAACCCGCAGGAGACGGTTTGACCACACCAAACCGAGCTGTCAACAGGCGGAGAAGTTCTGACCTGTCCCGTGCCGCAGAGGCGCGCTGGTTTATCCCGGGTTAAACCGTCAAGACAAGATGGAGGCCGTTAAGGTCCGAGCCGAGAGCTTCTTCTTGGAAAAACCGTTTAGATGAACCAAATCGACAAAGTTTGGACCACTTCAGTGAGCTAACTGTGCAGCTGATGATGAGAGTGCTGCTAAACCCACGGAGCTGAAATCTCGCGGCAGCGCGTGAAGAAGTGACGTAACATCCTGGCTGACCTCACTCACGCTTCACAAAATGCTCTTTCGTTTTATTTTGAAAAGTTCTACCGGAAGCCTTTATTTGCTTCTGCATGTTATCACAGTTAGCTTGACTTATATGGATTGTTTAATGCCCTCTAGTGGCCGCAGTGTGTAAGTGCAGTGGTGAAAATAATTGTATTTAACACAAAGTGACCAATTAAACGAAAATGGGACGTTGTGTAAATTCAATAAAAAAGAGAATACAATAATTTGCAAATTCTTTTCGACAAAGTCAGTTAACTTAATAACAAAGATATGATATTTTTTGTGTTCAAACTGATAAACTTCAGTTGGCATTGAGGTTTGTATTGTAGCAAGCTTACGTTTGTGAAAAGAAATTATTACTGTATTTATTGTTATAATCAAATCGCTTACTCAAATATTTATGTATCATGATATTATATTATGTGTCTCTTATTTGAACACAGCTACATTTACTCTTGATTAATCTTCTATATTGGTGGTAAGTGTGATGGTGATATGTGGTGATGTGTATTTGAAACTACTAAATATGAAAATAAAAAACAGACAAATCTTACACAAGGGTGGTTTGACAAGGAAATAACTGAATTAATGAAAAAAAGGTTAAAAATATAATGATTGGCTTTTCACAGAAAAAAAGTCAAAGGAAGTAAAATAATTGTCAAGATCACCCACTATCCTCTGATTTGGAATTATTTATAATTTAACTATCTCATTAACACACACTTTTAGAGTTATCAAAATATATTTAATCCTATTATCAGTTATAATATTTGTCTCACTACAAGAGAAACTTAGATCTTTGTTGAAAAAACAAGGACTCAATACGGATTCATCACATTTATTTATAAAGTAAAATTTCCATTGATTCCTAGTACAAAATTGAATTATTATCATGTTTATTTAAAATAAATAAATCTTTCTTGACTTCTTATTTGTGTTTTTCATACCATATAATTCTTTTTTTTTCTTTTTCCTTCTACAAGACATGTCCAATAGACTGTGGTGTGCTTCTGTCATACTACATTTGGTTTGTTAGATCGTTTTTATGTATTATGTCTAGTTGTGTTATTCCTGATCTACTTGTTGTTCTTTTCACTTTGCTGCAAGAACTTATATTTTAATATTTCAATACATTTGTTCTGAGAATTCATCATGATGTTTCTACCTCATGTTTAAGTTCAAGCTATTTGGTTATTCAGCAACACATTGAAGAACAATCTATGTCTGATGTTTTTAATTCTGTTTTGATTATGAAGCTTTTCAGTTCTTATCAAGCTGACAACATTCTTAAAAAAACGTTTCATTCACCATTTCATAGTGGATAACTTCTATTAAAGTTAACTAAATAAATACAAATTCTTTAACATTACTTTCAAGCATTGAAGTGCTGAACATGTATCAGAATGACGATTGTCTAAAATTAAGACTTACGCTGCCCTCTTGTGGTCACCTCGAGTACCTACAACCCACCTTATTTTCTTGTTTTATTTTGGTAGTTAACAGGAAGCAGCGCTCCTGGTAATTATACATGACTTGATGTTCATGACGAATTGTAGTGACGATTTGCGGCCACAGGAGGGCGGTATGTTCGTTAAGAAAATTCATCAGCATGGCGTGTCTACTGTATCAGTTTATATTCGAACATTCTGGATTTTGACAAAGATACTTAAAAAAGACCATTAATCATGTTTGCTTTTTCATTTAATTTTTATTCTATTTTGCTAATAGAGCTTTATGGCACTCATTGCTACATGATGCAGCATTAAAATATTTTATTGTATGATATAGAAACAGTAATTTAAACCAAATATTCACCGACAAATTCTAAATTATTTAAGTATTGATCCTGTTTTTGAGAAATGACTGTTTGAATAAATTAACAATTATGCTGCCCTCTTGTGGTCACATCGAGTATGACAGACTGCATGTAGTTCCCGAGTTTATTTTGGTAGTTTGTCGGAAGTATGACGTTCAAATGAGTTCATGTGTTGAGCGCCTTGCAGTGACGTCTGCGGCCACAGGAGGGCGGTATGATCATAATCTGGAAATGCTTTAGCCTGGAGTTCCCCTCTGTTCAGCCCCTCTGTTAACCGAGTCAAAGCATTTGGTCTCTTTTTAATTTCTTTTTGCTTATGAAGGTTGTTGGGTCTCAATCAAATTATTTTTCAAAATAGATTTAAACAAGAAAACCTCAAAAATTAAAGGAAATCAAGTTTTTAACCATTCAAGTACTGAATAAAATGTTGAAGAATGACAATTTTTCGAAATTGAGACTTACGCTGCCCTCTTGTGGTCACTTAGAGTAACTCAAGCCAGTAATTAGTTTATTTTGGAAGCTAACCGGAAGCTTATATCTTTGTAATAAAATCACACTCTCTAACTTGAGTTTATTGTAGTAACCATCTGAGGCCACAAGAGGGCAGTGGTGTAATCTTAAGTTCTTCTTCCTGGTGTTTACCCGGCATCATTTCAAATTCAAGCTGTCCGAATTTTAACAGAGAATGAGGGAGAGTTCACATGTTTGCTTTAAAATATCAATGTATCTATACCTATAAATCTATATCTAAATCATTTAGGTACTTCACATGAAGTTGAGCAAAAACTAACTTCCCAAGTTGGACCCTACGATGCCCTCTTGTGGTCACATCGAGAATCTCAAGCCCGCAATTTCTTTTTATTTTGGTAGCTAACCGGAAGTACCACGTTTATGAAAACAAAGTTGACTTGATTCGTTTGTGCATTGCAGTAACTATCTATTGCCACATGGTGGCGGTAAACACTTGCGTCTTGATCCTAGCTTAATCTCAAAATGTGTCTAAAACTTGAAATAAGCCACAATCACTTTATTGAGGTTTATGTTTGGGTAAGAAGATTCTCAGGACTCATCCATATGACTCCTTTTTATGTTTTCTTTATAACAGTTATCTTAAAACGTCTCCAACTGTGCTTCCTTTAGCTCGTCTTGCTAATCAATATCAAGGGATCTGATGTAGATATGTTCTTCATATAATGTCTTTACGGCATTATTTGATTAAAAAAAAATATGGATGGAAATATTTTTAGCTTTCTAGTGGAAAAATATATTTTTAAAAAACCTACATTAGGGTTAAACCATAACGTAGCCCCACAACATTGATGAAAGGTGGTGCATACAAAACTTCTCCACTAGAGGGCGACGTGACTGCGTAACTCAGCACAGAGATAAAGTTGTCATATCTTACACAGTGATATCCGGTATACCCTTTAAAATAAATTAAGCTAAAACAACAAAGCAGCAGATAAAACTAATAGAAAATATTAACATTTAAAAAAACAAAATAAATGAAAAAGAGAACAAAATTTAACACAGTTAATAAACGTTTTACAAATTTATTTAAATAATAATTTAAAATGGAGTTTTCTCTACATGTAAATGTAAAATACAACACAGCAGCTCACAATAATCTTAGAAAACGAAAATTTGAAAATTAGATGTAGCTCTTCTTAATGTTGCCTTTAAGCTTGTCTAAAGGAAAAGCTCATGTTAAAATTCATAATTTTTCCTTTTAACAATGCAGACAAATATGCAGTAATTACTCCAGTTTATGGGGCTACTCTGCTGTGTTAAAATGGTTTCTTCCAAAGTCCTGATTATCGGTGACGTTTTAACAGACATAAAGTCCCCTTAATCAGAGGTTCCTAAATGTTGTGGCGGGTGCACTGGTGGACCTTGGACCAGGTCTCGGTGTGCCTCAAGAATTTGTTGCCACTCAAGTTATTACCACAACTACAGCGTTTAAAAATATATTTTTAAATTTAATCTCAGTGATAAAGGTGCAGCAATTTTCAAGAAACAGCTATAGATTCTGTCACTTTAAAAACTCTCATAACACCCCCAAGAAATCAGTTTTTATTGTTTCAGGAAAAAAAATTTTAAAAAATAATGTTTTTGGTTGATTGGAAGTTTCAAATGAACCAATTTGTAAGTACCTGTTCAGAAAGTAAAACAGCTGTTTGTTTTAGTTTTTAAGACTCTAATCGCTGGATAAAAATGTGGTACTCCTTCAGACTTTGGCTTGATTTGACGTGCTTTTGCAAAAAAAATATGTTGAAAACAGCTGTGAATATCAGTTCGTTTTACTTGGTGGATTTTTCAGTATTGCTTAATCATAAACCTTTATCTGTTAGGAGACAAAAGCATTGGCTGCTGTTTATTTATAAAAATTTAAATGGCAACATGCCACCATACCTCAGCACTTTATTGAACTGGTCAAATAATAAGTATTCCACACGTTCAACAGATTTTCTGATGCTTGATGTTTCCCGGACTAAAACTGAATTTGGCAAAGCTGCTTTTAGTTGATAATCATAGTTTAAAACTATGATTATCAACTATACCGTACCTTTGAATGTAACTGTTTTAATGGTGTTTTATCAATTGTTTATTGGCTGTTTTTCTTGTGATTTTATATTGTCGTTGTGCTCTTGACATCATTGTAAATGAGGGCTCTCCCTCAATGATTCCTCGAGATTTAAATAAAGGTTAAATGAAAGAAATGAAAAGAAAAAATAAATATAATTTACCATTTAGGTTTTTTTTCTGTCTTACCAGATTTTTCTTTGCCTCCCTTTTTAAGCCTCTTTTATAAAGGGTTCAAATTAAAGTGAGCTCCCATGTGATCTCATTTTTGTGTATATTTTGTGAGGCTTTAAAAATAAGAAGTACAAAAATTGTGTTGGAATCAAATATGTTTGTGTTTGACGTGGACTCAGATTAAAGCTGAGAGAACATCCCTAAAACCCTGTTGATTATTCATCCCAGGGTTTGAATAACGTCTATATAAAGTGATTATAAAAATGCACGGACACAAGGGTATTTTTGAGGAGATGCCTTGGATGTTGGTTTAATAACTTAGAAAACATTTATGTTACAGCCGCACTACAATAACAGTACAACAGAGAAATGGGACGAGCCACACTCACATTCAGTGGTGTTTGAATCCAGATCAACTTTTCTTCTTCACGTCTGTGAAGGAAACTCTCAAAAAGATCAGTGAATGATTTTCAGCTGATGGTGTAACACGTGAATCTGCCTATACTGCTAACACAGCGAGACAACACTTAAACTATAATATATGCCAGAATGGATCAACTCTGTCAGCATGATCTGCAGTAAGGTGAAACAGCGAGAGGAAGTGGCATAAAACAGAACTTTAATTAATATTTTTGTTTTTAATCAGGGCTTTGCTGATGATGAGGGTCACATTTATTTCAGTCTTACTGTAAGTTTTTAAATTTGACCCTTTGTTTGCTCCTGTTTTGGTCCACTACGTCAGTCAGCAGCATGAAAATGAAAAAAATCCCAACAGTGAGGGGGCGAAGAATTCGAGCTGAAGTCACAAGAGTGCCAGTGACGGCAGGAAATCATGACAAGTTCTTGTTTTCTCAGCATCCTCTCGCACACTCAAGTCGATATTCTGCTTTTGTTGCAATAATTCTTGAGCAAGATTCTGAAAGAGAAAATGACTTGGTGCAGATTTGTGTGTCGATATGACTCAGAGTCACAAAAGTCCCGAATGCTGTGACACACGCTAAGAACATGATAATATCAGCTGGGCAGCCTGTCTTCTGTTTCTAATGTAAAGTGTGTGTGTAAGCTAATACTGTTTTACTGTTATAATTACCATCGTGCAGTTCACATACAGTACAGGCCAAAAGTTTGGACACCTTCTCATTCAATGTGTTTTCTTTATTTTCATCACTAATTCCATTGTAGATTCTCACTGAAGTAATGATGGACACTCGTTTCTCTTAACTTAGCTGATTTGTTCTTGCCATAATATTAATTCTAACAGTTGTCTAATAGGGCTGTGGGTATCAGTCTGACTTCTGAACAACACAAATGATGGTCCCAACCCCATTAATAAGGCAAGAAATTCCATTAATTAACCCTGGAAAGGCACACCTGAGAAGAGAAAACCATTTCAGGTGACTACCTGTTGAAGCTCGTAAAGAGAATGACAAGAGTGTGCAAAGCAGTAATCAGAGCAAAGGGTGGATACTTTGAAGAAACTAGAATATAAGACATGTTTTCATTTATTTCACACTTTTTTGTTTAGTACATAATTCCACATGTGTTCATTCATAGTTTTTATACTTTCAGTGAGAATCTACAATGTAAATAGTGATGAAAATAAAGAAAACACATTGAATGAGAAGGTGTGTCCAAACTTTTGCCCTGTACTGTAAAGTAAAAAGGTTGAACCAAAAGCCAAACTGCATTTTAAATTCTGAATTTCCTCTTGGATCTTTAAAGGCCTGAAATTTTTGTGTCTTCAGTTTGAGGATCCTTGAAAACATTGTCGTTTTCTTTCAACAGAAAATGACAAAAACTGGCCAAGGTTTCTGCAGAGGGCAAAGTCAATTCATGTTGAGATAATTTATTTTAATATGAACTTCATTGAATTCTGTCTATTTTTTCCTTTTTGGATGAAAATGTGGCCAAGAAATGTTTAAAAGTCAGAACATGTCTCACTGTTAAGTATCACACTGCTGAGCACATCACTGCTGTAGGGCACAAAACTGCTATCTCCTTTTTTTATCCATCCATCCATTATCTATACTTTTCCTTTACAGGGTTGCAGGGGGTGGAGCCTACAAACCTGCCACCCTTGACCGATCACAAGCCAACTACAGGGCTTCATAGAGAGACACCAGTCAATCTAATGAGCATGACTTTGGTCTGCAGGAGGAAGCTGGAGTTCCCAGAAAGAGCCCACGTGTGCACGAGGAGAAACTCCACACAGAGATGCCCTGATCGACATGGGACTCAAACCAGCAACCTTCCGGCTGAGAGGTCATGTTGGTCACTGTTCATGTGGGTGACATTTATCTTTTCAGACCTTTTACCAAATCAAAGTCCAAAAAATCTATTTGTTGTCAGAACAACATAAAATTCATTCATTCAGTATGAAAGTGTTTTCAAGTCCTGAAAAGCATCAGTTTTGGAGATAAAAGGTTTGTGCCTGTCAGCGGTGATATATTAATGTATATTAGGAATTACAAAAAACTGAAACAGAACAGATGTCATGATCATACCCTATCAGGGGAGGGGGATATCGCACAGCTATCATAACATTGCTGGATATCCTGGTCCCACTGTCGTTTACGTTTATGGTGCTGGGTGAGGCTTGGAAATATTTAGATCCATCAGAGAGAGGCCAGAGAAAAATGTTTTGGATCCACTGATCTATGCTGACAGAGGCTGTTTTAGAAACAGAAAAGATTATTCTGAATCTATAATTTAGTGTTTTAATCTCCAGTGTGGGTGACTTCTGTTGAAAGCCTCGTGTGGACACTCGGGGAACTGCAGCTTCACTCTTCAGGCTTTGCTTTGAGTGAAGACAGCAGCTTCACCTCCGATCTAAACGTTGGCCTCACAGATCTGCTCTGATGGGATTTCCAGGTTATATGACCTTCTGTTTCAAACTGACATTTTTTTTTTTTTTTCAAAATGCTCTTCAGGAAAGTCCCTGACAGAACATTCAGTTAGAGGCAACATCAGGCCACTCTCACTTACAACCACAAACTGTCGGTCTGCCTTTATGAGAGCAGAGATGACTTTTAAAAAAAACAAAAAAAACCAACTCTGTTTCAAAGATAAATGATCAGAAGTGAAATGACTGGACGTCAAACTGTGATATTTGATTGTACAGTCAGAAAGTGAAATGGTATCAAGTGTATTTGTTTTTAGTCAACAATATCTCCTCACACTCGTCTTCAGACAAACTCTGGGGACTCCAAACTTCATCAAGATGTTAAATATTCTGAAAGCATTTTTTTAATCTTTAAATAAATTATAGAGATTATATATGTAATATAATGTATCACACTGTATATGAATAAAGTATGAGGAAAGGTTTGTCTAAAAAAGGAAACTGAAGCTAATCCTGATTCACTGATGAAGAGGGGATGTGATTTGAAGTTTGCATGTCCTCCTGCTCCTTTATAAGAGTTTTGTTTTCTTAATATTTGTCTGCTTATAGTTTTTGTTTAAATGCCACAACTCAATTTAATGAATCAAAATGTCCTGATAAACTCTTTTAAAGAGGACATATCATGCTTGTTTCTCCTTTTCACTATGCCAGACTAGGATGCCTGTAAAGTATTTCTGCCCTCAGTACAAGTCATTTAGTTCCTTCATTGCCCCACAATTGCATTCTCAATCATTTTAGGCCATTAACAAGCTCTCGTTGAAACACTGGGATCTGAGGATGACCTAAAGTAACCTCGCAACGTCACAGCCCTTTGTGCTCTGATTGGTCAGTTCTGTCGGGGGCTGAGCCAGCCTGTCCTTCTTCTTCTACTGTATTTTCCGGCAGGCTCAATGCAGCGATGCACAGATGAGTCCCCCTACAGGCCAGAGCTGGTAATGAGTGAATGTGAGCTAGGGAGCTATATACTGCTGCTGGTGGATGTGTTCCTCGGTGACAGTTTTGTGGCTAACGGACATCACAGAGGAGGAAGTGTTTTATCAGATTACTCCAATAAAAAGAAATGTACCTCGTGATGTCACGACGATTGAAATCTAGCGGACATCTCGCAATGACCTATTTTCAGAGGCATCAAATCTCGTTGTAGGATATCAGAAAAAATACAATATCTCATTTTTTGAAAATTAAGGGGGTGAAAGGTCTTGATTTCAAATGTATTATATTATATGTAAGTATTAAATCATGCATCAGCATGATATGTCTCCTTTAAGCTTTTAAACCAGCAAACGTGAAGCCTGAACTGTTACCAGTAAGGAACATGTGCAAACATGACGACATAAATTTATTTTTAAGATGACATACTCTTTAAAATATGACATTGGTACTAACATCTGATTTAAAGTCAGTATGATGAAATCTGTTTGCTGCATTGGCACATGTTTTATACTAACAACAGCAAATCAAGTGACATTTAATTACTACATTTGTTCAGACTTGTCTCGTGAGCTTGTTTTATAAAAAGTGTAATGAGATATTTTTGACAAGAAAAGACACAAATACACCTGCTGATATTTACATGTTCACTGTAATGAGCACAGAGTTATCCACAGTATGGTTATAAAAGTTTCTATCAAACCACTTTTGTCCTTAAGCTTCAGAGAGCTGATGACTAGGCTACAGAAGAGTCTCTGACAGACTATTGATCGTTACTGATCATCTACAGTTTGTACATCAGGGTGAGACCCACACACACACAGGACAGTGTCTGAATCACTGAAGTGTAACAGTTTGGACAGAAATGATTCTTCAGTGGAACCAAAGTTGAAAATTAACATCCATTTCTTTTTAAGGTTTTGTTCTTATTTACATTATTTTGATGTTTATGCCGACCTTCGGCCTTCTATGGGGAGATCATTGAGTATGTTCTTTAAGAACTCATATTTTAAAGCAGGTGAAAGAGAAGAAGAGAGCAGGAGAAGACAGAACAATGGGGGGAGGATTTTGTTTTGTTTTTAACTTAAAGAAAAGAAAGTAAAGGATAACGAAAAATACTTTTGAGAGTTGAGAAGAAATTTTAAGAATGGAGTTGAAAATTTAGGCCTGTGTCAACTTCAGTCCACCAGCTGACATTGAGCAGCAGGCAAGTACACCCTGTACCACTCACTAGCCAATAACAGGGCCACATAGAGAGACAGACAACCATTCACACTCACACACTAAAGGAAAATTTTGTCACCAATTAAAGGTGCTATGAGGAGAATCTATTTCTAAAGACATAAAGACTCTGCTACCCATGAGCACGCGCGGCGACTGTCGTAATGCTGCGTTCCAGTAACCTCGGAACTGGGAGTGACATCATCTCCGACTTGTCGGCGTTCCAGTTGAAGTCGGAAAAAAACATGCCGATCTACCAGGCTATTGTTAGCTGTTGTTAGCACGCCCTGTGTTGTTGTTCACAAATATCACATGAAGAATGTGATTATCACTATGGCAGCATTTTTGTAAATATAAGTCTAACAATACTATGTATACAGCTGATCTAGAGCGACACACCCCAGTCAGAAGTGCAAATAAACTGATTATTACAGGAGCTAAATAACTGTTCACACTGGGGGCATCCATCTTCGATTGTCAACTCGGGGGTGGCGAGGTTTCACCGAGTTCCCTGTAGGAAATTCCGACTTCGGGGGACGTTCCAGTTGCAGTTTCCTATTCGTAACTTGGAAATTCCGACTTCTGACTACAACTGGAACGCACCACAAGACGTGACCCAAGCCAAAGCGTGTTTGTTGTGATGCTAATGAATGCAGCTCTGACTTTCATCAGAACTCTGCATTGCTTTACAACTTCTTTTTTCAACAACTTACAGGATGCAAAGCGATGAGGTAATGTATCTCTTTCTAGTTATGTACCGGTAGTTTTTGATGTGTGACATCAAGCAATTTTTGGAAAACTTAGTATCATAGTTTTTTAGCCGGCTATATATCGCTACTTACAACCCGATGCTCTAAGACGTGTCTGAATAATATAAATTTGCTCTAGTTTTAACTGTCTTGTTCCTGAAGTTGAGTATCCAGGCCAGTCCAGCCCTGTCTGACCCGACCGCGAAGCTAAGGAATAGCATTTATAGACAACCTATTTTGATGCTATAAAACTCATCTTAAAGTGTGTATTTCCATCAGGCATATATCTAAAAGTGAGACTTTTTGTAATTACTTAGAAACTCCTCACGGTCCCTTTAACCTAATGATTATTTTTTGGTCTGTGAGAGGAAGCAGGACTGCCCGGAGAGAACCCACACATGTACAGGGAGAACATGCACACTCTACACAGAGAGGGCCTCACTAACACGGGGATCAAACCACCAACCTTCTCACTACATGTACACTACCTGCTGCACCACGACGCCCCCCATTTCAACTCTCTTCATGGAAATGTAACTTTATTCTACCATTTCAGCTTTATTCAGAAAATTTTATTTCTAAACAATCTGGATTATCACCATTTTAAGAGTTTATGAATTTTCAATTAAATCTATGACATCATTTTTTCAACTTTCACTCCATTCTTGAAACTATGTTTTGACTTTAAAATCTGACCCAAATAGTTTGAGTTTTTTCCTCAACATTGGGATTTTAGTTGTTGTTTTTCTGACTTTTCTTTTGTCTTCAACATACCATAAAGGTAGTCATCCTCCTGCCATGTTTTCTTTCTTATACCTGCTCCTCGTTCTCTTTGTGGGACAAAGAATGTTTCTTGATGAATTAAACTGAGTCTTGAACAGACGTCTTCTGTCAACAAGCTTCAGTAACTTTGGTTTTGTGCATTTCTGTTGTTTCCTTTTGATCTTAACTCGAGTATCTTGGGACTACAGGGCCTGCTTGCTCAAACTGTTATTTCTCTCATTAGATATTATTCATTATTATGTAATTATTATGGAAAAACTGGAGAAAGATTTGTTTAACACAATCTAGAAAAAACAGTGGAAACATCTGGCCACCTGAATGCTGTAGAATTCAGGAAAAAAGGGGAATGTTTGTTAAGTCCTCTCAACTACAAATGCAACCCCAAAAACAACAAGTATTGAAATAGTTTAATCAGGAATGACTTCATGTTTGATTTATCAGCAAACATTTAACCAGGAGAACGAGAACATTAGAATCAAACACAGCGATGGAAAAAAACAACGGCCCGAGCAGAAGAAGCCAACAAATCACTACTGGCCCAAGTGGCTGGTAGCAGTGAGGGTAAGAGGGACTGACCTCACTTTTAAAGGCTTAGAAATAGATACTGTTTGGGAAAAAATAAATTTGGACAAGTGTTAAGTTGACTGGACAACATTCATAGTGTTCTTTATTTTTTGTTAAATCTGGCCCCCACAGCATGTCAGGGAAAAACTGGCCCTTGCACAAACGAAATCGGTGACCTATAGCAAGAATAAAACTGTCCCATCGAGACTCTGACACACGAGGTATGTAAATGCCCCTAAAAATGTCAAACAAAGCCCAAAATCTGTTACAAAGATTTTTTCCTCTTTTAGTCGTTCACTGGAGATGCACAGACGCAGTAGTTTAGCATCTGCATCAGAATATGAATGTGGGATGAACAAACACAGCTTTAAAACTATTAGACCACCATCCAGGGAATAGTTTATACCACAGCCGCTTAAATGAACAGCAATTACCAAAATCATTTTTAATGTTTCTGTAATGGTTAATACACCTGAATGTAGAGGCTCTTTTACTGAGATGATATTAATGCCAAAAATGAATTATTGTTATCCATGAATTTTCAAATGTACTGCTTGAAAACTGTTTTTATTAACAATTTCTCCTGAAGAGAATACTTAGTTTTAGTGGTTGAATGTTATACTTGATTAATTTGACGAATGAGCTCAGACTTGGGTATAAAAAGCTGAATTCAGTTTGATATTCCTCATTCCTGTCTGCTATTGGCCAAATACATGACAATAACATTTTTAGGTTTAAACAAGTTTTTAAAAGATTTCTTAAAACAAATATGCTTTCTCTTTCATGACAGGTGTTCAAATGATTTTTTTCAGCACTTTAAGTCAGTTACAGATGTTCATCTGTTGTGTCAAATCAAGGAGAGACAGCTGCTGATTCAGAGAAGATCTTGGGCAGAAGAAACGACCAGTTTGACAAACCATATCAGCATTGTGAGAGAATTAGAATAAAAGACTTCCTACGTCAAACATCAGCATCGCCCAAGCTCTGATTTTATAACTGGTGCTTCACTTACAGTGTTAATGTGAGTATTAAGCTTCTAATGAATTGTGATGAAGACAGTTTTTTTTCAGACACTGAGTTTCTTGAGGTTGAAATTTTTAACTAAATTGTGCACCAACAGTATTTTGAGCAATTCAACATTCTTTAAAAGCTCAAACTTATGGTCCATCTTCCTCCTCTCATTACACTCCCCTGCTTGGCTCTATTCCCATCTGTAATATCACCCTGAAGCAACAAGAAAAACAAGAGCAGATCTCGAGAAACAACAGACATGCACTCGCTGTCACAGCGAAAAGAAGTTCTGCTCAAATGAATGAACTTTGGGCCTCTTTAATTCTGATTGGTAAAGTTTGGGGTTTGAACAGCGGCCTCTTCCCACTAACAGCTCGATTTCTGTGAACAGCAGAAAAACTAAATCCTGAACAGTGATCTGACTGAATATGAGTTAGTCCATTTCCACAGAGTTCACCTGTAACAGATCAACAGACACATACACGTGTTATTCAGAAGCTGGTAGAGAAAACAGTTAATATTGTTGATTGATTGGCGAGCAGCCGAGGCTCAATCCAAAAATAAAGCTTTGTTCCTTCTTAAAAACTCCTGTTGTCCCAAATATAATGGGACAGGAAAAGTTAAAAACCGTTAAAATGTGTACGACATCGGGCTGAAGGTGAGCTATACTCGGCTCTTTGTAACGATTCAGAGACTTTGTGTTTTTTTCAAAGCGGTGAACTTGCTCCTCGCTGGTCTTATTTCACACAAATAACAGCTGCAGAGCTCCAAACCGCTCCAACCTTTTCTCTCTCCACACATCACTCACAGCAGCATCTCTCCTCTTCTCCTTCATATAGAAAATATAACACTATATTTTACAAGAAGACTAAGAGAACAGAACATCTATTATCTTACAAGGGACAGCGTACAGGCAGAGTATGTACAGCAAACATGATCCCACCGTCACGGACGAGGGGCAGCAAAACCAAACACTTTGGATTCATGTCCACAAAGTGATCTGGATAATCTTAAAATCACATTAATAAAGATATCCCTACACATGCTTCAATCAGATGTTCTTGCAATGTTCCTCTGAATTTTAATGCCCTCCTGAGAAAGTTGAAGCTACATGTTGTTCCCATTTAGGTTACTAAAAAAAGGATAACTAAAAAGGATAAAGCAATCGGGTCATCTATAATACAGTGTTTTTTTTATTTTAATTTGTCAATCCTTGGAGACCTGTTTGCACTATGACAGTATCATGCAGTAATGTAACTGTAAAAAGATAATTACTTATTGACCCCCTGAGAAATTCAAACTTTAAGTATCTACTTCACTTTTTGTTCAAGCCAACAGCCAGGAGTAACTCACTATATTATTTTCTAATGTATCCAATTATGTCTAATCAAACTAAGTATTTATAGTCATTATTTATGATTTATCTGAAGCAGTGATGACCTGGGAAAGGCCAGTGGCTATAACAATAATTAAGTTGTTTCCTGAACTACGAGTGCTGCTGGAGCTCTTTGAGTTCTTCAAAACTCTTTATACTCCAAGCACCTTGAAAGTTGGTAAAGTTGAGCCAGGTCAAACTTTTGTTTAGATTTTCTAAAGCAGTGGTCAACAAGCTTTTTCAGGCAAGACTCCCCCATGGTGATGAAAAAGGTAAAGTTGGATCTGCCACCAAAATCCCTGTGATATTGTTTAACTTCATCAACATATAATCCAGCAAAGACGACCTTCAATCCATCAAAGTAATAAAACTAAAATATCAAAATAAAAGCTGAAAGGATTTAAAGTCACAGTTACACTGACAACTTTACAATTTAATACAAAACAAAAACTCAAAATTTGAAGAGTTGAACACAGAACAATTTCAAAAAATGCCCAAATATAAACAATAGAAGCATTTTTCTTTACTGTAACCAGCGAGAGAAGGGAAATCAGTTCAATGTTATCAACCTTGGGAGGCAGCTCTCATCAGCAGATCCATTTACGTCAAGTTTCTGTGAAACAGTCGATCAGGTACGTCAGATTTAGGTCTGATGCACACCTAGTAATAAAGATCGAGAAAAGTATCGATGATCTACCAGCAGATCCAGATTTACAGGCTGGTGACCCCTGTTCTGAAGACTGTTCGCTGATAACAGATGAATTAACACCAAACTTTGGTCCTTGTTGTTTGTAAATTGTTCCTTCACACCAGCAGTTCATTGACTTTGTTCTGATTAATTGCTGCATTGTTTCTTTGGATAATGTTCGATCCGCAGTTCTGTCAAGTGGGCAAAGCATTTACAAAGGAATGATGTATTTGAAACATTGCCTGCTTTTTCCCACAGCAGGGGTAAACAATGCCATCCTCACCGGTTGTCTGATGCACTACAGGATATTGATGACAAAAAGCTTTCAGAGCTGTTTGACAGATGAACACATTTGTTAAATTTTGGTGCTTATAAAAATTGCCTGTGTTGGCAGTGGTAATCACAGACGTTACTGGTTAACAAGGCAACTCTTTCCACCCTAACATCTGTAGCAGTCTGTGTTATCAGAGGAGACCTAGCAGGGTATGGAAAAGTCGAGAGCAATTTTGAGAGTCAAACAAGTTTTGGAACCAGTTGATGAGACAAGTTTTGAGACACTTTGAAGGGATTGTGAGATCACTGCTATCTCAAAGCTAGACTAGTGGTCCTAAAATCGTGTTAGATTGCAAATGATTATGTTAATTTTTGTGATCACAGTTGCTTGGTGGTTGTACAGCTGTACCTGCTAATGATTATGCTTCAACTGCGGTATAATGATGAAACCCTTTAAGTCGTCTCAGTGAAAACAGACTTTTCAAGGGTTTGACTCAAAATTAGTCGAGACCAACTCTTCTAGCCTTTCTTTGGTCCAAATAAAACCCTGAAAAATGAGGATCTGCCACTTGTTTCAGAACAACTACAATTCAGGTGTGAGAAAGAAGAAGTCTAAAACAATAGTCCTACGACTGGTAGCTACACCCCTACTCTGTGCCATCTTGAGCATTCTTATAAGGGCACTGGCGTGTCCTCAGTGCTATGCAGTACTTTGCAAAAACAAGTTGGCAGAGTGAATTTATATTCTGGTCCTTACATATTCACCTCTTGTTTATGTACAAGACACCATGGTGTCTGAAACTGAGCGTACAATGTCAGAGTAGAGCGGAAAAACGATAAGCTAGAGCTGACCAGAAAATAACTGTTGAGAGAAAATAGAGGAGGCATCAGAGATGCTACAATTTATGCTTGGTGGATTACTTAAAGTCAATGATGGGGATGTTTTAGCGCTCATTTGCCACTGAAGGAACATGCACTTTTAATGTTTCAGTATGTACTGAGTTGTCTCCTACAGCCACTACATCCCATTACCAAACACAGAAACTGACGATCACTCAGTTCTGTCTACCAGTCAATTGCAGCGCTCTTCAATTCCATTGTTTTAATGTGTGGTTATGTTTCTGAGGGTGTACATGTCAGGCTACATTTGTAGAATTCGCACTGCAGACCAACAACAGATTATGGCATATCTCTGAGGCAGAAGCATAATCAGGCTTAATTCTGGTGTTGTAAAGTTTAAGGCTAACTTTAAGGCTGCTTACTTAAACATTTCTGACAGTTTTGTAAAGGAACAAGCCTGGCCCCTCTATAAAAACAGTAACATGACCCAAAGTGTTTGGTTTGACACTGACACCCTCTCTGTAGGCGGGTTAAGTGCTAAGAGAATAATGAAGTGCTTTAAGGTTCACTACATACAGACTCCAGTGTCCAACTCCATCAGACCCTCATGGGATGAACCTACAATCCTCCATCTACATGGATTCAGCAGAGAGATGCTCAAGACTTGAGAGTTCAGGGAAATCAAAGACCAGAATAAACGAGTGCTGCAACATGAAGTACTGGCTGTCCTGGTATGATGAAGCTTTTGGTCCGTTTTCTGCCAGAGGTGATGACTGGTGTCAGTCTTGAGTTTGTGTTTTGATGGTGGTGGAAAAGCACGCTACCACGATACGACAGCGAGGAAGAAGACCAAGACGGGAGCAGGAGATGTGTTTTCCAGGGATTAGAAGGCCTGACAGTAAAAATAAAAACAAAGACGTGAGTGTTAGTCACACAAACACAGCCATCATGACTGTGGACTGTTCTGGACTGAGTTTAACGAGTCTGTCTGGCCCTCTTCCTCCTCCTCGTCCTCTTCTTCCTCCTCTTCATCTTCCATGCCATCATCATCATCCTCTCCATCCAGATGTGCAGGGCCATTATGCTTCCCCTGCCTGCCTGATCCTGCACTGTCTCTGGGCCCAGTACTAACTCCATCCCCAGGCCTGACCGGGCCTCTGGAGGTCTGATGTCTGTGTGATGGAGACAGGCTGAGGCCCCTCCCCTTTTCCTGAGCGTCACTGTCGTTTTTGTTTTCCACCCTCCTCTCTCCTGCTGATAACTTCTTCATGTTCTGTCTCCCCTCCTCCTCTTCCTCGTCTTCTTCTTCCTCTTCCTCATCTGAATCGATGCGGTTCAGTCTTTTCCGCACTGGGCGATCATCCTCTGAAGAAGACTCTGACTCCTCCGACTCGTCCTCTTCGTCTGTCGAAGGTCGCCGTTTCTTCAGCATCTGGGCGAGCCTTTTGCGCCGCTGCTGTGTCAGGATCTCTCTCCTCTTTCCTCTGCCCATCTTCTCCAGGTCCTCCTCCTCCCCATCAGACTTTTTTGCTCTCCTCCGCCTGTCCTTGTCCTCGTCCATCTCTGACAGTTTGCTTTTCAGCCGCCTCCTTCTCTCTCTGTCGTCCTCTTCTTCGTCTTCACTCCTCTGCCTCTCTCTCCGCCTGTTTCTTCTGAGGCCTTCCTCTTCTCCTCGCCTCCTGCTCACTCTTCTGCTCTGGTCATCTTCCTCTTCATCCTCCTCCTCCTCAGATTCTCTGGAAGAAGGTGATGCTGAGAGGAAAAAAAATGCAAAACAAAGAGATTTTAATTTTATGCCCAAGATAGCAAATGCTAACCCAGTGTTCTTATAAACTGTTCAATATGTAGGATTTAACTAATTTGTCCTTCAGGGCCACAGCCCAAGGGAAATGTTTGGGGAGGGTAAGACCTTTCAAAAACACATATACAGAAGGTGACTGAGCGATCATTCTGTAAATCACTTTCATAGTCAATTAGATGATGTAGAAGCGGGTGTAATTGCTGCTGAGTACATAACGCCTGTTGGGAGAAGTACAAAAGTATATTTTCTTTGGAGAACTGTTGGTGCCACCATGTAAGTTCATTCATCTCCTGCTTCGAAACTCATAAAATGTAAAAAGTTTTTGAGGAAAACAAGGCAAAGAACAAGACCCTGATTTGTTGCAAGCATCACTCAGTTATAAACCATTAAACTAACTGCAGCTGAAGTGTTAAACTTCTGCAAGAAATTCTCCACTATTCCTAAATTAAGAATTTATACACATATTCAATTGATAAAATTTTTATATACCCGCTCCCATAGGCGTGCTTTAAAGACTTAATGACTGTTAAAACCTGAAGGGGACTGACCATCGCTGTAGTCGCTGGAGAGATGCTCCTTGCGTTGCTTGCCACGGGTTTTATCCTTGACCCTGCTGGTGGACTCCCGAGAGTTGTCTGATGACTCAGATGTCTCACGGTAGTTGACCTGCTGCCGCTGCCCTCGCCTGAGGCCCCGCCTCTTTTTATCATCTTCACTGTCGGTCATGTCGCTGATTTGATCTGAATCTAAAAAATGCAGAGAAGAAACAGTGTAATCTTATTTTGGGCAGAGGAGAGCAGAATTGATTATGGCGCTTCCTTGTGGTGCTGTTGTTGAGTAGTCACTCAGCACTTACCCATGTCTTCATCACTGTCCTCCTCCTCTTCCTCAGAAGAACGTCTCCGCCGCCGTCTCTGACGTCTCCTGCCCCTGCCTCGCGTCCTGCTCAGTTGGTGCTTGGCCACTCCTTTCATCATCCTTTTCTGACGGGCTCCACTTTCCAAGCTGCCCACATCACTGCCCACATCTTCATCATCTTCCTCATCTTCTGCAACAAAGTCTTCCTCCTCTGAGCTGCGAGGGGGAAGTGACAAGTTCAATTGATGAAAGCACTTTAGATTGGGATGAAGGACTGAGATAAAAAAGAAAAATGAACAGGGAAAGGGAAGAGAGAGTAAAAGTGTGTCATGCAGGAGTCGGTTTACCTGTTGCTGAGCATGAACTCGTCTTCACTCTCGACTGCCGTGCTGTCACTCTCCAGGTCATTAAGTCGGCGTTTCTTCTTGTTCCTGGCTGCCTGGGTTCTTACTGGCCGTTTGCTCTCTTTCCCCTCACTTGACTGGACTGTGGGGATTCCTCTCCCTCGTCCTGCTGCTACAGTAAAAGAGTCAGATTCAGACAACTTTATTTATCCCAAGGGCCAATTTGGTTTTGCAGTCTGCCAAAACAAACACACATTTCTGTCAAAATAAACATAATAAATACAATAATCAGTATATGGTTGGGGTTGCACATGGCATGTTGGCACCCCCCTGTGGCCACATTAAATAATAATGAAACATGGAAAAAACTTTCAGAGCTTAAAAGTGCAGTGTATAGAAATTGGCATTTTAGCGACATCTACTGTTCAGATTTTGAAATGAGACTGTCTGTTCCCAAAACATCACATCACTAAGCAACGAGAGCCGGTGAAGACCAAAAAGGATTGTGAACAGGGCATCATTTACTACAGTTACAATGTGAGGTTTTTTTTCATTCATATTTGTAACTACTATTTTGATAGATTATAGGTCAGTTAAGATTGATGATTGTAGGTTTTGTAACCTTTTGTAGACTCACATTTAAAAATTGCATTGTACTCTTTTTGTCCCTAAAACCCATCCGTAGACAACGTGGTGCATCATTACATCAGCCTCCACAGAGGGGAGACCCGCGGTACATAGATATAAAAAGTTTTTCTAACTTAATAAAAAGACAACCTAAGTTTTATGAAGATGATTGTACACCAATTTTGATGAAATGTACATACAAATAGAAACATTATATCCTATATTCACCGTTTCTGTTCAGCGAAATGCTGCCAACTTTTACACACTACGCCTTTAAGTAAACAGCTGAGGATAATCAATAGACATGAGAGTAAGAGTAAGACAAGAGGACCAAAAATGCACAGGTATTTGCATTTGTCTGGGGCCTCATGCTTCTGGGGGTCTCAAGGATATATTCCTTACAGGAGTGTATTAAATATAAGGCAGATGTCACATTTGATTCAATGATTGAGATGTTCAGTCTTCAAATATTAATGACGTGCACTGAAATAGCTTTTCTATTTTGTCATTCCAAAATAGTTTCTGGAGTTGGTTAGTGGCCTGAACAGCAAAAAATATGCTCCTCATAAAGTTCCAAAATGTCCTAATATCAAGAAATTTATGGATTAGTACATTCCCTTATGAGAGTACACACCATGTATCAGAACTGTTGCTCTTGCAGCAGGTGATCAGGGTTAAAATCCAACAAAGAGTCAATTTCTATCCTTCTCTAGCCTCACTCTTATAGTCTATTCACCATTATATCCTCTCAAATAAAGGCAGAAAAGCCCAAAAGCAAACACAAAAAAGACCCCTGAAGAAATATTAAAACAATGTGGATGGTGGATTTGTGGGATGTGGTAAAATGGCGTGCAGTAAATAGAAGAGTATGGTTTGTGGCAGAACAAATATTGCCAGAATAATTTACATTTTTCTTCACAATGAAGAAGTTATTTGATTTTGATGGAGATCCAAATCCAGACACAGTTCCAGACTTTTTTTTTGAAGGATTTGTTAACACTGGGAACTGTTACATGTTCGACAATAACTCACCAACAAAGTTAAACATGACTTTGCAAAGGTTTATAGACTATGAGCACTTCCAGTTTTTCCCTTTGTCCTTCAGAATCTTATTGCAATAAACTAAAGTCATATTTCAAAGGCTGTATTGAATCATGTCAGATCAAATCTGCTTTGTGTATTCGTTCTTCACATTGTCCACTCACCACAGATGTCCCCAATGTCCTCCTCTATAGCCTCGTCAATCGCATCATCAAAGTCATCAAACCTGTGGCACACAAACATATAAAATGTAGCCATGCAAGGCATTACCTTTTGAGTTAATAGAAACGAATATCCTTCATTCTTTAAATAAGTGAGTTCAAATATTTTTCTGACACCTTTACCAGAATATAAGCTGTTTGTTTTTTGCTCTGGTAGGTCACAAGAGCACAAGTGTTTCAAAACCTGCCATTAATCCTATGGAGCAGCACGACACCCCTTCAGACGGCACCCACCTGTAGCTGATGTGCTTCCTAGTTCTTGTTGATCTCCTCCCCTGATTTTTGCTCTTTTTTGTATCTTTCTTCTTTGTAGACTTCTCTTCCTCCTCCTCATCCCCCGCCTAAACAGGGCAGACACAAAAAATTAATTTGATGTTGACCAGAAAGCCATAATCTATAATCAAATGAGCTTCATTATTTATGTTTAAAAACCAGAAATGTCAAAGCTGTGGTGTGCTTTTTAAAACCTTAAGGCAAAAGTTTTAAATTCTTGGTTGGCTTTTGGCAGTTTTGACTCTTGGGGCACAGTAAAAATAACAGAAACATCCAAGAAAGAAGTCACAGTTTGTGAGTTACATACTGGAATTATATTTTCCACACTGATCCCCACATATACCAGACGCTCCCTCCTAGACAGACAGAAACAGAGAGTGTAAGAAATCCACATTATCTGGACATAACATTTCTTTAAAATGAGTCACTGTGCGTGTGTGTGTCACCTTCTTTCAGCTCTCTCCCTTTTCTTCAGAGCACAGTCCAGATTCTGCAGCTGCTCTTCTAGTCTTTCACACAGCAGCTTCTAAAGCGGGGAAAACCAAACACCACAAGCATGTCAGTGACAAGTATCTTAAAAATAAATCCTTTTTGAAACATGGACTCTTCTTTTTCTAATTACAAGCCCTGCCATTAGGGCAATGGGATAACTAACACTGCGCTCCCACTCATTGATGTTGTATGGAGAGACACAGTGGTGCAGTCACACACATGCAGCTTACATGTTGGCAGGGGGGACAGAACCACTCTCCATCTGGTATCAACATAAGCGGTGGCCGCAAACATGCAGTGTGGTATCCACTGTCACAGGAGTCACACAGCAGGATCTGAGAACACACATCAAGGTATACACAAGCATTAAAGTAAATTCATCATTTAAACACACACTTTGAGAAAACCATTATAAGGGCTTTCCACAGACAGCTAGAGGGTCCGGCTGTCCTCCACCAAAATAATGAGATTGATTAATTCATTATGGTATACGTCTAAAGGCTGAAGCCCCATCACTTCTCTGAAAAGCATACTGGAGCTTCACATTGTCATGGGTCAAAATGTTAGCAGATGCTAGTATAGGGTAACCATAGGATTAAATGATTAAAACAAAGAAAAATACTTTGTTTTTTACTTATTGAAATGTTGTCTTATTTTTTTATTGTTTTGTTTTCATTTTTTTAAACTGAAATCACTATTTTCAGAATTTTTTCTTTTTGCTTTTTTTTCCTGCTTTTACCAAAGCTTTAAATCAAAATTACTTGCATTTACAGAACAAAAAGACATCCAGAATTAAAGCTAAGATACAAGCTGCAGTCTACACATGATCCATTTAATGAGTTTATAGGCAGAGGAAAGATGGCAGAATGATCAGAGCACCTGAAACAACTCTAAACACAAAGACAGACAAACAAACCAAGGCCAGAATCATCAAGATCTAAATAGTGTGAGACTGCATAGAGACATCTGTCAATTAATTTGAGTCGGGAAACATAGACAAACATTCAGTGTATTAATTCACGTATTGACTGTGTAAATTATTGGTGTTTATTTGTTACTTTTACTCTCAGAATTACTGCCATGTTTTCAGTTTACTTCTAACACAACAGGTAGTTAAATATAACCTGTGGTCTTCTGCACTCTGGTGGTTTCCTCCCTAACATGCATCCCATACTAACAAGTATAAAAACAAATGTGCTTATGATGTAAATGCAAAATGCAAGGACAAGCAGCAAGTGTATCACCAGTCTTTCATGAAACTAAATGGCCAACTGCTTAAAGCAGCTGACCATGGTGTTGTTCGTCATTAGCTTGGCATCAGCTTCTTACAAAACCTGTTGGAAAAATACTGTTTACTATCTGTGTGGAACCCACAGTTAGTGAACTTGTAGAGTAGCCAAAAAATCCTGAGAATAAGCATAGACTATAAAACCCTGTGATTTTCTGAAACCTAAAGATTCACTCTGCAGGTCAAGCTGCACTCCATAACTCAAAACACTGCTGCATAAAAACAGTCTCACCAGTTCAGGATGGTTGGGCAGACCACAGTGACTGCAGGCGTCCTCAGTAGAAATCTTTTTGGATTTACACGATTTCCCTGAGTCACTCTCTCCTTCGCTCTCCTCTTCCCCTCGTTTCCTCCCCCCATCCTCCTCTTCTTCCTCCTCCTCCTCCTCTTCCTCCTCCTCCTCATTCAGTTTACGTTTCTTCACACGATTGTTTGACCACCTAGTGCGCCTACGTTTACCCTGACAGCACAAACAAGAGAGAGAATTAAAGCCATTCAGTAGAAGACATTTGTTTCTGTGTTTGATCCAGAAGGATCCAGTAATTACCCTTCGTTTCCTGATCTGACCCATAGGTTCTGTTTTTCTGTCTTTTTTGCTTGAGGAATGCTTGTCCTCTTCATCATCTTCCTCTTCCTCCTCCTCTGCAGCCCTTTTCCTGGTCTGCTTTGCCTTTTTTCTTTGAGGTTTCTTTTTCTGGTTCTCAGCCGCCTTCGAGCTCGGCCTGCAGTTTGGCAAAGCAGATGATCTTAAAGAAAAAAGGTAGATGGGTCTAAATTTATTAACAGAATCACACAAGGTGCACTTGAAATCACAATGTTCTAAGATGACAGCAAAGTTAGTCTTCTTTTTAAAAGAACAGAGCAAAGGACACATAGGGCAGGAAAACATTTCTCAAATCAAAATATATGTCTCAGTTTAATAAATGATGCCAGGCCTTAAAATAAGGAAAACAAGTTTGCATTCATACTCAGTGATATTAATATGCTTCTTGACCTCAAGATTATTGACTTGAAGTATAAAGTCTGGTGGTAAATAATCATGTATTTTATATAAATTATTCTAAGTAGCATTTAAATAATTTGCGTCAATCAATAATACATTTGACACCTTTTTGATACCACAACAACAATAACAGATGTCCTCAACAGGATATGTTGGAGTAATTAGCTTTTGTAACACTTCTATGCAGGCACCAACAGAGGCAGAGGGCATTATGTTTTTCAGGTTGTCTGTCTGTAAACAGGTGCATGAAATATGGCTCTTGTAAATCTTATATCTGAACTGAGGTATTTTTTACCCTCACTTTTGTCAGTTCTTACTCAAAGACAAACTATTGAGACTTTGAAAGCACAAGGTCAAAGTCAGTATGCCTCATGACCATCCATTTCCTAAGACCATGATATCTCAAGAGCTCTTTTCTCAAACTTTGTACAAATGACCTCTCTAAATCAAACATAGACATATTGCTTTTGGAAGGTAAAGGGCCAACTGCGAAGGTTATGAGGTCTCATGTTCCCCACTTGCCTGTGATGTATTTATGAATCACACAACCACAAAAACTCCTGTACTTTGACTGATGGTGCTTGCCCCATCAGAGGAATACAACTAGCAGGCTGTAGCTCTAGTCGACTACTAAAAGCTGCACAGGGTCTACAAGGTTACCTTGCTCCTTTCCAGTTCCACTCACTTTCCAAACATTGCTAACATACTTGTGCAGTTTGATCAATGATCTGTTTCACTCTCTTTGGTTAAAAATATGATTAAAGATCATAAAGTGTCTGTTCTTTTTAAAACAATCAATTACTTGCTCATACTGGTCCCTGATTTCCCAAAAGTTTCCTTTTTCCTAAAAAAAATCCACCAAGTAATGGGATTCTGGTATTTCTATAAACACCTCTGTTGAAGCCCTGCCCAGAACAGGCTCTTTCATACCCCTTTTCCACCAAGCTGGTTCCAGGGCTGGTTCAGAGCTAGAGCCAGACTTAGAACCAGTTCTTTGGTTTTCCAAAGACTAAGCACCGGTTGCTGGCTCTCAAACCCGGTGCTTGGCAAGCACCAACTCTTTGCTGGGCCGGCAGAAAGAACCAGGTTACGTCGGGGGCTACGCGCTTACGTCAGGGGGTGGGGGCGGGATTAGCAGAGTAAAAACACGGAAGAGAGCCATTTTTAAAAAGACGAGGTTGGAGTAAGCAAAAAACAGATTGAAAAGAATATATATATATATATATAAAGAATATATAAAGAAAGAATATAGGGACCAGAAGACCGAGCTGAGCCGTAGTGGCAATGGTCGGCCACGTTTTAACAGCCCGCATTACAAAATGCTTGATGCTGTTCCTGGGGACCGACCGGCGTGCAGCGCTACCGGGGCATTGAATTCGGCCACAGCCATGCTGGAGTCTATGCAGGAGGACACAACCATGGAGCAAACCTCCACAGAGCCTGGTAAGTTTATTGTTTTGTTTATTGTTGTTCGTTAGTTGTTATGGGAAACTGGCGTGATGTATACAGACGTATACATTGGCGTGCTGACGTAGCTCTCTGGCCGGCACCCTTGTGGAAAAGCAAACGGTTCTTAACTGGTTCACACTTGAACCAATTGTGAACCGGCTCTAGCACCAGCACTAGCACCAGCCCTGGAACCAGCTTGGTGGAAAAGGGGTATCAGAGTAATTCCTCATAAGCTGTGTCTGACCAGGCCCTTTTCCAGTAAATGTGCCATAAGCATTGGCCCAACCCAGGGGTTTGCCAGAGTAGGGATGGGTACCTTTCACATTTGAACCGATACCATACTGATGCCCGGTACCTGGGAATCGGAATTGGTACTCAACGGTACCAATTTTCGGTACTTTTGCGTGTGTTTATGGGGTAATAAATATAAATTTGTTTAATATTAAGATCTCAAATTTTTTCAATGTAAATTTATTTCTCAATACATAAAATTTGACATATAAATATCAAAACAACATTCAACTGTTTGTATTGTAACGCTGTAGTTGTCCCAAAAACTTCTTCAACATGAACAACATGCTGTGGTTAAGTCTGGTATGGAAATTCACCTTCTCTACCCAATAGTATGCCTGCTTCTTCCACTTCGTCACAGTCACAAGGATGTGTTTAGGTACCTAAACATGGCACCTTTTGATTTTACGTGAATTGGTACTCGGTAGTACCTACAGAATTCGGTTGGTATCTCTTAAAGTACCTAATTCGGTACCCATCCCTAGGCTAGAGGGTCTCAGCAGTGCACAAGGCTCTGTCAGTTTTTAGGTGGTCAAAATTGGGTTTTGGACAGTTTATCCATAGGTATTTTGCATCAGAATTTGTGTTTTGGTCCATTTTATCCTGGTTATATGCATTGCATGAAAACAATTAATACTCATGTTTTTTATGAACATTGTATCATATTTTCATGCAGGTCCTGGAGGGGGCTCAGCTTGTCTTCAGTAAAACTGGGGGGCTCAGAAAACAAAAGGTCAGGAACCATGTCTCCAATCGTATCTTCACTGATGCAGAGACAGCATAGAATCTATCAATTGCTTGTCATGCAGTTAGAAGCAAGCTGGGGTCACCACTTCCAAGGGACTTTTAGATATGGTTTGACTGCTGTGTCCTTGTAAAATCAAATGACACAAGCCAAACAGGGAATGCCCATTTGTGTTGGAACCACGGCCCCAAATGATCAGAGAGGGTAAACAACCTTGAACATCTCCAAATTTTGCAAGTGTTTATGTGTAGTTCAGGATGTGTGTACATTTGTTAGCAATTTTAAGCACTTTAAAAACAAAACAAAACATGCTCTATGTAGAAATGACTTTTAACTTTTGTTGTTGGTGTGGTATCAAAACACTTTTTAAATTAACTGTTTTAATTTACTTGAGACTTTGACAATTTTTTGCTATTTCAATTCAATTAAATTAAAAAATATGAAGATATTTATAGAGGCCCAGCCCTATGACATATTCCTGACTTTGACTGTATACATACCTGCAAATCCTTGCTGATCTCCTCAGTGTTCTCCCTCGTCCTTGCACTTCCGGCTCCTTCTCTTTCTGGTCCTGCTTTGCCCCTTTTCCCCTTAACTTGTTCCTCCTGTGGGGAGGGATCTTGATCTTCAGCCTGATTCCTTCTTTCTGGAGCTCTGAGGATGCCTCTTCACGGGAAGCCTTCTTCTGCTCTGATACCAGCTCAGTGTCCTTCACCCTACATGATGCTGCAGCGCCACCATTGACTGTGTCGTCCTGTTGGTCCGCATTATCCTGCTGGCCTGCTTTGAGAGGTGGAATATCGCTCCTTGATTCTGCATCCACTTTTCCAAAAGTGCTTTTACTTTTATCACGGCCAGCTATGATCCCTTTGCTTGTTCTTCTTCCACCCTTCTCACCCAGGTCATCATCTTTCTGTGGTTCCTCTGCCGTTCTTCTGTTTTTTACTTCTGCTGCTTGTTGTCTGAGTTCCTCTGCAGATTGAGACAATAAGGAAACACAAACAGAACCCATTCTTCTATCCACATTTCGAGGGTGTAGTTCAGATTTTAAGGATATAAATGGTAGTTTGGTTGTAGTTTGAGCCTCCAATGGCTTAGGAGGAGAAGTGCTGACTGCTGCTGCTGTATCCCCTTCAGAGGGTCCCTTTCTGACCAGCACTGACTGCCGACTCACCTCTCTCTCTTCCTCCGCTGCCCTGAACCCTTTGTGCTCCAAATTTGGTCCATTTGGCTCTTGTTTCTCAACACACGGTGGCGTCCTGCGAAGCTCTGAGGGGCTGCGAATTACACCTACATGACCGACAACACCAACTTGACCGATGACCCCTATGACTCCATTCTGTCCATCTTTCTGTGGCATGAGGAGTGACGACCGCCCGTTGGTTAGTTCTTGCCTTGATGCAGTGACGACGAGCTGTTGCTGTAGTTGTGAGGCAGCTGGACCACTTGGAGGGGCTAATGAGTTTGCCAGCTTCCCCTCTCTTTCATGACTGTCTTTGGTCTGTATCACTGAGGGGTTACAAACAATAATACTGCTGCTGTTAGTGCTGTTCAGGTGGTTGCTGTGGTAGCTCTCTGCCAGCTTCAGGTCCCTCTTTTTCAGTGGTATCTTCGCCTGCTGGCTGCTTCTGACTCCCGCCCGCTCTGCTTCCTCCACCTTGCTCAGTTCTTGCTTGGTTGCAGGTGTACAGGGTGTTATAACCACAGACACGGCATTTTTGGGAGCATCGGAGTCTCTGGATTCAGATTTAATGACGGTGGTGATGGTGCTTACACGGTTATCAAACGCAGGAGGCTTTTGGTCCAGCTTGTCTTCATTGCTTTCCTGCTTTATGGAGAGTGTCAGCTCCTGCTTTATCACTGCAAAAACAAGTGAGAACAGGTTAACTGATTGAGACTGCAAAGAGGAAAGACTAAGAAGGGCAGGTAAGCAAAGCACAGATTTGCATAAAAAGAGTAGCATATAAAGTGGTGTTCATTCTTCCTTTATTAATTTTGTTACCCCTCTCACAGCAACAGCTGGGCAAATTATTTTATGACAAACTGTCACCCTAGCATAGTCTTTCCAGAGCTTCACAATAAAATGGGAAGTAACAAAACTTACTTTAGAAAAGGGAATAAAATAACCTTTATTGCCACTGCAGTCACTACAATACAATCATGGGGTACTCTTCTTGCAAATAATAGCAAACATTAAAAATAAAACACAATCTAAAAATATATACGAGACTTTGGCACAGAAAAAATACTTTCAAATAATCACAGACAAAGAGGTATTCAGGAAATGCAAAGAATGTGGTTAGGAGGTGTGCTTAGAGTGTCTTAGGACCAAGTTGTGGGATATTTTCAAACTTTTAAGTGGGAAGGAGCTCAGTAAAAAAACTGTCAATGTTTCAGTAACCCAGGGGGTAAGATGACTGAGAGTTGTCAGTCATGATGTACATGTTTATAAATTTTCTTACCTGGTTTTAAGGGTTTTTCTTCTTTTTCAGGTTCATCCTTCTTATCAGCAGGTTCCTCTTTGCCCTTGCTAGGTTCTGGATTAATGTTTTCAGCAGCCTTTTCACCTAAGATGTGATAACACACAAAAACTTTTACTTACAAACAAAGCTATCATGACAGGAGGCAACCAAAATCTTTATGATTTGCTTGTTAAGATATGCACAAGGTGGTTATGTATTGAGATCAGAGGCACAGAAATAGTATGACTAGCAGTCCATGTTAGATAAAAGAGGAAAGTGATGTCAGTCTTTTTCATAATTAAACTTTACATTTAATCTGGATTTTCATACTATTCATATACATGAATATATGACACACCTGCATTTTTCTCAGTGGGACTTGTATTCTCAGACCCTGCCTGGTTTTGTTCCTGATCTGGATTCGGGTTTGGATCAAGTTGGGCCTTCAGCAGCTCCAGGGCATCAGCAAGGTCATTACGTGTCCTAAAGAGACATGAGAGGGAAAAAAGGCAGAAATTTAGAAATTAGCAAAACAAAAGAAAAATATAATAATATATTATTCATAAAGTCTTGCCTTTTGACACACAAACTTTATTACTATGAGGGTATTAGACACCTAAAGAAGATTTTGGGGACAGGTAGTCCTTATTTTGTCATTTTCAGAGGTTTTCAAGATTGCATATGTGAACTTTATGCCAAGTAAAACCAACAAATTAAGACAGAATTATTACCTGACGATGCACCTCCAAGTAGATCCATCCAGATCGTCCTGCTCCTCTGTGTACAGACGGATATTCTGCTCCTGGTCCAGCTGAAGCCAGTACATCAGTCCCTGCCGATCACGGCCTATCGGCTGCAGGCGCATCCTCTCTGGGTCTTCCTCATTGATCACCATCTTGAACTTGAGGTTTTCATCAAACTGACACTCACAGAGATACTAAAATGAGAGAATGAGGGAGTTCAAGGGTGAAGAAACAGAAGAATAAAGAGAGTTGATGCAGATGTTTCATTCTCTGATTGTACATGAGGTCAAAAGTGGAGTATGTCATACTTTCAGGATGCTTGACTTGCACTCCATGGACATCTCTTGGTAGCCGTTCTGTTCCAGCTCCCATGCCCATGTGTTGTTCAGCTCCTGACAAACCTACAGGACAAATGATCAGATATAATCACCACAAACACAGACATGTTTGCCTTAATCATCTTCTTTTCAGTCAGTGTTTTGCCAAAATAAAAGAAAGGCTCTAAATCCGATGAGAGTGTTTAAAAGGCTGCATCACTCCAGCACCACTGTGTTTTACAGTTTAAGATAAAACAAGGGATGAACAAGCATTTAAAGAAAACTTTTAAACCAAACACTCTTTTCGTTATTACAGCAGAACTTTTAAGAATACCAAACAGTGATATAATTAGATCATATCACCGTCATGACCATGGAAAAGAAAAGTTTTCATATTCTAAATGATATTTTGCTCTGCATATGCTTGAACACTGAGATTCTACTTCAAAATGTTTTGCAAAGTATTACATGGAGCATTAAGAACATTTCATTAGGCGCACTTATATCAGTTTTTGTTTAGCCAAACAGTTTTTCTTTACATTTGGAGGTGGTTAAAAAGAAAGACTACTGCTTGAATCATTTTAACTCAAAACGTTTTTGATGGCTCAGTCAGAATTTTACAAGATACAAATTTCTAATCCCCACAAACAAAATATCCTTCTTGCACTATTCACTTTGGAATAGGTGAGGTATCATATCTTAAACATTTCATTATAACAGTTAAACAAAAGGGCAAATAAACTCTTAACCAAACATTTGTTTTGAACTTATTCACATATACCACCCTGAAATATCCATGAAAATACCCTAAATTCCTAGACTTACATGTTCATACTTGCCTATTGCTGCAGGAACATTCCATGCACTTAGTAGGTCAGTTATTGGGTGAATAAGGGTGGGGATAAACTGGGGGGCCATCAGGATTATTATGGCTGAATCTGAAAGAACACCCTTCCCTTTGCATTCACACATGCAGCTTAACTGAGTAAACTCAGGGAAATCGTAGGGTCTGCAAGTTTGACTGGGGTCTGAATAAAAAGCTATCCAACATAATCTGTAGCCAAAAATATTATAAGCACACAAAAGGAGCACTCACCTTAGCAAGATATTTTTCCCAGCGGTCTGGAGTAACAGACTTCCCCAGTTTTCTAAGCAGCTTCACATGAAGCTCCACGAGAGGTTTGGGTACTGAAGACAAAACACAAAAAAAGGTTTCATGTAAATGTTCATCATAAATCACAAGCTCAATAACAACAATAACATGTTCACAACTATTTTAATAACAACTTCAAATATTAATAATCCCTCTGTGGTGTTCTTACATCTAACAAGTCAGAAACACAGAATGTGACTGATCTTTTAAATTGCATTTGGTTGGTAAAAAGGAGTAATTTTCCTTATTGTTGAGGTTTATATTTTTCCATGTATACTTTATTTAAATTGTATATAACAGAAAATAAAGTGGCATATACATTTAAGATGTTTAAAACAATGTAAGGACTAATGTTATGTCTCCTGTTCACTGCTGCTAAATTTTAATTATGGAGGATATCATGTACCAAAAATTCACACTATTGGAGATTTTTAAAAAAGGGAACATCATAAGACAACACAGGGAAAATTACATAACAATGGTTAGAGACTCAATGTGGCCCTTCAGTTTATTTTAAATGTCCAGAAATTGGTGATATAAACATCAGAAAATTTACCATAAGCATTTGAGCCTGATTTTTCATGATGACACGTACATGACACAACATGAAATGAGATATTTATATTGCAAGCACTAATAATTATGTGTGTCAAGGAGACTATGTTTTTTGCCAGCATTTTTCATTATATCTGTTAGAATTATAAGTCAAACTCTTAAAATCTAATTCTGATTATACTGTTGAGGTCATGTTTGTCGTGGCACAAAGAGGACGATAGTAGATTTTGATGGTGATTGGAATCTTCATGTGGATCCATGATTTTTTTGAAAGGATTCATGAACATTGCAAGATGGTCAGTTTTTCACTTTCTGCTAATAACTCAATGAGTTCTCCATGGAGTTTGATGACATTTAAGAGAATGTTGGTCATTGCACAAGGGAAAACTGATAACATATTGGTGATCTGAATCCAGAAAGGTATCCAGGAAATTCTTCTAGAATTTGTTAACAGCACAAGATAGGGCAGTTTGATCATAACTTGCCCCACCATGTTGGAAAAACCTTGGCGAGGGTTTGTGCTTTAGGAGTACTACTACTACTACTAAGTGTTTTGGTCTGAGCTGGAAATTATTGGTCACTATTTGTAATGGTGGTTTCTACGACTGTCTTTTGAGACATAACATGGTAATTTTTAAAAGCGAGACATCCATCATTCCATTATCTAAACTGCTTATCCCTTTTGGGGTCGTGGAAGGCTAGAGCCTATCCTAGCTGACACTGGACGAGACGCTGGGTGCACCCTGAACCAGTCGCCAGAAAACCATTCACGCTCGCACCCACACTTAAGGGCAATTTAAAGTCACCAGTTAGCTTATAATAAGCATGTTTTTGGTCTGTAGAAGGAAGTTGGAGTGTCTGGAGAGAACCCACACTTGAATAGATACAACATGAAACTCCACACAGAGAGGCCCTGACAAACACAGGGATCACATCAGCAGCCTCTTTGCTGTGAGGCATGTCCACTACCTCCTGTGCAACTGTGCTGCCAAAACTGAGACAAATCAACTTTAAAAAGTGCTTGCAATTCAAAGCAATGAAAATGTACAATAATCTACTTTGATAACATAATTGGCTAAATACTATTATCCTTACTGTAAACTTTTTTTATTTAAAACTTACATAAATGTTGTCAAGAGTTCTGCTAGCAATGTATTATTGGTTGCCTTGATAACAGACATCAATGTTTGCCTTGAGTTTCTTCAACCTAAAACTTGCACTCTGAAAGTGAAACAAAAACAGTGTCTTAAGGTAATCAAAGGTGCCCACTACTGAAGAAAAACAGATCATCTTCTCAAAAAGCAGACCTGAAAACACACATACTCCTTTGTATGGGTGACATGCATTCAAACAATAAAATACTAAAATAAAAACTGCAGCAAGAACATGCAGGTGTGCCATGTGCTGTGAGAGACTTGGATCAATTTTATGAGATAACTCTGCTTATAATCATCTCATAATTCCCCACTGGAGCTTTGAGATAGCAGATATACAACAGCTCTGATATCCAAGCTAAATGATGCTAAACATAACAGCTAAGCAGCCGAGATAACGATGATATTAGCTCATTTCCGTTAGAAATTTCTAACAGTCTTCCGTTAGCGTGTTGAAAATCGTTTAACAGAGCAGCTGAAACCCTCCAGCTACTCCCTTTTGCATTAATAGTTAAACCTTCTTCAGCTCTTAAAAGTTTACGGGTAATTAGTGCTAGCTAGTTAGCCGGTGTAGGTCTTCATTGAGTGACCGTGTTATCTGGCGACTCGAGCCGGTTGTCGTAGTTACGGCGAACAGAGATGGCTCACTATCGACTGTCGCTTTGTGGTATGTTTTTTTTTAGCATTCACATTCCTACAAAGAACTTATGATTTTTATAGCCTCTCTTGAGAATACAGTCTTCATAATAAGATGTGGCTACGACATAACGACAAGTTTAACGGGCGGTCGCCTGATAACACGGCCACTTATTCAACCGTAACATCATCAGCTAGCGTTTCCCCCACTGCGCCTGTGCAGATTTGACAGCGTTCCTTCCAATGGCAAAAAATACATCCACTGTTATTGGCAAACATCAGTCGCCCTGCTCTACCAGACGGGTAAATTAAGGAACAAATACTCGGGATAACGCCACCGTGAGCACATCAACAACACAAATAACCAGGGTGAAATGATGTCATTCCGGTCCGGCTGCCTGTGAGGCCGGGCCGGTGAAAAATTACACCTTGACAACACTCTGGAGCTAGCTGGTTGGCTGTGTGTGGTCACCGGGCTCTGCTGCATCATGGCTCCCTCACCAAGTTTCGCGTTAACAGATCAATTTAGTGTTGACAACATTATCGACAGCCTGTCACTTCACTCCAGCTAAAAGATCGTTGGCAGGCAGGGTAAAATTTTAGCCCCATTATTCATATCCCATCTTACTTTTGCACAAGCATGTAGCATAGCCAAGTGTGGTAAACCTAAAGTGGGACGGGCTTCTTGTTTAGCGGTCTAGGCTGCACAAACGTTGGACAAAACTTGGACAAAACGGGCTGCCAGTCGATGTAAAGTCGATGCTGTGAAACATTAGAGAAATGTTAAAGCTCACTGGATAACCCCCAGTCTGTAGCTGCTCCGCTGGGCCACACATTATCCAGTTCTCGTCACCATCCTCATCCTCACTGTGATGATGATGGTGATGGTGGTAGTACATGATGGACCCCTTCTCCTCCAGTTTCAAGTGTCGCAGCTAACCACCACTTCTTCACCCGCTGCCACCGCCAAGTACCGATCGCTCACCTGCCGTCGTGTCCCGCAGGTACCTCTCCATCTGCGGGAACGTCATCTCGGGCAGGTCCAGCGCCGCTCCGTACCGCTCCAGGAACGAACAGACCTCCGCGAAGCTCGGGCAGAGCGCCGGGCCGGAGCTACTCACCACCGCCGGAGCAGCCATCTTTCCAGGCGGAGAGGAACGGGAGGGGAGGGTTCGCTGCGAGGATGCGACTGAAATGAATGGAGGGAGCGAGGCTGCTACCGGCTCAAGCTGGAGAGTGCAAGAGCGGAGCGTTTCCAGGGGAGGTTTTCAAAATATAACTGACTTTTTCCCCATTGAGTGATTATTATTTTATAACCAGGCTATTACGAATAAAAGCTTCTATAAAATAATAACTCTACCTTTAGTTGCACATTTCATCAACAGTAAAATAGATGAAATAAACAAAATTTAATGATGGTCCAAAGAGTTCACCTGAACCATTAAGGAAAAAATACATACATACGTTTATAAAGAATAATAATAAAAAAAGAATTCAAACAAGCAGAAACAAATTCACTTTTCACAAAAAACAAGATGTAATATCCCTTAAGGCAGATACATATATGACAGGTTTAAGAATTTAAATGGCCAATATTCACAGTAAACAAACAAATCAAAAACATGCATGAACAAAAAACTTTTGCAAAATCATAACGTAAAAATAATTATAGAATAAAAAAACTGCGTCTATTTGATTTCTTTGTAGTTATTTCTGATATTTTTTCTGCAGAATGTTTATTAGTTTGGGATTATTATTAATAACAACTATGAAAATAATAATAACTCTGCATTGAGTTGAACAAGGTTTTATACAAATAACTTGGTCATATTGAGAGCTATGCCTGTGACTCATTTCATCTAGAAAAAAAAGATGAAATAAACACCATTCAATGATGGTCCAAAAGGTTCACAGGAAAACCCCTGTGTAATTCATGAAACAATGGGTAAACTGATAAAGAATGAGACAAAAGACAACTTAATTAATTTAAAAAATGCAAGAACAAACTCATTAAACAGGATGAAATACTAAGTTGTGAGACATTAAAGCATTTCACCTGAGGTCGATGTTTTTGGCAAGTTACAGGTTTTAAATTGCCAATACATTTACCACAAACAAACAAACAAACAAAAAAAGAGCATGAAAAAAGTTTCTGTGAAATTATTCCAAAACATAAAACACTTAATCTGTATAAAATGCACTAATGGTTGGAACATGCAAGAATCTGATAAAATCAGACATTTATCACAAACTGCAAAAATGTTGATGACACACGTAAACATTTTCTTGAGCCTCACAGAGAGAAGGTTGCCTGTTCAGCTCCCCGTGTCTGTTGGGGCCTTTCTGTGTGGAGATTGCATGTTTTTGCATACATGTGTGAATTTTATCTCTACACTAATGGAAGCCAGGGGGCCTTGTGTTTATCTCATGGGCAAGAGTGTCTGCCAACGGAGGAAGAAAAAGAAGTAATTTGATCATTTTTAAGTAATTAAACATGACTGTGTTTACTGAACTCTCCCAATGTTTCTGCTATTTGTTGTTATTACATTTATATTATTTTATGTCCAAATTTAAGGGGTATGGCCTCTTTACTTCCGTTGTTATGTGCAGATTTTGGTGGGTTGACGGCGGAGCTGCCAGGAGTTGGGAGGGCCAAGGGGGGCAGGACTGGAAATGCCCAGAATTCAACGCGCGCATTTACATCAAGTACAGTTTATTATGGTTAGGCGTTTATGCTCACAGAGCCGACGTCTCTGGATTTGAGCTTCGAGGAAACAGTCCTCTGCGGTCTGTGATTTACAAGCACCGCAGTTCTGAGAAAAAAACAAGGACTGTGTTTTCAGAAATATCGTGTTTTAATGGGCAGCACGGAGGCAAATCACTGATTTGATGCATGCTACTCAGAGCGTCACGTTTTTCAGGAGGATGGTGCATTCAGGGACAGTTGGAAATATTGAGGAAGGAAAGATAACCTACGTTAAAGCAACAAATGCCAGCCCCAAAGATTTGCATTCCAAACATGAAGTGTGGAGATTTGTTGATTTTTTTTTTTATCGCAACATAGACTGGAAGGTCGTTTTTTGTTACCGGCACCAAACCCTGCATAATGTGTTTTGATATCTCAGTATCTTATGTTACTGCTCAGTCCACAGGGGTTGCCAAATGGGACACAAAATGAAAGTAAAACTAAGTTGCTCAAGAGAGCTTTTATTGTGAACCTACATAATTGTAAGGATAATAAAAACAAAGAAAATTATAAACATGAATTAAGCAACATCAGCAATTTTGCAAAGGCATTGACCATAATTTTGGCATGCATAATTAGACTGTCATAGTCATGAAGTTATTATCAGCCATTCGACTGGACATGTTGGTAAACCACTCTCAGGGTTTACGCAATAGTGCAGACAAGGCATGTGTACACATCATGGAGATGCTGCTTGTAACATGATTTACCACAGGAAGACAAACCACAGAACAGCATAAACACAGCACTGGGTTCTTGATTGGATAATGTGGTTTTACAAGGCATTGTTCAATTTTGTGAAACTGACACAGGAAATACAGTCGCAGATTTTCTTTTATTGCAATAAGCAACACTGATGGAAGTTACTGCTTTCAAACATTTTATAGAGTTCATTGTTGTGGCAGCATTAATTCTAATATCCTGAATATCATTTCTCAAACTGATCTTGTGTAATTCTGTCATTTTAAAAACACAGCAATTCAAAGAGAAAAAATACCTAAGAAGAAAAAGAAACCCCAGTGTTAAAAATTAAAATTTAGAGCAAAACTAAAGAAAAGAAAATGGGACTAGGACTAGCTAAAACTATAACTATAATGTAAGACAAACTTCCCTGGAGTGAAAATGAAAGTGCAGCATTTTGAAATTAAAAGCAGCTGTAAATTTGAATGTCTTTGACCTCTGTAATGTATAGTTGAAGATGATCCTTGGTGAGCCAGTGGCAGTAAACTTATTGTAATGCTGGAGTTTACTCTTTTCATGCTCTCTGAAAAGTCTGATGTGAAGATTCATGTGCGAACTAACTGAATGTCAGGACTCCATAATGGTGCTGCTGAGAAATCCCGGACAGACTGTGCACCAGTGCTGCTGACACTGGAAGATGTTAATGTTTGAGGTGTTTCATTAGTGTGTTTTTACCCTGTTTTAATCAAATCTATTTCTTGAAGTCTGCTTGTTTGTGCTGCCCTCTCTTTCTTTGCTCCTTTGCTCCGGTACCTGTCTCTGGTTCTTGTCTTGTAGGTTGCGTTGTATTATTGGTGTGGACTGCCTGCTGCTGTGGGCTACAAAGCTTCAATTATGATTACAAATATTTGACCCATCTATTAGCCCCATTCCATTATCACTGTATTTCCTGATATTAACTTAAGATAGAAAAACAAATTTAAAATACATGGTCGTTCCTGTAAACAGCACACATATATTAGCATGACCTTGAAAAACAATCGTGGATGACCTGCTGCTGTGAACCTGCTCAACTCCAAGTACTCTATCCTACATCAACAGCCATCATCAGAAAATACATCATTTAAGATAAATTCTTATTTTTAGTCTATAGTTAAACCAATTTTAATGGCAGTTCAGCTAGATCCTGATAAATTAATCTATCATTCCTCTCCAGTTTACAATCATTATAGACACTTATGTTAATATTAGATTGACTTCTCTATTCATGGTTGTTATATATCATACCTCCGTAATAAATACCTTTACAACCATATTTTGTATATGGTTGTAAATAGCTGCCACATTGCGAAGGGCTAAACTTGGAAAAATCTATATTCAGATGACAAATATATGATAAGGACAGGTTCATGGTCTGGGCATCCATGGTTTTGTCGCTATCATAGAATCTTATTCTAGTCCCTTTGTATCAGTATGAGCCTGGCTCCACTCAAAGATCTCCAGCTGCTAGACAGTTTTTCTTTCCACTGTTACTGCGGACCTCCCACAGATATACAGTACTGTACATTGACCCAGTGCTGCACTTATGATGGATTCATGGTCCATTTGGACGGATGTAAATTTGTGTATTTATATATGTATGTATATATATATATATATATATATATATATATATATATATATATATATATATGTATGTATATATATATATATATATAAATGAGCATCTATAAAATGAGGAATTTGGCTTCAGCCTGCTTTTTTGTAGTGTCTTGAGATACCACCTGTCATGAATCGTCAAAATACAAATAAAGTTTAATTTATTGATATTAGTATGTTTTTATAGATCCTGACTCTGATAACAAAGTGTCTATGTACCTACCAATGTATCTTGCAGGTTTCCACAAAATATTCCTCAAATCAAAAAATATTTGTCAAATAACACAATTTATGTGAAAAGATTAAAGGAACCTACATGTGACTTCCAGCAGACTTGCAGTAAACATTTGACTAATTTCTTTATTTTTTCTTTTCTTTCTTTTCTTTTATTTATTTACCTTATTTATCTATTCTAAGTTCTTTATTCATGCATTATGTACACTCTTAATTGCCCTAAGGTATAAGTGTGAGTGTGAGTGGCTGTCTGTCTCTCTATGTGGCCCTGCTATTGGCTGGCGACCGTGCCTATTGCCCAATGTCAGCTGGAATTGACTCAGCACTCTGTGAGCCCTGAATGGGATAAGATTTGGGGACCATCCACATGGAAATTAATTCAAACAACAAGCTTTTTATTCCATAGACCAGGGCTGGGAGATGGTGGCCCGGGGGCCAAGGGCGGCCCTCCACATCACTAAATGTGGCCCGCCATTCATTCCCTAAAACCAGCAGCTGTAAATATGAAGAAAACTCAGATATCCAATAGAAATACAATCTTATGTAAGTTATTTACAACCTTACTTTGCTATTACAGTGTCTCTTAATCTCGTTCATGAAGCCATTACAATTATATCAAGTATTACTCAATACTATATTTAAAAAATGGCAGCAGCAAAATATTTGAGCTCTAAAAATTTGAGAAACACATCTTTTTATTGATTTGAAAATAGCTTTATTGGCTTTAATTCAGTGTATATAAGCTAAATTTGCTTGAATTCTATGTCAAGTTCATTTGATTATGCGTAATAACTTGTATTTATGTTGTAATATATGAATATTGGCATGCTAATTTTATGGCAAATTAATTTTCTCATATGTTATCTATCCAACATTCTTTTTCCTCATCGAGAGTTTTTGAAAATTTGTAACCATGTGGCCCTCAGGCTGGAAAAAATGGTTTTATGTGGCCCTCTTAATTAAAGTTGCCCACCCCTGCCATAGACATTATATAGCGCCACTTATGGGCAGGTTTACAGAGAAAGGAAAACAAGTTTTTGTCTCAGTGTGGACAAGGCGTTAGATAATAGATGAATGGACCTATCACTCAAATACATTTGTTTTAAATCCTTCACCAAAGGATGTCTATTAGGAGTACCCCAGGCTGTGCTCATGGTATGTTTATATTTTTGGGTTTTCTCCAGAAACTTCTAATTTTACGTGGACAAATCGAAAAGAACAAATTTACGGACTGCTAATGAAGGCAGCAGAGGTGGCATAAATCCGAGCTTTTGATTGGCCTCTGAATGCCTCCGTTTATGGGGAAGGCGGAAGTAGTTTCCTCATGCAGGAAGCAGGCTTCAAAGTTGAGTGTTTATTGTTTCTGCCTCTGTGTATGTGGTCGGTTCATCTTCAGCCACGGCCCTGGAAAACACCTCAACGTTTTTTTTATTGCTGGAGAGCTTTACTATAGACATGCCACTTTAACTGATACATCACTTCAGACGGGGAGGTGAGTACAGTCACATTTCCCGCTTCACCGTAAATCAGGAACTTCGTCCATTTTAATCAGATGGTAGTATTTTTTCTATGAGCTGGTAAACTAGCACCAACTTTAAGAGATGTTTACCTTTAAGAAAAATCAGCATAGATTAAAAATGCTGATTTAGTTTAATTCTACTTCTTCCACGCGAGCCTGATGGTTGTAAACAGTTAATAAAACCTGAATAAAGAACAACACATAGTAAAGCACTTAGCTCTCAGTTCAGAGTGATAAAACACTAAAAGGTGAACAAATCTTCTTATTTATCTGTATGCTGGTAATTGGTATTGTTGACTTTATGCTATTTATATCCAGAGACATTTTGGTTCCATTTTTTTTCTGTCACTTATGCTCTTTAGCTTTACAAATCACATATTCAACCATGTGAATAATTTAGCTTTTTGTGTGTTTTGGTGCTCAATGTGTTAACTGGCATTGTTTTGTTTATTAATACATTATATCATGACTGACTGTAATATTTTCCTGCATGTTCCAACTTCTCTCCAGCAAAAAAGTAAAAAGGTGCTAATGTTTATTTTCCCCCATGGGGGTCAATATGATTTATCACATCTTATGACTGTGCTGAATTACAAAATTCAGCTTTAAAGCGCTGAGAGGTAAATAAAGCCTATATTATAAGGACAATAATAACAAGATGCCTCTAAACTTTTGTAACAATGCTGAGGCAAAGGGAAACTTGTTTGCAAAGCAGGAGATTACCTTTGTTATGCGCTTTAAAAAATCTGATGTGAAAATTCATCTTCAAATTAATTGAACTTCAGGACTCCATATTAATGCTGCCCACAAATCCCTGACAGACTTCTGTGATTGGTGAGGTTTCTTTCATGCTGTTTCAGGTGTGTTATAGTTTTTTTTTTTTTTTTTACCTTGTTTTAAAATAGCCTGTGTCTTTATGTCTGCCTGTTTGTATAGATCTTGACTCTCTGTCTGTCTTGCAGGTTTCTAGACAATACTTTTCAAGTAACCCCCTTTATGTGAATAGATAGTATGAACATACAGCAGACTTGCAGTTTGCTTGGACAAAGGAGTCTGTTGATGTGTGCAGACAGTCACGGGTTGTTTTCAGCTCTGGCTTCATAAACAGACTAAAGTTACATCTTCTACTATTTTTAACCACAAGAAATTCTTATAAACAAACCAGCTGCACAGCTGCACTAGAGGGGTAATGGCTATAGTATGACGGGTTATTAACTGACACTTTGGGAGATGCCATAGAAACAGCCAGACAAATCAAGCATGTCTGCTGACTGCTGAAAAACAAATATACAAGCAAAAAGTGAATAAATGGACACAACAGACAGATACATTACTGGGAAAAGTCTCAAAACATGCTGAATGATGCTGTAATAAAGTACACTTCACTGCACTTACTAACGCAAGAAGATAGTTCATTTAAAATGGGTCATGTGGGACGCCTGTTTTTTTCCTAAATATAATAAAGTTACACTAAAATGAAAAAAAAAAGTTACAACTGGCTTTGTGTGAATGTATTACTAAACGTGCAGTGTTTGGGCACCCCTCATTAGAGATGTGAATCTTCAAAAGTTTCACGATTCAATTACAGTTATTGAGTTAACGATTCGATTCGATGCATCATGATACAAAGAGTAGTTTCCTTGGTTTTTCGTTTTACTACACCAGACTACTTTGTCGCTAAAAAAAATTGGGCGGTCAGATAAGCATGACTTCCTTTTATTAATCAGGAATGGCCTTTGGTTCAGATCTAATCTTCTTGTACTTGTTTTTGTGCTAACTCAGAAACTAAACTGCTGTCAAGCTGCAGTCTCTGCCTGATTTTACAATTATTACTTGTCTCTGCATCTTCATCTATAACTGCATCACAATGAATCAGTAATAAGATTATTGAAATCATACAAGCACTGGACATTGCACCGTTGATATTTTGTGTAATATCAAACCACAACTTTGGCCACTTCTGCTTCCTGTCTGCCTTAATTACATCCTCAACTTCTTTGTTTTGTTTCTACTGTTTATCTTTGATGACAGTGTGATATCCTTGACTTGCAATGCATGCAGAACAAAATGGAAGGACTTTAGCGGATATAATTACGTATCAAGGAAAATGTTTTTCAGCTACTTGGTATTTATTCTCGGCAGGAACATACCCACACAGGCATGGGAATCAAGAACCAGCTGCGGCTCAATGAAACCGTATTTTCTCTCCTACCATTAAGGTTGCATTGCAAAGACGAAGAGACCTTCAGGCAATGTTTAGCATTTGCATCTACCCTCTTCTGTGCTTCTAGACAAAGACGGTACGTAAGGTTACTTAGAAATAACTTGTTTTTCCATTTTTGTGCCCTTAGGTGGTGTTGTATATGAGCAGCAGGTAACAGAGAGGCAGTAAGATGGCCATTGCCCACGTGGCTACGGAGTACGTGTTCAGCGATTTCCTGCTGAAGGAGCCAAACCAGGCTCGATACCGCAGCGTGAGGACTGAGCTGGCTGTGGACAAGATTGTGACATGTGTTGCTGTAGGCTTGCCCCTCCTCCTGATCTCTCTGGCTTTTGCTCAAGAAGTTTCTGTTGGTGAGTGGAGAGGTCATGTGAAGCAGAGATTGCTGTGCATCTTCAGTGATTTCACAGTTCTGTTCAGTTATGATTATCCTGTCAACTGCTTGATTTTGTGCAGTATCATGCATGATGGGTGTCTCTCAGTTTTCTGTATATCTACACATGACTGCTGTTTTGTCATTGAAGACAAGTTAACAGACATATAAAACCAAGGAAACTTGTTAACCAAATTATTGAAACAAGATAAGCTACACTGTACAAACTACTTAACTAAGCTAAAATTAGAACACAACTAAGTCTTTACTTTATAGAAAATTCAAAAACAACCTTGTTTGCATGTGTACAAAACTACTTTAAGTAAAATGGAATTGCCCATTTCCAGTGACATACCAGTATATCCTCATAATTTGTCCCAGGCATGTCAGATTACATTTTGGAAGAGCTTCGGATCCACAGCAATGAAAACTTGCTACATTCTGAGGCTTTTCTGAGAGCATTCTTGGAAAGTGAGGACCGACAAATGGGAAGGAGGTCCCAGGAATAGCAGTTTCTGTAAATGGGGCTCACAAACATAACTCATTGGCTTTTGAATCCCCAGAAGAAAAATAAGAACTTGTACCCACTTTGATGTATTTTTAGGGTATTTAAAAAAAAAGTTGCTAAGGATTTTACTCTGGAGCATTTAAGTCACTCAGTCAAATACTTAAGCTAAGTAAACATAAACTAAGCATTCGTCTTACATCAGCTCCTGAAGTGTACTATGATCTTCAAACCTTACCAAATATACAATACCCAACTGAGTCTTCTTGTTCCTTACTTGTATCATTTTGTTCATTTGGTGTGTTTTTGTCTTGTTTTTTCCAGGTACTCAGATCAGCTGTTTTGCACCCACTAACTTTTCCTGGAGGCAAGCAGCTTATGTGGATTCTTACTGCTGGGCAGCTGTACATACACACACTCTACCTCTGTGGCTGCACAAGGTACACACACCAACGCACACTCTCAAGGTCACTGGAACAAGATAACTACTCTTAATCTCACCCGGATCTTATTTGGTTAAAAAAAAAAAAAAATCTCGATCTTGCAAATACCATTTAGCTTAAAGTGCTCTGTAAAGCCTTGTACCTGAAACAGGAGGCGTGTAAAGGTCAGGTCAGGTTTGGGGAGCACACAGTGGGTCGGCACTTTGCTATTTAGCATTCCTGACAACTCATCTGCACCACCAGCATTATCAACCCTACTTCGCTCCTAGAGGTTTACATGAATGTAAGCTTAAGAGTGTAAAGGTGCAAACCCTCCCCCCTGAGGCTCCGAAGGCAAGAGAAGCCAACCCCTATACCCTGTCTATATGAATGATTATATTCATGGAAGAAGATCACAGTTCCAATGTTAAATACCAGCTAAAATCAGCCAGTACAGGATAATTTGTTTTATTTCATACACCAGAATCAACTCCTGCATGCTCTCTAAATTGCATTTTAAAAAATGATAAATTATTATATTTAAATTTTACAGTGTTGTGGAAGTTTTGATGGTTATTGTATTTTGTTTGAAGCACAAGCTATTTGAAACCACTGAAAGCTGTTTAGAAGTACTGAATAATGGAACATTTTTACAACCTTAGTCATTATTTTATGGCATGCAGTAATTTTTTTGACCTATCTGATTTAAGTGGAAAGACCGTGGACAGAGTTGAAAGGGGACAAAAAAAACAGGGAACGCCAAACAAGAAAATAGACCATAGGCAGAAAGCAAACTGGAGCCAACCTCACAAAAGGAGAGCTCCATCATCTGGAAATGCATCAACAAAATCAATAATGCAATCAGCACATGATGAAAGTGAACAGTGAATTATTTAATTTACATCTTTTACTGTGTAAAGGTTTCATATGAATAAAGCTGTGCTTACATGTTTTTTTCACTGATACGTTTTTTTTTTTAACAGAACAGTTGAAAAAGTCTGGTGTGCACAAATAGCCTCTGCTCCGTGATGTCTGTGAGACTGTCTGAGAAGCTTTAAATTAATACACGGTTAGACAAAGCTATGACTGCAGTGGGTGTGCCCTGAAAACTTAATCCAATCTTACAGTCACTGCCACATGCAAAACAATTTCAACACTGTTAAATCAGGGCTGCCTGATTATGTTAGGAAATCATAATCGTGTGTTCTGATATTTAGATCATGATCTAACGCATTTACATGTTGATTTTGCTACATCCACAGTGCATGCATTTTAACACAAACATTCTTACTCCTTTTAAAAAACAGCTAATAAAAATACCAAGATATAAATCCATTAAAAAACGAAGTCTGTTTTTTGCATACTGTTGAAAGTGAAGTCTGTGCCAAAATAACAATGAACAGCTAAATATTTGCCACAAATGTCAAAAACTGTAGACAAATTAAGTTCAGCACCACATGCTGCACATTTAGTATTAAAATACACATGATCTTGTTCTCGTGATTGCTGGAGGCCAAAATTGTCAGTGCAACTGAAACTTGATTAATTGCCCAGACAGCCGTCTAGTAAAATGGCAGATGTAATAAAATTAAAGATAATTTACAGCCTGATTAACACTCCAGTTTAACTGCACAAGACTGACCTTTGCACTCCCCTTTAGCCACTTATGAGAATAACTTTATCTTTGATTCATTCAAGGCCTGGTGTATTTTTAAATGATTGCCATAACACGAGACAGAGACAGAATCTTTCAATTTTTTTTTTAACTATCTGAAAAGTAGAAACAATTTTGTTTTTCTGTGCCAAATTATGTTTTAGTTTCATACTGATCTGATGAAAATTAATGGCACAGTGATATTTGGCTCTTTTCACAGTTAGATTTGATGCCTACAGATTTATGAAGCAAGAAAATTTGCTGCAGGAGCAAGAGATTTGTTGTCAACCACAGTGCACCGTGGTAAAGAGTATCCAGAGTAGATAACTTGCTGTTGTTTAAGTAAAAACACCAGAACTATGATGGACCACTTTTAAAAATAAAAAGGATCCTCTAATATTTCAGAAAGAACTTGATTTTGAGAGATTTTAATGTTAACTGTACTAGAAACTAAACTGACAAACTCTTGTCTGTTTAAGCTGGAAAATTCTAAGAAAAGTACACATTTTCAAGCTTTTAGAGTTTCAGATTTTAATATTGTAAACTGCAATTTCAGATCAGCCCTCCAATAGCTTGAATGATCTTTGTATTGCTGCAGATATTTTAGGCAAAACTCTTCCTCTGTGACTTCTAGCAAACAACTCTGCACAACAGTTACTCACAGGTGATCCTTGTTAATGATTAGTAATCACTGCTCCAGCTGCTGCAGCAGCTACCAAGGGATTTTGACATGAATATCAATGATAAACAAACAGAGATAAAATACCTCAAACAAATGGTTTTAATAAAAAATAGATACTGAGAAAAAGGATACTAAATTGAAAAGTAAAAAATATGAAAAATAAAAACTGAAACAATATAAAAAAATCAAAAATACAATGACTGAAGTAAATGAATGAAGTAAAAAGTAAATGAACATAAAATCAAAAGACAGTCAATTGAAAAATAGCAAAACCTTATCAAAGACAACTACAGGACTAATAATCCTAATACAAGAACATACAATAAAAGGGATCATAATAACTATAATAAAATGTAATTTAAAATCAGATTTTTCATCCAAATACTCTTTCTCTCATCAGAGGTGATGCTATGTGATCCATTTTCACTTCTCATTACATATGAACCAAAAGTAATTCATCAAAGTTATTTTAAGTAGAAGATTCTCCTAAACACAAAACAATCCCAGTGTTGTGAAAAGTGGATGTGTTGGTTGATCTGTTGTCTCACTGAGGGTAAAGATAATTAGGGTGCTTCCCAAAGCTCCAAAGTTGCACCCTCGCCTCCTCCACTCGACTCCTCCACTTGCGTCTTAAGGTGCGTTCACACCGGACGCTACCTGTACTACCTGGGCGATCACTCTCCATTCAAAGTCAATGTACAGCCGCGATGGGGTGGGGCTAACCCTTTGGATCATGACAGCCGGTGACAAAGGCGACCACTTCACTCGTCGCGCGATGTCCAAGTTAAAAAAAAGTTGATCTATTCAGGCGATGTCGTGTGTGGCTGTGTGGCATCAGCTAATCAGCAGTGTGTGTACGTGTGACGGTGCCGTTATTCATCCGGACTACAGGGCGGATGACTTCCTATAGGCGGAACTAATCTCAGTGAGGACATTTGCAGACGGACCGCGGTAAACTCACAGATAATGCTGCTGCATCATCAGCTGCAGAGTTTTGTGTCTGATAAGTGAGTGAAAAGGACACAGCTGGAATAATGTCCGCTTATACATCCTATTATGTGATATATGATATGATCGCGGTAAAACTCGAGCGGATGTGACGTCACCGACCGACGGCCGACGCTGACGGCGACCAAACAGGTATTTATGGACGCGCGACGCTACATCTGTGAGCGACGTGACTTTGGTAGCTGGGTCGCTTGCGGTGTGAACGCACCTTTAGTCCCGCCCAGCAGAGATGCATGCCAGAGACGCGAGGAAACGAACAGAGGAGAGAGGAGACGAGGAGGTTCATTTTATGAGCATTGAGATGTCCTCTCCTCCGGAGCGTCACATGAAGCGACGTCTTTTAATTATGACGGAGTCACAGCTGAATTAACCGGTCTGAGCGCACAGGAGAAACTGAATTAAGGAAAATAAAGTAAACTCCAGGGCGCTCGACCACGGTAAATTCATATCCACTTTTACATCAGTTTAACATGAATATGTTCATGAATGAAAAAGAAAAATGTCACATTTTCCCAGGCACAGAATGAAAGGAGTTTTAAATTGTTATTTGCAGCCACTTTGTGTTCATAAATAATGTGTTTATTCTGCTATCAGCACTAAAAAGACCCTCTCTGCGCATTTATATAGAAAAAATGTAAAGGCCTGAGTGTAAAAATGTACAATTCACTACTTTCTCTCCTTATTTATGCTTGTTTACAGCAGGAACTACATAAAACATGCTTTTTATTAATGTGCATTATAATCTGCCTGACCATGGTCTACTGGGTGCTGATATTTGTCAATAAGAATCCCTTTTTTTATTGTTTATTATTGTCCATGTTTGCTGTTTGTAAATGTACGTATGGTCTGAGTAGACTGTAAAAACTGAATTGTCCTTTGGGATAAATAAAATTGTCTGACCTAAAATGTGTTTTCCTGAACAGACCTGTCTGCTGTAGCAGCCTCACAGTTACAGACATAAACACAAACAACACAGATAAATCAGGACAGACAACAGATGGAAAACCTGAAAGAACTGTCCCATGATAGTGTTCAACATTTTCTGTGATATCAATATGACCAGCTAAGAATTCTTTTAAATGATAAGTCAAATATTTCTTTGCACAGTGAAGAAATGAATGAAGTAAAAAGTAAATGAACACTGAAATGTAGTAACTGCTCACATTTGAAAAATAACAAAACCTTATCAAAGACAACTACAGGACTAATAATCCTAATACAAGAACATACAATAAAAGGGATCATAATAACTATAATAAAATGTAATTTAAAATCAGATTTTTCATCCAAATACTCTTTCTCTCATCAGAGGTGATGCTATGTGACCCATTTTCACTTCTCATTACATATGAACCAAAAGTAATTCATCAAAGTTATTTTAAGTAGAAGATTCTCCTAAACACAAAACAATCCCAGTGTTGTGAAAAGTGGATGTGTTGGTTGATCTGTTGTCTCACTGAGGGTAAAGATAATTAGTGTCATTATTCATGCTCTGCTTTGGCAGACGTTTTGATTGTTTTGAGGTATTTTCTGTGTAAGGGGGGATATTCAGTGTGACAGGACTGCTTAATTCACATCCATCATACTTCTCTCTCTTCTCTCCAGTTCTTTCCTTACATTTTACTGCTGGTTGCGGTACTGATGTACACCCCTGCGCTTTACTGGAGATTTTCAGCTGCCCCTCTCCTGCTGTCTGACCTCAGCTTCATCATGGAGGAGCTGGACCGCTGCTACAACCGTGCGGTGACTCTGGCCAAACGCATGACCACCTCAGGGCTGCTAACCCCAGAAAGGTACCAAAGTAAAGCAGATTAGTAGAGAAGTGGTTCAGAAGAATGTTGTTTAAAGGGAATGTTTACATTTGTTGATGGTGTTTAAGTCCCTCTCACATAATCCTCTCCCTTTCTCTTTGGTCAGTGATCCTACCGAGGGCTGTTTCAATTACCCGCTGGTGGAAAAGTTTCTCATGACCAAGCGATGCTCTCGGACACTGCTGTTTAACTATCTGCTCTGCCGTGGTCTGACTTTAATCACCTTGCTGTGTGCCTGTGTTTACCTTGGCTACTACCTCCGCCTGGCCTCGGTCACGGATGAATTTGGCTGTACGCTGCGAGTCGGCCTGCTAATGGATGACCCCACCGTCCCAGAGAAGGTGCAGTGTAAGCTCATCGCTGTGGGAGTCTTCTCTTTGCTGAGGTAAACATCTTGGAAAGTAGAAATATATTCAAATGCATTGTACAGTGAGTTTCAACTGAAATATGTCGTGAAATGGTTGATATGTTCATACAATCCCCCCAGAGTTATCAGTGTAACGATCACCTTTATGAAAACACACACTAACAAAGATTGGTAGGCTGTTTTTAAAAGCATCTCTGTCTTTCCTTGTCTTCAATTGGTCAAATTCTGAGATTTTTCAAAAGGGCTTTTTGGTTGCATTTTATTCAGCACCTCTATCCAGAGATAGTTATTTGGTTTTCCACTTAGACTTAAGTAAATGTTGTTTAAACTGGTTAAGGCGACCAAACTTTTTAAACAAAGGCTACATACAGTTTGTCTTTAAACATATGCGTGGTTGGGTGACAACTTCTAGGATGTTTTAAGAGCATGCAGAGACCTTCAGTGGACACCAAAGTGCACCAGACAAATCGTAGTTATTGCTGCTCTAAGGTTGTGTCCTGAAATTAAAAACCTTGTCCCATGAACTAATAATGTATTTACTGTTTTTTTTTCAGTCTTGTGAACTTGGTCTTGTTCATCGCACTGATCCCTGTGGTGATCTATGCCAGTCTACGTCCTCTCTTCTGCCATGGATACGCTCGCTTCCTGGAAACATACCAGTCACTGCCCACAGTGGGTGTCCTTCCTAGTCCTGCTGGCCAATGGGACGATCTGTCACTCTACCTGCTGTTTCTGCAGGAGAACATCAGCGAATTGAAGTCTTATAAATACATAAAGGTTTGTGAACTTGGTGTCCATGGATGTGTTAGCATTAGTAACAGCAATGAAGAAATATTTGTGGTCTTCACTGTTTTTCTGTTTCCAACTTTCTCTGTTTTCTGACATCAGGTGTTGGAGATGTTAAGGAGAAGAGGGAGCTGCACCTCAGAGAACTTCGACTCCATGGGTCTGCTGCAGACCCTCTGTCTTGTAAAGATGGACGTCGTGGATGGGGCAAAACCAAGTGGTGCTGCAGGGAGACCGGATCAAATAAAACCGAATACCAGCGACCCTGCTGGTGGCCCCAAAGCGTCTGTTGCTGCAGCTCAAAACAGTCACAACCATCAGAAACCAGCAGAAGATAACAGCAGTACAATAGAAACTGAGATGAAAGGTGAGCTATGTGCAGACTATACTGATATTTAATCAAAATAATGTTCATTATTAAGAAATTAAAAGGGACTGTTCTGCATTGTTTGTGGATGATTAATCTCTTACACATTCCTGTTAAATATGTTTACTTTCATTAAAAAGGTTGCTCTTTTTTTTTTTTTTTTTTTAGAAGATATTAATCTGAATATATATTCAGTTGTTATCTTTGAATATCTTGTTGCAATGAGAATAATGCACACATGCTGTTTAGCCAACAAAATGCTATTTTTTTTATTGCTCATGGACAGTTTTTTTGGCCAGGCAGTGTAATTTGTCTGTTTTTTTGGAAGTTTTGGTACTTTTTTTGATACGTGATTTGTTGTTATTTCTGAACTCATTATTGGGGACCAACTTTTTTCATCAAAGCTTTCAACACAAAGTCTTCACTTTACGAAAACTGACTTGCATCTTTTACTGTGAGAGTCTATTTGTGTGAGGAACAGATTCAAACCACTAAAAACATTTAACTCTTTAAAGAAGATGATCTGCATTTGTAAATGTACCCATGCAGTGATGCTAAAACAAAGCTTTATGGTACATTGGTGTATTTTGGAGATATTACTGCTGATATGTGGCCAATGTGTATGGCTGATATATCAGCTGTAGATATCGACAAAATATCATTATTGGCCGATACGATATTTACTGGAAACTTTTTAGGCAGATATCTGCTGATACTGATAATTTTGGATACATTTTGTGCATCCCCTTGTAAATAATTAACAACAGAGAATGATACTTGACATCATTATATGATGTAATAATAATAGTGATGTTTTTATTTTCAGAGCTCGTTCCCTTGCTGTCAGAAAACACTGATGTGACAGGGAGCAGAAACATTGAAGGAGGGATTCTTCGACAACGAGCGATGTGACTGGCTCAGCAATGTACATTTGTTTTTAAAATTACACCATGGTACAGCCACAACTCATGGATTTCAAATGGAAAGATGAGTGAAGCATCATTATGGGTATCATCTCATTTTGTAAATATGATCAATGTCCTTTTTTTGGTACTGTGTAAAATTAGAATGTGAGGAGGTGACAAACAGTAAGATATAAAACAGTTCAAATATTTGCACAGCTTGCAGTGTTTTGAACCACTGAGGAAAACACTGAATCTATTTTAACAATTCAAACACTAAAGATAAATGTTGTCCTGTGAATTATTATGGGATAGAAAAAAAAGAGCTGACTTCTTTAGCCTGCCTGTTTGTGCTTTTAACATCTAAAGAAGGATTTGTTAATAAAAAATCTTTAGTGTCCATAGTTTAGTGCATCTAGGGTTCGAAATTTAGTTTTGATACATGAAACCATATATTGAAACAGAATATACAAGATTCAGATTTTCAGTTTTAATTTTTACATCATATGTCAAACAAATGTCCATTTTCTGACACTGTTTAAAGTTGAACAAAGCAAAAAGATGTTGTTGTAGTGTAAAATGTTACTTGCTGCCTTAAAGCTGAAAGTCAATAAATGAGTGCCTTAAACCTTTTTTTCATGAACAGAAGATAATTCAATGTAAAATTGACTTATTTATATCTATTTTTAAAAGAGCACAGTATATATGCTCTAAATTATGAACTAATAAGCAGGGCTGCTTTTGCCACAGCAGCATATAAATCAGGATCGAGCAGGACAATGCTTATTATCTCTGTTGTCCAAAAATGGTCAAAAAGAAGAAAAAACAAAAGAAATCAAAAAGACAAATAGAAAACAAAATTGCAAAGGTACAAGGCCTTAGAGGAGGCATTCAAATGACACAGTGTAACAAAGTCAACTGAAGGATCAAGTTAGAAAACTGATGTATGTATATATTTGGCATACGTTTGCATGATGTAGAGGTGTTGCAATTATTTGCACTGATTGTGTTGGGAGAGCGTAATTTTGCTTACTGAGATTGTTGTTCATTTTTCAAGATTTTTAAAAGGTGAATACCAAAGAATGAGGGATCTACTCTTAATTTATTTTGTAAACGTTCGTTTTTCATGCTTGGAGTACAAGGTTGTTTTATCCATAGCACCAGGATAAACACCAGTGTTATCTTGCATGAAAAAATGTATGGTTTGAAGTTTGCTGATGATCTGTATTATACAAAAACATGATCCCCTGAATTGTTTGGTGTTTTCCTCAGAAGCTGACATGTCTCATCTCTGTGCACTTTGAGAGTTCTTTCTTGAATTAAACTGTCAATTACTGTTTACATATCAAGCTACAGCGTGCAATACATGTTAAATTTTTTTTTTTTTGGTCTGGATATGGTAAAAGGTGCTTGTAGTGTAACTTTTGAAGTGCAGTGACCCATCATTATCATCGAGAAAACTCAGAGTTAAAACCTCAGGAAAGGAAAGCTCACTGTCTTAACATTTCATTTAGTATATTTACATGAGCTTGGGGGTCCCAGATTTGATCCATTTGTTGTCATATACAGGTCTTTGATTGGGCAGATCAATATCATATTATAATTTAAGAAAAAACAGATCAAGTCTTAAAGGGATACACAACTTTATTTTTTTCTTTTTGTGTCTTGTTGCCTGTTAGACCAGTTAGTGTAGTTCTATTTGAAGTAATGGTGGAAAGTCTTCAGCTTAAACTTTCTATGTTGTAACTTAAGTTATGTTTCTCTGGTACAGAAAAGCACAAGATCTTTGAGTCAGATTATGCTGGAACTGAATAACAGTAAAAATTACCAGTTACCTGCTGTTGACAAAAACAAGTGTGAATTATGCATAATCATTGAAATTAGGTGATAATTAGGATTTTTTTCATTTAGTTGATGCTTAAAATTTGAGACAAAAAACTTTCAATAGCCCCACCTATTTTTACCAGAGTGATTAAAACACCTGTGTGAGTGTGCTGGGCCTTAAAACTACTGAAACTATGTTAGTAAAGATGGAACTTCCGCTCAAACCAGACTATGTTAGCATTTATGCAGAACTGTTGCAGCTCATAGCTCATTATTTTACATATGGTACTTTGAAAGGAAACAGGGAAGTGTGGCATATACATGCCTTATCCTGTTTGATTACAGCTGCTAGGGTCGGGGGGGGTTAGGGTTGTGGCAGTGCAAGAGTCATGCTCTTGGAGTGATGAAATCTCTGAGGTTGTTCCTTGCTTGTGTCCTGTTGCTTTAAATGAGTTGGACACACAAGTCTGCAATGCTATGACTGAAGTTAATAGTAATAGGTATACATTTATAAGGATACTCTGAATGTTATGTAAACTTACCCAAACAGAGATAAGGCTCATAAACTGGAGGATCGAGTCCATGCAAATGCACTCACATTCTTTTACAAAAGCGTATCAACCCTGTAAACATTTTTTTAATGTGATACCCCAGAATTCAATGTACTGTGGGGAGTTGTTGTGGTTATACTTTTAGGAATGTACAGCGTTGAATTTCTGCAATATCCAATTTAATTTGAGTTTTCCAAATGTATTAGAAATTTCAGTCCTGATGAATAAAACGTTTTTATCTATTGTAAGGAACATAGTCTCTCCTGCATTTAAATTGAACTTTTCCTGTCATCGTGACAGTCTGTTGGTTTTAGAAACAGACATACAACAAGACCAATAACATTTAATTTTACTAAGCATGGATTTATTCTTTTCACAAATGAAAAAAAGTAATTTATTTGGACTACACAGTAAATAAAATATGACAGTATCTGTAAAATTTATCTTCAGCAGTAAAAGTAAATCAGTTACTGCAACAATCTGCTGAAGGACAGTAAGATACATACAGTACTTAACAGCTTTGCGTCCCTTTTTTATGGATCCTGTACTTTCAAATTAAATAGATTCTTTTGATGAAGCAACAGGTTTGACCCAAACTTAGTCATTATGTATTGTAACGAGAGGAAATATCAGCAGAAATTTTCAAATTGCAGTACAAAATTGTTCGTTTTAACTTTCACCTGCCATTGCTGATTTTTACAGCTAATATTGTACATCCCTAAGAATCAGGTAATTGGCAGTGTTATATTTTTTGTTTTTTGAGCTCTATCCACTGCCTCTTTATATTTACTGCACCTATGTAATATTTTTTACAAACTGTTAATAGCTGTGGTGATATGTCTGTATACTAAATTGGTTTGTAAACTTTTTGCTGTATTCTTCATAAGAAGGATACGTTCTCATGTGGCTGTTTGTGCAAAAGCGTTTTTAATATTATGATGGGAGAAAACTTTTCTAAATAAAACTGCTTCTTGATGTCTGAAAAATGTATGTTGGGTAAATATTTTAAGTTTGAGTAGGAGGTGGGGCCCTAGGGCAAAATATGATTTACTCTGAATTGCAGCAGAGATACTTGCCATCTTTTATGAGCAGAGTTGCAAGAAAGAAGTTCACATGTGTTAGGAGTTAGTGAGACCACCCATGCTGTTCTCCTCAGCTGATGACTGTTGAACAATCAGGAGGTTTTATAGGGAGGTTGGTGTTTCCCTGCTCATCTGTATGTGTCTCTCCACAGAGTCAACACCATCAGTTGGCTTTGTGTGTGTGTGTGTGAGCTTTTGAATGATGGAAAATCTGAGATGAGAGTGGATTTTTTAAAAATCAGCATAGCCTGCATACAAAAAACCCCAGGGCTCCTAATTTAGCGTTAAAACATCTTACAAGGGGTTTCATTCAAAAGTGGTTCAGAAACACTCTGAGCAACTATGACATGAAAACTTTTTTTCAGAGGGGAGGAAGGCTGATAAATAACCTGTGACTAGTTGATCAAACAGTGTACTGAGTGGATAGAATCAGATGAATCTGCTCCTGGATATCCAGTTTGACACAGTCAGTATGAAACACTATTGCTGGATAAACGTAAGCCATATTAAATGACTTATGGTACAATATACCATGAGAATCAGTGTCCACCTATGCAGATCTATACCTACAAACACATTGACAAAATAAGACCTGCTTTTAAGTAAACAGCCTAATATTAAGACTAGTATGCATTGAATAGTAAGCCATACTTTAAACTATACAGCCTTTTCAGTGTGGAGAAACACCTTCCTTCATTCATCAGCCTCCTCAGCAGGTGAAGAGTTAATCAGTGATTAGTCTCACCTGTACAGTGAACCATGATCATAGCTTCACCATGCTACCTTTTCACTGGAAAATGTTCAAGGTGGACTTCATATCTGCATAAAATATTTATCTGTTCAACCAAACGACTCTGAACCTTCAGTTTTTTTAAAGTCACCTTTAATCACTTTGCCAAGTAGTTCTTCCACACCTTAATCTTCTCACCATTAACATCCCTACTGAACTTAAAGCATCAGACATGAGGGAATGTTTTCCTATTTTCCAAATCAAGGCTAGATTGCAGCTTTTCATGGGTTTTTCAAAATGCTCGCTGATTAATCTATTGACTGTATCCAGCATAAGTTGCCCGTTCTTAGGGTGATTTTAAGCATTTTCCTTCCTATTTTTTTTACCATCTTTGAAACACTGAAACACAATTTTGAAAAATCCCTTTTTGTTTCTTGATCTACCTTCCAAAACGTCTGCTTAATTATCCTGTTTAAGTTTTTGCTCATGATGTAATTGGGGGATGTGCTACCTCAAACTGAGCACATATTGTAAAACTGACTTGCTTTAAGCACAACCAACATGCACAATTTATGTGCTCACACTGTACGATCAAATAGTGAAAATAACCTGAGTGCTCACACTTTAATAATGAATTTGGGACGTAACTTTGACAAAAGTCAACAGAAACTCTTTATTGGTTTATTTTGCTCAGCTCACAAAATACACAGACAAGAAAACACTTTCTATGGAACACACGCAGTCACCCGACAACACAGTAAGAAGCTAAATCATAAAAACTATGCCAGCATCATCTGAAGCTCATTGTACATCTGCCAATTTGTCCATGTATTTTCTGAAATGAGAAGACATATCACAGTCATTCTTGTGATTATTCAGGAGTTGTCAGATGCTGCCCAACATCTCCAAAAAAGAAAAAGAAAACAAAATTGGAGGATCAGCACATACTTGCTTGGTCTATGAGAATTCATATGGTCCTGATCAGAATATCAAATGCGAGACATTTATCTGACTGGTCCTATTGTGATCTTCTATTATGTCCCTGTAAACAATGCACAACAAATGAAGCACAGTCAGTCTGAAATGCTGGGAGTTTGTTCAACTATGAACACAACATGTCAAAGATTTTATTCTACCATGCCTCTGCTAACCTTCAAGTATTTGCACTTGTTGCAAACTTATTGACCACCTATATATGAAGGTGAATGTACCAATGAAACACATTTATTTTTTATTTTAGTTTATTTTTTTAAGGAACAATATATGTCACCTTTATTGATGTATTTACTTATTTTACTTATTAGCATTTTCACCATGTGTACATCAACCAGCATATACAGTAACAGAAACATAAACACATAAAGTAGTACACTACCAGACTTCTGCCCAAAATCCCTCCCACATACAACAAAACTTTGTTTTTAAAAAAGTTAAATACAAATTCGTAACGCAACAATCAACATGAATAAAAAAAAACATTTCAAACAAAAACATTTTTTTTTCCATAAAACACACTTGTGCTTAAAAGAGTCTGTGTTCTTCCAATGAGGGATAGTGGCAATGTTATCCAATTGTCCAAGTCCAATTTGATTTTATTTTTCAGAGGGATATAATTTTCCCTTAAAAAAGAGTCTACTTCAGGAGTAATATTTATTCCCAGATATTTAAAAACCCTCTGACCAATTAAAAGAACAGAGTTGTACATATCTTCTGTAGGTTTCATATAAAAGACGGGCATTGATTTGTTCAAATTCATCCTATATCCTGAGTATCTTCCAAACTGCTCTATTACCTTCAATAATGAGGAGATTGAATTTTCTGGTTCTGTTTCATGGAGAATGATATCATCTGCATAAAGGGATATTTTTATGTTCATGACTGTCAATCGTTAATCCTTGAATATTTCTATTGTTTGAATACATGATGCTAATGGCACCAAAACGAACAGTACGGGTGACGGTGGACATCCTTGTCTTGTTCCTCTTATCAAAGAAAAGAATTTAGAAGGGATACCATTGGTGATAATTGCTGCTTTAGGACTGCTGCAAATTGATTTAATCCAATTAATGAAATTATTACCAACATTAAATCTGTGTAAAACAGAAAAGGAACTTCCATTCAACCCTGTCAAAGGCCTTCTCTGCATCCAATGATAGGACACTAAAGTTTTCCATCATTGGTATAAAAATTGTCTCAAGTTCTGTCCAAAACTCTATAAAACCACCTGGACCCAGGCTTTTGTTAAGAGGCATTAGATTCATTGTAGCCACAAGTTCTGCTTTTTTAAAATGAGAATCAAGGAACTGTGTATCTAGCTCTGTTAATTTGGGTAAGCTGCTATTTTGAAGGTAAATATCCAATCCCTGCTGTGTATAATTGCTATCAGCTTTGTAGAAAGAGTTGTAAAAGTCCTAAAATGACTGATTGATCTGTGAGGGACTAAATGTCACATCAACATTTGAACTAACTCCTTTAATAGTTCTTCCTGCTCGTTCTTTCTTTAACCAATGGGCAAGTAGCTTGCTAGGTTTATTTCCGAATTGGAAATGTTTTTGTCTGACATACTTCATTTTAAGCACAATTTAATTTGATATATCAACATTTAGCTGTGTTCTAGCAGTAAATAATTGTTCAAATTTTCCTCTGACATAGCCTTATGGAGTGCTTCCAATCTATTTACTTTATCCTCAAGTTCTTGCCTTTTCCTTAATTTTTCTTCTTTTTAAAGGACACATAGAAGATAACTAGTCCATGTAGAGTAGCTTTTCACAAACAATACAAGAGTCTGCAGAGGGAATATTTTCCTTTATATATATATTTTTTATATCCATTTGCATTTTTATTATGAATCCCTTATCCTTAAGAGAAATTGGTATCAAATTTCCAGGGCTTAATGTAACATTTTTTTCTCCTTATAAAATTGAAGAGTTAAATAAATTATGCATGATCTGAAAGGATAATTGGTTATTCCACAGTCTATTATCATGTGCCTAAATTCAGAGTTAATGAGAAAATAGTTGATGAAACACATTTATAAGTAAAACTAAGTGTGGAATAGTTCATACTTTTAATATACAAAAGTATGTATTTATATAGAGCATCGAGTAATAAAAGACATCTACATTTCAGAAATCTATCATCATAAAAACATTTAATGCCCTATTCTGAATGTTTAAAAAATTTTCCAATATCTTTTCAACAGAAAAATCACTCAAGCTTAAATGAACATGAAAACAAGTTCAAGTTCAGTCCTTGAATACCGTTGTATTGAATTCCAAATCAACAATATTTTGTTCATTTGTATTAATTGGAAATAGTCTGGAAAATTGGCCATTCACAATTTAATTCACAAAGAACATGCCACAACACTAATAATTACACATGAGGAAAAATGGCAATAATCTCAAATTTTAGACGCAAAAGAACCTGTCCCAACCCCACAAATTACAAATGAACAGCATGCAATGCAAGTCACTGCCCCCCATTACAAACTCTCTCTGTCTCTAAAGGAGAACATGTCCCATTTGTACCAGCATATCAGGATTCTGCAATTTGTCATTCAGACCAACGTAACTGGCACACGGGCTCCTGCTCCTGCACAACAGAGATGAAAAACAATGATTAGTTAATATTTAAACTCATCCGATTTAATATCAAAATGCTTGGATAATTTCTTACTAAAACCATACAGTGGTGGCAGGTACAATAGGGATTGACAAAGACCTGCTTTCATTTGAACGCTGTAGCCCCATGAGGATTCATTCTTCGATCAAACACTGAATTAAATGTTTTAATTAAACATTTGCCTACCAATGATGGGCTGCATGGTGATGGTTTTCCTCAACCAGGGCCCCAGTTGGGCTTCTAGATAGGATATTCCCAAAGCTCCTGCAAGATGACCTGCCATCCTGCTGCCTTCTCTCTGCCAGGGATGGAGCTGTGAAAAACTAAGCTGGAAACTATTGGGTGATGTTGCATCGCCTCTACCTGCTCTGTACCTTGATTTATGAAACAATGAAACACACGCTTATATACAGATGTATAAAATTATATGGCATAATCTAACTGTTACTCTGACCAGATTGCTCTCCTACTGTTATGAGCCAGCATTTCCCATGGAGGACCTACTAGAGGAGTGTGTAGTGGAAATTCAAAAAACTTCTCCAGGTCCTGATCAAAATCATCAGAAACGTTATGCAAACATCTGGATTACTTCACTAGATCTGCAAGAACAAGTTTGATTTTCTATTACATCTTTTGTGTAGTTTTTGTGAGAATTTTCTGGGGGTTTTTAGACAACGAGGAATAACAGAACAGACTCAAACATTACAGAGTCCTGTTTGAGGTTGATTTCAGCTCACTCTGCAGCCACAACTTTAAGAAAGGACAGAAATTCACAATAATGAAAAATAAAAAACTATGTATTTAAAACAAAACACACTAAAAAGAGCACCTCCCCAGGAAAGGTCGACCCCAGCATCTCTTGCAACTCTTCCTGCCAGACATCCTGTTTATCTGCCGTCTCGTTGCAAATTAAAGTAGTCGCAAAAAAACCCATTGGATCCTACAGGATGGTATTCATCAAGCAGGACTTAATTATACCTAGCCCTCTGATGTGATGTTCTGATGAAAAACTTATTTTACACATTCCAGTTCACACAAAAATACTGTCACTGGTCATTATAAGATCAATGAAGAAGCCTGCACAGTATGCAGAATCCTGCCATTGTTGGATGGGGACCCTCCAGGTGCAGTTCCAGGAGCCATCCTAATCCCTCACCTTCATAGCCTGGTCTTTCACTGTGTTATGTCTCCCCAGCCACAAACAAATGTCATCTGGATTCACTGTTTCATTGAACATCCTGACAGTCATCACTTTTGCGGCATTGTCAGTCAGTTTCTCCAAATTGAACACAGAAAACTGGGGTGGGGCATTTTCAAACTGGTTCCAAAACTCCTTGAAAAGGACAGCCCCTGACTGTTTGGGTCACAGTCAGGTGAAGTCCAGTCTTTCTGTCACTGTCCATGGTCCATGAAATTGGGCTTGGGTCTTCTGTCTGTTCAGTCTAGATCCAGAGGCCATTCCAAGCCAGTTTGTCAAGTCCAGCGTCCAGTGAAGTGATAAAATGTCAGTGCATAAAATGTTAATGTCGTCAATATAAAAAAAGCACTGTCTCTCACAAAACAGATGGTGTCTCTGATCAGCAAGAGCCTGTCCGTGATCTTCCTCCCCGGGATGGCACAGGCTTGATCCAGGTGGATTAGCCCCTCTGAAAACACTGTTGTCCGTACAGCTAAAATTTTACTAAAAAGTTTACAGTCAAAGTTTAAAAGAGTGATAGGTCTCCAGTTCCCAAGGTCAGTCTTGTCTTTGTCCTTAAAAAGTAGAGTCACTATCCCTTCTCTGAAACTGTCAGGTAGTCGGTTAAAATGTTCAAAGTCCATAAAAACAACAAGTAAGTCAGGTGCTAAAATATCCCAAAACTTCAAATAAAACTCAAAGGGAAGCCCGTCTGCCCCAGGAGACTTACCTTTTTTAAAACTCTTAAGACAGTTAGTTAGTTCTAAGAGGTTAAAATCTTGGGATAAAAGCACAGTGCTGTCAACTTTATTTTCAATAAACTTTAAAACTTCTTTGATGGTATTGTTTTGAACTGCTTTTTCTTTATGCAGTGCTTTATAAAATTCTACAATAGCTTCATTTATGTCCACTGTTGTTTCTGCTGAAGACCCATTTGCTTTTTGAAGTTTAAAAATTGTTTTGTTTGTCATTTCATTTTCATTTAACCTTTATCTAAATCTCGAGGAATCATTGAGGGTGAGCCCTCATTTACAATGATGTCGAGAGCACAACAACAATATAAAATCACAAGAAAAACGGCAAATAAACAATTGATACAACACCATTAAAAGCAGTTACATTCAAAGGTACAGTAGTTGGTAATCATAGTTTCAAACTGACCAACAGAAACCATATTGTTGAGTTTCAGTGTGCGTTGCAAGGTGTTCCAGGAGGATGCTGCAGAGGAACTAAAAGCAGCTTTACCACATTCAGTTTTAGTCCGAGGAACATCAAACATGAGATAATCTGTTGAACGTGTGGAATACTTATTATTTGACCAGTTCAATAAAGTGCTTAGGTATGGTGGCATGTTGCCATTCAAAACTTTATAAATAAACAGCAGCCAATGCTTTTGTCTTCTTACAGATAAAGGTGCCCACCCCACTTTCTCATATAAGACACAGTGATGGGTGGAGTAACTTGAACTAGTGATGAATCTAAGTGCAGAGTGGTAAACAGAGTCCAAAGAAGTGAGAGTGGAGGCAGAAGCATTTCTGTAGATAACATCACCATAATCTAAGACAGATAAAAACACAGCCTCAATGATCTGTTTCCTACAAAGCAAAGGGAAATTTAATTTGTTTCTGTATAGGTACCCAATTTTCTGTTTCAGTTTACTTGCTAGAGTGTTGACGTGGAATTTAAATGTTAGTTTCTGATCCAACCAGATGCCCAGATATTTATATTCAGAAACCCTTTCAATGTTGTGTCCTGTTAAAGTGGTGATGTGATGTAAGCGGTCATCTGTAATATTACTGGATCTTGAGAATATCATGTATTTGGTCTTGTCTGCATTAAGAACTAATTTCACATTGAAGAGTGAATGTTGTAGTTTGTCAAAGTCTTGCTGGAGGGTTTCAGTGGCTGAGTGTGCAGTGTAAGAGATGTAATACATAACTGTGTCATCTGCATAAAGATGTGCTTGAGAATTTGTGATAGAGGATGTAATGTTGTTGACATAGATAGTGAACAGAACAGGACCCAATATTGAGCCTTGTGGCACACCCTTTGTTATTGGTAAAAATGTGGAGCAAATGTTTCCTAATGTAACACATTGCTGTCTGTTGGAAAAATAATCTTTAAACCAGTTAAGGGAGTTGAGGTTGAAGCCAATATCTCGTAGTCTTTGTAGGAGCAGATCATGGTCGACTGTGTCAAATGCCTTGGAAAGGTCTACATAAAGAGCAGCACAATATTTCCCTTTGTCCAGAGCATGCGTAATGTCATTTGTAAATGATGTGACTGCAGTGATTGTGCTATGTTTAGCTCTGAAACCAGACTGGGTAGGACATAATACAGAATTTTGTGATAGGAATGACTTTAGCTGGTTATTGACAAGTGATTCTATAACCTTGGCTAGACAGGACAGTTTGGAGATTGGTCGGAAGTTATCAAGGTTTGATTTATCACCACCCTTATGGAGTGGGACAACGTGAGCAGATTTCCAGACCTGAGGGATAACTCCAGAAGTAACTGAGAGGTTGAACAGGTATGTGATGTGATTTCCAATGATAGGAGCACAAAGCTTTAGAAAATAAGGGTCAATGCTGTCTTCACCAGTTGATATCCTGCAATCTATGCTCTGAAGAGCATCTATAACTGTGGAGCGAGTGAAAGGCTGTAGTGTAAACAGCGAGGTATGTTTGGATCTAAAATCTTCTTAAAAAAGAAACGGATGCATTTTTCTCCCTCTTCAATTTCTTTTACATTACTTCTTAAAATAACACCTTTACTTTTTGAGTCTGCTAAAACCGACATTTCCTGTTTAACTTGTTTTATTTCATCATTAAAATCCAATCCCTGTTGGTTTAGGTTAAAATATCGCTGTAGTCTTTTCTGCAACCCACACATGCGTCTGTCGTCCCTAGCTTTCTTTTTCTTACCTACCTGCCTAAAGAAAGTCCGGGTCTGCCCCTTCACCATTTCCCACCAATGTGCTCGTGATTTGTCTAAGTCTTGAAGGGTCTGCCACTCTTGGTACTGCTCCCTGTATTCCCTTACTATCTCCCTATCCTCTAAAAGGGAGCAGTTGAGTTTCCACAGACCCTTCCCCGCAGTCACACCTGAAGAGAGTGAAAGGGTGCAGGAGAGCATGGTGTGATCAGAGAAGAAAACAGGAGTTACTCTAGCATCAGTTGGTGGGCAATCACGTGATAAAATGTAATCTATGCGAGAGGCTCTGGTGCCGTCACCACTGAACCAGGTGAAGCCCTCCTCTCTGGGATGCATGACTTTAAAACAGTCCAGTAATTTAAAATCCATGCATAGTGCCCCAAATAAAACCAATGTTTTATCAACCTTAAAATCTTCTCCTGCTCCTCTTCGATAGTTTTTACTTAAAACACAATTAAAATCCCCTCCTACAACTAATGGCTCCCTACCTAGCATGTGGGGCTGCAAGTCTTCTAAAAGGTCATACCTGTTGTTTTTGTCATCAAAACCAAAAATATTTAGGACTTTAAAATCCCTTCCCATAAAAGTCAAATGTGCTAAAAGTGCCCTACCATATCTCACCACCGTGCTGCCCTTCACCGAGATAAGGGGTTTTTTTGATTAAAAATGGCCACTCCATCATTTTTACTTTGGTTGGACCCGCTCCATATAGATGGATGTGGCCACATCCCTTCCCAGTCCCTGTAATGTTTTAAAAATGGTAGACCACACTCTTGAATTAAAAACACATCTGACTTAAAAGAGGTTAAAAAGGATAAAACAGTCTGGGCTCTAACTTTTGACTTCACACTTCTCACATTGATGGTAGAGAAGGTGAGAGCCATAAGTATGGTTAAAAACAACAGGTAAGACATTAAAAGACCATATTTAAAAGACTAAGACCAATAGGGGCATTGTTTTAAAACCAAAGATAAAACCATGATAAAAGGTGCAGGAATCATATCTCTTGTGAAACAGGCTCTTCCTTCATCTCCACGGGAGTGGGATGAGGAGTTTTTGCCTGTTTCCCCTGGCGGGCCTTTGGGCTTGGCCAATACTGCATTCTTAAGTTAAAAGTGTTCTTTGGCCTTGGGGTTGATTGCAGAGCAATGTGCAAGAAAGAGACCTCATTTGGGGAGTCGGAAGGGAAGACTCTGGGTTCCTCCACAGATGAACTGTCTGATGAGTTCCCAGCTCTTCCCCTCTCCTCCAAGACTTCCGGAGTCTCAGAGGACAACTCTGACAAAGGCCTCTTGGCTTGTTGAGCTGGGGGAAGGGGGGTGTCATCACGCTCACTCTCACTCTCTGCCTCAATCTCACCTTCAGAGTGAGAGGAGGCTCCACCTTCTGCCTGCCCAGCACCCTCTTCCTCGCCCTCCATTAGAGGGGCAGCTGCAGGCCCCTCCCCCTCTCCCTCCTCCCCTGACTCTTCTCCACCAACCACAGGATTTGGAGGGAGATTTGAAATTTCTGGCCAAAGCCCTTCTAACTGCTCTGCTTCTTGTCCGAAATTTTCCAAACAATTCTCCTGTTCACCATTGACTTTTTCTGTCTGTTTTTTTTCCACTGTTGTGCAGGAGTGGGCCAGCTCCCATACAGTGAGGGTCTGTCCCCCCCCCCCCAGCAGGTGTGGTCCTCTCTTGGTGCTCAGAGGAGACCCCCTCTGCTGCTCCTTCCCACCTGCCACTCCCGGAGAGTCAGGCCGCTGCTGCCTCGAGCTTGTACTGTGAAGCTCCGGCTCCTTCATCCGATTGGACACAGAGGCAGTACTTCTTTGCGGTTGTGTCCTAGGGCCCACCGCCCTCGAAGCCTTCCGGAGCACAGCCACAGGGGGGACCTGCATGTGCTTCCTCACCAGCGAGCTTCTGGAGGTCCAGGTGGCGTCTTTGTTGGCGGTGTGGTTGGGATTGTGGGGACCTCCCTTGCTGGTGAGTACGGGAAAGATTAGGAGCCGGCCAGTGCCCACTGCTCTATAGCAGCACTGCACCCCCAGGGCTGTGCTACCCCTCGACTCAGGAGCGCCACTACCAGGCCGGGGGCAAGTTGTGTGGATGTACCCTGGGGGGACATCACGTACCTGACCAGGGGGGACCTCATGAGCCACCATCGATGACTTGGCCTGGAGCCTGATGGGGGAGGAGGGACAGGATTCTCTCCGCTGCTGCTAGCACACTGGCTCACTGCGACCCCCTCCTACACAACAGCAACAGTACAAAAAGGAGTAAGTTAAAAAATGCACTTCCCTGATTTGGGGTGAAGATATTTTAAGACGTTTGCTTAATAAAACCATGAAAGGTGGAAAGGTTAGAAGACACAGGGGCTAAAAGAGCAGGTGTTAAATCTCTTGTGAAACTAGCTCTTCCTTCATCTCCATGGGATTGGGATGAGGTATGTGAGCTTGTTTCCACCGCCTAGCCATAGGAGATGGTCTTTCCTGCATGCGCAGGTTAAACATGTTACTAGGTTTTGGGGTTGATTGCAGAGCAATATTTAGAAAAGAGACCTCATTGGGGGAGTCTGAGGGGAAGATTCTGCATTCCTCCACAGATGAACTGTCTGAGGAGGTTCCAGCTCTTCCCCTTTCCTCCTAGACTTCTGGAGTCTTAGAAGACAACTCAGACAAAGGTCTCTTGGCTTGCTGGGCTGAGGGGATGGGTTGGTCCTCACTCTCACTTTCACTCTCAGTCTCAATCTCATTTTCAGAGTGAAGTGAGGACTGACCTTCTTCCTGCCCAGCACCCTCTTCCTGTTCATCTTCCCTTGGAGTGGCAGCTGCAGGCCCCTCCCCCTCTCCCTCCCCCTCTCCCTCATCTCCACCAACCACAGCATTTGGAGGGAAATTTGAATTTTAGCAGCGACAGCCATCCTGACCGTCGCTGCTGCCATACGGAGCACAGCCACGGGGGGGATCTGCTTGTGCTTCCTTACCAGCAAGTTCCTGGAGGTCCAGATGGCGTCTTTGATGGCGGCGAGGCTGAGCTGCTGTCTCGGGAGGTCCTGTGTAGACTGGTGACCTCGGCCCACCCCGTACAGCACCAGCTGAGCTGTGAGGACCTCCCTTGCTGGTAAGTACGGGAATGACATGGAGCCGGCCAGTGCCCACTGTTCTACGGCAGCACTGCACTCCCAGAGCAGGTGCCTCGCCGACTCGGGTGCGTCACAACCCGGCCGGGGGCAGATGGCGGAAGTGGACATGCCCCGGGAGTGCATCACAGACCTGACCGGGAGGATCTCATGAGCCACCATCCATGACAGGTCCCGGAGCCTGTTTGGGAAAACAGAGAGGTTCACGTTGCGCCAAACCATGGTGGGCTCACCTAGCGCAAGCCCGCGCACTGGGCACACTGGTTCCCGCTCCTGCACAACAGAAATAATAGAACGATGGTTAGTTAAAATCTGCAACTCCTCTGATTCAATTTTAAAATGCTTTAAAAATTTCTTAATAAAGCCATAAAAGGGTGAAAAGTTAAAAGACACAGGGACCTTCAAGTCTGGATTTAAAAGTTTGAGTGCCCTTAAGTAGGACCCCATCCAGAACCGGGTCATGGCAGCAGTTTTGGGGTTTTTGGAGGGGGTCAGAGCTGCAGACATGTGGAGGGAGGCAAAGCGTGCCCCGAGGGATAAAAACAAATCAGGAACACCTTTACCTCCTTTTTCCCTGGGTTTTTTTTAGAATGTCCCGTCTCAGCTGCTCCCATTTGGACTCCCAGATGAAATAAAAGATTGCTCTTTCCAGATTTAAAATCATGGACCTAGGGGGGGTAAAAACAGAACTGAGCAATAAAAGCAAAGGTAAAATCACACTCTTGATGATTAAAACCTTCCCTTCCATCGTCAGTCTTCTTAGTCGCCAGTACCCCAGTCTCTGTCTAACTTTCCCTAACTTGTCATTCCAATTTACGTCCCCTCCCCCATCTTGATCAAATTTGACCCCCAGTATTTTTATGTCTGTCTGGGTCACAGTCAGGGGAAGTCCAGTCTTTTCGGTCACCGTCCATGGTCCATAGAATTGGGCTTGGGTCTTCTGTCTGTTTAGTCTAGACCCAGAGGCCAGTCCAAACCAGTCCGTCAAGTCCAGAGTCCGGTAAAGTGAGGGGATGTCGGTGCATAGAATGTTAATATCGTCCATGTATAAAAAGCACTTGGCTGTCAGTCCCCCACTCCCAGGTACTCCCACCCCATTAATCCATTGGTCCCTTTCTCAAGATTTGTGCCAGAGGTTCAATGCATAAAACGTAGAGGATGGCAGATAATGGACACCCCTGACGGACACCGCAGTTGATATTGACTGCTTTTGTCAGATGCCCATTAACTACAAATTTGCTGGTTATGTCCCGGTACAGCAATCCCACCAATGCTATAAACCTCTCAGGAAACCCCATTTTTTGCAGTACCTGGAACAGGTACTGGTGCGAGACCCGATCAAAGGCTTTCTCAAAATCTAAATTTAGGACTATAAGTCGAATGTTTCTGTCTCTCGCAAAACAGATGGTGTCTCTGATCAGCAAGAGGCTGTCCGTGATCTTCCTCCCCGGGATGGCACAGGCTTGATCCGGGTGGATTAGTCCCTCTAAAAAAACTGTCGTCCGTGCAGCTAAAATTTTACTAAAAAATTTGCAGTCAAAGTTTAAAAGAGTGATAGGTCTCCAGTTCCTAAGGTCCGTCTTGTCTTTGTCCTTAAAAAGTAGAGTCACTATCCCTCCTCTAAAACTGTCAGGTAGTCGGTTAAAATGTTTAAAGTCCATAAAAACAACAAGTAAGTCAGGTGCTAAAATATCCCAAAACTTCAAATAAAACTCAAAGGGAAGCCCGTCTGCCCCAGGGGACTTACCTTTTTTAAAACTCTTAAGGCAGTTATTTAGTTCTAAGAGGTTAAAATCTTGGGATAAAAGCACAGTGCTGTCAACTTTATTTTCAATGAACTTTAAAACTTCTTTGATGGTGTTGTTTTGAACTGTTTTTTCTTTATACAGTGTTTTATAAAATTCTACAACAGCTTCATTTATGTCATCTGTTGTTTCTGCTTAAGACCCATTTGCTTTTTGAAGTTTAAAAATTGTTTTGTTTGTATCTAAAATCTTCTTAAAAAAGAAACGGGTGCATTTTTCTCCCTCTTCAATTTCTTTTACATTACTTCTTAAAATAACACCTTTACTTTTTGAGTCTGCTAAAACCGACATTTCCTGTTTAACTTGTTTTATTTCATCATTAAAATCCAATCCCTGTTGGTTTAGGTTAAAATATCGCTGTAGTCTTTTCTGCAGCCCACACATGCGCCTGTCGTCCCTAGCTTTCTTTTTCTTACCTACCTGCCTAAAGAAAGTCCGGGTCCGCCCCTTCACCATTTCCCACCAGTGTGCTCGTGATTTGTATAAGTCTTGAAGGGTCTGCCACTCTTGGTACTGCTCCCTGTATTCCCTAACTATCTCCCTATCCTCTAAAAGGGAGCAGTTGAGTTTCCACAGACCCTTCCCCGCAGTCACACCTGAAGAGATTGAAAGGGTGCAGGAGAGCATGGTGTGATCAGAGAAGAAAACAGGAGTTACTCTAGCATCAGTTGGTGGGCAATCACGTGATAAAATGTAATCTATGCGAGAGGCTCTGGTGCCATCACCACTGAACCAGGTGAAGCCCTCCTCTCTGGGATGCATGACTTTAAAACAGTCCAGTAATTTAAAATCCCTGCATAGTGCCCCAAATAAAACCGATGTTTTATCAACCTTAAAATCTTCTCCTGCTCCTCTTCGATCGTTTTTACTTAAAACACAATTAAAATCCCCTCCTACAACTAATGGCTCCCTACCTAGCATGTGGGGCTGCAAGTCTTCTAAAAGGTCATACCTGTCGTTTTTGTCATTAAAACCATAAATATTTAGGACTTTAAAATCCCTCTCCACAAAAGTCAAGTGTGCTAAAAGTGCCCTACCATCTCTCACCACCGTGCTGCCTTTCACCGAGATAAGGGGGTTTTTGATTAAAATGGCCACTCCATCATTTTTACTTTGGTTGGACCCGCTCCAAATAGATGGATGTGGCCACATCCCTTCGCAGTCTCTGTAATGTTTAAAAAATGGTAGACCACACTCTTGAATTAAAAACACATCTGACTTAAAAGAGGTTAAAAAGGATAAAACAGTCTGGGCTCTAACTTTTGACTTCACACTTCTCACATTGATGGTAGAGAAGGTGAGAGCCATAAGTATGGTTAAAAACAACAGGTAAGACATTAAAAGACTATATTTAAAAGACTAAACCTAAAACGGATGTTACTTTAAAACCAGAGATAAAACCATGATTAAAATGCAGGTGTCATATTTCTTGTGAAACAGGCTCTTCCTTCATCTCCATGGGAGTGGGATGAGGAGCTTTTGCCTGTTTCCCCTGGCGGGCCTTTGGGCTTGGCCGCTCCTGCATTCTTAGATTAAAGGTGTTCCTTGGCCTTGGGGTTGATTGCAGAGCAATGTGCAAGAAAGAGACCTCATTTGGGGAGTCGGAAGGGAAGACTCTGGGTTCCTCCACAGATATACTGTCTGATGAGTTCCCAGCTCTTCCCCTCTCCTCCAAGACTTCCGGAGTCTCAGAGGACAACTCTGACAAAGGCCTCTTGGCTTGTTGAGCTGGGGGAAGGGGGGTGTCATCACGCTCACTCTCACTCTCTGCCTCAATCTCACCTTCAGAGTGAGAGGAGGCTCCACCTGCTTGCCCAGCACCCTCTTCCTGTTCACCCTCCATTAGAGGGGCAGCTGCAGGCCCCTCCCCTTCTCCCTCCTCTCCTGCCTCCTCTCCACCAACCACAGCATTTGGAGGGAGATTTGAATTTTCTGGCACAAGCCTTTCCAACTGCTCTTCTAATTGACCACCACCATTTCCATTTCCGACCATATTTTCAACATGTTTTGCCACCTTTACTTTGTTGGCAAAAGATTTTGGGCAGTCTCTGAAGAGATGGTTGTTGTCTCCACAGAGGTTGCACTTTCTGCCATTGGTACATTCCTCAAAGGTATGTCCAATTTCTCTACACTTCCCACAGATAATTTGAGTACATGCTTCCGCAAGGTGCCCATGCTCACCACACCTGCGGCAGAGCTTGGGCTGGCCTTGATAGTGAATGTAACCATGGTTATTTCCCAGAACTATCATTGACGGGAGATGTTTCAGGCCCTGGAAGCCCTGGGGGTCCTGCCATTGTTGGATGGGGACCCTCCAGGCGCAGTTCCAGATGCCATCTTCATCTCTCACCTTCATAGCCTGGCCTTTCACCGTGCAATATCTTCCCAGCCATATACAAATGTCATCTGCACTCACCGTCTCATTGAACATCCTGACGATAACCACTTTGGAGGCATTGTCAGTCAGTTTCTCAACACTGAATGCAGGAAGCTGGGGTTGGGCATTTTCAAAGCGGGTCCAAAAATCTTTCAGCAGCATAGCCGAGCGGAAGCTCACATCAAATCCTTTGTTCTGGGGCAAAGTCATGATACAGTTAACGTCATCTGGCTTGAATTTCAAAGTCTGTTGGACAACCTTTCGTGAGAAATCAAGTCTGGACATTGATATGGGTTTTCCATTTTGTTCAAGGAGAGTGAATCTTACACTGTGGTGCCTCCGCATGCCGGCATGAGGAGCCGACATGGTGGAGGCACCACACACTTGGACTCAATCCTACTAACAATGAAAGATCTGGCTGAATTTACAAAGAGTAAAGGTAGCAAAAAGGAAGGCAGTAAAACTGGTAAAAGGGGCTTACCTTGCAGCCTGGGTTTTGCTACCAGAGGTCAGGTTAACAAAACCAGGCCCGATGTGCTCCTAAGTGAGATAATCAAAACTATAGACAAGTAGTGATGAACTCCACCCAGGATGAGAAATCTCCTCTTTGTGTGGTTGGAACAGTGCCACATCAGGCACTTTCACAACCAGCTAAAGAGGCGATCGCTGTCCAAGCCAAAGGCAAAGAAGCGCAGCAACTGATAAGAACAGATACTACACTTGATCTTAGCCAAAAGGCCGAGAAGCGATACCCACAGAGGGTCGGAAGCAGACACTTGACGTTCCCAGTTGTTGAGTTCACCCAGAGGTCGGGAAAGCCGACGCTCCCGGGAAACATTAGCCACTCTGGCCACCGGGGGGCGTGCGGTACACGCAGACCCTCGGCACAGGGCCAAGTGATTAAAAGTGCAGAAGATTTCTCCGTGGTGACTGGAGGAGTCAAACGAGATTTTTGAGATGTGCACTTCGCCCTGCGGCTATCTGTTGCCCGGTCTCCCCTTTTTAATTCACATAGATATCAGGGGAGAGCGCGGACGCAGTCCCCCACTACCAGAAATTATGCAGTCGAGATTCCCACATTTGGGGAATTCGCACAGGTCAGCCCAAACCGGGAGTGCAATGGCTAGGCCTCGCCGTGGGTGAACCACCTTCATGATCATGGTATCTCCCCTGCCAGGTAAGTATGACTTGGAAGGGCCACACAGTGGATCTCATCCCCCAGGTATGTGCCCCTAGCCCAGGGTGCTTAAAGATAAGCCTGCGACCGGGGGAGGGGAGTTGATCAATACATGCCTACATGTCTGCATTTTTACAGAAGAGGATTAGGGCCGCTGAGAAAAAAATATTTCTCTTAAGCGAAAAAGTCAGAATTCTGACTTTAATCCCCCCCCCGAAAAAAAAAGCTAAAAGAAAAAAGTCCTCAGACAGTTAAGCATTAGTAAAAAAGGCTGCTTTTCTCCCCGTCTTCCCGTCTCCCCTTGAGACCAATTCTAGACGGTGTAACACAAAAGTTGTTTATTTTTTTCCAACATTAGATGCTGCACAGCCAGACCAGAACCTGCTGCCAGGTGTAAACAGTGTGAGGCAAAATCTTACCTCTAGAGCAAGAAGAGATGACCGTGGCAGTGGCAGTGGCAGTGGCAGCGGCAGCGGCGGCGGCGCAGCGGCAGTGGCAGTGGCAGCAGCCGGTTCAGATCCGGTGCCAGTTTGTGGCACAGTGCCTTAAGTGTGGCAATGGAGATCCTATGGGGAAAAAAAAGGGGAGACACGGATTGAATCTGTCCTGAAGACGTGGCCGCCCTTACATAGATTCATCTTCTTTCAACGAGGGGAGGTGAGGAGGTGCACCGTTCCCGGAGGTACTGCAATACCGGGCCGATGCGTGGAGTGGACGGAGCAAGCCCCTGTTCCATCTCCCGGGTTCAAAAATCAATTTAATATATGGTCCCCGGGTAGGGGGCATTATCAGATATTAAACTGATAAGAACAGATACTACACTTGATCTTAGCCAAAAGGCCGGCGATACCCACAGAGGGTCGGAAGCAGACACTTGACGCGTTCCCAGTTGTTGAGTTCACCCAGAGGTCGGAAAGCCGGCGCTCGAAACATTAGCCACTCTGGCCACGAGGCGTCACGGTACCGCGCAGACCCTCGGCACAGGGCCAAGTGATTAAAAGTGCAGAAGATTTCTCCGTGGTGACTGGAGGAGTCAAACGAGATTTTTGAGATGTGCACTTCGCCCTGCGGCTATCTGTTGCCCGGTCTCCTTTTTAATTCACATAGATATCAGCGGAGAGCGCGGACGCAGTACCCCACTACCAGAAATTATGCAGTCGAGATTCCCACATTTGGGGAATTCGCACAGGTCAGCCCAAACCGGGAGTGCAATGGCTAGGCCTCGCCGTGGGTGAACCACCTTCATGATCATGGTATCTCCCCTGCCAGGTAAGTATGACTTGGAAGGGCCACACAGTGGAGCTCATCCCCCAGGTATGTGCCCCTAGCCCAGGGTGCTTAAAGATAAGCCTGCGACCGGGGGAGGGGAGTTGATCAATACATGCCTACATGTCTGCATTTTTACAGAAGAGGATTAGGGCCGCTGAGAAAAAAAATATTTCTCTTAAGAGAAAAAGTCAGAATTCTGACTTTAATCCCCCCCCCCCGAAAAAAAAAGCTAAAAGAAAAAAGTCCTCAGACAGTTAAGCATTAGTAAAAAAGGCTGCTTTTCTCCCCGTCTTCCCGTCTCCCCTTGAGACCAATTCTAGACGGTGTAACACAAAAGTTGTTTATTTTTTTCCAACATTAGATGCTGCACAGCCAGACCAGAACCTGCTGCCAGGTGTAAACAGTGTGAGGCAAAATCTTACCTCTAGAGCAAGAAGAGATGACCGTGGCGGCGGCAGCGGCGGCAGCGGCAGTGGCAGTGGCAGTGGCAGCAGCCGGTTCAGATCCGGTGCCAGTTTGTGGCACAGTGCCTTAAGTGTGGCAATGGAGATCCTATGGGGAAAAAAAAGGGGAGACACGGATTGAATCTGTCCTGAAGACGTGGCCGCCCTTACATAGATTCATCTTCTTTCAACGAGGGGAGGTGAGGAGGTGCACCGTTCCCGGAGGTACTGCAATACCGGGCCGATGCGTGGAGTGGACGGAGCAAGCCCCTGTTCCATCTCCCGGGTTCAAAAATCAATTTAATATATGGTCCCCGGGTAGGGGACGTATCAGATATTAAACTGATAAGAACAGATACTACACTTGATCTTAGCCAAAAGGCCGAGAAGCGATACCCACAGAGGGTCGGAAGCAGACACTTGACGTTCCCAGTTGTTGAGTTCACCCAGAGGTCGGGAAAGCCGACGCTCGAGAAACATTAGCCACTCTGGCCACGAGGCGTCACGGTACCGCAGACCCTCGGCACAGGGCCAAGTGATTAAAAGTGCAGAAAGATTTCTCCGTGGTGACTGGAGGAGTCAAAGCGAGATTTTGAGATGTGCACTTGCCCTGCGGCTATCTGTTGCCCGGTCTCCTTTTTAATTCACATAGATATCAGGGGAGAGCGCGACGCAGTCCCCACTACCAGAAATTATGCAGTCGAGATTCCCACATTTGGGGAATTCGCTGGAGTCAGCCCAAACCGGGAGTGCAATGGCTAGGCCTCGCCGTGGGTGAACCACCTTCATGATCATGGTATCTCCCCTGCCAGGTAAGTATGACTTGGAAGGGCCACACAGTGGATCTCATCCCCCAGGTATGTGCCCCTAGCCCAGGGTGCTTAAAGATAAGCCTGCGACCGGGGGAGGGGAGTTGATCAATACATGCCTACATGTCTGCATTTTTACAGAAGAGGATTAGGGCCGCTGAGAAAAAAATATTTCTCTTAAGCGAAAAAGTCAGAATTCTGACTTTAATCCCCCCCCCGAAAAAAAAAGCTAAAAGAAAAAAGTCCTCAGACAGTTAAGCATTAGTAAAAAAAGGCTGCTTTTCTCCCCGTCTTCCCGTCTCCCCTTGAGACCAATTCTAGACGGTGTAACACAAAAGTTGTTTATTTTTTTCCAACATTAGATGCTGCACAGCCAGACCAGAACCTGCTGCCAGGTGTAAACAGTGTGAGGCAAAATCTTACCTCTAGAGCAAGAAGAGATGACCGTGGCAGTGGCAGTGGCAGTGGCAGCGGCAGCGGCGGCGCAGCGGCAGTGGCAGTGGCAGCAGCCGGTTCAGATCCGGTGCCAGTTTGTGGCACAGTGCCTTAAGTGTGGCAATGGAGATCCTATGGGGAAAAAAAAGGGGAGACACGGATTGAATCTGTCCTGAAGACGTGGCCGCCCTTACATAGATTCATCTTCTTTCAACGAGGGGAGGTGAGGAGGTGCACCGTTCCCGGAGGTACTGCAATACCGGGCCGATGCGTGGAGTGGACGGAGCAAGCCCCTGTTCCATCTCCCGGGTTCAAAAATCAATTTAATATATGGTCCCCGGGTAGGGGACGTATCAGATATTAAACTGATAAGAACAGATACTACACTTGATCTTAGCCAAAAGGCCGAGAAGCGATACCCACAGAGGGTCGGAAGCAGACACTTGACGTTCCCAGTTGTTGAGTTCACCCAGAGGTCGGGAAAGCCGACGCTCCCGGGAAACATTAGCCACTCTGGCCACCGGGGGGCGTACGGTACACGCAGACCCTCGGCACAGGGCCAAGTGATTAAAAGTGCAGAAGATTTCTCCGTGGTGACTGGAGGAGTCAAACGAGATTTTTGAGATGTGCACTTCGCCCTGCGGCTATCTGTTGCCCGGTCTCCCCTTTTTAATTCACATAGATATCAGGGGAGGCCTTGACGATCCCGCACTACCAGAAATTATGCAGTCGAGATTCCCACATTTGGGGAATTCGCACAGGTCAGCCCAAACCGGGAGTGCAATGGCTAGGCCTCGCCGTGGGTGAACCACCTTCATGATCATGGTATCTCCCCTGCCAGGTAAGTATGACTTGGAAGGGCCACACAGTGGAGCTCATCCCCCAGGTATGTGCCCCTAGCCCAGGGTGCTTAAAGATAAGCCTGCGACCGGGGGAGGGGAGTTGATCAATACATGCCTACATGTCTGCATTTTTACAGAAGAGGATTAGGGCCGCTGAGAAAAAAAATATTTCTCTTAAGAGAAAAAGTCAGAATTCTGACTTTAATCCCCCCCCCCCGAAAAAAAAAGCTAAAAGAAAAAAGTCCTCAGACAGTTAAGCATTAGTAAAAAAAGGCTGCTTTTCTCCCCGTCTTCCCGTCTCCCCTTGAGACCAATTCTAGACGGTGTAACACAAAAGTTGTTTATTTTTTTCCAACATTAGATGCTGCACAGCCAGACCAGAACCTGCTGCCAGGTGTAAACAGTGTGAGGCAAAATCTTACCTCTAGAGCAAGAAGAGATGACCGTGGCGGCGGCAGCGGCGGCAGCGGCAGTGGCAGTGGCAGTGGCAGCAGCCGGTTCAGATCCGGTGCCAGTTTGTGGCACAGTGCCTTAAGTGTGGCAATGGAGATCCTATGGGGAAAAAAAAGGGGAGACACGGATTGAATCTGTCCTGAAGACGTGGCCGCCCTTACATAGATTCATCTTCTTTCAACGAGGGGAGGTGAGGAGGTGCACCGTTCCCGGAGGTACTGCAATACCGGGCCGATGCGTGGAGTGGACGGAGCAAGCCCCTGTTCCATCTCCCGGGTTCAAAAATCAATTTAATATATGGTCCCGGGTAGGGGCGTATCAGATATTAAACTGATAAGAACAGATACTACACTTGATCTTAGCCAAAAGGCGGCGATACCCACAGAGGGTCGGAAGCAGACACTTGGCGTTCCCAGTTGTTGAGTTCACCCAGAGGTCGGGAAAGCCGGCGCTCGGGAAAACATTAGCCACTCTGGCCACGGGCGTCACGGTACCGCGCAGACCCTCGGCACAGGGTCAAGTGATTTAAAGTGCAGAAGGTTTCTCCGTGGTGACTGGAGGAGTCAAACGAGATTTTTGAGATGTGCACTTGGCCCTGCGGCTATCTGTTGCCGGTCTCTCCTTTTTAATTCACATAGATATCAGGAGAGCGCGGACGCAGTCCCCCACTACCAGAAATTATGCAGTCGAGATTCCCACATTTGGGGAATTCGCACAGGTCAGCCCAAACCGGGAGTGCAATGGCTAGGCCTCGCCGTGGGTGAACCACCTTCATGATCATGGTATCTCCCCTGCCAGGTAAGTATGACTTGGAAGGGCCACACAGTGGATCTCATCCCCCAGGTATGTGCCCCTAGCCCAGGGTGCTTAAAGATAAGCCTGCGACCGGGGGAGGGGAGTTGATCAATACATGCCTACATGTCTGCATTTTTACAGAAGAGGATTAGGGCCGCTGAGAAAAAAATATTTCTCTTAAGCGAAAAAGTCAGAATTCTGACTTTAATCCCCCCCCCGAAAAAAAAAGCTAAAAGAAAAAAGTCCTCAGACAGTTAAGCATTAGTAAAAAAGGCTGCTTTTCTCCCCGTCTTCCCGTCTCCCCTTGAGACCAATTCTTCTAACACAAAAGTTGTTTATTTTTTTCCAACATTAGATGCTGCACAGCCAGACCAGAACCTGCTGCCAGGTGTAAACAGTGTGAGGCAAAATCTTACCTCTAGAGCAAGAAGAGATGACCGTGGCGGCGGCAGCGGCGGCAGCGGCAGTGGCAGTGGCAGTGGCAGCAGCCGGTTCAGATCCGGTGCCAGTTTGTGGCACAGTGCCTTAAGTGTGGCAATGGAGATCCTATGGGGAAAAAAAAGGGGAGACACGGATTGAATCTGTCCTGAAGACGTGGCCGCCCTTACATAGATTCATCTTCTTTCGAGGGAGGTGAGGAGGTGCACCGTTCGGAGGTACTGCAATACCAGACGTCGTGGAGTGGACGGAGCAAGCCCCTGTTCCATCTCCCGGGTTCAAAAATCAATTTAATATATGGTCCCCGGGTAGGGGACGTATCAGATATTAAACTGATAAGAACAGATACTACACTTGATCTTAGCCAAAAGGCCGAGAAGCGATACCCACAGAGGGTCGGAAGCAGACACTTGACGTTCCCAGTTGTTGAGTTCACCCAGAGGTCGGGAAAGCCCGGCGCTCCGGAAACATTAGCCACTCTGGCCACGAGAGGCGTCACGGTACCGCAGACCCTCGGCACAGGGCCAAGTGATTAAAAGTGCAGAAGATTTCTCCGTGGTGACTGGAGGAGTCAAAGCGAGATTTTGAGATGTGCACTTAGCCCTGCGGCTATCTGTTGCCGGTCTCCTTTTTAATTCACATAGATATCAGGGGAGAGCGGGACGCAGTCCCCACTACCAGAAATTATGCAGTCGAGATTCCCACATTTGGGGAATTCGCACAGGTCAGCAAACCCGGGAGTGCAATGGCTAGGCCTGCGTGGGTGAACCACCTTCATGATCATGGTATCTCCTGCCAGGTAAGTATGACTTGGAAGGGCCACACAGTGTAGGTATGTGCCCCTAGCCCAGGGTGCTTAAAGATAAGCCTGCGACCGGGGGAGGGGAGTTGATCAATACATGCCTACATGTCTGCATTTTTACAGAAGAGGATTAGGGCCGCTGAGAAAAAAATATTTCTCTTAAGCGAAAAAGTCAGAATTCTGACTTTAATACCTCCCACCCGAAAAAAAAAAAAAAAAAAAGTCCTCAGACACTTAAGCATTAGTAAAAAAGGCTGCTTTTCTCCCGTCTTCCGTCTCCCCTTGAGACCAATTCTAGACGGTGTAACACAAAAGTTGTTTATTTTTTTCCAACATTAGATGCTGCACAGCCAGACCAGAACCTGCTGCCAGGTGTAAACAGTGTGAGGCAAAATCTTACCTCTAGAGCAAGAAGAGATGACCGTGGCAGTGGCAGTGGCAGCGGCAGCGGCGGGGAGTGGGCCGGTTCAGATCCGGTGCCAGTTTGTGGCACAGTGCCTTAAGTGTGGCAATGGAGATCCTATGGGGAAAAAAAAGGGGAGACACGGATTGAATCTGTCCTGAAGACGTGGCCGCCCTTACATAGATTCATCTTCTTTCAACGAGGGGAGGTGAGGAGGTGCACCGTTCCCGGAGGTACTGCAATACCGGGCCGATGCGTGGAGTGGACGGAGCAAGCCCCTGTTCCATCTCCCGGGTTCAAAAATCAATTTAATATATGGTCCCCGGGTAGGGGACGTATCAGATATTAAACTGATAAGAACAGATACTACACTTGATCTTAGCCAAAAGGCCGAGAAGCGATACCCACAGAGGGTCGGAAGCAGACACTTGACGTTCCCAGTTGTTGAGTTCACCCAGAGGTCGGGAAAGCCGACGCTCCCGGGAAACATTAGCCACTCTGGCCACCGAGGCGTCACGGTACCGCGCAGACCCTCGGCACAGGGCCAAGTGATTAAAAGTGCAGAAGATTTCTCCGTGGTGACTGGAGGAGTCAAACGAGATTTTGAGATGTGCACTTGCCCTGCGGCTATCTGTTGCCGGTCTCCCCTTTTTAATTCACATAGATATCAGGGGAGAGCGCGGACATGATCCCCACTACCAGAAATTATGCAGTCGAGATTCCCACATTTGGGGAATTCGCACAGGTCAGCAAACCGGGAGTGCAATGGCTAGGCCTCGCCGTGGGTGAACCACCTTCATGATCATGGTATCTCCTGCCAGGTAAGTATGACTTGGAAGGGCCACACAGTGGATCTCATCCCCCAGGTATGTGCCCCTAGCCCAGGGTGCTTAAAGATAAGCCTGCGACCGGGGGAGGGGAGTTGATCAATACATGCCTACATGTCTGCATTTTTACAGAAGAGGATTAGGGCCGCTGAGAAAAAAATATTTCTCTTAAGCGAAAAAGTCAGAATTCTGACTTTAATCCCCCCCCCGAAAAAAAAAGCTAAAAGAAAAAAGTCCTCAGACAGTTAAGCATTAGTAAAAAAGGCTGCTTTTCTCCCCGTCTTCCCGTCTCCCCTTGAGACCAATCTTCCTTTTTTATTGACACAAAAGTTGTTTATTTTTTTCCAACATTAGATGCTGCACAGCCAGACCAGAACCTGCTGCCAGGTGTAAACAGTGTGAGGCAAAATCTTACCTCTAGAGCAAGAAGAGATGACCGTGGCAGTGGCAGTGGCAGTGGCAGCGGCAGCGGCGGCGGCGCAGCGGCAGTGGCAGTGGCAGCAGCCGGTTCAGATCCGGTGCCAGTTTGTGGCACAGTGCCTTAAGTGTGGCAATGGAGATCCTATGGGGAAAAAAAAAGGGGAACCACGGATTGAATCTGTCCTGAAGACGTGGCCGCCCTTACATAGATTCATCTTCTTTCAGCGAGGGAGGTGAGGAGGTGCACCGTTCGGAGGTACTGCAATACCGGGACGTCGTGGAGTGGGCCGGAGCAAGCCCTGTTCCATCTCCGGGTTCAAAAATCAATTTAATATATGGTCCCGGGTAGGGGCGTATCAGATATTAAACTGATAAGAACAGATACTACACTTGATCTTAGCCAAAAGGCGGCGATACCCACAGAGGTCGGAAGCAGACACTTGGCGTTCCCAGTTGTTGAGTTCACCCAGAGGTCGGAAAGCCGGCGCTCGAAACATTAGCCACTCTGGCCACGGGCGTCACGGTACCGCAGACCCTCGGCACAGGGCCAAGTGATTAAAAGTGCAGAAGATTTCTCCGTGGTGACTGGAGGAGTCAAAGCGAGATTTTGAGATGTGCACTTAGCCCTCTGCGGCTATCTGTTGCCCGGTCTCCTTTTTAATTCACATAGATATCAGGGAGGCCGGGACGCAGTCCCCACTACCAGAAATTATGCAGTCGAGATTCCCACATTTGGGGAATTCGCACAGGTCAGCCAAACCGGGAGTGCAATGGCTAGGCCTGCGTGGGTGAACCACCTTCATGATCATGGTATCTCCCCTGCCAGGTAAGTATGACTTGGAAGGGCCACACAGTGGAGCTCATCCCCCAGGTATGTGCCCCTAGCCCAGGGTGCTTAAAGATAAGCCTGCGACCGGGGGAGGGGAGTTGATCAATACATGCCTACATGTCTGCATTTTTACAGAAGAGGATTAGGGCCGCTGAGAAAAAAAATATTTCTCTTAAGAGAAAAAGTCAGAATTCTGACTTTAATCCCCCCCCCCCGAAAAAAAAAGCTAAAAGAAAAAAGTCCTCAGACAGTTAAGCATTAGTAAAAAAGGCTGCTTTTCTCCCCGTCTTCCCGTCTCCCCTTGAGACCAATTCTAGACGGTGTAACACAAAAGTTGTTTATTTTTTTCCAACATTAGATGCTGCACAGCCAGACCAGAACCTGCTGCCAGGTGTAAACAGTGTGAGGCAAAATCTTACCTCTAGAGCAAGAAGAGATGACCGTGGCGGCGGCAGCGGCGGCAGCGGCGCAGCGGCAGTGGCAGTGGCAGTGGCAGCAGCCGGTTCAGATCCGGTGCCAGTTTGTGGCACAGTGCCTTAAGTGTGGCAATGGAGATCCTATGGGGAAAAAAAAGGGGAGACACGGATTGAATCTGTCCTGAAGACGTGGCCGCCCTTACATAGATTCATCTTCTTTCAACGAGGGGAGGTGAGGAGGTGCACCGTTCCCGGAGGTACTGCAATACCGGGACGTCGTGGAGTGGGCCAGAGCAAGCCCCTGTTCCATCTCCCGGGTTCAAAAATCAATTTAATATATGGTCCCCGGGTAGGGGACGTATCAGATATTAAACTGATAAGAACAGATACTACACTTGATCTTAGCCAAAAGGCCGAGAAGCGATACCCACAGAGGGTCGGAAGCAGACACTTGACGTTCCCAGTTGTTGAGTTCACCCAGAGGTCGGGAAAGCCGACGCTCCCGGGAAACATTAGCCACTCTGGCCACCGGGGGGCGTGCGGTACACGCAGACCCTCGGCACAGGGCCAAGTGATTAAAAGTGCAGAAGATTTCTCCGTGGTGACTGGAGGAGTCAAACGAGATTTTTGAGATGTGCACTTAGCCCTCGGCTATCTGTTGCCCGGTCTCCTTTTTAATTCACATAGATATCAGGGGAGGCCTTGGACGCATCCCCACTACCAGAAATTATGCAGTCGAGATTCCCACATTTGGGGAATTCGCACAGGTCAGCAAACCGGGAGTGCAATGGCTAGAGCCTCGCCGTGGGTGAACCACCTTCATGATCATGGTATCTCCTGCCAGGTAAGTATGACTTGGAAGGGCCACACAGTGGATCTCATCCCCCAGGTATGTGCCCCTAGCCCAGGGTGCTTAAAGATAAGCCTGCGACCGGGGGAGAGGAGTTGATCAATACATGCCTACATGTCTGCATTTTTACAGAAGAGGATTAGGGCCGCTGAGAAAAAAATATTTCTCTTAAGCGAAAAAGTCAGAATTCTGACTTTAGTCCCCCCCCCGAAAAAAAAAGCTAAAAAGAAAAAGTCCTCAGACAGTTAAGCATTAGTAAAAAAGGCTGCTTTTCTCCCGTCTTCCCGTCTCCTTGAGACCAATTCTGAGCGATTGTAACACAAAAGTTGTTTATTTTTTTCCAACATTAGATGCTGCACAGCCAGACCAGAACCTGCTGCCAGGTGTAAACAGTGTGAGGCAAAATCTTACCTCTAGAGCAAGAAGAGATGACCGTGGCAGTGGCAGTGGCAGCGGCAGCGGCGGCGGCCGGTTCAGATCCGGTGCCAGTTTGTGGCACAGTGCCTTAAGTGTGGCAATGGAGATCCTATGGGGAAAAAAAGGGAGACACGGATTGAATCTGTCCTGAAAGCGTGGCCGCCCTTACATAGATTCATCTTCTTTCAGCGAGGTGAGGAGGTGCACCGTTCGGAGGTACTGCAATGCAGACGTCGTGGAGTGGGCCGGAGCAAGCCCTGTTCCATCTCCGGGTTCAAAAATCAATTTAATATATGGTCCCGGGTAGGGGCGTATCAGATATTAAACTGATAAGAACAGATACTACACTTGATCTTAGCCAAAAGGCGGCGATACCCACAGAGGGTCGGAAGCAGACACTTGGCGTTCCCAGTTGTTGAGTTCACCCAGAGGTCGGGAAAGCCGGCGCTCGGGAAACATTAGCCACTCTGGCCACGGGGCGTCACGGTACCGCAGACCCTCGGCACAGGGCCAAGTGATTAAAAGTGCAGAAGATTTCTCCGTGGTGACTGGAGGAGTCAAAGCGAGATTTTTGAGATGTGCACTTCGCCCTCTGACTATCTGTTGCCGGTCTCCTTTTAATTCACATAGATATCAGGGGAGAGCGCGGACGCAGTCCCCCACTACCAGAAATTATGCAGTCGAGATTCCCACATTTGGGGAATTCGCACAGGTCAGCCCAACACCGGAGTGCAATGGCCAGGCCTCGCCGTGGGTGAACCACCTTCATGATCATGGTATCTCCCCTGCCAGGTAAGTATGACTTGGAAGGGCCACACAGTGGAGCTCATCCCCCAGGTATGTGCCCCTAGCCCAGGGTGCTTAAAGATAAGCCTGCGACCGGGGGAGGGGAGTTGATCAATACATGCCTACATGTCTGCATTTTTACAGAAGAGGATTAGGGCCGCTGAGAAAAAAATATTTCTCTTAAGCGAAAAAGTCAGAATTCTGACTTTAATCCCCCCCCCGAAAAAAAAAGCTAAAAGAAAAAAGTCCTCAGACAGTTAAGCATTAGTAAAAAAGGCTGCTTTTCTCCCCGTCTTCCCGTCTCCCCTTGAGACCAATTCTAGACGGTGTAACACAAAAGTTGTTTATTTTTCTCCAACATTAGATGCTGCACAGCCAGACCAGAACCTGCTGCCAGGTGTAAACAGTGTGAGGCAAAATCTTACCTCTAGAGCAAGAAGAGATGACCGTGGCAGTGGCAGTGGCAGTGGCAGCGGCAGCGGCGCAGCGGCAGTGTGGCAGCAGCGGTGCAGATCCGGTGCCAGTTTGTGGCACAGTGCCTTAAGTGTGGCAATGGAGATCCTATGGGGAAAAAAAAGGGGAGACACGGATTGAATCTGTCCTGAAGACGTGGCCGCCCTTACATAGATTCATCTTCTTTCAACGAGGGGAGGTGAGGAGGTGCACCGTTCCCGGAGGTACTGCAATACCGGGCCGATGCGTGGAGTGGACGGAGCAAGCCCCTGTTCCATCTCCCGGGTTCAAAAATCAATTTAATATATGGTCCCCGGGTAGGGGGGTATCAGATATTAAACTGATAAGAACAGATACTACACTTGATCTTAGCCAAAAGGCGGCGATACCCACAGAGGGTCGGAAGCAGACACTTGGCGTTCCCAGTTGTTGAGTTCACCCAGAGGTCGGAAAGCCGGCGCTCGGGAAACATTAGCCACTCTGGCCACCGGGCGTCACGGTACCGCAGACCCTCGGCACAGGGCCAAGTGATTAAAAGTGCAGAAGATTTCTCCGTGGTGACTGGAGGAGTCAAAGCGAGATTTTGAGATGTGCACTTAGCCCTGCGGCTATCTGTTGCCGGTCTCCTTTTTAATTCACATAGATATCAGGGGAGGCGCGGACGCATGATCCCCACTACCAGAAATTATGCAGTCGAGATTCCCACATTTGGGGAATTCGCTGGAGTCAGCAAACCGGGAGTGCAATGGCTAGGCCTCGCCGTGGGTGAACCACCTTCATGATCATGGTATCTCCCCTGCCAGGTAAGTATGACTTGGAAGGGCCACACAGTGGATCTCATCCCCCAGGTATGTGCCCCTAGCCCAGGGTGCTTAAAGATAAGCCTGCGACCGGGGGAGTTGATCAATACATGCCTACATGTCTGCATTTTTACAGAAGAGGATTAGGGCGCTGAGAAAAAAATATTTCTCTTAAGCGAAAAAGTCAAATTCTGACTTTAATCCCCCCCCCGAAAAAAAAAGCTAAAAGAAAAAAGTCCTCAGACAGTTAAGCATTAGTAAAAAAAGGCTGCTTTTCTCCCCGTCTTCCCGTCTCCCCTTGAGACCAATTCTAGACGGTGTAACACAAAAGTTGTTTATTTTTTTCCAACATTAGATGCTGCACAGCCAGACCAGAACCTGCTGCCAGGTGTAAACAGTGTGAGGCAAAATCTTACCTCTAGAGCAAGAAGAGATGACCGTGGCAGCGGCAACACAGCGGCAGTGGCAGTGGCAGTGGCAGCAGCCGGTTCAGATCCGGTGCCAGTTTGTGGCACAGTGCCTTAAATGTGGCAATGGAGATCCTATGGGGAAAAAAAAAAGGGGAACCGCGGATTGAATCTGTCCTGAAGAGGCGTGGCCGCCCTTACATAGATTCATCTTCTTTCAAGCGAGGGAGGAGGAGGAGGTGCACCGTTCGGAGGTACTGCAATGCAGACGATCGTGGAGTGGGCCGGAGCAAGCCCTGTTCCATCTCCGGGTTCAAAAATCAATTTAATATATGGTCCCGGGTAGGGGCGTATCAGATATTAAACTGATAAGAACAGATACTACACTTGATCTTAGCCAAAAGGCGGCGATACCCACAGAGGGTCGGAAGCAGACACTTAGCGTTCCCAGTTGTTGAGTTCACCCAGAGGTCGGGAAAGCCGGCGCTCGGAAACATTAGCCACTCTGGCCACGAGGCGTCACGGTACCACGCAGACCCTCGGCACAGGGCCAAGTGATTAAAAGTGCAGAAAGATTTCTCCGTGGTGACTGGAGGAGTCAAGCGAGATTTTTGAGATGTGCACTTAGCCCTCGACTATCTGTTGCCGGTCTCCCCTTTTTAATTCACATAGATATCAGGGGGAGCGCGGACGCAGTCCCCACTACCAGAAATTATGCAGTCGAGATTCCCACATTTGGGGAATTCGCACAGGTCAGCAAACCGGGAGTGCAATGGCTAGGCCTGCGCCGTGGGTGAACCACCTTCATGATCATGGTATCTCCTGCCAGGTAAGTATGACTTGGAAGGGCCACACAGTGGAGCTCATCCCCCAGGTATGTGCCCCTAGCCCAGGGTGCTTAAAGATAAGCCTGCGACCGGGGGAGGGGAGTTGATCAATACATGCCTACATGTCTGCATTTTTACAGAAGAGGATTAGGGCCGCTGAGAAAAAAAATATTTCTCTTAAGAGAAAAAGTCAGAATTCTGACTTTAATCCCCCCCCCCCGAAAAAAAAAGCTAAAAGAAAAAAGTCCTCAGACAGTTAAGCATTAGTAAAAAAGGCTGCTTTTCTCCCCGTCTTCCCGTCTCCCCTTGAGACCAATTCTGAAGCGATTGTAACACAAAAGTTGTTTATTTTTTCCAACATTAGATGCTGCACAGCCAGACCAGAACCTGCTGCCAGGTGTAAACAGTGTGAGGCAAAATCTTACCTCTAGAGCAAGAAGAGATGACCGTGGCGGCGGCAGCGGCGGCAGCGGCAGTGGCAGTGGCAGTGGCAGTGGCAGCAGCGGTTCAGATCCGGTGCCAGTTTGTGGCACAGTGCCTTAAGTGTGGCAATGGAGATCCTATGGGGAAAAAAAAAAAGACACGGATTGAATCTGTCCTGAAGGCGTGGCAGCCCTTACATAGATTCATCTTCTTTCAGCGAGGAGGTGAGGAGGTGCACCGTTCGGAGGTACTGCAATACCAGACGTCGTGGAGTGGGCCGGAGCAAGCCCTGTTCCATCTCCGGGTTCAAAAATCAATTTAATATATGGTCCCGGGTAGGGGCGTATCAGATATTAAACTGATAAGAACAGATACTACACTTGATCTTAGCCAAAAGGCGGCGATACCCACAGAGGTCGGAAGCAGACACTTGGCGTTCCCAGTTGTTGAGTTCACCCAGAGGTCGGGAAAGCCGGCGCTCCCGGGAAACATTAGCCACTCTGGCCACCGAGGCGTCACGGTACCGCAGACCCTCGGCACAGGGCCAAGTGATTAAAAGTGCAGAAGATTTCTCCGTGGTGACTGGAGGAGTCAAGCGAGATTTTTGAGATGTGCACTTCGCCCTCGACTATCTGTTGCCGGTCTCCTTTTTAATTCACATAGATATCAGGGGAGGCGCGGACGCAGTCCCCACTACCAGAAATTATGCAGTCGAGATTCCCACATTTGGGGAATTCGCACAGGTCAGCAAACCGGGAGTGCAATGGCTGAGGCCTCGCCGTGGGTGAACCACCTTCATGATCATGGTATCTCCTGCCAGGTAAGTATGACTTGGAAGGGCCACACAGTGGATCTCATCCCCAGGTATGTGCCCCTAGCCCAGGGTGCTTAAAGATAAGCCTGCGACCGGGGGAGGGGAGTTGATCAATACATGCCTACATGTCTGCATTTTTACAGAAGAGGATTAGGGCCGCTGAGAAAAAAATATTTCTCTTAAGCGAAAAAGTCAAATTCTGACTTTAATCCCCCGAAAAAAAAAAGCTAAAAAGAAAAAAAGTCCTCAGACAGTTAAGCATTAGTAAAAAGGCTGCTTTTCTCCCGTCTTCCCGTCTCCCCTTGAGACCAATTCTGAAACGGTGTAACACAAAAGTTGTTTATTTTTTCCAACATTAGATGCTGCACAGCCAGACCAGAACCTGCTGCCAGGTGTAAACAGTGTGAGGCAAAATCTTACCTCTAGAGCAAGAAGAGATGACCGTGGCAGTGGCAGTGGCAGCGGCATGGCGGCGCAGCGGCAGTGGCAGTGGCAGCAGCCGGCTCAGCTCCGGTGACAGTTTGTGGCACAGTGCCTTAAGTGTGGGAATGGCGATCCTTTGGCGGAACAAAAGGGGGGAGACGGATTGAATCTGTCCTGAAGACGTGGCCGCCCTTACATAGATTCATCTTCTTTCAACGAGGTGAGGAGGTGCACCGTTCCCGGTGGTACTGCAATACCGGGCGTCGTGGAGTGGGCCGGAGCAAGCCCTGTTCCATCTCCGGGTTCAAAAATCAATTTAATATATGGTCCCGGGTAGGGGCGTATCAGATATTAAACTGATAAGAACAGATACTACACTTGATCTTAGCCAAAAGGCGGCGATACCCACAGAGGGTCGGAAGCAGACACTTGACGTTCCCAGTTGTTGAGTTCACCCAGAGGTCGGGAAAGCCGACGCTCCCGGGAAACATTAGCCACTCTGGCCACCGGGGGGCGTGCGGTACACGCAGACCCTCGGCACAGGGCCAAGTGATTAAAAGTGCAGAAGATTTCTCCGTGGTGACTGGAGAGTCAAGCGAGATTTTTGAGATGTGCACTTCGCCCTCTGACTATCTGTTGCCAGTCTCCCAATTCACATAGATATCAGGGGAGGCGGACGATCCCCACTACCAGAAATTATGCAGTCGAGATTCCCACATTTGGGGAATTCGCTGGAGTCAGCAAACCGGGAGTGCAATGGCTAGGCCTCGCCGTGGGTGAACCACCTTCATGATCATGGTATCTCCCCTGCCAGGTAAGTATGACTTGGAAGGGCCACACAGTGGATCTCATCCCCCAGGTATGTGCCCCTAGCCCAGGGTGCTTAAAGATAAGCCTGCGACCGGGGGAGGGGAGTTGATCAATACATGCCTACATGTCTGCATTTTTACAGAAGAGGATTAGGGCCGCTGAGAAAAAAATATTTCTCTTAAGCGAAAAAGTCAGAATTCTGACTTTAATCCCCCCCCCGAAAAAAAAAGCTAAAAAAAAAAAGTCCTCAGACAGTTAAGCATTAGTAAAAAAAGGCTGCTTTTCTCCCCGTCTTCCCGTCTCCCCTTGAGACCAATTCTAGACGGTGTAACACAAAAGTTGTTTATTTTTTTCCAACATTAGATGCTGCACAGCCAGACCAGAACCTGCTGCCAGGTGTAAACAGTGTGAGGCAAAATCTTACCTCTAGAGCAAGAAGAGATGACCGTGGCAGTGGCAGTGGCAGTGGCAGCGGCAGCGGCAGGCAGCAGCGGTTCAGATCGGTGCCAGTTTGTGGCACAGTGCCTTAAAGTGTGGCAATGGAATCCTATGGGGAAAAAAAAGGGGAGACACGGATTGAATCTGTCCTGAAGAGCGTGGCAGCCTTACATAGATTCATCTTCTTTCAGCGAGGGAGGTGAGGAGGTGCACCGTTCGGAGGTACTGCAATACCAGACGTCGTGGAGTGGGCCGGAGCAAGCCCCTGTTCCATCTCCGGGTTCAAAAATCAATTTAATATATGGTCCCGGGTAGGGGCATTATCAGATATTAAACTGATAAGAACAGATACTACACTTGATCTTAGCCAAAAGGCGGCGATACCCACAGAGGGTCGGAAGCAGACACTTGGCGTTCCCAGTTGTTGAGTTCACCCAGAGGTCGGGAAAGCCGGCGCTCCCGAAACATTAGCCACTCTGGCCACGAGGCGTCACGGTACCGCAGACCCTCGGCACAGGGCCAAGTGATTAAAAAGTGCAGAAAGATTTCTCCGTGGTGACTGGAGGAGTCAAAGCGAGATTTTGAGATGTGCACTTTGCCCTCGCTATCTGTTGCCGGTCTCCTTTTAATTCACATAGATATCAGGGGAATGATCCCCACTACCAGAAATTATGCAGTCGAGATTCCCACATTTGGGGAATTCGCTGGAGTCAGCAAACCGGGAGTGCAATGGCTGAGGCCTGCGCCGTGGGTGAACCACCTTCATGATCATGGTATCTCCCCTGCCAGGTAAGTATGACTTGGAAGGGCCACACAGTGGATCTCATCCCCCAGGTATGTGCCCCTAGCCCAGGGTGCTTAAAGATAAGCCCTGCGACCGGGGAGGGAGTTGATCAATACATGCCTACATGTCTGCATTTTTACAGAAGAGGATTAGGGCGCTGAGAAAAAAAATATTTCTCTTAAGCGAAAAAGTCAGAATTCTGAGTTTAATCCCCCGAAAAAAAAAAGCTAAAAAGAAAAAGTCCTCAGACAGTTAAGCATTAGTAAAAAGGCTGCTTTTCTCCCGTCTTCCGTCTCCCCTTGAGACCAATTCTAGGCAGTGTAACACAAAAGTTGTTTATTTTTTCCAACATTAGATGCTGCACAGCCAGACCAGAACCTGCTGCCAGGTGTAAACAGTGTGAGGCAAAATCTTACCTCTAGAGCAAGAAGAGATGACCGTGGCAGTGTCAGTGGCAGCGGCAGCGGCGGCGGCGCAGCGGCAGCAGCGGTTCAGATCCGGTGCCAGTTTGTGGCACAGTGCCTTAAGTGTGGCAATGGAGATCCTATGGGGAAAAAAAAGGGAGAACGGATTGAATCTGTCCTGAAGAGCGTGGCCGCCCTTACATAGATTCATCTTCTTTCAGCGGGAGGTGAGGAGGTGCACCGTTCGGAGGTACTGCAATACCAGACGTCGTGGAGTGGGCCGGAGCAAGCCCTGTTCCATCTCCGGGTTCAAAAATCAATTTAATATATGGTCCCGGGTAGGGGGCGTATCAGATATTAAACTGATAAGAACAGATACTACACTTGATCTTAGCCAAAAGGCGGCGATACCCACAGAGGGTCGGAAGCAGACACTTGGCGTTCCCAGTTGTTGAGTTCACCCAGAGGTCGGGAAAGCCGGCGCTCGGAAACATTAGCCACTCTGGCCACCGGGGCGTCACGGTACCGCAGACCCTCGGCACAGGGCCAAGTGATTAAAAGTGCAGAAAGATTTCTCCGTGGTGACTGGAGGAGTCAAGCGAGATTTTGAGATGTGCACTTAGCCCTGCGACTATCTGTTGCCAGTCTCCTTTTTAATTCACATAGATATCAGGGGAGAGCGCGATCCCCACTACCAGAAATTATGCAGTCGAGATTCCCACATTTGGGGAATTCGCACAGGTCAGCCAAACCGGGAGTGCAATGGCTAGGCCTCGCCGTGGGTGAACCACCTTCATGATCATGGTATCTCCCCTGCCAGGTAAGTATGACTTGGAAGGGCCACACAGTGGATCTCATCCCCCAGGTATGTGCCCCTAGCCCAGGGTGCTTAAAGATAAGCCTGCGACCGGGGGAGGGGAGTTGATCAATACATGCCTACATGTCTGCATTTTTACAGAAGAGGATTAGGGCCGCTGAGAAAAAAATATTTCTCTTAAGCGAAAAAGTCAGAATTCTGACTTTAATCCCCCCCCCGAAAAAAAAAGAAAAAAAAATCTCAGACAGTTAAGCATTAGTAAAAAAGGCTGCTTTTCTCCCGTCTTCCGTCTCCCGTTGTGACCAATTCTGAAGCGATTGTAACACAAAAGTTGTTTATTTTTTTCCAACATTAGATGCTGCACAGCCAGACCAGAACCTGCTGCCAGGTGTAAACAGTGTGAGGCAAAATCTTACCTCTAGAGCAAGAAGAGATGACCGTGGCAGTGGCAGTGGCAGCGGCAGCGGCGGCGGCGCAGCGGCAGTGGCAGTGGCAGCAGCCGGTTCAGATCCGGTGCCAGTTTGTGGCACAGTGCCTTAAGTGTGGCAATGGAGATCCTATGGGGAAAAAAAAGGGGAGACACGGATTGAATCTGTCCTGAAGACGTGGCCGCCCTTACATAGATTCATCTTCTTTCAACGAGGGGAGGTGAGGAGGTGCACCGTTCCCGGAGGTACTGCAATACCGGGCCGATGCGTGGAGTGGACGGAGCAAGCCCCTGTTCCATCTCCCGGGTTCAAAAATCAATTTAATATATGGTCCCCGGGTAGGGGACGTATCAGATATTAAACTGATAAGAACAGATACTACACTTGATCTTAGCCAAAAGGCCGAGAAGCGATACCCACAGAGGGTCGGAAGCAGACACTTGACGTTCCCAGTTGTTGAGTTCACCCAGAGGTCGGAAAGCCGGCGCTCGAGAAACATTAGCCACTCTGGCCACCGGGCGTCACGGTACCACGCAGACCCTCGGCACAGGGCCAAGTGATTAAAAGTGCAGAAAGATTTCTCCGTGGTGACTGGAGGAGTCAAAGCGAGATTTTGAGATGTGCACTTAGCCCTCTGCGGCTATCTGTTGCCCGGTCTCCCCTTTTTAATTCACATAGATATCAGGGAGGAGCGCGGACGCAGTTCCCCACTACCAGAAATTATGCAGTCGAGATTCCCACATTTGGGGAATTCGCTGGAGTCAGCCCAAACCGGGAGTGCAATGGCTAGGCCTCGCCGTGGGTGAACCACCTTCATGATCATGGTATCTCCCCTGCCAGGTAAGTATGACTTGGAAGGGCCACACAGTGGATCTCATCCCCCAGGTATGTGCCCCTAGCCCAGGGTGCTTAAAGATAAGCCTGCGACCGGGGGAGGGGAGTTGATCAATACATGCCTACATGTCTGCATTTTTACAGAAGAGGATTAGGGCCGCTGAGAAAAAAATATTTCTCTTAAGCGAAAAAGTCAGAATTCTGACTTTAATCCCCCCCCCGAAAAAAAAAGCTAAAAGAAAAAAGTCCTCAGACAGTTAAGCATTAGTAAAAAAGGCTGCTTTTCTCCCCGTCTTCCCGTCTCCCCTTGAGACCAATTCTAGACGGTGTAACACAAAAGTTGTTTATTTTTCTCCAACATTAGATGCTGCACAGCCAGACCAGAACCTGCTGCCAGGTGTAAACAGTGTGAGGCAAAATCTTACCTCTAGAGCAAGAAGAGATGACCGTGGCGGCGGCAGCGGCGGCAGCGGCGCAGCGGCAGTGGCAGTGGCAGTGGCAGCAGCCGGTTCAGATCCGGTGCCAGTTTGTGGCACAGTGCCTTAAGTGTGGCAATGGAGATCCTATGGGGAAAAAAAAGGGGAGACACGGATTGAATCTGTCCTGAAAGGCGTGGCCGCCCTTACATAGATTCATCTTCTTTCAGCGAGGAGGTGAGGAGGTGCACCGTTCGGAGGTACTGCAATACCGGGCGTCGTGGAGTGGGCCAGCAAGCCCTGTTCCATCTCCGGGTTCAAAAATCAATTTAATATATGGTCCCGGGTAGGGGCATATCAGATATTAAACTGATAAGAACAGATACTACACTTGATCTTAGCCAAAAGGCGGCGATACCCACAGAGGTCGGAAGCAGACACTTGGCGTTCCCAGTTGTTGAGTTCACCCAGAGGTCGGGAAAGCCGGCGCTCGGGAAACATTAGCCACTCTGGCCACCGGAGGCGTCACGGTACCGCAGACCCTCGGCACAGGGCCAAGTGATTAAAAGTGCAGAAGATTTCTCCGTGGTGACTGGAGGAGTCAAAGCGAGATTTTTGAGATGTGCACTTAGCCCTGCGACTATCTGTTGCCGGTCTCCTTTTTTAATTCACATAGATATCAGGGGAGGCGCGGACGCAGTCCCCACTACCAGAAATTATGCAGTCGAGATTCCCACATTTGGGGAATTCGCTGGAGTCAGCCAAACCGGGAGTGCAATGGCTAGGCCTCGCCGTGGGTGAACCACCTTCATGATCATGGTATCTGCCCTGCCAGGTAAGTATGACTTGGAAGGGCCACACAGTGGATCCCATCCGCCAGGTATGTGCCCCTAGCGCAGGGTGCTTAAAGATAAGCCTGCGACCGGGGAGGGAGTTGATCAACACATGCCTACATGTATGCATTTTTACAGAAGAGGATTAGGGCCGCTGAGAAAAAAATATTTCTCTTAAGCGAAAAAGTCAGAATTCTGACTTTAATCCCCCCCCCGAAAAAAAAAGCTAAAAGAAAAAAGTCCTCAGACAGTTAAGCATTAGTAAAAAAAGGCTGCTTTTCTCCCCGTCTTCCCGTCTCCCCTTGAGACCAATTCTAGACGGTGTAACACAAAAGTTGTTTATTTTTCTCCAACATTAGATGCTGCACAGCCAGACCAGAACCTGCTGCCAGGTGTAAACAGTGTGAGGCAAAATCTTACCTCTAGAGCAAGAAGAGATGACCGTGGCAGTGGCAGTGGCAGCGGCAGTGGCAGCAGCCGGTCCACATCCGGTGCCAGTTTGTGGCACAGTGCCTTAAGTGTGGCAATGGAGATCCTATGGGGAAAAAAAAGGGGAGACACGGATTGAATCTGTCCTGAAAGGCGTGGCGCCCTTACATAGATTCATCTTCTTTCAACGAGGGGAGGTGAGGAGGTGCACCGTTCCCGGAGGTACTGCAATACCGGGACGTCGTGGAGTGGGCCGGAGCAAGCCCCTGTTCCATCTCCCGGGTTCAAAAATCAATTTAATATATGGTCCCCGGGTAGGGGACGTATCAGATATTAAACTGATAAGAACAGATACTACACTTGATCTTAGCCAAAAGGCCGAGAAGCGATACCCACAGAGGGTCGGAAGCAGACACTTGACGTTCCCAGTTGTTGAGTTCACCCAGAGGTCGGGAAAGCCGACGCTCGGGGGAAACATTAGCCACTCTGGCCACGGGCGTCACGGTACCGCGCAGACCCTCGGCACAGGGTCAAGTGATTAAAAGTGCAGAAGATTTCTCCGTGGTGACTGGAGGAGTCAAACGAGATTTTTGAGATGTGCACTTAAGCCCTCTTGACTATCTGTTGCCGGTCTCCTTTTTAATTCACATAGATATCAGGGGAGGCCGGACAGATCCCCACTACCAGAAATTATGCAGTCGAGATTCCCACATTTGGGGAATTCGCTGGAGTCAGCAAACCGGGAGTGCAATGGCTAGGCCTGCGCCGTGGGTGAACCACCTTCATGATCATGGTATCTCCTGCCAGGTAAGTATGACTTGGAAGGGCCACACAGTGGATCTCATCCCCCAGGTATGTGCCCCTAGCCCAGGGTGCTTAAAGATAAGCCTGCGACCGGGGGAGGGGAGTTGATCAATACATGCCTACATGTCTGCATTTTTACAGAAGAGGATTAGGGCCGCTGAGAAAAAAATATTTCTCTTAAGCGAAAAAGTCAGAATTCTGACTTTAATCCCCCCCCCGAAAAAAAAAGCTAAAAGAAAAAAGTCCTCAGACAGTTAAGCATTAGTAAAAAAGGCTGCTTTTCTCCCCGTCTTCCCGTCTCCCCTTGAGACCAATTCTAGACGGTGTAACACAAAAGTTGTTTATTTTTTTCCAACATTAGATGCTGCACAGCCAGACCAGAACCTGCTGCCAGGTGTAAACAGTGTGAGGCAAAATCTTACCTCTAGAGCAAGAAGAGATGACCGTGGCAGTGGCAGTGGCAGCGGCAGCGGCGGCGGCGCAGCGGCAGTGGCAGTGGCAGCAGCCGGTTCAGATCCGGTGCCAGTTTGTGGCACAGTGCCTTAAGTGTGGCAATGGAGATCCTATGGGGAAAAAAAAGGGGAGACACGGATTGAATCTGTCCTGAAGACGTGGCCGCCCTTACATAGATTCATCTTCTTTCAACGAGGGGAGGTGAGGAGGTGCACCGTTCCCGGAGGTACTGCAATACCGGGCCGATGCGTGGAGTGGACGGAGCAAGCCCCTGTTCCATCTCCGGGTTCAAAATCAATTTAATATATGGTCCCGGGTAGGGGCGTATCAGATATTAAACTGATAAGAACAGATACTACACTTGATCTGAGCCAAAAGGCAGACAAGCGATACCCACAGAGGGTCGGAAGCAGACACTTGACGTTCCCAGTTGTTGAGTTCACCCAGAGGTCGGGAAAGCCGACGCTCCCGGGAAACATTAGCCACTCTGGCCACCGGGGGGCGTGCGGTACACGCAGACCCTCGGCACAGGGCCAAGTGATTAAAAGTGCAGAAGATTTCTCCGTGGTGACTGGAGGAGTCAAACGAGATTTTTGAGATGTGCACTTCGCCCTCTTGACTATCTGTTGCCAGTCTCCTTTTTAATTCACATAGATATCAGGGGAGCGCGGGCATGATCCCCACTACCAGAAATTATGCAGTCGAGATTCCCACATTTGGGGAATTCGCTGGAGTCAGCAAACCCGGGAGTGCAATGGCTAGGCCTGCGTGGGTGAACCACCTTCATGATCATGGTATCTCCCCTGCCAGGTAAGTATGACTTGGAAGGGCCACACAGTGGAGCTCATCCCCCAGGTATGTGCCCCTAGCCCAGGGTGCTTAAAGATAAGCCTGCGACCGGGGGAGGGGAGTTGATCAATACATGCCTACATGTCTGCATTTTTACAGAAGAGGATTAGGGCCGCTGAGAAAAAAATATTTCTCTTAAGCGAATTCTGACTTTAATCCCCCCCCCGAAAAAAAAAGCTAAAAGAAAAAAGTCCTCAGACAGTTAAGCATTAGTAAAAAAGGCTGCTTTTCTCCCGTCTTCCGTCTCCTTGAGACCAATTCTGAGCGGTGTAACACAAAAGTTGTTTATTTTTTCCAACATTAGATGCTGCACAGCCAGACCAGAACCTGCTGCCAGGTGTAAACAGTGTGAGGCAAAATCTTACCTCTAGAGCAAGAAAGAGATGACCGTGGCAGTGGCAGTGGCAGCGGCAGCGGCGGCAGTGGCGGCAGTGGCAGTGGCAGCAGCGGTTCAGATCCGGTGCCAGTTTGTGGCACAGTGCCTTAAGTGTGGCAATGGAGATCCTATGGGGAAAAAAAAGGGAGACCGCGGATTGAATCTGTCCTGAAAGGCGTGGCCGCCCTTACATAGATTCATCTTCTTTCAGCGAGGGAGGTGAGGAGGTGCACCGTTCGGAGGTACTGCAATACCGACGTCGTGGAGTGGGCCAGACAAGCCCTGTTCCATCTCCGGGTTCAAAAATCAATTTAATATATGGTCCCGGGTAGGGGCGTATCAGATATTAAACTGATAAGAACAGATACTACACTTGATCTTAGCCAAAAGGCGAAGCGATACCCACAGAGGGTCGGAAGCAGACACTTGGCGTTCCCAGTTGTTGAGTTCACCCAGAGGTCGGAAAGCCGGCGCTCGGGAAAACATTAGCCACTCTGGCCACGAGGCGTCGGTACCGCAGACCCTCGGCACAGGGCCAAGTGATTAAAAGTGCAGAAGATTTCTCCGTGGTGACTGGAGGAGTCAAGCGAGATTTTGAGATGTGCACTTAGCCCTGCGACTATCTGTTGCCAGTCTCCTTTTTAATTCACATAGATATCAGGGGAGGCGCGGGCCAGTCCCCACTACCAGAAATTATGCAGTCGAGATTCCCACATTTGGGGAATTCGCTGGAGTCAGCCAAACCGGGAGTGCAATGGCTAGGCCTGCGCCGTGGGTGAACCACCTTCATGATCATGGTATCTCCCTGCCAGGTAAGTATGACTTGGAAGGGCCACACAGTGGATCTCATCCCCCAGGTATGTGCCCCTAGCCCAGGGTGCTTAAAGATAAGCCTGCGACCGGGGGAGGGGAGTTGATCAATACATGCCTACATGTCTGCATTTTTACAGAAGAGGATTAGGGCCGCTGAGAGAAAAATATTTCTCTTAAGAGAAAAAGTCAGAATTCTGACTTTAATCCCCCCGAAAAAAAAAAAAAAAAAAGTCCTCAGACAGTTAAGCATTAGTAAAAAAAGGCTGCTTTTCTCCCCGTCTTCCCGTCTCCCCTTGAGACCAATTCTAGACGGTGTAACACAAAAGTTGTTTATTTTTTTCCAACATTAGATGCTGCACAGCCAGACCAGAACCTGCTGCCAGGTGTAAACAGTGTGAGGCAAAATCTTACCTCTAGAGCAAGAAGAGATGACCGTGGCGGCGGCAGCGGCAGTGGCAGTGGCAGTGGCAGCAGCCGGTTCAGATCCGGTGCCAGTTTGTGGCACAGTGCCTTAAGTGTGGCAATGGAGATCCTATGGGGAAAAAAAAGGGGAGACACGGATTGAATCTGTCCTGAAGACGTGGCCGCCCTTACATAGATTCATCTTCTTTCAACGAGGGGAGGTGAGGAGGTGCACCGTTCCCGGAGGTACTGCAATACCGGGCCGATGCGTGGAGTGGACGGAGCAAGCCCCTGTTCCATCTCCCGGGTTCAAAAATCAATTTAATATATGGTCCCCGGGTAGGGGCGTATCAGATATTAAACTGATAAGAACAGATACTACACTTGATCTTAGCCAAAAGGCGGCGATACCCACAGAGGGTGGAAGCAGACACTTGAGCGTTCCCAGTTGTTGAGTTCACCCAGAGGTCGGGAAAGCCGGCGCTCGGGAAACATTAGCCACTCTGGCCACCGGGCGTCACGGTACCGCAGACCCTCGGCACAGGGCCAAGTGATTAAAAGTGCAGAAGATTTCTCCGTGGTGACTGGAGGAGTCAAGCGAGATTTTTGAGATGTGCACTTGCCCTGCGGCTATCTGTTGCCGGTCTCCTTTTTAATTCACATAGATATCAGGGGAGGCGGCAGACCAGAAATTATGCAGTCGAGATTCCCACATTTGGGGAATTCGCACAGGTCAGCCAAACCCGGGAGTGCAATGGCTAGGCCTCGCCGTGGGTGAACCACCTTCATGATCAGGGATAGGGGGGAGCCAGGAAAGAATGACTTGGAAGGGCCACACAGTGGAGCTCATCCCCCAGGTATGTGCCCCTAGCCCAGGGTGCTTAAAGATAAGCCTGCGACCGGGGGAGGGGAGTTGATCAATACATGCCTACATGTCTGCATTTTTACAGAAGAGGATTAGGGCCGCTGAGAAAAAATATTTCTCTTAAGCGAAAAGTCAGAATTCTGACTTTAATTCCCCCCCCCCCGAAAAAAAAGCTAAAAAGAAAAAGTCCTCAGACAAGTAACCATTAACAAAAAAGGCCGCTTTTCTCCCGTCTTCCGTCTCCTTGAGACCAATTCTAGACGGTGTAACTCAAAATTTGTTTATTTTTTCCCAACATTAGATGCTGCACAGCCAGACCAGAACCTGCTGCCAGGTGTAAACAGTGTGAGGCAAAATCTTACCTCTAGAGCAAGAAGAGATGACCGTGGCGGCGGCAGCGGCGGCAGCGGCGCAGCGGCAGTGGCAGTGGCAGCAGCCGGTTCAGATCCGGTGCCAGTTTGTGGCACAGTGCCTTAAGTGTGGCAATGGAGATCCTATGGGGAAAAAAAAGGGGAGACACGGATTGAATCTGTCCTGAAGACGTGGCCGCCCTTACATAGATTCATCTTCTTTCAACGAGGGGAGGTGAGGAGGTGCACCGTTCCCGGAGGTACTGCAATACCGGGCCGATGCGTGGAGTGGACGGAGCAAGCCCCTGTTCCATCTCCCGGGTTCAAAAATCAATTTAATATATGGTCCCCGGGTAGGGGACGTATCAGATATTAAACTGATAAGAACAGATACTACACTTGATCTTAGCCAAAAGGCCGAGAAGCGATACCCACAGAGGGTCGGAAGCAGACACTTGACGTTCCCAGTTGTTGAGTTCACCCAGAGGTCGGGAAAGCCGGCGCTCCCGGGCAACATTAGCCACTCTGGCCACCGAGGCGTCACGGTACCGCAGACCCTCGGCACAGGGCCAAGTGATTAAAAGTGCAGAAGATTTCTCCGTGGTGACTGGAGGAGTCAAAGCGAGATTTTGAGATGTGCACTTGCCCTGCGACTATCTGTTGCCCGGTCTCCTTTTTAATTCACATAGATATCAGGGGAGGAAGCCTTGGCCAGATCCCCACTACCAGAAATTATGCAGTCGAGATTCCCACATTTGGGGAATTCGCTGGAGTCAGCCAAACGGGGAGTGCAAGGGCTAGGCCTGGCGGGGGGCGACCCACCTTCATGATCATGGTATCTCCCTTGCCAGGAAAGTATTCATTGGAAGGGCCACACAGTGGTCCTCATCCCCCAGGTATGTGCCCCTAGCCCAGGGTGCTTAAAGATAAGCCTGCGACCGGGGGAGGGGAGTTGATCAATACATGCCTACATGTCTGCATTTTTACAGAAGAGGATTAGGGCCGCTGAGACAAAAAATATTTCTCTTAAGCGAAAAAGTCAGAATTCTGACTTTAATCCCCCCCCCGAAAAAAAAAGCTAAAAGAAAAAAGTCCTCAGACAGTTAAGCATTAGTAAAAAAGGCTGCTTTTCTCCCCGTCTTCCCGTCTCCCCTTGAGACCAATTCTGAGCGATTGTAACACAAAAAGTTGTTTATTTTTCTCCAACATTAGATGCTGCACAGCCAGACCAGAACCTGCTGCCAGGTGTAAACAGTGTGAGGCAAAATCTTACCTCTAGAGCAAGAAGAGATGACCGTGGCAGTGGCAGTGGCAGCGGCAGCGGCGGCGGGCGGCTCAGATCGGGTGCCAGTTTGTGGCACAGTGCCTTAAGTGTGGCAATGGAGATCCTATGGGGAAAAAAAAGGGGAGACACGGATTGAATCTGTCCTGAAGACGTGGCCGCCCTTACATAGATTCATCTTCTTTCAACGTGGTGAGGAGGTGCACCGTTCCCGGAGGTACTGCAATACCGGGCCGATGCGTGGAGTGGACGGAGCAAGCCCCTGTTCCATCTCCCGGGTTCAAAAATCAATTTAATATATGGTCCCCGGGTAGGGGACGTATCAGATATTAAACTGATAAGAACAGATACTACACTTGATCTTAGCCAAAAGGCCGAGAAGCGATACCCACAGAGGGTCGGAAGCAGACACTTGACGTTCCCAGTTGTTGAGTTCACCCAGAGGTCGGAAAGCCGGCGCTCCGGAAACATTAGCCACTCTGGCCACGAGGCGTCACGGTACCACGCAGACCCTCGGCACAGGGCCAAGTGATTAAAAGTGCAGAAGATTTCTCCGTGGTGACTGGAGGAGTCAAAGCGAGATTTTTGAGATGTGCACTTAGCCCTGCGGCTATCTGTTGCCAGTCTCCTTTTTAATTCACATAGATATCAGGGGAGGCGGACGCATGATCCCCACTACCAGAAATTATGCAGTCGAGATTCCCACATTTGGGGAATTCGCAGAGTCAGCAAACCGGGAGTGCAATGGCTGAGGCCTGCGCCGTGGGTGAACCACCTTCATGATCATGGTATCTCCTGCCAGGTAAGTATGACTTGGAAGGGCCACACAGTGGATCTCATCCCCCAGGTATGTGCCCCTAGCCCAGGGTGCTTAAAGATAAGCCTGCGACCGGGGAGGGAGTTGATCAATACATGCCTACATGTCTGCATTTTTACAGAAGAGGATTAGGGCTGAGAAAAAATATTTCTCTTAAGCGAAAAAGTCAAATTCTGACTTTAATCCCCTCCCCCCGAAAAAAAAAGCTAAAAGAAAAAAGTCCTCAGACAGTTAAGCATTAGTAAAAAAGGCTGCTTTTCTCCCCGTCTTCCCGTCTCCCCTTGAGACCAATTCTAGACGGTGTAACACAAAAGTTGTTTATTTTTTTCCAACATTAGATGCTGCACAGCCAGACCAGAACCTGCTGCCAGGTGTAAACAGTGTGAGGCAAAATCTTACCTCTAGAGCAAGAAGAGATGACCGTGGCGGCGGCAGCGGCGGCAGCGGCGCAGCGGCAGTGGCAGTGGCAGTGGCAGCAGCCGGTTCAGATCCGGTGCCAGTTTGTGGCACAGTGCCTTAAGTGTGGCAATGGAGATCCTATGGGGAAAAAAAAGGGGAGACACGGATTGAATCTGTCCTGAAGGCGTGGCCGCCCTTACATAGATTCATCTTCTTTCAGGGGAGGTGAGGAGGTGCACCGTTCGGAGGTACTGCAATACCAGACGTCGTGGAGTGGGCCAGCAAGCCCTGTTCCATCTCCCGGGTTCAAAAATCAATTTAATATATGGTCCCCGGGTAGGGGACGTATCAGATATTAAACTGATAAGAACAGATACTACACTTGATCTTAGCCAAAAGGCCGAGAAGCGATACCCACAGAGGGTGGGAAGCAGACACTTGGCGTTCCCAGTTGTTGAGTTCACCCAGAGGTCGGAAAGCCGGCGCTCGAGAAACATTAGCCACTCTGGCCACGGGCGTCACGGTACCGCAGACCCTCGGCACAGGGCCAAGTGATTAAAAGTGCAGAAGATTTCTCCGTGGTGACTGGAGGAGTCAAAGCGAGATTTTGAGATGTGCACTTAGCCCTGCGGCTATCTGTTGCCGGTCTCCCTTTTTAATTCACATAGATATCAGGGGAGGCCTTGGGCCTTGATCCCCACTACCAGAAATTATGCAGTCGAGATTCCCACATTTGGGGGAATTCGCTGGAGTCAGCCAAACCGGGAGTGCAATGGCTAGGCCTGCGCCGTGGGTGAACCACCTTCATGATCATGGTATCTCCTGCCAGGTAAGTATGACGTGGAGGGGCGACACAGTGGAACTCATCCCCCAGGTATGTGCCCCTAGCCCAGGGTGCTTAAAGATAAGCCTGCGACGGGGAGGGGAGTTGATCAATACATGCCTACATGTCTGCATTTTTACAGAAGAGGATTAGGGCCGCTGAGAAAAAAATATTTCTCTTAAGCGAAAAAGTCAGAATTCTGACTTTAATCCCCCCCCCGAAAAAAAAAGCTAAAAGAAAAAAATCCTCAGACAGTTACGCATTAGTAAAAAAGGCTGCTTTTCTCCCGTCTTCCGTCTCCCCTTGAGACCAATTCTGAAGCGATTGTAACACAAAAGTTGTTTATTTTTCTCCAACATTAGATGCTGCACAGCCAGACCAGAACCTGCTGCCAGGTGTAAACAGTGTGAGGCAAAATCTTACCTCTAGAGCAAGAAGAGATGACCGTGGCAGTGGCAGTGGCAGCGGCAGCGGCGGCGGCGCAGCGGCAGTGGCAGTGGCAGGTTCAGATCCGGTGCCAGTTTGTGGCACAGGGCCTTAAGTGTGGCAATGGAGATCCTATGGGGAAAAAAAAAGGAGACACGGATTGAATCTGTCCTGAAAGGCGTGGCCGCCCTTACATAGATTCATCTTCTTTCAGCGAGGGGAGGTGAGGAGGTGCACCGTTCGGAGGTACTGCAATACCAGACGTCGTGGAGTGGGCCGAACAAGCCCTGTTCCATCTCCCGGGTTCAAAAATCAATTTAATATATGGTCCCCGGGTAGGGGACGTATCAGATATTAAACTGATAAGAACAGATACTACACTTGATCTTAGCCAAAAGGCCGAGAAGCGATACCCACAGAGGGTCGGAAGCAGACACTTGACGTTCCCAGTTGTTGAGTTCACCCAGAGGTCGGGAAAGCCGGCGCTCGGAAACATTAGCCACTCTGGCCACGAGGCGTCACGGTACCACGCAGACCCTCGGCACAGGGCCAAGTGATTAAAAGTGCAGAAAGATTTCTCCGTGGTGACTGGAGGAGTCAAAGCGAGATTTTTGAGATGTGCACTTAGCCCTGCGGCTATCTGTTGCCAGTCTCCTTTTTAATTCACATAGATATCAGGGGAGGCGGACGCATGATCCCCACTACCAGAAATTATGCAGTCGAGATTCCCACATTTGGGGAATTCGCTGGAGTCAGCAAACCGGGAGTGCAATGGCTAGAGCCTGCGCCGTGGGTGAACCACCTTCATGATCATGGTATCTCCCCTGCCAGGTAAGTATGACTTGGAAGGGCCACACAGTGGAGCTCATCCCCCAGGTATGTGCCCCTAGCCCAGGGTGCTTAAAGATAAGCCTGCGACCGGGGGAGGGGAGTTGATCAATACATGCCTACATGTCTGCATTTTTACAGAAGAGGATTAGGGCGCTGAGAAAAAAATATTTCTCTTAACCGAAAAAGACAGAATTCAGACTTAAATCCCCCCCCGAAAAAAAAAAGCTAAAAGAAAAAAGTCCTCAGACAGTTAAGCATTAGTAAAAAAGGCTGCTTTTCTCCCCGTCTTCCCGTCTCCCCTTGAGACCAATTCTAGAGCGTGTAACACAAAAGTTGTTTATTTTTCTCCAACATTAGATGCTGCACAGCCAGACCAGAACCTGCTGCCAGGTGTAAACAGTGTGAGGCAAAATCTTACCTCTAGAGCAAGAAAGAGATGACCGTGGCAGTGGCAGTGGCAGTGGCAGCGGCAGCGCAGCGGCAGTGGCAGTGGCAGCAGCGGTTCAGATCCGGTGCCAGTTTGTGGCACAGTGCCTTAAGTGTGGCAATGGAGATCCTATGGGGAAAAAAAGGGGAGACACGGATTGAATCTGTCCTGAAGGCGTGGCCGCCCTTACATAGATTCATCTTCTTTCAGCGAGGTGAGGAGGTGCACCGTTCGGAGGTACTGCAATACCAGACGTCGTGGAGTGGAATGAGCAAGCCCCTGTTCCATCTCCGGGTTCAAAAATCAATTTAATATATGGTCCCGGGTAGGGGCGTATCAGATATTAAACTGATAAGAACAGATACTACACTTGATCTTAGCCAAAAGGCCGGCGATACCCACAGAGGGTCGGCAGACACTTGGCGTTCCCAGTTGTTGAGTTCACCCAGAGGTCGGGAAAAGCCGGCGCTCGGGAAACATTAGCCACTCTGGCCACGAGGCGTCGGTACCGCAGACCCTCGGCACAGGGCCAAGTGATTAAAAGTGCAGAAGATTTCTCCGTGGTGACTGGAGGAGTCAAGCGAGATTTTGAGATGTGCACTTAGCCCTCTGCGACTATCTGTTGCCGGTCTCCTTTTAATTCACATAGATATCAGGGGAGGCGGGCCTTGATCCCCACTACCAGAAATTATGCAGTCGAGATTCCCACATTTGGGGAATTCGCTGGAGTCAGCCAAACCCGGGAGTGCAATGGCTAGGCCTGCGCCGTGGGTGAACCACCTTCATGATCATGGTATCTCCTGCCAGGTAAGTATGACTTGGAAGGGCCACACAGTGGAGCTCATCCCCCAGGTATGTGCCCCTAGCCCAGGGTGCTTAAAGATAAGCCTGCGACCGGGGGAGGGGAGTTGATCAATACATGCCTACATGTCTGCATTTTTACAGAAGAGGATTAGGGCCGCTGAGAAAAAAATATTTCTCTTAAGCGAAAAAGTCAGAATTCTGACTTTAATCCCCCCCCCGAAAAAAAAAGCTAAAAGAAAAAAGTCCTCAGACAGTTAAGCATTAGTAAAAAAGGCTGCTTTTCTCCCCGTCTTCCCGTCTCCCCTTGAGACCAATTCTAGACGGTGTAACACAAAAGTTGTTTATTTTTCTCCAACATTAGATGCTGCACAGCCAGACCAGAACCTGCTGCCAGGTGTAAACAGTGTGAGGCAAAATCTTACCTCTAGAGCAAGAAGAGATGACCGTGGCAGTGGCAGTGGCGGCAGCGGCAGTGGCGCCAGTGGCAGCAGCGGTTCAGATCGGTGCCAGTTTGTGGCACAGTGCCTTAAGTGTGGCAATGGAGATCCTATGGGGAAAAAAAGGGGAACCGCGGATTGAATCTGTCCTGAAGGCGTGGCAGCCCTTACATAGATTCATCTTCTTTCAGCGAGGAGGTGAGGAGGTGCACCGTTCGGAGGTACTGCAATACCAGACGTCGTGGAGTGGGCCGGAGCAAGCCCTGTTCCATCTCCGGGTTCAAAAATCAATTTAATATATGGTCCCGGGTAGGGGGCGTATCAGATATTAAACTGATAAGAACAGATACTACACTTGATCTTAGCCAAAAGGCGGCGATACCCACAGAGGGTCGGAAGCAGACACTTAGCGTTCCCAGTTGTTGAGTTCACCCAGAGGTCGGAAAGCCGGCGCTCCGGAAACATTAGCCACTCTGGCCACGGGCGTCACGGTACCGCAGACCCTCGGCACAGGGCCAAGTGATTAAAAGTGCAGAAAGATTTCTCCGTGGTGACTGGAGGAGTCAAGCGAGATTTTGAGATGTGCACTTCGCCCTCTGACTATCTGTTGCCAGTCTCCTTTTAATTCACATAGATATCAGGGGAGGCCTTGGGACGCAGTCCCCACTACCAGAAATTATGCAGTCGAGATTCCCACATTTGGGGAAGTCAGCAAACCGGGAGTGCAATGGCTGAGCCTGCGTGGTGAACCACCTTCATGATCATGGTATCTCCCCTGCCAGGTAAGTATGACTTGGAAGGGCCACACAGTGGATCTCATCCCCCAGGTATGTGCCCCTAGCCCAGGGTGCTTAAAGATAAGCCTGCGACCGGGGGAGGGGAGTTGATCAATACATGCCTACATGTCTGCATTTTTACAGAAGAGGATTAGGGCCGCTGAGAAAAAAATATTTCTCTTAAGCGAAAAAGTCAGAATTCTGACTTTAATCCCCCCCCCGAAAAAAAAAAAAAAAAAAAAGTCCTCAGACAGTTAAGCATTAGTAAAAAAGGCTGCTTTTCTCCCCGTCTTCCGTCTCCCTTGAGACCAATTCTAGCCGGTGTAACACAAAAGTTGTTTATTTTTTTCCAACATTAGATGCTGCACAGCCAGACCAGAACCTGCTGCCAGGTGTAAACAGTGTGAGGCAAAATCTTACCTCTAGAGCAAGAAGAGATGACCGTGGCAGTGGCAGTGGCAGTGGCAGTGGCAGCGGCAGCGGCGGCGGCGGCAGTGGCAGTGGCAGCAGCAGTTCAGATCCGGTGCCAGTTTGTGGCACAGTGCCTTAAAGTGTGGCAATGGAGATCCTATGGGGAAAAAAAGGGGAGACACGGATTGAATCTGTCCTGAAGACGTGGCCGCGCTTACATAGATTCATCTTCTTTCACCGAGAGGTGAGGAGGTGCACCGTTCGGAGGTACTGCAATACCCGGGCGTCGTGGAGTGGGAGCAAGCCCTGTTCCATCTCCGGGTTCAAAAATCAATTTAATATATGGTCCCGGGTAGGGGGCGTATCAGATATTAAACTGATAAGAACAGATACTACACTTGATCTTAGCCAAAAGGCGGCGATACCCACAGAGGGTCGGAAGCAGACACTTGGCGTTCCCAGTTGTTGAGTTCACCCAGAGGTCGGAAAGCCGGCGCTCGGAAACATTAGCCACTCTGGCCACGGGGCGTCACGGTACCACGCAGACCCTCGGCACAGGGCCAAGTGATTAAAAGTGCAGAAGATTTCTCCGTGGTGACTGGAGGAGTCAAAGCGAGATTTTGAGATGTGCACTTAGCCCTCTGACTATCTGTTGCCAGTCTCCTTTTAATTCACATAGATATCAGGGAGGCGGGGCCTTGATCCCCACTACCAGAAATTATGCAGTCGAGATTCCCACATTTGGGGAATTCGCACAGAGTCAGCAAACCGGGAGTGCAATGGCTGAGCCTCGCCGTGGGTGAACCACCTTCATGATCATGGTATCTCCTGCCAGGTAAGTATGACTTGGAAGGGCCACACAGTGGATCTCATCCCCCAGGTATGTGCCCCTAGCCCAGGGTGCTTAAAGATAAGCCTGCGACCGGGGGAGGGGAGTTGATCAATACATGCCTACATGTCTGCATTTTTACAGAAGAGGATTAGGGCCGCTGAGAAAAAAATATTTCTCTTAAGCGAAAAAGTCAGAATTCTGACTTTAATCCCCCCCCCGAAAAAAAAAGCTAAAAGAAAAAAGTCCTCAGACAGTTAAGCATTAGTAAAAAAAGGCTGCTTTTCTCCCCGTCTTCCCGTCTCCCCTTGAGACCAATTCTAGACGGTGTAACACAAAAGTTGTTTATTTTTTTCCAACATTAGATGCTGCACAGCCAGACCAGAACCTGCTGCCAGGTGTAAACAGTGTGAGGCAAAATCTTACCTCTAGAGCAAGAAGAGATGACCGTGGCAGTGGCAGTGGCAGTGGCAGCGGCAGTGGCAGTGGCAGTGGCAGCAGCCGGTTCAGATCCGGTGCCAGTTTGTGGCACAGTGCCTTAAGTGTGGCAATGGAGATCCTATGGGGAAAAAAAAGGGGAGACACGGATTGAATCTGTCCTGAAGACGTGGCCGCCCTTACATAGATTCATCTTCTTTCAACGAGGGGAGGTGAGGAGGTGCACCGTTCCCGGAGGTACTGCAATACCGGGCCGATGCGTGGAGTGGACGGAGCAAGCCCCTGTTCCATCTCCCGGGTTCAAAAATCAATTTAATATATGGTCCCCGGGTAGGGGACGTATCAGATATTAAACTGATAAGAACAGATACTACACTTGATCTTAGCCAAAAGGCCGAGAAGCGATACCCACAGAGGGTCGGAAGCAGACACTTGACGTTCCCAGTTGTTGAGTTCACCCAGAGGTCGGGAAAGCCGACGCTCCCGGGAAACATTAGCCACTCTGGCCACCGGGGGGCGTACGGTACACGCAGACCCTCGGCACAGGGCCAAGTGATTAAAAGTGCAGAAGATTTCTCCGTGGTGACTGGAGGAGTCAAACGAGATTTTTGAGATGTGCACTTCGCCCTGCGGCTATCTGTTGCCCGGTCTCCCCTTTTTAATTCACATAGATATCAGGGGAGGCCTTGGACGCAGTCCCCACTACCAGAAATTATGCAGTCGAGATTCCCACATTTGGGCAATTCGCACAGGTCAGCCCAAACCGGGAGTGCAATGGCTAGGCCTCGCCGTGGGTGAACCACCTTCATGATCATGGTATCTCCCCTGCCAGGTAAGTATGACTTGGAAGGGCCACACAGTGGATCTCATCCCCCAGGTATGTGCCCCTAGCCCAGGGTGCTTAAAGATAAGCCTGCGACCGGGGGAGGGGAGTTGATCAATACATGCCTACATGTCTGCATTTTTACAGAAGAGGATTAGGGCCGCTGAGAAAAAAATATTTCTCTTAAGCGAAAAAGACAAAATTCTGACTTTAATCCCCCGAAAAAAAAAGCTAAAAAAAAAAAAAGTCCTCAGACAGTTAAGCATTAGTAAAAAGGCTGCTTTTCTCCCGTCTTCCCGTCTCCCCTTGAGACCAATTCTGAAACGGTGTAACACAAAAGTTGTTTATTTTTTCCAACATTAGATGCTGCACAGCCAGACCAGAACCTGCTGCCAGGTGTAAACAGTGTGAGGCAAAATCTTACCTCTAGAGCAAGAAAGAGATGACCGTGGCAGTGGCGGCGGCAGCGGCAGCGGCGGCAGTGGCAGTGGCAGGGGCAGCAGCCGGGTCTGATCCCGTGCCAGTTTGTGGCACAGTGGCTTTAGTGTGGGAATGGAATCCTATGGGGAAAAAAAGGGGAGACCGCGGATTGAATCTGTCCTGAAAGGCGTGGCCGCCCTTACATAGATTCATCTTCTTTCAACGAGGGGAGGTGAGGAGGTGCACCGTTCCCGGAGGTACTGCAATACCGGGCCGATGCGTGGAGTGGACGGAGCAAGCCCCTGTTCCATCTCCCGGGTTCAAAAATCAATTTAATATATGGTCCCCGGGTAGGGGACGTATCAGATATTAAACTGATAAGAACAGATACTACACTTGATCTTAGCCAAAAGGCGGCGATACCCACAGAGGGTCGGAAGCAGACACTTGACGTTCCCAGTTGTTGAGTTCACCCAGAGGTCGGGAAAGCCGGCGCTCCGGAAACATTAGCCACTCTGGCCACGAGGCGTCGGTACCGCAGACCCTCGGCACAGGGCCAAGTGATTAAAAGTGCAGAAAGATTTCTCCGTGGTGACTGGAGGAGTCAAGCGAGATTTTGAGATGTGCACTTAAGCCCTCGACTATCTGTTGCCAGTCTCCTTTTTAATTCACATAGATATCAGGGGAAGCCGGGGCATGATCCCCACTACCAGAAATTATGCAGTCGAGATTCCCACATTTGGGGAATTCGCACAGGTCAGCCAAACCGGGAGTGCAATGGCTAGGCCTGCGTGGGGGAACCACCTACGTGATCATGGTAACTCCCCTGCCAGGAAAGTATGACTTGGAAGGGCCACACAGTGGATCTCATCCCCAGGTATGTGCCGCTAGCCCAGGGTGCTTAAAGATAAGCGTGCGACCGGGAGAGGGGATTTGATCAATACATGCCTACATGTCTGCATTTTTACAGAAGAGGATTAGGGCCGCTGAGAAAAAAAATATTTCTCTTAAGAGAAAAAGTCAGAATTCTGACTTTAATCCCCCCGAAAAAAAAAAAAAAAAAAAAAAAAAAAAAAAAAAAAAAAAAAAAAAAAAAAAAAAAAAAAAAAAAAAAAAAAAAAAAAAAAAAAATAAAAAAAAAAAGAAAAAAAAAAAAATAAAAAAAAAAAAAAAAAAAAAAAAAAAAGAAAAAAAGTCTCAGACAGTTAAGCATTAGTAAAAAAGGCTGCTTTTCTCCCGTCTTCCCGTCTCCCCTTGAGACCAATTCTGACAGTGTAACACAAAAGTTGTTTATTTTTTTCCAACATTAGATGCTGCACAGCCAGACCAGAACCTGCTGCCAGGTGTAAACAGTGTGAGGCAAAATCTTACCTCTAGAGCAAGAAGAGATGACCGTGGCGGCGGCAGCGGCGGCAGCGGCAGTGGCAGTGGCAGTGGCAGGGTGCCAGTTTGTGGCACAGTGCCTTAAGATGTGGCAATGGAGATCCTATGGGGAAAAAAAGGGGAGACACGGGTTGAATCTGTCCTGAAGACGTGGCCGCCCTTACATAGATTCATCTTCTTTCAACGAGGGGAGGTGAGGAGGTGCACCGTTCCCGGAGGTACTGCAATACCGGGCCGATGCGTGGAGTGGACGGAGCAAGCCCCTGTTCCATCTCCCGGGTTCAAAAATCAATTTAATATATGGTCCCCGGGTAGGGGGCATTATCAGATATTAAACTGATAAGAACAGATACTACACTTGATCTTAGCCAAAAGGCGAAGCGATACCCACAGAGGGTCGGAAGCAGACACTTAGCGTTCCCAGTTGTTGAGTTCACCCAGAGGTCGGGAAAGCCGGCGCTCGGGAAACATTAGCCACTCTGGCCACGGGCGTCACGGTACCGCAGACCCTCGGCACAGGGCCAAGTGATTAAAAGTGCAGAAGATTTCTCCGTGGTGACTGGAGGAGTCAAAGCGAGATTTTGAGATGTGCACTTAGCCCTCTGCGGACTATCTGTTGCCAGTCTCCTTTTTAATTCACATAGATATCAGGGGAGGCCGGGGCCTTGATCCCCACTACCAGAAATTATGCAGTCGAGATTCCCACATTTGGGGAATTCGCACAGGTCAGCCAAACCGGGAGTGCAATGGCTGAGCCTGCGCCGTGGGAGAACCACATTCATGATCATGGTATCACCCCTGCCAGGTAAGTATGACTTGGAAGGGCCACACAGTGGATCTCATCCCCCAGGTATGTGCCCCTAGCCCAGGGTGCTTAAAGATAAGCCTGCGACCGGGGGAGGGGAGTTGATCAATACATGCCTACATGTCTGCATTTTTACAGAAGAGGATTAGGGCCGCTGCGAAAAACATATTTCTCTTAAGCGAAAAAGTCAAATTCTGACTTTAATCCCCCGAAAAAAAAAAAAAAAAAAAAGTCCTCAGACAGTTAAGCATTAGTAAAAAAGGCTGCTTTTCTCCCGTCTTCCGTCCCCTTGAGACCAATTCTAGACGGTGTAACACAAAAGTTGTTTATTTTTCTCCAACATTAGATGCTGCACAGCCAGACCAGAACCTGCTGCCAGGTGTAAACAGTGTGAGGCAAAATCTTACCTCTAGAGCAAGAAGAGATGACCGTGGCAGTGGCAGTGGCAGCGGCAGCGGCGGCGGCGCAGCGGCAGTGGCAGTGGCAGCAGCCGGTTCAGATCCGGTGCCAGTTTGTGGCACAGTGCCTTAAGTGTGGCAATGGAGATCCTATGGGGAGAAAAAAAGGGGGAGACGCATTGAATCTGTGCTGAAGAGCGTGGCCGCCCTTACATAGATTCATCTTCTTTCAGCGAGGTGAGGAGGTGCACCGTTCGGAGGTACTGCAATACCGGGACGTCGTGGAGTGGGAGCAAGCCCTGTTCCATCTCCGGGTTCAAAAATCAATTTAATATATGGTCCCGGGTAGGGGCGTATCAGATATTAAACTGATAAGAACAGATACTACACTTGATCTTAGCCAAAAGGCGGCGATACCCACAGAGGGTCGGAAGCAGACACTTGGCGTTCCCAGTTGTTGAGTTCACCCAGAATTCGGAAAAGCCGGCGCTCGAAACATTAGCCACTCTGGCCACGAGAGGCGTCACGGTACCGCAGACCCTCGGCACAGGGCCAAGTGATTAAAAGTGCAGAAAGATTTCTCCGTGGTGACTGGAGGAGTCAAAGCGAGATTTTTGAGATGTGCACTTAAGCCCTCGACTATCTGTTGCCAGTCTCCTTTTTAATTCACATAGATATCAGGGGGAGGCCTTGGGCCGTCCCCACTACCAGAAATTATGCAGTCGAGATTCCCACATTTGGGGAATTCGCTGGTCAGCCAAACCGGAGTGCAATGGCTAGAGCCTGCGCCGTGGGTGAACCACCTTCATGATCATGGTATCTCCCCTGCCAGGTAAGTATGACTTGGAAGGGCCACACAGTGGATCTCATCCCCCAGGTATGTGCCCCTAGCCCAGGGTGCTTAAAGATAAGCCTGCGACCGGGGGAGGGGAGTTGATCAATACATGCCTACATGTCTGCATTTTTACAGAAGAGGATTAGGGCCGCTGAGAAAAAAAATATTTCTCTTAAGAGAAAAAGTCAGAATTCTGACTTTAATCCCCCCCCCGAAAAAAAAAGCTAAAAGAAAAAAGTCCTCAGACAGTTAAGCATTAGTAAAAAAGGCTGCTTTTCTCCCCGTCTTCCCGTCTCCCCTTGAGACCAATTCTAGACGGTGTAACACAAAAGTTGTTTATTTTTTTCCAACATTAGATGCTGCACAGCCAGACCAGAACCTGCTGCCAGGTGTAAACAGTGTGAGGCAAAATCTTACCTCTAGAGCAAGAAGAGAGATGACCGTGGCAGTGGCAGTGGCAGCGGCAGTGGTGGGGGCGCAGCGGCAGTGGCAGTGGCAGCAGTTCAGATCCGGTGCCAGTTTGTGGCACTGTGCCTTAAGTGTGGCAATGGAGATCCTATGGGGAAAAAAAAGGAGGGGAACCACGGATTGAATCTGTCCTGAAAGGCGTGGCCGCCCTTACATAGATTCATCTTCTTTCAGCGAGGGAGGTGAGGAGGTGCACCGTTCGGAGGTACTGCAATACCGGGCGTCGTGGAGTGGGCCGGAGCAAGCCCTGTTCCATCTCCGGGTTCAAAAATCAATTTAATATATGGTCCCGGGTAGGGGTATCAGATATTAAACTGATAAGAACAGATACTACACTTGATCTTAGCCAAAAGGCGGCGATACCCACAGAGGGTCGGAAGCAGACACTTGACGTTCCCAGTTGTTGAGTTCACCCAGAGGTCGGGAAAGCCGGCGCTCCGGAAACATTAGCCACTCTGGCCACCGGGCGTCACGGTACCACGCAGACCCTCGGCACAGGGCCAAGTGATTAAAAGTGCAGAAAGATTTCTCCGTGGTGACTGGAGGAGTCAAAGCGAGATTTTGAGATGTGCACTTCGCCCTGCGGCTATCTGTTGCCAGTCTCCCTTTTAATTCACATAGATATCAGGGGAGGCGGACGCATCCCCACTACCAGAAATTATGCAGTCGAGATTCCCACATTTGGGGAATTCGCTGGAGTCAGCAAACCGGGAGTGCAATGGCTAGGCCTGCGCCGTGGGTGAACCACCTTCATGATCATGGTATCTCCCCTGCCAGGTAAGTATGACTTGGAAGGGCCACACAGTGGATCTCATCCCCCAGGTATGTGCCCCTAGCCCAGGGTGCTTAAAGATAAGCCTGCGACCGGGGGAGGGGAGTTGATCAATACATGCCTACATGTCTGCATTTTTACAGAAGAGGATTAGGGCCGCTGAGAAAAAAATATTTCTCTTAAGCGAAAAAGTCAGAATTCTGACTTTAATCCCCCCCCCGAAAAAAAAAGCTAAAAGAAAAAAGTCCTCAGACAGTTAAGCATTAGTAAAAAGGCTGCTTTTCTCCCGTCTTCCGTCTCCCCTTGAGACCAATTCTGAACGGTGTAACACAAAAGTTGTTTATTTTTTCCAACATTAGATGCTGCACAGCCAGACCAGAACCTGCTGCCAGGTGTAAACAGTGTGAGGCAAAATCTTACCTCTAGAGCAAGAAGAGATGACCGTGGCGGCGGCAGCGGCGGCAGCGGCGCAGCGGCAGTGGCAGTGGCAGCAGCCGGTTCAGATCCGGTGCCAGTTTGTGGCACAGTGCCTTAGTGTGGCAATGGAATCCTATGGGGAAAAAAAAAAGACGGATTGAATCTGTCCTGAAGGCGTGGCGCCCTTACATAGATTCATCTTCTTTCAGCGAGGTGAGGAGGTGCACCGTTCGGAGGTACTGCAATGCAGACGTCGTGGAGTGGGCCGAACAAGCCCCTGTTCCATCTCCGGGTTCAAAAATCAATTTAATATATGGTCCCGGGTAGGGGCGTATCAGAATATTAAACTGATAAGAACAGATACTACACTTGATCTTAGCCAAAAGGCGGCGATACCCACAGAGGGTCGGAAGCAGACACTTGGCGTTCCCAGTTGTTGAGTTCACCCAGAAGGTCGGAAAGCCGGCGCTCCCGGAAACATTAGCCACTCTGGCCACGGGGCGTCACGGTACCCGCAGACCCTCGGCACAGGGCCAAGTGATTAAAAGTGCAGAAGAGATTTCTCCGTGGTGACTGGAGGAGTCAAGCGAGATTTTTGAGATGTGCACTTAAGCCCTCTGCGGCTATCTGTTGCCAGTCTCCTTTTAATTCACATAGATATCAGGGGAGGCCGACATGATCCCCACTACCAGAAATTATGCAGTCGAGATTCCCACATTTGGGGAATTCGCACAGGTCAGCCAAACCGGGAGTGCAATGGCTAGGCCTGCGTGGTGAACCACCTTCATGATCATGGTATCTCCCCTGCCAGGTAAGTATGACTTGGAAGGGCCACACAGTGGAGCTCATCCCCCAGGTATGTGCCCCTAGCCCAGGGTGCTTAAAGATAAGCCTGCGACCGGGGGAGGGGAGTTGATCAATACATGCCTACATGTCTGCATTTTTACAGAAGAGGATTAGGGCCGCTGAGAAAAAAAATATTTCTCTTAAGAGAAAAAGTCAGAATTCTGACTTTAATCCCCCCCCCCCCCGACAAAAAAATAAAAAAAAAAAAAAAAAAAATTACGCAGACAGTTAAGCATTAGTAAAAAAGGCTGCTTTTCTCCCCGTCTTCCCGTCTCCCCTTGAGACCAATTCTAGACGGTGTAACACAAAAGTTGTTTATTTTTTCCAACATTAGATGCTGCACAGCCAGACCAGAACCTGCTGCCAGGTGTAAACAGTGTGAGCAAAATCTTACCTCTAGAGCAAGAAAGAGATGACCGTGGCAGTGGCAGTGGCGGCGGCAGCGGCGGCAGCCGCAGTGGCAGTGGCAGTGGCAGGAGGCGGGTCAGATCCGGTGGCACCTTGTGGGACAGGGCCTCAAGTGTGGCAATGGAATCCTATGGGGAAAAAAAAAAAAAAAGGAGAACGGATTGAATCTGTCCTGAAGAGCGTGGCAGCCCTTACATAGATTCATCTTCTTTCAGCGAGGAGGTGAGGAGGTGCACCGTTCGGAGTACTGCAATACCAGACGTCGTGGAGTGGGCCGGAGCAAGCCCCTGTTCCATCTCCCGGGTTCAAAAATCAATTTAATATATGGTCCCCGGGTAGGGGACGTATCAGATATTAAACTGATAAGAACAGATACTACACTTGATCTTAGCCAAAAGGCCGAGAAGCGATACCCACAGAGGGTCGGAAGCAGACACTTGACGTTCCCAGTTGTTGAGTTCACCCAGAGGTCGGAAAGCCGGCGCTCCCGGAAACATTAGCCACTCTGGCCACCGGGCGTCACGGTACCACGCAGACCCTCGGCACAGGGGCAAGTGAGTAAAAGTGCAGAAGATGTCTCCGTGGAGACTGGAGGAGTCAAAGCGAGATTTTTGAGATGTGCACTTAGCCCTGCGGCTATCTGTTGCCAGTCTCCTTTTTAATTCACATAGATATCAGGGGAGGCGCGGGCGCAGTCCCCACTACCAGAAATTATGCAGTCGAGATTCCCACATTTGGGGAATTCGCACAGGTCAGCCAAACCGGGAGTGCAATGGCTAGGAGCCTGCGCCGTGGGTGAACCACCTTCATGATCATGGTATCTCCCTGCCAGGTAAGTATGACTTGGAAGGGCCACACAGTGGATCTCATCCCCCAGGTATGTGCCCCTAGCCCAGGGTGCTTAAAGATAAGCCTGCGACCGGGGGGAGTTGATCAATACATGCCTACATGTCTGCATTTTTTACAGAAGAGGATTAGGGCGCTGAGAAAAAAATATTTCTCTTAAGCGAAAAAGTCAAATTCTGACTTTAATCCCCGAAAAAAAAAGCTAAAAAGAAAAATCAGACAGTTAAGCATTAGTAAAAAAGGCTGCTTTTCTCCCGTCTTCCCGTCTCCCCTTGAGACCAATTCTGAGGCGATGTAACACAAAAAGTTGTTTATTTTTTCCAACATTAGATGCTGCACAGCCAGACCAGAACCTGCTGCCAGGTGTAAACAGTGTGAGGCAAAATCTTACCTCTAGAGCAAGAAGAGATGACCGTGGCAGTGGCAGTGGCAGCGGCAGCGGCTGGCGCAGGCAGTGGCAGCAGCGGTTCAGATCGGTGCCAGTTTGTGGCACAGTGCCTTAAAGTGTGGCAATGGAATCCTATGGGGAAAAAAAAAGGGGAACGGATTGAATCTGTCCTGAAAGGCGTGGCCGCCCATAGATTCATCTTCTTTCAGCGAGGGAGGTGAGGAGGTGCACCGTTCGGAGGTACTGCAATACCGGGCGTCGTGGAGTGGAGCAAGCCCTGTTCCATCTCCGGGTTCAAAAATCAATTTAATATATGGTCCCGGGTGGGGGCGTATCAGATATTAAACTGATAAGAACAGATACTACACTTGATCTTAGCCAAAAGGCGGCGATACCCACAGAGGGTCGGAAGCAGACACTTGGCGTTCCCAGTTGTTGAGTTCACCCAGAGGTCGGGAAAGCCGGCGCTCCGAGAAACATTAGCCACTCTGGCCACGGGCGTCACGGTACCGCAGACCCTCGGCACAGGGCCAAGTGATTAAAAGTGCAGAAGATTTCTCCGTGGTGACTGGAGGAGTCAAGCGAGATTTTTGAGATGTGCACTTAGCCCTCGGCTATCTGTTGCCAGTCTCCTTTTTAATTCACATAGATATCAGGGGAGGCGCGGGCGCGATCCCCACTACCAGAAATTATGCAGTCGAGATTCCCACATTTGGGGAATTCGCACAGAGTCAGCCAAACCCGGGAGTGCAATGGCTGAGCCTGCGCCGTGGGTGAACCACCTTCATGATCATGGTATCTCCCCTGCCAGGTAAGTATGACTTGGAAGGGCCACACAGTGGAGCTCATCCCCCAGGTATGTGCCCCTAGCCCAGGGTGCTTAAAGATAAGCCTGCGACCGGGGGAGGGGAGTTGATCAATACATGCCTACATGTCTGCATTTTTACAGAAGAGGATTAGGGCCGCTGAGAAAAAAAATATTTCTCTTAAGAGAAAAAGTCAGAATTCTGACTTTAATCCCCCCCCCCCCGAAAAAAAAAGCTAAAAGAAAAAAGTCCTCAGACAGTTAAGCATTAGTAAAAAAGGCTGCTTTTCTCCCCGTCTTCCCGTCTCCCCTTGAGACCAATTCTAGACGATTGTAACACAAAAAGTTGTTTATTTTTTCCAACATTAGATGCTGCACAGCCAGACCAGAACCTGCTGCCAGGTGTAAACAGTGTGAGGCAAAATCTTACCTCTAGAGCAAGAAAGAGATGACCGTGGCAGTGGCAGTGGCAGGGGCAGAGGCGGAGGCGCAGCGGCAGTGGCAGTGGCAGCAAGCGGTTCAGATCCGGTGCCAGTTTGTGGCACAGTGCCTTAAGTGTGGCAATGGAGATCCTATGGGGAAAAAAAGGGGAACCACGGATTGAATCTGTCCTGAAGGCGTGGCGCCCTTACATAGATTCATCTTCTTTCAGCGAGGGAGGTGAGGAGGTGCACCGTTCGGAGGTACTGCAATACAGACGTCGTGGAGTGGGCCAGCAAGCCCTGTTCCATCTCCGGGTTCAAAAATCAATTTAATATATGGTCCCGGGTAGGGGGCGGTATCAGATATTAAACTGATAAGAACAGATACTACACTTGATCTTAGCCAAAAGGCGGCGATACCCACAGAGGGTCGGAAGCAGACACTTGCGTTCCCAGTTGTTGAGTTCACCCAGAGGTCGGAAAGCCGGCGCTCGAAACATTAGCCACTCTGGCCACGAGGCGTGCGGTACCGCAGACCCTCGGCACAGGGCCAAGTGATTAAAAGTGCAGAAAGATTTCTCCGTGGTGACTGGAGGAGTCAAAGCGAGATTTTTGAGATGTGCACTTAAGCCCTGCGACTATCTGTTGCCGGTCTCCTTTTTAATTCACATAGATATCAGGGGAGGCGGACATGATCCCCACTACCAGAAATTATGCAGTCGAGATTCCCACATTTGGGGAATTCGCACAGGTCAGCAAACCGGGAGTGCAATGGCTAGGCCTGCGCCGTGGGTGAACCACCTTCATGATCATGGTATCTCCTGCCAGGTAAGTATGACTTGGAAGGGCCACACAGTGGATCTCATCCCCCAGGTATGTGCCCCTAGCCCAGGGTGCTTAAAGATAAGCCTGCGACCGGGGGAGGGGAGTTGATCAATACATGCCTACATGTCTGCATTTTTACAGAAGAGGATTAGGGCCGCTGAGAAAAAAATATTTCTCTTAAAGCGAAAAAGTCAGAATTCTGACTTTAATCCCCCGAAAAAAAAAAGCTAAAAAGAAAAAAGTCCTCAGACAGTTAAGCATTAGTAAAAAAGGCTGCTTTTCTCCCGTCTTCCGTCTCCTTGAGACCAATTCTGAACGGTGTAACACAAAAGTTGTTTATTTTTTCCAACATTAGATGCTGCACAGCCAGACCAGAACCTGCTGCCAGGTGTAAACAGTGTGAGGCAAAATCTTACCTCTAGAGCAAGAAGAGATGACCGTGGCAGTGGCAGTGGCAGTGGCAGCGGCAGCGGCTTGGCAGCGGCAGTGGCAGCGGTGCCAGTTTGTGGCACAGTGCCTTAAGTGTGGCAATGGAATCCTATGGGGAAAAAAAAAGGGGAACCGATTGAATCTGTCCTGAAAGGCGTGGCCCCTTACATAGATTCATCTTCTTTCAGCGAGGAGGTGAGGAGGTGCACCGTTCGGAGGTACTGCAATACCGGGCGATCGTGGAGTGGGCCAGAACAAGCCCTGTTCCATCTCCGGGTTCAAAAATCAATTTAATATATGGTCCCGGGTAGGGGACGTATCAGATATGATAATGATAAGAACAGTAACTACACAAGATCTTAGCCAAAAGGCGGCGATACCCACAGAGGGTCGGAAGCAGACACTTAGCGTTCCCAGTTGTTGAGTTCACCCAGAGGTCGGGAAAGCCGGCGCTCGGAAACATTAGCCACTCTGGCCACGGGCGTCACGGTACCGCAGACCCTCGGCACAGGGCCAAGTGATTAAAAGTGCAGAAAGATTTCTCCGTGGTGACTGGAGGAGTCAAGCGAGATTTTGAGATGTGCACTTAGCCCTGCGGACTATCTGTTGCCAGTCTCCTTTTTAATTCACATAGATATCAGGGGAGGCAGACGCAGTCCCCACTACCAGAAATTATGCAGTCGAGATTCCCACATTTGGGGTCGCTGGAGTCAGCAAACCCGGGAGTGCAATGGCTAGGCCTGCCGTGGGTGAACCACCTTCATGATCATGGTATCTCCCCTGCCAGGTAAGTATGACTTGGAAGGGCCACACAGTGGATCTCATCCCCAGGTATGTGCCCCTAGCCCAGGGTGCTTAAAGATAAGCCTGCGACCGGGGAGGAGTTGATCAATACATGCCTACATGTCTGCATTTTTACAGAAGAGGATTAGGGCCGCTGAGAAAAAATATTTCTTAAAAAGTCTGAATTCTGACTTTAATCCCTAAAAAAAAAAAAAGCTAAAAGAAAAAGTCCTCAGACAGTTAAGCATTAGTAAAAAGGCTGCTTTTCTCCTGCCTTCCTGCCTCCCCTTGAGACCAATTCTAGACGGTGTAACACAAAAGTTGTTTATTTTTTCCAACATTAGATGCTGCACAGCCAGACCAGAACCTGCTGCCAGGTGTGAACAGTGTGAGGCAAAATCTTACCTCTAGAGCAAGAAAGTGGCAGTGGCAGTGGCAGTGGCAGCGGCAGCGGCGGCGGCGCAGCGGCAGTGGCAGTGGCAGCAGCCGGTTCAGATCCGGTGCCAGTTTGTGGCACAGTGCCTTAAGTGTGGCAATGGAGATCCTATGGGGAAAAAAAAGGGGAGACACGGATTGAATCTGTCCTGAAGACGTGGCCGCCCTTACATAGATTCATCTTCTTTCAACGAGGGGAGGTGAGGAGGTGCACCGTTCCCGGAGGTACTGCAATACCGGGCCGATGCGTGGAGTGGACGGAGCAAGCCCCTGTTCCATCTCCCGGGTTCAAAAATCAATTTAATATATGGTCCCCGGGTAGGGGACGTATCAGATATTAAACTGATAAGAACAGATACTACACTTGATCTTAGCCAAAAGGCCGAGAAGCGATACCCACAGAGGGTCGGAAGCAGACACTTGACGTTCCCAGTTGTTGAGTTCACCCAGAGGTCGGGAAAGCCGACGCTCCCGGGAAACATTAGCCACTCTGGCCACCGGGGGGCGTACGGTACACGCAGACCCTCGGCACAGGGCCAAGTGATTAAAAGTGCAGAAGATTTCTCCGTGGTGACTGGAGGAGTCAAACGAGATTTTTGAGATGTGCACTTCGCCCTGCGGCTATCTGTTGCCCGGTCTCCCCTTTTTAATTCACATAGATATCAGGGGAGAGCGCGGACGCAGTCCCCCACTACCAGAAATTATGCAGTCGAGATTCCCACATTTGGGGAATTCGCACAGGTCAGCCCAAACCGGGAGTGCAATGGCTAGGCCTCGCCGTGGGTGAACCACCTTCATGATCATGGTATCTCCCCTGCCAGGTAAGTATGACTTGGAAGGGCCACACAGTGGACCCTATCTGCATCGTTGTATCTTTCAATTACGGTGTTACAATTTATGTAACCTTTAAAACGTTTTAATTTCTTAAGCCTTTCATTTTCTCGACAAGTTTTCCTTTTTTTTTAAATTTTCTTGCTTTTTTTCCCTTATTCCGTCCTTTTTCCTTTCAGCTCAATCCCATCCTTCTCTCTGATTGGTTGTTGTCGCTTCAATGTATGTTAGTTTTCAACGAGCGACGAGCGATCTCAAACCGGAACCGGAAACCTCATGTTTTCATGAGATTTTAATACTTTTATTTTATTTAAGTTAATCTTTTTCCTTTAATGCAGTACACAATCGCGGGCACATATGTTGATTTGTTTTCGTCAGTTTTTTTCTCAATTTTTTTTTACTTCTTTCAGAGTTGTCTCTAAAACTTCATAACTATTATGATTCGGCTATCATCGTCATTATTATCTTTGTTATTGTCATTATTGGTAGCGTATTCGGTGCTGTCTGGCTCGTCTCTCGTCATTGTATCACCACCATCACTCCCCGAGCTTCATTCCTCTCTGCTGGGTGATTCAGATCCTGCAGCGGATGTTCTCTGTTCTTGATTAAAAGTTTCGCCCATTAAGAGATGTTTTATTTATTTTTTACCTCGTGTTTAATTTATGGCAGAGTTAATGGTTGGCCACTCGACAATACACATCAATAGTAAACACATCTGGCCCAGAAATAAATACATCAATACCCTGTATAACAGTAAACGTTTTCTATTTAATCAAATAATCAAATTAAACCTTTGCTGTTGGGATAGAGACAGTTGTTGGATAACCCCTCCAACAATCCAGCCAAGTCATCGAGAAAGAGGAGGCTGGTCGCACTAAATTTGATGACTTTTTAAAACACGACACTAATAAGAACATAAATGTCGACCAGAAAGAGTAACAAACATTTGTTAATGTTCATACCTTTAAATATTAAAATGTTCCTACCTTAAAACGTCATGGTGCTGAAGCAAACGTTTTAAACCTGTTTCAAGCTCCTCTCCATCTGGTTTGGACTGTACACCACAGCTGTGTGCCGACCGAGCTAATTAGTTAATTATCCAATCAGGATCGTCCAGGGATGTGAAGCAACAGTACAGACACGCTCCTCTGCAGTGGTATTTTAAATCCCTTTTGCGGCTTCTTTTTTAAGTTTAAAATGCAGTTAAGTTGTTGATATAGTCCCACAATAAAGAGAAAACGCTTCCTTCAATGCTCAATCAAACCTGGAAGAGCCCAGCATTGGCATTGGCTCCCTGGCCACTTTATTAGGTACAGCCGTTGCTCACTCGTCCATCCAGCCATCCGTCATCTCTCATGCCTATGCCCTTTGGGTCATGGGAGGCTGGAGCCCATCTCAGAGGACACTGGGCCAGAAGCGGGGTACACCCCGAACCAGTCACCATCCGATCACAGGGCTACATAGAGAGACAAGTATTCACTTTCACACCCCACATCACACCCAAAGACAATTTATAGTCAACAGTTAACCTAAAGAGCATGAGAGGAAGCCAGAGTGTCCAGAGAGAATCCACTCATGCACAGGCAGAACATGCAAACTCCACACAGAAGAACTAACAGACACAGGCTTCAAACCAGCAACCTTCATGCTGTGAGGCAGGTGCAACATCTGCTACACCACCATGCTCCCCAAAACACAATCATCTGCAAATCAGTTTTGACTTCTACTTAGTTTAATACACATCAAAAACAAGATATTAAATATTTAAACTGATTAACTTTATGTTTTCCTTGCAAATATTCACACATTTTTAATTTGATCGCTGTAAACCCCTCCAAAACAACTGAGACAGGTGCATGCTTACCACTATGTTATATTACGTTTCCTTTGTACAACACTGACATCACTGTATTCTCTTCTCAGTTACGCTCATATTGTGCCATCTCCATTGGAATGAGGGTTGTAATTTCCTTTTTATTGTAACCTACAATATTGTCTTGGTAAAAATAGAGAGTTTCCAATAATTTTCATAAAGCATGGTCCCAACAAAAATTTAAGCAAAGTAACAAAAATTTAAGCAATAAATACAGCAGAGATGGACAATCAAAAGACTGAATGTCTCCCACATTTAATGATCACATGTTTAATGAAATGTGTATGTCTATAAATGACTTAAAAAAAACCTTCAAAAACACCAGTTTATTTTCATACATCCCTTCTCTTCCACCCTGCACTTTAAAGACAGTATCACTTGCTATTTTCATCCTCAAACCATATCATACCAGATCTCCTGTGCTGTTCTGTGTGGATGTTTGTGTATTTGGTTGTTTGCTTTTTTTTATGCCGGCGATTTGCCCTGCACAGAGGGACTAAAGTATCTGTCATTTATAAAGACATTTCCTCCAGTGAAGTTTCTGTCACAATAAATCAAATCAGGAGTCATTTAATTCTGTAGAAAATTCTGATTTCTGTCTTCAGTCCAGGGTTCGTTTCAGAGTAAATCTAAATGTTGTTCCCCTTTAATCACAGGAGCAAATTTAACGTGAGGGGGGTGTGTCCGGTCTGCAGGCTGATAGACGGTGAGCAGCAGTGAAGCCCTCAGCTAAGTTATTTCCACTTTAATTTATAGATATCCTGACAACAGCTTTGCATATGTTGACTGCGTTTACATGACCTGTTTATTTCCTTTTTATTCAGAAAGATAAGTTTGTTTGTTTTACTGGCTTGGTGTAAAGTAAGACTGAGTAAGCAAGTCTGTGCCCAGTTCAAAAATAGACTCTGGACTGTGCCTATGAATAACAGCAGCATGAGAGCTGGAGGCTGATTTAGGATTATACACTTCTGTTTAAGCAAATAATAAAGACATGTGAGTCTTGTTAAGCTTTTTCTATAATGTTATGGATCAGGAACTGTGTGATAATAGTACTTTCTCTTTCCCAATCCTTATATTAAGTTCAAATTATGGCTTAAGCTGATATGGTGAGAGATTCAGTAAATATTTAATTTTGCTTCTCCAGTCCCAGTAACCGTTAAAAAGTGAAGGGAAAAACAAATATATGCGGTTGAAGAACATGTGGATTAAGATCCCATCACAAAGATAAATTCATTAGATAACCCAAAAATGTTATTCAAAATAAATAACACAACACTACTTCGATCAATCAATGAATCAATCAATTACACTATACTAAAAATAATATTTTTACACAAATTTAGTCTGTACAGTCATTACTGTAGGGTTAATATATTTGTAAACAACTGAAAATTCTGGTGCTATTTTGAGGGTATTTTTAAGATTTTATCATAAACTCTTGTTTTCATTGAAACAGACTTGTGCAATTTAATGTTACACTTTTAAAAATGTGTTTTGACTTTGGTTAGATTTTCCAGTCATAAAATTGTATCATTTGTTATTTCTGTAATATTTTTTCTTCCTTTAAAAGCTCTTGATAATCATTTTTTTAAATTCTGATATACGCAGGTTATATCCTTATTACTTACCATTTGATATAATGTATTTATTTACTCCTTTTATTCAAAATTTCCCATTTCTCCATAGTGTTGAAGCAAAAAAATAAAAAAAAACAAAAAATAAAATAAAAGTTGCTTTTTTGGGGTCACAATGTCCACTCATTAGGCTACTATCTACATGTAAGTATAGGATGACATTTACATGCATAAATGCCATTTTAAAATGTCAGTTTTCATATGTTGTAACAGAGGAAATGGAAGATATTTGATTCTTAATATGATCAATTCTAATTTTAAAACTGATTACTTTTTTATTTACTTTACGTTCTGTCTTGAAATGATTTTATTGTGAAAGAGACTTGACAGGAAGTGAAACGTACAGGAAGAGTTTCGTCGGTCGTTCATCCGTTTGTTCACAACAATAATTATTGGAGATATTTCGTTTGGTTCAGAGCCTTACCGGCTGGTCGTACATTAGGTTTGTATTCATTCGTGTACAGGCGTTTGTCTTGAACTTCTTTCACAGATTTTTCTGGTTTTGTTCAGTTTAAACGTGTCCACTCTGCCCAGGTGAGCTAAATGACGTCTCCTTCAGGTCTGGTGTTATGGTTCAACCTGTGACCGTGCTCACTGACGCCTCTCAGCTGGGCGCCACAGCGGCCGTCATGATGACAGTTGTTTGAATATTGGTATTTTTAGTTTACAAAAGTAAACCTTGAAGTATACAAGTACACCTATCTATATATCACTAGTGTACTAGGTATATACTTCTACTTCACATTGTAGTTTACTTAAGAATACCCCAAACCCTTACAAACGGGACTAGAACCTGATAAAGTCGATTCAAATATTTCTTTGTTTATTAATGTGTTTTTAAGGTACATAAAGATAATTCTTTTTAGCATACACACTATTTATTCAATATTTAAACTCCAGCTCTACTTGATTTTGAAAATTTAAGTTTATAACAGGGGTAATACCTCAAAAGCAAATGTGTATTCAGAAAAAAAGGTTTATTCTGCTAAATTAAATAGAAGTACATTGACATGACCTTATTCTGCACTTGGATCAAGATATACTAAGTATTAGTACATTGTGGCAGAAAGAAGCAAGAAGTATACTAAAGTAAAAGTATGGATGATATGGATACATGTTGGGTGTTGGATGTATATACAGTATATATATATATATATATATGTGTGTGTATTTTGTATATATGTATATGTATCTATGCATATATGTGTATCCATAAAATGAGTTTTATGCTCTATTGTAAAGTGTCTTGAGGTAACACTTGTTATGAATTGGAGCTATATAGATAAAGACTGATTGATAAGTTTAAGTTTTAAAGTATAAATGTAGTTAAAGCATTAATGTTCTTAGTCTTAGACTTTTCTTTATACTTTTTAGTATAACCCAAGTACACTTCACAATACTATTCTTAAGTATATAAAATATAGTATACAAAAAGTAAAATTCAAGTATACAATATACAAAAAGTATACTCGTAGTATAAACTTTTTGCTAAGGGTGCCCTGACAGTAAAACTTGTCTTGACTTTAAAGTGGGCCTTTATATTTAATTACCATGTTAAATGACTATATCTTCGATATGGTTGGTTAGTTGAATCCTTTTTTTAAAGGTAGGCCTGACCAAGACTGGCAGCAGTTACAGTTACAACATTCATGCTCTTAAAAAGTTCAGGCTAACTCATTTCTTGCAGTTTAAATCAGTCTGGAGGATGTTCAAGCAAAGGGAGCAGAAAACCTAAAACATTTACAAGCTGTATCCACTCATTATGGTCTGTATGTGTCTGCATCTTTTTCTCTTCCAGCAGGTTAATCATCCAAAAAATGTCCTCTCCAGAGATTGCCTCCCTGTCCTGGGGACACATGCAGGTGAAGGGATGCTCCTCCCGCTACAAGGACTGTAAGGTTTGGCCTGGAGGCAGCCGGGCCTGGGACTGGAGAGAGACCGGGACTGATGTGAGTGGACCATGGATCAGAGCAGTTACAGTTAATAAAAGAAGAAATATGATGCTTAATAAATCCTGCAGGAAACGGGTTTACATGGTTGCAGAAAGGAGGAACAGTCGGAAGCATTAATTTTAAAGGTACTATTGCACTTGTGTCGTATTACTGACCTCATTGGTGCATCCAATTTACCTCAGAACTGGAAAGTGAGAGCTGGGTATTACATCACATCCCACCAAAAAGTGGTAAAGTCAGTAGCTAAAGATTGTCTGAATTCTGACCAAAGGGGGCATTCCTAGTGACAAATCTTATGTAAAACTCGCAGGATTTAACTTCCTAGAGCAACTGGAAGGCATCACAACAGCTGCCCCCTTTTATTATGTGAACTTCGTCCATGGACCCAGAATTGTGGTTTACCAGTTTGTAACTAGAAAGCGCTTGGAGAGCACAAACCTCTTCCAAGGTAGCTCCCATATTGCTGTTACATCTAAAGCAGGGGTGTCCAAACTATGGCCCGAGGGCCAAATGTGGCTCGCTGCCCATTTTGGATTGGCCCCTGAAACAGTCTAAAGAATAGACACTTCTATTACAGCAGCAAATGCCGTCCATCGTGCACATTTTCTACAATTTTTACTTCTTGGAAGATCTCATTTACAAAGTATATAGCATCATTATCTTCTAGTGCCAACACTCTTGCAGTTTACTCTTGTTTTGTGTCTGAAAATGAAGCCAAGCCATCAGTGTCTCCCATCTCTTCTGCTCAGAAGATCATTCTCTCCCTGACTAGGTGTAAATCCAGTGATTGCCCTGCATTACAAGGGTCCCTTAACAGGTGAATAACCTCCCCTAAACCCTCATTTACTTAAATACACTAAAATGAGGGGCAGCACGTGGCTCAGTCGTCCATGCATCCCTCTTCATGTGGCCCTTGATGTAAAAAGTTTGGACACCCCTGATCTAAAGCAACAGTTCCATGATAAAGTTACCATCATAACATGATTCATGACCCCTTAAACCCACACCTAGCACTCAGAATCACGTTGATATCATTAGTTCGACAGTTCTTGATCATTCACCAATGGTTATTATCTGGATCACCACCAAAATCTAATCATTTTTAAAATGGGTCATTACCAACAAGTCCTGAAAATGTCAGCAAAATCTGTCCTGTAGTTTTTTCCAGAATATCACTAACAAACAAACATATGCCGGCAAAAACATAACCTCCTTGGCAGATGGTGTAAATACACCTCATGAGGTCAAGTGTCAGTTGATTAAGGTCCTTCATTTAAAACAGTAAGCAGCGTAGGTGGGCGGAGCTGACGTGTGTCTCCACCATAAAGGTCATCTTTCATTACTGTTTAATCATGAATCCTCTGGTGATGGAAATCTTGTGTATACATTTAAAACATGTATGATGAATCATGTTAAAGTGTAAGTGTGCTCGGACACGTGCAAGGTCCAGGAGGCATCCACAACTACAACATGATAAAGAAAAGAGATGCTGTTAACGATGGCTGAATGACTAATGTCTTGTACTTTTCCATCCTCAGCATTACCCAGGAGTCCAACCTGCTGACCTTGAAGAGGTGCTGAAGAAAGGAATAGACCTGCTGGTTATTGGCAGAGGCATGAGTGAAGCTCTGCAGGTAAAACTAAAAGCACTTCACTTTATCTATGTCTTATTTTTGGCTTTTTTTAATTTAGTTTGGTTTTTTTTGTATACGTTTCATTTCCCTTCTGTGTACAGAAAGAGGAAGGACTGGGGGGGTAAAACTAAACACTTATCAATTAAAAGTAAAAGTGCTGGAAACATTTGTGAAACTGAATGGAAGATAAAAATGTTGGAACATATGCAACAGTGGATATCTGTTATCTGGAGAATTGCTTCTGGCAGGTACATTTTAGCGTATAGTCAGGGTAGGAAAAAAAGCTATTTGCATTCACATAGACAGCTCACAGGAGTGTTGTCAGGAAAATGTGAATGTCTTTCTGTATAAATGGGGTTTGATTTAGATGTTAAAAGCAGAGCCAGTGTTTGCTAAGGGCCTGTTACCGTTTTTCTCTTAGGTCCCCTCCACCACTCTGGACTTTGTGAAGCAGAAGGGTGTCGACGTCAAGGTCCTGCAGACAGAAAAAGCTGTGGCTGAATACAACAAACTAGCAGGACAGGGTGCCAAAGTGGGCGGGGTCTTCCACTCCACCTGTTGACGGCTGTTAGCTTGCACCACCTATGAGCTAAAACAGACAGAACAGGGGCAGACCTGGGGCTGGATCTGAGTTTAGTCAAATGGTAGTCAGAAAGCTTGTGCATGGTGGAGGTCGCAGATTCAAAGGTGGCTTTAAATGTTGAATCTCTGTGTCCTGTTTGACTTAGGAAGTGGGAATTCGTAGGCTTTGCTTGCTGGAAAACTTTCAAGGTAATGGATGTTCAAACAAATCAATTTCCAAAAAAAGGGAGAGAAGCTGATTTGACTAAATCCTTTAAGACTGAAAGAAACCTGTTCACCAGTGCCTTCATTACAGAGATTTTTAAAGCTGCATTCACACACTGATGTTTTGACTAATGTATGAACTTTGCCAAGCTAAGACAGGACACGCAGAACTAGGATAATGTGTAAAATGTTTACACCTCCTTAAAAATGTCTCACATTTGATCCAGCATGCTTTAAAACACCAGCAAGAGTTGACCTCTGCTTACCTTGGCTCCCCTCAGTTACGGCTGCCTTCATTTCTGTTGGCGAACGTTGGGACCTGCGTTCCTGCAGTTAACAGAAGCTCTGACGGCTGGGGATGGGTAACTTGAGGTTTCCTTCTGGGAACAGCTGTCTTTCGTCCTGGTGTACACATCTGCTTTATATGACGTTCCTTGTGTGACATCACAGTACATTTGTACAATCAGCAGCACTAAGCTTGCTGGGCCAAATCTCCAAGTTGAGCATGCAACCCAAGCATTGCAACTGTTTCAAACCCATCTTCTATAAGTCACAGGGTCGTCGGGAAACATCATACTCTGTGTATCTGCTTTAGATATGCTAAACTGAACAAAGAAAAATTGAACCCTGCAGTGTGCCGTCACTGAAAACAATTACTCAACATTGGTCAATGTTGGCTTCGATGTGTGAATGCAGCACAGGTGAAGATCCATGTGAAACATTGGACTTTGAGCTTGTTTGTGGAATACTGAAGTAGTGACCTGCTGATTTATGCCGATGATCAATGTGTGAAATACTTTTCATGGTGGTAGACGTGCTTGTTCTTACATGGTCAATAAAATAAAAGAGCAAATCATCTCATTGTCATTTTTTTTCTTAATAAGAAACAAAAGTAGAAAAATACTTTCTTAAGGTGTTACAAACTATGAGGAGAAAACTGCTGTTAAAGCTGCTGCTACACAGAACTGATCATTTCAGGTCACCTTTAGATTTAGACTAGCACAGTTATTGACAATAAGGCTAACATAAAGATCTTCTGTCTTAAATAAGCATGGATAAAGAGGAAAAAAAAGACATTTTAACATGAGAGAATAATCTCAGTTCAGAGTGGAAGCTTGGATGTTCCTTCACGAGCTTGTTAGCGGCGTGCAGGTTTGGGCATGATGTAGACTTTGACGGACTTGCTGAATGGGATGGTACCCTCTACTGCAGCCTCTGGTGGAGGGACGTTGTCCATGCTGTCACTCCATCCAAGCTTTGAAGCCAAGGTAGGGGAGGAGAGGGAGGCTGAGGAGGAGCGGTAAGCGAGTAGGAGGCGCACCTCCACCTGCGATGGCTCTGAAGACACACAGAGAGGAAACGGTGAAGCAAACTAACTCGTGATAAACCAAACGGCAGCATCCATACAGGCTGAATCCCTAGATCCTTGGGTGTCTGCTTGAACCTGCCAGAATACTCTATAAAGTCCATAAACAACCTTCACATATCTGTTTTTCTAGCAGAAAGTGTTACAATGTGCAGAGGTACCTTCAGAGGGAGAAAAGTTGGGACAATAAGAGCTGATGATTCTCACAGGTCTAAAATTTACGATCGATCATTTTGTCCAAGTCACTGCCGTAAAAAGACTCTCTTCACATCATGCCAAAATGCATGTTTCATTTCTCTTTTTGTCTACTTTAAAACATTAGAAAGCCTTTGTAATGCTTGAAACTTTTAACTAAAGACTGACAGGGAATTAAATCAATAAGTCAATATTTGACTTCTCATAACATTTTTAAATGAATTACAGCAGGGTCAGCACCTAGTGGGCCATGAGCCAAACCTGGTTTGACTGTTATTATTTGTGATCATCACAATGATGTGAAAAATGACTTTCATATTTGTACTTATCCATATTTAGGTTGATCTTTTAATTATAATACTAAAAGGTTCCTATGAAGTGTCACTGTGAACTGTTTTTTTTTTCTCATCCTCTGCTAGTAGCTCAGTTTCAGCATGACTGTTCCTCATACCTCATAAATTTATTACAACATGAATTTCTGTTACCTGTAAACTGCTTGATAAATTCCACTAAAGATGATGGTGCAGTACAAATAAACGAAGTTCATCAGATAGAAAACAAACAGTGTAAAGACAGATGATTCTTTTTTGTCTCGTATTCTGTGAGTAAGAAAAACACACTTGATCGCCCAGGCACTCTCTCTCTCTTTTTCTTGTATTCATTATTTAATGCTTATAGGGTCAAAATCTACAGAAACTCTTCTAAGAAAACAGAAAAACCAAAAGTTTTAATATCATTTCTATATATTAATCCCCAGTTGTTGCACCCCTTCGTTCCATAAGGAATCAAGATGCATAAGTCAAAGTAAGTCAATCCCCTGTTAGACAAACATGATCCAACATAAGAGGAAATACTGGCACTAAGGGAAAAGTGGTAATTAGAAAACGTCAACAGCATCAGAATTGGCCAAATTATTATTGTACAAATCAGTTACAGATATGGCTGGACAATATATTGATTCAGTGATTCATTAAATTATTTTCTGCAGAAGATTGAAAAATTAAAAATCAGGATTTTTTTTTGGACTTAAGTTGTAAGCTGTTGCAATGTTTAAAAATATAAATACTCAAAATGTACAGTTTTCTTGATGGTGGGCCTTGACAGGTTTTGCACAAGCACATTTTTAGACTTTTTTAATTTAACTTTAACTTTGACTTTAACTATACAAGGGAGGTCTTTTAAATTGAGTTTTGTAGAAAGAAATCTGGGATTTTATTTTAGTCCATTTCGCCCAGTACTGATTTTTATAACAAATGCATCACTCCTATTTTTTTTTTTTTTTCAAAAGAAAATGTTAAAGGTTTAAATGAACTGGATGATCCTTGGCCTTTTGACCCTTGTGTGTAGAACACTGACCTGTCCAGGCTGTGTGAGAGAGGTACACCTGTGTGATGAGTCTGTGTCTGTTGGGACCTGGTTTTCTGAAGTCTCCAGGTTTAGGATGGACCACATGACTCTGACCATCTGGATACAAAACCTGTGAAGACAAAAGTCCCTCAGTCATTTGTCTTAAAACCGTAAAAGCCTTGTTTCCTCTGAGTGGTCTGCTTTGCTCCAGTACAGTCTGAAGCAGGAGACCCTGATCTTGTCTGTTTCCACCTCCAGCTGAACGTTTAATGGAGGGCGGGGATGTGAGCCAGGAGGAGAGGGTCCCGCCAGCAACGGAAACATGATATATATGAGAGATCTGCAGCATTGTGCGATAGTAAACATTAGAGCAGCAGCACATCAGCGCTCTGTATTTTTGCTCTGTGTGGACATTCTTTCCAGCAACAGCAGAGGAGAGATCACTTTAATCCACTGCTTTTTTCAAAGTGGCGAGGTTTGTGTTTCCATTTTTGCTGCTGTTGCAAATCGCATGAGACTTGATTTATGTTACTAATCAACAGACTGCATCACATTTAGCCCCACTTTTAAGGTCGTTTTGGTATGCTCAGGGTCAAAAGGTGGGATGGCACAGGTTTATTACTTGGACATCTTTTCTCCTTATCCGGTACTGGAAACAGCAGTAAATGTGTGTCATACTGCTTTGTGGAAAAGCAGCTAAATCATGTGAAGATGCTCTGAACTGTCTGAAGCACTCGTCTAAACACAGTCTCTGTTTAAAAAAAGTTCTGAGTGTTAACAAATGTTTTTACCTTGGAGTTTAGGCAAGTTAAAAAGCAACCATGCAGGTAATTCACTTTTAAGCCATTATCTGCAACTTTATGTCATAATTATGCCAAAACTGTCATGCACCACCACAAAATCCAATTTTCAAATGTTCCACAATCTACACACAGTGATACCCGAATTTCCTGAAATCCCAGACATTGTTATCCAGTTGAAAATCAAACTGACCTGTACTTTGACTGTATTCTGGGGGTCCTGGACATGCTCAAGGGTTGCATCAAGATCCAGTGCCACCACCAGGCCTGTAGTGAACCTCAGCGGGTTGTCAGACTCTCCCGTCGGCTCATTGATGGTGGCTGTTGCACGGTGGATCTATGGACCAGTAGGGAGGAGCTCATGAAAACACATCAAACAACTCTGTTACTGGAAAAAACGTAAACATCTGCCAGCATGAAAATGTAGTATTTGCTATATAAAGTGTATGGACATTGGATATTTATGTAATATTTACATGGACGGTTCCGTAATATGTATGTATATACATGTAAGTGTGCATGTTGTGTGCTGTATGTCTATATTGATTCTTATGCTTGTTGTGTAAATGTGGATAAAATATTTATATAGATCATATGTTTTGTAGTGTACATATGTATAATATCTTTGCATAGATGTTAAAGCAGAATATATTTTTATACATCCCATGAGAAACGGTAATAAGGGGTAGAAATTTAAAAAGTATTTACGAAATCCTACTCCTATGGGAACATGTAGAAATATGTATTTTCTTTTTCTGTCTTTGGATGTCACTGGCATTTCTCTTTTTTTCATTTCTTTGCATACATGTTCAAAATAAATTCAATTCATTTCAAAGGCGTTGAAAGTATACCCTCATGCTGACAGGTCAACATGAGAGTGCACATACATGCTGGAGACAAGATTAAGATCACTGGTGTCTCTCTCCCCTCTCTCTCCTCCATCTACAACACCCACGACACCCGCACAGCCTCCAGGATCGCAGGTGACCCCACCCACCCAGCCCACAGCCTCTTCAGCCTGCTGCCGTCAGCTAGGAGACTGCGGAGTCTTCGGGCCAGAACCAGCAGGCTCAAGGACAGCTTCTTCCACCAGGCAGTCAGGATGCTCAACTCCCTCCCTGCTCTGCCCCCACTTCCCCCCTCTGCCCCCCAATACTGACCTCGGGACTGCAATCTTCACCTTTTCTCCTGCTCATTTGCACCATTGCATATTTGACAATAAAGCTGACTTTGACTTGAAGCATATTAAGTCAGAATCAGCTGTTGTGCTACGTTTCTGGATTGACTTGTTCATTCATTACCTGTTCAGGCAGCCTGAGGTGGAGCATGCCGCTCTGTCTCAGAGTCGTCTGAAGGATCTTCACCATCTCTGCCGGTTTACAGGACGTAAGACGAGGCATCAGCTCCAACAGCTTATCCACAAAACTGTCCTGGAAGTGTGGCAGCTCGGTCAGAAACAACCTGAGAATAACAAAGAGCACGAGGACATAACCTGAGGAACATCACTGAGATATAAAGGTGGTCTGTTGGCTCGAAAGACTGACGTCAATAAAGATCTAGAACTTTCTACCACAGATAGGGCATTGTCATTTTTTTCTATTGTCATTCTACTAAATAAAGATTTTCATGCAGCTAAATTTTCACACCTGGGAGTTTTTTTCAAGACTGAAATGTGGCGGAGGAATAAATAATACAGTCTTCTGTTTTATTGGCGTAAGTGTACATGAATAAACAGCATGTTATTTCGCTTTTTAAAGAATGCACAGACTAATCAAACCCAAAACAGCTTCTAGAGGGATCTAACAGTTGAAGTTACACAGACAGGAAGGAGATCTCACCTCTGAAAAGACTCAATGTCCTGCAAAAACTTCTCGCAGCTGCTGATGAGAGGATCCAACCTGAAAAGAGATTACCTATTAACAACTGCATTAAGATTTGGCCCTCCATGGAGATGTGTTTGTGATGGTGCACTAACCCCTGCCTGGTGCGAGCCGTCAGTACGAGCTGCAGAGCTTTGGCCTGTAACCGAACATGGTGTATGGTGGCTACCTGCCTGCTCTCCAAACCGCTGTATAGAAACTCCAACTTGTAGGTTTCCTCTAAGATCTACAAACAAGACAGGACAGATTGTGTGTTTATTTAAAGACAAAAGTCACCTGGACTGAAATAAGAGTGTGTTGCATCAAACACGTGTCTGCTGACCTGCTGAGCTGCAGCTGTGGCCGTGACGTTTTGTTTGAGGCAGAGAGGGACCGCCATGTTCCACAGTCTGTCCTGAAGAGCCTGCCAAGCAAACAAGGGAGAGAAACATTGAGGTCTTTTAGGTTTGATTGTTTGATACCATTCCAAAACACCTTGCTTCCCCCTCAGCTGATCTGCTTCACTGTAAAAGTACCTTTCTTTTCATGTGCTGAATGAATGAACTTGGACTGAGAGAATCATGAGACTTATGAACCTGCATCAGTCAGAGTGTGAAATCTTAAAATACCTTCATAAGCAGCAGCTGGCAGCGCAGGTAGGTAGCACAAAAATCTGCAGCTCCAGCGAGCTCCGTCTGCAGCTCCCCGAGCCGCCGCAGGTCTCTGACAGACGAATAGGGCGGGGTAAGATTATTAGCATGCTTGTTTATCTCTAATGAAAGAACAAAATGCATCTGCGCTCCAACATTCACAGATGTTGATTCAAACCCAAACTCATGGTGGAAAAAAAATTAAAATAAACATTTATTTTTTAAATTAATATGTGTCAAAATGATTTGCAGAGCAATGTATTCTATTTTCCTTTCTTTACCACAATGTCACGACATCATTGGAAATGGAGTTGATAAATTTTATCTGACTGAAATCTATACATACTGGCAAAAGGAGAATTTGTTTGACTACATTAAAATGATTTCCTTAATATGAAAACTGATGGTGCAAAAACAAACGCAGCCCCTCTCTCCATGTGTGCATTTCTATACCGTATTGTGAAGTCCAGCAGGTCCTGGGCTCCAGGTGCCTCCAGGTTCTGGATGATGCTGACCCGGTTCAGACTCTGTTGGAGGAAGAGCTGAGCAGACTCCACTGATCCAGAACCACAACGCGAGTCCACCAAGTCCAGACCACTGCCGGGCAACTAGAACAGAAAATTCAGAGTTACACAGCTTGTCTATGGTAACGTGTGAAGTTATATTAGTCTGAATAAAAGCCTGATGGCATCAATAACAAAAACTACAATTTTTATAAGAATTACAAGTTATTTTCTTTAAGCTGTTTAATTTTGAGTTCTTACTCTAAGTGGTGGCACAAGGTGCGACAAACTGTCCCTCAGGTAGGCGTAGTGCCTGAAGGTGTGGTCAGAAAACAGGGCCGGCATGGTGGGACATGACTTGGCAGCGTTGAACACCAGAACCAGCACGGCTATGTCTGAGATCAACAATCCAGTCAAGAAAAAGTCCAAAGCAGATATCAAGATACACAAAACTGTTATTCTTAATGAAAACAAAGGCAAAATGATTTAAGTGCTGTCATAAGGAGAGGAAAGGATCCAAACAGAGTTGGCACAACCTGATGTTCACGAGTATCAACTAAAAAAAAAAAAACATTTTGGGGTCATGATAACCTTTAAGAGATCTAAACCAAACAGAAAAACTTATCAGAAGAACCATTTTTTGGGGCCAGGGTTTGCAGGAGCCTATCCCCGCTAAAACTGAGCGAGAGGCTGGCTACATCCTGGACATGAAAAGTTGAACATGAGGTAGGGCGGGGTGATATGGCCCAAAAAATCCCTGATTGTTTTTCCATTAAACTTGATTTAGTATTTTAAGACTTTTTTTCCCTCTTAAAAACAAAACAAACCCTCCAAATGACACAGAAATAACACAAATCAAGTTCTGCCTTTGTGGTATTAAAATATGTCCAAAAATAAACAGACTTTCTCTCTTATAGTTAGAATGCATGCAGTAATTTTGTAATAAAATACTGATTATGTTGTACGTTGGGAGGCCTATCCACATAAAGACCGAAACACAAGCTATTTTCCAGTACCATCGGCTCAATATTTAATCTTGCATAAGAAACAAATAAAACATATGTTAGTGTAAAACCTGACAAGGTCGGCCATCATGAAACCTGAAAATTATCAGTGTTTATATTTTCAAACACTGCAACAACTTATGACTGGAGTAAGAGCAAGTTGAGCAAAAAATCTTGATTTATTTTAATTTTTAAATCTGGTGCAGAAAATAATTCAAATCAATTGCCCAATCCAAATCTGAGGTGATTCTTGTTGTTAAATTGACTTCTGAGCACATGGATGTATTATATATTTAAACTGAAATGGTTTTTGAACCAGGCTGTACAAATGTTTATTTAGTATGTGAAAAACCTTCTCCACATCATCATATCACCTCCAGGGCTCCAGCAGCCAGCCTCACGTGGGCACTTGAGGAATTAAAGCTTTTGGCATCTCCACACGGGCCTCCTCCTTCAACCTCTGAGGTTGTTGCTTGGAGAAAACCCACACAGGCATGCAGACTCCACACAGAAGGGCAAAGGCGTCAAACCAGCAGTACCTGCTGCACCACCTTGCAGCCTGACAGGGTATATCTACACTGCTTTTCCAACAATGGCTTTAGATAGCAGACTGTGACTTAAAAAAAAGAAAGAAAGGTAAAGGTCTTTGAGCCTCAAAAAATGGATCCAAGCAGACCATGAGGTAAAAACAGTCCAGTGAGTTATGTCTGTGCACTTCAGTGTATTGGTTACTAATCGCTGTCATGCGTTACACACAGTCTGTCGATTGTCAGCAAAGGGCTGGAAAAGTGTGAAGGATACAGGCTGGATCGTCCATGTCAGGCTCTGGTGTATCAAAATAAGGGTGTGTGCTGAGCAGTTCAGGAACCAACGGCAGCACCAGCGTTGGATGACGTGAACCAAGAAACTTCAGACATCTGAAGAGAGAAGAATTCAAATAACGAGTGATCAGAACATTTATAATGAGAAGAAATTAAAAAACTTTGCTAAAATCAGTCAAATATCATCTCTAAAAACTGACAGACAGACAGACAGTGAGACAGACTTACTTCCAGACCGAGTTGCGATCAGTCGGATATTTGTTGAGGTTCTTCAGCAGCTCCAGCAGAGCCAGCTGGATGCACTCTTTTGTGGACACGTTGGTGTAACAGATGAGTTCATGGAGAGCTTCTCTGATGTCCCGGGATGAATCCTGAAAATCAACTTTGAGAATTAGGCCTTAAGAATTACCTTGGCTTAACAAGTGCCAATGTGCGCCCGTGTAGAGGGTAATGGGGCGTATATGGTTGATTTGGAGTATAGTCGACATCATGGATGGATGAATAAAGGTTTAACGCCATGTTAGCAACTAAGGCCATTTTCATGGTGAAAACATATTAGACAGACATTTCGAGATCAAGAATAAACAACTTATTCAAGTATGTAAAGTCTGTCCACTTTCAAAACTCTCATACTACTTCTGCTTTAACTCTTTTAAAAGGTCTTGTAGACCAGCTACTCTGTAAAACCTCTCTCTAAGGAGGACACCATCTAAAAAAACTAGAAGCATGTGTTTTAATCTCAAAGGACACTGACAACCAACACACTCAGGAGGAGGAGGCTCTCGTTTCTGTAAGAACGATGAGTCAGCCTCGAATTACCTATTTGACATCTAGTAAAGACCACTTGTCTCCATCATGCCGTCATCTGGACAGTGTAACAAGTCAGAGAAGTACTTTAACTTCAGCTAATGCCAAAGCACTCTGTCATCTTATTTTCTCAGTGTGTAACTAAAGTAAGATAACAGTAACTTTAAAGTCAATCCCATCACATCACAGGTTCCCACTGGAGTGTCCGTACCTCCAGCACGGCCAGCACAGTGTCCAGCTGGTCCTCTCTGAGTGTGATATGGGTGGATATTTCTCTCAGCACATGGATCGACTGCAGCCTCACTTCCTCGATCTCGTCGTTGAACATGTCGACGAGGAAGTCTAGACACTTTTCTGCAAAGCTCGGAGATGACCGCGCCAGTTGGCACAGCGCTTCCACTGCTGCAATACGCACCTCTGAGGAAATATTTCAGAAAGCAAGGGGGTTATTAAGTTTAATGACATGATAACATAAGTTAAATGTCCTGTTGGTAAAATAATGATAACATGGAAAGATTTAGCTCACTAAAGTTCAATTAGCAACAAAAAAACAGATTAACAAAGTGTCTGTTTTCTTACATGACAGTAAGCCAGAAAAGAAAAAGAAATGGCCTTCTACAATCTAGAATGAAGCATGAAGTTAGTACACACCAAACATCTCGTCCTCCAGGCCGTGAACAAAGGCCCCACAGGCCCCAGAGGCGATGAGGTTGACAGTGTTTGTGTCCAGTTTCTCCTTGGGGGCATCATCCGCCCACTTCCTGCCAGAGGAGAACTCTCCAGAGGTAAAAAGGTCCTTGGCACGTTCATGAGCTGTACGCTTCCTCTGAAAACACAAGAGAGAAAAATGAAAAGGAATTAAATCTTGTTTTGGTAACAGAATCAGGATTTCTAATCAGTTAAAACGGGAAACCCTTTGAGCTCTCACCCTGAGATCTGACATCAGCTTCTTGTCCAAAGTTTGCTCCAGAAAATGAGGGCTGACCTGCAGCATTGAACCCTTTCACACAAGAAGTAAATAGTTTGAGTATCAGAAAAAAAACCTGGTTTGTATTTTGGAATAAGTGTTTTTTTGTGTTTCCTCACCAGTGTTTTTGCCGCTTGCACCCGAACCATCCATGAACCGTCGCTGACCATGTGGCTAATCTTTCCAAACGCATCATCAACAAGTCGGATCTCCTCATTGGACGACGGGATGGGCACAATGCTGAATTAAGAGAATATATAATTTACTCAAAGTTGGACAAGGCAACTGAATGAAAAGTCAAAACCAGCTCTCTTTACTGAGATCAGGGTCTTTGGAAAAGGGAATTCCCACCATCACAACCTAGACAGAGCGGGCATGGATACACAAAACTTTCTGTTTCATAACAGACATCCAGTTATGTAAGTGGAATGGGAGCACTCAATGCACATTTAAGCGGTCTACACAATGATATCAGTCTGGATGGGGACATCTCAGACCACATAAGCATGTAGTTTGAAGTAACCAATATCAAACAAATTGAAGCATGATAACTTAAAAGACAAAGCAAAAGCATTTTTTTAAAAACAAACTCAAGACCTAAATTTTTTGGCTTTCACTTGGATTATCTTTTAGTGTTTTGATTCTCATTACAGCACCCTTTTATGATTATTTTATCTTTTAAGTCATTTCAATTTATTATTTTTATTTTATGTTATGATGTATTTTATTTTACACTTTAACACAGCCTCCAGTGTTTGGTCATTTAAAATCTTTAAGATGACGTTTCCTCGGTGCGCACTGGGGACATAAATGTTCCTGATCTACTATTATCTTTAATTTATGATGCACTTTACCAGTACTGTGTATGGACTGTGGGCTGGGTGGGTTTGCGTCATACCTCCTTTATTATAATTCCTCTGGCTGTTTGTAAAGCACTTTGTGCTACATGAATAAAGTTTGACTGATTGATTGAATGCCCCAAATATATGTTAATGCATTAAACGAATAAAGCCTTAGTCTATTATACAAACATGAACTTGTAAGACTTCCCTTTAGTAAAAACACCTGTTTCCACCAAGTGGCCTGGAATGGATCAGCACGGTTTGGCTCAGGTCAGATCGGTAAAGCCTGATCCTGTTTGCTTTTCCACAGCCAACCGAACCCTTGGTGGCTATTGGCATCTAAGCCAGATGCCGATAGCATGACGTCATAGCAGCGTGACACTGCATACCCGGCTTTTAAACACAACGTAGAAGAAAACACGACACAGTAAACAAAGAGCAACGATGGAAGACATCCAGCAATACTTCCTTTTTGTGATCAGCATGTGGCTTTTTGTTACGAAGCACAACCAAGCTTTGTCTCAGAGAAGGCTGTGTGCCGCGAGAGTTATCTTCACGAAGACGAGTGGAGATTTAAACATGGCGGGGTTATGTGTTGTTCTTTATTACCGCTGTCGCACAGGAAGTGTCTCCTTCAACCAATCAACGGACTGGAGTGTTTCTAGCTCCACCTTCTGGAGTCGGATCGGACCCCAACAGAAGGGTCCCAAAAATAGGACGGTACAGTTTGCTTATAAGGGCTCCTGTCCTGGTTTTAGGTTATGGAAACGCCACAAAAACTGAGCCGTACTGAGACAAACCGCACTAAATCCTCTGGTGGAAACGGGGCTAAATTCAACCATGAAGATTTTGAATCTTTCCACCCTGATGTCTTTAATTGAACATTTACTTACACCTAAAATATGTCTTTTATTGTTGAAGTTTGTAAATAGTGGAACCAGAAGAAGAGGAGATCCCCTGCAGCAGGTCTCTCTGAACACCAATATCTTCTCACCTTTCTGGGTAGAGCTGGCTGAGCACCCAAACCATCTGCACAGCTGCAGAGCGGACCTGCTCATAATCATCAGTCAGCAACCTGCAGGCCTGCAAACACACACATACACTGATGTTTACCTACGAACAGCCAATATAAATGTTTTTTATGATCACAACCAGAAGGTCTCGAACCTAAAATCTCCTCCACTTATTCCTTATGTTATTTGTTCAGTTTATGGATCTACATCTTTAATATTATATGTTATTCTGTTGACATTTAGTGCATGCTGCTTACTCTTGTAATTGCCCCTGTACTGCTGCAACACTTGAATTTCCCCTCTGGGATCAATAAAGGTTATCTTATCATAAAATAAAAAACAAGGTTTGTGACTGTAGTAAAATCCTTCAGCTTCCTAAAACAAATTTACAACTTCTGTCTTTTGCGTCAATATTCTCAAACATTTTCTTTGCTATTGTTAAATATGTAAAACCACAAGTTGAGTTTTATCTACTTTAACAATTTGCAGCTAACAGTTCCAATCTAGTAGTGAGTCGAATGCATGCTGAAAGAGGATCTGCATGTTATAAGGTATGCACACAAAGATAACCTTTAAAATCAATATCAATTGCAAGACCTTTCAAGACTTTCCTGCAGGCCTCCAGGTTTATCTGTTAATACATATGTGCATGAAAGCACATTCACACTTGCAGTGAAATATAGAAACTGCCTTAAATTTACCAGGATGAGCTGAATGTGTGAAAGCAAATAGCAGAGTTATTCACCCGGGCTTCTGTGTAAATTTGCGGTCCCATTTGTTGAATGACTAACATGCAAACTGCAGGTGATCTTCCTGCTGTGAGGGCCAAGTGTGCACAAGTAGGTCATGGCGTTGGGGTTAGGTTACCCTGATATTTACTAGGAAATCTGAGAGTTTCATGTTTGAAATGGTTTGTGTTTATTTGTACATAGATATACTCACTACCATTACAGCTCACTGAGGAACCTCTTGAACGATGTTGAGCACAAACATAAAATACAGTTATTTAACACAAACTTATCAATAACCAAAAAAGGTACTGGCTGAAGCTTGTGGCTTATTTTGGTATCTCCTGTACAATCCCAGATAAATTTGACATATAAGGAAAAAAAACATACAAGTCATCCTTCTTTATATCATAATATTGCAAAATAATTATTCCTTGTTAGCATTATTTCATTTAAGCTTTAAGGTTTTTCTGAATTTTAACAAAGTTTAACATAATTTTAATTAATCACTGAGCTTATTCCAAAATTTTATGCCCAAAATAAAAACAAATTTGGATTTCATATTTACTCTAACTTTTTATGTTTCAAACATAAGCAGACTCTTAAATTATATATCCCTTCTCTAAGTTTTAGAACTGTTCGAATACAAGCAGGAAGAGTATAATTTACTGCACAAAAATTCTCTCCAGTGCTTTTAAACAATGTCTTAAATTTAAACATAAAAGATACAATGTATTGTGAATGTATGTGAATATATGCCCCTCTTTCGCAGTTTAAAAGGTTTAAACCACCACCACCTGCTCCTCACAGCATACTTTAACGCACAATTTTAATGATACTGTCAGTTATTCCCTCTGCTAACAAATTTCTAGATTTTGGGATTTCTCTCAGACATCTTCAGCTGAGATTGCAGACTGTAATAAAAGCTCTACTGCAACTTCAAACTTTAAGTTTTAAGACACAACTGCCATCTGACCACTTTACACGTCCAGACTAGAGCGAGACTTGGCTCTTCCAGTTTTCTTGTTTTTTAAGTTGCGTTACGTGTTGTAGTTTAATGTTAAACTGAGGGTAAAATATAAGTTCTCAGACAGAATATGCAGTGTGAGTACATGCATTGTCTGATTTTAGTAACCACTGTACTGACCAGCCTGACGGTTCAAAATACCAAAAAAGACTTCCTCCTGTTGTTCCTGTCATCACTGCGTCATTTTTGGAGACATTTGGCTAACTTTAACACATAAGTCCCGGTACTCCCTAAGGGAACTGCTGGTGCTCAAAGACTTCAGTATGATGGACATTTGAGTGCCGTTACCTGGTCATAGATAATGTCATGGATCTTGATTCCTCTCTCGTGCAGTTCCAGCTGGAATAAAAACAACATGAAATCAGTAATAAAACAGAATGTAATTAATGAATGGGGGTATGTGGTTCGGCATCACTGAGTGCCTGTAATGGCATCCTACCATGGCTTTAAGGGCTGCAGTGCGGACTCTGGGGTCCTGGTCTCCAAAGTAGTCACTGATGACACTCTGGACGTCTCTCGATCCTCCTGAAAGACAGAGACGTGAAAATCACACAGTGAAATAAAAGTTTAAAGCATTACATTGCAAAACAATTAGGGCACTTAAATAAGAGTTTTGTAGAGCTTTAATTGAGCTTCAAATGTCATGATATACTTGATAATGTCTGTTAAAACACCTTTAAAGTCATCAATGGATTCCGCAACACAAATCTTGCTTTTCTGAAAAACTCCTGTCTTTCTTCAAATAGAGTAATTTAGGTCCAGGGCTGAAGAATATGAGAATGTCTCTTTGCTGCTGTATGAACTAGTTAGAAACACTTAAAAGTTCTGAATTTACTGAAACACTTTTTTAACCTAGCTAAACAGCCTGTCTGTCATCCGTCTGGAAATAATGTGAGAAAGTTCACCGACCCACGGATGTGCCAAGCCCCTCATCTTTGGCCAGAGGAGTGTCCACGATGCTGAGACACCCCAGGAGCTGCAGACACTTGTTCCTCACCCCGAAGTACGTATCAGACAGATGCTGAAGGACAAATGAGACAGAGAAAGGTTTGTTACTTTGGGATTAGACTCTTTATAGCTAATGGTAAGTGCTGTGTTCAAACTAAAAGTGTAACAGCACCTTGTAGGCCACTTCAATCAGCCGCTGTCTGATTGCAGGACTCTCCGGTAGCTGTGTTCCAATGACCAGCAGAGTGTCCAATAGCTGCGCCAAGACCTGATGGGACTCTGTACAAGGAAAGGGAACACTTTCAGTCCTGCAGGGAAGTTTGGTTTAGTTTTGTGACCTTAAGCAGTCTGATAAGATTAAAATAAAAACTTAAGATTGTGCAATTTCTGTGAGGAAAGAAATATTTGAAAATCAGAAATTGTGCTGCACATTTCAGGACGATCTGGAGGGAGAAACTCAAGATCTCTGGCCTGACACATCTGAGACAATCAAATGCCTCCTTGTGGGACAATTCAGCGGGGAATATGTCTGTTTACTGGAATCAGTGGATTAACAAATATATTTCTAAATCTGAAAATCGTGTTAAAACACTGATAGAATCATGTTTGGTAATAGAACTTAAATTACAGAAAAAAATCAGAATTTAATTTTATTTTCAGACCATTGCCCATCCCAATTGAAAAGGTCTTTTTTCAGCTCTTGAAATTTAGGTTTACTATTTCAGAGAGCTGCTTGGCCTCACAAGTTTGGTCTCAAAAATGACTCTAAGGAAGAAAACACCTTTAAATTGCTTATTCCGTCAAGTACACTGTTTAAAATGTTGTTCATGAAATATAAGCAGGGCCTCATTTTCACTGATACCAAGTGATCACCAGTTAATTAAACAGCATTTATTATTTTCAGGAGTTGTTTTCTCTGTGTAAATGACAAAGGAGGAGAGAGAAATGTAGGTTAAGATGGTGTCTGATGGTCTTACTCTCATTGCTGAGTGTGCTGATGGCATCGTCCACGATGCAGTCCGGGCTGAAGCCTTGAGTTTTAGAGAGCAGACCAAGCAGAGAGGCAATCTTCAGCCTCACGGAGTTATCTGTCTCCTGAAAGGGAAAGTCATCATCAAAATCAAAATTAAATTTCCTGTGCTTTTTTATTTCCAAACCACCCAAATGAGCATTACTTTTAACACAGTATATTGAGCCCGAGTTACAAACATCTTTTTAAAAGTCTATAAATTAAAATATAACTAGAAAAGCACACAGAGACTGCAGACCTCTGCCAAGCAGCTGAGTTACAGCAGTGGCTTTTCCACAACTCCTGTAAAAGATACAGTTACCATTGCACTCTGATTGGACGGCCGAGTTTCTGCATGCGCTCTGTATTGCAAGCAAAGCTGTGAAATGGAGTCACCAAGGCTTGAAGAACAAATAAACTACAATTCCCATTTCAGAATAAAGGGGGCGAAACCCTCACCGCAGTTAAGGAGAAATCAATGGGATTTCCCGTTAAATGGTTCAGTGTTTTTTGTGACGTCAGTCTGGATCAGATCCAAAGGACATTTTCCCTCAATGATAGAGACATATTAAAATTATTCTGCTGTAAATTTTGAAGCAAATCCATGAAGTGATGTCAGCGACATGAACTTTTATAATTCAGCCCCATGTTTACCTAGGGCTGGGCAATGTGTCAATCAAGTCAAATCAAGACTTTTTTTCTTGTCTTGTTTAATTGTAAGTTGTTGAAATGTTTAAGAAAATGTACAGTTTTCAGAATGGTAGGGCCTGTCAGGTTTTGCACAAGCACTTTTCTCGGCTTGTATTTGTTGTTTTTAAATGAGACTTAATTTTGAACAGAGGGTTTCATGTTAATAGTTTGTGAAAACAGCTCAGTCTTTCGTGTTTCTGTAGACAATCCTGCCTATGTTTGAACTACTAAATCAACAATTTATGACACATAATTTAACTTTAATTGGGAAATTCTGTTTGGTTTGGGGGAAAAAAATTGACAACATAAAAGAAAAACTTGATTTATGTCATTTTTGTGTCACTGGGAGGCTTTTCTTGAGATGGAAAAAATAGCTTAAAAATACAAATGGAATGTTAAGGGAAAAAAAATCAGGGATTTTACTTTTTAGGCCATGTTTAACAGACCCATGTTAACCTATGGAATTTTTAAGAACCTCTCCTTGGCAGAGGTAATAAAGTTACAATGGGCTGACTTGAGCACTGAATCTTAAGTACATCCTCCTGGTGATGCCTTCAGTCCCTCACCTTGTAGTAGTGCTCCAGCAGTATCCTGATCACACCCTCCACGCTCTCCACCTCCACTGGCTTTCTTGCGAACTGCAGCAGGTACTGAAGGGCATCGGTGGAGTTGGTGGCCTTACAGAGGTCAATGTGCAGAGCTGCAGACTTACTGGGTTTGGACAGGCGAAGCTTTTTGGATGGGACATCTTCATGGGGAATCTGTGAACAAACAACAGCTGGACCTGAAAATCACTTCCTTCATCATGGCCTCCTATTACAGCTTTTGTGATTATTCTATTCTGCCCAAGACAACCCTTCAACCTGCCACATTAAATCAACATGATCCTAATGTAAATCACGAGGAGATAAAGCGTCTGCAGCTGCATTCTTCTGTTTTAATACTGACCCCAGTCCTTCTATGAACTTCTTTTCTGTGCTGAAATACAGTTGTGGTCAAAAGTTTACATACACTTGTAAAGAACATAATGTCATGACTCTCTTTAGTTTCCAGTTATTTCTACAACTACGATTTTTCTCTAATAGAGAGATTGGAACAGATACTTCTTTGTCATAAAAACATTCATGGAGTTTGGTTCTTATATGACTTTATTATGGGTTAACAGAAAAAGTGACTAAATCTGCTGGGTCAAAAATATACATACAGCAATGCTAACATTTTGTTACATGTCCCTTGGCCATTTTCACTTCAATTAGGTACTTTTGGTCGCCATCCAAAAGCTTCTGGTTGAATCTTTGACTGCTGCTCTTGACAGAATTGGTGCAGTTCAGTTAAATTTGTTGGCTTTCTGACATGGAATTGTTTCTTCAGCATTGTCTAGGTGTTCTCAATGAGGTTTAGGTCAGGACTTTGGGAAGGCCATTCTAAAACCTTAATTTTAGCCTGATTTAGCCATTCCATGACCACTTTTGATTTGTGTTTGGGGTCATTGTCCTGTTGGAACAGCCAACTGTGCCCAAGACCCAACCTTCGAGCTGATGATTTTAGGTTATCTTGAAGAATATGAAGGTAATTCTCCTTCTTCACAATCCCCTTTACTCTCTGTAAAGCACCAGTTCCATTGGCAACATAACAGACCCACAGCAGAATACTACCACCACCGTGCTTGATGGTAGGCACGGTGTTCTTGGGGTGAATGCATCACCCTTTCTCCTTCAAATATATTGCTGGGAATTTTGGCCAAACAGCTCGATTTCTGTTTCATCTGACCACAGAACTTTCCTCCAGAAGCTCTTATCTTTGTCTAGATGATCAGTAGCAAACTTCAGTTGGGCTTTAAGGTGCTGCTTTTAGAGCAAGGGCTTCCTCCTTGCACAGCAGCCTCTCAGTCTATGGCAGTGCAAAACACGCTTGACTGTGGACACTGACACCTGTGTTCCAGCAGCTTCTAATTCTTGGCAGATCTGCTTTTTGGTGATTCTCGGTTTACTCTTCACCCTCCTGACCAATTTTCTCTCAGCAGCAGGTGACAGCTTGCATTTTCTTCCTGATCGTAGCAGTGACAAACAGTGCCATGCACTTTATACATACAAACAATTGTTAGCACTGTTACTCTTGGGACCTGCAGCTGCTTTGAAATGGCTCCAAGAGACTTTCCTGACTTGTTATAGTCAATGATTCCCTTTTTCAGATCCGTGCTGAGCTCCTTTGACTTTCCCATTGTAGGGTTTGTGGGCGTCTATATCCAATGGGCCCTATTTAAATGGCCTGAGAGAAGTCCCCAGCTATAGTCACTCATAATCATTCACAAGAAGTTAAGAGGCCATGCCATGAAGCTCATTTCATTGACACAACTTTCTAAGTCACCAAAATTGCTAATTCATGTTGCTGTATGTTTATTTTTGACCTAACAGATTTGGTCACCTTTTCTGTTAACCCATAATAAAGTCATAAAAGAACCAAACTTCATGAATGTTTTATTTTGACAAAGAAGTATCTGTTCCAATCTCTCTATTAGAGAAAAATCAGAGTTGTAGAAATAACTGGAAACTAAAGAGAGCCATGACATTATGTTCTTTACAAGTGTATGTAAACTTTTGACCACAACTGTAGGTCTGCCTTCAGCTGTTTTCAGTCGAGGCAATTCCACACATAGAAATCCTGATGTCTGATACATGCTGTGAAGACAGATGTTGTGGTATGTTGTTGGTCCAACGTCACGCTGAAGGCCCTGTACAGAGTAGATTGAAGCCTTTGTCTCCTGTTAGTGATGGCTACTTTCATAATTCTTTTGTGATCACTGGTGCTGACTGCCTCAAGATGTTATTAAAGGAAAAGATTAACATAAAGACAAGTGGCAAAGTTCAAAAACTTGGTACTCAGCTGGTAATGTTTCTTAAATCCAAAGCTCAAGTAAAGCTCAGTACATTTACTTCGCAAAAATGTGACTTCAATGACGTGAAAATGTAGCTCTACGTGAACGTATTCAAGAAAATGTAAAAGGTAATCCATTTAAATTAAAGTTAAAGTATTTAAAGTATTAAGTAAAACAACAAAACAGCTAAATGCACCAGTTACCGTTCACTGCACAGTTCATCCACACAGTTATTCGTGTTTCCCTCGGTTTATGTTTGTTTTGACAGGGCTGTGCTGAGGAAACGTTCAATAGCCGGTGTTACGCTAAGAAGTGTGACCGTGTTTACTGAGGACTTAACGCCTAACGTGTCGCAGTTATAATGAACATTCCCGGCGGAAAGTGCCAATAAAAATACACTTTATCTCTGTTATATGTGACATTATAAAATAATAAACTCATCTGAAAATATATCTATGGCGTTAACGATGTCCGATTAACATTAACGAAGACATTATGGTAACTATGACAACAAGCAGACTCGCCTTTAAGTCCTGAGTTAACACGGTCACCAGTTACGCGCGCACACCGCTGAGCTTTGACCCGGAGCTAACATGCTAGTTAGCTCCGGGTGATGGCCGTGCTCTTTCCTCTCAGGCGAGGAGTCTGCGACTGAAAGATGAACGACTGTTCGCTTTGCTCACCTGAACCACTTTAGAAAACTCCTCATAAACTCGCTTCTTCAGATGAGCGGCCATGTTAAAGGAGGATTCAGACGTTACAATTCAGCAGCAGCTACATTAACTTGATCCTTCCTACTTGCCGTAGCTACGGGTACCTCCATGGAGGGTCTAGAAACGCGTTTCGTAAACTACGTTTATCCGAACGGAAGAGGAAACAACAGGCCACAGCGACTTAACTTTTATTGATATAGAAGTTTAGATGGCAGTTCGACATGCACATGTACAATATTCTCTGCTAAAACACGTGTTACTGATTAACTTCTCTGTTTTATTCAGTTTAGGTATAAATTAAAATAGATAATATTATAATTATAGCTAACACCTTAACTATTGAGACAGATTCTGAAACAGTAAGGCATCATAAGTAAGAATGAACTGATCTAGCCAAGAACTAAAGCTGAAATGTATGGTCCGTTTATGATGTTAGTTTTGTCTTACCTAAAAAAAATGATAATAAAAAATGGATTTTCAGCACTACAGTACCATCCATCCATTTCTGTTCCTTTAATCTGGTGGGTACACCCTGTACTGGTCGCCAGCTAATCACAGGGCCACATAAAGAGATAGACAAAAAAATACTCTTTTGGTACAAAATACTTTAATGAAATATTGATCACTGAAGAGTTCACTCAACTCTGATGGCTTTTAGTCTCTAAGCATTTGAGTGGTATTTGGGTTTTTTTTATGTTTAAAATTACTTGTTTAATTTCTAGGATTATTCTAGATTTATAAAGCACAATGACGTGATAAAAGTAAAACATTTATTTTGCTCAGACTTCAACTGAAGCACATTTTGCAGTTTTATCAGTTGTGTTCTGCAGCTGTTGTGTGTCTTGATTATTACACAGGTATGAAAGATAATTGCAAAAATAATATGGCAAAATGACAACAAAAGTATCTGTACTAAGTTGCTTTGAAAAAGTTTAATGTTGGCCATCACTGTCAAAAACCTTTGGTACAATGGTATAAACAAATATAGATAAAACATTACAGTAAAGATTTGGAGACCTGCAGATTAAATACTCAAAGTGTATTTGCAGTAGACAACATTTCATGCTTTATATGGTCTGGACAGCAGTGTTTAAAAACAACAGAAATTTACAGTTAATAGAGTATCAAAGAGGAGATGTCCTTGTCCAATGGAACATCAGCCTGATGTTGTTGTGATTTTGCAAAAAAAAAAACACCTTTACACAAATAAAGGATTAAAAAGATCAATATATTCATATTTGCTTATAGTATTATAATTACTACTTGACATTTTTTCAAAGCACTAAAATAATGATTTATTTGTTAACCCCTGAAATAAGTTTAGCCAGAATTTACAAGTAGGCAACATGAAAATCATTTGCTTCAAGATTAATGTACACCAAGTGATGAGAGACATGACAATTTAATTAAGATAATAATTCAAATTATTTTTTAGGTCATTTTTGTGACCCCAAAAGATGGCTGTGCATAAAAATCCAAAAAATCAGCAGTTCCTGAAACACTGGCACAAACAGCCATGCATCGCCCATACTCCCTTTCTTCTCCACTCTTATACTCAGTTTGAACTTCAGCAGATGATCTTGATCATGTCTTCATGACTAAATGCACTGAGTTGCTGCCATGAAATCGTCTGATCAGCTATTTACGTTAAATCACAGTTGGGCTGTTGTACCTAATAAAGTGACCGGAGATTGTAGCTCAGTCAGACAAGGCCTCTATCTCCCTCTATAACTGAATGATTTAATGATTTCCTGATTGGAGAGAAATGAACACTCCACGCTTTATTTAAGAAAAAAAAAAAAAATAGAAAAAATAGTGTTTTTTCCAGAATTAAGCGCAAAAAACAACAACAACAAGAAGAGACCTAATCACACTTATACAAGTTAACTCATTAATCAACAGAATACAGACACTCTAGTAATGGTCTACCAAAGAAGGAGTTAAAGGAGTCAAACTTTTAATACCACACTAACAGAACACCATCAGTCAGTCATCTCAGTTCATGGACCTCGAAGACCTCAGCAGCCATTTTTTCTCTCTTTTTGTCTCCTCTCCACGTGAAGAATCCAACTATGAAGACCATGACGGGCAGAGCCACACAGAGCACAATCCGGCTGATGGGCAGCTGCTGTGGGCAGACGCCGTCAGCTGAGGGAGTCCCACTCTGGACCGCAGAGGCTCCAAACAAAAATGTGGGTCTGAAGTCCAGATGTACGGCCTGGGGGTTGTTCTTAGTGCTGAGCTGACACCTCAGCCTCTTGTTGCTGTCTTTTCTCTGAAGGTTTGAGATCATCAGGGTGGTCCTGCAGCGGCTGGTGCTGATCACTTTATACCTGAAAGAAAGGAAGACACAAATTTTTACAGAGGAGACATTCAGTTGTTTCTGGCAAACCAACTGACTGACCAAACAAAGAAACAAACAAAACAACAAAACAACCAGCCAACCAACCAACCAACCAACAAAAAGACAAACCAACAAACCAAAATGTATAAACACACAAAAGATAGAGAACTTAAAAGAATCAATGAAACAGGGACTGAGGAACTGAGGAAACAGCAACACTGGAAGTAAGAATGAAGAATGAAATGTTGTCATAAAATAATAATAATAATAATAATAATAATAATAATAATAATAATAATAATGATAATAATAATAATAATAATGATAATAATAATAATAAATAAATAAATGATCAATAAAAAATATTAAAAAGAAGAAGAAGAAGAAAAACAAGACGAAATAAATACGCAAGAGAAAAGAATAATAAAGTAACAAATAAATAAATCAAATCAAATTATTTTTCTACATTTTTTAAAAATTAAATATTTGTGTAATTTCCAAAATGTTTGGGCCTTTTATTATACCTATATTCTTGTGACAAACAGTTTTCATTTTTATTATAATTTTTGCATTTGAGAAAATGTGTTGTATTTGTTGTGTCTTTTAATTGCTTTAATATTTTTTTTTTTAACATTATCTAAAAATCCTTTCCAAAGCATTTTTTAAAATTTTGATTCAGTTCAATGTTTCCTTTAATTTTTACTTTGGTGTTTTCAATATGCCTTTGCGTTTATGCACTTTTTTATTTTTCAATGTTTCTGTGCAGTTTGGAAATTATTTTGGTTTACAGAGAAATTTCTTTATTTCTCACAAAGGATTGGAGTTTTTTCATTTTGTGCTTGCAATCTATCCTAATATTTTGTTGTAAATTGTAGAATGGCTTTTTTCACATAACATTTTTGAATTTTCAGAAGTGTTCTTGTGTTCAGTTTACACATTTTGGGCTCCTGATTGACACTGTTTCAGCATTTTTGTTTATTTTATGTAATAATTCAGTTTTGTGATGTAATTTGGAAATTTAATTAATGACTCTTTGAAAGATGTGAAATGTTTTTGCCATTAGAGCCAGCATGTACAAATATAATATTCAAAAGTCCTGTCAACAGGACCCACAGTCAGAATAATGAGACTAAGGTGTAAACCTGGGGTCCTGGAGCAGAGAAGTTTCATCCTGGGACGTCCAGCTGAGGTTAAAGGTGTTCGAGTACGGCTTGCAGCTTCCAGCGTCAAAGTAGGTGAAGATGACACAGCTCAGGTTGAGGTTCCCTCCAGGCTGCAGCTCAGTGATGGAGGAGCCTGAGGTGATGCCGAGGACGGACAGGTAGATGTTCGTGGTGACGTTTCCGTCCTGCAGGCAGATGTAGGAGCCTGCATCTTTAGGCTGCAGGTTCTTCAGCAGGAGAGTGCAGTTGGACATGAGGGACAGCCGTCCAGCCTTCTCTGAGCTCTTCATCACCTCCCCCTTGTTGACCTGCATGGTGTAATCCACTCTGCGACCTTTATAGAAGAAATTCCAGGAGACCTGCGAGCAGTCTGAGGTCAGCAGGTCATTACATGGAAGGTAAACGTCACCTCCAACTGTGCTGAGGGTGAACAACGGGTCCTTCTCACACCGGACACCTGAAACAGACCAAGTCCCCATCAGCAACACAGCAGAGTCAGCCATTGGTGAAATGAGCAGGAGATTCAGCTTTTGTCTTTCAAGAGGACATGTGAATCTTTCTTCCTTATTTATTTCAAATTTAAAACAACCAAAACAACACAGTCAAAACAAAATATTTCATATGTTAACCAAACACTGAGCATGTCCATCAAATATACGAGCACATACACATGTATGTTAACCCCACGACCAGTTTGAGAAGCAAAGAGCTCATCTGGTCCTGCCCCCTCCTCACATTACTGAATAAAAATCATAATTTAAAACCAGCTGTCATTATTCATGGAAACAATGGGTAATAGAGCCATTTTACAAACTACAGTCAATATTCATAGAAAACATAAATCTTTTCAAGCTCAACCACATTCTTCATATAAACCTCCAAGAGAACAAACAAAATGCACTAATGAGTACGCACTTCAGAAAGTAATGTTTACATATATATATTTTCATATTATATCTACAGTTTAAAAATAAACACGCTTATTGAAATGTAGACTTTTCTGTTCATAAACGTCATTCTCATAACTAATTATACCCATACAATAAGCTTCTTTGCAAAATATCTGTTCTATATAACATTTTATATTCATATAATTATTTCCATATGTCATTAATAATAAGTCTTATAATACTTATACGCTGTTAAATTGTTTTGCCATGACTTTGTCACCTGGATCAAACTGCTGATTCATGCAGGGCAATGATTTTTAGCTGCTCTCACCTCAGTGCCCAACGACACGTCCGCAACCAACATGTTAACCACCTTAAAACACATGATAGGACAAAAACATGTAATATATTACATTCATGTACCAACTGATTTCTTGATCAGAATTCTTAATGTGTGGGGACCCATGTTCATATATTTACATTTATCTGCGCCTTCACAACAATCTTGTGAATATTTACCATAATGTCAAAGCCATGAGAGTATTAATTCAGGAGTAATCAAGTATCAAATAACTGCCTGTGTTTTTTGTTTGACTGACTGTAACAGCAGATATGAGAATCGATGCCAATGTACGGCTGGTATTTTGCAAAAAATTGGGAGCATATATCCATTTTCATGACTGAATGTCCACTTTTATCAGTAAAAAGTTTAAATATTAAATGTTTGTAGTCCTGCTTCACATGTTTTTCTAATACTAGAAGACTGTCACTATTAAAGTAAAGGAAACAATGTAAAGTTGACACTTTGTGCTCTTGATGAATAAAAAAGGTATTGATAATACTGGATTCAGAATTATCAACATTTCTGATTTTTTCAGAGATCCCAAACCCACAGTCTCAAAATCTCATTACTTTTCTGAATGTTTTATGTCTTATGCATCTTGGTGAGTTTTTTTCCAACATAGATTTTCATGTTTATCCATCACTTCTGATTGTCTTTTGATATTCCTTTAAATTTTTCATGATGTAAGTTATTTTAGTGTTCTGTATTTCACTTAATACTGCAAGTTTTTAGTGGCTATATTTTATTTTTTTGTGTATCTTCTTTCTGTGCCAAATCTTTGTTTTAGTATTGATATAAATGTTTCAATGAAAGTGTTTTTTTACAGTTCAGATAACATTTTTAGACACTCTCTGTTAGTCTTTTAGCTCATTACACCCACAGACTTTAAGGTTCGATAAATGCACATGATGTAGATCCAATTTATTGCAACTATGGGGCACAATTATAGAAAACAAGGAAGTTTAACAAAGTGCTACACAGAGATGACAATCAGAAATGAAAACAGATAAATAAAAAAGACAAATAATAATAAAAGACAATCAAGAAAGACTTACAAAACAAATAAATACATGCTGAATTTAAAGTTTTTAGCCTGATCTTAGTAGTAAAGATATAAAAATCCAGGGAAAGTCAAGTCCAACATTATAGATAACCAGTAAACATGCTTACAATTATGTTCCTCTACCCATAGACCACAGAGTCTAAACTGTGGCCCCCTATTTTGAATCAACCCCCAAGACAATAATACTAAAGCAGCAGACAGCTCAAATTATGCACATTCTCTGCAGTATTTGTAAACACGAATCCCGTTTTGTCATGAACAGAATTTCCTGAAATTTCATCAAAATCCTTTCAGAGTTATCGTGCTGATAGAAAAACAGATCGAAAGACGAATAAACAACATGACAAACTTTTACAAAATCACGGTCTGCCTGGTGGAGGTGATTTTATAATTCACCTACTGTTGCGATTATAAACATAATTTTTTTTTTATTTAACATGAGTCCATAGATATGAAGTGACATTAATGATGATACAAAAAAAAGGCACAAACAATAACTATCAGCGGGGGTCCCTTATAGTTGTTGGTCCTGGACTGAGATTTTCAGGAACCCTTTCTAGACTTCAAGATTCTCCTTCATACATTCAAAGCTCTGCTTAGCCTACACCTCAGTACCTCCCTCATCTCCTTCTACCTCCACAGATTTTAAACTATTCTTACTGAAACATCTGACCTCTACTTTCCCCACGGACCAAATCAAACTCATCAAAGTGAACCTCACCTGTAAGAATCAGACAGGTGAGCAGCAGAAGTCTCGCTGTGTTTCTGACTCTCTTCATGTTTGTGCAGCTTCGCTCTCCATCTGTCTGTGTGTCTGTGTGTCTGTGCCTCTTCTACACCATCATCTTCATTTCCTGTATGACTGAAGGTGAGCAGGACACAAACACCAGCGTTGTCTCTGAGTGAGAGGAGCTCAAAGTGTGAGCATCATCTGCATTCTCGTGTTTACTGATTCTGATTTTCACTTTGGCACAACTCTAACGTTAAAAACATTCAGCTAAAGTGTCCAAAAGAGTTTTCATACTGTCTATTCAACTACCTGTTAAAAAACCCAAACTAATCTGTTAATCACATGGCAACAACTCAATGCAGTTAGGCATGTGGACATTGTCACGTTGACCTTCAGAATGGAGAAGAAAGATAATTTACGTGACTTTGAACATGGTATGGTAGTTAGGACCAGGCAGGCTGGTCTGACTACTCAAACATTCTTTAGGGGCTACAGAGGATGGCCATAAAAGAGAAAATATCCAGTGAGAACGAGGCTAGCCTCTTGATACAACTAAGGAATGCAGAAGACTTTTCTGAACAGTATGTCAACTCTTGAAGCAGAATAAGGCCACACTTGTTGCCACTCCTGTCAACTAAAAACAGGTAACAAACCCAGAGCAGCCTATAAGACAAAAACCAGAGGCGGGTACAGAGGCCCAAACTGGTTTCTTTAATATGACAGTGGCTATATATGTCAAGAACTGAGACTCAAAGACGGTGGACACTAATGCAGCACACCAACTCAGTAGATCAAATAGGAAAAAGGTTCAATCAGTAGGGGGGCAACGATTGGTACACGAGGAAACAGTCAGATTGAGGCAGCAGTATCAGAAATCATAAGGCAAAAATAGCTAAGGTAATACATGGCTTGGATAGACTTGAGGTACAAGAACAGACAACGAAACAGTGAAAGATGTGAGGTTTAATACAAGAGGTAATGAAGGGTGGTGGGAAACAGGTGAGGTGAAACAATCAGGAAGCAGGAGCAGCAAGACAGGGGCAGGGCAGACAGGAACGAATCTGAAACAGACATGCAGGTGAAAAAAATGAGCGAAACTTGACAGACATGACACCACAGTCACAAGAGATTCTAATCATGGATCTGCAACCAACAAATCTGCCACAACTGTGTGATGCTATCATGAAAATATAATCTGAAATCTCTGAAAATGTCTTCAGCACCTTGTTGATTCTTTGCCACACAGACTTTGATCCAGCAGAACAAAGCAGTGAATGATGTCAAATACGGTTGAAAAGTGATTGTGAGCGATCTGAGGCTTCGAGAACGTTTTCAATCTTTATAGCAGCAGCACTGATGCTGTGCAACTCCCTGAAACCTGGCTGAAGAACAGGCAAACAGAAGTTAGTAAGAGAGTTTACTTAACTTGTCTGATCTATAAATTTTGCTGACTCCTGAAAAAGATGAGCCATTGTTTATTAAACAACAAAAAACAGGAGACATTTGGAGAAAGTTAGAGTCAATTTTAGACTGACAAGTTTAAAGTGCTTAAATTTGCAGTCTGGACTGCAGGAAGTCTAAAAAGTTTCCTCGTTTGAGAAACAAATATCAACAGCGGAACTGTGGCTGTCAATCAATCAGTAAAACTATTGTAATAGAAAACAATACGACCGAGTTGTGATGGTATGTGAACCTTTTTTCATCAAGCTAATGTGACCTTCAAGCGGAAATTCTGCTCTGACATGTGGTAAAAAGTGCTTTTCCTCACCTGACGGCTCTGCGAAGAAGTGAAGAAACTCGCTGTGGCCTAAATTTCTGGGGCGCAACAACAACAACATTTATGCACACACTCTTCTATTTAAATAAAGAAATGAACCCCATCATCTGCATATCACAATAACAGCAGATGGCAAAATAGATCCAAAAGCAGACACTTCAAACTTTTAACAAATGTCCATGTGTTAGGAGATAAAGTTTAGAGGTCAACGCCATGGAGTTGTCAAGTCTTGGTACCTTCAAATGTGATATATCCAAAAAAAAAAAAAAAAAAAAAGAGAGAAACTGGTGATTTTAAAGGGGCAAAGTCGAACATGGTTGAGTCTCATGATCATCCCGTCATATACGTGTGACTGTCAGGAACTCTTGTCTTTAAAGGATTTCTCAGTCTGAACACTTCTGTTGAGACAAAAGCCTGTTTGCTGTTTGTGTTCAGCTGTGCTGTTTAATACTTGTATATCAGATTATTTTATTAATCTAGATTTGAAGCTGAATCAACTTTGTAGCATCAGAGATTGTACCTCACATCCTTATAGAGACATTAGAGAAAAATCACGATGGTCTGTTGTCCTCTGGGGGTGTTATGAACATTATAATGAAAATACAAAGACCTTTTTCGAGCTGTTTTGGTTTTTACCTGAACAACAGATCAGCTGATAGACCACAAAAGTAGGCCTGATTGTCGGGTTGTGTGTGCCCCACTTAGGAGAGTGCTCTCCATCCTGTAAATACTACAATAAAAATGTCTTAATGAATTTGACCTATTATCCTGCAGTGACATTTCTCCCCTTTTAAGGCACGTTAAATTGTCAACATTGTGACATGAAAGCTGAATCTGCTGCTGAGCATAGGAAGCAGTCAGTATGGTTTTTAGCTGATCTTTGTGTCCTCTTTGACTGACCTATATGTGGTTTAGGAGACCGTTTACAGTTAAAGATTCAGCTTTTGGAACCTCATGACTAACATAATCTACATGACATCAGTAAATGGAAAGTACAGACAATCAGTTTTTTAAGGTAAATTAGAAAAACGGGACTAGAAGTGCTGCAGAGCGAAAACCTCCACCAAAGCACTTAGGACATTGTAGACAGTGTGGAACAAATAAAACAAAAAGCTCCACCAAGAACAGGACCTCCCTGGTGGAGGTAATTACAAGCATTTCAGTTTGTTAAAATGTTGAATCAAATAGTAGAGGAATACTTTAATCACAGTAGTTGAGATCTGGGTAGAGAAAACTGAGAAACGAAAATGGAGTCAAGGTAGATGGAGCCATGCACACTGAGATGTTCCACCCGCTGGGTAAATCAGAACCATAAATACTTAATTAATCCTCAACTCAACTCTCAACTCATCTTTATTTATAAAGCACTTTAAAAACAACCACAGTTGAAACAAAGTGCTGTACACAAATAGACAAAACAACACAGACAGAAATTAATTAAAAACAATGGATAAAATAAAGCAGATATAAATACTAAAACTATTGTTTCAATGTTTTTAAAAAACAATTTAAAAACAGGAGAAACAATAAGTAAAAGCAAACCATAAAACACGAAAACAGGAGCCGAGTCAAGGGGAAATTCAGTTATTTCAGCTGCTCTTGTAAACAATATAGCAATAGGAACATCAAATAAATACAATGAAATAGATCAGAGCATAAAATTAAGATAAAAAATACCCAAGCAGCTTTCAACATGCAGAATCTTCTAGCTACATCAACTTCCTTATAAAGGAAAGAATAAATAAAATAAGCAAAGTGAGACTATGAACAGGGCCAGGAAATTTACACTTTTAACATTAACATTTACAATATGGCTTTAATAGGACAGCACTGTGTGACAGTAGAGCATATTTGACCTTAAGGCAAAGTTTAGCAGTAAGGATACTGCACTGCATATTAAGTTTCTTATTACTTATCAACAAATATCAGAGGTGAAAACATTGAAAGGGGTAAGGAAAATAAGATGGTGAGGTCCTGAGATGAAAGTTGGTGCCACTCCTGTCAGCTAAGAACACAAAAGTGAGACCACAATTCACAAAGGCTCACCAAAACTGGTCAGTAGAAGATAGCTTAAGTGTTGTCTGGTCTGATGAGTCTGGATTCCTGCTGCCACATTCAGATGTTTGTTCAGAATTTGGTGTGAACATCATGAAATCATGGATCCATCCTGCCTTGGATCAACACTTCAGGATGTTGGTGGCGTGAAGGACATATTCTTATCCAACATTTACCAACTTAGGACCACCTGAGCACGGTTTAGACCCCACAGCCTACCTGAGTATTGTTGCTGACCATGTCCATCTTTTATGGACACATTTACTGATGGAGAATTCTCAAACTGGTTTCTTAAACATGACAATTCACTGTGCTCCAGTGGCCTCCACAGTCACAGGATTTCAGTCCAATAGAGCCCCTTTGGCATGTCGTCGGACTCGCATCATATATGTGCTGCCAACGATTCTGCAGCAACAGTGTGATGCTTTCATGAAGACATGAAGGGATGTTTCAGCACCTCGTTGATCTATGACACCAAGAATTAAGGAGCTCTGAAGGTCCAAACTTGTATGAGCAGGTCGTACCTAATAAAGTGCAGGTTATTTTAACTGCAACATAATTTGTAAACCATCCATCAGCATGGTCAACAAACCCAAAGGCTTCGATACAGCAAGGTGTACCCAATAAATTGGCCAGTGAGTCAACAATTTGACAGGAGTCTGCGCAGAGCTCTGGTGTCTGGGCTGCAGGACACTGTTTGCACTAGGGCTGAACAATTAAATGCAAATTAGATTAAATCGCAATATGGCTTGTTGCAATTTTCAAATCGCAACAAGCCATTTTGGCATTGTAATGCAGTTTGTTACAATTTCATGCTCATTTTTTACCTCTATTCATACACTTTTTTTCCACTTTTGGACCATTTTTTTCACCATTTTTAACCCCGTTTTTACAACTTTATGCCTTTTTTTTTGCCTCCATTCATCTTTTTTTGGCCACTGTCAGAACCATTTTTGTAATTTTTACATGGTTTTTGAAATTTAATTTCAAATTTAAAAATCGCAAGATTATTATTATAGATTATTTTCTCAAATCGATCAGCCCTAGTTTGCACTGACTGTACTTTCTGTGTTTCACGCTCTGCTCACACAGGAAGTCCTCTGACATTAACGTGTGTGTTGGTCGACGCCTTGCCCGGCTCTGTGGTGAACACTTAAGACGTTGCTCCACTTTCTGTTGACATGCTTAATCAGCCTTTTTGGTTTGTGACCTTCGATTTTCTTTTCATCTGAGTGATGGAGTTCACAGGTTTGTTTTTGACGCATTATTTTCCTCTACAGCTGGACTTTCCCTGAAGCTGTTAATACAGCAACAAACAGGTGTGAAAGTGGCATGCTGGACTTAGTTTAAAAGGAAGCAGCTCTGCAGATTCTGCCAACAAGAGCTGGTGTTACATAACTAATCTGTGCCAGGCCATTCAGTTTACCTCATTGTTCCGGTGTTCATATCAGCTCCTTTAATGAGTCCTGCATCAACACATCTTGAGCAGAAAAATGAATTTTATTTATGTTATCTGCACTTAGAAAATGCTTTAAAACCATTCGGAGTTCCTGGCAAAGCTTATGTACTCGTCAGAGAGCAAACCCCCCACCAAGGCCTGATACCTCAGATCCAGACTGAGATCCAGAAAAAATAAAATCAGATCTGGATCTTGATCTGGATCCAAATCTAACTGTTGTTTTGCATGGACCCACATTTTTCCAAGCATCAGTGACATTGCAAGATTAACTATTAGTAAAAATGTAGACAGCTGCCCTATCCTGCAATGGTAAGAAATCCATTTGAAAAATTTCTTGGGCCCGGATCTGGTAAAAAGGAAACCCTAAGCTGTCCCCAAACACTGCCCTTAGTGGTTATTAGAAAACATACGTGCGTTTGTCTTTGGGACAAAAGGGACAAGTTACAAATCTGAGGCCCTAATATTTTGCTTAGGATGTTCAACATACAGTATGTTCAAATAGTGCAAATAAAATAAGTTTAAAAAGGTCCAAAAAGTGGACACAGGTTCACCAAAGGAGCTTTTTTGTTTACAGAATGCTGTAGACCTTCAACTGAGTAGAAACTACACAGCTGAGCGAAAAGAAAATGTCATAGCATTAAAATTGACACATTTGACAAAGATAACATTTGGAATTGTCTGAAAAGAGGACACTGAGGGTAAATGGCTTGGCAAAAAGACAGAAAACTCTCGAACTATAAACAAGTTTAATATATCAAACAGCAGTTTAAATATGTACAGTATTAAAAACAAAAGCAGCCCCCTGATCACCACCAGGTGAAGGTTGCCTTGTAGAAGAAGTCGTAGGTCTTAGACATGAAGCTCTTCTCCATCACATGAGGCTGGATGCTCACGTTGTAGCCCTGACCCTCAATGTCTGTCTTAATACAGTCCAGCAGGTCTTTAACAGACGGGGCGGCCTTCCACGGCCCAAACGTCACCACAGACTCCTTATCCTCGCCCAGGCTGTTGATGGCGCTGTCATACTGACTGAAGTCCTCCTCCGTACGCAGCACGCAGATCATAATGGTGGACTGACGGGCGGCGATGGCCTCGGCTCTGGCGATTCGAATCAGCACCTGGACGGAATGAAACAGGAGAACAGGGGATCAGGAGAGACATTTTGCTTCTCAGGCTGCAGCCTATTACCCAAACTCTCAAGCTTAAGGTCTTAAAGGGTGATCATCAATGCTTGGTGCCATTCTACTGTGGACTCCTCAAGTCCACGAGGGCTCTGATACAGTGTTAATGTGTTGACAAATTATTTTCAGTATTATTTTCATCTAAACCCTTTTTCCCCAATGAAAAATAGACAGTAACTAATAAAAACAAGTGCACATGGACAAAAACTATAACTGCATTAACCCTTTAACTACCGGCTCAACTGTTTGGCAGTGGTGATCAGTAAATTCAGGGGTATTAAATGTTTAAAAGAACAGAACAAATCAAATGATTCTTTGATTCCTTTAACACTTCCAGGAACAGCGAAGTCCACAAACAAACCAAAAACCAGATATTTTGATATTTTGCTATCAGTTTTAAGAGCTAACAGTCAATTAAGTGATGACATACAAAATGCAGAAACATTTGTTACAAAATCAGTCGGAAAATGCAGAAATGTTCATAAATAGAATAGCAAAAATAACTTAAATGGATGATATTGAATTTGGCAAACATACAAAACTATTTTGATGAATAACAAATTATATATCAATTATACCAGTAAATGGTTAATTATTTAAAATAATAATGATCCTTATAATAAAAACTTTTAGATTTTTGAAACTTTTAATTCCCACACAAAGAAAATATCAGTTCTTTTGGTTTGTTTGCAGTTTTTCTGTATCCTAAAACATTGACAGAAACAAACAGTGACATGCTATGTTTACATAACACATTAAATATTCCTGAATTTATTGATCTCCGACAAACAGTTGAGCCAGGAGTTAAAGGGTTAACTGTTCATCAACAGTTAAAACTAGACTAAAATGTTTGACAGAGAATGTATCGTTAGGAATCTATCCAATCACAGCTACTTTGGTTGTGTGTAAAGGTTGGATGAGTTCAGAGGGACATCCAATCACAGCTGCCTTAGCTTGGAGGTGGTGGGATAAGTTATGAATTGATATATTCATGGAGAGCAGGTTCACTGTTTGTTGTCAGTTCTGGTATTGTAACTGAGATGCTCTGCCAGGTAGCCTAAATAAAGGTGACTGCATTTCACACAAAAGGAAAATTCAAGTTCAATGTTCATTTATACATTCAAACTTTACCGGCATTCAAAAGGAGTTATTAGATGTTTAATTTTTTTCCAAGTGTAAAACATGACTTCAGAAATTCAAGAAAACATAAAAATGCCTTAACCCTTTACACTTCATGTGTTAGTCGACTAAATTTACAGGAGATTTCATCGACAAAAATGTTGTGAAATGTTTTCAACTAAAACTAGACTATCATTAAAACAATTTAGATCACTAAATTATGACCAAAGGTAAACGATATTTAAAGCAAAAGACTTTAACTAAAATTAAATTAAAAAGTGCTGTCAAAATTAACACTGGTGTGGACAGAAGCTAGAGGGAAGGTTGTTCATTAAAAGTGAGCAGCAGAAAACACAAACACTAAGGCTCCATCCACACGAAGACAAACCGAGGTCTAAATGCACACGTTTTTTGCTGAATCTGCGTATCATCCATACGAAGACGGCGTTTTGGGGGTCTGTAAACAATCATTTTTGAAACCAGGTTTCAGAGTGGAAAGATTTTGAAATGACGTATATACAGTGCTGTGATTACTGGCTCTCCGCAACTTTTCAGATACGCTTACGTCATAGTTTCATATCTTCATTGACATGCATGCGCCACACGCGGCAACGACAACAACAATGGCGGTGTACGGTGTAGCACAGAGGTGGGCAACTTTAATGACCAAGAGGGCAACATAAATCCATTTTTCCCAGCCTGAGGGCAACATTGTTACAAATTTTCAGAAACTCTCGATGATGAAAAACAATGTTGGATAAACAACATATAAGAAAATAAATTTGTCATAAAATTAGAATACCAAGATTCATGTATTACAACATAAATACAACTTATTATGCATAATCAAATGAACTTGAAATAGAATTCAAGCAAATTTGGCTAATATACATGGAATTAAAGCCAATGAAGTTATTTTCAAATCAATAAAATGATGTGTTATTTAAATTTTTAGAGCTCAAATATTTAGCTGCTGCCATTTTTAAATATAGTATTGAGTAATGCCTGATGTAATGTTCAAAGGCTTCATAAAAGAGATTTAAAGACACTATTATAGCAAAGTAAGGTCATAATAAACTTACATAAGCCAATAAAATATCAGTCTAGATTATATAGAACTATTTCTATTGGATATCTGAGTTTTCTTCATATTTACAACTGCTGGTTGAGAATGAACGGCGGGCCACATGTAGTGATGTGGAAGGCCGCACTTGGCCCCCAGGCCGCCACTTGTCCACCCCTGGTGTAGCATATGTACTGATGAAGCTAGTGACCCTACTATCCCGGTTGCAGCAAAATCTCCTTCTTCTCAGTCACCACCGAGTTGAACAAACAATTATCGAGGACACATTACGGCACTTCATGATCACTTTATCACAATCTCTGCTTACAACTTTTGCCACAAGTGCACATGCCTACTGTTTTTTCATCTGTTTCCACTTGTTTCCGTCATATCGTTACAGCGCCCTGAGAGGTCTGGCATGTGTTTTACAGCGTTTTCATGCGTATCGAGTGCATTCATGTAGACTCACACATTTTCCAGAGACGCCTTCGTCTTTGAAACTGTTAAGCGTTTTGTCTTCGTGTGGATGGGGCCTAAGAGGCAGGTTATTAAGTGTTTCCATGGCTTTCTAAAAGCGTTCATACTGTTGTTTAGTTGGAGTAGCCATCTGTGAGTTTAGGTTTCAGCACTTTGTGGGTGTAGTGTCTGACCTCGATGCTTTCTTTGTAGTGAGGGACTCTGGAGAGGAACTGCTGCCTCGCCACCAGCTCTCCGAACAGCCGAGGGTCCTCCTCCAGACGTTTGATCAGAGGTTTGATGTTGTAGTACACTGCCTCCCTGTGAACCTGCACATGCACACACAGGTTAGGGCCTTAAAGTTCTCAGTCTCTGTTAAAAACCTGTGTGCTTCAGACCTCCTGGATGTTCTCGGCGGGCAGCCAGTCTGATCTCAGGAACTCCAGGACGGCTCCAAAGTGAGACCCGTTGCGGTCGATGAAGTAGCGGCCCTGGGAGTCGGTGTGCAGTTTGGGCTGTTTGCTGAACATCTCGGCCAGCTTGGAGTCAGGGTGTTTTCTGAGCGTGCCCAGAGAGGTGACGAAAAAGTGACCCCCGACATTCAGCTGCACAACTGCAGAGTTCTGGAGGAGAAGATGGTCAGTTAACTTTAGCCTGGGAAAACAAGCATGTTCCACTTTACATGTGTGCCAGTTTGATTCATCTGGACATCAGCTACACCTGATCATAAAACATGTTCATTTACTTAATCATCACTGTAGTTATAGTCATTACTTATCCTCTAGTTTGAGCATTTTAATCTGACCTCCTTCAATTATTTCCTTACTCCGTTTTATTTCTTTTGTCCTTTGTTTGTTTTCTTAGCTTTGGCTTGTTGGTTTGGTTTAATCTGTTAAATTTGCTTACATTACACATAATCAGGATCCTGGTTTATGTAAAACACTTTGAGGTACGTTGTTTTATGAAAAGTGCCACACAGGTAAGGTGCATGCGCTTGTGACAAATCTGCTGCAGCCAAAACCTCAGAGGAATATTTCAGCACTTTTTTATTTTTTGATGTGAAGAATTATGGAAAAAGGGATCTAATCGAGTGGCTGGTGATCTATTATCTATTACCTTTAAAGACATGATCTGATTTGAATAAAAATGAGACACATGCAGCATTACTCAGCAGGTGCATCTAAGGCTGCTTGATCATGGCAAAAACTCAGAATAAAGATTATTTTGACAATTATTGGGATCACAACTATAAACATGATTGCTCAGTGATTACAGTAAACAACTTGAGCAATAGTTTAACTGAAACAGCATTTAACTATCATTCTAAACTTAAAGAACAGGAAACAAAGGAACATTAAATGTGAAAAGATATAAAAACCACAAATACTGCAGCTTGGACAAGTAAAACAGGTGCGACACACCATGTGGCAGAGTGATTATTAAATCTGATCATTTTTTTAATCATTATAGCGGATGGTGATTACCTACGCCAAAGAGGTCATGTTTTCAGGAGAGTTTGCTTGTCTGTCAGTCTGTGAACAAAATAACTCAAAAAGTTATGGATGGATTTTGATGAAATTTTCAGGAAATGTTCAGCATGGGAAAAGAAAGAACTGATTTTATTTTGGTGTTGATCTGGATCACCATCTGGGAACTGTGCTGCTTGGCAAGGTCTGCGCTCTCCGAGTGCTTTTCTAGTTGTACATTTAAAAAAAAAGATTTCTGGATATTAAAAGGCATAAAAATAAATGACAGCATATAAAAAAGTGAGCAAATTTTGGGCCATGTAGTGTGAAGCAAGACCAGCAATACTAAACAGAAAAGACCAAAAGGCAGTGGTGGATAAAGTACTCATTACTTGAGTAAAAGTAAAGATACTCCTGGTCAAATTTTACTCCAATACAAGAGAAAGTTGTTCAGTCCATTTTTTTAACTTAAAATTCTAGAGAACCTGCTTTTGAAAATACTTAAGTATTAAAAGTACATTTTTGTTTTAACGTCACCGCGTTATTATATTGTCGCTACAATGACTTTAAAGAACATCATGACTGCAACAACCTACTGAAACACTGACCTGAGTAAAAAGTCTTATAAAATATGCTACAAAGACAAAAGAAATGCTTATCTAAACACAACTGAATCAACAAAAGGATAACCACGGCCATTTTCATATTTTTATTTATACTTAAGAGTAATGAGACCCTTCATAGAAATGCAGAGGAGTTAAAATAAAATATTTGTCTTTAAAATGCAGTGGAGTAAAAGTCACAAATGTCCAAAAATAATAATACTCAAGTCAAGTACAGACACTCAAAAAAAATGTACCGATGTTCAGTATTTAATTAAATCTACTTTGTTACTGTCCACCCCTGCCAAAAGGACAAATGCACAGTTCACATGTTGCACTCCAGCGGGGAACTCCCTGTAATCCATCACAGAGCCTCCACACAGAAAAGCCCTGGCAGACATGGGGATCAAACCAGCAACCTTCTGCTCTGAGGCACGAGCCCTATCTTCTGTGTTTTGTAATTAAAGTTTTATTTTAACTGCCCAGCTGTAGCTGCTCCTCCATAAAAGTCGCACATCATCATCTTGGTTGTCTCAGATTGTTTTTTTTTTCACACAGTGGTAAAAATGAACCGACAGAACTTCAGCTCCGGGTCCTTTACTGTTACGGTTTGTTTGAGTAAAACTCAGAAGGTTTGTTTGAGTAAAACTCAGATCATTAAAAGGGAAGTGCAGCTCTTATGGCCGAACAGCTGTTAAAGACTTCAGGAGGTGTAGCGGATCATTACCTCAGATAAACTAAAGAGTTAATAATCGTCCTCTCCCCTCTGTCCTTATTTATCAAACTCTACTTTCCTCTTTTTTCTCCAAGTTACAGCAATCTTCCGCATTTCCAAGATCATCCAAACTCGATTATTCTCATTCTGCTGCTGTAAGGTAAACTGCTCCGTGTGTGCAGGTAAACAGAAAAGCCTGCGCACACCTGCTGGAGTCTCTCCTGACAGACAGGTAAAGCTCGGAGCTGTGGAGGTAAAGAAAGGCTCTTACTGGCACTGAGGGCTGCTTCTGAGGAGACTTGAAGTCCGGCAGACTCATCTTGGCTCCGGAGTTCGTCTACCTGAGGAATTTTACCACAGTCCTCTCCAGGTATGAGAAAGGGGGCGTGGCCTAACCCGGACACAATGCTCCTCTACTGACAAGATGACTCACTCTGGAGTGAATTGTTGTCCGTTTTCTTGGCCTCCAGTCACATGAAGGTTGTGTCAATATTTGGCCAAGCTGACTGGAAAAAATTAATGCTGCTTAAAACTACTCCTAAATCACCTGAAAATGATCGAGACTTAATGAGGAACATGTAAATCAGGATGTTTTTTTAATGAATTAATCACGGATTTATTCACAGCTGCAGTTTTCATTACTCATCAAACTTTATCTGAATCACTAAAAGAAATGTAAAAATAAATCGAGCTCACTCAGGTAATAAATGGTAAGTTCAATTGAATAAAAAATTAGACAACACTTCACACACAGTCACGAGTGGATACATTACAACTGGGATTAGACTAACTTTTTCGCAGTATCAAGAATTTGATGTTTATTATTCTAAAATATCATTATACTGTTTTAAAAGACAAAATAATAAAACATTAAAGCACATTATCAATCCTGGATTAAGATGTCAGATTATATTCACATGCAATCCTGAACAGATGAAGTTTTAGTGGTTGTATATTCAACCCGATCAACATGTTGTCTTCTCAGTAAAGCCTAGTTAGCAGCTCAGATTTGAGTCCAAAAGGGTGATTTCAGTTTGAAATTCCTCATTCCTGCTCAAATTGTTTTTCCAGCAATATTGTATATTTGTATATTATATTACCAAGCACTAAAAAAAACAAAACATTTTTAATAATTGTTTATATTATGTAGCTTTCAAACCACAAAGCTCACCACAAAAGACCCACCGCTGATGGAACAGGAGCTCAATCTTTAGACTGATTCATGCTTTTCCCAAAACACACCTGACTGTGGTCATCACACATAGTCTAACCTTTTCCACATGTGCCTGATCATGTAGATACCAAATAAAAACTCCGAGCATCATGTTTAGACGGAGGCCATCACACTGTCAACATAAGGCCCATTTTCCAGGGCAAAGTTTTGTATTTTTATTCTTAATGTGGAGTTTTTGTTGTTCCCAGGATGATCCTGTTAAATGGACCAGAAGTCAATTTACAAATAAATTTATGAATTAATATTGAATACATGTATTTAAGACAGTTATATTAAAACACGTTAGCAAGATAAAGATCACAACAATGTCAGTGAATTTTCCAGATTTTATTCTTTTTGTACACAAAAATCAGGGTCTTGCTTCCATCTGGTGGATGTTTGGAAGACCTGCAACAGACAGAAAAAAAAATTATTACAAACTGCAAATGCTTATAGATTTACTGTTCCCTCCTCTGACGAGGATGGAAGTTCTTGTCCTCCAGATGGGACAATATGCAAAAGTTGAGCCCTAATGTCCCAATAAAAAAAAAAAAAAACTCTTCTCATCACTTAGAGAATTTCATTTTTCACCCCAGAGCTCAGAATAAGAAAACTGATTTTCCTGATTATCGCTGGAATGATAACCGTAAAAACAAAATCCTGAGACATTAGAATCCTTAATTTATTATTTGACTAAAATTTCCATTTGTGGTTTGAACCCTTCTCAGACAAATGCCTCGATGTCTTCAACTGAAAAGGACCTCCTGCTCTGAGGGACTGGAGCAGGACCACAGAACGTGGACCTGAACCAGAAACCAGCAGAACCAGAGGAAGTCCTGTTCCGACTCGTCATCGTATCATCACTGAAGGGACAGAAATTAGGCTTCAAAATGTTTATTCAAATCACTCTTCTAAATGTCATTTCATTATTTTACAGCTCCACAACATCACAGTTTGCAGGACCCGGAGCTTTAGTCAGCTGCCGTAACATGGAGAGCAGCTTCTGTGGAGCTTCATGAAATAATGTACAACACAAAAGGTCTTACAATCTGATTTTTTTACACTTTTGGCAGTTTTTCTTCAGCTGTGGCCTTACGACTAGGGACGGGAATTTATAAGATTTACTGCCACCAACCCCATTAACAGTTCAGGACATTGACCTAATTTTTTATTGATTCCAGTGGTGTGGCCTGCAGTGGAAACAATATTAGACCCCTCAGTTCTGACATTCAATGCTGGAGAAAATCAATAAATGTTAACTTGATAAATAGTACATCATAGAGAAAAAAACCGGAAGGTTGCTGGTGGCTCTGCTTACAGCAAGCTGTGCAGTAAACATCTTATTGTGAAATATTAAGACAATTTTGACCATTTTGGCTCCATTTGTTATTTTATTTCTGCTGATGACAGTGAGACATCCTTGATTTGCAAAGCACGCAGAACAAAGTGGACGGACTTGATGAACTAACAGATTCCATGAGGGATTTGTTGATTCTCAGTTGGGGTTGGTTTTTGATTTCCCATCCCTACTTAAACCAAAATCAAACATATTTAAAAGTAATCTTAAATCTTCAGACTTGTCTTCTGCAAACTGTGCTGTTCAATGATGTGACCTCAGTCTAAAACCAACAGCAGCAGGGAGACAAAAATAGAGTAAAAGGAGCAAAATCTCCGTCTGTGAACAACCATCGTCGGGAACGAGAGGAACAATGGACAGAGTAAATCAAGGACATGGGTGCAGAAGAGAGCTAGCTCAATAGTTAACCACAGAAACAAGCCATCGAGGACTTAAGCCCAAGATCTCTATTTCCACTACGATGAAAAAGTATTATTCTAGAATTTTAACTGCAATCTGAACATGCTGCACCAATAAGGCAAAAATCACAACTGTTTTTTTAATGGATATTGGAATCACATTTATGAAGCACCACTCCTCAATGGTATTAAAGGCTTAAATTGGACATAAATGCTTAACTATCATTTTGATCATGGACAAATAGAAAATTCAAAGAAATGTACAAATAATCTAAATGCTTATAATACTGGAAAAAGTAAAAAAAAAAAAATCCACACACACGTGACACCCCGACCTTTTACCTCCAATTACTGTTTTCATGACTGTGGAAATAATTATAATCTTTTTTGAAAGCTCATGGATTCCCCAGCTCTAACAAGCAGCACTCACACTGCAGCTCAATCACATGACTCAAAGTATGTCATGCTGCCAATTGTTGATAGATCAAAAGTCATTTTTTGTCATTTTATTGACTCTTAGCAACATTAAGACCAAGTGTTTGTGAAACATCTGCATTCAAAATATGAAACCAACCAAGACATTGTAACCTAGAAAGCACTCGGAGAGCGCAGACGCTGCCACATTGTCATTTTGACCATAAATATTAGTCCATCCATTACTTTGAGTTATTTTGTTCATGGACAGACGAACTCTCCCGAAAACATAACCTCCTTGGCGGAGGTAATAAAAGGCATTACAATTAAATAAATTACCATATTAATGAAGTCTTTGTTTTCCTTTTTCTTTTCTTATTGCTCTCTCTTCATAATCTTAGTGTCTTAATTTAATCTTTGGTACCCTTGGCTTCAGTCTTACAGTTTAACTTTGTGCTGCCTTAGTTCTTTGGTCTCTGTCAGGTCTTCATGTGGCCTGTGCTCCATGTCTCGCTTTGCTGCTTGTGTTTCTTTCGATGTTTCATGAATTTCTCGCAGTAGGATCTGTTTTTCTGTGTCTTTACAACAGGTAATTTGAAAACGGAGTAAATAAAGTCATCAAATATTATTACAGTATCATGATATCAGGCAGACGGTGCCCCCTGCTGGTGAAAAAAAAGAACTGCATTAAATTTGTCACATAAGTTTCTGTAAGACTGTAGCCGTTTGTTACATCCTCAGTGTGATGATTATCCAACTAAAACCAACCACTAACTACTGAAAGTACTAAAATGAACCAACGAAGTCCACTATGAGCTTAAAAGAGGGCAGACCCAGACAGGAAGCTCCACCTGTTCAATCTTCAGAGGAAGACCTCTCTGCTTTAACACTTGATAATGAAGTGCAGGAAGCTCTTCCTAAACCCATCCTGGTGCTGATGGGACCCTGCCGTCTCTTACCCTCTTATGCGGTGGGTACAGGTGTTCCCTGGGGCAGGACGGGCACCTCTGGCTTGGCCCCCTTCTGCTCAGAAATGGGTGTGGTGGGAAGCTGCTCCTCTTTAGGCTCCACGATGCTGACGTGGTCAGGCAGGGGCTTCTTGGGGCCGATCTTACCGCTGGGGTCCCAGGGCAGCATGATTTTCACCTTGATGCCCAGCACACCTGACAGACAATAAAATGGACATAAATAAGTCTCAAGTGAGACCAGCATGCAGCATGTCATCTACCGTCACCACAGGTATCACAGCAGCAGAGGCTTGAAAAGTTAGAGACAAACCCCCCCCATCAAAATCCAAAATCTAAAGGCCATTAAATTCATCCTCATTTGGGCTCAGCAGGATTAAATGCAAGAGAAACTTTCCACATGGATAAATATAAGGCATGTCATTTACTGATGTTTTCATGATTGGAAAGTACAAACAAAAATAAAAAAATAAAAAGATAAACTTCACGAAAGCTTTAAAACACATCACGAGGCTGCCGGTTTCGCCACAATTTACTCAGTGCATCCTTTCTTCATAGAGATGCACGACATTATCAGTTTTTATATCAGCCGAAATCAGCTTATAAAGTCCAGAATAGGCTATTAAATTTTTTTTACAGATATTTACAGCCGATTTGTTCACCATATATCAGCTGGAAAATCATCAAATAACACAAATGTACAATATTGATGCCCCTCATCACTGTATGGGTACATCTAAACATCAAGGGTTTCATTAAAAACTATACTATAATACTGAAAGAAGCAAGTCTACTTTATTTAAGTACAGAGCTTTTGCTCTTGTCCAGAAATATCTGTATCAACCATAATGAATTAAAAAAAATATTAGCATATTGAATACCAGAAAAAATTTAATATCTTGCATCCCTGCCAAACACTGCAAGCGATTATTGAAAGACTTAAACCATACCAACACTGACGTGATACAGTATATTTGATCAAGATAACTTTTATCACCACTTAAGATGTGAGACTATCTAAAAATAAGGCTTTCAAAAGCTTCACATTTAAAAATCTAATTTAAGGTGTTTTTTGGGGATCCGCAGGAGCCCTGATGACCTCCGATTAGCATGAGTGAATTCAGTAACTGAGCCCTCCATGGAGCTGCACTCACCCTGCCTCAGCAGGACGTGGCGGACGGCTGTGTCGACGTAGTAGTTGACGGGGTCTCCACTGTGGATCATCAGGCCATCCACGAACTTCATGGACTTGGCCCTCTGACCCCTCAGCTTGCCAGAGACGACGACTTCACAACCCTTGGCGCCGCTCTCCATGATGAACCTCAGTACACCATAGCAAGCCCTGCAATTGTTAAAAAAGAAAAAAAGAAAAGAGTCAACATACAGCCAGACAAACAGAAGTCAGTGTTTTTTTTCCCCACTGAGGGCATCAGATAGCTCCAGAGGTGAATGCAGCTTTTCAGTTTCTTAAATGAACTTTTCTTCACCTTCTCGCTGGAGTACTGGGGGTCAAAGTATCACCTAATTGGCTCATGGCTGTAGGCCCGCCTTGCATTGAGCTCAGGAAAACATCAAATGCAACATTATCATATCAGAAGTAGTTTTTCAGACCTAAGCTTTTGAGATGGCTGATTCTAGTTAGGGATGGGTACTGAATTAGGTACTTCAAGAGGTACCGACTGAATTCTTTAGATACTACCAAGTACTGATTCAGGTCAAATCAAAAGGTGCCATGTTTAGGTACCTAAACACTTTAGTTCATTTTAGTTACTGGTTTTTATGTTGAAGAAATTTTTGGAACAAAGACAATGTTACAATAAAACAGTTGAATGTTGTTTTGATATATATCTGTCAAATTTTATATACTGAGAAATAAATTTACATTGAAAAAATTTGAGATCTTAATATTAAAACAAATTAATATTTATTACCCCATAAACACACGCAGAAGTACCGAAAATTGGTACCGTGAAGTACCGATACTGATTCCCAGGTACTGGGCATCGGTATGGTATCTGTTCAAATGTGAAAGGTACCCATCCCTAATTCTAGTTTCTATATCCTAAAGTCAACTGTCACTTTAGGATCAAATCATTGTTTTAATAATCCCTCTCACTCCACACTTTGACTGAAAAACTGCTGTTTGAACAATCATGGATGACCTGCTGCTGTGGACCTGCTCAGCTCCATGTGCTCTAACCTCCATCAACAGAACGTCATTTAAAATTTATTCATACTTTAACACCAGTTAAACCATTTAACAGCAGTTCAACTTAAAGCTGCATTATTAATCAACATCAGTCCTCTCCAGATTAAATGCACCATAGATATTAATTAGTATTAAATTGATCTCCATATCCATGGCTGTATTGATTAGACATCCACAGTAACAATTTTTACAACCACACAGACATGAGGTCCCTCCTGACAATGAGATGCCAACTTCAATACATTTATATTCTTCATACTCCTTACTATGAATATTCCACTCTCATCCACTTATCCATCACTGTCTGTTGCATTTTGCTGTTATTATAGTTGTATTATTTTGTTGATTTTATTGTTGTTGTTTAGCCTGTACAGTGTCCTTGGGTGTTTTGAAAGGCGCTTTTAAATAAAATGTATTATTATTATTATTCATCAAATACACTGATATATTAATAAACACTGGTTGATATATTCAGCAGAGGAAAAAAATGTGATCTTAGTCCCATTGTCTCTGCCTGGATGAAAACATCTCTGGATGTATGTATACGAATATACAAATGTATATTATATGTATATTCATATATGTGTAAATGAAGCTTAGTCTTCAGCCTGCTCTGCTGTAAAGTGCCTTGAGATATCACCTGTTATGAACTGGTGCTATACAAATAACTGATTGATTTAAACCCTTCTCAGACAAATGCCTCGATGTCTTCAACCGAAAAGGACGTCCAGCCCTGAGGAGCTGAGACAGAACCACAGAACGTGGACCTGAACCAGGAACCAACAGAACCAGAACAAGCCCTGCTCCGACTCGTCATCGTATCATCACTGAAGGGACAAGAAATCCAGCACTGCAGAGATCAGTTTTTGGTCTGAGTGCTTCACTGCCTGATTTAGTCTTGAACAAAGTCGCTGTTGGATCCCTTTAAACCTACAGGGCCGAGCTGGGAGTGGGTGAAAGCTTGTACATACCTACGCACGGCGAGGCCTCCCAGCAGCTTGTAGCGCAGGGACTCTGCCTGAGCGATGGCACACAGACCACGGGTGGCAACCTTTTCAGCATACAGCTAAGAGACAGAGAAGAAAGCAAAAGTCAGTCAAACCTCAGACATGATGATTAAATAAAGGCAAAGTCAGTCCTGATCCTTTAAAGTCGGTCTCTCTTCCACCGCACTAAAGTTTTAGGACTTTAGACTTAAAGTCTGAGAACCACAGCTACTGAAGCAGAGATTTAGAGGACACCACTGACTGTTCCACCCTTCTCAGACAAATGCCTCTGTGTCTTCAAGTGAATGGGACGTCCTGATCCGAGGAACTGAAGCAGGACCACAGAACGTGGACCTGGATCAGTGACCCTCAGGACCAGGTGGAGTCCCGTTCTGTCTCGTCATCGTATCATCACTGAAGGGAGGAAACCCGAGTCTAAATTTATTAAACTGCACGGACTTTCAGACTAATAGTTATAGTAGTTATATTTACTACAGGTGCAAGCAGGGCTGGGAAATGCATTCACTAAATTAATTAATTTACATTATTGTTTGCAGAAAGCTGAAATACTGAACATTTACAGTTCTCGTGATGGTCGGCCTTGTCAGGTTTATATTGATCAGAGTTTCTTGTTAATATTTGGTGAAAACAGGTCATTCCCTTGGTGTTTATGTAGACAGCCTGCCTATGTTTGAACTACATAATCACCATTTTATGACTCACACCTTGACTTTAAGAGGGAAATTCTGTTTGGAATTAATTTTAAAGGCAAAACTTGATTGATGTCACTTTTTTTAGGGCAAAAAAAACAAAAAAAACAAAAAAAAAAACATATATATATACATATATATACATATATATACACATATATATACATATATATACACATATATATATATATATATATATATATATATATATATATATATATATATATATATATATATATATATACAAAAGTGTAAATCAAGTGCTGTGGGGAAAAAAATCAGGGATGTTCTTTTTAGTCTATATTGCCCAGTCCTTGATTGAAGGCTACTTGTTTGACAGAAAAGGACATTTGCAGAGCTCTAAATCAGAGCACAGACTTCTGAAAACATGGAACACCATTTCCACCAACAGCCTTCATATATGATGCCACAGCAGAGTTTACTGACAGCAACAAAAAACAAACAAACAAAAAACAATTGATACAAACAGGGCAGAGTGACCTGGATATAAATAAAAATAAAAAACAGTATAAAGTTTAATCTTTCCTACCAAAGACAGAGCCCAAAGTCTCATTACTTTTAAAATGTTGATGGGGTCAAAGAAAAACATGTATTGGGACATCCCTAACTTTACCTACTGTATATTTTGACAGCTAAAATCTTACCTCAACGCTGCCCTCAGGGAAGCCGAACCTCTTCTGGACCACAGCGGTCAGCTCTCTGATGCGACGGCCCTTCTCTCCAAGAACATTCTGGGTCCTGTGGACAGAAATGACGCGTGAGGTTAAAGCTCTCACTTTTCTGGAGATCCAGTCATCTCCTGATCCTTCGACCCTTCTCAGACAAATGCCTCTGTGTCTTCAAGTGAGTAGGACGTCCTGATCTGAGGAACTGGAGCAGAACCACAGAACGTGGACCTGAACCAGTGACCCCCAGAACCAGGCAGAGTCCTGTTCTGTCTCGTCATCGTGTCATCATTGAAAGGACAAATTCTCACACGTGCGGGGAAAACTTATTCAGTTGTTCTCAAAGTGATAACGCAGTAAAAAGTGTTTGACATGCACAAACTGTGGAGCAGCAACAGTGTTTTCAGTTCAGACAGGCTCAGGTCTCTTTCCGAACTGGAGTCCGAACTCTCACCTTGTGGCCAGGATGATGATCTCGGTCCTGGTTGGAGTCACACGCACCTCCACACCGGAGTAACCATCCTCAGCAAGCTCACGAGTCAGGAACTCGTTCAGCTCGGCCTTGAAGATACCGTCTGAGACGAACTGAGGGGGCAGAAGAGGGTGAGGTTAGTGTCAGGGTTACAACATTAAGACAAGAAAAGGCAAACTGTTTAGATAGTCACCATTTTTATGAGCTGACTTCAACAAAAAGTTACCCAGTGGACAATCTAACACTAAACTGGAAATATTTATGATCAAAATAAATACTAAATAAAACAGGGAAGAAGGAGCAACCAACCCAAGAACATCCCCAGTTCAGAAATGATTGGTGGGCCGCATTAACAGAGCTAAAGGACTGCAAGTGGCAGTTGAATATGTATATCATATCAACTGTATTTTGCCAATCAAAAAGCAATTAAAAAAGTGATTATGTCTATAGTCACTTTTTACAAGTCTTCACCTTTGCTGGGATTTTACAAAATATGTCTTTTCAATGACCTGAAACTCAGTTCAAGTGTGGACAAAAGACAACATGCTCAGAAAACACCTGCCTACAACCACGGACAAAGTTCTGAGAATGAATGACAAACAGAAATTTCACAAAGCTTCCTGGGACCATTCATGTGTGGGTTCACTCACAGCTTTGCCTAAAAACACGGCCATGAATAAAGACTGGGAACAAAACATCTTGACGATTCAAAAATGAGGCAACTGGACTGTGTTGTTTTGGGAAGACGCTTCACAAACTTTTTTGAAACTTCAAGACTGCCATGACCTGGATGAATGAGAATCTACACTGTCCTACTGTAACAAAACATGCATCAACAGCAGCTTCTAACATCCTAGAACAGTTTGTTGATTAACTGCCTTTTCCATCATGACGGAGCACCTTACCACTCGGCAAAAGTGATCACTTCATGGCTCAAGAACAAGAGACAAAGATCGAAATTTAGGTCCATGGCCAAGAAACTTTGCAGAACTTAATCCCATTGAAACCTGACAATCCCCAAGTGACGGACGTACTAACAAAAAACACATCGATAAAGTAATAATGGGCTGCCAATAGTTTATATGAAGCCCGGAAGATGACTGACAGCATGCCGGGTTGAATTACAGAGTTCTTTAAAAAGAGGTGTCAACACTGTACATATATTACACATTTAACACAAATGAAATGTTTGCAACTATACTACTGTGTACCATAGAAACATAAAATTACTCTTTGCATCATTCTCAAAACTTCTGGCCATGGCTGTACATGTGGATGTAGCCTCAAGCTTTCCATCCTTGGGTTTGACGGGAGCAATCTCACTCTCCTGGTTAAATGACTACTGATAACTGCTGACAAGTTGATTATATTAAGTATTTAAGGGCCACATTTTAAACTGTGGGGGACCTAATGTGGCTCTCAGGCCGCCAGTGCAGTTTGGGGCTGCTCTTATGGACACTGACAGCTATTAACAACCAACATAACAGACACAAAATGCAACAGCCTGCAGAGTGATAAGAATGTATAACAATCCCCAAATTTCATCTCAGATTTACACAAAATTTTTACTGGCTTACAACACGTTCTAAAATGTAGCTGCTCAGATGTGAGTAACCTCTATCACATTGACATAACCCCAGAAGAACACAGTCTACACCACTTTTCACCATATTTAAGCATTTATTATTACAATCAAGTCGTCTCCGTAATTGGAGCAGAATAAACCAACAACCCGAGTAACTTCAGATCAAGACATGGAGGCGAACGCTAGCGGACAGTCCCCCTCTGTTAGCTTCAATGCTAACACACATGAACAAACACTGAGTTTTATTTATTAAAATACAGAAAGACAGAGGTTACACAGGACCCTCCTTTAACAAAAACGGCCGTGAGGGTCCCAGGACGAGGGGCCTCCTGTCTTTCGGTCCCGGGCTCTAACTCATGCCCGGCTCGAAGCCATGTTAGCTCCGCAAATGAGGAGGAGGCAGCGCCGGCAGCATCTGGACTAATCCTCCCGAAATCAGAGCAGGACGACCCCATCTGAGACCGCCGGAGCTGCGGAGCAACTGCCTCTCTACACTGGAGCTTATATTTCGACATAAAGTCGCTGCCTGTGGGATAAAACGAGCATAAAACAGCGCTAACCTTCCTCTTCTTGGAGATTTGCACCGCCATCTTCCAAAAGGCCGTAGACAGGAAAGGACCCTCAACGGATGCGGAAATGAATTTATACCAACACAGCTGACTTCCGGTGATGCCGACTTCAAGGGGCCGCTGGGATTTGTAGTTAATGCTTGATTTCGCATGAATCATAAATGCCAACCAGAAGAATATTTTAAATACGTAAAATAAATACATAGATTGGTCATTCCTACAATTCGGCGCCATTTCAAGGAGCTTCAAAATGTTAAAAGTTTTCATCACTTCATAACGCCATCCTAAGGTGTTTTTTGAGTATGAATAAATATATTTAATTAATTAATGAATGATTAATTTTACATATTCTCTCACATCATCCAGGCAAAAAATCCACCCTGTAACCCAGGGGTGGGCAACTTTGATTATCAAGAGGGCCACTTAAAATGTTTTTCATTGCCTGAGGGCCGCAGTGTTACATTTTGTCAGGTACTCTCGATGAGGAAAAATATACATGAATAAACAAAAAGTAGCAAATCCAAAACAGGATTATGCCAACATTAGTATATATTTTAACTGAAATACTATTAAAAATTCATGATTTAATGTGCATTACACAGAACAAAAGCTAATTTAAGAATGCATTTTACCAGTTTAAAGGAACAAATATACCTTTGCTGTTTAGTCTGAATAGGTTTTACTAATATATGAAGGAATAACTTATCACCTATCCTAATTTGTGCATTATGTAGTGCTGGTTACTCATGATAAAACATATTTAACAGTTGGTGGTGTATTTTCTTCTTGCTTCCACTTTGTTTTTTGGAAATGATTGGTGGGCCGCACTGAGCGAGTTGAAGGGCCACATGTGGCCCCTGGACGGCCAGTTGCCCATCCTTGCTGTAACCGGACATTCATACCTTTGTTCAAAATCCTGTTGAGTGTACGAGTATCTTTTTCTGTTACATTTAATTAAAATTCTAATGTTCCCCGTTTTATCCAAAAAACATATTTGAACAACATTTTCTAGGCTAAGCACTTGAATTATTTTTTAAAACAAATTATATTTTTTTCTAGAATAAAAGAACATTTTAATGGAATGCAAACATATTTTCTTAACTTGATTACATACTGCCAATTCATTCCTCAAAATAAAGACCTACACATGGATACAAATAATATATTAGTTTTAAGAAATAACAAAGCAAATAAATAAAGCTGTAACAACACAATAAGTACCTGAGTGAATACTTATTCACATTCTGGTACTATTGATCACTGAGAAGGTTGTTGCATGTTTTATTAAAAGTATTTAAAAATGCTTTGAAAATCTTGAAATGAGAGTAGCAGGGTGGACATGTAATGCTCGATCACAGCCATATCCAGAAACAACAGAAAAACAGTAATATTTTATATTCTTCCTGTCAATGAGTTATCCCAAAAGTACACAGTACACAGTCATTTTTGAAAAATATAAACTTTATTTTATTTTAAAGTTATGTTTTATATTTGCGACGAAAAATGGGAAAACATTAGCATAGCAGTTTAGCCTTCTGGCCCACAAACCAATACAATTATTTTAAAAAAAAGAACCAATCAACTGGTATTTATTGCTTGTAGAGTGAGGTTAAAAATGTAGAATAGTAAACCGAACTCTGAAGTGTTTGAGGGTAAAATGTCTGAAAATGAATAATTGTATTTCAAATTTCAATCATATGAAACAATTTAGGGAAAAGTGGGTAATAATAGTGTATTTTACATGGCAAGAAGAAGTTGATGAAACACGAATGGAAAACAAGTTTGAAACTGTAATGTGATGTTTGAGGAGTCTTTTATTGTTATCCAATCAGAAAAGTAGATTAAAATTGACTCATAGTGGGCTAAAATCATATACACAGTGATTTATATCAGACTGGAACTGAAGTTCCAATTAAAGTCCAAGTTGAATTGACATTAAGAGTGCTAATTTCTCAGACCATTTGCTAATTAACTTGCTCCGCATTGAAAAGCTGATGGTTGGGATGTCTACTGCCCTCTACAGGTTGCACTGAAAAGTGCCATGTGTAAAAATCAAATACAGTTGGCTTCTTCACAGGAGTATTGTTTCTTACACTATCATTATTATAAATATTAACATTTCTCAACTATGGAGCACCTTAAGGGACATTGGCATAAAAGTACATAGATTAGGAGTTTCTCGTGAGCATGAGACAGTTTCTCATGCTCACCAGAAGCTCTTATTTTTTTCTACTGATGTCCCTTTCGGACCACAGTACTCAGCAAGACAAAGTTATTATGTCTTATTTCTTCTATTTTTCTTTTCCAGTGTGTTAAAATTACAAGACACCTTTAACACACACACACACACACACACACACACACACACACACACACACACACACACACACTGGCAAGAAAATAGAAACTTCTATTTCACTGGACTGACACTAGATGGCATCACATTTCTTTGTTGCATCATGGTCATGATGAGACCGACAAACTCCTTTAGGCCTCCAGAATCACAGGCAGAGTCTGGTTTGTTTTCACATATTGAGGGTTTGACTGGTTGCTTTTTTTTGCAAATCAAAAAACATAATACCGCATCCAAAATCAATGCAAAGTTTTTGCTTTTACTTTAAATATATCACTGACAGTGTTGGCTTCCTTGGGATCGTTCCTGCTGTTTTCTCGGGGTCAAAAATAAACTGAAAGCATTTTCAACATGGACAGAAGCCCCTTAAATTACATTTAATAAGCCTGAAAATGCATGGCTTCTTCGAGTGTCCTTGATTTTGGAAAAGAGATCGGGGTCATTTCTGTCTTTACATATTTTTTTATTCTTTGTGCAGAAGATTTAAACAAGTAAGGACACAAGGACATGTAAAAATCAAAGAAGGAGCTAAAAGCATTCCTAAGTCTTGTGAAAGGGCCCATCCAACATTTTGAGTGTAATTCCTATTACAAAATATTCTATAAAGTTTAAAGGCAGAAACACATAATTAACATTTTACAGGATCACATTGCTGTATGTGGTTAAAGAACTTGTTATTGATCTTTTTTTTAACTCAAAATGGAAAAATTGTGGAGTAGGAAAGCAGGATATATGTATTTTTATAATAGCATTTGATCAAGGTAATCAGATATGATTCAGGTTCATATATAAACAAAAAAATATACATCAAAATGTTTTCTCGCATATGTACACACTGCCACAAGATAAACTGTAACACCAGCCATACTTGAGGCTTTGTTACAAAAGAAAAAAAAACAGTTGCATATCATAGACACCGTTAAAGTTTTAAGGTTATAGGGCAGTGCAGGGACAATGTAGTTTTCTTGGCCAGTGTGAAAATTAGCAACACACTGGTTACCTTGACTTCAAGCTCACTAAAAACCGTCTGTTGTACCTGTGTTTTGGAGCAGAGCTGATAAAAAGCTCTGTGGAGAAAGAAGATGATGACATCTATATGCTCTGTTCTTTGCTAAATCTTTAACAAACAAACTTAATATTTATATTTTTAAGCCTAAAAAATGTAATTGGTAAGAGTAAAAAGCTATCATGGGACTACAACAGGCAGCACAGTGGTGCAGCAGGTAGTGCACATGCCTCACAAAAGGAAGGCTGCTGGTGCGTGAATGGGCACTCCGGCTTCCTCCTACAGACCAAAAAGCACGATCATTAAGTTGATTGGTGACTCTAATTGCCCTGAGGTATGAGCTGAATGAATGTCCATCTCTTTATGTGGCCCTGTAATTGGCTGGCGATGGGTTCAGGGTGCACCCCAACTCTTGCCCAATGACAGTTGGGATAGGCTCCTGCTTCAGCAATCTGGAGAAGGGTAAGCAGCATGGATAATAAATGGATGGAAATACAACATGGTGGTTCGTCTTAGAAGCATCTACAATGTTTCTGAAGTGTAACATCTTGTTTTGACCTTTTCTTAATCTGAACAGAGTGAACTGATCAAGTTGTCCTCATGTCTGTGGCAATAGAGTATGAACTATAGATAATTAAAAAAACAATCACAAATGCTTTCAGTAGGTTCCCCGGCCATTTTTGTAGTTCTTGTTAGCAATTTGTTAGCAACAATCCTTTTAAACAAACAACATCGGCTTAAGATTTAAAAGCTGTAAAGGAGCATGGAAAACATGTACAGGTCAAAGCTTTTGCATAAGAAATACTTTCAAATATTGGAAACATATATGCAAATCTTTCAAAATAAATGGTAAATGTGTGTATTTGAGAGAAATGATGCATGACCTAGACTTTATCCCCAGTAGAACAGATAATATACTAGCTCACTGGACCAACAAAGGGTTACATATGTACTCTCATTTACTAACAGGTATTACAATAATCGCATTTGAGACTTTAGCCTCTGAATATCCTCCTCCTGATGCAACATCAGGAGGAGGATAACCTAACCAATGAATTTGTACAACTATTCAAAACAAAAGTCAAGACAAAGGAAATCTTTCATGCAAATGCAAATTAGTGCAGAAGACTAATACTGTGTATAATAAAATAAGAGAAAGTGGGCAAAAGAATTAGAAATTAATATCCCAGCTGATGAGTGGAGAGACAGTTTAAAAAATAAACTTGAAGACTTCACAATCTAAATATTGGAGGGAGTTTGCATGGAAAGTCAGCATGAGGTATTTCATTTCTCCTCGCCAATATGGCAAATATTCATCAGCAGGTTCCAGCTGTTGGAGAGGATGCGGGGAACAGGAGGTGAGCCACACTCATGTTTTTTTAATTGTCCAGCACTATCAACTTTCTGGAGTGAGGTTGAGAAAGCTTGTGCAATGGTTTTGGGCTAAATGAACACCTTAGCTGGGAAGTTTTTTGGGGTGTTAATATTTCTAAAAAAAATTAACATAGCTGATATACATCTTTTTAATATTCTTAGATTGACGGCCATGAAGCAGGTGACGAGAATATGGAAACTGAAAACCCCACTGAACCTCAACCTTTGGTTAACAACGATAGAGGAGACTTTAGAATCTGAAAAATTAACATATGAAATAAAGGGTTATATACAAAACCTAAGTAAGATGTACCCCAAAGAAAGACTTGGCAGACTATACAGCTTTATAAATTCAGAACAGGTCAAATAGAGGTATACCAACCCCATACATTTTAAATTCGGTTTGCAGCACAATTAAAATTAATGCCAATTACATGTGCAACATATTTACATCCACTTGATGGAGCAACATTCAAGCAGGTTTATCTGTGACTTTAGTGAGGAAGTTTCTTTGTCTCCATTGGCAGAAAATAATGCCACACCTCCTCTCAACTTTGGCCAACATCACCACCCCTCTTATCCCATACCCTTAATCAATAATTCTTCTTCACCTCCCTCTCTAAGCCTGGCACAAACCCTTTACTGCTGAATTCTCCCAAATCACTCCATTCAGCCGCCCCTACACCCACACACACATGAGGCCGCCCCTCACCCTCTCTCCCAGGATGATTCAGTCCATTCCCATTGAGCTGCATTAGCATACAGATGTTAGCCTGAAAAGGGAAAACAGGGCACACAAAGGGGCCTGCATGACCAGGAGGGGAGGGAGGGGTCCAAGGGGGCTGCACGGGGATGGCCCTTGGCCTTTTTGAGGTCCTACACACACATACACACACAGGCCTTGAATGGTAAGTAGCCATGGGGGCTGTGGGAGTCTGCTCCTGCTCTGCTCTACTGTTATTCATTCACCAGAGGGACGTCCTGAGCCTGCACACAGCTGAATGCCAGGACACACACACACACACACATACACACACACACACACATGCACTGCCTATTTAAACCCTTGTGCTGTGTCATTTATCCTCTCTGTGCTTCCATGAATGTTGATCTACATTTTACACTATCATTAATAGGACACAAACAGAAATAAAGAAGATATTTCTCACTACATGATGTCTATGTCTCATGACCTGTCTCTAGTGCTGTGTTCCATTTACATCAGAACTGTGAAGAGGTGAATGGGAGTGACGTTTTATCCGAGTTATCAGCGTTCCAGTTACAAGTCGGAAGAAAACTTGCCCATCTATCAGGTTATTGTTAGCTATTGTTAGCACGCCCTGCTCTGTAGTTCACACATATCACATGGAGAATGTAAATAACACTATAGCAGCATTTCTTTATTTATAGCAAACAATTCTTGGCTGATTTAGTATGACAAACACGATTCAGAGGTGCTAATAAATGGATTATTACAGGAGCTTAATAACTGCTTACACCAGAGGGAATCAGCTTTGATTGTCAACTCAGGGGTGGTGAAGATCTTTTGAATTCCTAGTTGGAAATTCCGACTTCAGAGGGTTTTCCAGTTGAAATTTCTCACTTGAAACTCTAAATTCCCAACTTCCTAGTACAACTGGGACACAGCATTTGCCTGCTTCTTCTGTCTTGGTTCTATACACCAGAGTTCCCCTACCACCGAGGTGTGGAGTGCTACTGGTCTGTACAGAAACAAAAATATTTGATTGATCCCCTTTATGGAATAATTGAGACCAAAGGGTAATTAATTTTGAAAAAATAACCAGATCCTCCAGTGTCTGCCCACATAGCTTTACTGTGCAGACTTTACACTCAGGCTCTCTGTCCCTGTCACTGCTGTGAGTAAGTGCAACCTGACATAAACTCACTGTTAAAGCTTGTGCTTATGCACTCTTGAATCATTATAGACTCAATCTAAAACAGATTTTAGATTGGACTCAGACTTAATGTCCATGCATTCTGTTTTACCTGTTTTTGTATTGTTGTATGTGTTTGCTCGGTAGTGTTCCGTCTTAATTCTTGAGTTAGTTCATTTTTTGTTTGTTTTTTTCTTTTAACAGTATTTATCTTTGTTTTTTTAAAGGACAATCTAGAGCAAATTAGCATAGCAAATTAGTTCAGGCTATAAATGCTGTATTGTGTAGAACCTTCTCTTGCTCCATACTGTCCCTATACAAATAACCATTAAATAAATAACAAATAATGTCACTAAATATGGTTTTAATCAAGCAATTGGACATCTTCCACTTCAACTCATTCTGGCCCAAAATGGGACTGATGTAGACGTACCACCAATCCAGCCAATGCAGCGTCAATCCATGCCTATTTAGAGCCATGACTACAGCCCTCACCCTCTCTTGCTCACATTAAAACCTTACGTTAAACATCTGTGGGACAGTGCAACGTCATAAAAAAGGACAAAATCTGTGCACACAACCACATAAGGCAACAACTGAACTGTAAAGATGCATCCCGTCTTCCCAATGGGATTTGTTCAACACTGTGCTGTGGTGCATGACTTGACAGCTTTGAGGAATTAAGAGTTGTGTCTTCTATTTTAAAGGAGGGAAAAAAATTAACTTTGCTGATTGATGATTCGAAAATTCACACATTTTCTGGTGACATAAACAAACAGAAGCATCACTCTGAGTGTGCTGAGATGCTTGAGACATTTTTACTGATTAAATTGCTGAAAACTCAGCAGACTTAGTAAGCAATGACATGAAAACATTACAACATAATTAAAAAAATTACCAGTTAAACCTGATAAAGAATGAACTGTTTGAACATCCAGTTGTTACAGTGGCTGTAAGAAGCTTTAACGATGTCTGAAACAGTGTTCATTTAGACCTTAAAACTCACACTCACACACTCAGCACACACAAACACCCACACACACACCACGGGGAGGACTTCGACTTCTGCTCCACTTTGTGTGAATAGATTAAAATCAGTCACAAGTATCTCTGTGCCCCATTGTATGCTGGGAAGTCTTTGTTCAAGCATCTGTTGCCCAAACATTCTCCTCAGTGTCTCTCCGTTCAGACGAGCTGCAACAAAACTCACTCCCCTTCCCACACACGCATTAACACACACACACAGGCGAAGGGGAGGGCTGGGAGATTCCCTGGATGCGAGTTAGAGAAAGAGTTAATCTTTGTTTCTTTGTGCCTCAGTGAGACGGATGATCGTAAAGAGCCTGGAAGCAGAGGCAGGCTCTCAAAGTGATGCTCGTGGGAACGACAAAAATTAAACATTTGTCTTAGACAACTCAGATTTTCTGCAGAGAATTTAAGATTTCCTTAATTCAATTATATTTTCTAATTAAGCGTGTCTACATTTTCAACTGCAAAACAAAATAACCATTAATATTCATTAATACATTTAGAGTTACACTATCATTCCCACAGTTTTTAATGATCCGTTTTCTGGGTCTGTTTGTGTTCATATTTCTGTTTTTGTTACACATTCCAAAGAAAATGCAAAAATATGATTAAACTCTTGGATACACTTGGAATGGAAACACAAGTAGCACTAAATCAACACACCTAATTAAATTCCTATAGGCTGAACTCCAGAAGGCGTATTAACTTTTTCGGATTAGCAAATGAGAAGTTTGCTCTCTACCCTGGACCCAAGACAACAAAAACACTTCACAGAATCTTATCTTAAGGTATAACGTTCTAACTTATTAAAGATCAAACTGCTCTGACTTAGATATTACAGTAATCTGACACACCAGATGGACCATCCAATATCACTAGTCCATCTGGGAAAGAACCAAAATAAGTGGGAGGGGAGGGCAGAAACTTTCAGAAGTACATCTGGCAGGTGATTGGGCAATCGCTCTGTCAATCACATTCATTATGGGCCTATCAGATAATGTAGCAATAATTAAGCACAAACATAAGCTCCTTCCTAGAATAAACTATCACCACAGCATGTCAAAAGTGGATCGAAAATGGCCTCACTATAGTGCTTACAACGTTGTTGGTTTGCATTTAATAAAGAAATGTGATCTAGATATGATAAAACTGCTCCTGAGGCTGATGGCACCCGTGCTAATCTCTACATCAGCCACCTTTTCTTGCTGTCATTTCACCCGTTGCTCTATCTCTTCCTGCTCTAAAGGACTCTTGATTGTGCCGTCCTGCTTTTAGCTGCTCACAGTTGTTGTAGTTTGCAGCTTGACAAGATGTATCAGCCTGATTACAGACATTAAATCAGACTGATCCAGCTGCATTGCAAAGTTAGGATTGTAAGATAGGAAACAGAGTGCAAGGGTTCAGGGTTCTTTTTAACCATAGCTGTTATTATATAATTCAAATTCTTCAAAATCATACTGTATGCATATACTTATTTTTACTCAGTGTGTTCTCATTATTTATCATGTTGTGCATATTTTATTGATGAACTCATTAATATGTACTTATGACCCAGTTAAACTTATGGAGGTCTGGTAAACAGTCATTATCTGTGAACCAGTCTGGCAGTTTTTAACACCAATATCAAAAAGTAGTTTTTGATATTGGTGTTTGAAAACAGTGTAAACCTGTAATTTACTTGAATAGTGATGTGTTATTTGTGACATTGAGGTCTAATTGTATTTTTGATGATAGTTATTAAGGAAAATAAAGATTGGAGTCTGATTTAAGCTAAAAATGACTAAATGAACTTTAGAAATCATAAAGTTTTGTTTACACTGCAGCATTAATTTTCCGAGACCAGTGTTTTCAGCCTTTTTGAACTACAGTAAATGTTTTTCATTGAAGAAAATCAAGGGGTACATCACCACTAAAAATTCTACAAAATGACTGTCTGTAGGGCCTTATACAGTATATAGAAGGACAATATAGTCTCTCAATTTATTTATACTCAGTGTGAAACCTAGATCTACAGATTACAGCACAGGCACTCAACAATGGCATACTATATGAAGATAATAATAGATCTCTTGCATTTTTTATACCAATAAATCGAAAACAGATGAGTTCTCATTGTCTCTCAGCACATTAGTGTGCTACAGCCCAGTGGTTGAAAAACACTGGCCTAGGCCACAGGATTGAACCCTATTGTGACTATAACAGCCTACCCTTTAAGATTTTATGTTTATTCAAAATGAAAAGACAAACAGGCTTTTTCTAAACACACAGTTTTAACTTCTGTTTCACTGTTGTCTCCTCCCTTTTTAAGTCACAATTCAACCAGTAGCATGTTTTCACTGCAGGCAAAAGATGCGAAATTAACAATGATAATCTGTCAAATTGAAGAAAATATTTCTTGAATTATTTAGTGATGTTTTGGTAAACACTTTTTTGTGTTGGCAACAAGCATGAAAACATGGCTGAATGTCCTCACTGCATCATCATGTCAGGTTTTCTTTTAAGACTGATTTACTGGTGATGTTTTGATTGTTATTATACGTAAAAACTTACGAAAAGAGAAAGCAGTGGATTTCATATTCATCATTATCTGAATACTTATGATAAGCGAACAGTTACAGTGACTTAAAGGCTTTGTCAGCTTTATAAAACCGATGTTACAGATCCAAACTTTTCTATCAGCTGAGTAACTGCACTACCTAAGGGAACATAAAAAACACCAAAACATCAAATTGAAAAACTAGAATTATTCTATGGCACAACTTGAATAAATGCATGAGCTTTTATTAATCTAAATAGAAAGCACCAGAATTTCTTGGAACTCAAAACAAAAGAGGAATCCCAAGTATCATTACTGCTGACGACAGCCAAAATGTGAGTAACAGAGTGGGATTTCATTTTAAATAAATTATGTTTTCAAGACATATCGATAGAGTACCATTGCTATTTCCTTCTCCTTTTTAATTGGTACCTAATATATAATTACTATTTAATTGAACTGATATACATTCTTGTCCCAGGAGGTAAAACAAGATTAGATGGTTGTGTTTAGAACAAAGGGGTTCTTAAACCAACATAGTCCGGTCTCTCATACCTCTTTGCCAGTGAAATGTACCAAACAAAAGTTAAAAAGAAACCAACACAAGGACTCCAGCTCATGCTTCTCAAAAACTTTATTTGAAATCAGGATGGACAAATATATTAAGATAAAGAGCTAGGATATCAAGATAACCCCTGGAATGTAAACAATAAATGCACTTAAATTATGTAAAACAATAAACACAATATCAAACAACACAATATAGGTTTCACTTTGAGAGAAGAACGAAATAAATAAGACTATAAGTTAACAAAAGGAACAGTCACGGCTTGCTGTGAAGTCAAGCTGAAACATCAAGCGTCTCTGGACTCGTCAGGGCAGGTTGAGTCGATTTTACATCAAAAAAGATCAGACATGAAATTTGGTCTGATTCTTTTAGCTCACTTTGATTTCTCCTGCCGCTCACAGAGTTAGCTAGCAAGCTAGCGTGCAACAGTTGGCCTGCAAACACATCGTCTACAGGGCAACTCTGATAGATACAAATCAACAAGAACAAAGGTCACCTTTTCACCAGTTTGTTGACAACACAAGAGGAAGATGATCAAGATTTAGGCAGGTGGGGTGTCCCTCACGCTAAGGCCATGGTGGAGGAAACTCCACTCGAACATTCTAACTTCAACAATGTAGATGTAGAGTTCACATGGGTGAAGATACATCGTCCATTACTTCAAACAGAGGCCTTGAATGAGTGGATAACCCCTTCGTTCAGTTTGTATTCACTTAATGGCACTTAATAATCAGATAAAGTCATTTCAGTCAGAGGTGCGAGGCTGAATGAAGAGGAGAGTGGACTCACTGCATGTTCACACCAAGTTTGATCACAGAGTGTCTGATTCAGCGTCATCAGCAGAAGCTAAATAAGAAACAATTGTGCAATAATGGTGATCAAAATGCAGTGAGTCCTGATTTCTGCCAGGCCTTAGAGCCAGTAAGGCAACATATAAACTTAAAGAATGCCAAAATGTGTTTCTCCCTCCTTCCCCCTCCTCTCCTTCAGCCATTTTAAAGCTACCTGATAGCATGAAAACCAGACATAGGTTATGAACGCACATGTAATGACAAAGCACAGCTTTAGCATCACAACTCAGGGACATGTCACTGCTCTGCCTACCTCCACTGCTTGGGTAAATTTCTCTTATTTAATGTCATTACTGTTTGAAGGGTTAAATGTGAGAAAAGGCTGTAAACTTGGACAGCACGTGGTACAAACTGTTTTAATTAAAACACTTTTTGTTTCATGGACTTCTTTCACATTGCATGGCACAGTAGGAAAGCTGGTAACAGGCAGCAACAGCAACCTGAATCATGCTGCAAGCTTGCAAAGTAGTTTTGAAGCTCTGACAGTCTGTAACACAGCACTGCAACCTAATAACAGCTTTCATCCACATTATGTGAAATACCCCCCATGAAACAAAAAATTTGGCTTGATATTGGAGTATATTCAAGCACTACAATAAGTAAGCAGTAGAGGTGGGTGGAGCGCAGCTGCACAGTTTAACTAAGGTGGGGATTCACCATGCAGCAAAGTTTGCACTGAAATGTAAAAACACAACCACAAAGCAAATCAAACACAACAAGATTCATCATAACAGACATTAAATAAATAAAAAAAAACAGTTTAACTAAGCCAACAATAAAGAAAACACTGTGTTTTATCTGTCATGGCTAAAGGCTAGGCTAGGTGTTAGCAGTAGGTTTCTAACAGGTTAGGGGTAACTTTGGTAACTAGAGAATCAATACTTCGCCTACATTTGTGCTATTTTTGTTGCTCGGTAAAATGGCTGACAGATACAATCAACAGACAACAACCAATTATATAATCAATTACTGACAGTGTACAGTTATCAGCCCTCTTACTCACAACAAGGGACCTGGAAAAATACAGTCAAGGGGCCCTTAGACTGAAGCGCTGCAGGCTGGCAGTGAAACTGTAAGAAAAAACTAACATGGCAGTCATGACAGGGCAAACAGCACTTAAGATCTAACTTAAAATCAGGATACAAGAAATTCTCACACAGAACTTCCCACTGAGCAGGAGCAGCTGAAGAGCGAGCTGCTGAGCTGAGTGAAGTACCCTCTGAGTATCTTTAATGGGTATACAACAGTATACAGCAGTAACAATGGCATGTAAAAATAAAAATAAAAAAGGGAAGTCAGCTAAAACTGGACAAACACTGAGCAGCGCTACAACTGCTTGGATGAGAAATGCAATATGCACAAAGTAAAGGTATGTTTTTTTACCTGGCTGGATTCAGGAAGGAACCAAAATCTTAATGTTTAAATCATGTGACTTTTTAGTTAAATGGTAGGTTAATGGTGTAGACAGACCTTTGCACACTGAGTCCATGAATTTGAAGGCATCTTTTAGCTCACAGTCTAATGAATTATGTTGATAGAAAAAAAAACCCTGCATATAGTCTGACATGCAAGAAACTTGATTTATTGGCTTATTTGCAGTGACTGGATTGTAGCAGCACAAGTTTCTAAAAGCAAAGCTAAATGAGAGTTGAGGTGCATCTTTCCAGTCAATAGTTTTCGGCTTTACGTGGCTGTGAGTACAAAGTTTGGCCTTGTGCATTATGCTTTGTAGTTGAAGTTGACTAAGTAGGCACATTGTGGTGTTTAAAGTGAAGTTTCAATAAAGAAAGAAAACTGCATGTCCACCAAGTGATCAGTGTCGTTTGGCACAGTCAGCCTTATTCTGGTTTGCATTTGTCATATCCCTACATGAGTGATAGGGTGAAAGTTTGGCGCTGCTCGTCACATATGTTACGGAAATTCAATGTGGTGCAGAAATCAGAGAATGGTGAACATCTGCTTTCAATCATTTGATACAACTTGGTATGATTAAACCTGACCTCACTTGGTTGGTCGCTGGTATAACTCCATCCCAGTGGGTCAGTAGACATGTTTGTTATCCCAACAGAAGGGATGCAGAAAACAGCTGTATTAGTAATATTTGATGACTGAATAGCACATAATTGTGTACCATAACAAAGCGACACACCAGTCTACAAACTGTGCAATCAACCAAGAGGTCAGTTTGGTACAGTGTACAGTTATTTGCTATCCCACTCTTTTGGCACCACCTCTGCAGGAATACCAACCTGTCCATTCCTTAGGGGCAAGATGCTGCAAGATGCTGCTGTACTAACAAAGAAAAAACAAGCAAAATCGGGTTTACCATATCAAACTGAGTCAAACCATTACTGAACAGAAGACTGTTAGATGGCTTAGATGTACAAGTTGTATTTGTTTTGAAAAGAGTACTGCTTTGGCTAACATACTGGCACAATAAAAGATGCATGTCTTTTTTAATAATGTGGCAATTTGATGTGTGCAAAGGTAGTTTTCTCTTTTATGAGTGTTATGAGCATCAAAGCTGCAGTTCACTGAGATCATTCGTCACATGTGTTAAACAGTGAAGATGTCTGTCCCTGATTAAATTCAGCCCTACAGTAAAACTCTTCCTACTCGTCTGACACAGACAGGCGGCTAAAGATGGGCAGACGCCGGCCCTCAAAGCTTGGCGATTCTGTGCCGCTGGAGGAAGAGCTGAGGGAGCAGGAGGAGGTGTAGCCCTCCTCTGAGAGCGAGTCAGCGGAAGAGCAGCGCTGCAGACCAGGAGGGGCGTTCAGAGTGACTGGCCGCTGCTGGGGGAGCTGGAAGGTGAGGTTTTGGGTTTTGGAGGGGAACGTGGAGGTGGGACACCTGGAGCTGACTGAATCAGACACGGCGTAGAATCGCAGCGCCGAATCGCTGTTGTCTCCAGCTAGGTCTATGCCAGAGAAAGGGTATGGACAATGCTTCAGGGTACCTGGCTCAGGGAAGAGAGGAGAGAGGAGCTCAGGGCTGCCTGTAGAGGATGGAGGAGGGGACACCGAGGAGGCTCTGGTGAAGAGCAGGTTTGATGGCTGCAGCTCCTCCACTGGTTGGAAAGTTTGAGGAGCTGAGGAGAAGCCGGCGAAGCTGAGGCTGTGACGCAGCAGCGGGGGCCTGAGCTTCTGCTTCTGAGGAGCTGGAGTGGTGTTTCCGGTCTGGATCTCATCTGCATTGTGGATGAAGTGGCAGCGGGCGCCGTACGGGCAGAAGCCGATGGTGTGGAAAGTGCGGCAGGGCTCGGTCTTGTACTTTGGGTGTCTGTTGAGGCCTCTCAGCTCGTCCATGCCGTGAGCAAACTGGCACTTTGCTCCATACTTGCAGGTACCGCTCTCTTCAAATGTGCGACAGAGTTCGGTCTTGTAGCGGGTGGAGATGTGTGGAGCAGGGGCTGAAGGCCTGGTGGCTGAGGGGGAAGCAGCAGAGGAGAGGGAGGTGTTGCTGATGCAGAGCCCCGGTGGAGGGAGCAGCAGCGACGGGGACACAGTGGCCATTTTGTCCTCCCTTACTGACGCACCGCTGACGTTTCCCTCGATCATGCTGACCGAGCGGTCCACTCTGAAGGGGATGTGGCTGAGCGAGGAGCGGGGCAGTTGACTCTCTCTGCTCCACTGCTGAGCCGAGGAGGCCATGTTGAGCCCCCAGGCCGAGTCGGTCATCTCTGAGCTGCTGCTGCTGCTGTTGAACTTGGAGTTTGGGAGGGTAACAGGGCAGAGGGAGTGACGACGCTGGAAGCCCAGGACTCTCAGACTGTGCTGCTGCCGTTGCTGCTCTGGGCTGGCAGGAGAGCCATCTGCTGCCTCCAGGCCACGGAAATTCTGTCACACAAAAGAAAGAAAGAGATAGATGTGAGTGACTGCAGTCCTGGAGCGCTGGAGCGAGAGCCAGAGGAGATGGGATTTCAAGACTAGAACTACAACAAGGCAGAAAGAGAAGAAAAGCTTCCCCTCCTTTAACTCTTAAGTACTATCCACAGCTCTACCTCGAATACTGGCACTTTATAGTCATTGTATTGTATAATTTCTGTATGTTAGAAGTCCTAAACTTTCATCATCATTCCTCAGATTGTGTTTGAGCCATGTTAGATAAATTTGGTACCCTTAAACAGATGCTTCAGAAAAATATTAGGTATAAATGTTACTAATGTATCACTCATATGTTATGCATAAAAAAGTACTCTTGCTATGTACATGCTTGTATTACATTCTCTGTCCTTTCTGATGGGCGATATTGGTTTTGATATCATGTTGTCATATTTTGTACCCGAGCTTTTGACTTAGCAACAAGGTAACAATTTGAATAAACAGTTATTTTATTAGTTAAGAGAAAAAACCATCATCCCACTACTTTGTTTTTTTATGTATATTTCTGGGCATTTTGTGCCTTTATTGATAGGAGAGAGACAGTGGATAGGCTTGTGAAAGGGGGAGAGAGAGCAGGAGAAGACACTCTGCAAACTGGTCACAGGGGGGATTCGAACCTGGACCGGCAGAAGCATGTACATGGGGTGCTAACCACTACGCCAAACCAGCACCCCATCCCACTTCTTTGTTGATGGAAATTTGTGCAAAACTGATCTTCTTTCTCCAGTTCAGGTCTTAAAATTTACTAAAAACAGAGCTGACTTGCTGATAAAACACCCAACATATACATTTGGCCAGAGAAACTGATTTTTTTCCCCATTGCTAAAAGACAACAACATTTGAAGTAGATTAAATTGCATTTAAGTTCTGAAAATATGCCATTAAACACATGTCTGATTCATGATTAATTTGACTGTTTCTGTACAACTGCCCTAGTGTAAGTAAGATATTTTCAGCAATTTAACCCTCAAAACACAATTCTGTTTATGGAGGTATATAAATGATGCAGTGATGGATTGGGACAGTCAGACAAACCTATAACATATGAAAAGGGGTGTATGATGGCAAAAAGTACAAGTACAGATATTTTAGGGTAGATGATTCAACAGTTCAACAGAAAAATATATTCCGGGTTTAAAGTGCTAACACTTTGGACATTATGAAAATGCCCATTTATAAAATGTAAAGATTCTATGGAAGTAAAAATGCATGATAAAATTGGCATTAAATCACTTTTGAAGCATGAAGTGTTCAATTTCCCTGTTCTTATTTACAATTAAATGTTTGTCAAATGTGAGTATCAGGCAGAAATAAAATAAATAATAAAATGTTTTGAGTGAACGTTTCTTCTTGTAGAAAGATTCTTTCCTCATTTATCAAAACTACTTTTCAGTGAGAATGTTTTAGGAAATTTATCAGGTTAAACTTTATGTCAAGACCTTTTCTCTTAATTTAAAAGTCACTGGATCTCTCATATTACTACACATTTCTAAAATAAATATTAAAGCAAGTAGTTGCAACACATTAGGAGTTCTAGATGACACAATTGAACAATATTTTAACTTTCAACACATATAATATCATCTTTGCTTTTAAAAACCTTCCAGTTGGACTGTTGTCCTCTTTAGTCTCTTATCTGTTCTACCACAGATCCAGAGAAAGGCTGACTGGTTTGTTCACAGCTGGAGGCTGGAGCGTGATCTGATGCCACAAAGCTCACTTCTCGCGAGACAGCAGCAGCCCGCGACCAAATTACATGGCGGTAAAAGCAGGCGACCATTGTGCTCTGTTGAAACCAGATAGTAGCAGCATTGGCATGAAACATGATGTTGTTTTCAGAAAAGTTCCCTAACACTCTAGAAAATATGCAAGATAGAAGTGCAGATTCAACACTCAACACTTCACATCCTCAGTGGGTGATAGACCTACACATATATTTTATTTTAGTCAAATTCTTTCCTTATAGGAAAAATAAAGGCTACATACATGCTATACATGCAGACATTTTACTTTGTGCTGTGTCAGTTTTGTTTCCTGTTGAAGTATAGCTGTATATGGTTCATTTGAAAGTTGCTGTTTTTTAAGTTTTTAATGATAAAATGTTAAAGTTCTTATTCTGTAAAACCCTCTAAATTACCTTACACGTTTAAAATAAACTTAGATGAAGTTTTCATCTTTTCCCCTATTGTTTTTGACAAGGATGTAAGCAGGGTATGACAGTAGGTATTTACAGATATCCAATATGCCAACACTTCAGAAAACATAGTATTAGAATGCAGATGATTTTTTGACTGAAAAATTGGTTTCTTCCACTACAGAATTAGATAATAGACAATATCTCTATCTAAGGCCTATCTTAAGCTTTTCAGTGATGAAGATGGAGAATTGTGGTACATTTATGCATTTTACAAGCATCATATGGTGTGCTTAGGAAAAAAACAGTGTCAGATGTTCTGACATTTACATCTAAATTATGGTGTTTTATAAATGAAAAGGTGACACAATCAAGTAAGTACTTTTTTTGCTATCATGGGAGTTAAATTGAGTGACTAAATGTGTACAAAGACAGTGTATATATGACCGGTACATGTGTTCACTATTGACTGAAAACATCTGAAAGGGTTTTTGTATCTATGGGCTTAAAATTCATGTTTAGACCAGGGTCTGTAACTGATGGCCTGGCGCCACATACAGCTCTACTGCTCTCTCAGTTTAGCCCGCCAGCCAGTTCAAAGTATTAAAAGATATATTCACATGCAGACCTGCATTTAACATAGCAATATCTTGAAAAAGAGAGAGAGCTATTATGGTAATTGCAAGCTTTATGTTTTTGCCAGTGAAGAAATAAAAATATCAGTCTATCTGTAGAAAAGGGAAGCATCAAACTTTACAACTCATTAAAAAACAATACTTACTACTCTACTTTTTAAAATATTGATACTGATACCAATGCCTGCTATCTCCAAAAATGCATCAAATGGACTTTTAAATATGACTTGCTCAGTTTTTCATTTTGATAATGCCCAGAGGAACATTAAGGAAACACGAAGGAAAATGTCAAGTCTTCGTGCCAAGAAAAAACTTTGTAGATTTTAAACTTTTCAACAGAGACATCATTGTGGGCTGATAATTGTTTCATACAAAGATATATATATATATATATATATATATATATATATATATATATATATATATATATATATATATATATATATAAACACTGCTTCAATGCAGAAAGAGACCAAGAACAGATGAAGACAAACTTTTTTCTTTATCAAAAGAGCATGTGTAAAAGTGCAAATACTTTGATAGTATCCAAACTCCCTTTTTGTCTTATTTTGGACATTAGATCAAATATTGCTGCTTGTATCTGAGAGTAGCATCTAATAACATCTAAATATTGTCCTCTATGTTAAATTAGTGATTTTGATTGTCATAATTCGAAGATCTGTCTCTCCAACACTGATGAATAGTTTGATTTGGCCCTCCTTGAAACCAAAGTTTCTCGTCACACTATCCTTCTACTAACATTTTCTCCTGCACCCTTAAACACAAGTGAATCTTAGGGACCTGTAGGCTGGTGGGATGTTAAGATTGTCTTTCTCACCTTGCAGAATTCTTCATCCAGCTCAAGGAAGGGTGTCAGAAAGTCAGAGGGCATGATGAGCTCCACTGTCCTCGCTGAGAGAAGGAGCCAAACGTCTGATCCCACCGAGGAGACAAAAGTTTCTTGTTCCTGGAGTTGAGAGTTTTTGTTAGAGGAGAAGCAGTGGACTTTTTGATGGGTCTACTGCGAGGGACACGGGGAGATTGTGTGAGAGCAATGAGACCCTGAGAGGAAAGTTTCCAGACCATCTGTTGGAATCTGTTTAAATAGTTGGGGAAACCCACCCATTCACACCCACCCCCTGCCTGTGCTCTTCAGGGGGAAGGGCAGAGTGTGTGTGTTAATGTGTGTATGTGTTGAAGGGGGGAGGGTGGGGGTGTTTGAGGGAAGGGGTCCTGCATTGTAATGGTGTGCTGGGGGGCAGGGTGGGCACAGAAATGAGAGGAGGGAGATCTGAATGGAGCTACTTTTCCACCCATTCATTACCAAATCCTTAAAGATGCATTCTTCTCTTCCTAACTGGGCGTCCACTCACTTTGTGCTGGATCGATACAGCTAAGCACATAATGACAAGTGTTGCAAATACCAACACATTCACCCAAATCAGGGCTGGAGGAGCAAAGACAGGCTGATGGATATTAGAAAAGACATCTGATTGAGCAAGAAGCAATAACTTTACAGCTCTGTTTTCACCAGAGGCATGATTTTAAGATGGTATTTGTTATTTTATGGTGTAAAAGAAAGTGTACTGGCTACTTTTAGAGTATACAGGACACCCTGCTGATTGCCTGTGAGTGAGATTATTTGATTCTGATACATATTTTGATCATTTTAAGCTTTTTGCAAAAGCATCTGCTCAACAGATCAGTACAGAAACTCCCTCAGGGAGCAATGCAACAAATATTCTACAGAGAAGACGATTGAATCAGCCTGCAGGATGATCACTCTCTCTGTACAAAAGTTTATTTTTGTGAATTAAGCAATAGCATTATAAGACTCAGACTAGGCCTTCAAAGGGGGCACTTTTACCAAGCCGCCAACACTGTAGAAGAGGCTAGTTGTTTTAACTTAAAAAGTTAGTGTCAGGGCTGCCTTAAAATTTTAAGTTTTCTGAATTTAGAAATTAATGTTCAGTTGAATTAAGAACGATTCAGATCAAGTGAACTTCTTAAGTTCAATAAACTTGCTATTAAGTCAGCTCCTCATCCACAAATGTTCTTTAACTTTCACTAAAATTTGTCTGGCTTGCATGACGGCTCGTTTGGTGGAAAACGAGCTTATAGCTCACATCTTTTACTGTTTTATTTCTTTTTTCACATTTGTGGATGAGGATCAGTGACCTGAACTTCAGATCAAGTTGCTTAACCTTTAAAACTGTAGTTTAAAGAAGTTTAATTACTGTGTTGGCATAAAAAAATACTATTGGAATTGGGTTGCTTTTAGAAGTTTGTTAGTCTAAACAAAAAGTTTATTGAACTTAAGAAGTTCACTTGATCTGAATCGTTCTTCATTCAACTAACTTAAATTTCTAAATTCAGATAACTTAAAATTTTAAGGCAGCCCTGACACGAACTTTTTTAAGTTAAAACAACTAGCCTTTTTTACAGTGAAGTTCAATTTGGCTGGGTACAGCACAAAACCTCAGCTGTTTCCACACTATGATGAAAAGGTACCAAAATAACTGACATGAACCAACCGTCCACTCGCCATAACTGTTGTATGTAACATCTAAGATATAGCATCGTGGATGTTTGCCTTGGAGAGTGGTGTGCTTTGCATTTTCTGCTTTGCCTTTTGTATGTTTTGTATGTTTTTTTTTAAAAAATAGAACACAGTAAGTTTTTCACTAACACATACTTTTCTTTATTCATCATATTTTCTTCTTATCTTATTATAGCTTGATTATTTTTGCACTAATTTACCAAGTCAAAATCCTTGTGCGAATACCTAATAAAGACAATTCTGATTCTGTTTAAGTGCTGTCAAAAACTGGATGACATTTCTGGTAAAGTGATGCCCTAAACAAACAAACAGAGCAGCAATAAGCATTTTTTCCCCATAATCTTAACCCCATAAAGCCAATTGTTTCATATTTGATACATACTTTTGTAATACCTCTATCTACTCAATATGATCAACAAATTACAAAAAAACTCCACCTTGATACAATCAGATAAATGATAAAAATGTCCTCAAATGGATTATCAGTTGCCAAAAACACCTAATGTATCAAATGAGATATGAAAAATCTATATGTTGAATTTTATGGACGTTTTTATTTTAATGGATTTTAGCGGAAAGTGCAACAAACATTTCAGCTCCAAAAAAAATAGAATTTTCTGGCAATAATCTATGGTCTTGGGCCTTATAGGGTTAATCACACTTGCTTTTCCTTTTTTAAAGTTTTCTAAAAAAATAAATCTGAACATGCAGCTGACCTCTCAGAAACATGTAGCCACCACAGGCAGACATTAAGAGAGAAACACTTCTTAACCCTACAGCAGTGTCCTGATCCACATTCCTCCCTCTCTTGTTCATCTCCTGATGACTTACAATAGTTCAACGGCCATTTTTGTTCATTAACTTAACTCTTGAACTTCTGTGTTTGTGGTTTTTGCATCAGGATGATCACTGCTGGTGTTTTAGCAGTGCAAAATAATATGAAACAGCTTCACTTACAGATCAACAACATCCGTTTATACGTAACAGAAGATTTTTAAAAACAACAAGACCAAATACCAGAGAGATCAATATTAGTTAGTGAAAGTGAACTTGTCAATACAGAAAACAATGAAAAGTTGGTGTTTACTCATGTTGCTGACACAGAAATGTAGAAGGCATGGGCAGAATGGCTGCTAAATCAAGAGAGGATGAGACAAGGAGGAGTGTGATAAACCCAGGGCAATGACAGAGACAGTGACAGAGAGTTCTGAGATGAATATGAAAATTAAAACATGTTTTAGCCTATTTTTAAATCAATAACAGCAGTGACCCTAGTTTGCCAACTTGTTGTCATCCTTTTCCATTTCTGTTGACATTTTTTTGGGATGTGTGCAGCCAGGTGATAGCCCAGCATATGAAGGGGTGTGTCTTAACATGTGACGTCATTCACATATGTGCAGATGCATCAGGCATAAATCAGGCTTTACTTCACTTTCACATTCTATTTGCTCCAACTAATCAAATATCAAACCTGCTGCTGAAGATATAATGATATATTTAAGTGTCTGAATGGAGCGTAAATACACAGAGTGTTTAAGATTCAAACCCCTCTGCAGGGCAGCAATCAGTCATGAAGACTGGGATGGTTCAAGCTCCTGAAGTGACTGCTGGGCTGGTCCACCTTCATGGCATCTTTGCCTTTAGCAAGTTTAAACATCTGTCCTGCCTGACATCCCCCCATACGTTGATAAATGTGCTCCATTTTATTAATTTGGCTGCAAAATGCATAAGGTATCTTTTGCTAAAACATGAACCTCCTGCACAATTTTAAAATAAGCAATTGGGTCTATAAAAACGAGCAAAAAACAAGCAGCCTCCAGCTATTTTTTCTAATGCAACAAAATATATTTTTAAATGAGAAATATAAAGTGTGTTTTAGTTTTCATCTTCATTACATTCCAATTTCACAGTAACATTTGTTACTTGTCTCTTAACTTACATATAAAACATCCTTTTTCTGGGGGATGAACATCCTTTCTCTATACAGAAGTGAAGGGAGGGGCTACTGCAGGGGTGGGCAACTGGTGCCCCAGGGGCCACATGCGGCCCTCCGTCTCACTCGATATGGCCCAATAATCATTTCCAAAAAACAGAAAAAATTGGAATTATGAAGAAAAAAAACATCAACTGCTGCATATGATTTATCATGAGTAAGCAGTACTGCATAATGCACGGATTATGTTGGCGATTAATTATTTCTACCAACCTTAGATTAGTGGTACATTTTTTTTTATTTTACAAGTCACTAAAGAATTTTGCTATAATTTTGTCTCGAAAAATATTTTACCAGGCCTTAAAATATAATTTATAGCATTAGTAAAAACTATATTTGGAAACAGTGATAAAGGTAATATATTTATGCTGTAAAATCTGATAAACATTCCTAATTTTATTGCATTAAAAAGAAGCTAACATTGGATTTACTCAGGTGTCAGACTCACAAAATTGCAAAATTTTAATTGTGTTTGAGTTAAAATATATTAATGTTGGTATAATTCTTTTATGAAGCAATATATTTGCTAATGTTTGTTTATTAATATAATTTTTCCAACAATTTGTAACAATGTGGCCCTCACATACTGAAAAAAAAAAATTGATGCAGCCCTCCAAATAGTCAAAGTTTCCTACCCTGGGCTACTGTTATTTATAACTGTGTTATCACTGAACAGTCTGTCTAATCTTAATTTTTTAAAACAAAATAGACATAGTAAGGCTTTTATTAAAGCTTTAATTTGATCTTCTACAGCTTAATTATGGTGAAAACAGTGACAGCTACATTAAAAATACATTTAATTCTGGTTATATTGATTTATTTCTGGTAGAAAAATCAATTTAGCCTCTTTTTACATTAAAATTTACATTTGTGTTTGGAGTGGGACAAAGCTGTTTGTGAAACTTCTGAATTTAGTTTATTATGGTTGTAGAATGAGATAGTGTTGTGCTCAAGACCACAATATTTGAGACCAAGACCTGCCCGAGACCATAACAAGACCAAGACTTTTGGGAGTCGAGACCAAGACCGAGAAAATCAGAGACCGAGACAAGACCAAGACCATCAAAATCAATTTTAAAAACCATGACAAGGTTGAACAGTTAAGGGGAGTGTCCCTTAATCACAACGCTTGGAAGGTTGCAGTCATCTCAGGGGGAAATAACACATTAATTGGGGCTTTTTGTTGTTTTACCAAGTGTTCCTCCTTATTGACATTAATGAAGCTGAAGAACAGCAGATCAGAGCTTGTCATGATGGAAAATCCCGAGTCCGGCCAGTCTGAGACCGGGACAAGACCGAGTAAAAATGCTCTCGAGTCCAAGACAAGACCAAGACCTTCAAAATGTGGTCTCGAGACAAATTCCTCCAGGTTCGGGGGCACAACAAGCCCAAAAAACTTGCAACCCACAACTGTATATATTTACAAGTGACTTTTTAAAAACAGAAGCCCAAAGGCGTTGATAATAAGTCGACCTGGCAGCTATATGCTTCAGGCAGGACAGAACGGGCGCGTTCACACCTGCTCGCTGCTGGTTGACTCCCCTGTACTCCGCTCTCATGCTGATGAAAACTCTCCAACGCCCACAAGTGAAAATGATGTGTGAAGTGTCAGACGGATGACCTCTGCGGGTGGACCCCACCTAGATTTGTGACAACAGTTTGTGTTGAGATGCCTCAGGACAAAGTGATGTCACTGCCAGAGGTAAGGAGAGCACATGTGAATGAAGAGATGACACTGTCCACAAACTGTGAGCTCAAACCCGCGTCTCTGTGCCAAAGTCCAGACTCTGTTTTTCTGTCTGCAGCTCCTTTAGTCTTAAGTGAAGGTCCAGACTCTCTGAAACTTGTTGACTTGTTTATCTGAGCCTGTTGTTGTTGTGTATTGTGTGTAGTGACACCGTTTACAGAGGGAGGGAGCAGTTCAAACAGCACAGCCGGTGTGTTGTTTGCGTCTCATTGTGTCTCTGTGTGGACGTTTCAGACGGCGTTAACGTTGTGCTCTGTTGGTGTGAGTCCTGCAGGAAGAGTAAACACTGGGATGTTTACTGTTTGCAGGATTTAACTGTTAATACTGAGGCTGATTCAAAGACGAGATACAAGGAAAGTGTTTGTTTGGGGAGAAAACAAGGAGTTTAAATCAGGGGATGGGAAACTTTGGTTAACAAGAGGGTCACACTGATTGATGGCTTTGTAAAAAAAGAAGAAAAGAAAACGACAAGTTAATGAATAAATCCGGACCGAAAATAGAAGAAACACCAACAAAGTGAACCTAAACATTTTTTGAAGAGATTCTGCCACAGCAGTTTATATAAATCTCACAGATTCCTGCACATTTAGGCCCCAGCCAGATGAAGATGTTATTGTATTGAAAACATTATCTGTACCATTTCAAGAAATGTGGCTGACCACATGAAAACACTGAATATCCTCACAAAAATGTGGTTTAGCATTTAGAAAAAAATAAAGTGATCGTATATCTATATAAATACATAGAGGTGCATAGAAGTGTAAATGTTCCAAATTCATAAAAGACGGAAAAGACACACCTATTTGATTAACACATTCGAAAGAAGTGGAAAGAGGCAAAATTTATGAAAAATCTTCTGACTTCAAAGAAGAAACAAAAAAAGATTAAAGGTGCTGTGAAGAGAATCTGTTTCCGGCGACATAAAGACTCTGCTACCCAGGAGCACGCGCGGCGACTGTCGTAAAGACGTGACCCAAGCCAAAGCGTGTGTTTGTTGTGATGCTAATGAATGCAGCTCGGACCTTCCTCAGAACTCTGCATTGCTTTACAACTTCTTTTTTCAACAACTTACAGGCTGCAAAGCGACGAGGTAATGTATCTCTTTCTAGTTACGTAGTGGTAGTTTTTGATGCGTGACAACAAGCAATTTTTGGACAACTTAGTATCGTAGTTTTGTAGCCGGCTATATATCGCTACTTACAGCCTGGTGCTCAAAGACGTGTCCGAATAATATAAATTTGCTCTAGTTTTAATTGTCTTGTTCCTGAAGTTGAGTATCCAGGCCAGTCCAGCCCTGTTCGACTCGACCGCGAAGCTAAGGAATAGCATTTATAGCTAACCTATTTGATGCTATAAAACTCATCTTAAAGTGTGTATTTCCATCAGGCATATATCTAAAAGTGAGACTTTTTAGTAATTACTTAGAAACTCCTCATAGCATTCTTAAGTATTGAAGAAACAGTTATTCAAGAGAAACACCCAGTGACGGTCAAACACTCTTTTTGTTTCATGACAATCATGTCTTCATATCTCTTTTTAAAGTGGGTCATGTTTTGAGGTTCCTTCAGCTCCACCCTCAAACTGGTCCAGAGTTTGAGCGTGGAGTTTTTAAACTCTGCTCAAGCAGGATAAGGAAAAGAAAATGGACTAACAGAGTATGAAATTCCAAACAATAAATCTGGACTGGTTTGTTGTGCTGACAAACATGTTTGCTCATATCTGTTTATGTTTTATTCATGGTCTTGCTTTAGGATGGCAGGTTAAATTCTTTACTCCAGATTTAATATTTAAAACTTGACTCATGGGTCACAGTAAGGGAAGAAGGAGGCCACATGTTGAGTCCTGTTTGGACTACATTCACACTGTCATCACAAAATGAGGAAACATTTCACTTTGACTTGAGGATTGATGTTTGGACTGTTAAATCTTTGTGACAGTTGATGTGTGAAGTCTGCAGAGAATAACTGTAGAACACAGTCAGGCTCCTCTTATCATAACTCCTCACTGATTCGTTACTCTGGTGTGTGTTTGTGTGTAGTTCAATAACTGTAATCCAGTGTGGTTTCCTCCCTGTGGTCGGTCGGTTTGGTAACACGTTGGCGGTTGTTATGTCTCTGTCTCTCTTCATGTTTCTTTGCTTGTATCACTGTACCCTCTCCTCCACCCTGACTTAGCTCTTCACCCTTTCTACACATTTACATTATTACAGAATTTCTACATTATTACAGAAATGTAGTCAGACCTGTTTTTCTATCAGCTTCTTCGTCCTGCATGAATGATTTCATCAAATGAAGAGTGAACTATCCTCCTCCTCTCTTTATTTTTCTGCTCTTGCCTGGTGACACAAGTGAAGGAGCTGGTCTAAAATTAGACCTTTCAGAGTGAATGGGACCGGAGTATTCAGTGGTTTTTAACTTGCAAATGTGCATGGATGTAAACGATGTTTTCAGACTTCATGGTTTGGTTTAAAAGCACTGAATGGCTCGGCAATACTGATCAACAAACACAGAAATGTGTAGCTACACAGTGATGACAGAATTCTTTCATACACTGATTAAATATCGTTACAGGATATATGTAAAAGGAAAAGCTAACAGCCTGTCTCCAAGACCAAGTATATTATTTTGAAGAAACCTGGACCCCTCCTCTTCTCAGAGCCCTACATTTAATGTCTTAGAAACACTTGTGTTTTTGTTATCTTTTCTTCCTTTTCTTCCCCCCACCGCCACTGCTTATTGATAAGTTTGTTGTTGTTTGTTTCTTTTTAAGGTTTTATACTTAAACCACCTGCATTTTATTCACCCACACACTCAAGCAGCAGTATTCTTTGTCATATGAACACTTCAGACTGATACCCTCCGCTCCTGTCTCATTTGTGTTTTATTACTGGTCCTGTTTGCCTTTTCATTCTCATTATTATTACTGTTTTTTTTGGTCTTTGTGGTTTGCTTATTTGTTTTGTCTCTGTCTCTTGTTATCACCTTATTATCTTTTCCTGTGTTTTAAAATGCCTTGTCATTTCTTTGTACTGTTCGTATTGTACTTTACTCCTAACTATGTCTTGTTAAATTTTTGCAAATAATACCTTTAAAACGATAATTTGGTATCACTTTCTATGAAGCCCACATTTATAATGCATTATAACGGCATCTGTAATGCATTAAAATGCATTCATAATGCTTATAACGACACTTATAAGCAAACATTATGCTTCATGATGCTTTATATCAATGGTCATAAAACATTATAATGTCATTTATAATAAACTATAATGACTTGTTCCATGGATGCCCACGAATACTCATGAACACAACATCCATAATGCTTTATGAGGGCATTCATAATGCTTCATAACCACACTCATAATGCTTTATGATGAACTAAATCAACAGTCATACAACATTATGATATCACTTATAATGAATTCATCATAAGAGATATCATAATGTTTTATGACTGTTGATATAGTGCATCATAAAGCATCATGAAGCATTATTTTGAGCCATTATGAATACATTATAATGCATTATGTATGCCGTTATAATGCATTATAAATGTGGGCTTCATAGAAAGTGTTACTGATAATTCTTTTACAGTGCTATTAATGGACATGCTATTCAACCCCCTGTGAGATGTTAGTTTAAAAAGGGATAAAAAAAGCTGTTTCTACCAAGGAGTCTAGCTCAGTTCAGCTTGGTACAGTGAGCAGCTACAGGTTTTTCCACGACCCAAGCCCAAATAACTCAATCGTGCCATCCCAAATTTTGGATGGAGCTTAGAGTGCTGCAGTCTGTTGGTTTGTCACAGAGGCCGTGTTTCCTCTGGGTAGTCCGGGTTGGTTCAGAACAGCTCAGTACAGTGTGGAGCGACAAACCCAGATCATATTTCCTCCTCCAGCTGTATCCCCACTTGAGAGCGGGATGTCAGGAGGAGGAGAGGGTCAAGCTGGCTATCTAAATCTGTCTGAAGTAGAGTGAGATTGTTAACAAAGAGCAACATTGAGGATTTCATGACTTCAGAACTCTTTCTACATCAGAGAACAGATCTTTGTAAATATGTGGCTTATTTGAACATGGCATGGTTTGCATTTTCATTTGTTGCTGTCCCATGGGAAATTATGATTTTTGTACAGTAGACTGCAGTGGTTTTAGCTCTACACTTAAAGGTTGGTTATTTGGGTATCTTTCTCTTTATCCAACAGCGAAAACACCAGTAAATACGTGCCTTACCGAGCCTAACTGAACCAAACTGCTTGGTAGAAACACAACTTATAACAATTAATTCTCATTAGACAGCAGCTAAACAGAAAACACAAACTTCACCATGTTCCAATAAGCCATGGAAATAGACAGATCTGTTGCTGCAACTGTAAAGAACGTCCTCATGGCACAATGCTGTAGCTCAAGCAGTTGTGATGTCACACCGCTGCGTAGCTGTATGACCCTCTTTTCCCAGCTCACATTCCCACCCTTAAAGTGAAGGTACAGCTGGTGGTAGAAATGCACACAAGATCAGGGTTTACTATTCTGAACTGTACCAAACTGTACTGAACTTAACCAGAACAATTGGTGGAAACTAGGCTCTAGGGAGGTGGTATTTGGTGCTTAAGCCATGTCAAGAAATTTCTGGTTTGGGGATTTATTGTAAACACTCTTCTTTTTTTTTTAAAAATCTTACTCTTCTAAATGTTACTTTTTTTTGCACCAGTTTACCCTGTATGTGCAAATGTACATAGCAATAAACACATTCTGATTTTTTTGGTGCAGAAGCCAGGCATCTATTTTCTGCAACAAAAACAAACATCTGCACAACTTTGAAAAAATGTTGCCCTGATCTTCGTTGGAACATTTCCATAGTTTCCTGCCCCTTAGTAATATAAAGTACAAAAGTAGTTACATAATGTTTAAGTTTTAATACATTTCAGTTCAGGCCTGCAAAAAACTCTTGTGATCCCTCGACCGTAACATGGAAATGTCCTTTCTGTGTCAGTTGGCAGTGGTTTGGGTGGAGACGAGGGAGGGGTGGGTTTACAGGGGAGACTTTAAACCAGTAACACAGCCTTGAATATGAAGCTTAATTATCTGAAGGACGTTGAGAACAAATGGGAGGTATCCTTGATCTGAACAAAGCAGATTGCTATTAGAAAATAAAAGCTATAAAAAAGTTACAACACATCTCAATGATTATAAAATCAGTAAAGCTAAAATATATATAGTTATTTCAAATCCCGAGACACTTTAATATATCATTGACCAAAAGACACACAAATGTTGCCTCTCTCCCTTTTTCTCCCCCCTCGCTCTCTCAAACACACACACACAAGCACACACACTCAAACACTCCCTGAGCCCAGCATGCTGGTCGGCCCCTGTCTGAGCCTGTCTTGGCCTCTTTGTTGAGGCCAGCATGACAAGAGCTCCATTGTCCGCAGGCTCCTCCATATGTTCCCATGTACAGCCCAGTGAAGCATTCTGGACTAAACCAGCACACAGGATCTGATCTCAGTGTCCACCGCCGACCATCAAAGGGCTCAGTCCAACGCTCACACGGCCGAGATACGTTACACGGTGATTGGTCGAATTATATTCAAGCTGCACTCCTACTGCAGGCCTCATGGATGGACAGTTGGTCGACTGTTTTCATGATCAATTCACAGAATGTGATTATACTTCAGCTTCGTGTTGCCGCTGGATCAAAACCACACTGCTGACACAGAAAAGAGCATAACTGCTTATCAATAGTAATCACCTGTGAGGGGGATGTCCTGGTAAAATCCGAAGTTAATAGTTTAGTTTCTTACCAAAGCAAAACAGAAACAGAAGGGAGGCTCATTAACAGTTGCCAGTTTCATGTGGAGAGACTCGCACTATGTGACTTCAAAATTACTGCTGTGTAGGTGTATGATAAAGATAAATACTTTGGGGAAATGTTATATTTGTCATGAGGTGTGTGTGTTTTTTGTATAAAATGTTTGCACTTTACATCTGATGTTTAATATTTTATTTTTGGTAGTTCAATATTTATCTTCCATTGTCTCTTGGGTGTTTTTTATATAAGCCATTTGCAGGCTTCTGCCACTCCCACAAACAAGTTTCTCCAAATATGTTTTATGTGCATTGCCTTTCCTTAACTGTGTAAAATAAAAATAATAATAATAAAATAAGTACTTGCTCTATGTCTTCTTCTCTGGTATTGGTGTCTGTCTGCAGCAGTGTTTTCAGTGTTTTCATGTGGATGGACATTTCTTGAAACGATGCTGTCTATACAGCAATATATTTGATCATATATTATCTATATATTGACCAAGAGGGACAATCACTTGGTGTTTGTGTGTGGGTGGGGGACTCCCTCTTTCTTTTTGCCCTCTTCGAGGTTGCAAGACAGATATTACAGAAATGACATTAGCAGAGCCAGCGAGGGAGCACAGCCTACTTTATGACGAGCCCCATTTGTGCTGCCATTTCAGATAGCTGACATGATCAAATATCATGTCCTCACAGAATAAACGTCTCCAAGCAAGGTGTAACCACAACAGCACCTTGTTATGGCCCTTTATTGTAAATGCACTGTAAAAGGGCTAACATATAGCTTCCATCTCTCCACATCATTGTGCCCCATCTACAATCTCCACCAAAGAAAACTGAAGCCACTACATGCCTGCTGAAGAGTGTAGGTGGTTCTAGAAAAACTGTTTGAAAGGATTCATGTCTTTATGCCTTCACACTGCAGGAGAGGGGATCCTGAACCCACCCAATTAGATTTTTATTAAGAATTCCTGTTATGCATAATTAGTGGCATCCTTAATGCCATGCCCCTAATTATGTTGCTGTTGTCATTCAGGCTTATGCCTGACAACCAAGCCTCTTTGTCTGTTATTAGGTCAACAGGAAGTCAGTTTGAGACATGAAGGCCCCCATGATTTGGACCCTGGACCATCTGAACAGCAGGCCACACTAAGGCTTAGTCCAATAATCTCAACAGTCTGTGGATGTGCCACATGGTGAACCATCACTAACATGGAGCAGAATCAGTTGAGAAGTATAATGACTGTGGAGCTTTAACACACACGCACAACAAACCCCATTTTGTCTGCATGCCGTCCCCTCACCAATATTTCACTTCCACAGTAGTGCCCCCAAGAACTGGACTCTAAAGCCTCTTTAGTAACCAATCAGCTCAATCACTCAGGTTCAATAACTCAGCACACCAGACAGACTGTTCTATATATTTCCCTCCATCTGGGAAAGAGCCCATAGAAAGTGTTTGGAGAGGCCAGAACCTTTCAAAGGAATATCCAGCATAGATATGGAGATTGGATGATTGTTCAGGCAATAACATTTACTATGGGACAATCAGGTAGTGCAGGAGACGGACACTACTGCATAGGGGTGTAACAAAGTGGTCAACTCAAGAAACAATACGAAATACGAAACAGGGCTCACGATATGAAACACTCACGATACAAAATAAAGGTTATAGAAAATCCCCAGCAGTAGGAAGTTGTGCGAAAATCTCATTTTCTTTATTTTCTTCCGAATGCAGACATACAAAAATATTGCTGCACCAGTACAAAATAAATGCTCTTTGAAAAAAAACAAAATTGTAGTTTTTTCCCCTTATTTAGACTACTGTGCAAATACAAACATAAGATCTCAATAAAAAGTGCTTTGTTGTTGTAACAATCAGGATAAGTACATTCTTGAATGAAAAGGAAAACAAATAGCAGTCCTCAGAGCTGCAGTTTAGACCTATAAATGTCTGAACTGTGAACTATAATATTTAGCCTATAACAGTGCATATACTTCTGATCTTCAAGTATGATCAAATTCTGTCAACTCATCAGATACAAAAATCAAATATTGTTTTTTATGCCGACTTACACAAACATACAGTTGCTGCCTGTCTCCAGTTCAAAGTAGTTGGTTGGTAGTTGTACTCGCCTCAGTATACAATGAACTGTAGCGGCATATTTTGCATACGGTTGTTGTTTTGTCCGCAATCTTCTCACTGTTCTCTCGTCTTTTATATGGGAAGCCAAAATAGGTCCACACAACCGATTTATTTGACGAAGGAGCGTCAGCTAATTCCTCAACCTCGTCGTCCTCTATTTTGAAGCGAGTGTTTTGCTGAGGTAGGCGAGGAGGGTAAAAAAATCACCAGTCTCAGTGGTGCACAGCGCCCCTTTGCATTATTTATTTCGTGAAATTTCATTACACCCCTACTACTGCACTACAGATCATGAGCCACTTAGTACAAAAGACATTGAATCAGGAGGATCCAGCTGCTGTGCAAGGTTACAGGTTTCACCTAATTCAATAGGTGTGTTGCATAGTATAAATCACCGATGGACCGGCGGGTCGAGGACCATAGAGAGTTTCCTTACTCCCTCTTTGTAGCTCCTCAGTAGGTTAAAAAAAGAATGGTCATGGCAAAATTTGCCATGTCACAATTGAAATAATAATATTCCAAGAAAATAGAATTCCTAGTGGCTGTAACTGTTTGTAGTGAACTCTCTGTATGTTTTTTTCAACAATGTAAATTAAACTTAAGAAATTTCAGTCTCTTTAAACAGAAATTTTTGAAGGCCATTTGACTAACTACTGCTACTTGCATTTTATTTAAGATTTGTGTGTTGATATATGTTAGAGTAAAAAATATCTTACTTATTTAGCTGCTATATTTGTACTTGTACTTTAATTATACAAACAATAAAGTGCCCTCAAATTGTGATAATTTGGTGCCCTGGCGATGATACCTCTGATTTGATGTCCCTGTTAATCAGTCCTGACTAAATCCTGCTATGAACACATGTAACACATCAACACTGAGGCTAGAGGCCTTGTGGGAAAAATATAGACATAACTTATATTTGAAGTCTTCACCATATAAAGGCCTCCGTGTGGATTTACTGATCCACATGAGGTGGATGGCCAGCTTACCTCCAAAAGAAAAACAACTCCTGTTTTGCATATTCATCCTCACCTCTCTCCTGCCTGCACTTTGTCATGGATGTTGGCATTTTGAGGCCATTTCCATCTCAGGGTGGGTCCAAGCAGTCGTTTGCAAAGCCACGGTCTATTGTTGTAACCTGCTGTGGTGTTTGTCATGGTGGCCCTTCGCTCCTACTCCACTTCCTCTATTCATAAATATGAGGGCTGTAACAATCAGATGACCCCCACCCTCACATATTCTCTGTGTAAATAAGCAGTCATGAATGTTCTACTCTACAACAAGCATATTTCTAAAGTATAGGTAAGTTTGATAAGTCTATAGAGTATGAAGTTTGTTCTCTTGGTACTCCTCCCTCACATTTTTAATCAGTTATGTCAACATGCCATACAAAGGTAAACACAGCCTTACAGCTCTGCTCATGTCTTTCTCTAAATCGCTCTTCTTGATCTCATGCACAAGTACTGTGAGGATATATGGTTTACCGACAGAAGTATGTCCGACTTTGCCTTCAGTCAGCCAGTAAAGATTGGACCACAGATCCTTTAATGTCAGCAAATATACAAACAGAACAGCAAAGGCAGCATACATTCAAAAGTCTGTGTATTACACAAGGTTATAAAAGTGTTGGATTTGTCATTATAGTTTAGTTTTAGTTAGTTTTGACATTTTTTCCATTACGGTTTAGTTTTAATTAGTTTTAGAGTGGGCATTCTCGTTTTTATTTAGTTTTGGTTTTTGCAACAAGGCTTAGTATTAGTGTAGTTTCAGTTTAGTTTTAGTTTTTTTCAAAAAGGTCAGAGTACTTTGTAATACTGTTGATTTTCAAGTCCAACATAGTGCTCACTGCTCAGTCAATGCTGATACTGCACTGTTGGCTGCTGCCTTAAACACAAGAAAATAATATAAACTTAATATAAAAAATATAAACATCAATATGAACAATATAAACTCTCGGCTTCCTTGTTTTCATAGGCTGTATAAGCCTCCTTATGGGTGCTCCTAAAATGGGCTTTCAAGTTTGTGGGATTTTTCCCCTTAAGAAGCGCTCCACATATCTCCCCAGTTTTAATTTCTGCCAGGCACTTCCATTTGTTTGTCTCGCTGTCGTATTCAAACAAATCCCCAATGGGACACTGCCGCCTCCTCCCAACTTTAGCCATTTCTTCCAAGTTGTTCCAACATCACGTTTCGTGGCGGCACAGAGCACAGCCAGTCAGTGTAGTAAACAAGCACGTCCCAGTACATCGCTATGATGGTGCCGTACGGTGCTGACAACTGCCGAAAACTGTCGTAAAATTGGTTGGGAAAATGTGTCAGATTAATTTAAATCCTAAAGGCTAATAAATATTGTCAAAAACGATAACGAAGGACATTTTGTCTATAATTTTGGTTAGTTTCAGTTAGTTTTGTGAACACAAGATACAGGTTTAGTTTACTCATCGTTTTTGTTTTCTTTTCTTGTTTTTATCAGTTTGAGTTAACTGCAGTGTATTTTAAATTTAGTTTTCGTTTTTAGTTTCGTTTTATAAACTTGGTATTACAAAGGCGATAAATCAAACCACTTTGTGTTTTAAAGCAGTGTGCTTGTTGGTTGGAGTTCAGTTATCTCTTGTCCCGTTTGTCCATCTTTAAACAAGACAACTCAGAAAGTTCAAGGCAGATTTGATTAAAAATTTCAGGGAATATTGGTCATGAAATAAGGAACAAGTGATTCACTTTGGTGGGGATATAAAAATGGATGCAAATCCAGGATTCCTTCCAAGACATGTTGACATTTCTGCAAATAACTCCAAAAGTTTTCCACAGATTTTCATGAATGTTTAAGAAAACGTTGGTCATAGAAGGAAGCTTAAAATGTCAACTTGTGACATGGACCAATGTCATCCTGGTGACGTGTTCTGGGGTTTGGTGGCAGTAAGGATACTTTTTTTTTGCAGTATTTTGCTCAGTGACTCCCCTCACTTCATTTTAAGATCTAAGGAGGTTATGTTTCTGCTAGTCTTGTCTTTGTTTGATTTATTAACACTGCTTGGTAGGGTAGTTTTCCAGTATAACTCAGCTAAAAATGTGAGAAAAGCCTAGGATGTATTGTTTTTACCTTCATTTGTTTGTTGTTATGTTTTTCTGTGACACCTTAAAGGTACAAAATTGATTTTGATGATTTTTCAAGGTATGATGGTCAAAGGAAGAAACATCTGGATGCAGAGGCAGGATTCTCTTAAATGATTTGTTATTTTTGGGAGACAGAGCAGTTTTTGAAATTGTTAACTCAGAAGAGTCTCTGTGGATGTTGATGACATTTTCAGGAAGTGTTGGTCACAGAACAAGGGAGAACTGATTCATGTTTTTAAATTTCTTTGTGAACAAGATAAAAAAATAATTCTCAACAGATTTTGATGTCATTTTGGGGTCATCTGAACACCTATGTCGATCCTGATCTTTTTTTTTACAGGGTTTGTTAATGTTGTGCCAAAGGGTATTTTCCACATTTTTGAGAATAACTCAGCTCAGGATGCCGAGCAGGCCTTGGCAGAGGTTTGTGCTCTGGGAGTGTTTCTAGTCATTTATGTTTTCTTTATAATTTGCCCTAAACTCCAACTGAATCATTTAATTCTGTTTCTAAAAATATGCCAGTAAACAAACAAGACACTGAGCTCCAGAGCACAGTTACAGGACTTATGGCCCTTTTCCACTAGCATGCCTTGGCCCTACTCTACTCGGCTCTACTTGAGTTGCAGCGTGTTTCCACTAGCACGGTACCTCCTAAAGCAAGCTAGTTTTAGTGCCTACTCTGCTCTGGTTCCAAGCGAGCAGAGTCGATACTAAAAGATGACGTCACCATCGTCCTCCGCTTCATTCTGTTGTATAGCCTCCAAAACTCTCCTGTGCCTCTCAAGGGGTATTTCTTCTTGCCACCTGCAGCCTTCTTCTGCTTTCCTTTTTTACTCGGTTTGTGACAAAACGCCACAGATTGTTGTGTCATGCTCAAAATGACGTCACCGCAGAGCCGCTCAGCGATACTGCACCCTGTTGGGCAGGCGACTGGAGCTAATGGAAAAGCAGCACAAGTCAAATAGAGTAGAGTAGGGCTAGTGGAAAAGGGCCATTACTGTTGGCACCATTCTTATGTTAAGCTTGTCTTTGTTTGGAGGTGCATGTGTGGTAGCATGCAGGCCTCAGCAGGAAGGTCCTGGGCCAGCAGCAGAAGTATGAATTAGGCTTGACTATAGGCTCAGACATTCATATAGTCTCACTGCAAATCAAACAGGGGCTGAGGGAGACTAGCCTCGGTAAAGTAATTATAAAGATGTCAGGAGAAGTGCCGAGTCTTTGGTCATCCTGCCTTTTGGATAAATGATGCTCCCTCCCTTGTGTGTGGACACAGAGCTTTCCAGGTTTAGTACCCAGAGAATAAAACCTTCACGACTCTGTTAGTGCTAACAAAGCACACAGGACCACAGTGACTTTATCTGCTCTGAGACGGTGATTTATGAATCTTTCTCTAAGGTGCCACAGAATATTTCCAGTCCTGATAGAATGAAACGGTTGGAAACGGCCGATTAAACTGAAATGTTATGAAGATTAATGGAGACTAAAGTTGAGAAACGGACATGTCGTTGGAGCGGAGAGATGGATGGTGTCCTCAGGCTGTGGGTGAACATTGTACAGAAGTGGATAAATCACTAAGTGAGCTCCAGTGTAGCTGTATAAGAAAATGTGTCACATCCAGCTGCCAAACAGGCACATTTTACTTGGTCTCTGGCCTCATTTCACCCCTGAAGTCAGCTTCCTCTTTTCTCTGTCCATCAGATTCTTTTGGTAATAAACAAATCTGCTCTCCAGTTAAACAAACTGGAGTCCATATTAAACTGTTTTCACCTTGTGGGGTGTGGAACAGTGCAGTTTGTTCTACATGCAAAACATGAAAAGTTCATAAAGTTATGGTGCATTTTTTTCATCGAGAGTGCTTGTGTTTGGTCCCAATATTTATCTGCAGAGATATCTGCTTTAAGTCTTGTACTTTTGTAAGACAATGAGGCATCAATGGAAGAAATATCAACAATTTGTGTCTATCTTACTTGGCTTGAAAACAACAATTATACATAGGGCCTGTACCCACCGTCTGGATGCACAATGTTATGGGTGAGAGATCGACATTGGCAGATAATTGCTTAAATTTACGAACAAGCAGGTATGACAATTTCTCACAGCATTTACTGCAGATATTTTTGTGTCATATATCAGCATGTCACATTTTTGCATGTTGATTTTACATTGAAGTATAAGCTCCAAAAACAGGGGTGGTTTTCTTCAGCAGACCAACAAATCAGTGTTTGTTGCACTTAAAAGGGCAAATAACGCATGAACATGACCATGAGCTCATTGTACTCCATTGGCCTCAGTGGCCACCAGATCTCAAGCCAATGGAGCAATGGTTCTCAACTGGTGTGGCTTTGGGACCCAACAGCCCCCTCCTTAATGACATGTGATGTGACCCAAATAGAGGAAAATTTTAAGCCTTTCAAATGTGTTTGATAAAATATGTTGCACTTTGAACCTAAGATGGTCCTGAATATCACAGTATGCCAACACAAAAATGTTTAATGAGAAAAAAAACACTTATCGATCATGGCCCACCAGTTGACAATCACTGCAATAGGTCACCTTTGGGACGTGGTGGAACAGGAGATCCACATTGAAGATTTGCAGGTGAAAATTCTGCAGCAACTGTGTGATGCTGTCATGGATATATGGACAAAATCTCTTGGGGAAAGTTTTAGCTCCTTGCTCAACTTCAACTTTAACTTTACTACAATATTGTATTATGCAGTGGGAAAACTGCCTCTCAGCAGCAGGCATTAGCACACCAGTACATGACAAAACATAAAATATACAGGCATCAGGAAAATCAGGAAAAATCTTGAGCACAAATGAAAAAAGGGGGCACTCAAACCACAAAATGGCAAAGACTAAGGCCCTTTTCGAATTTGCCTACTATACTAGCAGTGCATACTGATTCATCCAAAATGTAGTATGCAGTATACAGTATGCGAACAAAAGCGAAGTTGCAGTAGGAAAAAAAAAAACCTGGATGACGTACTGATTCGGGAAAAAATTCACTGTATGCATCGGACCAGTCTGCTTCGCCTACTGTTACCCACAATGTAAAGCGGCTGAAGCGAAGCTTCAACAACCGGAGCAGCACACGAAAATAAATATATGAGCTGCTATTTGTTATCTTTACCTCTTACAGGTAATAGTGTGTAATAAGTTGTAAAAAGGTTAGTTGTTCTTGTTTTCCATTAACAGTTCGTAACAGCCGGACGGTGGTGTTACGTCTGTCCTATACCTGCGGCATTATTAGCGTAAACCACTGACAGGTCTGACATTTTACTGTTACGTTCTGTATTTTTCCTCTGTATTTCCACCACCCTAAATGTTCCTGCTTCTCCTCATTCTTACATACTGTATTGTGCGTGTGATATTTATTCTTGAACTGTTTTTTTTTTCTTTTAAGCGGCCCTAATACGCCGTTGTACGCCATCACACAAAAATATATAAAATAATTCCCCTCCAGAATAATACGTATTCTCCACCACTGACTGTTTCATATAAAATTAATTTGCAGATTAATAGCTGAAATGTCAACATGTACTTATGATTTGTTTGTTTTGTACAATTAAAATTAAGTTGGGGAAATAAATAAGCTGTAGCCTACACTACTTCTACAAAATAAACCAAACAGAACAGTAATACTACATACTTCATTCAAGTGTAGTGGGCAGTATGCAGTCTCTACTACATACTACTTTCATACGCAGCATGTAGGAGGCGAATTCAAAAACGTCCGAAGACTCAGGCAAAACCCATGAAGTGCATTCACTCATCAAAGTGCTTTGCAGTAGATAACTAAATAGTAATGATGAACATACGAGATAAAGCTAATTAATATTTGTAGTTTTACTTGTTGTAATCATTGAATCTGACAGCACCACTCAAGATTGGTGTTCAAGACCGTAGCTGATTTAAATCACCATTTCACAGCTGGAGGAAGTTTACTCTGATTTAGCTCACACTTGAATCAGTGCTGCGTCTGCTCTCTTTCTTGTTACAGTAATGGTCACCCTTCATCCTACAGCTGACCAACTGGAGCTGACCCCCACCCAAAACACACAACAGGCCAGCATGTTTCCCATCCCACTCTCTCTTTCTCCAACAACAAGGAATCCCTCACTTCCCCTCTTCACTCCGCTCTTGAGGAGGGAAGCAGCAGCCGGTGCCGCTTCCTGGAAAAATGTCACGTCCAGAAAAAAGAAAGGCTGAAAGAAAGAGAGCGTCTGTGTGTGAGTGTGTGTTTGAGAGGAGGGGGAGGCAGAGTGTTAAGAGCGTCCACTGGATTATGTTTTGACAAAAGACCGGACCCCCCGCTGCTGTAATTTTCCCGCCAGTCGGTTTCCTGTTTCCTGGAATCTGGCAATGTGTCACACAGGCACACAAACACAAACAGGCAAGCACACACTCTCACACACACACACAGGGGCCATTTGGTGCCAGCTGCTCCCCATGATGCAACAGCAGAGTGACCAGTGAGCCCTCGGGGCATCTGCTTAATAAAGACTTCCTTTCATCTAATCCCCGGGAACATAATCCATACATTATTTCATTACAGCCTTTGAGAAATCGCCTTAAAAAACGCGGGAAGGAGAATCTGCTGAATCCATTTATTTTGGGACAAAAGATCTTTTTCCACAATTGATCTGACAGCAGTGTTTTTATACGCAGCATGTTGAACACCTGGTTTATCATGTGGATCAGACTGTGGGGATGTAAAGCAGAGAGAAGAACAGAGATATTGAAGAGCGACATTTTTCTTCTGTTCATTATTAAAATAAGGTGGTCAGGGCTTAAACTAAGGCTTAAAAAGAGAGACATATGTACAAATGCTCTTATGTGTTTATCCATTTTTATAATATGTTTGGGCTTAACGATTTAAGGGAAAGATCTATTTGCAATATTTTGGGCAGATATTGGGATTTTAATAGGATTCACAATTTTCATCACATCTAGCTTCAGTGCAAAATTTACTGTTTACAGTATAGACAACAGTAATAAAAATAACACATCATTCATCATCTAATATTGATGGCAACTAATAGGGCTGGGACGATTCACTTTTCTCCCGATTCGATTTTTTACCATGTTTTAGGTGCCGATTCAATTTAAATTGCGATTCTACGATATTGCAGATTTTTGCGATCTTAAGTCAGCTTTTTTAACACCAGAGAAAAAGATGAACAATGATGATGTCTCCAGACTATATCGGGAAAAAGACACATCACATGTGAGTCAGTTTTTAGGATTTATTCAGCAATATATTTTAACCTGCTGTTTATACTCTCTTTTCAAAAGCCTGAAATGCATTTAAAAGTGGCTCATTAACCCTTTAGGCATAGTCTTTTCAAGAAAATATTAAATTTTGCTATCAAGATTTAAAAAGGCTATAGTTTCAAAGTGGTTAGTTACCCAGCCATTATCATCACTGTAATTTACGGGCTGAACATGAACGCCTCTGCTGCCTTCGCTGTGCTTTTGACGCCCGGCTTCTCCCTCGTCTGACCAGAGCTCCGCGGTCTTTCTCATTCCCGCTAACACCGTCACTTTTCGCGGTGTTTTGAGCTTTCCTGCATCCCAGACCACGTCCCTCCTCAGCACTCACCGATTACTTCCACCCCGGCCACGGAGAGGCAAAGCATCGGCCTCGATATGTGCTGCTTGGGGACTGTAATGGGGCGCAGACCCGCTCCCACTGCTCCCACACAACTGTGAATATATGTCACCTGTCCACTATCTGCTGGTGAAAAGTAGTAACACTATTCAGCATTATTTTAACAGCTATGGCCTGTTTTATCCAGCAATGCTGCTTGTGGCAATTTTGCAACTTTAGCGCCTAAAGATTTTTTTTTGGATGGGGGGATTGATTTTTGAACAAAAAAATTGATTTAAAGATCATCAGACAAAAAATCCTGATACTTATGTGAATTGATTTTTTTCTCCCACACCTAGCAACTAACCTGTTTTCATTTATAAAGGAACACTCCAACTTTTTTTCTTTTCGGGTCTTGCCTTACTCCTGAGTTCACAACAAGCAGATAAGCGTTCTTTCAACAATGCTTACAGTAACAAGTAAGACAAGAGCAAAGCTTGCCCACTGCTGTCTTAGCTCAAATGTCTGGGAGTCAATGGGAAGTATTAACCTGCCTCTGCCTACAGTCATCAGATAAAGTATTCAGCTACTCTAAATGGTCCTGTGTGCTCCTTGTGAGTTGTTTCTTTTACTGTTTTTTTTATCTTCTACTTTCATCGTTTTATCTTTTTCTACCCCTAATCAGAGTTGACTCTTTTGAACTGCTCTTTTAAGTGAATAATGAGAACCGACTTGCAGTTGTAAGTAAGCTGATAACTTGTGAGCCATTCTTAAACACAAATCACCTGCAAATTTGCAAAATAGTTTAAGTAAAATATTTGACATAACAGATCCTGGGTTAGTCAGAAGCACTACAAAAAAAATTGCAGCTTTGTTGATCACATGATTGTGTTTGAAATCGTGATTTCCATCCAAAAGCGATAAATCTTTCAGCCGTATGCAACATTATCAAGGGCTGCAGCACACAAGATTTTGGTTAATACAGAAACAAAACAGTGCTCGAGGTAATTTAGGACACTCATATAAGATTCAGTGTAAGCTGCCTGATTTTGTCACTGATCCATGTATCACTTTCAGTTGGGACGTTGTGCAAGACCAACACCATTAAAGCTAATCAGCTAAGCTAAAATTTGTGATAAATTTGTGATTCAACCAGTACCAGTATAGGGCTCTCATTCTGGCTCAGTAAAATGAGTCTTTAATGAAGGTAGATGTTTGTGTTCATGCATAATTTAAAGAGATGATTATTCGGGTGTCAGCCTGATTGTTGAGTAAATACTTTCGTTTGGAGGTAAAATTTGTTTGTTATTTAAGATCTGAAATACAACCTCCAATTATAAGGAAGCTGCAACACACAGAAGTTGTGTGAAAAAGAACATAACTAGAAAAGCACTCGGAGAGCGCAGACCTCCGCCAGCGCTACAGTCCTCTCCCATATTGTGATTTTCACCATAAATATTAGTCCCACCTTTATTTCATATAAAGCGAAAAACTTCTACCTCTAAATATCCAAAATTATTCACGGAAAGGGTAGGGGCACACAATTTGAGGGATAAATCTAATTTTGAAGTTGCACTGGTGCGTACAAAAAGGAAAAGTTTTTGTATTTCTGTCTGTGGTGTGAAACTGGAACAGTCTGAATGTGGAGCTTAAGGAAAGTCCAAACACCCATCAATTAAAAAAAAAAGGTACAAAGAGTGTATTTTTACAAGATACAGGGAGGAATAAGGTGTGGCTTTCACCAGGTGTTTAGTGTTTATTTGAATTATTATATATTTAGTTTTTGTCTATATGATTTTTTGTTGGTGGTATGTATGTGTGTATGTATATATGCATACATACATATTCATAAGGCAGATTTGGTTGTTGATTACTTTGTATGAGATTTAGTAATTGCATTAATATCAAGCAGGATATGGCAAGACGGACCTGCCGGATTTCAGAATCAGGCAGGTCTGTCTGCTCTGCAAGGCTAAGACTGACCTGCTGCAGCCCACACCTGTCTACAACTGAAAATGTGCAGTGGAGACCCCAGACTGTCAACCAACTGGAGTTGAACTTCAAGAATGTAAAAGAATTTCACCTACAAAGATTCAACAATCAGTGTCGTCAGACCACAAACACTTACCGAGTGTTGTTAAAGGGATTCATACTGAGTGAATTTTTGCACAAAAACAACTAAGTTTATCTGATTGATCAATAAATACTTCTCTGTATTCAGATGAATGTCAAAATGAATTTTCAAATAACTGCATTCTGTACGATGCTCATCTTCTTTTAGAATTGGGTTTTATTCAATAAATCCATTTGTAACAAAAGTGATGAATCATATTACGTAAATCAGTCAGTCTGACTATTGGCTCCTTCAGATCTTTTTGGATTTTCATTTTTGATCAATATTGGTATCTGGATCAGCTGATCTCACGAACAGCTGATCACTGATTGGGACATCCCTCTAAAGCTGATCTGAATGATCATCCAAAAGCTGCAGTGGTTTTAATGTTCATTTACAGATGGATGTCCAAATGTCTAATTTAGTCTGAGGATGCTGCACGGACTCTCAAATGTTCCCCACAAATGTTCGCCAGGTCAAAAGCCAAGCTCTCTCCCACTCACACACATACACACTCACACACTCCAGTGCCAAACTGTCAACTGCCGCAGCTGGTGGACGGTTGCTGAGGTGTGTGTGAGGGGGACAGGCTGGACCTTGTTCCCTCTGGTACAGTGTGAAGGGTCTCGTGGAGGTGTTTCAGGGTGTGAATGAGAGCGCTCTCCTCGCCAGCTGCCGTCGTGTTATTTTAACAGGAGCAGTCGTGTGTGTGCACCTCCTGAACCCTCAGCTGTTGGCGGCTAACGCTCTTTTGTTTTTGAATTGCATCATATAGACGGGACAGACAGGCAGGAGGGGGGCGGCTGATCTTTAAGGAGGGTTTGTTGGTCATTTGTTGGTGATGTGAGGTCACTGATTAAGTTTGGACTTGAAGCTCCTGAATTCTTCAGTTTGTTGCTCACAGATGCACCTCACAGCAGGAGACCATCCCTGATGGGCGAGGAGGGGGTAGGCATTATGAAACAGCCCATTAATAACACATTTATGAGACAATGTATATTTCATTATGATTGATTAAACCTGGGGTGACTCATTCAAGACTGGAAAGGAAGCAGCTCCACTTCCTCCCCCGTTTCCTGTTTGGCTTCTCCCCTTATGTTTACACTTGTAAGCTGATAGCATGGGTTATGATATAAAATTCAGTCCAGCCACACAACACCTGCATTCATGATACAACTTCAACGGACGAACCAAATCATCAACTCAACCTGATCACATGGCAGTGAACGATGATGGAGACAACTTCAGTTACAAGCCAAAGAAGTGAGTCTGAAGCTGCTATTAGCCTCAGTCCTCTTATAAACTACTGTTCCAAAATCAAGAATCGAAGCACGTTCAGGTATGATAAGGAAAACGTGCCCTCAGCTCACCTATCCCTTAGAACAGGGGTGGGCAACTGGCGGCCCGGGGGCCACAAACGGCCCTCCACATCACTAAATGTGGCCCGCCAGTCATTTTCAAAAAAATCAGCAATGGTAAACATGAAAAAAACTCAAATCTCTAATCAAAATAATTCAATATAATCTTGACTGATATTTTTATTAGCTTTTGTAAGTTTTTTACAACCTTGCTTTGCCATGATGGTGTCTCTAAATCTCTTTCATAAAGCATTATATCAAGTATTACTCAATACTGCATTTAAAATATGGCAGCAGCAAAATCTTTGAGCTTTAAAAATTTGGAAACACTCATCATTTCATTGATTTGAAAATAGCTTCATCGGCTTTAATTCCATGTATTTTGGCTACTTTTGCTTGAATTCTGTGTCAAGTTCATTTAATTATGCAAAATAACTTTTATTTGTGATGTAACATAAGAATATTGATATGCTAATTTTAGGATTAATTCATATTCTCTTATGGTATTTATCCAACATCCTTTTTCCCCTGGAGAATTTAGGAAAATTTGTAACAATGCGGCCCTCGGGCTGGGAAAATGGTTTTATGTGGCCCTCTTGGTCATGAAAGTTGCCCACCCCTGCCTTAGAAGCACTGACTACTCTTTCACCCGACAGATGTTTACTTTCTTCTCACTCCTCCAGCCGTTGGGGTGCCTCTGTTTTCCTTTTCTTTAGTCTTTTTAGTCGTGTAGGTAGTTGTTGCAGTCAATTCTGGAGCCCATGACTCAAAATAAACAACATACTGCAGCTTTAACACCAAGGAAGCACAACAATTGATTTTGTTGATATGCAATTAAGGATGTAACGCTTACCAGTAAAATGGTAAACCGTGGTGAAATTCCCCATGGTAATCATTACTGCGTCCTATTCAAATTACAGTGTTTGATCACCACACTGTGTCAGTAACTCACAGTGATGCTGCTTTTTGACTGGAAAAGCCGGAACTGTTTGTGTCTGCCCATCGATGAAACCGTCTCTCTCAAACAGAGGCACGCATGCTCAGTTTGGCCTCCAAAAAGTCCAGCAGTTTTGCTCAGACTTGTAGGTTTTCCCACACAAAATGGCAAAAGTCTAAAGTCTGGTTGAAGTTTGGATTTTACAAGGATGCCAACGGGAACCTGATTGACGATAATTGCCCTGTCTAAAACTCCAAGCTGTGGTTGAAGACAAAAATGCGCATGATTAAACTGCTATAACTCCTTGAGTAAACGAGCAGACTGAGAGAGAGAGAATTCAGTGAGCCATTCCTGAGTGATTTATAGGCCGTTTATCAGTATTTTCTGTGTAAATAATTTATAAAAGTTGTAAATAACAGCATTAGTGTCAATCTGGAGTGTGTTCTTGCTGTTCTTTTGCTGTTTATTTGCCATGGGTCGCTGTATTTCGTCGTAATAAATCGTCTTTTCTGTCATAGTTCGTGTTTTATGAATTTAATCAATCGTAATTTGAAAATATTAGAGAAGGAGATATCGAAGAGATCTGCCATGGAAAGGGGAGACCAGAGGAGGTCATGAAGGGGGCTAATTGATTCAGGGACTATCATTAGTTAAACCAAAATAAATAATAAAAAAAATGCCTGGACATGGTCTAAAATAATGAGCTGTAACATGGACACTAATGCTGCAGGCAAAAAAAAAACCACACTGTTTAAGCAGTTATAACATAATAATGACAGATATTCACAGAATTGTTTACTTTAATTTCTATTGAAAAAAAGTTGAAACAAATTTGCTTAAAGGACATTTCCTGACACAGTTATTGACAAAAACGACAAAAGAACTGTTTAAATTATAATATTAAAGGGGTTAAATGATTTCAAGACTGTATTAAAGTACTTTTTGAACATTTTTAGCACACTGCAACAATACCGTGATAATAATGATAACCCTGATAATTTTGGTCACAATAACCGTGATATGAAATTTTCATAACGTTTCATCCCTATATGCAATTAGACAATATTTCTGATTTACCTTGCTGCTGAGAAAAAACCTGTTGATAGCCTTCAGTCATTTACCAAGTGTGGAGAGCTGGAGGGTGAGCCAGCCAGCACTGCCAGGAGCTGCGGCATTTGCTTTTTGATTTTCAACTCCAGACATGACACACATTTACATCCAACGAAAAATATGGAAAAATGAGAGACTAAAGAGCCCATATCACATTTTTCTGTATAATTTTCCCTTTAGTATGTTTAGTATGTTCCCTGTTATAATAGAACACTTCTACACACAAAACAAACAGATACACTCCCCCATCCCTCTCTTTATGACACCAGCTTCATGAAAAAGCTGATGATTTTATGCTTTTTAAAATGAAAATTAAAAAGCTAAAACTAGAGCTAATGATAAAAAATAACCCTTAACAGTTAGAAAAGGTGTGATAACTGTTCTCATTTTTGCTTTTAAACTTAAGTTATATGGCAGATGTACAAATCCATAAAAGTGTAAATACATGCAACTGCAGTAAAGTGAATCAAGCTGCCACTCTGAGCGGCGAGCTGGATGTTCAAACACCTGCATTATAAAGGCCTCTTTACAGTATGTCCTGCAGCACCGCTGAGCATTAAAACTGAACATACTGAATGTTCAGAAACTCCTGGAAGTCCCCAGTGATGTACTTTCCCTCCAGCACTCCAGAGGACATTTGATTTGATTTGATATAATGGCCCTTACATGCTAAACTTAATAAAATGCATTCCGTATGTTTGTATGCCGGCACAGAACATGAAGATTACGGAGCAGGAAGTGGGCTTTTATCTCATTAACACACTTCTGACAGGACTCAGTTTATAACGGCTTCACCATAAACACATTGTTTTGTGTTACAGCTTTGATGGAGCACTTCTTTTGGAGATAAATGGAAGTTTGTGAAGCTGCTGAAGCTCTGATCATCAGTTTTTTGTTCTTTATGCAGAACATGAGATGGTATAATGATGTATATCAGAGGGGTTAAAAGTCATCATCCTCTCATATTTATGGAGATAACCTCATTGTCCCACTCAGGCTCTCAGGCAGCTGCTGAGATGTTTTCCACACTTGGCAAAATGTCTGCCTTAACTTTGGAAGAACAAATCTCCTCCAAAAATGAGTTCTTATGGCAGTTCCCCAGAATCAGTCCCAGCTGCGATGTCTGCATGAGTATCAACGTTGGCTCATACTAGCTTTACGCTTTATGATTTTAATGTCCATATTGCTTGCCGGCAACTAGTCGCCCAAATGACTTGTGTAAAGTATTAACACGATTAAAAATGTTCTGTTTGCTGATGATAGCAATGTTTTTTGTTCCGGTAGTGATCTTTCAGCCTTAATTCAGGAGATCAATATTGAATTGAGCAAAATGAAACTATAGTTTGAAAATAATAAATTATCTCTCAACTTGGGAAAAACAAAATTAATGTTCTTTAGGAACTGCAGAAGGAATACACAAATGCAGATTAGGCTGGATGGGGTTAAAATTGAAAAGGTCAATGAAATCAAATTCCTAGGGGTGACAATAGCTGATCAAATCAGCTGGAAATCTCATATTAAACATGTTTAAACCAAAGTTTCAAAAAGCATAGTAACATTAAATAGAGCAATGCAGATCCTGGATCAGTTACTGTGCAGAAGTCTGGGCCAATAACTACAACACAACTTTGCATCCACTATTCATTCTGCAAAAGAAAGCAATACGGATCATTAACAGGGTGGGTTAAAGGGATCACACAAACTCTTTATTCATACAACCAAAGTTATTAAAATTTAAAGACATGGTGGAATTTCAGACAGTCCAAATCCTATATAAAGCGAAAAACAAACTTCTACCTCTAAATATCCAAAAATTATTCACGGAAAGGGTAGGGGCACACAATTAAAGGGGTAAATCTAATTTTAAAGTTGCAATGGTGCGTAAAAAAAGGAAACATTTTTGTATTTCTGTCTGTGGTGTGAAACTGTGGAACAGTCTGAATGTGGAGCTTAAGGAAAGTCCAAACATCCATCAACTCAAAAAAAGGTGCAAAGAACTTATTATTACAAGATACAGGGAGGGATAAGGTGTGGCTTTCACCAGGTGTTTAGTGTTTATTTGAGTTATTATATATTTATTTTTTGTCTGTATGATTTTTTGTTGGTGCAATGTATGTGTGTATGTATATATGCATACATATATTGATAACTTTGTATGAGATTTAGTAATTGCATTAATATCAAACAGGACATGGAATAATTAAATTTTGATGCCTAATGAAGAAGGGGTGGGATTAAATAAGTTTGTACTTCTTCCCACTCCTTTTCGAGCATGTGGGTGAAATCAATCAATGTAACTTTTAAACTAATGGGACTTTAATTACTTTTGTATTGGTATTTTGCCACATTTTTATAAATGTAATATATGACATTTATTTCTTGCATGTTCGAAATAAACTGGTACTACTACTACTAAATGTCAAAGGAATGTTTCCAATGTGGGAATCAAACATTTCACATTAGGTCTGTGATAAAGGCTTCGCTTGATCCTCTTTCACGTTGCTGCATGCGACCACTCAGATGTGCACAAGCACTTTGACAGAGTGGTGAGTCACTCTGAGGCAGAAGCAGGTATCAGGTATGTTAAAACATGATTTAAGGGCTGAAAACATGTTACTTTTTAATTTAAATTCATGGGAATACATACTAGCTTACTTGACAGGGAGAGCTGTCTTTTCCTGGTCTTGAATTAAAAAAAATAAAGTAAAACTTTCTTTTACAGGTTTTTAAGAATCTGCAGGAACACTGGTTATGCAGGATCTTATTTTGGAGGGAAGCAAAGATGTAAACAAATAACAAACAAATTACTACTTACATTGAAAAATTAACCAGTGTTGGATTTATACTGGATTTATATTTTACACAGAAAATTGAACCCAGGGTTTGCCCTAATGATATCATTAGTAAATAATGAAGATTTAATTACCTCCGCCAAGGAGGTTATGTTTTCGGGAGAGTTTGTCTGTCTGTCTGTCTGTCTGTGAACAAAATAACTCAAAAAGTTATGGATGGATTTGGATGAAATTTTCAGGAAATGTTCAGCATGGGAAAAGGAAGAACTGATTTGATTTTGGTGTTGATCCAGATCAGCATCTGGCCAACATGGCGAAAAATGTGATTTCTGTGAATAACTACTGAACTAAAATATATGTCATTATGAATCCAATTGCTAATGGTATGTTTTCATGGTCAAGGAATCTAAATATTTCGATGAAATAAAGGTAGGACTAATATTTATGGTCAAAATCACAATATGGCTGAGGACTGTGGTGCTGGCAGAAGTCTCTCTGCACTCTCTGAGTGCTTTTCTAGTTTTACATGTATCAAGTTTTGCGTGTGATAAAATGAAAAGAATTTTACGGTTTTTAAGTTTCTTGAACACATCTTAGGCAAGATTTAGACTCTGGCTGGTTGTTGCATGAATTTGTCATTTCAGATTGTTTACCACTGCACCCAAGAGGTTTATGCTCCTTACCTCAATAATGTGCTCAGAACATGGCCTGACCTCAAACCAATTTAAGTCAAGAAATTAGACCAACTCTTCATAAAACAAACATCTTAAAGAGAGTTGAAATAAATTGGTTCAGTTCATAACAACAAAATTATGTTGTTTTGTTGACTTGAATGCATTCAAGGCCAGGAGTTTTAAGTTTTCATTATTACAGTGCACTTCTATGGACAAGCAAACAGCATCAGGACATCTCGCTCTCCTTGCCTTTACAGCTTTAGCTGATTTACATGGCTCTTGGTTGGTTAGCACAGTTTGGTTTGGGAACGATGTGAGCTGGGATGAGAAAGGTTGCTCCAGCTATGTGATGCTTGACATCACAACAGTACGATGTAGTGCAACTGTAAACGAAGAGCATCTATGCAGGACTTCAGCACTGCAGTTCTCAATGGAGCATGAGGACACTCTTTACAACAAGTGTTCAAGATCCTTGGCAAAATCCACAGGTGAATTAAACATAGTTCATTTTTACTGTTGCTGTTAGGTTAGTGATGATTTAAGCGAGTAATCAATGGACTGTAATGAGTTTTGCTCCATCATTTTGGGTCAGCATTATACTTCAGAGGGGCGCCAAGAAGTAGGGTGGCACTGATCAGATAATTGGGCACCTTTTCTCCTTCACTTATAAAATAGTATATCGGACTTAGCCAAATCAAACCGGAAAGTGACCAAGTGACAAGAACATTTGTAGAACTGTAGTGGAGTAAAAGTGAAGTTTCCTCCGAAGAAATAGATATTAAAAGTGTTCAAATGTTAAAATGATGAGCAGTACTGAAGAAAATTAACCTCGTTACAGGCATTAAATCAGCAAGTTTACAAGAACATATCTATTTTTCACAGTCCGCGCTCCAAACCGTTCTCTAAAAACAACAAAGCACACAGACCGACTGTATTTATTGTGGATAAATGGGGTCGTGGAGGCCCAGCGTGGAAACAAAGCAGGAACAATGGCAGCATGAGCAGAAGAGTTCAGTGGGCTGCTGCATTAACTCTGTGGGTCTTTATTGAAGGGAAAGAGGGCAAAAATTCCAAAGGGAATTACTGTTTGTCATGGTAATGATGCTGTTAGATATGGATGGATGGCTGCGTCCATAAACACATTTATGTCTCAGACATGATGAAGATCAGGCTATTGATGCTTTAGGCTTAGAAGTACAAGTTGTGTCAGCCTCCTCGTCTTAATCACAACAAGCAGCTATCAACAATATTTACAACAGAGGCCAACTATGACGGTATATTACAAGAGACAGAATGCCTGAACAGTGATTAACTTTAGTCCTGTTTTACTTTTTGTTTGATGACTTTGTTAATCACATAAACATTAAGCAAATAAACTTAACAAATGAGAAAAAAGAAAAAGCGACTGCAAAATATGGACAGAAGTCTCCGTATGTATCTTCATGGATGTCCTGCAAAGAGCATAAATGAGCTATAAGACTCTAGGCCTGTGCTCAAAATATCGATACAGCAAAATATCGTATCGCACTCCTTTGGGATACGTGTATCGATACGGATTCTACAGAATCGACAAGGCCCAAATATTTTGACAGTTGTTGTAAATACACTTTGGCTAATGTTAACAGTGGCACAGTTCAAGGTAGAAGACGAGCTACAGAATGAAGCACATGTTCTAAATTTGAACTTAGGTCTACCATCTTTGAGGATCTGAATTTATGTCTCTCAAGTTGTAGAACCACTGAAAACTCATCCTTGCTCTTTTTCTTCTTATAAGAAAAAACTAAACTTGTCAAGAATTTTGCTAAAAGCATAGTCAGTGTTCACAATTTACGTGTATCAGGATACGTATCGTATTGTGAAGTTGCTGGAAATACCCAGCCCTATAAGACGCCAATGATGTATCATCATCAAGAAACATTTGAAAATGTAATTTGGTCAGTAATTTCTCTCCTTTAATAACAATCGATTTTGTTTTTGTATACTTGGAAAGCTTGATTAGCCACCTTTACAAGAAGGATCATGCATTCATGGAATGAGCAACGCAGCTAAATGTGAAGTTAGTGCTCACCCAAAAAGTGCCAAAATCCCCTCTTCTCCTGGAAGAAAGCGGTTCTTCAGTGAAGCAAGAGTCAGGAACCAGTCTACTCAAGATGTTGTCTTCCCACTTTGCCATCTGTCTTTGACTTCACCATTCACAAAATACTTGGTCCTAAGTTTGGAGATGGTACCAGGGCTGACACCAAATAATCCTGACACTCTGCAGACCAGAACACCAACTTCTAGTTTCAGCTGATTTTGGCACTTTCATTTTCTGGGATACTGGGATTATTGACCCTTCAAACTCCATGGGATCATTAGCTCCCCCAAGAAGTAAAATTTGCACATTTTACTTATATCCCTAAACTGTACAACAGATCTTTAAGGAGGAAACTGTTTGAGAGCTAACACTTCTGTCAGCTATTTAAGTACTTCACGTCAAGTGGATCCATTCTAGATTTAAAGTAATAAATCTGTGATCAGTTAATTTTTGGCACATTTTATTTTTAAAAAACATAGTAGCCACATAATAAGACTTTCATTTTCAACATTAAGATAACTTCCTGTCAATCCATAACCAATCAGATCCTCCCAAACTCTACTTCTAGTGCTATGTTTGCTGTAGCATCCAATCAGGAACACCCAAAGGTCAGTTTAATGTGGTCCTGGAGACTAGAATGCTTTTGTTCAGCGTTTTCACCTTTGATAATATTATTTGTAAAAAAAAAAAAAAACAACAACAAAAAAACACAATATCCAGTGTAATACCTAGTTAAACGTGGTCTACTGTCACATAGTGATGTGACTTTTATATTCATAATGGAAATAATGCTAATGTTAATAGTGTAACTTGGCCTTGTTCACAGTCTCACTTCACTTATTTCATCTATTTTTCCTTCATAAGGAAGCTGATATAGCCCAAAATTCTGCATGTTGTAACTTGCTTTCCTATTAATTATCTTAATTTTATGTGCTAATCTATTTTAATATCTTTAGTGGGAACATAACACCCGGGATGACCCTCTAATTTACGCCATGATTTTCGTGTACTGTGCCTCGGCTGTTACTTCTGCGACTCTTTGCCATTTCCGCAATAAATTCCATCCGCCTTCATATCATCAGCACTCGAATGTTGTTCAGTCGAGTTTGTACATTTTTAAAGAGGGACAAAAGTAGAAAAAATACAGAAAACAGCTGACCAACATGTCAATGGCCTCCATGCTCCTTTCCATTGTTAACCCTTTGGGCGCGTGGTGATGACAACAACGTGATAACTTCATCTTGACAGACCAGAAGAAAAATAATCAGCCATGCAGCTCGTCTGGTTAACCCGCATTAAAAAAAAAAACAAAACACGTTGGCCCACTAATTTTAGTGTGACAGCAGTATGATTCTGTTAAATATCCTGATAGCTCAGTTTGTCCTGCCTTTAACTTGGTTGTGCTTTAAATTACACTATTACACTATATTTACACTATCTACACTATTCATTAGTGTAGATAGCAGAAGATGGCATGATGTTACAAAGGTTAAAGGAGTGAAATAATCACCTGACATACATGTCAAAGCTTTTTATATAGAGTATAGCACACAACCAGTACGCCCCAATAAACCAAAAAAAACCCTGTGTTATCACCTGACTGTTTCTTCTCAAAATTTCTGTTTCTGACTTTTGCTAAAAGGTCAGACGTGAGCTCTGAGAAGAAACATGCCGACACACTCACAGGGTGAAGAGAATGATACAAACATGCGCTTTTATGTGTGTTCACAATAACACGTGTCTGCTGTCAACACGTCTGCAGACCAAACACACACCGTGCCGTAATGACTTCAAGAAGAGAAACAGAGGTGTGTTTGTGTTTGTGCCAGAGGTGGTCTGGACTAAACCAAGATGGCAGACTCAAAAACAAACAGCACCCTGTACACTGTGTCTTTATGCCCGATGTGGGTCTGTGGTTTCATGTCTGCCACTCACATTAACCAGAGCACGCGTGTTTATCGTGTTGATAAGAGGGAGAGCGGCTCTGGCCACGTCCTTTGCTCCGTCTTGATAATCAAAGCAGTTAACGAGACACAACGAGTGTTCCTCCACGTGAGTGTGTGTTCATGTGTGTGTGCGATTGTGTGGTTAGCCATGTTGTAATGTTGGAGCGGCGAGGGGTTAACGAACACAGCTGCCGTCAGTTGGCATGTACAGCGAGAAGACTGGATGTGGTTTACTGTTAACTGTATGAGTGTGTTTCTCCACACAGGCTGCTTATCAGAGGAGGTGGAAGCTGGAGCCGACAGACATGATGAAGAACATTCTCTTCTCCATCAGACATTCAAGCTCATTGGCTGAAGGTGACCATTAGGCCAGTGCTCAAAATATCAATAAGACAAAACATCGTCATGCACACCTTGAGGATATGTGTATCATAGCCTCAATGTTTGGACAGTTGTTGTTAATAATCTTTGGGCACTGTTAACAATGGCATAGTTCAAAGTAGAAGCCAAGCTTCATCATGAAACACATGTTCCAAATTTAAACTTAGGTGTCTACCATCTTTGGGGACCTGAATTAAAGATCTTAAGTTGAAGAGCCATTTAAACTCATCCTTGTTCTTTTTCTTCTTGTAATAAAAAACAAAAGTTGCTGGGAATTCTGTTGAAAGCACAGTCAATGTTCACAGTTTATGTGTATCGGGATACGTATCATGTTGTGGGATTGCTAGAAATATCCAGCCCTAGTGACCATGAGGTTTGATTTTTAAGCATAGATATGCTGCAAAAACTCAGATCTAGGGGAGAACATTTGTCCAATTTCAAGTCAAAATACCTCACTGGGCTGATTCCAAACCACAACTACCTGATATGTCCTGATTAAGATCATATTAGAAATACTAAAAAACAACAAAAAAAAATGGCTGAGTTGCTTGTAATGGATAACCTGCCAACGAGATTAGACAAATTTAACTTAAAGTGTGTCTTAAAATGTTTTCTTCTTTTACTCAAAGCATATTTTAAACCAGAATCAAGACCCTCATTGAGTCAAACTGCCTTGTTTTATTTGCAGACGTTTTCTTATCATTACAAGCAGTTCAGTGACTTATTTTTGCATTTTATTCCTAATAATAAGACATTTATCTCACAAAACTCTGCCAAGGTAGCTCACATATTACTGTTACATCTATAAGCAATAGTTCCATGATAAAGTTACCATCATGACATGATTTCCTGAACCTGCAGACCCACATCTGGCACTCTGAGTCTGAATCATGTTGGTATCATTACTAGTTAGACAGGTATTAAAGATGCTATAAGGAGTTTCTAAGTAATTACAAAAAAGTCTCACTTTTAGATATATGCCTGATGTAAATACACACTTTAAGATGAGTTTTATAGCATCAAAATAGGTTATCTATAAATGCTATTCCTTAGCTTAGCGGTCGGGGCGGACAGGGCTGGACTGGCCTGGATACTCAACTTCAGGAACAAGACAATTAAAACTAGAGCAAATTTATATTATTCAGCCACGTCTTAGAGCACCGGGCTGTAAGTAGCGATATATAGCCGGCTACAAAACTACAATACTAAGTTTTCCAAAAATTGCTTGTTGTCACACATCAAAAACTACAGCTACGTAACTAGAAAGAGAGACATTACTTTGTCGCTTTGCATCCTGTAAGTTGTTGAAAAAAGAAGTTGTAAAGCAATGCAGAGTTCTGAGGAAGGTCCGAGCTGCATTCATTGGCATCACAACAAACACGCTTTGGCTTGGGTCACGTTTTTACAATAGTCGCCGCGCGTGCTCATGAGTAGCAGAGTCTTTATGTCACCGGAAACAGATTCTCCTCATAGCACCTATAAGTAAAAAAGATAATTCACTAATGGTGGTTATCTGGATGACCACCAAAACCTAATCTCTTAAGCTGAGCAATTATCAACATCTACAGAAAATTTCAACAAAATCTATCCAGTGGTTTTTGCATAATCTTGCCAACAAACAAACACAAAAACAAAAACAAACAAACACTGGCATAAACAGAACACTTCTTTAAAGCTCAAGGCATCACAGGAAAATAAAGGAGTATTGATGTGAGCAGATACAACAGCATTTATTCACATTTTGTCCAGATGAAGAATATGATCAGATTTAAACATTACTCTAAAAATTAGCATACAGAGACAACAGAAAACCAAATGTTGTCTTTAAGGGTTTGTGTGTCTTTGTGTGCATGTGTCCTCCATCTCTCAGTCACAGCAGAGGGGCTCTCCAAACATGAGTGTCATGTTGCTTCCTGTCTGTAAAGTGTGAGACGGAGACACCGACACGGAGAGCCACTGCCTGTTATGTTAAACACATACACACACACACACACACACACACACACACACACACACACACACACACACACACACACACACACACACACACACACACACACACACACACACACACACACACTCTTCAAATACCTCTGCCTGGTGTGGACAGCTGGTCTGTTGGCGGGAAAGCCGAGGCCAGCTGTCTCTAAAGACAGAGAGAGAGAGGAGAGCGGGAAAGTGAAGGGCGGAGTCATGGACACGAAAAGATGAGAACGAGCATGACCATGAAAAAAGGATCAACACACGGGAATTAGTGCATGTTTATGAAGACACACACAGATTTTATAACGTCTGGGACCGGTTCCATCATCATCGAAATGCCGCTCTGCTGAATCATCTGCTTGGAAATAATGTGCTCCACAACAGCTGCTGCAGAACAAATACAAACCCCAATTCCAAAAAAGTTGGGACACGTTTAAGACACGATACACAAATCATAATACAACTATTTGCAAATGCTTTGACCTATGTTCATTTGAATACACAACAAATGAACTCAAACTGATAAACTTTAGCAAATATTCTCTCATTTTGAGTTTGATGCCTGCAACAAGTTCCAAAAAAGCTGAAAAAAAAGACTGGGTCAACTTAAAACACCTGTCTGGAACATTTTACAGGTGAACTGGTTCATTTGAATCAGGTGAATGTTATGATGGGTACAAAAGAAGCCTACCTGAAAGGCTCAGTTGCAAAAAGTAAGGACAAGACGAGGCTCACTACTTTTTGAACAACTGCGTAAGCAAATAGTCCTACAGTAGTCCAACAGTTGAGTGCACAGATCTCAATGCAAGCTTCAAGCCCCCAGTGTGTTGATACTTCATGTTAAAAACAATCACATACAAGAACAACAATGTTCTTGTGCAGCAGGGTAAAACAATACAGATTGCTTAAATTGAAATTAATGTTATCTTTCATTATCGTTGTGTTTGCCTATTTTTAGGGCATCTGTTCACAAAATACTAAAAGATATAAGTATGTCAGAACTTGTCTCTATCTGTCACTCGTATTTGTTTTGCTTAAATACTACCCAGTGGCTCAAGGTTTAACAGAAGTAACCTACTACTAAGAGTCTATGTTTGCTAATGTTATCTTATCCAGCACACAGAGCTATGGTTAACTAACGTTAGTCAGCACCTTACTTTAGAACAATGGTAGGTGTTCTTGTGCTTAATTCTTATCAGACATCTTTCTCTTTGTGTCTTGGGGAAGACAAAAAAAATCAACACCAACCTCCAAACTTCTCAGTCTTCTCGGATATAACCGTCAGACTCTCTAGTCGCATATGCACACCGCTTAGGCATATAGTGTTTTGCCAAAAGCTTGACAGGCTTCTTGTGCATAGTTCAAGGAGACATATCATGCTTATTTCTCCTTTTCACTATGCCAGACTAGGATGCCTGTAAAGCATTTCTGCCCTCAGTACAAGTCATTTAGTTCCTTCATTGCCCCACAATAGCGTTCTCAAAATCCTCATTTTAGGCCATTAACAAGCTCTCGTTGAAATGCTCGGATCTGAGGATGAACTAAAGTTACCTCGCAATGTCACAGCCCTTTGTGCTCTGATTGGTCAGTTCTATTGGGGGCTGAGACTGCCTGTCCTTCTTCTTCCACTGTATTTTCCGGCAGGCTCAAAGCAGTGACCGTGTATTGAGTCCCCCTACAGGCCAGAGCTGGTAATGAGTGAGTGTGAGCTAGGGATCTATATACTGCTGCTGGACGAATGTGTTCCTCGGTGACGGTTTTGTGGCTAACGGACATCACAGAGGAGGAAGTGTTTTATCAGATTACTCCAATAAAAAGAAAGGTACCTCGTGTCGTCAAGATGTTTGAAATCTCGCGGACATCTCGCAATGACCCATTTTCAGAGACATTAAATCTCTTTCTAGGATATCAGAAAAAATGCAATATCTCATTTTTTGAAAATTAAGGGGGTGTAAGGTCTTGTTTTCAAATTTATCATGTTATATGTAAGTATTAAATCATGCATCAGCATGATATGTCTCCTTTAAGGTTGCTAATGTTGAAGTGGACAGTAGCTGTTTGTGGGAGGGGCTTCGCGAAGGGACAATTGCAAGGAATGTAGGGACTTTATTATCTACAGTCTATAAAGTCATAAAGAGATTCAGAGACTCCAGCCTATCCCAGCTGTCATTGGGTGAGAGGTGGGGTACACCCTGAACCGGCCGCCAGTTGATCACTGGGCCACATAGAGAGACAGACAAAAATTCACACTCACAGTCATACCTAAGGGCAATTTAGAGTCACCAGTTAACCTAATAAGCATGTTTTTGGTCTGTGGGAGGAAGCCGGAGTGCCTGGGGAGAACCCACGCATGTACGCGAAGAATATGCAAACTTCACACAGAAAGTTTGTCCGACCCGGAAAATGAACCGAGTAACTTCTTGCTGTGAGGCACGTGCACTACCTGCTGTGCCAGCGTGCTGCCTTCTGCACAAAACTATAATGCTTAAAACTAACAATAAATGCCTGCGACCTTTGATCCTTCAGAAGGCACTGCATTAAAAAACATTAACTTTTTAAAGAATATTACTACATGGGCTTATATATTTAGCTGTCTTTAGAGATGGATATACATTTTGTAAAAGGTAAGCTATGCTCAAAATAAAATGTAACAAGATGGAAAAAGACAAACTAGATATAGTTGAACAAGACCACAGAGCTGTAACTTTAATGAATGAATCCAATCACAAATAAGTTACTCAGCTGAGGTTTGTCTCTGAGCCATCAACCTTACATTGGAGGAGTAGCATTAGATTACTGTTGCAGAGGTCCTTTATGAATCCTGGGCAGGGACATCATGCTGTACTATAATTTGTATCCCAAGCTTGTCTTCTGATTCTTGACCTCGCCTCGTTCGGTTCCTCTGGTGACTGCATATTCATATCAGCAGTCAGCCACAAAGGCAGACATTCAGCTCAGATCTGGAACAGACCTTGAGCAACAACAACAGGTTCTCTAAATATGGGCATGTGCTATTCGATCATTTGGAATGTAAGCTTGTTTTAATTAACCAGAGCCTGTGTGTGTGTCTCACTTGAAACTACTGATAACAGACATGCACACGACCTTGCCTTCAGATAGATAGATAGATAGATAGATAGATAGATAGATAGATAGATAGATAGATAGATAGATAGATAGATAGATAGATAGATAGATAGATAGATAGATAGATAGATAGATAAATAGATAGATAGATAGATGCTTCATTGACCCGAGGGAAATTCAAGATACTTTATTGATCCCGAGGTACTTGGCAGATGTTTTAACATTTAGTTTTTTAAATATTTATAGCTCATTTATGTTTCTGTCATGGAAAAACTTGAACTCCTGTCAGCACAATGGATTTACCTTTCAGGTATATCTAAACATGCCTTTACTTTTAAACCTTTACTGTGAACCCCCTCTGTCCGGTTTGGTCCAATTACATTAAAATAGGTCAGTCTGGAAAGCAGATCCTTCCAGTGTCACGACCTCCTGAAACCAAGAGCACAGAAAAAAATGTGGAAGTTTCTTTATCTGAACAAATTAGAGCAGCTTGTTGTGAGGGGAAAACCCTGAACTCTGATCTGATGAAATTTTATTCCAAACTCAAATCAGAAAATTAAATTTAATTCTGGTATATTTCCTGGAACAAGGAGCTGTTATTCTGCAGGAGAAGATGGTTTGGAGATGGACCATAGCAGTCTTAGTCTCATCAGTCCATCCCTTTGTTTATGGACCATTACAATAATTATTGTCCCTGTTTGAAATTGTTAGGCTAAATGGGATAATACATGCTTTCTTGCTCATGATTGTTTGTAACAGGGCCAAAGAGGTCAAAACACTCACATACTGCTCATCAGCCATGAGGAAACTCAACACTGTGTCAGTGACAGACTGCGCCACAGACCAACAGGACTTTCTGCTCTTATGCTACGGCCACACCGGATGTGAATTCGCAAAAACACGCATTGAGATTATATACAAAGTCAATGCAAAGAAGAGTTTGGACACAGATTCGCCCCGGGCGGCGCGTTGGATGAGCTTGGCATGACGCGTACGGAGCGTCCGGCGCGTTTGGGGCGTCAAACGCCTCTACGCTCGAGTTGAAAATATTGAACCTTCGACGCAAATTCGCACGACGCTGTGCCACGGCAGCCAATCAGCGATGACATTCCCCCCCGACGTCATTGATTTGATGACGTGTGACGCTCCGGCCACCTGCTCAGGCTCAAACCCCTCTGAAAGATGGAGGAGAGGTTTATCCGCACTGTTTGCCATCATCTGGAGCTATACGATTTGACGTGTGTGCTCTACGGAGACCGGATCAGGCTTGGGTGAAAGTTGCTGAGGAGACAGATTTTGAAGCTAAGTTCTGCAAATATTTGTTTCCAGTTGGATTTGCCTGAATGGGTCATCACTGAGTCCGACTGGCTCTGGCTCTCTACTCTGCCCGCGAAGTGACACGCGTCGCCCCTCAGCTTGTCAAAATGGTCCAGCGTCCAGCCTCAGGCACTACGTGCGTCCAAATTCACCAATTCGCGTCCGGTGTGGCCTTAGCATTAGACTGCAGCGTGATGTTTTGATCTCAAGACAGACAGGGCGATGACAGCCAATAAAACCTGCATCATTGACCATGACAAGAAATAATTTTTAATCTTTCAGTTATTTGTATTTGTTATTTCTATGTTGAAGCAGTTTTATTTTCTGATCTATTCCAACCACAAGACCAAATACTGTTATGATTTAATTTTTGTTGATATTTACTGGTGTGTGCTGGCATATTTGGTGATTATTTATTAGTTACCTTTGCCCAGTGGGGATGTGTTTTTGCCAGTGTTTGTCAATTTGCTTATTTGTCTGACTGGAGGACAGAAGGCTGTCCTGTACTTCCTCAGCCAAATTCAACAGCACAATGATGATTGCAGAGCAATGTTTATGTTGTTTTAGCAGATAATTTTGTCCACATTTGTAGACCATGTCACAGACGAGATAAACACAGTCCTCGTGGAGAGAAACAATCAGACTTAGCCAGTGCACGGCAAAAAACATCTGTTAAAAGCTGTGGTGTGGCTGAAGCTGACTACTGCTGTATCAACACATCCAGTCTGCTCATAGCACACGCCAAACCAATGGAGCGACGCAAGAACACAGGCAGCATCAAATTTGACCAACAGCAGGGAGAGCAGCCCTATGACTTTACCAACTTTATGCCAAAACAGGATGCAAAAAGGCAGAAAACCAAATTTGCATATTGTTATCTTTATTACCATGTGAAGTTGTGATTTAGTTGTTTGTGTTTGGCAGTATGCAACAGTGGACTCAGATAGAGCAAAATGACAGAAGCAATGATAGATTCTGTAAGCAATAGAGATGAATTTGTAGAAATTCATGCTCAAGTTCTTCTGTCAGATTTAAGCATTTAGCAATTTGAAATAAACAGATCTATGTCTATGCTAAAGGGCTGCATGAGAGAAAGGAAATATTGAGAACATGTTCTGCTGTTCCCCCATCTCTCTCTCCCTCTCTGCACAAAAAGGCCTTCATTCAAAGCCCAGCCTCAATGAGGTTAATTATCTGTACCCTGATTGGCCTGGGGGCCGTCCCCTGCACACACACACACACACACACACACACACACACACACACACACACACACTGGGAAAGGAGCAGTGATGGAGTGACTCCGCATAAATCTTCAGTACCAGCAGAAGTCTGCAGACACACCAGCAGCAGTGTTTATGACGTTTTCCATTTTAAAGTGCTTTAGTTAAGTATAATCCACATTTTTTGTGATATATCAAATGTTTATCCTGAAACTAAAATCAAAACAGTAAAAGAAAACAACGAAAACACAACAGTAAATCATGTTTGAAAACTGTTGTTTCACGTTTGTTTCCTGTTTGATTCAGATTGATGTCTTGATAAATCAGCTGTTCAGTGCCAACAGGTGTTTTTTTCAGCTTAAAGTCTTGATCTATGTTTGTGTAGACAAAGAACAACATGTTTTCAAGGTCATAAAGACACACACACACACACACACACACACACACGGACTCACAAACAAACACATGCAGGAGCCAGGGAGCGTGGTAAAATAAGGGTGAATAGTGAAAAGCACCTATTTATCCCCGCTCCCTCAGGTCCCCAGGGACGCACCAACAATGACCGGGTTTAACTCCATCCACTGACCCACACACACACACACACACACACACACACACTGTGGTGTTTACAGCCGGACTCACACTCTTCAGTCTGACTTTCACACACAAACACACACATTTGCTCCTCCACACACACATTGCTGGTCTTTCTAACTCACTGATGAACAGTGAACAGACTTCATGTTTTGAAGGTGCAGCTCCATGATCGATTCATGCAAAAGTACAAGTCCACAAAACTTTTGTTGTTACAGGACCCTGCTGTGAACGGGCTCACACTGAGTCCCAAAGTGTTGGATGTTGTGGTGCATCACAAGCCTGCTTTCTACACTGCATCCATTACAAGTATTATACAGGTTAGGTATGGGAGCATATGCCTTCATCCAGGCTCATGCTCCATCAAGCTGAACCCCCCCCCCCCCCACAATGCACACAGTTACCCCTTTGGTCCGGTCCAAGTCCTAACTATCTACTACCTAACTATCAGGTTTGGGAAAGCACCAGGTGTCTGAAGGAGCCCTTCCCTTTCCTGCCCTACTGAGCACATCAGCATTGGAGACATGGTCCTACCAACGATACACAAAATGCCTCAAAGAAAAACAGTCATGGAGGGGTCCAGACGGTGTGACTGACAAGAGAACAGAAAGACCGGTAGGACCAGAGACCTCAAGACTTTCATCTTAAGTGCCATACTGCCTTGTTCAGCAAACACATGTCTGGATTTTGATATATTCCGTGCCCTTTAGTTCTCCTTGTAAATGATACATCAAGTGCTTCTCCTGTCCTACTGGGTAAAAGGCAACCAAGATTTTCAAAAGGAGTTTAAAAAATAAAGTTAAATCGATTCACCTATCAAGATACTGAGTAATAGTGAATGCTTCAGAAGCTTTGCTAAGTAAAAAAGAAAAAAACAAGTTATCCCTCCAGCTTTCCTTGCTCCATGTCTGCATCAACACAAGCAACAGAAAGGAAAATAATTTGAAGGAGAGTCTGTGGATTGTACGGGGGCCCTGAAGTTCAATGTGAATGAACATTTCAAAATACGCAAAAACATTTCAAAATACGCAAAAACATTAATGAATATGCAAAAACATTTAAGAATATGCAAAAACATTTAAGAATGCTCAAAAACATTTAATAATGCGCAAAAACATTTATGAATGTGCAAAAACATTTCAAATACACAAAAACATTTATGAATGCGCAAAACATTTAAGAATGCGCAAAAACATTTCACAATACACAAAAACATTTAAGAAAGCGCAAAAGCATTTAACAAAAAAAAAAACATTTCACAAACTGAAAAAACATTTCACAATCTGAAAAAATATTTCACAATCTGCAAAAACATTTCACAATCTGCAAAAACATTGCAGGGATCATGAAAAACATTTCAGAGATCATGAAAAACATTTCAAGAAACCGTAAAGGGTAGGTCCATGCTACTTGTCTCTGATAGGCTTAACTGAAACACATCGGACATCACTCTGAAGAGCTGGGGGAGTGAGTTTTTGCATATTGTGAAATGTTTTTGTGTATTGTGAATTTTTTTTGCGTGTACTTAAATGTTTTTGCGCATTCTTAAAGGAGACATATCATGCGTGTTTCTCCTTTTCACTATGCCAGACTAGGATGCCTGTAAAGCATTTCTGCCCTCAGTACAAGTCATTCAGTTCCTTCATTGCCCCACAATAGCGTTCTCAAAATCCTCATTTTAGGCCATTATCAAGCTCTCGTTGAAACACGAAGATCTGAGGATGACCTACAGTTACCTCGCAATGTCGCAGCCCTTTGTGCTCTGATTGGTCAGTTCTGTCAGAGCTGCCGAGAGGGTAGAGCCAGCCTGTCCTTCTTCTTCTACTGTATTTTCCGGCAGGCTCAAAGCAGCAACCGCGTATTGAGTCCCCCTACAGGCCAGAGCTGGTAATGAGTGAATGTGAGCTTGGGATCTATATACTGCTGGTGGACGAATGTGTTCCTCGGTGAGGGTTTTGTGACTAACGGACATCACAGAGGAGGAAGTGTTTTATCAGATTACTCCAATGTAAAGAAAGGTACCTCGTTTTGTCACGACGATTTAAATCTCGCGGTCATCTTGCAATGACCTATTTTCAGAGGCATCAAATCTCGTTCTAGGATATCAGAAAAAATACAATATTTCATTTTTTGAAAATTAAGGAGGTGTAAGGTCTTGTTTTCAAATTTATTATATTATATGTAAGTATTAAATCATGCATCAGCATGATATGTCTCCTTTAAATGTTTTTGCACATTCATTAATGTTTTTGCGTATTGTGAAATATTTTTGCCCATTCTTAAATGTTTTTGCGTATTTTGAAATGTTTATTTGCATTGACCTTCAGGGCCACCATAGGATTGCCTACAATTCACATAAAAAATAAAAACAAACTTACAGAAAACGATAGTCCACATCAGACGAATCATAGATTTTGCAGTTGGGCTGTCTTTAAACCGAACCACTTCCCAACCACAAGAATAACACAAGGTATTCTTCAAAAGCCATATATGCTCCCAAAAGTGACCTGATTCATTAACTGGAGAACTTTCAGAAAAAAATGATCATGTATGAAGAAGAAGAGTTTCTCCACAAAAAAGGCAAACTGAGCTTCAACTCTGAAAGGCACAGACAGGAAGTGTAACTGTATGGTCCTTGATCTTGTCTGTAACATACTCGACAGCAGTAGACATTCATATATGTCTGTATATTTTCAGTTTTCATGATTGTTATGGCAGAGATTGGTGTGCGGCGAGCCTCCCATCCTGAAGTCTTTCGCATGGGAGACATTCAGCTCATGCTGGTGGTCTGAAAGCTCTGACTTGAGAACACAAAATGAAAGCAAGCACACACTGCTGCCATCAACAGACATTACATTTTTAAACAGTACAGCCCATTATTGTCCCCTTGAATCAATTAAACATTCTAAAAATGTAAATGTATTCTTTGATTGTCTAATAGAACATCATCGAGACCACTCTTCGTGATAATAAATGAATGTATTCTCCCATCAGTCTTCCGTGTACTCCCCACATTACTTAATTTGGAGTCATGTGCACTGATCTATCTGATTAGCCTCAGCTCATGTGCATGTGTCCCTCTGTAGTCCAGCGTATGGCTTAATTTCCCTTTCTTCTTATTCTGCCTCTCTCTCCTCCTCCTCTCATTTTCCCACCCTTCCTCTTGCTTTCTAACCCTCTCTCTTTGTTCATTTCTTTCTCTCTCCGTTCTTTATGTCTTCTCTTTCTCTCTCCGTCCCTTCCCCCAGTTTTCCCACCTCCATGCTCCATCGAGAGCTCCACAAAGACCACCACTACCCTGGCAACCACTGCGCCACCGCCTCTGCCCCGGCAACAGGCCGTCGTCAGGGCTTCTGACCCCTGACCCCATCACAGCTGCTCAGCCATCGCATATCCCACAATCCCCTGCTCCCTGCTCGCTCCCGTGACCAGGGGGTCAAACACAGGGATCGGGGCGGCGAATTAAACCACATCACTTTCGCTTTGTGTTTGTGTATACGTTTCTAAATAAAGGCAGGCAAGGAAAGGAGAGAAGGAGTAAAGGAAGGGAAGGAGAGAAGGCAGAAGGAGAGATTGAAAGTCTTGAAGAATGGAAGTTAAAAGCAAATATGAAAAAGGAGAATGACCAGACAGAAAAATATAGAAAGAGAATTAAGACGCAACAACATTGCCTAGTGCTTAACTGTTTGTCTAGGACAAGTACAGCTCTGTGAAGATTCTTACTGAGGCGCCGTCGTAGTGTTTTTTGAAGCTTTAACCTTAAAGTGGGTTGGTTATGAGATATCATGTCCTGCTATGTGCACGTATGTGCCAGCATCTACTCCTGGATATCATTCATTATGGGCAAAGTTCACAAGTTGCTTTAGTGGCACTCGGATTGACTAGAAATGCACTACATTGGATATTTGCTGATATCTGATATGCCATATATTTCTGAACTCGTTATTGCCGATACAAATATTAATATTTCTGTTAAGAGCAAAAAGTCTTTACTTAAAGGTCCCATGAGGAAAATCTATTTCCGGCGACTGCTACCCATGAGCACGCACGGTGACTGTCGTAAAGACGTGACCCAAGCCAAAGCGTGTGTTTGTTGTGATGCTAATGAATGCAGCTCGGACCTTCCTTAGAACTCTGCATTGCTTTACAACTTCTTTTTTCAACAACTTACGGGATACAAAGCGACGAGGTAATGTATCTCTTTCTAGTTACGTAGCGGTAGTTTTTGATGTGGGACAACAAGCAATTTTTGGAAAACAGTATCGTAGTTTTGTAGACGGCTATATATCGCTACTTACAGCCCGGTGCTCTAAGACGTGTCTAAATAATATAAATGTGCTCTAGTTTTAATTGTCTTGTTCCCGAAGTTGAGTATCCAGGCCAGCCCAGCCCTGTCCGACACGACCATGAAGCTAAGGAATAGTATTTATAGATAACCTATTTTGATGCTATAAAACTCATCTTAAAGTCTGTATTTCCATCAGGCATATATCTAAAAAATGAGACTTGTTTGTAATTACTTAGAAACTCCCTACAATCCCTTTAAAGCTGTAGTTGAGCTTGATGGAATGTGACTCTGTGTTTTTACATGGATTGTGTTTGCAGGACCTGTTGTATGCTTGTACTGTGATGAGAGATACTCCAAGAGCAAGTGTTTTAACTTCTGTTGCAAACCAAATTGGCCTTAGGGTATAGTAAAGATTTTTTAATCAAATCAAACAAGAGAACCAATGCAGTGATAACAAACCAAAGCATCACTGTGTATTAGTGCGTTTTGATATTACTGCTGATTTATGGTAAATAAGGCAAAATCTTCAATAGAGGTTGACATGATATTTAACATTTTAGGCCAATATCTGTTAAAACCGATGTCATCTTGAAAACATTGTGCATCCCTAGAATTTATGAGTGCAATGGGCCTCAAGCAACCCCACTTGAAAGAATCTGAACTACCCATTTAAGCGTCTGGGGATGACTTCAGGTCATCCTGCCTCATAGTGACCTATTATCAAAAACAAGGAGATCTAATAACAAGAAGAATTCAATTAAAACTCTTCACACTAACCTAAGAAAAAAAATCACAGACATGAAATTCATCATAAAGACAATGTTGATGTCCTTGGAGCTGGAAAAACTTCTCCTTTGACTCTTTGGTTCATCTTGAAGCTTTATGATTCATCTTTTGACTGGGAGAATTTACAGTGAACTCACTTGATAAGACACAAAGATCCAGTGTTCAGTTTGTTGAATAAGTATTTTTGTTAAAGTTTTTTTTATCAACAACTGTTTTTCCTGCAACAAAAACAAGGTAGTATATTGTAAAACAAGTGCACATGGACAAAAACTAAAACTAAATTAGCCAACATTTTCCTCAACAGATAAAATCTAAAACGTCTGACAGAGGTTTAGGTGTGGAAAGGTTGGATGAGTTAACCCTTTAAAAGGCTGAAAACAAAAATTATACCCAGAATATTCACATTTTTTGGATTCAAAATGCTTGGGGCAAAAGTTGTGGAGCGATCCAATCAGAGCTGCTCTCTTTATGTATTGATATATTCATGTAGAGCAGGTTCACTGTTTGTTGTCAGTTCTGGTATTGTAACTGAGATGCTCTGCCAGGTAGAATAAATAAAGGTGACTGCATTTCACACAAAGGAACATTTGTTTCTGTTCATTTATACATTCAGACTTTACTAACATCCAATAAAGGGTTATTAGATGTTTCATTTTATTCAAGTGTAAAACATGACTAATATTACATTTCATCGACTAAAATGTTGTGAAATTTCATAAACTAAAACAAGTAACACTGCACATATCAGAAAATGCAGGACAAAAATCAGTCATGTTCAGAGGCTGGGAGGTGTTTAAGGCATGGTCTTGTTTGTTATTTTCTATGAAACAACTTATTACCTCTGCCAAGGAGGTTATGTTTTTGGGAGAGTTTGTTTGTCTGTCCGTCTGTCTGTGAACAAAATAACTCAAAAAGTAATGAATGGATTTGGATGAAATTTGCAGGAAATGTTCAGCATGGGAAAAGGAAGAATTGATTCGATTTTGGTGTTGATCCAAATCATCGTCTAGCCACCATGTGATTTCTGTGAATAACTACTGAACTAAAATAGATATCATTATGAATCCAGTTGCTAATGCTATGTTTTCATGGTCAAGGAATCTAAATATTTTGATGAGATAAAGGTAGGACTAATATTTATCATGAAAATCACAATATGGCTAAGGACTGTGTGCTTTTGTAGTTTGTTTTGCTAAAGGGTCCAGAAACCCAACTAATGCTACATCAGGCTGTAAATATGCTGACAGTGTGTTGTGTTAGCAGGGCCTGAGTTGCAAAATCACACTGACGGCTGACTAGAAAAGTCAACTTAACATTCAGTGGACAATTCAAATGTGCTGATTTTTTATTTACCTTCACTGGACTAAAAATAATCTACATATTTCATATTCAATAGAGACCACATTAACTCTGTCGAGCTGAATACCATGTCCCCATGTCTACAGTTTGCTCTGCTGCTCCCTAGTGGTGGCCAGTGGTCATGACCCTTTTTCTCCCCTTTCTGTGTGGAGGCAGACTTCCTGTTTATGAAGCCGCAGAGCTGCTATCTGTCCACTGAAGTTTGCTGCCGTCAGTTTAAAGGGATGTCAGTCATAGAAAGAAACACAGTCCCTAAACTCACCACCACACAGGAACAGATCACCACACATTAAAAACTGTAAAGCCATGAGGACAGCTTTGTCTCAGAGCGGTTTAATAAAGTGTTTCCTGCGATGCAGAGTGTTGTAGAGTGTGCGAGTTGTGTGTGGGTCCCAGGTGCTGTCCCCAGTGTAACCTGAGCTGGACTTTATTAATAAATTATGCATCTGAACCAGCCAGCTCAGACTGAAGGTAGCTCCGGCTTCTCCTACCAGTTACCCTCTGAAGGACGGATCAAACCTAAAAACCCAGAAAAAAACAACAGCTCAGACTCTGACTTTATCGGATCGTTTTTTGCTTCAGGACTGAATCTGTTTTGTTGTGTCTCCTGGAGCATCATCATGAACCCTGAATAGTAAGTGTTGTTTCCTTCTTGTAGCTATGTGTTGTTTCACATGCCACCATAAATATTCAATGTATGTAAAGACATGCAGCTCCAGAGGAAAGACTCTGAAACCTGCTCTAACAGACTCCTGACATGAGAAGTTAGACTAAGGTTTGTCCAGCATCACTCTGTCCTAGTTTAGTCCCGGATGTCTAGAATTCAGGTATCATACTTGCAGTCCATCGCAAACTTGATCTGTGGACTTTTAAGCTCTACTGTCGAAAGTCAATAAAGATTATGACGTATCCCTGTTAACATCAGAAGAGTTCATTTCTTTGGTGTAAATACTTTTATAATTGGATCTCTCAACCCCTGAGGCTTTTGGGTAATGTAGTCACAGCACTAATAAAAAACTAATTCTGTGAGGCGTACAAAGCAGCTTTAATATTTATTAAACTATATTCAATCTTATTAGGCCCAAGATCCTGCCTTTTAGATTCACTTGTAATTCTCATGAACAGGAGTGATGTTTAAAGTGCAGTTCAACATAGTTTCAGTACAAGACAAGAAGCTAAAGTGCTGCACAGAGACTTTATTGCTATTAACTCTTGTCCAAAGTTGGGCTTTTAAATGATCAGTTTTGAAAAAAACACTAAGAAATTAAAAGTACTATGCATCATACATCAGAATACAACAAATCCACAAATACATGCATTTCATAAACCGCTAGAAAGCACTTGGAGAGTGCAGACCTCTGCTAACATAGCTCACATATTGCTGTTACATCTATGAGCAATAGTTCCATGATAAAATTACCAACACAATATGATTCATGACCCTGGAAACCCAAACCTAGTACCATCAGAATTATGTTTAATCATTATTAGTTAGACAGTTATTTAGCAAAAATTCTAATGGTGGTTATCTGGATGACCACTAATCATTTCTTAAGTTGGGTCATTACCAACATCTCCTGAAAATTTAAGGAAACAAGCAGCAGCAGACACATAACCTCCTTGGTGGAGGTAAGTATAAAATAGCACTATAAAAAGCACTTGTTGTTTATGGTCTGGCTCTAAGAGGGCTCATCATATACAACAACATGACTTTAAGGTCCCACGTCTGCAAAATCTTCTTTATACCTCCGCCAAGGAGGTTAGGTTTTTAGGAGAGTTTTTTTTTCTGTCTGTCTGTCTGTGAACAAAATAACTCAAAAAGTAATGGATGGATTTTGATGAAATTTTCAGGACATATTCAACATGGGAAAAGGAAGAAGTGGTTCAATTTTGGTGTTGATCCGGATCAGCGTCTGGCCGCCATGACGAAAAATGTGATTTTCGTGAATAACTACTTAGCTAAAATAGATATCACTATGAATCCAATTGCTAATGCTATGTTTTCATTGTCAAGGAATCTAAATATTTAGATGAAATAAAGGTAGGACTAATATTTATGGTGAAAATCACAATATGGGTGAGGACTGTGGTGCTGGTGGAGGTCTGCGCTCTCCGAGTGCTTTTCTAGTTTCTTTAATGTTGCCAGAAAGGGCTGTAGGGAGAGAAACATGACACCTTTTATTTAATGCTCAGTTGACGAAGAAATGCTCTACCCTTCTTAAAGAAAATGCCCCTTGAAATGCTCTGTTTTTAGTTCCTGGAGTTTATGATGTCATAGCTATACAGCCCCCACCTACATGTGTGTTTTCTGCTCATTACAGGCAGACGCCATGAATGTTCAGTGACATTTAAGCCCTCCTCTCCTCTTCCATCAGACATCTTTTACCCCTTTTCCACCAAGCTGGTTCCAGGGCTGGTGCTAGTGCTGGTGCTAGAGCCAGTTCGCAGTTGGTTCAAGTGAGAACTGGTTAAGAACCGTTTGCTTTTCCACAAACGGGTGCCGACCAGAGGGCTACGTCATCACGCCGATGTATACGTCTGTATACGTCACGCCAGTTTCCCATAACAACTAGCGCCAAATTCAATTGCCACAACAAAGATGGAGGACTACGTTGCGATTCAAGTGTTGCCGTTGGCTTTTCGAGCCTTCCTTGGAGAGCAAAAGTTGGCGATCCAGCAAGTTAATGCTGCTCAACGATTATGCAACGAACAGCAATCACGCTTGAGAAGACGGGTAAGAGTACTTCCGTGTTTTTACTCTGCTTTGGTTGGTCATTAATCCTGCCCCCACCCCCTGATGTAAGCCATAGCCCCCGACGTAACCTGGTTCTTTCTGCTGGCCCAACAAAGAGTTGGTGCTTGCCAAGCACCGGTTTTGAGAGCCAGCAACCGGTGCTTAGTCTGTGGAAAACAAAAGAACTGGTGCTAAGTCTGGCTCTAGCTCCGAACCAGCCCTGGAACCAGCTTGGTGGAAAAGGGGTATTTGTCAGCCAATCAGTGCAGAACTCATCGTATCACAGCCCTGCTCCCTCTGATCAGAGTGTTATCAAAGCAGAGAGGAAAATTTTCATTTTTTATTCAACTTAAATCAAATCTTTGCTTAATGGACACTCAACACATCAAGACATGGACCTTTAAGGTTTGCTTTGGCCAATAAAACTTTAGAGTGACTGAAACAGATGACAACTGGACACCAGTCTTTACTGTTAGATTAGGTTTGATAAACAAAACTCTCAAATGTGAATGAAAAGGAGGAGAATGAAGAAAAATTGTACAGAGTCCGTCCATCTCTCACAAGATATTAATTAACTAAAAACATAATACAAATAAAAAAGAGCTGCAGGTGCACCTACTAAAATGCTTTTGAGTCACATCTAACAAATGATGCACTGCCTTTTTCTTGAGGCTTCATGATGTGTAAGGTCCCAGGCAATTCCCTCCCTTCACCTCACGGTAGACCTTTCTGATAAGATTATATGATGTCGATTAACATGCCAAAGGCTCCTTAAGAACCCCTTCATATCCATCCTTCAGTGACTACCTCTTCAAACTTCTTCTGATTGGTGACTCTGGAGTGGGGAAGTCCTGTCTGCTGCTTCGCTTTGCGGTAAATTTGAAACAACAAACAGTTTTATTTAAATAATTAAGTTCTACGTAAAACAAACAAACAAAGAATGCTTTCTTCTTCCACCAGGATGACACTTACACAGAGAGTTACATCTCCACCATCGGAGTGGACTTTAAGATCAGAACCATCGACATGGACGGGAAGACGGTCAAACTACAGATCGTAAGAGCTTGTTTGATTAACTTTAAAGACAAAGGGGCAATTTTTAGATTTTAAATTTGGGTCATGGGCAGAAATGGGCATTTTATGTAGTATATTAAGCCACTTGCACACACCAAACCCTAAAGTATAACTGTAAAATTCTGGGTAACTTCAGGGACATTTCATTGATCATTTTCCCTACCTCTTTGGAGGTTCTTGTCCTGTTATAACAGTACTCTGACTACCACAGTATAAACATCAGTCAGAACTTCTTTTAGGTGGAGAAATAAAGCTGCTGACCTCTATCTGGCTCTTTACTGCCATCAAGAAGGTTCTGTTTTAGTCAGTAATGTCTATTTGTTTGTTCGTCTTTTTGTGTGCGATATAATTTAAAAAGTTATGAACTGGTTTTGAGGAATTATCTGGGAAATTTGGTCGAGGCAGAAGGAATCAGAAATACTTTTTTTGAACCCCCAGAGGTTATTTCTGTTATTTCTGGAATTTCTGTTAATTCAGTTGAATAAAGGCATACAATTAAGCAAAAAAAAAAAAAAGTAAACAGGTTGCAAAATGCAGAGTCATTGAGCTATATCAACCTCCTAATGAAGGAAAAATAAAGAAAGGAAAAGTGAGACTATGAGCAATGAGCCAAGGAATTTACACTATCAAAATTAACAATATTTCCAATAAGAATATAAGACAGCACTTTTGAACAGGCAGTTTGGATATTGCACTGGGAATTGCACTTGATATTATGTTTGCCTAACTGATTAACAAATATCAGAGGTGAAAAAAATGAAAAAGAAGATGAGCGGAGAAGAAGAAAATGATTAAACATTCAGGAATTTGTCAAACTATTTGCTAACATTGCGAGATAAGACAGTTTCCAAAATATTTCTTAAGAGAACTTGGATAACAATGTCAGACATGCTTTGAAAAATTTATGCAGATGTGCTTCATGCAGTCCATACAAACTTCATCACATCGTTGCATCATTTTTGTTTGTTCTTTTTTTAAATTTGTGGTTTAGCATCTGTAGGTGTTTGACATACTTCAGGTTTAAGGCGTCAGATTTTTGTTCTGGCCCTCAGTCTGGATCAGGGACACGTGTGTTCATCAGCAGCATGTGTGCACTCCTTTTTAGAGGCTTTTAGCTCTTCTACCCCTAGTTGGGATAGTGAAGAGATTTTTGTTCTTCTTTTTGTGGTTTCAAGCAGCAGAACAATAAAGCAACTAGAACAGAGGAAAGTGTGGGAAGTCCTACAGCATCCCAGAGCTCTCTATCTCTGTGACTATTCAGAGGTCTCTGCATCACATTTAGGCTGTGTTTACATGGCACTGAAAACGGTCAAATCTGATAAGTTTTCATTGTGTTTTGGCCTTGCGTCTACATGGAAACTCGTCTAAAACGGAAACTTTTGAAAACGGGCTCCAGGGTGGAAAGTTTCCCGTATCAGAGGTGGTGGTTTCAGGGTAAAACACTGACATCACCGCATGCGCAGTACTCTTTCAGATGAAGGCTGCGCGCGCATGCCAGGAACAACAACAGCTTCGGCCGTCCGCCGAGTAACGGGTGAGCGTCTTACCGTGCTTGGTTTGTTATCCAGTCAAAACTATCCAGACAGATTTGTTGTGCGAACTGATTTGATGTCCAGATAAGAAACTCCTGTGTCTCTGTACGTCTATTCGCCATTGTTGTTTGTGAAAAGTTTTCTTCTTCGTAGGTGTGTTTTAGCAGCACTGCCTCTCTGCAGACCTACCTACCCTACCGCCATCTACTGAAATAGCATGCACATTTCAGCGGATTAACTTGTCTCCAGCGTCATCATCTGAACGCAGAAAAATTTGAAAACACAAAGGAAAAATCTTTGCGTCTTTAAGTCAGGAGTTTCCATGTAAACGTAGCCTTAGTCTCAACGTAGTGGGGTGAAAAATAATTCCAGGTACAAAACACAATCCCTTATGGGAAACCAAAGCAATTGAGACAAGACAAACGTGGCCGATACTGCATCAAGGAAAAGCCTCAAGGATTGACACGTGAGGAGCTAAAGAATTGGCATTTTAACATTTTTTGTCATTAAAATTCTGCCCTTAGGAATGACATGATGAAGAAGTTATATTTGAGCCTGGGCTGGGAAATTCTGCATGTCAGGACTTGTATTTATGGTCTGTATGTCTGCATTGAAAACATTTTCTGTAAAGACGACATTGTCTAAAGGGATGCGGCATATATATATGGAATAAAGTTAAATGTTTGAACTGCTGTGTGAGGCTTTACCAGCCAAAGTCAAAGAGAGGGCAGTGGGTAAAAGTTGTGCTTTAGAAAACCCTCTTTTCACCTGAAGGCTCTGGATTGATTGATGATTATTTTTTGTATTTTTGTATCGATCAGTGGGACACGGCGGGTCAAGAGAGGTTTCGAACCATCACCTCCAGTTACTACAGAGGAGCTCACGGTATCATTATCGTGTACGACGTCACAGAGCAGGTCAGAGTGTGTTTTTGTCACATCATCAACAACAACACAAAGGAGGAGTTTGAACATTAACTCAACTCCTTGTCCTCTTTCTCTCGTCTCTCTGCAGGAGTCCTTCAATAACGTGAAGCAGTGGTTGGACGAGATTGATCGTTACGCCTGTGAAAACGTCTCCAGGCTGCTGGTGGGAAATAAGTCGGATCTGGTTAATAAGAAAGTTGTGGATGCTGCAACGGGGCAGGTAGGACTCCATATGGCACAATAAACCAGCCTAGTTAAGATTATAACCACAGATGGTAAAGCACACCCCGCTCCATCACTCACTGTGTCAATAAAACTAAACAAGATAGAAGTGTTTTTATGGATCATTTTTCTTTAAAGTTTGCCCTGAAGGAGATTCATGGTCAACACAAGGTAACAAAAACTTGGTTAACAAATCACATTCTTAATTCAGGGCACATGGGTTTATTCTTTTGAATATCTGACTTGATAGAAAGTCTGTCCGAACAACTGGGCTGTTTTATCTGTAGATGGCTGTGGCGTTAAACCCACGCTGCTCTTTTCCTTGTTTAAATTCAATCGCACTCTTCGGCCCTGTCCACACAGAGATGAAAAATAGTTTTGAAAACATTCTCTGTAAAGATGATACTGCTTAAAGGGATACACCAACAATTATTTTGTTTTCGTGTCTTGCTTAACCTCCCAGTCTGTGACAAGCAGATAGACTCCATTCTTTCCACTGTGTGTGCTGTAAGAAGAAAGAGACGAGCTAAGGTCGTCCACTGCTGATTAGCTTAGCTCAAACACTGGGAGTCACTGGTTAGTATTATCCTGCCTCTGCCTACAGCCATCAGATAAACTCTTCAGCAACTCTAAAAGGATTTTTTTTTACAATGTCATGCTATGTTATGTTATCTATTTTTAGACCAAAATCAGCACTTCATGCAATTTTTGAAAGAAATTCCAAAGTAAACTGCAGGGCACATGCTTTGGTTTCAGGCTTTGTTTTGTTGACCTACTTAAGAACTTACATTGTCCATACAGAAACACCAGGTCGGCAGTTTAGACTTATCCACTCCCATTTACAAAAATGTGGGTTTTCAGGCACCTGAAATGCTGTATCTGCATGGATGAATGCCTAAATGATGAAAAACTGAATTAATCTCTAAGTGGATGGCCCCTTACTGATAACATAAATATTCTTATAGTGACCAGCAGAAGCGATTAAAAAAAATCTTGTAGTCTGCACACTTTTGCTCACATGCTGTCAACAAAGATTAAGAACTGCCATCCAGGTTTTCCATTTATATTTGTTTTGTTAATCCCTTATAGCATAAACTAATAATTGTGTAAGTATAAAGCTTTAAATGATATAAAACTAGCTGTCTAACATAGTAAAGAATAGAATGACTCTACTGTCATTATGCTGAATGTTTGGAGCTTCTCTAATAGTTATAAATAAAGTATAAGTACAACATATACACAAGATAAAATCCTACAGGACAGTGCAATTGACTCTATAAAGAAGTATAAGATAAAAAAGGATAAATATCAAGAATATAAAAAACCCATATGAATAGAAAAGTATTGCACAGGATGGCTGAATATTTACAGAATACTTATAGAGCATATCATTAATGAAGTTTAATGTTTAGTACCACTAAACTCTCTCCTCTACTTCTATCATCCCTCTCCAGGATCTGGCCTCGTCTCTAAAGATCCCCTTCCTTGAGACCAGTGCTAAGAGCTCTGATAATGTGGAGAAGGCCTTCCTCACTATGGCCTCTGAGATCCACAAGCGTGTGGCCTCAGAGGGAGGGGGGATGCAGGGGGAAGCAAAGGATCCCCGTTCCCAGAGCGCCAAGATCAACAGCGCCCCCCTGTGGCTGGGAGGGGAAAAACAGACGCAGGAGTCTGCTAACTGCTGCTGAGAGGGGATAGACGGTGTGCTAATATGAAATGCAGGAGATGAGGTGATAACATCTGGCAAACATCAGGACTGTTCACGTGTTTAGGATGAACCCAGATTTTAGAATATTTGCTATTGAACAAAAACTTTGATGTAAATTTGACTTTTCTGGATGGAGATGTTATTTTAGCTTGACTAGATTTTGAGGTTGATATTTTTGACTGTAACACATGACATGGACATTTTATTAAAGAGTTTTAAAGCTCATGCAAAAAGGGTTTCCTGTGTCACAATATTTACAACAAAGCAGAGGACAGACAGACAGATAGACAGATAGATAGATGATAGATAGATTGATAGATGAGTTTATTGTCCCAGTGGGAAATTTGTTTTTGAGAGAAGTGATCATGTGACCAGGTACGTCACGTCCTGTGACGTATAATTGCAGAAAAGTGTTTCCATTGCACTTTTGCGATATATTAGAATATCAAAACATTGAAAAACTATCTCATGAAAGCGTAAAAACTTTAAGCAATATTTTAGTTTTTTTTTTTTTTTTTTTCGAAATTCAGGTGTTCCCAATACCATTTTTTTATAGCACTATTTACATTTTGCGCAATGGGTAATGGAAACGTACTTACAGTCCGTCAAACAAGAAGACATACATTAAGGAAACCTATAACACACATAGAGACTTAGAGCACACATGTTTACATCACAGGAGACACAGTCAGTTGGTTGCTTTGTTGAGGATGGAAGTTGCCGATGGTGCAAAGATGGAAAGACAAAAAGTGATGTTTTAAGTGTTATCATGAATATATGAACATTTCAATGAATACAGTTTGCAAATCTGGAGACATCCGTCCATCCATTATCTTCACAGCTTTCCCCTTTCAGAGTTGCATTGGGTCAGCTGACACTGGACGAGAGGCAGGGTACATCCTGAACCAGTCGTCTGCCAATCACAGGGCCACATAGAGAGACAGGCTTCCACTCAAATTTAAGGGTGATCTGCAGTCACAAATCAATCTAATGAGAATGTTTTTGTTCTGTGGTAGGAAGCTGAAGTGCCTAGAGAGAACCCACTCATGCACATACACACGTGAACTCCACACATACAGACTCTGACCCACACCGGGATCAAACCAGCAACCTTCTTCCTGTTAGGCACACGCACTACCTGCTGCCGCCCACACAGACAGATATTTTTGTCTAAAGCTGACACAAGCAGACCAGCTGTCAGACAGATTTGGCCACTGTATTGGGTACACCTGTTCAACTTATCATTCACACACACAGCCAATCACATGACAGCCGTTTAATGCAATTAGGCCTGCACATCGGAACAGAGAAAAAAGGTTATTCAAGTGAGTTTGAATGAGGCATAGTAGTTGCTGCCAGACAAAATGGTTTGTCAGAAACTGCTGATCTACTAGGATTTTAATGCACAGAGAATGGCCCTAAAAAGAGAGAATATCCAGCGAGTGGGACTTATTGGGATGAAATGCCTTGTTGATGCCATAGAGAATGGCCATAAACTTTAAAGATGCGAGAAAACCATCTGTCAAATACAAATTATTACAACCAATGCAGAAGACCATTACTGAGCAAGCAACATGTCAAATCTTGAAGCAGATGGACTACACTAGCGGGACACCACACCAGGAACCAACCCTGTCAGCTAAGAACAGGAAACTGTTTCACCCGAGCATGGTGTGAACCCCACAGTCTACCTGAGTATTGGTGCTGCCCATGTCCATCCCTGATGACCACAGTGAACGATTGTCTTAAGGAGCCTTTCAGCAGGATAAAGCTCCATGTCTCCAAGCTCAGATCATCTCAAACCGGTTCCTTCACTGGTCTCCAGTGACCTACACAGTTACCAGATCCAACAGAGCACCTTTAAGATGTGGTGGAACAAAAGATTCACATTCTGGATGTGCAGCTTACAAATCAGCAGCAACAGTGTGATGCTGTCACAGAGATATGGACCAACATCTCTAAGGGTTGTTTCCAGCTCTTTGCTGAATCTGTGAAGGACAAAGGATTAAAGCAGCTCTGAACACAAAAGAGAGTTAAAACCATTATTACTATATTGACTGGTAAGTGTATAAACAATGCTGAAAACATGGGTACACGTTGCCTGGCCCTCCATTTTAGACTCATTAAAATACCTGGATCATGCAGTGCAGTGAGGACGTGTTGCACACATCATACTGAAGCTCCAAACAAATCTTTTTTACTGGAACAAGATTGTGAAAACATCAAAAAGGATAAAGAAGTAAGTTGAATTTAGTTTGCATTCCACCAGATGTCAGTGTTGCTCAGTGATTGAGCTCTAACGTGGTTTCTGCAGAACGTCAGGACCTCTGACTCACTCTGTTCCTCTCCCTCCATCCCTCCCTCACAGATCCCAGCCCCCCTCCTCACTTCATTTTACCCCCTCCTTGTCTGACCTCACCCTGACGTAGTTTGATTCATCTGATCTCAGCTCACCATCTCTCTGTTGAGCATCCTGCCTTCTTCTCTTTCCTGAGGCCTTTTCCACCATAATCATGTTTCCCCTCATCTCTGTCTTCAGCTTCACTGTTGTTTGTTAGTCTGACAGTTGGTGCTTATTCAGGAGCTATGAGGAAGCAGGATCAAGTTATGGACTGCCTATTTAGGCCTCAACAACAGAGATGCAGCAAAATTATCCAAGAGAAGATTGTCTGACAGGACAGAAGAAAGCAACTGGAAGAACAGATTAAGAAAGAGTTGACTTATGATCATTCAGCAGCCTTTAAAGGGACTGTGAGGAGTTTCTAAGTAATTACAAAAAAGCCTCACTTTAGATATATGCCTGATCCACATACACACTTTAAGATGAGTTTTACAGCATTGAAATAGGTTATCTATAAATGCTATTCCTTAGCTTCGCGGTCGGGTCGGACAGGGCTGGACTGGCCTGGATACTCAACTTCAGGAATAGGGATAGGAATCGAAAACCAATTCCAGTTGAGAATCGTTAACAGCTCCATCAAAGAATCGATATCATTAATCTTTTTGCTTATCAATTTCCTTATCAATTCCTTCCACTGACAAGGTTCAGAAGCATCAGAATTGTAGCTTAGTTTCCATTGCACCTACTACACAACCTTAAGTGAGTGGAAACACCAGCATCTTGCAGAAGCAGTTATCTATGCTGTGACTTGTTTGACATTGTTGCCACTGAAAATCAGACCAACATTTTCCCACATGCAAAATCTGCAGGAATCGGTAAGGGAATCGTTAAAGAATTGGATCGATTAGCAGGATCGTTCACAGCATTGGTATTGATAAAATCTGATCAATTCCCATCCCTATTCAGGAACAAGACAACTAAAACTAGAACAAATTTATATTATTCAGACACGTCTTAGAGCACCAGGCTGTAAGTAGCGATATTGGTTTAATGGATTTAAAAAAGGACACCACTTTGTTAACTGGAATAGGTGAACAAACAAAAGAAAAAGAAAATAAAACATAGAAAAACAACAAATTTTGAAGCTGTGCTCTAGGTTAATGTAAATATCACATCAGGCTAGTTTTAGGCAGTTACTCACACATGAAAATCTGATAAAAAATGCACATTTTGACATCTCTATGATTGAATATGAATAAGAAAACATTTTTTAAATGTCTAATATCTTACTGTCTTAATAACAGATCGATACCCGTTTTTCTGTCACAGTTTTCAGTTCATTTCCCATTTGTCATCTTTTGCTATTGGAGTTCTATTTTTTCAAAGAGAAGGGCTATTAGGAAGAAAAGGCAATTATTTTTTAGAGTTTCTTTATTTTACCTTAAAGGAAAAAAAGAGCAAACTGGAGGTTTGAATGAGGACAAGAAAAGCATAATGAAGTTTATTCCTATGACCCCTGGTTCATGTTTTTACTGAGTTTTGTGTAATAGCTTTAGAGAAACGTGAGAGCACAAAGATGATCATTTCGCTTAATTCTGTTTCACTCTTCTTCACCTGAACTGTTGCACAGAGCATGACGGTACACTGCTGTCAGGAAGAGAAGAGAAATACTGCCACCAAGTGACACTTATCAGTGTTACAAGTAAAAATGTTGGACAGCTGTACAAGGCTGTCTCACACCAATCTGTAAATGATCAGCATTCAGGACCTCGTGTCCTTCTGACCCTAAAAATAAACATCTCTGAAAAATCATAAACTAATAATTGTGAGTTAGAGTCTCACATCATATAGACTGTGCATTTGGGACATTATTTTGGATGGATGAGACTGCAACATGTTTTTTATTCACCTGAAAAATCTCAGCAGAGGAACAGAGGTGTTGTTGGAGCTCTAGACTGCTGTTGCCTGTGTGACTAAGAACAGTCTTGCTCTGTCTTTTAATGAACTTTACTCACTTTATACATCAGGTCAGTTTTTGGAGCACATGCCAGGTCGGCACTTTGGCATTCATCATTGCCCATGACTCCTCTGCACCTACAGCAACATTAACCATCATTCATAGGAGTTTATGCGTGGAGTTTAAAGGTGTAAGGGTGCAAACCCAACGCCCCGAGGCTCTGGAGGCAAAGAATACCAACGCCTTCAGCTACGATGCCAAAACCAGCCAAGACAGTCCAGCTGCAGACCTCCACTCTCAGCCGACTAGCTTGCAGACTCTACACCTCCATCGTCAGAAGGAAGTGATGTCATGATCACCTCCAATGTGAGTAGGAAATGCTGTCAGCGTTTTCGGTTGCCATGGTAACTTGATTCGTCAGTCGAGTTCCATTAAAAAACACAAAGTTAAAAATGCGTAATCTCTGTTTGGTGTAATGATCTCGAGCGTTTTCATTTCCTAGAGACACAATTGCTTTATTTGCTTGACAGTCCTATCACAGCCTCTGTGTTTACAGTCACTGCTGTTTTAACCATAACACGGGGACAAAGGGAGCATCAATTCAAGGTTTTATTAGTTAAGACCCCTTCACACCGCCGTGCGGCAACATCCCCAAAAACAGCCTCCCTGCCAGATGAGTCCATTAAATATAAAGCATTTTTAAAGCGTCTGCTGCGCCCTGGTACGAGCATAGAGTCTGAGGCGGCAGTGACGGAGAGGTGATTCGATGAACATCACAGCAGAGTCCAAAAGTCATTCATAACACTCCCTCCTCAAACATTCTTAAGTGACATGCTGTCTCATGCCAAGTTTTTCTCCCGATTATCTTTACATTAAGGTAGAGCTGTTTGGTAGAGCTCATTTAATGTTAGTTTTGACCCGTGAAGTCTGCTATTTCCAGGTTCTCTCCCTACTCAGATGTGATTGGCTGCTGCCAGGCGGCTGCCGATAGAAAGTTTCTGTGCGGCAGGGCAAAGTCTATAGACATTATATACATTTATCATAAGTATATAATACGTATTTTATACATTTATGTAATATATAACACGCAGTGGCGATTGCTCTAAGACTGCAAGGGAAGCTCAGCTTCCCCTAAAATGTCCCCCCAAAAAGTGGTGATATGTACTGCTGTGTGTACATTTCATTGACTAAATATGCGCTAGAATACCTTCATCTTTTGTTCAGAATCAGCTACTTATCACAGGTAACTGGCGCGACTTCCTTCTCAGTCATCCCCGCAGCGTCCCAGCGCTTTAACACAGTCGGACGCTGAGCGTCTTCAGACTTCAGCGGTTAAATATAGAGTGGGTTGTTCCACTGTGGAAACTGGACGGTCATTGGATAACCACTGGGCTTTGTCCCGCCCATCGGACGCTCAGCGTCTCTGGGGGTCTATGAGGCAGTGGGCTGGCCTGGACGCTCAGCTTCTGCATGATGATTGGATGATCTGTCTGAGGCCGAATCCTTTTTTGATTGACAGTGAAATGAGCCAATCAGCGATCTTGAAGGCTCACCCTTCACCGCGGTATCTTCTAAGTTTTACATTCAGTTGTTCTGGACTGATTCGGAGGATTTATCGGTCACCAGCGACTTTATCTTTCTTAAAGAAAGTCAAGTCAAACAGCAGTGCAGATCAACTCCTCAGATTGATTTAGTTCAAAAGGTGGAGAAAAGAAATAGGTCTTTTCAGCATTCCTGGTATGACAAGGTGAGCTGGCTCACTGTAAGTGCTGTCACAAATAAAATGTGTCGTCTGGTCAAAAGTGGGTTTTGGGGAATAAAATCCCAGGAAAAGACACCTAGTTGGTACAACAGGGTCACAGATCATTTACATAAATAAATAAATTTATGATGTAGGCCAGAAAAAAATGAGCTTCCCCTCCCTGACTGACCAGCAGCCGCCACTGATAACACGTATATGAGTTCTATGACAAAATCTGTGCACGCTGACGTGGGCGCCAACCGCTTATTTGTCCTACCACCGCGGTTAAAACTGTTTCCCGTCCACCGCACGTCACTCATTAAAATGATTGGAGGTGGCGCAAACGCGCCGGTGTGAAGGGGGCTATATAATTATTTAGATGTACGTCACGTCTGTCTCACGTTGGAGGTGGCTTCTGATTCACACTGGAGCAGCCGTTTGCCGCCTAAGAGTGGAGGTCTGCAGCTGGACCCCTCTCAAAACAGCAGCAGCGCCCCAGGATGTCAGCCTACATCTCCATGGCTACCAAACCAACTTCCAAGTAAGTTTCTTTTGGGACTCGAACCAGCCAACCTCTGGCCCCCAGCCTCAGGCCGTACAGACTCAGCTTCATTCATAACTTCACCAAAAGTGTTCACCAAAAATGGGAGTAAAAACTGCTTATCTGGTGTTTTGAGTACAATCCTGGATCCATGTGCAATGACTGCTGTCTTGAAAAAACAGCAGTAGGCAAATATTTGTACAGAACATTTTTTCACTTACAAAAAAAACCAGACAAAAATAAATGTGCCGTTCATTGGAGCAACACAAATGGGACGTTATGGCACAAACTGCAGATATTCACCCAGTGTTAATAATCTGAAGAAGCCATTGAAAGGAGAGATGGATATAAAATGATTGATCGCTCACTAAATCCAACCATACGTTTTTAGAAGCTGCAGAAGCGCAGCATTTTGAATAACAAACTCGAGGAAATCACTCGGAAACACATGGCTGAATCTGAGCCGCCTCCTCCCTGCTGTCTGTGAGGGGGCTCCCCTGATAAGACTATTTTTAGCCATTTAAAAATATTCTTGCATCTTCAGGCCCTGAAGTCAGTTCTGGGAGTGCTGGTGCTGGAACAGAGGACTAATAAAATGCTTTAGAAGCAGATTTTCCTTCACAAGCTGTTAAATTTTATTTGTCCTTCAGGAGGCAGCGGTCAGGATAATAAGGCTGATTGATGCTGGTGGTGAGGGGTCAGCAAATCCGTCATCAGGGGACATTCTCCGGCACCGAGGGGGGCACTGGAAAGGCCATTTTTTGTCGGTGGATTTTAATGAGTAAAACTCATTAGAGGGTTCATTAAGAATAAATGTGGAGTGGGGAGCAAGGAGACTGGAGGTCTGAGGAAGATGATAGGACTGATGTGCAGTGGATTTTGTTTCTGTTACTGACATTACCAAATATTTTTACAACATGTTTTCAGTCAGAGAAATCACTGACGTCTCTACAGACAAAGTTTTATTGTGGCAGCTGCCTTGAAACAGATACTGTGTTTAAAACTGATGTCTAAAGAAGAGGTTTGTTCTGTTTCTAAGGTTCATTTGTATTTACTAGATTGATTATTGATGATTGATCTCAACCGTTCTCTGTCATAGGCTGTGAGCCCATGCTCCTCCTAGGTCAGGGGTGGGCAACTTTGACTATTAGGAGGGCCGCATCCATTTTTTTTCAGTATATGAGGGCCGCATTGTTACAAAATGTTGGAGAAAATAATTAATAAACAAAAAATAGCAAATATCTGGCTTCAAAAAAGAATTATACCAACATTAATATATTTTAATCAAACACACTTAAAAATTCACAATTTAGTGAGTCTGACACCTGAGTAAATCCAATGTAAGCTTCTTTTTAATGCAATGGAATTAGGAATGTTTATCAGGTTTTAGATTTTCAGATCTCCTGTCGAGACTAAGAGACATGATTGATCCCGTCAAAACATGCTGAGTCAGGTACTCTTACACACATCTTCTCACATCCTGTGATGCATGCCACTCTATTTCTTGTCCATGTAGGCCCACACTCCCACTACTATCAAGACCCCACATTTCTGGTGTCCCTGGTTTCCTACTGCCTTTACTTCCTGTATGGACTTAAATTAGCACAGCACTTGAAATGCTATCTCAAATCAATAACAGTAGACATTTCTTCTCCCTTGCGTTTGTCTTGTCTTGTCCTGTCTGTCACTGTTTCCCCTTCTTTCACACTGTGGTGTTGCACGGCCCTCCCCTTCAGTTCACATCAGGGATTAAATAAAGTTTAAAATAATGGAGTAGCCTACAGGGAGGGCTGGTGGTGGTCACTATAGCAGTTAATCATATTCACATATCTCTGACTGCTAGAAAAAAAATGCATTGGTCTTTTCAACTCTGTCATCGGACACAGCGCTCAGCAGAAAAGATAATGCAGACAAGGGGGAAAAAAAAAAAAAGGAATGTTTATCAGATTTTAAAGCACAAATATATTACCTTTATCACTGTTTCCAAATATAGTTTTTACTAATACTATATATTATATTTTAAGGCGTGGTAAAATATATTTTGAGAGAAAATTATGGCAAAATTCTTTAGTGACTTGTAAAATTTAAAAAAAGTGCCAGCAATCTAAGGTTGGTAGAAATAATTTATCACCTACATAATCTGTGCATTATGCAGCACTGCTTAGTCATGATAAATCATATGCAGCAGTTGATGTTTTTTTTTCTTCATAATTCCAATTTTTTCTGTTTTTTGGAAATGATTGGTGGGCCATATCGAGTGAGGCGAAGGGTCGCATTAGGCCCCTGGGGCAGCAGTTGCCCACCCCTGTCCTAGGCCATAGAGTCTTAAGAGCACTCCTTGTTAATGCAACAACAACTCCTCTTTATAATATAATTGTCTTCTTGGACTGACACTACAGGAGTCGTCTTTTGAGTTGAGTATGCAGCTATGTCTCATCGATTTTTCTCGCCTACCATTTTATAATTAATCCATTAAATTAAAACATGATCGACAGTTTTCGCCCAAGATAAGAAAACCTCAGAAAACATTAAATGTTAAAGACAGATTTATTTCTGTCTTCATCTCGCTGTTAAAAGTTTTTCCTGCTGAGAGTAACTTTTCATTATAACTGCTGAGAGTAAGAATATAAATCAAACAAAATGATAAATCTCCTCTGCTTTTATCTGTGCTTTTGATGATTAAAGTGCTTTTCTTTCTTACTTGCTCTTTTTCTGAACTTCTTAATGCTGGATTTAATGATTATAAACTTTTTTTGCATGTAATAAAGTGCTTTCTTTCTTCTTCTTTGTTTTTCTTGGCTGCTAAAAAATCATAATAAGCAACAAACTCAGTCTAATTTGTGTTCACCTTCTTCTATTGTCCTTTTGTCTCATTTTTTATGATGTCTAAAGTTTTTTCAATGTCTGTCTCAGGTTGTCTTTTTAATTCCACATGTCTAAACACTTTACATGCTAAAGGTGTTCACCTGTCCCATGTCTAAATTGTTTTCACCTGTCATTGTCTAAAGTTGTTTACCTGTCAGTCAAAAACCTCCCATTCTTTGATAAGTGACCTGTTCCATGTCTAATTCACTTGTCCCATGTCTAAAGTTGTTTTCATTGTCTTCTAAAGTTTTTTCACCTGTCCTCTAAAGTTGTTTTCACCTGTCCCATGTCTAAAGTTGTTTTCACCTGTCATGTCTAAAGTTGTTTTCTCTGTCCTCTGTCTAAAGTTGTTAATGTACTGTCCCATGTCTAAAGTTGTTTTCACCTGTCCCATGTCTAAAGTTGTTTTCACCTGTCCCATGTCTAAAGTTGTTTTCACCTGTCCCATGTCTAAAGTTGTGTTCACCTGTCCCATGTCTAAAGTTGTTTTCACCTGTCCCATGTCTAAAGTTGTTTTCACCTGTCCACTGTCCAAAGTTGTTTTCATCTGTCCCATGTCTAAAGTTGTTTTCATCTGTCCCATGTCTAAAGTTGCTTTTTACCTGTCCCATGTCTAAAGTTGTATTCACCTGTCCCATGTCTAAAGTTGTTTTCACTTGTCCCATGTCTAAAGTTGTTTTCACCTGTCCCATGTCTAAAGTTGTTTTCACCTGTCCCATGTCTAAAGTTGTTTTCACCTGTCCCATGTCTAAAGTTGTTTTCACCTGTCCCATGTCTAAAGTTGTTTTCACCTGTCCCATGTCTAAAGTTGTTTTCACCTGTCCCATGTCTAAAGTTGTTTTCACCTGTCCCATGTCTAAAGTTGTTTTCACCTGTCCCATGTCTGAAGTTGTTTTTACCTGTCCCATGTCTAAAGTTGTTTTCACCTGTCCCATGTCTAAAGTTGTTTTCACCTGTCCCATGTCTAAAGTTGTTTTCACCTGTCCCATGTCTAAAGTTGTTTTCACCTGTCCCATGTCTAAAGTTGTTTTCACCTGTCCCATGTCTAAAGTTGTTTTCACCTGTCCCATGTCTAAAGTTGTTTTCACCTGTCCCATGTCTGAAGTTGTTTTCATCTGTCCCATGTCTAAAGTTGTTTTCACCTGTCCCTTGTCTAAAGTTGTTTTCATCTGTCCCATGTCTAAAGCTGTTTTCACCTGTCCCATGTCTAAAGTCTTTTTCACCTGTATGTCCAAGGTACAATACCCCTGTCCGTTATTTTTATAAAATAAGTTTTGCCCCATGGCATTAACTATGATTCCGATTCCTTGACAGACCAACAACATTAATAATACAAAACACAGGGTCATACCATTTTAAAGAGAGGTGTAAGGTTTCAGACAGGCAACAACAAAAATATATTTGTTGCTTTGATAATTTTATCAAATTATGTAGGTTTGAAAATAAATATAGTTATTGCCTGAATTGAGGAGGGGGGCTTTACCCTTTAACCTCGATATCAATGTCTTCCATACAGCCACTGATGAAGTCCAGGAGGAGAGAAGACATGAAATAATTCAACTGTTACCAGCAAAATTTAAGGTCCCTGTTGGACCTTAAATTTATTCATTATTCATTCATCCTTCACTATTTTTCTGTGTGCAGTTTATCAAACCTTACAAATATTTTCGCATGTAGCAGTAAGGAATAAAACACAGCAAGCTCAACATTCACAGTAATTTGATGTGTATTCTGTGGTCATGGTGCTTACTGGCGCCCTCATGTGGCCCCTCCAGGTAATGAAGTAAACAACAGCTTAATAAAGAACTGCTCATAGCCACAGTGAACACAAAGAAGTAATAAACAGACACTTTAAATGGAAAGTTCTGGGTTTTTGAACTGTGGTTGAGAGGTACATGATGCTGAACGTGTGCCACAGAGTCACAGCTCAGTTCCCTCTCTGTTCTGAAAAACTTGGGGTGGATGCTTAAGAGCACTGATACATTCCAATAAGACAAACAAATAAATAAATGTAGTCCACAAAAATGAGGCACTTGAAATGTCAAAATCCAGAGAATGAAAGACCAGGTCAGCAGTATAACAAACAAACTATAGTTTAGCAGAAGAGCAAAACAGTTGGTTTTAATGACATTATTATTTTTTTATGTATTTTTTGGGCATTTTGTGCCTTTATTGATAGGACAGTGGATAGGCTTGTGAAAGGGGGTGAGAGAGTAGGGGAAGACACTCTGTAAACTGGTCACAGGCGGGATTCAAACCTGGGCCGGCAGAAGCAAATACATGAGGAGCCTGGTTGCTAACCACTCCACCAAACCAGCACCCATTAAAGACATTATTTTATAAAATAAAGGGTTGTTTTTTTTTGGAGTTGTAAAGTTGAATTTTATAGTTTATTCCCTTAAATAACAGAAAAATATGATTGAAATTACGATATTTTTACTATTAATTTCTCTGTAATTTTGAATGATTTTTCCCTTTTTTTAGAGTTGTAAAGTTGAACTTTACAGTTTATTCCCTTAAATAACAGAAAAATATTTGTAAAATTACAATACACTTGTTAACGTATTTTGACAATAAATATTCGTATTTCTAATGGGGTTTCTTTGTAAAAGAACAGAAATATTGTGTTTTTTCACAGTTACAGTAATTTCCCAAACAAATAAATAAATGTGGTATTTTTTAGGCATTTTGCATAAATGTCAAACAGTAAAGTTATAAAAATGAAAAGACCAGAGATTAGGTATAACATTATAAACTAACAGTTACAGAAGAGCAGGGACATTATACATTACACAGTTGGTTTTAATGACATATTATTTTTTTTTATGTATTTTAGGCACCCACTAATGAATTGATAGGACAGTGGTTGAGTAGAGAGTAGGGAAGACACTGGTACATCATAATTTTGTTTATTTATGTAATGATCTGTGACCCTGTTTGGTGTCTTTTCCAGGAAGTTTTATTCACAAAACTCACTTTTGACCAGACAACACATTTTGTGACAGCACTTCAGTGAGCCAGCTCACCTTGTCCTGCTGGGAATGCTGAAAAAGACCTGTTTCTTTTCCCACCTTTAGCTAAATCAATCTTAAGAGTTGATCTGCCCTGCTGTTTTTACTAATTTTTCTCTTTGTAAGGAAGACTAGCAAATGGCTTGGCAAAATCTGGTCTACAACATTCATACTATCTTTAGAGTTAAAGTAATTTTACAGTTTATTCCTTAAATAACAAGAGAGTCTTCAAACACAACGCTAGTCGTTTTAAGAAAGATTAAGTCACTGCAGATCGATAAAGCCTCCGGATCAGTCCAGAACAACCAGAAATATTGTGTTTTTTCACAGTTACAGTAATTTCCTGTTACTTTACATTTGACATGTAAAATCAGTTTATTTTTGTAAATTAATTGGCATTTTAGAAATACAGAAAAAAAAACTGTAAAATAAATAGTAAAATACTGTTATATTACTATTTTTTTACAGTGTGGTGTGGCCTGGGATCCTTGGTGGAGACTGCCTGCTGCTGTGGAATCACGAAGCCTCAAAACTACAATTATAAACATGACACATAGTTGGACATTTTATTAGGAACACTCCATTCCCATTATCATTATAGCTGTTCATGTAGATATTAGCATGATCTCCATATCCATGATCAATACAATTACAGTATCTACTTTTTAATTACCACATAGTCATGGGGTCCCTCTGAAAATGGGATGTCACATCTCAAGAGGCCTTTAACACATTTATACTAACGGAAACAAATATGGTTGGGATGCACTTGTGGTCTGGGCACCCATGAGTTCTCACTACCATAAATTCTTATTTTCAGTAAGAATATCTAAGATTATACTTCTATAAAATGATCCCCACAACCATTCAGACATGAGGACCCTCCTGAAAACCAGATGTAGCATCTCAAGAGGCTAACCTCTAATAAATCAGACAACAGGTCTATGGTTCATGGATCTGTCCCTAACTTTAGTTCTTACTTTAGTCCACTTGTCTCCTCTTAACTCCCTTCCTTTGTCCTCACACTCAACACAGCATCGTGTGGATTTGCTGTTCATCATGAGACTGGGATCCACATTCAAGATTTCCTGCTGTTTAACAGAAGGTTTTTTCTTGCCACCATGATGGAGGGATTCATGATTGGCTATATGGATTCATGCTGGTGTTGGATGGATATATTTGTATATATATGTATATGTGTATCTTTATATGTATATATGTATCTATGCATATATGTGTATCCATAAAATGAAGAGCTTTATGCTCTATTGTAAAGTGTCTTCAGATAACACTTGTTATGAATTGGCGCTATACAAATAAAGATTGATTGATTGATTGATTGAGATACAGACCATCAGACAAGCAAATAAAAAAATGATATGATGCTTTCAGTGATGGATTTTTAACTTTCTCAGAACAATCAGTTTTCTGTTGATACAGTCGGTGCTCAAATTGAACTTCAACAGAGAAACAAACATAGACCCCAGATATCAACATCCACAAGATTGAAGCTAGCTTCAGCTTTATCATGAGATTTTCCAAAATCAGTGACAAGCCCTTTTCATGATCATCTTCTGAAAAGACAAGACAAGATGATCATGACCAACAACATAAGATCACAACACTCTACTCTGACTTAATATCAGCTTCAACTCAGAAAAGATTCATTTATGTACAAAATAAAAAAAATAATTTAAAATAGTTTCTACACTGTGGCCTCTTTCTGACAGAGTAGCCGGATAATAAAGTTTCAGAGGCAGGACAGAGATGATGGATGATTTCAGAGAGCACTGACGCTCAGCGTTCACAAAGTGGATGAGTGCAGAGCCTCAGGACGGCCTGTTTTCACTGAGGCATGCTGGGAAAAACTACAGATCAGGTTTCTTTGAGTGCCCTGAAATAAACATACCACGGTCCCTCCTGAGAGAATGATTATGCATATTAAAGATTCTTATTCAGGCCCTGTCGGCTGCATGTTTGTTGTTATAAATGTGTGTTTCTGTGTGCACGTGTGAACTGGACTGTCACTGAAACAACAAGCTGTGAGCACACAGACGCCTCCAGGCCGCTTGTTGTAAAGTCAATAAGTGTGAAATTGATCGTCATCACTTTGCGGCAGAAGTATTTTATCTCCATTTACTGAAAGAGGAACAAAATGACTCCACTCTATGTTTACAAGAGCGAGACTTGTTTGTGAGCATTCCCTTCAGTTTAACATTGACTACAACAACAAACACATTTATTTAAGTCTAAGAAAACATTTTATTTGTGGATTTGTGCTTAAAACACAATATTTACCACACTGATCAATGTTTAAGCTTTAAGTTTTGTTACATTTCCATCAATGCAGAAAACTCCCATCAATAAAGCATTTATTGCAGCAGCAGCGGAGCAAATGATCCGACCTCACCACTCCACAGATTCACAAAACAAGATGCTGCAGTTTCTTAAAGCCCTCGCCACTTCTGTCTTGTGCTGTGACTAACATTCCTTGAAACTGTCCAATCTCCCAGTGATAACACATCCTTTAACTCAGGAGTCGCTGACCTTTCTGGGCCTGAGAGTTACTAAAAGATGAGTATTATACAGGGCTACCTGATGGATTTTATGTTTCTGACCGATATAAATTTACATAATTCATCTAAAAAACATATTTTGCATTTAAGGGTGTTTTCACACCAACCATATTTAGTGCGCACCAAAGAAGTTTTGGCCCAGGTTTTGGTACGTTAGTATCAATGTGAATGCAACCACCGCACTTTGGTGTGCACAAAATCAGCCGGTTCGAGACCTCCATGAAGGGGTGGTCTCGATCCGCTCCATCTCCCTACATTTGGTGCGGTTTCACTGGTGTAAAACAAAGTGGTCTGAACCGATCTACTTTTGATGCATTACTTCCTGTTAATCCCGCGGTTGAATCTTTTGCTTACTCAATTTGTTGATTTATTTATTCTGGTTGAGGATTACAGTGATTTACGAGGGTCCAGAAGGTCACTGATGCCGTCTCAAACACGATAAAAAAACACATTTGAAGGAAAATGTAGAAGAGAGCGACACGTAAACATTGGTTGTTTGGTGTAGGAAATGGTTACCATGGTAGTCTCTTCTTCGTTCTCCTCCGTAGCAGGTTTGGTAAACAGTTATGTGCATATCGCCCCCTGCTGTTTCAAACTGAGCAAATACACAAGTGGGCCCAGGCACGGTTCAATGTTGCAACTGTGAATGCAAGCCAGCGAGGGGGGGGAACCGCACTGCAGTACGGTTCGAAACAATTGGGCCTAATGTGAAAACGCCCTAAGAGGCTACGTGTGACACTGAAATTTAACATTTAACTTTAGTTGACAAAAATTATGACTAATTATAATGAAATTATACTAGAACATTATACTAACATGTATCTTTAATGATTTAATCATGTCAAACTCGACTTATATGCAGCAGTTTTGCGACTTTTGTGTACAAGTGACTCTGTAAGGGCTCTAGCTAGCAGCATTGCTAATAAAAGTGCACTTTGGGTGAATCCCAATTCTATCCCTTAGCCCTTCCCCTTTGTCTTACCCCTCTGTTTTGAGGGCCAAGGGGAAGGGGTGAAACACACAGCTGAGAAATGAGACCCTACTTGATTCCTACTACGTCATCACCCAGAGCCACTCGCTGGCTGTGGCGTAAGCAAATGCGACAATAACTGTAGTCATGGCCGTGAAAGCTGGCATGTTAAAACGAGAAATTTTAAAATGCAACCAACAACTAAAAACAGGATTAATGTTTACTTTGATTTAATGATTACTTATAATTTAGCGTTTCCTTTGGTCTCCACTCTGCTTTGTGTTTGCAGGCGCAGTGTATTATGGGAAATTCTCTGTGTAGCCCCTGGTCTTAGCCTCTCCCCTTTGCCCTACGGAGTACCAGGACACCACTTCACTCAACGTAAACGCGCGAAACCAAGGGCTAAGAAAGAGCTAAGGGGTAGAACTGGGATGAACCTTTTGACTTTGCACAAGTTCAAAAGAAATTTTTACAGTTTAACATTTTTTAAACTTAACACATGTCAAATTCGTTGTTTTTTTTGTCTTGATGTAGTAATGATTTATTTGCATAACAAATAGAAATTAAATTCAAAAGGAGGTTTGATTTCAGGCTCTGTGTTGTGAACTTAAGTGTCTTTAGAAAGTCCCTGTGGGCACCTCAGAGGGTCCTTAAGGGCTACCAGGTGCTTGAGGGCACCCTTTTTGCTACCCCTGCTTTTAAAGATTCCTGAATCCACATCTGGATTTGTATCACCAGCAACATCTTATCTCTGCTTCCTCGTGCCATGACCAACGTTCTCTGAAGTTCTGATTAAAATCTGTTCATATCCCTTCAAGTATTATAACAAGCAAAAGCAGAAAATATTTGAATTTGAATGGTCCGCTGAATTTGCAGGGTCGTTATCAAGTGACTGAATGATGCTGTGCACTTATTTGCCACTTTAGTCTGTGGACTGCTTGTTAGCAAACCAGCAAATCACATGGCAACAATCAATGCACTCCGACAGGTAGACATGGTCAAGATGTCCTGCTAAGGTTTGCATTGAGCATCAGAAGTGATTTAGGAGACTTTAAATGTGGCTGATTGTTGGTGCCAGACAAGCTGATCTGTTAGAAGCTGCAGAACTACTAGGATTTTTACACACCAAATTAGGGCTGAACAATTTGAGAAAATAATCCCATTGCGATATTTTTCCCCAATATTGCAACTGCGATTTACTCTGCGATTGTTTTAATGTTCTTCATCTTATGTATTCTTAAACAAACATAGAGAAGATCGTTTTATAGTATAACCAATATGACTCTAAATCAATCTAAGGAGAAAAGATTAGAGAAAAAGTGGAGAAGTGAACAGAAGCAAAATAGGTATCAAATTGTAAAAACTGGGTAAAAACAAATGGTACGAAAGCGGAAAAAACGTTAATAGGTGCAAAATAGGTATGAAATTGCCAAAAAAAAAAGGGCAGAAAATTCAAAAGTGATGAAGGAAAATTGATTATAGCAGCAAAATTGGGATTACATTTCAAAAACTATGTAAAAATTCCAAACATGGTCTGACAGTGGCCAAAACAAAAAGATGAATGGGAGCAAGGTAGGCATAAAGTTGTAAAACTGGGTTAAAAAAGGATAAGATAGGCATGAAATTGCAAGAAACTACATCACAATGCCAAAATGTTTAACACATTTTGGGTTAAAAATATTGCACACTCTGCAATTTGAAAATTGCAAAAGGCATCTTGCGATTTAATCTAATTTGCAATTAATTGTTCAGCCCTACACCAAATCTCTCATGTTTACAGACAATGGCCCGAAGAAAAAAAATAATCAAGCAGGCGTCATAGGATCTCTGGAAAATCAAGCCATGTTGATGCTAGAAGTCAAAGTTGAATGGCTGGAGACAAGGGCGTTGGTTCGATTTAGACATTGGTGGGGACATAATAGTGCTCCAAGGTGGCAAATTGGTGTGTATAATGTTTGACTATTATTTAAAGTCATGTAGAATTATCAATTATTACCGATAAGTGTAATTCATTCCCCACAAACATTTATTGTTGGTCTTAAACGGCTGCTGCCTTTAAACACACAAATAATACATGGATGATACACAAAGTAACCAAAATTAATATCTCTTTGATATTAAATATATATATATTTTTAATTATAGCGTTATATACCCTTTGAGTAATTTACAGGTTATTTTCAAGCACATTTTATAAACTCTCATATCCACTGGTACCAGATAGAGGGACAGCAGGGACAGCCAATCACATGTTAACAAGAAACGGTAGAGCCAATCGATGAGTGATATTTGGTTAGAGGCGGGACTCTGTGTAATATGATGTGGCTGGCAGCCAGGGTAAATGCGGTGCTGTGGGTGGTAGTGATGGCTGATGGGAGAGACGTTAAAGGAGACATATCATGCTGATGCATGATTTAATACTTACATATGATATAATAAATTTGAAAACAAGACCTTACACCCCCTTAATTTTCAAAAAATGAGATATTGTATTTTTTCTGATATCCTAGAACGAGATTTGATGCCTTTGAAAATAGGTCATTGCGAGATGTCCGCGAGATTTCAAACGTCGTGACATCACGAGGTACCTTTCTTTTTATTGGAGTAATCTGATAAAACACTTCCTCCTCTGTGATGTCCGTTAGCCACAAAACTGTCACCGAGGAACACATTCGTCCAGCAGGGGTCTATAGTTCCCTAGCTCACAGTCACTTATTACCTGCTCTGGCCTGTAGGGGGACTCAATACGCGGTCGCTGCTTTGAGCCTGCCGGAATATACAGTAGAAGAAGACGGACAGGCTGGCTCAACCCCCGATAGAACTGCCCAATCAGAGCACAAAGGGCTGTGACGTTGCAAGGTAACTTTAGGTCTTCCTCAGATCCGAGCATTTCAACGAGACCTTGTTAATGGCCTAAAATGAGGATTTTGAGAACGCTATTGTGGGGCAATGAAGGAACTAAATGACTTGTACTGAGGGCAGAAATGCTTTACAGGCATCCTTGTCTGGCATAGTGAAAAGGAGAAACAAGCATTATATGTCCCCTTTAAAATGTGTTGTGTTTTGTGTTAGGGACCATGTGGTAGTGGCATAATATTGATAGGGACATGTCCCTAGCGTCCCTACCCAATTCTACGCCCCTGGCTGGAGAGGTTGAGCTGATAGACAGAGAGTGTGAATTGTGTGCAGGCTGGTGCACTGACTGTTGGGGACCTCTACTGTATAATACCCATTCCTGCTCGACCAACATGAATCTATGCTTAATGCACAAGTGGATCTTATTTTTGATATCTAATTTTCCTCTGTTAAATTCCCCCAAACCCCTTTTTTTTCCCAATCAAATCACTCCCAGTCGTTTCTTCCCCCTTCTGCCTCCACCATCAAGCCAGCTTTGACTCCTCATAGAAAACAAAAGCAACAGAAGTGATCCATCAGTGTTTTTTACAATTCAGCTAAATGTTAGGAAAAGCTGTTTTTATCATTTAAACATCTGGCCCCTGGCGTTGATGAATCGCAGCTTCAAGATGTGAATGGAATAAGCAGAATCTCTTTGCGTGCACCTTCAAAAACACTGCAGCACACCTCTGACTGAACTGTTTTATTCAACTTCCTCCCAGAATCTCAGCTGTGAAACTTTACAGAAATCTTCATGCATCTGGGCCTGCGGAGGAGAGATGTGAAGGAGACAGAAGAAAGTGAGAAACAAAGAATCTGTGACAGAAACAGAGTGAGAAGAGTGATAGAGAGCCCTCCATCTGTAAGCAGCAGAACACAAACCTCAGCTGACTTCAGCATAGTTGGTTTGTTAGGCACAAAGCGGTCAGAGGGTCACGGAAACTTTATTATCACCAAAACAGAGACAAAAGTCCCGCTTGAATATTCTCTCTGTGTTTCTGAAAAAGGCTTTCATGAGCCAGAATGAAGCTCCAGCTCTCTGCGGGATTACTCTTGTCTGCCTGTGTGTGTTTGTTTGTTGTTGGCTCTCGTGTGTTTCAGCCTTTTCAGGAGGCCAGAGCGCTGGATGCATTATGCAGGAGGCGGGTGATGAACCCTCGCCGCGGGCCGTCTGAGTCGGGATGAGACGCTCCATGACCTGTTTTTATGGGTGTTTGAATTATCCAGCACCGGTCCTCACGTTCCCTCTGCCGTCAGAGCAGCTGCAGGGTTTATGCATCTGAAAACATCACAAAGACAACCTCCGCTGGGGAATCACTCCAACTCTCATCTGTGCTGCTGCCCCCCCCATTCGTGTCCCAAAATACTTGCCTCGGTCACAACATCTCATCCAAAGAGCAGCGCCCTGCCTCCTCACGTCCTCCCATGTCACCCAGTCCTCCTCCTGGATATCCCTCTAAAGACTGACTTCAGCGCTTCGCTTCATTTTCTGTAAGCTGATGTTGCCATGGCGCAGTCCCACAGGCCTGCTGAGGCACTGCACAGCTGACTCAACGCAATTTAACACAAATGATCCCAAAACACAGTGTAGTGTTACACTTTTGTGTTCACACGCCTTTGCTTTGGGAGAATTCAGCAGTTTGGGCACTTTGAGCCTTCAGACGACCCAGAGTGGCATTTGAGCTCTCGCTTTCTTTGTTCCAGTTGAATCCAAAGCCATCCAATGTTCATTTTTTCCAAGTTCATCCATCCAGGGCAGTTTCTTACTGAAATGTAGAGGCAATTTCAACCCTGTTGTTTGTTTACTCCCACTTGTAACTGAGTAAAATGAAAGTCTTGACAAATACAGACAAAGATGAGGAGTAGAGGTTGATGCAGTCTGTACCTTTGACCATGAATTAAAGGTTGTGGTTTACAGATAAACGAAGTTGACAAAACATTCAAACCAAAGGGTTTTTATATGACAAAGGCTGTGTCCTAAATGGCATACTAACGTACTACTCATACTAAGTGTGACGTCAAAATGAGTATGTAGTGTGTTCACATTAGATAGTATGGAAAGATTGAGTGTGCCAGAAATACCTGGATGTATACTATATCAGAAAAAATTTTAAGTATGCGGGGTGGGCATACTAGTCACACTCAAACACCCCATAATGCATTGCGAGCCCCATAATGCATTGCCCCAAGCATTAAGACCGACCAAACCGCCCCGCATTCAGCTAATAATCAGCCAAACTTCACGTTTTCAAAATATACGCATCTTTTATTATCTCCTTTTATGCTTTGACGCTTTTGTAAATTGCCATTGCCAACAGCCATGCCCAGATACTGTGGCTGCCTGTTCTTATGGTGCGTTCCAGTTCCACTGAGAAGTCATAATTTTCAAGTTATGAGTGGAAAAATTCATCCGTAAAGCCTCCTGAGGTCAGACTTTTCTATTGGCAAGAAGGGGCATCCTCACCACCTGATCTGAGTTGACAATCAAAGATGGCTGCCCCCAATGTAATCAGTTATTACGCTCCTGTAATGTTCTGTTTATTAGCACTATTGACAAGTGTTTGTCACTCTAAACCAGCTTTATATAGTATTGTTCAACATTTACATATGGAACTGCTGCTATTATTTACATTCTTCATGTGGTGTGTACAAAGTGCAAAGCAGGGTGTGCTAACAGTGGCTAACAATAGCCTGGTAGATCGGCAAGTGATTTTTCAGACTTTGTACTAAAAAGCTAATAATTTGGATATAACATCATTCCCACTCCTGTCTCACCCTTGCTTTACTGAGGAACTGACCTTCCATGGGAAGAGGGAATACTGGTACTTTTTGGGGGGCTTTCCACAGGATTCCAGGAGTTGCACCTTGTTGTAAAGGTTTTCCAATGACATCCAGTAAAAAAAAAACAATTGCTATTATTAAAGGGGAGAAATAATCAACAGAAATCATGGTTCCATTCTTTTCCCCAGGTTTTGCATGGTGCATGCAGCACACTAGCATGGCCTGTCAGCAGATTAGGCAGCTCAAATGAGGAAGCTGCTCTTGTCGGTCTAGCAGCCATATAAATCTCTCCTTGGTTTGATCCCTTCCTACCTCTGTTCTTTTCTGCAGGAATCGAGGAGCACCTATGCCTTACGCTCTTGTGCAATTCATCACCTAAATGTGCCCAGAGTCCGAACTGAACTGGGGAAACGGGCTTTTAATTATGCCGCTCCCACAGCCAGGAATACTATTTAGACTGAACTGAAAATGTCAGAACTGGTGTCATTTACAGCTTTTTGTTCTATTTTGCTCACAAGGCAGCAATAATCCGTTTGAGTAATGCTTGTGTTTTTAATTTGTTATTGTTTGTTAAACTACAGCAACTTTCACTGTGAAGTTTTTGAATCCTATGAGCAATACCTGTGTTATTTATATTTAAATGGTTACTGTTCCCTAAAACTATTTAGTGAGCGGCTTGCCATATTTATTGTTGTGATTTGCTATGTATTGCCTTAAACTTTATCATGAACTTGTATGATTATGACGTGTGCTGCTGACCTCTTGGCTAGGTCACCCTTGTAAATGAGATCCTCATCTCAATGGGCTTTGTCTGGTTAAATAAAGGTTAAATAAAATAAAATAAATAAAGTAACCAGCCTAATATGGGGTACTGTTTGTCTCTAATGAAAGATTCTCTAGTTCAAACAGCTCTCTATTGTCTTTCCAAACTCTGAACTCTGAACTGTCGTCCTCTCTGGTAACCAAAAAAAAAAAAAAAACAGGTATATGTGACGCCTTTATTGATGACAGTGAATAACAGTGGCTTTGTCGTCGAAGAGAGCCCAGTGGCTCAAAGTTTCTGCAACTCTGAGGATTCACTACGACGTTATTATACCTCACCAGTCAAACTTTGTAGGCTCGTGGAGAAATATCGACACACTCCAGGATGGTGACTGTTGTGTTCGTTCCAAATTTAATCAGAGGTCTGAAGTTTTTCTGCTTTATAAACGATCTATCAGACAGAGTCACAGATGCTCTTTTTTCTGTCTTCTCCCATGATCCTCTGCTGCCTTATTCCTTTTTCGTCTCCTCTGTCTCTCACCGTCTCTGAGGTGAGAAGTTCTTCGTCTACTTTCTGTAAAATGCTCATTATCCTGGTGACATTTCCACTGGGGTACAGCACGTTAAATAGCAGAGCTGCGGGATCACTTCATCTGATTTATGACGCTTGTCACCACGGTGTCAGAGAAAAATGTCAGCCTGTTTCTGTCTGACAAATGCTCCAGTTTGGAGATGCAGAACCTACAGCCTGGGTGATGCAGAGGTCAGAAGGTATAAACATCTCAGGCTCTCGTACATCAGAGGAATGTTTCAAAATTCTTCTCATGGGTTCATGGTTTGATCCCTCTTCCAATTCACACATGCTCTGGGGTAAACACTTGAACCTGAGTAGAACAGAGAGACGTGTTCTGTGTCCACATGAGGCCGAACAGAATCAGTGGAAAAACAGGTTAGAAACAAACCAGAGTGAAGCTTCACAGCGTACTGCCCTTTTTTACATGTTCCAGTGTTCAGAGTAGGGCTGGACAATTAATCGAAAAATAATCAGAATCGACATTTAGACCCTATAGTCGAAGTAATTTTACTCATGATGATTATTTTGATTATTTCCCTGTGTAAGACACGTGACCATGCCCCCTCCATATAGTCTACATTCACTTACGTCAAGAGCGAAGGATGTGTGGCCAACATGGAGGAGACTAGCGCCAATCTATCAGAGGAGCTTGTAGCCAAGAAAAATACTGTCTCCATTTTTCGGGCACATTTTGGATTCTGTGCAGAGGACATCAAGCAGAAAGAAGTTAAGTGTAAATACCGCAGGAAGACGTGTCAATGACCATTGGTATCACCACTAATTTGTTCCAGCATATCATAAAATAATCGTCTATTAATAGTAATCGAGGTAAGACCTTCAATTAATCGTGATATTGAGATTAGGTAATATCGTCCAGACCTAGTTCAGAGTCAGACAGTCAGATAAAATTTTTAAAAAGTCTCCAATAAAAACACAAGGCTTGACTTTTCTTAGCTTGACTGAAGCTTCATGTGATAGTTAATGACTTTTTTTTGTAAACTGAAGAATACACAGAGAATGACACTTAATCCATACAAGCATGAAACATATGTACCAGTACCTTGTATAATCATAAATGAATTAGCAACTAACATGGCAAGCTAACCTAGACCACAACACAAAGCAATAGCTGCTATCATTAGCTTTAGCAAGGGAGTGCAATTCAACCATTTTTTAAAATTCTTGTAGATATTAAAATGGTAGTCACCCCTGGCTCCACCCCCGAAAGCTGATGGATGTGCATCGTCATGGAAACGGACAATAGTAGCCACAACTCAACTGCCGTTATTGAAAACATCACAACAACAGTACATTTTGGCAGATTAGACAATAAGATTTTTTTTTTTTTTCTCTCCTCTTTTTTTTTTTTTGGGCTGTTTTTCAGCCATTGCTACAGCACATATTGTATCTCTCTTACGCTAATTGCGCACGCTACACAACCTACGACTCCCCCTCCCCCCTCTGTCTGATCTGCGCATGAGTATGATCACCCCCTGGATGTGGGGGGATGTACCATCCTTTGGTGGCTTGGCCCGAGCCACAGTATTTACCTGCTGAAATTCAGAGCCCAGGCTGTGTATTGAAACCGGACTTTTTTTTTCAACATGCTGTCAGTGGTGACATCTTGTGGATGGAGAGGAGAAATACAGTGATTTTGACAAAAAGTGCATTAGATTAGATGATTAGGAGATCGCTGACTACACCTTTAGTAGCTACATACATTTTAGCACCTTTCATTGATTCCCATGGCAGGAATCTTGGTGTGACCTATGATCTGCCCTTAAATAGGACAAACAGGATCAGTGGTGAAGACTAAGTTAGCTTTATTTAGCTGAGGTTTCTAGCTACAGTTAAGCCATCTCTAAGCCAGAGAGACCTTGAAAGAGTTATCCATGCTTTAATTGCATCTTGTTTAGATTATTGAGACACCCTGAGTGTCGGCATCGACCAGTCTGAGCTTAATCACCTGCAACTGATCCAGAATGGAGCTGCTCATCTCCTAATTGGACAAAGAAACACAAGCACATAAGTCTGGTGCTTTCTTCACTTCACTGACTTTCACTGAGGTTACAGATTGATTTTCAGATTCTTTCATTTGTTTTTAGGTCTCTGATTAGACTGGCCCTGGAAAACTTGTCTTAGTGTTACTAAGGTCAGCCCTCCAGATCTCTTAGGTCAGGAAATCAGATGGTCTTGAAAGTTCCTCGATCCTTTTCAAAAACCAGAGGATATCGAGCCTTATCAGTTGTGGCTCCCACTCTGTGGAACACATTACCTTTAAATGTGTGGACTGCAAATAGCCTCTCCACTTTATAAACACGGTTTAAGACGCACTTATTAACTTTGGCCTTCGGTGAAGTACAGTCTCTGTTTATTGAGTCTTTTATTTGTTATGTTATCTCTGTATTTTTCATTTTTTATAGGTTTTTATTGGATTTGTTGGTTTATTGGCTTTAACTGTTTTATTGTTTTGTTTCCCATCTACTTTACTGTAAAGCACTTTGGAAGGCCACAGGCTGTCTTAAATGTACTAAATAAATAAAGCTGACATTGACAACTATAAGACAGTAAAACTTATAAGACTACCGTTCTCCAAGGCCAAAGTGTGATCGAATAGGACTCAGCAACATCTGGATGTTTCCCTGACTCCTCTGTGAGATTGAACATAAACCTTAAACCTAAAGTTTAGTAACTGAAAATGCCCTTAGATGGCAGCAAACACCATGAACTGATACAATGAAATGTTTTTAAACTTACATTATTTTTTAAACATATTCATCATAACGTTTTTTTGGCAACTGACTTTATATTAAAGGCACATACAGCAGTCATATCTGGTAAATTTTTTAGGCAGATCTTCCAGTTTCTGAGCGTTTGATTTTGGTCCCTTCCTCTCCTGTTCTTCCTCGGGTGTCACCTAATGGGGCCTGGAATGAGGTCTTCAGTTTGTGATGCTCTCACACACACACACACCTGTAATAGATTTAGAGAGGGAGTGTCCCATCGTCTAAGCGACCTAACTTCTTTCATTTATCTCTGTCTGGCCAGCTGCCCAAAGTAATGGCGCAGGACGTGTCCTAACGAGGAGCTCTAATGAGCTGACCTAACGAGGAGCCCGTCCCTGCGGTGTGATGGCCTCCGCTCTGCCTCAACGCTCAGACGTCTTTCTTCTCTTCGCACGGACAGCAGCAGAACAAGCCGTCCGCTCTGCTCTGTCTCTGTGGGCCGGGCCAATGTCTGACCGCTTTCTGCCTCACTGCCCAGGGCGATGATGTCCCGGCGTCTCAGAGCGACACCTCAGAGGTCAGGGGAGAGTTTATGTGACTGAACGTCTCTGATAAATCTGATCAGCGTTTATGTCTCGATTCTGTCTCTGTAAAAAGTGCTGGAGTGAGTTTGAGCAAACACAATTACACTGATTTATAAAGTGTGGATCAAATGAAGCAGGAGAGTATGTTTAAAGACTGAACTGATGCAATGACTGAAGTTCAAAGTAAATAAACTCATTTCTTCAATCAGGTTGACATCAGATATCTTTTTACTGCATCTCTGTTGGACTAGACAATAATGACCATACACTTTATTGCCAAAAGTACTTGCTCACCTGCCTTGACTCGCATAGGAACTTAAGTGACATCCCATTCCTAATCCATAGGGTTCAGTATGATGTCCGTCCACCCTTTGCAGCTATAACAGCTTCAACTCTTCTGGGAAGGCTGTCCACAAGGTTTAGGAGTGTTTATGGGAATTTTTAACCATTCTTCCAGAAGAGCATTTGCGAGGTCACACACTGATGTTGGACTAGAAGGCCTGGCTCTCAGTCTCCACTTTTATTCATCCCAAAGGTGTTCTATTGGGTTGAGGTCAGGAGGTGCAGGCCAGTCGAGTTCATCCACACCAGACTCTGTCATCCATGTCTTTATGGACCTGCTTTGTGCTCTGGTGCACAGTCATGTTGGAAGAGGAAGGGGTCAGCTCCAAACTGTTCCCACAAAGTTAGAGCATGGAATTGTCCAAAATGTCTTGGTGTGCTGAAGCATTCAGAGTTCCTTTGACTGGAACTAAGGGGCCAAGAAAAACACCCCCACACCATAATCCCCCCGCCACCAAACTTTACACTTGGCACGATGCAGTCCGACAAGTATCGTTCTCCTAGAAACCACCAAACCCGGACTCGTCCATCAGATTGTCAGATGGAGAAGCGTGATTGGTCACTCCAGAGAACGCGTCTCCACTGCTCTAGAGTTCAGTGGCGGTGTGCTTTACATCACTGCATCGACGCTTTGCATTGCACTTGGTGATGTGAGGCTTGGATGCAGCTGCTCGGCCATGGAAACCCATCCATGAAGCTCTCTGCACTGTTCTTGGGCTAATCTGAAGGCCACATGAGGTTTGGAGGTCTGAGGTCATAAACATTTCTTTCTTGTGGCATGTACAACATTCCCTGGAAATGTAATCAAAATGTCTACAAGCTTTTCAGTTGTCCTTTTCAAAAACATCAGCAGAAGCATAAACCTTGTGGGGCTTAAACTATTTTCAACAAACCCGAGGCTGTGATTATACCATTTCCTCCTCTGGAGCACTGCCACTGATATAAAACAACTCAGAGCCGTGCGAACGGAAAATAAGACACAAGTATTTATCGCCGATCTGAGCAGGAGAATCATGTTTTCTGTTTGAGCGAGCACCATGTCAAGAGTCCCTAAAAGTTTGGTTACACAAACTTAACAGGATTGTTGTTGGCCAAACACTCATCAGTAGGTTATCTAATTAGTCCACTTTGAATTTGGCCCGAGGTCTGAGAGAATGTGGGTGTAAGGGAGATGTGTTCAGGCTCTGAGGATTCTCTCAGGGGTAAAATTTAATGTGACTGGGATCTAAAACTGTAAGCAGCAGAGGACGGTGATGTGTGACTGAGTTAATGGATCATTTAGCGGACATATGTTTGGTCAATGTGAGCTGGAAACACTCAAAGTGACATATGGGTTTAGATGGTGAGCTAGTCTGAGAGCCAGTGGAGGTTGTGTTACGACAGATGGTTTGGGTCAAACTCAGTCGCCCTGCAGCTAGTTGGCTGAAGAGTCGCAGTTTGATATGACTGTTAGACTTAGGATTTACAGCTTATGCCATGTTTGTGGGAGTTATTCCCTCTCTTTTAGTGTTTGTTCTTCATTATGATGTCTTCAAATGAACTCATGTCACATCCTGTCGCTAGAAGATCCTTTCTAGACCTTCTCCTTAAGCTGTTAGCACACACAGGCTTATGTGAAAACCTCAGCAACAGGACCAACAGGAGAAAAAAGTATATTCTCTCTCTGAGGGGTAAAAGCATCAGCACAATAAAAACAAGTAAAATGAAGGTGTGAATAAAGTATTGGTGTTTTCAGCTCACTTAATACTATTAAACTGTTTTGTCTTGAGACTGTATCATTGTTGGTCTAATGTTATGACATTTTTTGCACTTTGGAGAAAAATAAAGGAACTTTTCTGCAATTTACAAAACAAATGCATACAAATCTAAACCACAGGATGTGTGTAAGCTAGTAAACAACTGAGGAAGAAAGCAGAAGAGGATACACAAAGTGCTGATCTTAGTCTGAAAAAAAAAACAACTCAACAGAACAGCAAAAAAAATGAGTTACAAGCACACAATTACACTACACTATTTAGAGTTGCTGAGGAGTTTATCTGATGACTGTAGGCAGAGGCAGGCTAATGCAATCCAATAACTCCCAGTGTTTGAGCTAAGCTAAGTAGCGGTGGGTGACCTTTGCCTTTCTCTTCCTTGTTACTGCATGCACAGTTGAAGAATGGAGTCTATCTGCTTGTCGTGGACTCTGCAGTGAGGCAAGACACACACACAAAATGTTGGCATACCCCTCTAAAACCAGTTGAGTAATTGCAAAAATTGAATTTTGTACTGTACAATTTTAAGGAGGTTCTAAGTAGAGCTTCAAAACACGAAAAAAAGAAAAGCTTTCTGTCTGTGGTTAGATTGTTCGGCTGCATAAGCAAGGCCTCTTACCAGGGCTCGACAGTGCCAGGAGGTACTCGCATTTGCTACCAAAAATATTAGTGTTTTGATTAGCATTTGGTAGCACCCGTGCGACTACGAAGAATGACGGTTCAAAACATGTTTTATCTTGTGTTGAATACCTTGGAAGTTGTGGTGGTATTCCTGAACGCAGCCTCAGCTTGAAACATGTTCAGCTTTGAAATATTTGTTTTATTGACCTAACTGCGCCGCAAGCTAGCCTTTGGTACAACAAACATGCCTGCGCGAGGTAAGCAGGCGCTCCCAAAGCCTCATCTCGACTAATCACAGCACATCAGTGGGACTGGTTGTCTGGTAACATACACTGACAGAACAGTGAGCGACATTTTAAACTATTCTAGAAGAAAGACCAAACAAGCAATAACCAAGTATCAGTTATTATTTCAGAAGACCACAAAACCAGAACATGTGGACTCTGAATGAATTCACTTTAAGTGTATGTTTATGTCACTTTCGAGTGTATGTTTATGATTCAAATAAATTTAATAATGCCTCCGTGTTAACCACATATCTTTGTATTAAAGACAAATACACTACTTGGTAATTTTTCATTGTGCTACTAAAAATATTTGTGTTCTACTAGATTTTTCAACTTGGTAGCACCCGTCCTACTTGTGAAAACGCTAAGCATCACAGCCCTGCCTCTTGCAACACACCATTGCTGCTGATTTTGGGCACAGTCAGTCATTTTGAATTTCTTCAAAGATTCTTAAGGTTATGGAACAAAAAAGTAAGGTGGTAGACCCCAAAAAATTCATCACCGCTGACCCAGATTAAGGTCGTTACTGGTGCTAACTGCAGCCCAGTAACCATCGGGAGGCATTTAGGGGGGAGGGCTTAAGAAACAAAAACGTCTTCAAAGCACACATCTCCTTCAACATCACAAAACTGCTTTCCACCGAACATGGGACACAGAAAGGTGAAAGAAGTTTTTTTTGGGGCTTATGGCTTCCCCTGTTACTGGCATGACAAGGAGATCTCTCTTAAGACACGATCCAGGTAGAAACAAGAGGTGAAAAAGGGGGAGAGGTAGATAACGTAGACTTCTTGTTTTTTGCTGATATTCTCCATGATGTGAGGATGAATGTAAAATCCACTGCAGGGTAATCAGAATATGGGCCCTTTTACGTCCCAGAGCTGCTTTTGGACCAACAGTGGTACTCAGGGCCAACCCCAGAGTAAAGAAGATTTTCTATGTGGTCTTCATGTGAACATTTCTTTATCTGTCCTTGAACAATAGAGACATAATTTTTTGGTAATGTTAACTTTGTGCAGTGAATCACAGCCCTAGACTTTTTGAAAAGTTTGTTTGAGATGTCCCGTAGCAGATAAACTGACTTGGATCAATTTCAGCTCTCTGTTCCTCTGTTCAAACTTGTTCAGGAGAGAGTGGAGGGATGATCGGACAGCTGCATGCTGCATTTTTCATGAAGCAGCTCTCATGAAATGTTGATTATTGTGTCTGAACACACGTAAGGCTCCTGACAGGAAGTATCAGAGGGAGAGAGGGGGGCACAGGCAATAATGGCCTGTTTGGGAAACAAGGCACTTTTCCTTGATGTACTCTGAAGTAATTTTGTTATAGCAACACAAAGTCAGGTTGATAATGAAAACAGAATAAAATGTACTAAAATTTACCATCTGCTTTTCTGTATACAGTTTTAGATATTTTAAACAGGCTTGATGACACTGTGATCAACATTTAATAAAATGTCTACAGCATAAACCATAAGTTAGTTCAGTAACCAGATGAGTCAGACAGTTTCTTTAGGTCTCTCTGCTTTCACCTTCAGTGTGTTTGCTTTGCTGTGGTTCAGGTGATTAAAAGATATTTATAAAATATTTGTATCTATGTTCACTCTGCAGTTTTATAAAGTAGGCTGAATCGCAAACAAAAGCAGGGCTGTCTCCACATCATTATGTTACACGCTGGTCACACTGCATCATGGGAAGCTAGTTAGCAGTCAAACTAACCAACACAGCTGACTCCATGTTTGATACAGAAGTTAAACAAATCTGAATAAAACAAAGGTCCTCTAATATTACTGTGATCACAGAGGTCACCTGTTAACATGGTAACACTTTACACTGATACACCTGCTGGATCATCAGAAGTAGTCAGCAGGTTCGACTCTGGAAATAGACACCGTTGTTAATCCCTGCTGTGACCTGCTGACAACACACTGAAAAACAAAAGCTGCTGTATTATGGTAATTAGTGTCTACTCATTAAGCAGAGCCAGAATCCCACCTGATTGCTTTTCATCTTTTATGGAAATGGTTTCTATTATTAAAGCCAAAAAGCCATAATCAAAAGTTTGCATTTTGTTTGAAAAACATCTGACACTACAGTGCCTTGGTTCCCAACCCAGGGTCAGATCTATCTTGTAAAGCTTTAAGTTAGGGCTGGGCGATATGGGCCAAAAGTCATATCCCAATATATTTAGGCTTAATATCGATATACGATATATATCCCGATATTTTTTTCTGCAAAGTGAGAGTAAATGTTCAGTCAAATCAAAGCCACATATGACATGTCACAAGTAGTTTTATTGAAACCGGCTATTTCAGTGAACAGTGGCAAAATCAAATGAATAAATAAACAGGTTTCTTCACCTGGTTCATGAAAAAACGCTCAGTTGTTCAAATAATAAAATCAATCATGCTCCATAATATCATAATTAAAGAGCATTAACATCTGAATAAATAGTGAGCACTGTGGGCACACAACTACAACATTCTCAAAAAAAATTTAAAATAAACTGCATAAAGTATAAAAAGTATTAAAAAACAGGAAGAATGTACCATTTCATGTAACCATGTAAGCTCAGCAGGGAAAGAGAAGATGAAATACTTAATAAAGTTATAGCAAGTGACTGACAATAAGGAGAAACTACATGCTGGAGTTTTCCTACATGCTAGCTTTGCTTCCCTTCTTGGTAAGAGCAGTTGGCTTAAAAATGCTGAGACTTTTGCTTGGGGAGATTGTTTGTAAGCTTGAGGTCATCCATTACTGTTTGTTTGTATTGTTTTTTTATTATTATATTTCTAACCGTTATGGTCGCTCCTTCATCCGCCGCCTGAGTGTGAGTGTGTGTGTGTGTGAATGTCTGTATGTGTATGTCAGAGTGAGCATCTTCAGAGTAGACGATCTTTGTAGTGTTCACGCTGCTAAGGGGGAGCCCGGGGATTGGCTGAGGGTTACGGAAGTGTAGACTCAGAGAGTGAACTGCTAACTGAATGACACGCTGTTTGAGTCTGTTAATAAAGAGAATTAATGATTCAGAAGTTATCGGCTCGTTCTATGACAGGGAGTGTTGTGAGACACTTTAAGGTGGCCTCTGCTCTGACGTTCGCTGAATCACCGCTACGTCTCGACCTGCATGTGGGGGGACGCTGCCTGCAGAGAGACGGTTTGGTTGCCGTGCGGCTTATCGGTGTTGTGCGAGAGTAGCAGGGGAGGAGGCGGTTGTCAGAGCGGAGAGGAAAAATGCATTTTACTGAGTGTATGCAAACTATAGCGACACAACTATGGGCAAGAGAGTTATCTGCCTCAGCATCCGCGACACCCGACTTAATGCAGGACTCTGCTGTGAAGGCAGCGACATGATGCTGCAGTGGTGTATTTACAGTTAAAAAAAAAAAGTAGGATTTAGGAGCCGCTCCTAAATGAATGTCGAGGAAACACTGCACTGCGTTTTCTTTTACTGACCAATTCCTCCTTCGCGTGCTCTGCTGCCGTTGTTGTTTCCTCCATGCTTACTGAAGAGTGCCGGGGAGTTTCTGCCCCTCCCCCTTCTGTGCATGAAAGAGGAGGGGCGGGGGCGCGCAGTGCAGAGAGCTCCGGGTCTGCAGCGCAGCAGAGGAAGGATCACAACACAAATTTGAACTATATCGATATAAACGATATAGTCTAATTCCATATCACATTTAAAAATATATCGATATAATTTTAATATCGATATATCGCCCAGCCCTACTTTAAGTTGGAGTAATCGAGTTTGGTCTGTAGGGACACGACTACTCCTTTGAGGAGAATGTTTTCAAGCTTTGAGCATGAGCAAGAGACAACTTCAAGGAAACAAGACGACAGACGCTGCTGCTTTAGTGGCAGTTTCATCAAAACTTGAAAACATTTGGACAGCTCTTTATTAGAACAATTCCTCTTTTGGACAGTTCCTCATTAATCATTTTTCACTTTCTCAGTGGGGTTTTTCTGTCGGAGCAAGACCGCTTTATGGTACTGTTACAATGCTATATAGTTTCTTTTTGGTAGCTCATGGCAAGTTTGTTTTGCACCTGATCATGGCATGCGTGTGCACTGCAGAAACTTTTTCAGAAAGAAAAAAAATTCTGAATAAAACTTTGGATATACTGTATTTTTGCCGGAGGTTACATCATATTTAAATATATATATAAATAAATCTATCTATCTATCTATCTATCTATCTATCTATCTATCTATCTATCTATCTATCTATCTATCTATCTATCTATCTATCTATCTATATATATATATATATATATATATATATATATATATATATATATATATATATATATATATATATATAGATATATGTGTGTGTATGAATGTGTTAGTGTGTGTGTGTGACTCATGACTCACGACTCGGACTCTGGATCAAAGACTCGTGACTCGACAAGTCTTGCCCCTTCAAGACTCGAGAAGTGACTCGACTCGAGGTCAAAGACTCTCGGACTCCAAAGAGACTCGTGGGCATCTCTGGAAAATGTACCAACAAGAACAAACAAGAAGAAAGTTTCTTAGTGTACAAATGCAAAGAATGTGGAGTTCTTATCATACAGTCGTCAAAAATATTCAGAGAATCTGGAGAATAGATGAAATCATTGGACCAGCCTGTGGCCCGGCCCAGGGCCCAGATATCCGTCTCTTCTTATGTGGCCTCTGCTCTTCACTGACTGACTTTGTGCTAAACCAGTTGAGCCGCACTCACTTCAGAAAAGAAGGAGGCCAAGAGCTCTTTGAGGTGCTGTGTGGATGACATTTGTAACGTCGCCGTCTTCGGGATGTGCTGCTGAGGCGATAATGAGCTCCATGAACACGAGTAATAGGATGTGAACATGTGGTTTTTGAAGCAGTTGATTTCCTGGAAGGGGATCTCATTATGTCACGAATGCACTCCTCAACGTCCCCTCGCGTGTCTTCATGAGTCTCTGTGACTCTGCAGCTTGTGTGTGATGAGCAGGTTGTGTGTGCCAGAGCTGTGATGGGAAGTGGATGAAAGCGTCTTCATTTGACAGCCAGCAAGTCGCCTGCCTGTGTGGAGGAAACTCTCCTTATACATTTGATTTCCCATTTTATTTAGTCACGCGGCACATGGCTCCAAGAATATAATCACTTTAAAAATGTCACAATCAGTCCTTCAGTTTAATAGAGAAGATTCTAATTATAACACATTCAGTAAGTTTGGATGCAGTTATCAGAAACAGAGGCTTCACTTTCATTAAGCAAAGAATTGTCATGGATGAGCATATGTAGAGACCAAATCGGACTATTACGTTAGGAGACAACACTAAATATATGTATATATAAATTCGGCTGATTTGGTTGGAGGTGAAATGCAGCATCATCCTAATTCTCATCAGATTTGTTTGCATTCACTCTGCACTTCGACCAGGAAATATACCAGTAGGTACTGACCAATGCCAAAATATTCATTACAAGGACTAGCAGACCTAAGGCAAATGAAGTCGGAGGGATTACAACCAAATCAGTACCCTGATTGGTTGTAATATTTTAACCCTATAAAGCCAATCGTATCATATTTGATACATACTTTTATAATACCTCTATCTACTCAATATGATCAACAAATTACAAAAAAACCCATCTGAATACAATCAGATAAATGATAAAAAATGTCCTCAAATGGATTATCAGTTGCCAAAAACAGCAGCTAATGTATCAAATGAGATATGAAAAATCAATATGTTGAATTTTATGGACATTTTGATTTTTATGGATTTTAGCAGAAAGTAAAACAAACATTTCAGCTCGAAAAAATTAGAATTTTCTGGCTATAATCTATGGTCTTGGGCCTTAAAGGGTTAAAAAGTCAAAGGGAACATTGGATATGTTTTTCACAGCCCCCATATTAGCACTACCAGTATTACTAGTGGACATTTGTAAGTCTACTAGTTGAACTAGGGGACCCAAAACAGTCTACCAGAAGTGCTAGTGAATATTATTCAATCTAATAGTAGTACTAGTGAACCTTTTTGCTTCACTTGTAAAGCCTACTCATGCACTTGTTGACCAAAATTTAGTACATGTACTCCAAATTTGAGTACTAGTAGAGCTGAACTATGGTTGATTTCAGGAATATCAATCTTACCAATGGCTTTCCATAGATATGAGGACTAAAACCATGACAGTTCTAATCCCTGTAAATAAATTAGAGACGTCTACATGTGAGGGACCATCACATCACACAGACGAGGACCAAAACCAGGGCCTGGTTCCAGTTTAGATACTTTCCCTTCACTTTGTTAATCTCATTACATAACACTGGCGTTCTTATCCGGCTGGATGGCTTAAAACCGGCGAGCAGGCACTTGGTTTCTGCCTCTTGTGGGAGAACAAACATCCACTCTGTGTCACTGCTGCTTAACGTCGTCCTGCTGCTGGGATCTCTGTCCTTGTCCAGTCCTCCCCTGGCCCCTCTTGTTTTGTCTGAATACAGTGGTGGACTTGTTTCTGTCCTGGTCAGTGCTGTGTTACCCCGCTGGCGAAACAGAGACAGAAGTTTCTGCACCTTTAACCCACTGACTCGTTTGTTTGCTCATGGTGAAGCTTCTCTTCCTCACTGAGCATCAGGACAATCTGACAGTCATTGATTCCCATGATGCACCTGCAGAGACCAGCGACCTCGCAGCAAGAAAAGCTGCTGATCATTTGATATCTTAAACTTCCAGCATGTTGACATCCACCTTTGGAGACTGCTGCTGTGCCAAATGTCCCTTTATCTCATAAAAGAGGAGCTCAGATGGAGTTGAAGGGATGGTTCGGTATTTTTGAAGTCGGGTTGTAACAGGTACTCAAGTACAGTCAATGAAATGGCTTCTGGAAGTGCTGCAGCTGTAAGAAAAGTAAGCTGAGATGAAAAGTAAGATACACACCTGTAGGCAGACGTGCTATTTTGTGTCATTTCATGAATTTTACTTAAAAATGAGTCACAAAACTTTGTTTAATAGATGATTGGAGGATTAATCTTCCTTTAGGGAGTGTCTGTGTGTGGCACTATTTTACAGTGTCAGCACTGCAGACAGATGTCATGTCAGACAACATATCCACAGATCTGCTTGGTTGGCTGACTGATTAATATCAACCAGAGCTGGCTAGACTATTAGGCAATATACAGGTATGTAAAAGCTTAGGGTGCATTGGCCTCCAGCGGGCGACAGAAAATCTGGAAAATTATGTTAAGTCTCAAAAAGGAATGCTCACATTGATTCATATTTAAAGCAAAGCCCAATTAATTACAACCGCCAAGGAGGTTATGTTTTCGGGAGAGTTTGTCTGTCTGTGAACATAGTAATTCAAAAAGTTATGGATGGATTTGGATGAAATTTTCAGGAAATGTTCAGCATGGGAAAACGAAGAAGTGATTCAATTTTGGTGTTGATCCGGATCACCGCCTGGGACGCCATGACGAAGAAAGCGATTTTCGTGAATAACTACTGAACTAAAATAGATATCATTATGAAACCAATTGCTAATGGTATGTTTTTATGGTCAAGGAATCTAAATATTTAGATGAAATAAAGGTAGGACTAATATTTATGGTAAAAATCACAATATGACAGAGAACTGTGGTGCTGGCGGAGGTCTGCGCTCTCCAAGTGCTTTTCTAGTTTGTAAAGTGTAAAGAACAAATTGACCTTTGTATATATTGTATATAGTGTTTTCATATGTTTGAAACATCTTTTTCTCACTCTATCTTGAATCTCTGTATAATCATTGCTTAGCAAATGCATTCTTGAGCCCCCCCCACACACACTACGTGACCTTGTGCAGGCTACTCCCCCCCCCCCCCCCCCCCGCCACATGTTACATACGCACACATTCTTATAAAAGAGAGAAGACATTGCATTAGCTTCAGTTCAACATCTCAGACTGTTTGACACTCTGTATTGATGTACTCCTTGCTGCAAGTAAAATTCCACTTGATTGCATCCAGCTGCTTCTCGTCAACTTTATTCTGAATTATGTCAGGTGTTGGTACAAACATTGAAAGCGTTACTGAGTAATCTTAGGACTCTAAGGGGAAAAATCCTGACATAAAGCATTTAATTTGGATTGACATGTTATCTTATGAAAGAAAATGGTAAAACCAATGCTACTATACTCTTTTGTATGTGTATGTAAATTGCTGAAGGAGGGAGGGCGCCACATATAACCGTGCCAAGGGCGCAACATCGGGTAGGGCGGACTTTGCTTTCAGCCATCTGTGCTCATACAACCCACAAGTTCAATGAAGTTGGGACACAAATAGAAACAAACAACGATAATTATCTGCCTATGACAAGATATTAAACCGATGATCTTCACTGTTTTTGCAAATATTCTCTCATTTTGAATTCGATGCCTGGAAACATGCTTGAATAAGGTGGGACGGGGGAAACAGGTGACAGGATGTTGAAGAGTGCTCAGGGCGCTCAGTGAAAATCTGTCACTTAGCGCCCTGCTCAGGTGCTGCAGTAAACTGGAGTCTCCCTGCTGGGTGTTGGTGATCACTGTTTCTCTGACATGTCGATGTGTTTGTTAAATTAAAATGCTGATGACAGCTCATCATTGTCGTCTCTCTGGGGTAGATTTCGGGGTTAAAGCAGCCTGAACTGGGACGGTCCAAACAACGCTCTGCTGGAGTGTATCACCATGTTTCTAATCTCTACACGGCTCTGATGAACATTAATAACTCTCTGAGTTTAATTTCAGAGGTGTTCACAGCTACCTGTCCTCAGGGTGACAGCATCAGAGGACACAGAGTGTCTTTGTTGTGTTAATTAAGATTCAACAAAAACAACACTGATTAAAATAAGAATGGCTCCAAGCTTTGAACACGTTCAGCAGAAAATTAATAAAGAAGTAAATAAAAGTTTGTTTTCTTACTCAGATATTTTTAGTGAGCAGGAGGCTGGTCAGACTTTTAAGATCTCAGTTTGATTTATTATCACACTCCAATGATTAATCACATATTACTGACAAAAGCTGATTTATCTCCTGCTCTCAAATGAAACTACTTATTTATCTGAATTAGGGGCAGAGTCTGGTTCGCATTGCTGGTAGTACATCTGAGTCGTTTCTGGTGGGGGTTGGACTCCGCCAGGGCTGCCCTTTTTCACCGATTCTGTTCATTACTTTTATGGACAGAATTTCTAGGCGCAGCCAGGGTGTTGAGGGGTTCCGGTTTGGTGACCTCAGGATCATCATCTGCTTTTTGCAGATGATGATCCTGTTGGCTTCATCAAACCATGACCTCCAGCTCTTACTGGATCGGTTCGCAGCTGAGTGTGAAGTGGCTGGGATGAGAATCAGCACCTCCAAATCCGAGTCCATGGTCCTCGGGAGAGGGTGGAGTGCTCTCTCCGGGTTGGGGAAGAGATCCTACCCCAAGTGGAGGAGTTCAAGTACCTCGGGGTCTTGTTCATGAGCGGAAGAAGGGTGGATCGGGAGATTGATAGGTGGATCGATGCGGCATCAGCTGTAATGCGGGCTCTGCACCGGTCTGTCATGGTAAAAAGGGAACTGAGCCAAAAGGCAAAGCTCTCGATTTACCGGTTGATCTTCACCTTTATCCTCATTTACGGTCACGAGCTGTGGGTCGTGACCGAGAAAACGAGATCGCGAGTACAAGTGGCCGAAATGAGTGTCCTTCGCAGGGTGGCTGGGCTCTCCCTTAGAGATAGGGTGAAAAGTTCAGTCATTCAGGAGGGGCTCGGAGTAGAGCCGCTGCTCCTACGCGTTGAGAGGAGCCAGATGAGGTGGCTCGGGCATCTGGTCAGGATGCCTCCTGGATGCCTCTTTACCGGGGTGTTCGGGACACGTCCCACCAGTAGGCGGCCCCTGGGGTAGACGCCTCGGGATTCCCCGGGAAGAGCTGGACGAGGTGACCTGGGAGAGGGAAATCTGGGTTTCCCTGCTTAGGCTGCTGCCCCTGCGACCCGACCATGGATAAGCGGGAGAAGACGGTACAGTATGGTAGGGGTAGAATACATATAAATAAACATAAGTATGTAAGTATGCCCTTATCTGATACCTCTGGACATTTTTATTACAAAGTATAGGTACAGCTGAGTGCTCCTTCAAACACTGGGTCTTTATTTGAAGCAGAACTGAACAGAACCAAAAGTGAGCAGAACTTACAGATGAAGCTTTCCAAGGCACAAAGTGAGGAGAGTAACAAACAGGAGTGAGGAATGACAAGAAACTCTCCTGTGAAAAAAAAACAAAACGTGCATGCAGCTGTCTGGCTGTTCTTGAGAATATGTGCCAGAAGAAGAAGATAAAAGTTAGTTACCAGCTACAGGGAAGAATCACCTTCAAAATAAAAGTCCCTTTTCGCTTCCTGAATAACATAACATTATTAGAGAGGAGTTTTTTTAACTGAATTGGAAAAAAGCAATGACACTGCTGGTGTGAAATCCACCTCAGCCTCCAGAGTCACCACATCTCAGTCCAGTGGAGCTCCTTTGGGATGTGGTGGAGCACACCACCTCTTGTTATGGACAAGAGGAGGTCCAAACGAGCACTATTGTAACAGGGTGTACTTAATAAAGTGACCTGTGAGTGTAACTTGTTGAAAAGACCCCCCCCCTTACTAAATGTGGCCCCTGCATACTAAACGAACATTATCCGATGCACATATTATTTTTCCAATCAACAAAGAGCGTCCCTCATGAGCTGGCGGTGTAATGAGTCATTAGTGGAGCTAAACAGGAAGTCCCCGGGTAAATCTCCCTCCATAATTGAGTGATGGTTGTTCATGTTGGAGCAGCGGTGACGATGAGATCTGATCCGACATACGGCCTGATAAAATAACACTCTTCAGAGTTTATTCCTGGAGCTGTGTGAGCCTGGTGGCACGTGGTGACGTGAAGGTGACATTTCGTTAAATCAAAGTGAAGGAGGGAGAAGGTTAATTAAAAGAGAGGAGGAAGGAGAAGTGTGGAAGAAAAGGGAGGTGCAGAGTGAGGGGGGGAAGAGCAGGGTGCTAATGAAGAGAAGGAGGAGAAAATAATTTTCTAATTAACACTCCACCAGGTTGTTCCCAGCAGAGATCTGCTTACAGGCCTCCTGACGCATTGCTCCCCCTGAACCCATCGCACTTAATAAAAATCTCTGCCCAGACCGTCCGACTCTGACAGCCGATAAACGCTCTACATTCTTCAAGATACTTCTTCGTTTGTCCATGCCATCTTTTTTAGAAAAGCACCATACTTATGTCCCTAACTTCAAGTGTTTGCTGCTAACAATGATCATCAGTCTCTCCTTAGTAAGATAGCATTTATATTTTGTATTTTGACCATTAACCCAGCCGTGAGTCTTTTTAGTGTTTTGGGAGCTTCTTTAAGTGACTTCATTGCCAATGATACTCAACAGCCAGGTGGAATAAATCAGTTCTCTAAACTTATAACATACAATTATTTAAATGACACTTTAGGATGGATTAATACAAGTGATTTAACAAATATAAGGCTTTATACATCAACAATGTAAGAGCATGAAAGACATATAATTATATTAAAGGTGTAGTCAGCGATCTTCTAATCTTCTAATCTAATGCACTATTTGTCAAAATCACCGTATTTCTCCTCTCCATCCACAAGATGTCACCACTGACAGCATGTTGGAAAAAAAAGTCCGGTTTCAATACACAGCCTTGGCTCTGAATTTCAGCAGGTAAATACTGTGGCTCGGGCCATGTCACCAAAACAGAGTACACCCCCCCCACATCCAGGCGACGATCATACTCATGCGCAGATCAGACAGAGGGGGGAGGGGGAGTCGCAGGTTGTGTAGCGTGCACAGTTAGCGTCAGAGAGAGATACAATAGGTGCAGTAGCAATGGCTGAAAAACAGCCCAAAAGAAAAAGGTCAGAGGAGTGAAAAGTGAAAAAAAGGGCTATGACCATGAAAGAGCAAAGTCCAGGGTCAACATTGGTGTTGCTTTCCGACGGTGGAGGGAACTTCGCAAATCGAAAGACCTGAAAACGCGGATGTCGTCTTTCTGCTGGATAGGTAAACAACATTAGCTTTGTGGTGCTTCACATAACAGTAACAGCCGTAGGGCATTCATCTTATTGTCTAATCTGCCAAAATGTACTGGGTCTAAATTCGTTTATCAACAACCTCTCCACTCGTTTTCTCCCACATCGCTGACTAAACCTTTAAGTAACATAAAATGTAGTTTAGAACAGATATTTTGCAGAGAAGAATCAGGCCCATCCTGTGTCACAGCGAGGCTGGAAAGCTAGTCCATGCTTTTGCCTGAAGACTGGATTGTTGTAATTTTTTTTTTTATTGCAGGAAGTCCTGAGTGACACGGTCCAATCAGAGTCCTTTAGAGCAGGGAGAGGTGGCGCTACAAGCAAGACAACAGATGATTGGCTATATAGTTTCATGTTGGGTGCAACATGAAAAAAATACACAATTATGTATATGTGTATTTTTATATGTATATATGTATCTATGAATATTTGTGTGTCCATATATATAATGAAGAATTTTATATTCTATTGTAAAGTGTCTTGAGATAACATCCTGATGACTTTTCTCTCTCCAAGATCTCCTGCTGCTATACAAAAGTTTTTTTCTTGTCACTGTAAGTGCCCCCAACTGTGGCAAAGTGCTGTGCTTATGGTGGATGGTATATCATGGTAAGTTTGGAATTAATATTAAATTAATCAATGCAATTTAAAAAAAACATATTTACAAAAGAAGAGCATGGCACTGACCAACACTCTTGTAAGGTATCTTCAGAAAACATTTTCTATTCCATTCCTTTACTGCTCCCCTGATTCTTCTCCCTCTTCCACATCATATATTTATGTCCACTGTCTCTCTATACACCGGCATCACCCTCCCTCCCTCCCTCCCTCGCTCCCTCTGTCCTCCAGGAGTCGACAGGCTGGAGCAGGTTGTTATTAATCCAGTCCACTGTCCTTGAGGTTTTAACAATCAGACTGACAGGAAGGGTCTGCAGGGGGGCCAAACACTCTCAGAACTGACACATCCAACAGGAGAGGCAAAGAGACGGAGCAGAGAGATGAAGGAGGGAAGGAAAGGTGAGAAGGGGACTTCAGAGGTCCTTCTCATGTCATTTATGTTTCCTTGGGTTCCTTTCCCTTCCCTTATTTCCTTTCGTCTTAGCTCTTCTCAGAGGGAAACTTCAAGAGAGATGAAAGAAAGAGACAAGAGGACAGGGGTGATGGTTTACTGGAGAAGCATATAGGAAAATAAATTTAGCAAAACCGATATTACTGAACTCATTACTGTTGATACTGATATGTTTTAGGAGAAAGTACACAACTCACTTAAAGGGGAATTTTTCAATAATTTGAATTGAGATGCAGAAAATGGCTGTGTTCTCTTCTGTTTATCATTCAAATGAAGCTTATGTAGAGAAAAATCCTCCAATTAAAACAAGTGCACAGCTGATGTTTGCAGAGCTGAGAGCACCCATCTATTATATACTGTAAGAAATGATGGATTCAATCTCGAGCTCTGAGACATGGAGCTTCATCCTGGTGGAAGTCTCCATCAGAAGATGGTGCACTGTGGTGATAAAGGGGTGGAGATGGTCATCAACATTGCTCAGGTTGGCTGTGGGGTTTAGATGATGCTCAGGTGGGACTAAGGGTCTCAAAGTAGGGCTGAACGATTTGAGAAAATAATCTAATTGCGATTTTTTCCCCAAGATTGCAATTTACTCTGCAATTGTTTTAATGTTCCTCATCTTGTGTTTTCTTAAACAAACATAAGCAGTAGATCTTTTTATGGTAAAAACTAATAGGACATGAAATTAATCTAAGGATAAAAGATTTGAGAAAAAGTGGAGAAGTGAAGAACAGAAGCAAAATAGGTATGGAATTGTAAAAACTGGATAAAAATGGTAAGAGGAAAAAGATTAATAAATAGGTGCAAAATAGGTATGAAATTGCAAAAAAAAATGGGGAAAATTGGCAAAGAAAAAATCCAAAAGTGACTTAGAAAAATTGATTATGGCAGCAAAATTTGGATTTAAATTTGAAATTAAATTTCAAAAATCATGTAAAAATTCCAAAAATGGTTCTGACAGTAGCCAAAAAAGATGAAAGGGGGCACAATAGGCATAAAGTTGTAAAAATGGGGTTAAAAAATTGTTAAAATGGTCCAAAAGTGGGAAAAAAGTGTATGAATAGAGGTAAAAATAGGCATGAAATTGTAAAAAAACTTCATCACAATGCAAAAATGTTCAACACATTTTGGGCTAAAAATACTGAACCTTCTGCGATTTGAAAATTGCAACAAGAGATCTAATCTAATTTGCAATTAATTGTTCAGCCCTAGCCCAAAGTGTGCAAAAAACATCACACCACCACCAGCCTGAACCGCTAATGCAAGCCTCAGTTTTTTGTTCTAAGCGGACAGGAGTGGCACCCAGTATGGGGTTCTGCTAATGAAGCCCATTTGCTTCAAGATTCAACATTTTGTGCTTTGAAACATGATCTCCTGCATATCTAGGCTGTAAGGAGGGATGGTTATTGTAACCTTTTCATTGTACTGATCCACTGAGTCCTCTCTGACTTTGGGCATCAATGAGACATTTTTGCCCAGAGAGCCGCTGCTTCACTCAGTATTTCTCTTTTTCAGACCATTTCAGACCAGTCTATTAGGCAGCAACAACCATGCTGAATTTAAAATCACTTAAACACCTTTTTTTCTCCATCCTGATGCTCAGTTTGAACACCAACAGGCTATTTTCACCATGTCTACATCATTTACTGCACTGCATTGCTGTATTGTGGTTGGCTGCTCTTTAATTTGTATGACAAAACAGAACAGGCTGTTTTTGTGAAAGTGAATGGCTTAAGCCCTTCAGTCCTGTGCTTGAATGTCCATCATGGCTGCCTTGAACTGGAGCTCTTGGTTCAACAAACACCATGATAAAAACATTTGGAAAATATTTTTAAACAGACTGTATAAAGGGCGAGCAGACAGCAAAGGGAGAGATCAAATAGCCTTTATTGTCAACAAAATGTTCTTTAAAGGTCCACCATGAGTACAGAACAAGTAAAAATATACACAATCAACCACTGATTTAAAATTATACTTACACATACATTATCTATCTATCTATCTATCTATCTATCTATCTATCTATCTATCTATCTATCTATCTATCTATCTATCTATCTATCTATCTATCTATCTATCTATCTATCTATCTATCTATTAGGGATGCAAACAATTAATCGATTATCGATTAATCGTTGATAACAAATTACTTGATTAAAGTAAATTAATTGCAATTAATCGAAGAAGAAGAAGACAACAACAACAAGACAAATGAGAAGTGTTAAGCTGGCAGGATGAAGAGTACAAGATGGAGTTCCGTATGGAACCACTTTAATTTGGTTAATGACTACAAAGATGCCAAATGCACCATCTGTGGAAGTATTTTAAAGTACAACTCCTCCACAACTTTGCTAAATTATCACCTCAATACGTCACATTCTGTTAGGAATAAATCTTTTATTAAGGAATATGATTTGGATTTACTCTTTCATAAGAAAGATAGCATTTTTGTAGAAAGGAACCTTTTGATTCAGAGGGGAATTCAGCTTCGCAGAAAAATTGCCGCTTATCAATTAATCGATCATCGATCGATAAGATAAAACAATTATCGATTAATGAATTACTCGATAATTTGCATCCCTAATATCTATGTATACATATATATATATATATATATATATATATACATATATATATATATATATTTATATATATATATATATACATATATATATACACACATATATATATTAGATATATAGATATATATGTATACATATATATACATATGATAAAAAAATAACCAGCAGGTTTGAGTCAGTGTTGCCTTTCTATCATCCCAAACCACTCTTCTCTGTTGATGTCTGAACCCTGCCATCAACAATACATTTCACCCAGAGGACTTGACTGTATTGCTTTTTTTCGATCATTATTTGCCTCCTGGATAAAGCTAGAAAATCTGAGTAGAGAAGCAGTTTCTGAAATATTCTGACAAGCCTGCCAGGCTTCAACAACCCTGTCACTTTTAAAGGCACTTACATCAACTTTCTTCTCCATTCTGATGCTCAAGAAGTGAAGTCCATGTACCTAATGAAGTGGCCAGTGAGTGTAGAAGTAGTTCATCTCGACATTTTAGGGCCAGATATTCAGAACTGTACCTTAAATGTGAGTGATGACTTGAGTCTGCAGTCCTGATGTGATCTAAGTGAGACGGTGGCTTGAACATTTCTGCAGAGAGAAGCTTCAGCATTTAGCGGGAGGGTCCTCTGCAGGCTGAAGCGAGCTCACCTGACAGTGACTCAAACAGGGTTAAATGGGTCCCACTGGGGCAGAGGGTCTCGTGTTTTCTCGCCCTCGGTCTTCAGCAGCAGCACATGAAACTGCGGCCTTCACTTTCTCTGATTTATGCTGTAATTGAAAGTTTCCATGTTCTTTCAGGAGTTGACTGTCACGGCCTCTTAGTCTTAATCCTCTGTGAAAAATTTCCAATCTGCAGCACAAAGACAGCCATCCAAACAAAAACAGTTTTTTTTATTCATGCAGAAAGCTCATTTATTTCTCTTAGTGTCAAAGCAGGCAGACAAAAAAGTGGAGCTCTGCCAGAACGCAGCATTAGCTGAACTGAGCTCAGCGGAAGGCTTAAGGTTTTGTAATCCATCTTTAATAAACAGACCTGTTTTTACCTTGTCTACATAAAAAAACTCTGTTTATTTGTGGAGCACAAACACAGCTGAAGCCTCTGGAGCTGAAAGCAGCGAGTTTAGCGTCTTCAGGGTTTTAAACATCCCCGTTGGTCTCTGACAGCAAAATGAAGGCGCCTCAGTTTGTATGGGAGACGAAGATACTTTTATTTCTTTGAAAATTAATTTAGATCAGCCCTGAATCAACGGGCTTCAGATGAAAACTGCAGAATGTGTCAAAGTCCGTTTCATCTTTACAAACCCATTCTGACACTTTCTGAATTTAAAAGTCTCCCCGGATGAACTTTCCTTCTGTCACATTTCTCTGTGTCAGGCTATTGAGCCTGATCTTTGAGCCCATTACATTCAGCAGTCAGAGTTTAGGAGACCTTATATATTCAAGCTCAAGCCAGAGAGGCTCAATTTGAGAAGCAAAACAGAATCAACGCCAAGCAAAAATACTTCCTTTGCATCAGTTTTCAGAGGCATTTATAGAAAACTGAGTCATTGCTGGATATTTGAGTTGATCTGATCCACCTTTTCCACAAATGCAGAATAATGCTTCATGAAATGCCTTCACAAAAACCTTTTTACCTCTTCAGAGCAGGTCATGTTTGTGATGCATTGGACCATTCATTTGTAAGAGATAGCTGAAAAAGTCTTCAATTGGTTCAGATATTTCAGAGAATGTTGGTGGATCCTGGAGGTTTGCTTAAATGGTTTAAATTGTATTATTTAGTGATATTTTAAATGCCTGAGGTCTGAATTATTTGAGTTCATTTTTGGAAAAAATGCGTAGGACTGGATAAGTTCTGTACTTCATCCTACATCCTTTTAAAAAAACAAAGAGGGGGACTCACTGTAACAAAAATCGTTTCCATTTGCTGTCCAGTGTATGTAGAAATATATAATTTTTAAAGTGTTAAAAAAGGATCTGTTTTGTATATTATGAGGCACTTTCCTATATTCCCAGGAATAACTTGACTAAAGTTTCAGACATGCCTTGGCAGAGGTTTGTGCTGCAATAAGTGAAACTAGAATCGTTCTGAGAGCACAAAACTCCGCCAAGACATCACCAGCAATGTGGAAAACTGCCTGATCTCACACTATGAACGAGTCCTTTAAAATAATCCTAGATCTGCGTTTGCATTCAGATCACCACCAAAATCTAACCACTTCTTCCTTGTGGCATGACAAACATGTTCTTAGAGATTCTTGATAGGGCTGGGTATTGATTCAGATTTTCTGGATCGATTTTGATCGATATTACAAGGTCTCAAATGGGTTTGATTCACGATTCAATTCGATATTTATTCAGTCTGTGATATCTTAGTTAAAATAGTGCTGTAAATTTTTAACATGAAGAACTAAACCCAAAGCAGTTACATTAATCATATTTTAATGATACGCATTCATGCATATTCTGCATATTACTTGTTTTTTGTCCAACTTGTATTTCCCTTTGTACTTGTTAAATCTAAAATACTGTACATCCAAACATCAGCTCTTAAACTTGCCAGTGGTGCCCATATAGTGCTTCACCATGTTTGTTTGCAGTAACATCTCATGAGATCTTGTTCAGTAGAAAGCAACGCTAAACGCTGATCACACCAGACTAGCAGGGTTGATACCACAGGCTGCTTCTCTGCACATCCAAAGAAGAACCCAGCCCTAATTCTTGTGGAAAACTGCCAGATCTCACAATGTTAACAAATCCTTTAAAAAATTTTGAGCCACGTCTGTATTCCAATCACCAACCAAATCTCAGCACTTTAACCTTGTCCAACATGCCTTGAACATTTATTTATAACGTTCTGAGTTATCTTATCCACAAACAGAAGTTCCTTGTCTACAGTAAAAAGATAAACCATGCCAAACAGACCACAGAGAGGTGAGCTGAATCAGATCATTTTGAAATAATCCCTGTCTCTCTTAATAAATTCCCTTATGTTTAATGTCCACATTTAGCTTAAATAGCTGACCCATTTTTCCTGCTTCATATTTTATTGCTGAAAAATGTCCTCACTTCATCCTTTGCTTCCACTTTAGGAGATTTTTCTCATGAGTCTGTAGAAAAAGCCCAAACAAACCAAACATGGCGTTTGAAGCAGAGCGTGAGCCTGGAGGATGTTTCTTTGTTCTGTAAACGTGGTGGGAAGCAGAGGAAGTGCACCGCAAAGCAGCTCTTTGTCACTTCTAACTTAGTTGTAAAGATAAAATTTACTTTCTGATTTAATTCTGGATATAGGATGTTAATTGAGTTAAAATGGCAGCTTCTTTGGTTCTTTGGAGTGTGTGAAGACTGCAAATGTTAGTTTATGGTGTGTTCAGTGTCAGAGCTTCTTCTTTAAAACAGGAGGGCCGGCGCAGATTTGTGCTTCGAGACACAAGAGAAGAGGAAGAGCTGTGAGAGAAGATGTACTTTATCCTCCAAATATTGAGTGTATGAAAAATTAGGACACATTTTCAGGACCAGATAAGCTTTTCATCCTCTTTTGTTTGAGCCAAACTTCTGTATGTTTCTCCTCCTCCGTTCTGCTTTAAATATCTCATTTGACTTTCAGATTTTTGGAATTCTCTGCATGATTAAGTCTGAATAAAGTGAAATTTTAACAATGCGTCTAAATCAAAATCACACTTTTTTACCAGTATGTTCAATATCTAACATAAAATGATGCAAAGAGACAGCACTGACCTGTCAATCAAAGCTGCTGCTAATTAGCTGGACTGTTAGTGTAATAAAGAGTTAACCTCAGGTTATTTTTTTAAAGAGAGAGGAGGAGAGAAAAAACACCAGCAGCACAAGTTCACTGGTGGACTTATTTTACCCTTTTCAGCTCAAGACAGAAGCTTCGATTGATGCATCTCAAAAGTAATTAAGATCATTTTGAACTTGGCCATCAAGAAAAAAATGATTCTATTTAAGTCAGCTGGTGCAGCTTGACTACACAGACTTTACACTCAGGCTCTCTGTCTCTGTCACCACTGTGATGAATGAAAAAGTAAGACCAGAGATAAACTCTGAGTTAAACCTTGTGCTCATGCACTCTTCTGCCTGTGCTCTGGACATAGTTGTAGAAACACTCGCCTCTGCATGACATTTGTGACTTCAGGAAATTAAGGAACTCAAGATTTAAACTCCCTGATGTGGAAAGATTCCACTCTGAGGTAAGAAGAGTAAAATACTGATCAGCAACCAACAGAAACTTCAGATCAGCCAAGAATGACGAACAGAGTATCAAACACACACTGCACACCACTCTCTGTTACAGTGTAATTAGTTACTATGTTAGATGGTGACTCTCAGCCAACTATGTTCTTAAGTGTCATAGTTAACTAGGGCTGGGTATTTCCAGCAACCCCACGATATGATACGTATCCTGATACTGAGGCAACGATACGATATGTATCCCGATACACTTAAATTGTGAACATTGACTGCATCTTTAACAGAATTCCCAGCAACTTTGTTTTTTAGTACAAGAAAAAAAGAACAAGGATGAGTTTTAAATGGCTCTACAACTTAAGAACTTAAATTCAGGTCCTCAAAGATGGTAGACACCTAAGTTTAAATTTAGAACTGTGTTTCATGATGTAGCTTGGCTTCTACTTTATACTGTGCCATTGCTAATATTACCAAAGATTATTTACAACAACAGTCCAAACATTGAGGCCGTATCGATTCTGCACAATCCGTATCGATATACGTATCCCCAAGGTGTGCATGATGATATTCTGAGCACAGGCCTGTAGTTAACCAGCTGATAAAAACATAGTGAGTCCTCATGAATGTCTCTTTAGTAAGGTTTAGAAAAAGGCCCTCACCTCCCACCGATCCTGCATTAAAGGGAATTATTCCATATGTGTCAGCATAGCTGCCCCTGGCTCCTTCTTTGACAGCTGGTCTGGGTCTATATTGTTTTGTTTATAAATTAATCTAATTAACTCTTAAATTAAATCCCCATTTATAGGGCTGGGTTTAAAGGAGACATATCATGCTGATGCATGATTTAATACTTACATATAATATAACAAATTTGAAAACAAGACCTTACACCCCCTTAATTTTCAAAAAATTAGATATTGTATTTTTTCTGATATCCTAGAACGAGATTTGATGCCTCTGAAAATAGGTCATTGCGAGATGTCCGCAAGATTTCAAACGTTGTGACGACACGAGGTACCTTTCTTTTTATTGGAGTAATCTGATAAACACTTCCTCCTCTGTGATGTCCGTTAGCCCCAAACCCTCACCGAGGAACACATCCACCAGCAGGGGTATAAAGGTCTCTAGCTCACACTCCCTCATTACCAGCTCTGGCCTGTAGGGGGACTCAATACGCGGTCGCTACTTTGAGCCTGCTGGAAAATACAGTAGAAGAAGAAGGACAGGCTGGCTCAGCCCCCGATAGAACTGACCAATCAGACCACAAAGGGCTGAGACGTTGCGAGGTAACTTTAGGTCAGCCTTGGGACCGAGTGTTTCAACGTGGGCTTCATAGTGGCCTAAAATGAGGATTTTGAGAACGCTATTGTGGGGCCATAAAGGAACTAAATGACTTGTACTGAGGGCAGAAATGCTTTACAGGCATCCTAGTCTGGCATAGTGAAAAGGAGAAACAAGCATGATATGTCCTTTTTAAAAAATCAATTTAATCGATTTTCATCGATTTCCCTTTAAATGGTTCAAAATTGATCCATAAAATCCAAAGATCGATCTTTTAACTTGGGTAGTTTTTTCTTCATTGGACGTGCAGCAAAGCAGCCTGTGGTATCAACCCAGTTAGTATTGTGTGATCTGTGTTTAGCGCTGCTTTCCACTGAACAAAATCTCGTGGGATGTTACTGCAAGTAATCAAAGAAACACGGCAGAAGCAAATAGCACTATATGGGCACCACCAGAGAGTTTAAAGGCTGACGTACAGACATATTTTGGATTTTACAAGCACAAGGAAAAGAGGAGTTGGACAGAAAACAAGTAATGTGCTGAATATACATTAATGTATATCATTAATATAAGATTAATGTAACTGCGTTGGGTTCATTTCTTAATGTAGAAACAATTTTAATAATGCACCAGGTCAAAAGTCACTTTTTAAGTTTACAGTATTATTTTAACTGAGATATCCCAGACTGAATAAATAACCTATTGTATCGTGAATCGAATCGATTTGAGACCTGGTGATATACGATCGAATTGATCCAGAAAATCTGAATCGATATCCAGCCCTGCCCATTTATCACTACCAGAGTAGCGGCTACTATTTCCTGGCTTCACATCAAACAACACATGGCTGCATCACTAAAATCCAAAACATCAAACTGGAAGACCTCAGACAATAAAAGCCTCTGTTGGATTTTCTGGATGTAAAAATGTAGAAAACTGGACTTTCAGCTTTTTGTATTTTTAACAAATCCTGGAAACATTCATGGGTTAACATCCTGATTCATATTCAGATCACAGCCAAAGCTGAATCACTTCTTCCTTGTGCTATTACCAAAGTTCCTTGAGAATGTAATTATAACTTCATCACAAACACACAAGCAGCTCCAGTAAAAACATCCGACACCAGAGAGGAAATAAAGACAATGAATTAAGTAAAAGATGTAAACAGCGGGAATTTTAGCACATTTTAAGTTAAAAAAAAGCTGAACAAGACAAACCCGATGACCATGACAGATTCAATCTCACAGATGCCCATAGACCAGCATATATATATCATGAACTAAATCAGTAAATAAGCACTGACATTGACAAAAGAATGACAAGAATTCAAACTACACCATAAGGAGAGATCAATGTCTCTTAGTGAGCCCCGATGACATTAGATACTTCTCAAACTCTTCTCAACCAAACCTGCTGACTGAACATGATCACAGCCGCTCTGCTCTCAGAGAAATAAAAACTCATTTGTGTTTCCTGTTTCTGACATTTTTTCAGACCTAAATGACAGATTCAGAGCATGAGGCTGACGGATTCTGTTGCTGAGGGAGGACTACCTGCTGAGAGGGTCCAGGAGGCTTTTACAGGTGTGTGTGTGTGTGTGTGTGTGTGTGTGTGTGTGTGTGTGTGTGTGTGTGTGTGTGTGTGTGTGTGTGTGCGTGAGCTGCAGAAGCACACGCTGATGAAAATCACCTTTACATGCACACAAACACCAAAATGACACGTTATGTTTGTGCTATGATAGTACCATCTGTATTTCTAACCTCACTGCACTGAACTCAGAAACATTGAAGTTCATGTCAGTCTGATTCGCTCATTGTTTTTTTTTTTTACTGAGGAGGAGGAGAGGGGACATTTTGTACCTTCACTGACAGGATAGAGAGACAGTGGATCGGCTTGTGACATGGATGAGAGAGTAGGGGAGGACACAGCAAACAGGCTGGATTCAAACCCAGGCTGGCAGAAGCATGTATGTGTTTTGTGGAAGTTTGTCCCCGTAGACTTGCTGTAGCTTATGCTGCAGATGTACAAATGCATCGTGGATCCTGCAGAATGGGATCCAAGACACTAAACATGCACTGCAACATGTTCCATAAGAGCTAAGACAGGGGAAGCAAAAGACTGGAAACAGGCTAACGCTCTCTCCAAGGATGCCTCCATGTCATTAGTTATCAGGCGGTAGAGACTATGAGTGGGACTGAAGCTGAGTTGAGATCATGGGCTTATGCATACACATCCACTATGGCACACATATCAGACATTCCCCTCCACCTCAACGCCTTCTTGGCACCCGTGCTCGTCTCCGTGTCTGTTGTAATATGTTGCTCATGTGTTAAAGGGTTTTTTCGGATCCCACACTGTGCCCCCTGACAGGTGCCTACTTACCTCCGCCAAGGAGGTTATGTTTTCAGGAGAGTTTGTTTGTCTGTCTGTCCCTCCGTCTGTGAACAAAATAACTCAAAAAGTAATGGATGGATTTTGATGAAATTTTCAGGAAATGTTCAGCATGGGAAAAAGAAGAACTGATTCAATTTTGGTGTTAATACGGATCAGCGTCTGGCCGCCATGGCGAAAAATATGATTTGGGTGAATAACAACTGAACTAAAATAGATATCATTATGAATCCAGTTGCTAATGGTATGTTTTCATGAACAAGGAATCTAAATATTTAGATGAAATAAAGGTAGGACTAATATTTATGGTCAAAATGACAATATGGCCGAGGACTGTGGTGCTGGCGGAGGTCTGCGCTCCCCGAGTGCTTTTCTAGTTCGGAATTGTTTTTCTCCCCTCTCCTCTCCTTCTGTCTCCTTTACTGCAACCCCTGGGTGAGTGGACGCTGGCACGACTGGTTGCCGCTGTTCCCCTGCATTTTTGTTGTTTCAAATTTTGTACAGCATCCTTGGGTGCCATGAAAGGAGCTTTATAAATAAAATGTATTATTATTACTAAACAGCCTAGTGGCCTTACTCCCTCGGAGTGAAATTTGTATATATATAAAAAACAAGACTGACATACATTTTTGTGCTGGAAGGAGTTTTCTTTTCACTTCCAGCTTAAAGAACCACCTTAACACGAAGAATGTGTCGGTCGGGGCTCCTGCTAGCACGTCAGCTAACATGTCATCCAGCTTGTAAAAACCACCCTCACACGATTTATATTGATTAGAAATAAATTATAATCAATCATGATTAATCAAAATTGATTCACAGCAACGCTGTGATTAATCAAACCAGTAATTTTAACTGTTTGAAAGCCCTAGCTATTATAGGACCAGAACTACTAACCCAGTGACACAAACAGAGCCCACAGGCCTCGACACTGCTTCATCTGACAGCTCCCAGGATGTGAGGGAGGAAGAGAGCATCCTGAATGTTCAAATTAAAGTCAGCAAGCGAATCGTTTTAATCTCCTTCATAAGAACATTTCTGCTTACAGCCAAACTATCAGAGCTGAGATCAGACGAGAACAAAACAGAGTCATTACCAGAGGAATAATATCAGCTAAATAAAACCAGATGAAAGAGACATAAAACCAACATGGCTGCGTGTTTTCAGGCCCAGAGGAAACTCCCGCCTGTGAGTTTGTTTTCATGACGTAGAACAAAAGAAAAGTTTTCAGACTTTTTAAATCCAGTCGGATCAGCAGAGTTTACAGGCTGCAGAGGGACCTTTAAGAAGAGCAGCAGTCAAGTTTCTTACATCCTCAGCTGTTTGTCTCCATGTCAACAGCACCTTCTGCTTCCTGTCTAAATCTTGAACTTAATCCGGTTTTGCTTTGTAACTGAGAGAGAAGCAAACACTGAATAAATCTGACTGATGGGACGAAAAAGGGAAAGACAAGTGTGAGTGAAACCATGGAGAGCTATTGCAGCCTGTAACGAATGAAATATTCAGACTCTGGTAATAAGTCATCAGAGCTGCCCCCCCATCAGGGAGTCCTCCCCATGAGTCCTCGTAGAGTCTCCAGCCTTCAGCACTCATGCCTTAAAGGATAAGTTTGGGTTCTACAGCTTTCACATTGTTTATAGAATGAAGTAGAACAATATACTCACCCAGAAGGCTTTCCTGATCCAAACAGAGACATTTAGATCCAAAATCGAGCGGCTGACATCCGTATAATGGTAGCACACGGGGCATGTATAGCGCCGCTCCTAAAACTGCATTAATCGTCCGAAAACTCATTAGTTTCACCAATATTTCATCATGGTCCGCTCGGGCTACTCCTCCAAGACAGTCCGGGGTCGCTCCACCCATGTTTTTATGACTGCGTTGACCTCTGAACTGAAGACTGTTCTTCTGGCCAACTGTAAGGACACCCATCATATTCAGAGTTCTTGTCCACAACATTTTCATCCGATAGATATTTGTCCAGTTTGCACCAGACTGGAAGAAGAAAGTTGTTGAGTAGCCGGCGGTCGCCCCTGAAACAATGAGCCGTACTGCGCATGCGCGGCAGCCATAAAGAAAGTTTTCAGTTCAGAGGTCAGCACAGTCATGAAAACATGGGTGGAGCAACACACACTGTTGTGGAGGAGCAGTGCGAATGGACCATGATGAAATATTGGTGAAACTAATGAGTTTTTGGACGATAAATGCAGTTTTAGGAGCGGCGCTATGCATGCCCCGTGTCCTACCATTATACCGATGTCCGCCGCTCGATTTTGGATCTAAATATCTCCTGAAGCACTGTTTGGATCAGGAAAGCCTTCTGGGTGAGTATATTGTTCTACTTCATTCTATAAACAATGTGAAAGCTGTAGAAGCCAAACTTACCCTTTAACCCACAGAGTGTCAGACTCCCAGCTCCCACAGCTCAGCCTGCAGGCCTCAGATCAGCTGGAGGAGACCCTGAGAGGCTGCAGTCACCTGAGAGCTCTGCTTTGTAGTTGCTCTGATCAGTTTGGATCTTCCAGCCCTTCAGGCCTCCATTCATCGGACCTCTGAACGGATGAACAGAGCAACAAGAACAGCCCGTCAGGGGCAGTGCAGTTTTTCATTCTGAACCACAGGAAAGATTGGATCAAGCTCCCAACTGAACTTAAAGACAAATACAAACTGCAGAGTCTCTCCAGAGAAACAACAAACTGGATTATCAGAAACCAAGCCTGCCAGCACTGACTAGTCTTTAACACAACTCTTGTATGCCTTTGAATGATAGCAGGTGTGTTTTTCTGTTGATTTTTACCACATTTGTTCAGATAAACTTGAATAAAAATGCTACATATTTACATATTTCCTTTGGATCGTTTCATTGACACATCGTTTCATCGTTGATTGAAAGCAAGTAGGCACCACCTCTTCCAGGTGAGCTCAGCGTGCTTGCTGGTATTAAAACAGATCGACTGCTATGTTCATATGAATCCAAACAATCAGAGGCAAACAGGAAACGCCCTCTTATACAGGAACAATGTTCTGTACTGTCCTTTTTAAAAAAATAAATGAATCTCAATCTGAATCTCAGAACAGCTTCCCTGACCTGGACATACTGTGTGTTCCTGCAGAGGCTGTGATGGTGTTGTGTGTTCAGTGTGTGAAGCGCTGTCTCGATCTATCAGCAAACACTCCTAAAACCTCTCTGTGAACTCTGACATGATGAACTGCTCTTTCACACAAACATGCACACATGGAAACACGGCTGTAGATGTTTGTAAAGAGGGTTAAATGTTTGTTAAAGTTCTGACTGATGAGCAGAAAGGAAACAGGCTGTGTGTCAGTTAACCCTTTAAGGCCCGAGACCATAGATTATTGCCAGAAAATTCTATTTTTTGGAGCTGAAATGTTTGTTTAACTTTCTGCTAAAATCCATAAAAATCAAAATGTCCCTAAAATTCAACATATAGATTTTTCGTATTTCATTTGACACATTAGGTGTTTTTGGCAACTGATAATCCATTTGAGGACATTTTTATCATTTATCTGATAGTATTCAGATGTTTTTTTTGTAATTTGTCAATCATATTGAGTGTAAAGAGGTTTTATAAAAATATGTATAAAATATGATACAATTGGCTTTTTAGGGTAAAACTGTGTAAACCCGGACCTCTGCTCTGATTTGTGTAGGACGACCATGAGCACTTACTCTTTATTCAAGTCAGTGTGTCTGTGTGGTGACGTTTGTGCAGCAATGTGTTTTAGAGGCAGCTGCTACATTTTGGCACTCCAGCTGCTGTGAGTGTTGCAGCAGAGCTGTAATTCCAGCACCACGGACAGCATCATTCTGATCTGAGTTGCAGTTTCAGCACCACGGACAGCGACATACTGGTCAGAGCTGTATTTCAGCACCTTGGACAGCATCAGGTTGGTCAGATCAGTAGTTCCAGCACCAAGGACAGCGACATATTGGTCAGAGCTCTAGTTTTAGCACCACGGTCAGTGACATACTGGTCAGAGCAGGAGTCTCTGACTTTCCTGCTGAGTGTTTATTTGGAAAGTCCCACAGCAGGTCTCATCATTACTCCTTCATCCTCAGAGGTGGGGGGGGGGGGGGTTCCTGCCAGAGTGGAGAATTAAATGGGTATTAAAGGAGCATCCCTGAAAGGTTCAGTCATTTCTGAATGAGAAAATGCTCCAACAGTCTCAACACTGAAATGAAGGAATTTATGGAAATCTCCGGGGAAATCTTTGCATGTAAGCAGCAAGGCTGAAACCAACACTGAATGCCTGTGACCTTCCACTCCTCAGATGTGTAAATGATATTAATACATGCCTGTATCCCAGTTTTTTGGCTTGATTGAAGGCATCAAATAATAAATGAGTGTATATTTGCCAAAATCAAAGTTAATCAGGTTAAACATAAAATGGTTTTGTGTCATACTGAGGTTAAAGGTAAAAAATACAAATCAACATATTCTGTTCAATTTATGTTTTACACTATGACCTAGTTTCATTAGAATTGGGTTTGTATAAAGTGTGCAGGTTCATGTAAACAATATTAATAATGTAATGATGTTGCCTCACATCTTATATTGCCGACATATCAAACACAAAGCTTTGTCCTCAGATATATTTACTGCTGTGAAATTAGATCCGAATATGAAAAAATACTGATCAAACTCATGTTTGTGTTTGGAGAAGAAAAGAATTGAAAAGAGAATATTAAAATTTGGAAGTTGACAACCTGAATATCACTTTTGTTATTCAAACACTAAAATGGGGTCATGACTGATCACCAGAACAGCTACAGAAAAAATATTTTTAACAATGAGACAGTTTTGACGGGAGGAGTTTGATCACATCCTTTCAGCATCGTTGTGCCCTCATACCTCATTTTACCTCCACTGACATTATGCTTTAAGGTGAGAAGAAATGTGCCTTGCTTCTTACTAAAAAATTCTTACAGTAACTTTTTATTTTTTTGGTTAATATTGTAGCACGATTAGCAGCTATGAATAATGATCTGATCTGGCCTTTGCTCATTCAGGCACTTTGTGATCCTGCAGGGTCCATGTGACAGGTCTCTGTGTCCGTGTTAGAAGGTGGATTACATCAGAATTACATCACCTGTGAGCTTTCTGCTCTTTCCTCCATTATTAATATACATTGATAATATTAATCATTAACTCAAGGCTCACAGTGCTTTGGCAAAAGGGGCAAAATAACGACTTTCAGGACTGATTAATGGTCAGTAACAGTACCGTGAAACACGGACTGGACTCACCAAAATGACTCAAACTGAAGCTTCTGAAAATGTGCTTTTTAAACCAGCAGAGCAGCTGCCATACTTTCTCAAAAAAAAAGAAAAAAAAAAATTCAGGACAAATATTACAGGCAAAAGTGTTTGGGCAGATGTTGGGTGTTAGTTTTGGGTGCAAGTGAACATGTTTCACCACCACACAGCTTATTTTTTTTCAAGGTCTGCCTAACATTTTGTCTCTTTAAATGACATTTATACCTTAGCTGACAAGGACAAAATGCCTACATCAGCTGATGCACTTCAATAAGAGGAAACATCTGCAAGAGCAAAAATGCAGCAGGGCCAAGAACAACAATAGAAGAGCTCCAGGCCTGAGGGGAGAGATAGACGAGGGCCTTGCAGAGCAGACAGACCTGCCTGATTCTGAAATCCTGCAGATCGTCTTGCCAGCCTCCGTTATCCAACGAATTCAATGTCCCAATTAGGGAAGAGAGGCGGGAGCAGCAGAATGCAGACGTGATGACAACCAGAAATTGAGAACCAGAAGTTGAGCACGGACATGCTGATTAGCCTATTGTCCTCATGGCTACTTCATGAAACTTGGTGAAATCTGCCCTCCTCAGAAGTTTACTTGTAGGGATTGTCTTTGACGAGGTTCATGTCACATATAAGTGTTAAATGAATCATCTGTGTGGTACAATTTAGCGTAAGATGATACTATAAGGCCTTTAGCTGTTAGCAGCTAAGTCAGCGGCTGATGACTAATGGTGGCAGATATATGGAGCTGTCCTTCTGGCTTGTCAGGTTAGAATTTACTTGCAGATTACAATGATAAGTGGATCACTACAAAGATAGACGTCTGAGCTTTTGTTTAAGCTTGTATAATCAGAATAGGACCAGCAGATCATCAGTCCTGGTTGATTTTGATGGGGGGAGGTGATTAAGTCAAATATAGACAATTTTTCTAAAAATGTATGCCCCCTTCATCCATAAAAGTTCAAAATTTCAACACAAATGTAGCTGGAATTATTGTCTCCAAGCACATTTCTGCAAGATGTTCACAGTGATTTGTTTCTTCATTATCTTTTTTTTAAACGTTTTAACAGGTTTTGTCTCCAGAGTCTTTGACAGACAGTATCCTGCCTCAGACCATCTCTTAAATCACTTATTATTAATCATCATGAAACTGAGATCTAATTTTCTGAGTTAAATTTCAAATACTTGATATCAGAGACTGATTTGATGTTGCTAGATTTCAAAGCACTTTCATTGCACAGACAGGAAAAGTATTTTGCTGTTTGAAATGTTTCTTTTGAACATTTAGTCCAAACCCTCAAAGGCTGCCTCCCTGCTCTCAGACCATATGAATTAGCATCCTGGTTTTTGCCCCATAGTATCTGAGACAATAAAGCAGACAGACACTCTTTACTGCTGCCAGTTAGGAGCTGTAAAGACATAAACGCAGCTTACTCAGGTCATTTGAGACTCAGCCAGCTGTTCCTAAATGTCAGACAATCCCAGCGGACTGTAAATATAATCCAGTCTGCAGAAACAGTGGAGGTATTTCTGTCAGCTGTGTGGACGTAGACCCAGTTTGGAGACATAATGAGATCAGCTTCAGAGACATTTGTCCCTCTGGACCGTCTGCACTGGAGCCTCCTGCTCTGCCTACATCCAGGTTTAAGTCACAGGCAGATTTCTCTTTGTAGACACTGCAGACAACCTCATAGAAGTTTCAGTAAAGATGAGGGATTATTCAGTAAAATGAATGTTTTCAGAAGATAAAGCTGATATGTAATGATGAATTAACCATGATGTGACAATTTTCACTTTTTATTTCATAGATCAAAGAAATTCAGAAACATATAGGCAGTTTTTTCCTTGAACAAAAATTAAAGCCAAACTAACTAAAAAACTAACTTTTTTTTTTTTACATTTACAGCCTGAGGCATCCATGATGAAAGGTACTGCCAACTTCATTCTCTTCCTCCTTCTGAAGGTAGTGGTCATACTTTGGTGGTGTGAAGCATGTTGTCGAAAGCTGTAACATCTAAAATGATCAAGAAGATGCTTGACATGAAACAAAGGCACTGTAGACCTTTTTGTCTGTAGAAGCACAAAAGACTGTGGGTATTCAGTGTTAGTGTCTGTAAACATATCAGTGGAGCTAATAAAAGAGACTTTACAGCTAAATCTCTCTGCTGCATAAGAACATTTAAATGTGCGTGTTTCTGCTTGTTTGTAAATGCACTGCATTGTGCACAGAGGTGTGCTGTCTCTGAACCCTCTCTTTTTGATTAAAAACTGAATATATCATTCTATGCAGATGATATGTTATTATTCTATTGTCTCTGGTACATGCTGACAGCACAGCTTTATTTTCAGCAGGAGCCATTTTAATCCTGCATGGATCTCTGCCAAGCAGATTGTCCCAAAGCACAACCACAAGCGCTCAAAGTTTCAGGGTGATTCCAATATAATAATCCAGATGCTGACAGCAAATCAACATCAGGCAGGCAATAAAACCTGTTTGCAGGCTGCTCTTCCTTTGTGTCCTAATCTCACATTAACTTGCGATCAAGTGTTTTAAGCTGCTTAGGCTTGCAATCCTCAGAGCAGTGCTGTAAATACACCTCCAGTGTGCGAGGACAGGTGCTGCTGGTCAGAGCAAAACTGCAGTGCACACAGGACGCCACAGGGGGAGCTACATGCTAACTGCAGGTTATAGAAGCACGTGTTCATGAGCACTCAGCATAAAAACAGAGCCGCATCAGATGTAAAATGAGAAAGCCATCTGTGCCTAAACAAACTCTGCATCTGTGGGAAGCACTTTGGGCAGTGACTGTCGACTAGCGACTTTATTTAACCAGTAAGATCTACACGTGCACTAGCATGCCAAAAACATTACTAGTAAAAAAAAACTTTTGTTTCTAGTACTTCTAGTTAATTCCAAATATCTTCATGTCGTACCAGCATACTGTTTTTAGTCTACTAAAACAGTAAAGCCAAAAGATTCAATGGAAGTACTAGTTGACCTAATGGAAATGAAGTGGGAGGGGTTATAAAATAAAATTTCAACAGCCATTGGGAGGCCTGAATTTGATTTCCTCACCCTCTTATTATCATATCAGGATGACTCGTTGTCCTAGAGAATATTTTTCAATTAAGTACATTTAATACAAGTGGCCCTTATTGTTTCACTGGTAAAGTTTACTCGGCATTAGTTGACCAAAATTGAGAACACATACTCCAAATTCGAGTACTAGTAGAGCTGAACTACGGTTGATATCACTCATGTCAATTTTCTGCTCAGACAGTTTTCCATACTGCATCAGGTGTAGGACAGTCTTCAAAGGTTGATCCAAAAACCATATACAAAATACAAAACTCCAAGCTCCTGTAGTTTGGCTTTTCCTTGACGAATTCTCAGAGCCTCAAAGTTTTATAGGGCTGAAGAATGCACAGCATGTAAAATACATGTCCATATATATTTTGCTTTTACAGCTTTTGATGAATCAAAGAATAGGAGACAAAGATCCAGCACAAACATGAATGAATAACCTGTTGCTTTCAGATAAAGCCGGATTTCATACAAAAATATAGAGAACAATAAACCATCACACACGGCACCAGACGTATTATTTGATAAGAGAAGCTGTCTGATAAAACTGTATGAATACAAATCTAAAAAAATAAACAAAAGAAGACTGGAAATCTTTAAATAAAGGAATCTCATTGTTACCCTGCCATTCTGCCCAGCAGCTGAGATGGAGCCGTCTGATAGGATGTAAATAATTCAGAGAAATAGATGATCAGTATTATCGCTAGAGCTACAGAAGGGGAGCAGAGAGGCTGACTGATGATAAAACACAAACACAGAGACCTGTTACGATAACTGTGCTGTAAGGAAGCTACCTGAGGGAACAGAAAGGAAAAGACAAAGTATTTTGTAAATCAAAACTCTTTGTGCCCACTGTGAAGTTATCAGATCTGTGATTGTCCAATATGTCAGTACTTTAGGACTTTTAACACCAACTGATTTGATTCCATAAATAGAGGACACTGCCAACACAACAGGAGTTCATTTGTAATGTCTTGGGGAGAATGTAAATATTGAACAGAATGTCACTCAGTTCTGCGGACAGCAAAAGTATCGCTACTATAGACTGTAGTGCATTTTAGATCATATTTACTGCAGAGATGCATTTTTGAGACAATAAAGTAACAGAAAATGTCATAAATATAAAACATAATTCCTACTGATGAGTCTAGATGCCTTTGAAGAGTCACAACAGAAAATTGAACGCAGATTGGACTGAAATTGCCGCTGAACATCAGACAGTGTGCTGATCGAGGGTGAGGGTTCACCCTCTGCTTTCTAAGGAGCTTTGACTACAATGTCTATGAGCACAGTCTGAAACAAGTCATCACATAACACCGTAACGCATTACACCAAAACATTGAGACAGTTCTGAGGATGCAGTAGAGCTGGGCAAAAAATCCATTAAATCAATTAATTTGAATTATTTTCTGCAGAAGATTTAAAAAATTAAAAATAGAGATTGTTTTTCTTGTCTTAGTCCAATTGTAAGTAGTTGCAATTTTTTGAAAAAAGTAAAATTTTGATGATGGTTGGCCTTATAGGGTTTGCACAAGCACTTTTATAGGATTGTATTTGTTATTTAAGTAGATTAAATATTGATCGGAGAGTAAATATTGATCACAGCCTATGGTTGTACTACATAATCAACCTTTTATGACCCAGACTTTGACTTTAAGAAGGAAACATTTAGACAACATAAAGACAAAACTTAATTTGTTTCATTTTTATGTCACTGGGAGTTTTATTTCTTTTAGGGAGGGAAAAATCGATTAAAATCGTAAATCGAGTGTTGTGGAAAAAAATCAGGGATATTATTTCTAGGCCATATCGCCCAGCCCTAGGATGCAGGGAGGAAAATATCATAGAAACAAAGTTCAGATGATTCCGATGGTGAGGTTAGACCACCTGCCATCAATTGACAACAAATATTTGATGCTGTTATTTATTCTTGTTGTTTTGTTTGTTACTTCTACACTAAGAATTACATACAGCCTGAGTTTTTTGCACCCATGTCACATTTAGTTGAGAATGTCAACAAAATTTCTCAGAACGCCAACAGACACAAATGTGAACACTGGAACAAACTGCAAGGTGTGTCTCCAGCTTTGCAACGAGTTACCTTCATGCAGGCTGTACTGCTTACCCCTGTCAGGGTTGCCTGGAGCTTTCCCCAGACTTTATTGGTTGAGAGGCAGGCTAACTCTGGACTGGCAGCCAAACACAGGGCTGATACAGAGAGACAGACAACCATTCAAACCCACATCCATAACTACGGAGCCCCAATTAATCTAACAAGCATGTTTTTGGCCTGTGGGAGGAAACTTCAGAAACCAATGAGGAGAACATGCAAATTCCACACGGGGCAGCCAAGCAGGCCCAGCATCTTTGGCTCTGTCATCTAAACTGTGTTGTGATCCACCTGGCAGCTTTTAGACATGCTGGTAGATTTTGTTACCATCCATTTTATTGATGCCAGGGAGAAGAGGAAGTCTTTGAAACTGGGCTGACCAGGAGGCTAAAATAGATTTGAACCACATTTCTGCCCACTGTAGGCAGCCATCTTTGGCTAATAAATCACCAAATCGATGCTAACTGGTTTCTCACAGATCTCCAGTACATCAGACAGAGCAAGCAGGCGGAGGAATAACTCAGAGGGAACGTAAAGTCTGAATCCTGAGAGACTCGTCTGATGTGCAGTCAATATGAAATGAGCTTCAGAGAAAGATAAACAGCGGGGCGGTTAACGTTGGCTCGGCAGGAACGTGAATCAAATCAGGAGACATTCAACCTTCCTGGAAAAGAGTTCAGAGAGGAGAAACACTTATCGCTCCGATGCTCTGAGCCGAACAAGATCAGCTGACGTCTCGAGTGTCTGAAGGAGGCCGAGCCGATCAATGCCGAGTGAATGCTAATTTCTCCCCATTCAATACGCCCGTATCATTAGATAATAGTGCAGGAGCGTGGCCCTGCTGAGGATGTGCTTGTTTTAACTCCCTCAGATCAGACTGTCAGGTTCACTGAGGCAGAGAAGGAGCAGATGCTCAGAGAGGAGAGATGTTTGACGGGAGGAGAGGATCCACACGGTGCAGGAAAATAAATAAATCTACAGGGCTGTAAATAAGTGTTTGGATCTATGATTCTAAAACTCTGAGGAAGAAAACAGAGTCTTCTAGGGATGATCTCTCATTAGGCGTGAGTAACACAAGTCTTTCATCAGCAGGAAACACACCAGACAATTATATGACAGATTTTTGACCTGATTTTCCCCACCTTGGTGCAACTCCTCTTATGGCTGAACGATTTGAGAAAACAATCTAATTGCGATATTTTTTCCCCAATATTGCAATTTTATTGCCAAGTATGCAACACATACAAGGAATTTGACTCCGGCAGTTGTTTTCTCAAGTACAAGGAGGTAGACACAAACAAGACACAATAAATAAAATAAATGTAAGTGTAAAAAGAGAGGCTGGGATAAAATGTGCATCAGGAATATTTACAGCATACTGGGATACTTACAATTGAAGGGAGGAAAGTGCAACTGTGTAGTCCATAGTGCAGCTATTAATTGTTTAAAAAGGTGCCAGTATGAATAAGAGTTTTTATTATTTAATATGGAGACTGCAGACACATAGAAACTACTCCTGTGCCGGCTTGTCCTGGTCAAATTAGTATAACCAATATGACATTAAATCAATCTAAGGATAAAAGATTTGAGAAAAAGTGGAAGAGTGAAGAACAGAAGCAAAATAGGTATGAAATTGTAAAAACTGGGTAAAAAAAAAAAGGTACGAAAGCAGAAAAAAAGTTAATAGGTACAAAATAGGCATGAAATTGCAAAACTAATGGCAAAAAAATTCATAAGTGACTAGGGAAAATTCATTATAGCAGCAAAATTGGGATTAAATTTCAAAAACCATGTAAAAATTCAAAACATGGTCTAACAGTGGCCAAAAAAAAAACAAAAAAAAAACGAGAAAAGCACTCGGAGAGCGCAGACCTCGCAACAAGCCATATTGCAATTTAATCTAATTTGCAATTAATTGCTCAGCCCTAGTATGTATCATGTGTAGTCTGATATGCTTACTTTAGTGCCCCAAACTGGATTGTAGCCTCCTGTTCCAAGTTCCAATAAGATGCCACATACTTTTACTGCTCCCAAACAGGACAGCAATCATGAGTGCACTTTATTGCTGGATCACATTTGAACAAAGGGAAGAAATGCATAAATTGACGATACTCTTGTTTTTATTCCCAGTTTGAAAACTAAGCATAAGACAATAGAGGCCCTCTGTCATTTAAAGTGGTCGTATTGCCTTAATTTGGGTTCACAGATTGATCTTTGATGACTGCTAGATTACATTCACAGTCACTGATGTTCAGTAAGATCAAGCTCTACTGTCTCTCTGTTTGATGCTTTAGTCATGCAGCACATTTTATGCATGATTAGGGCTTACTGTCCTGTGTCAAAATGACTGACAACAACAACAGACCAGCCTGTGAAGCCTCATAACTCCACGACAGAAAGTCCTACTGGTTTGATTTTTTTCCCTCCCTTCTTTGTCTCCCAATGTCAGAGACAGAGACCAGTCAACAATCTGTGGTTTGTGCCTAAGAGCCACGAAAGAGAGAAAACATTTATCAGGCTCTGAACAGCAGCATCACTCTGCAGCTGCATCCACTCCTCATTCAGATTTGTCGTTGATCAGGAGTGGGCCAGCCCTCTGTTGAACTGAATTGCTCCAGGAGCCCAAATGTGCAGTTAAACTTTGTTTTATATTTATATGAGGGGTGTCCAAACTTTTTGCCTCAAGGGCCAGATTTGGTAAGGAGAAAATGTGCGGGGGCCGACCATTCAGCCCGACATTTTTTGACCCAATGACATTAAACACAAATGAACTATGTAATGAATTTTTTATTGCAAATGGCAGGCCTGGCATTGGCATATATACATTTTTTTTTTCATTTTCAAGTTTTTAACCAAACTCACTTGTTCGTATTTGAAGACCAGATAAAATGAGGAAAGAGTCTGTCGGGAAAAAAACACTTTTGGGAAGATTAAACATATCTAATATCTTTGACACAGTACATATTAGTCACTATTAAATGCTCACTGTAAACTTCTAAATTCAAAACAGTGGCCAGTGCATATTCAAAACTGTGGTTTTAATCATAACAAAAAATTAATTGATATTTAAGTTCGTCCCCAGTTAGCTTGTCGTAGTTAGCATGTTTTGTCTGGTAGTGCCGTTTGACATTGAATTCCTTGAAAACAGCTACAGTCTCGTGTCAAATTAGGCAGACACAGTTGTTTTGTATTTCGGTGAAAAAATACTCCAATTTCCACTTGTTCAGGAATCGGCGGCACTCGCTGTCAACTTTTCTTTTTCTAGCTACAGTCGCCATGTTTGAAATGGGATAGGCTGAAATGAAGACAAAAGGTCAAGTGTCAAGTGCCACAAGGATGTGGCCACAGCGCTACTGCCATCCTCTGAAATGTGAAAGGTAAAATAGTTTTTTGTACACAAGTATTTTATACAGCAGTCAACGGTTGCAAGCGGGCCACATATAATTGATTTTATAACAGAGGCTGCGGGCCGGTGAAAATTTGAACACGGGCTGCAATTGGCCCCCGGGCCGGACTTTGGACATGCCTGATTTATACGTTTATTTTCTGTTTCAGTGTGGATCTTTACCCCTGTGCTTAAACAGATATTTGAGTATCCAGTAAAATGTGACAACCCTACCTCCCACACGTGTTTATGGAGGGACATGATACAGTCTTGTCTGACATTACATTAATTTTTGAATGAAACTAATCAGGCATAATGATGAATTCCAAAATAATTTAGTACACTAAATGTTTGAAATGATCCAGAAAACAGAAGCCTGTTTGCCTCTCAGGTCCAAAGATCGTGCCTGTATGTGTTTAAAAGGACACTCTGCTGGTCTCTGCCTCCAAACTGCTGTTTTTTCTTTACTTTTATTTTCTCAGAGAGTTAATGCTGCCTCCAACATTTACATCTGCTCCCTCCTCTACTCTTTATCTGTCTCCTCCACTCTCTCACTGTTTCTGCTCTCCTGTTTGCTCTGCTTACCCTCCTTCTACAAAACTTTTGCTGTAGATTATGCATGGGCGCACACACACAACCACATGCACACTCTTCCACTATCCTCTTTCTTCAAGGTTCATAATGAAACCTTATCAAAGCTTTTTAGATTTAAAGCACTTTGTTCGTATTCAGCATTCCTCTGAGATTCCTCTAAACTAAGAGGACCCAGTTACACAAGGACGTGATTTAAGTTTAAATAATAATCACCCAGAATGAAGCAGAAAGAAAAGAAACGGCTTAACAATGGAAATCTGAAACCAGGGAGTTTATTTTTAGTATCTACATGTCACTACGGGGACAATATGACACCGAAAAGTTTAAAACATCGAGTATAGTCAGAGGACTAGAGGACAGGATGATGAAGAGCGATCAGCTCATAAATAAATGTAAAAGATTGTCTTTCCATGCAGAGAAGTTTTAAATGTTAAAGACGTACTTTGGAAAGAAAGTTAAAAGAATCAGCACAGTGCTCACAGTTTCAGCGAGCCTGGATTATTATCATAATTCAGATATCATGACAACTGAAATCTGCAGCGACAGACACACAAACATGAAGTGATGATACATATAAGCCTAGGAGAAGTAACTGTCAGGGGCTTATTCCAAACCATTAAAGGATAAGTTTGGTTTCTACAGCTTTCACAGTATTTATACAATGAAGTAGAACAATATACTCACCCAGAAGGCTTTCCTGATCCAAATAGTGCTTCAGGAGATATTTAGATCCAAAATCGATAAAATCGATCCGTATAATGGTAGCACACAGGGCATGTATAGTGCCGCTCCTAAAACTGCATTAATCGTCCAAAAACTCATTGGTTTCATCAATATTTCATCATGGTCTGCTCGGGCTACTCCTCCAAGACAGTCTGTGTCACTCCACCCATGTTTTTGTGACTGTGCTGACCTCTGACCTGAAACTGCTCTCTGGCCAGCTGTTCTTCTCTTTGCCTCAGCGTCCTCCTTTCGATGAGCTTCTCATCTGTAAACTCTGGCTCCAAACTGTAAGGACGCCCATCATATTCAAAGTTCTCCTCTACAACATCTTCATCTGATAGATATTCGTCCATTTTGCACAAAACTGGAAGAAGAAAGTTGTTGAGTAGCCGGCAGTCGCCCCTGAAACAATGAGCCGTATTGCGCATGCGCAACAGCCGTAAAGAAAGTCTTCAGTTCAGATGTCAGCACGGTCAAAAACATGGGTGGAGTGTCCCCGGACTGTAATGGAGGAGTAGCCCGAGTAAACCATGATGAAATATTGGTGAAACTAATGAGTTTTTAGATGATTAATGCAGTTTTAGGAGCGGCGCTATACATGCCCTATGTGCTACCATTATACGGATGTCCGCCGCTCGATTTTGGATCTAAATATCTCCTGAAGCACTGTTTGGATCAGGAAAGCCTTCTGGGTGAGTATATTGTTCTACTTCATTCTATTAACAATGTGAAAGCTGTAGAAACCGAACTTATCCTTTAAAGTCCTGATGCATGTTTTCTTCTGATTTTTATTCTCTATGTTTTACTTAAATTTTATTAAAGTGGGGAAATCTCATTGACATAGGATTTTCAATTACAAGATTATCCTGTCCAAGCTGAGCAGCAGTGATACAGAAATAAAACACAGACGATCATAAATGAAGATCAACTCTGGGGCAAAGGACAAGAAGTAGAGAGTCAAAGCATCTGCAACCTGAAGCACCTTCCTCAAATTTCATTCATCTGCTTTTAACAAAGATTTAAAGAGACCAGCTCTCCAAGATCAAAACATTCCTGCAGTAGGGGTGTAACGATCCATCGATATAGACCGATACATCGATTGGTTAAGCAATGATCCAACCATATCACTGGAAACTCAAAACATCCTGCACATGCCTTTATTTTCTTCATGTCCGTTTCTGGCCAACCGTGCGTCATTCTGAAGTTTCTTCTCAAGTCTTATGCATTAGCATATGAGACAACACATTTGAACACTTTCACTCCCTCACACACCTCATCTGATATTTCTCCTGCTGTAAAATGTGTTGTGTAGCACTCACCGAGCAACACCGCTGTCGGTGAACGTGTAGCAAGACGCTGTTAGCATCAAGAGCTATCGTATCGAAATCGAATCCTGACAGACTTTGTGTTGTAGGCAAATATATCATTGTCCAAAGAATAGATATCATATCGTATCATGAAACTGGTGATTTACACCCCTATCCTGCAGTAGATCTGAAACTTCTTTAACACATAACAAGGTGGACTTTCCATCTTCTCTCTCTCTATTTCAAATCCACTTTCGAAACCTGTCCTTTTTAAACTGGCATTTTCTGTCTGAATGTTGTTTAAACTGGATCGAGTTATTTAATCTTTAATCATTTATTGATTATTTTTTAATTGCGATTTTTCTGGCAGATATTGTAATTTCAATTAGTACACAATTTTCTTCAAATCAAGCTTCAGTGCAATGTTCACCATGTTTGCAGTTTAGGCAGCAGTAAGGAAGTCAATGATTAAAAGCACAACACATTATTCATCATCTAATATTGATGATAAATTATCTGTTTTTAGAATATAAGGGATACTTTAAATTAATACACTTTAAATTTTTACACAGGTTGTATCTGACTCCCAGGAAGCTCCACTTGATGAAATTAACACCTTCTCCTAGGTGTGAGCTTTGCTCTTCTGGTGAGATAGGTTCATTTATGCATATGTACTGGGATTGTCAGAGGGCTGAGTTTTTTTGGATAATGATTTGTGCAACCCTATCTGATTTACTCAGCTTTAGAGTACCATACAGTCCAAAGATGCTACTTTTGAATGACACCTCCTCTCTAACTCTCTCCTCCTACCAAAAGCTTCAACTTTTTGTCTGCCTGTCAGCAGCAAAAAAAATGTTGGCACTTCATTGGCAGCCTCCCCACTCTCTCTCCAAAAGCCAATGGTTGAGATCTTTATTGGATATATTGCATTTAGAGTAATCAGTGGCAAGAATGCACAAGGCAAAACAATCCACCATCTACACTTGGGCGTCACTCACTGACAAAGTGAGGGATCTCTGCACAAACTTTTAGTCACGGACCGTTAAACCTCAGACATCCAAAGCTTGTTTCTTTATGTATATTTGTCCTGATTTTCTTCTCTTAATTTCCATATGTCTTCCTGCTTTCCAACAATGCAACACATTGTTGATTCAAGTCATTACTCTTCTATTTCCGATATAAAATAGGGCATAACATGTTATGAAATGTCACTTGGGTTTTTATTTTTGTTCTTTTCGGCTCTGCACTTTATTGTGTGTAATTGTTATAAATAATGCAAATAAAAAGTTGTTAACAAAAAACAATATAAGGGATACTCCAACTTCTACTCCTAAACCGAGGCTTTGTGTTGTTGTCCTGCTTAACAGCACTTCTATAAATGCAAACTGCCTGCAAATTTGTAAACTAGTTGACACAACAGATCCTGGGTCAGTCAGGAGAAAGAAATAGAAAGAAACTGCAGATTTGGCGATCTCATGATTGTGTTGTCTGAAAAAAAAATATGAAATGAAAAAAACATGAAGACTGTGGTCCATCTCTGCTGGTTAGAAATATTGTTGAAGATTCTTCAGACTCAAAGCCTCTTTAAAGCCTCAAAAGTTTTGTTCGTCAGCTTAAACTGCTTCAAGTTAACCAAAGAGGGGCCACATATTGGTCTTACCCCGGGCCTCTTAACCCCCCGCCTGTGGAAAAGACAGACAGACAGTAAAGACAGATAACCCTCGTCCTGCTGTTCCGGTGAGTTATGAGAGCTCAGGAGCGACACATTTCTCCTCAGCAGCCCCATTCAGCAGAAGCCCAGAAACCCAATTATGTCTGAAAAGCCTTTAATGTCTCGTATTACACCGCAGGCATCGCCATCTTTCAGCTCACTCCTCGAACACACGGCCAACATCAGCCGGGCTGTTTAACACCGGGCCACTATCAACGTCCTTACGAGGCAGAATGTGCTGTCGCCCTTCTGCTCTGAAGACCTAGAGGGCCCGCGGTTTGATGAATGAGAGGTGATTATACAGTTATTCTAGGAGTCTGCAGCGACACGGAGACGGAGAAAAGAATGACAGTCAGCTATTTGTCGGACAGGCCTGATAAGCAGCCGGCTGTCTGAGGGGCTGAACGCCTACATGAGATGATTAATGGAGAAGGAGAATCTATTTAAACACCTGTTCTAGTTGAAGTTACATGTTTCATTTGCATTAGAGGCACCAAAGGGGACCCCATACTATTTGTTCAGACTTTAAAAGGAACAGCACTCCTCAAAATGAAGCCAGGAACCTCTTTCTCCTGCTGGATCATGGCACCACAAAAACCATAAAGCAAAAACCTTTTGGGGAAAATAACATCATTTTGTAACACATACCTTCTTAATAAGAGTCACTCATTATTTATAAGAATTACCTGCAGCTATAGACTCAACATGCACAGCTTTAAAGTTTTACAATCTCATTCTTCTTTCATCAAACATGCTGGAAAACTCAGAAAGACTCAGCTTACTGGCCAGTTTTCCACACGTCCTCCTTCTCCATATCTGTTTTATTTATTTATTGATTTTATTTTACTTTATCTTCATCCCTCTGAGGGATTGCATCTAACTTTTATTCCTTTTGACTGTGCAGTCTGACTACTGTTCTGCCTCTGATTAATAATAAATCAAACAACCCGACAGGAAAAAAAAAAAAAAACACTCAGCATGCAGAACAACACACACCAAAACCGCATTTTTCATGATCTTTTCATGCTCGACTTTTTAAATTCACCTCACTGGAACCTGGTCAGACTCCAGTCCACCTATTCAGCAAGGTGCTGGATAATCCCTCAGAGATTTTGGTTCACACTGACATGTCAGCATCAAACATTAGCTGTGGGTTTGTCTGCTGAACATTCACAATGAGAATGTCCTGTCCATCCCATCCCAAAGCTGCTCTGTTGGATTGAGATCACGTGAATGTTGAGGACACTGAAATACAGTGGGCTCATTGTCATTTGCAAGAAACCAGCTTTGAGACATTTGTGTCATCCTGCTGGATCAGAATGGGCCTGCTGTGGTCATAAAGGGATGGCATCACCAGCAACAATACTCAGGTAGGGAGTGGGGTTCAAACCATGCTCAGGTCGGACTCTTAATGAGCCAAGAAAATAACTTTTCACCACAACCAACCTGAACAAGGAAGGATGGATCCATGCTAAGACGGCGATGACGCCAAATTCTGAGCCTACCATCTGACTGTGGCTGCAGAAAAGCAGACTCATCACACCAGGAAACACCTTCAATCTTCTGCCTTTGACATCGGTGTGTTCAGACATGATCTCCTGCAGACTCTGGCTGAAACTACAGTTTCCTTCAACAAGAGTTGAACAATAAAGGGCAATATTCTTACAACTACATCTTCCAGATTTGGTTTCTGTCAGACAACATGTCCTTGTCAGTATGATTTGTTTTGGGTCTTGTGGTTTACGTTGCACCTCTTGTCATTGAAGTACTGCATATGCACATGCTGCAATTGTGGAGTTCGAACAAGATACTCTTCAGCCCTACTTTACATCATGTCAACCTCTCTGGACATCTTCCTCTACCATCAACAAGGCATTGTTGCACAACATGGCATTTTGCAAATGGTTTGCACCCTTTAAAAGGTGCTATGAGGAGAATCTATTACCGGCGACATAAAGACTCTGCTACCCATGAGCTTGCGCGGTGACTGTCGTAATGCTGCGTTCCAGTAACCTCAGAACTGGGAGTGGCATCATCTCCGGCTTATTGGCGTTCCAGTTGAAGTCGGAAAAGAACATGCCGATCTATAAGGCTATTGTTAGCTGTTGTTAGCACGCCCTGCGTTGTTGTTCACAAATACCACATGAAGAATGTGATTATCACTATGGCAGCATTTTTGTAAATATAAGTCGAACAATACGATGTATACAGCTGATCTAGAGTGACACACCCCAGTCAGAAGTGCAAATAAATTGACTATTACAGGAACTAAATAACTGTTCACACTGGGGGCATCAATCTTCGATTGTCAACTCAGGGGTGGCGAGGCTTCACCGAGTTCCCAGCAGGAAATTCCAACTTCTGACTACAACTGGAATGCACCAAAAGACGTGACCCAAGGTACGTAGCGGTAGTTTTTGATGTATGACAACAAGCAATTCTTGGAAAACTTAGTATAGTAGTTTTGTAGCCGGCTATATATCACTTCTTACAGCCTGGTGCTCTAAGTAGTGTCTGAATAATATAAATTTGCTCTAGTTTTAATTGTCTTGTTCCCGAAGTTGAGTATCCAGGCCAGTCCAGCCCTGTCCGACCCGACCACGACGCTAAGGAATATCATTTATAGATAACCTATTTTGATGCTATAAAACTCATCTTAAAGTGTGTATTTCAATCATATATCTAAAAGTGAGACTTTTATGTAATTACTTAGAAACTCCTCGTAGCATCTTTAACTATGCATCTATGAATGAAGTTGCGTTAGCGTTGCTGGAAGAATGACGAATGGTGAAGTGCCGGTAACTCGACTTTGACCTCTGATCATGGGAGCTGAAAAAGTGAACTTTATTGATACTTGGCAGTGCTTCATCCCAACGTATCTCCAGCTTTGGCTGCATGCCAAATGAACTCTTTAAAGAAGCCTTTCAACACCAGCAGCTCTGGTGTCCTGCAGACTGAATTACTGCTGCTGCTTTGATGAGAGTAAGTTATGTCCACAGAAGAAAGTATTCCAAGAGAAAGAGTCTCTCCCTGCAGGTGTGCTTTTGCCTTCAGACTCTCATAGTGATCTGAGTCCATCACTGTAAAAACAAGAACTTCAGAACTTCAGATGTTCTTTTGTTCACCTCATTTGGCTTGTTTCCTCTCCAAAAGGCCGAATGACCTGATGTTTTGGCGCCCTTGAATGACCGAACATTTCTTCTTCTGTGGTATAATAAAGGGTTTGCTCTACTTTGGGGCCGTGCGTAAATGGACTCACATGCTGCACATTCTTCCACATGATCTGTGTTGATACTGGAGGCTGTGGAGGTACTGGAGAAGCCTCACTGGTGTAACCCCGGCTTGTTTTGTTTGGCCCGGCGGTCGAGAGCGGAGTTTTCAGATCTCCAGTGTTGTGAATGAAGATGATTACACAGCAGTGAGGGAATGCTCCTCTCCCCGCGGCGCTTGTTTTGTTGTATTGTGGACGTGGTGCCGTGCTTTAGCCATGAGTTTGTGTGTGTGTGTGTGTGTGTGTGAACGGAGGGGCTCGTGTTGGTGCTCTCGGGGTGTAAGCCTTCTTTAGATAAGCTATCGACAGCACCCAGACACTGTAACACAGCACCAACACACACTGTTATCTCTGCTACAGAAGACCCCAGGGAGAGGGGGAGAGAGGGAAGGAGAAAGTGAGGACAGAGGATGGCTGAGGAAGAGAGGGAAGACTTCAGAGAACACGAGGAGAGGATTGTTTTAGAGCAGAACTGTTTTTGTTCAAGATCATCAGATTTAGGAGAGCGTTCTTCTGCATCATTAGGGAAACCTCTCAGTGTCGTCTGACCATCTCCTCGGTTTGAAGTCTTCGCCCTTTGTTAATCATGAAGTATCAGAATATTTAGAAAGTTGTGACTGAAAACTAGGGCTGGGACGATACGCTTTTCTCCTGATTTGATTTTTTAGGTGCTGATTCAATTAAATTGTGATTCGACAATATTGCCAATTTTTGCAATCTTTAGTTCGCTTTTTTAAAGATGCTATGAGGAGTTTCTAAGTAATTACAAAAAAGTCTCACTTTTAGATATATGCCTGATGGGAATACACACTTTAAGATGAGTTTTATAGCATCAAAATAGGTTATCTATAAATGCTATTCCTTAGCTAAGTGGTCGGGTCGGACAGGGCTACTAGAAAGAGATACATTACCTCGTCGCTTTGCATCCAGTAAGTTGTTGAAAAAAGAAGTTGTAAAGCAATGCAGAGTTCTGAGGAAGGTCCGAGCTGCATTCATTAGCATCACAACAAACACACACTTTGGCTTGGCTCACGTCTTTACAACAGTCGCCGCGCATGCTCATGGGTAGCAGGGTCTTTATGTTGCCGGAAATAGATTCTCCTCATAGCACCTTTAGCACCAGAGAAAAAAGATGAACAATGATGATGCCTCCTGACCTTACCAGGAAAAATACACATCACATGTGAATCTGTTTTTAAGATTTATTCAGCAATATATTTTAACCAGCTTTTTATACTCTCTTCAAAAGACTGGACTGCATTTAAAAGTGGATTATTAACACAGATGAAAATGAAGCATTTAAATTTTGAAAGAAATCTATTTTAAACAACAAAATCACTTTAAAAATCATCAAACAAAAAATCCAGATACTTATTTGAATAATTTTTTCTCCCACCCCTACTAAAAACAGGGTTGAGCCCAGACGAAGTCTCATATCACACGTGAACAGGTATATTAACAATAGAGGTTATCCTGCTCCGTTTTTAAAAATTCATGTCCAAACAAACATGTGTAAATGCTCAGTTAAACACTGTCTATAACCTTGTAACTATGTCCATTATTGTTATACTCACTCCCACATCCATGTCCAACTGGTGTTTTGGTTTCATTTGGGGCTGTGTTAACTGGTGACCGCAGATGTGTTGAGTAAATAATTCAAAATTAGACTTTCATATTCAACAATTTGAAGCAAAGTTTGTTTTGTTGCTGTGATGTTTTATTTTATCTTTGGATTTTTTTAATTGTTTTTTGATTAGCTGCTGTTCTGACTTGTTTCTTGTCATTTTGTTGTGAAAGTGTTTTATTATTACTATTGTGTTATTTATGTTTTTGATTTGCTTTTGTGTTTTTTCTTTGTTGTGTTTCCTGTTTTTCAGGGTTTTTTTTTGCTTTGTCATTCTAATTTATAATTTTTCTTTTATCCAAGTGTTCTGTATTTGCTATTGCTGTGTTTGCTCATATTTCTATATATTTTCTGTTTGTGATTTTGGAAGTTCTGACATTAATTGTTGTGTTCCTTGCTGTGTCCTGTTGATTTTTTGATTAATATTTACCTCTGCCAGGAGGTTATGTTTTCGGTAGAGTTTGTTTGTTTGTCTGTCTGTGAACAAAATAACTCAAAAAGTTACAGATGGGTTTTGATGAAATTTTCAGGAAATGGTCAGTATGGGAAAAGGAAGAACTGATTCAATTTTTGGTGTTGATCCGGATCACCGTCTGGATCCGCCATGACGAAAAATGCGATTTTCATGAATAATACTGAACTAAAATAGATATGATGATGAATCTAGTTGCTAATGGTATGTTTTCATGGTCAAGGAATCTAAATATTTAGATGAAATCAAGGTAGGACTAATATCTATGGTAAAAATCACAATATGGGAGAGGACTGTGGTGCTGGCGGAGGTCTGCGCTCTCCGAGTGCTTTTCTATTACATTTGACCTTGTTGTAATAATTATGTGATCATGTGATTTTGGCATTTATTTTTTATCCTGTTAGTTGTATTTGTATTTGTTATAGAAGTTTTTTTCTTTTTTCTCTTTTGGTAATTGTGTTTTACACTGAAGAGCCATAAAACCTTCCAGGAGGAGATTGAAGAGTTAGGTGGAAGGAGAAGCTTCTGCAGGCCTGATGAGGGATGCAAAGTTGACGTAGCTGAAGATAGAATCAGCAGGAAAAGAAAGAAGCCCTTTAAGTGTTAGTGAGTAAAAAGAAAAACAGAAGGAGATGAGAAACTCCACGATACAAGAGGGTGCTGTAGATAAAAACTCTAGGGAGATAAGAATGATGAAAAGAAGGGAAGAGAGGAGGAAATGAGGGCAGAGGAGTCGAGGGAGGGGCCAAGGGGAATAGAGTCTTTAAAAGAGGAGGGAAAGGAGGGAAAGGGTGATGTAAGAGGATGAGAGAGGAAGACGAGTGGAGGAGTGGAGGAGATGACAAAGAGTGAAGGAGAAGGAGAGGAGGTCAAGGAGGGGTGGATGTCAGAGAGGAGAGAAGGATCTAAAACAGGAGGAGAATTTAGGAGGCAAAGAAGGAGTGAGAGGAGCAGAGGGAGTCTGATGAAAGAGAAGTTAGCATTGAGTGACACTCAAAGTTTTTTGTTTATTTCATGAAATCCTAAAATTTTTCATCATCTCTGACGAGAAAAACCACGTCAGACTCTGAACTCCACAGTTTGATCTTTTTAATTTAAATTATGTCGTAGTGAAACCCCCCTCCTCTATCTCCATGATGCACTTGAATGAAAATATAATCAATTTGAGAAATTCTTCAGGCCTGTAGCAAAAATGTCCGTGCTGCACAAACACCAAGAAGAAGAATTTAACAGTTTAATAACAGTAGAAGACGTCCTTTTACAGTTTCTCTGCATTAATTATCAACTAAATGAAGCCATAAAAGAGATAACTGGATTTTACATCACAGCTACATGGGAAGTATGGGTAAATACATTTAATATGATTATTTATGAGACTTTCCTCAACAAAATTAAGACTCCATTTCGCAACATTTTTTTTTAATCATGAAGCAGAAAACACCGGCGGCTTCAGTGAGAGAGCAAGAGGTTGAACGAGGACAGAATCATGACGCTCCTGTTGATGAATCAGCCCATCTGATCTGCTATTTTTCTCAGACATGAAAATAACCAAATCATGTGTCATCAAGGACTCTTATAATAATCAGCCATTTTTCTGACTGTTATGGAAAAGTGGAGGAAAAGTGAGTTGTGTAATGAATGGTCACGGTTCCTCTTTACAGAGATAAAGACCCTAAAATTTTAGTTTTTCACACGCTGAAAACTTTTCCAATCTACACTTACATTGCCACTTAATGAAGTACACCATGCTAGAACTAGACAGAACAAGCTCTGGTTCACCTTTGTCAGGAATTTTTCCCTTTATAATCCTAAGATAGCTCAGTTGGTTCTTACCTTTACCTGACATTTATTCAGAATAAAAATGACGAAAAGCAGCTGGATGCAATTAAATGGATCTTTAATCCCTTCTTCTTCTTGCCAGGACAAGAGAGTTACAACCACGGAGTGCCAAAGCAGTCTGAGAGTTGAACTGAAAACTGATACAATGATATGTCATCTCCTTTGATAGCATTGTATGTGGTCACGTGATGCTGTTTCTGGTGAGAAAGATGGCCTTGCAGGTGCATGAGGTTCATCAAGTTCATGGGAATAACTGAGTTTGTGGGAAGAAAAGGTAACGAGAGGGCCAAGAGGTCTATGTACAGTCATGTAGTGTGTGGGAAAGCTGTCTCTAGTAAGGAGGGGGCTATGTAAGGTCATGTACAGGTTATATTAGGTCATGTCACTAAGCAATGATTTTACAGTATTTCAGGATAGTTCAAATACATAAGAAAAAACTATATACAATATATACAAGAGTCAAATTGTTTCTCACAGCCTTATAGAAAACTGGATTGATATGGCATTGTGTGAAAGGTCCAATGATCTTGGGTGTGAATACAGAACCTGTATGGAGAGGAAACCAAAACCAGAGCCTGGTTAGCAACGGGTATGAGAGCCATCTGAACCCACAAGGTAAGTGAGCAGAAAATGAGGAGATTTGTAGCTTGTTTTTGTCTTAATACAACAACCATGAGTGAAGTAATGGAGCATTTACTGACTTATCAGAGTGCAACTAAAGTCATCAGAAGGGTGTTAGTGGCATATAGTGCTTCACAGTGTGTTGTTTGATCTGGCCCAAAATGGTCGGTGTGAAACCTCCACCGAGCAGTGTTTCAGACCAAACCTCTGAGCTGTGGTCTGGCCTTGACAGGTGGTCTCGGTCTGGACCGCACTGCACCGTGGTTTGGTTTGTGCTCAGCGTCAAAGCTTCGTTGTGGAAGGTCAGGACATTCATATCCATGAAAGGCAGTTCCACATGCTAGCCTAAAGCCTGGACCACATAAATATGGATATATATTCCTAAACACACATTTTTCTGTCCAATTGGGCTTCTCAAACACACAAACACATATACGATTTCACGCGATTTCACCCACATAAACAGAGATTTTTTAAAACAGATAAAAAAGAGAAGAAATAAAAAAATATCTGGTTGAGTGGTTGAGGGCCTAGCAACAAGTCACAGTAGTAATGGTTGCGAACAACAAGAAAGATTGGCCGACATTACCGCGCTCTCTCTGTGTTCGTTGCACTTTTTGCCCTCATTACAGCTCTACAAATGAGCGTAATGTTGCATCGAAGGCACTCCACTACTCGCAATGTCGGCGTCTGCTGAACGCAGTATTATTAGATTGTTCCAAGCAGCCACGGTGAACTCGATTGACTGCTTTTTCTTCCTTTTTTTGTCTGCCCATGCTCATAGCATTCTTCTTCTATGGTTTTCACAATTTGCTAACCTGCCTCTTATTGGCCAGGCCTGGCATTGCAGGCTTCAGAGGCGATCGTTTTCAGTTTTGCCTCTTCGTATGGACAGAGATACATCTGTGGTGTGGACAGAGATTTTTTTTAAAACAAGGACAAAGATATCTGGTCAAAAAAATATCCATAGACGTGTGGTCCAGGCCTAAAGACATGCAACGTAACTCAAATAAAAATGGGCCTCAGAAGCATTCAGGGTGAGGAGCAGGTCCAATGTTTGATGGCATATGTTTTCAGAGGTCAGGAGCGGGACAGATCAGAGGTGACCTGGTGGTGCAGATGAATATGCTGTGACCTTGAACAAAGCTTCCTCAGAACCTCTCTGGTGTCTTTTGTCAAAACAAGAGGCCAAAGTTTGCGAAGATCCATGTCCTTTCATTGAAATCGGAATGGTGACCATTCGTTCAGCCTGTTCTGACACGCGAGATAAAAATCAGACATGTGAAACAGAACTCATTCTGGTCCAGGATATAATTTAATACAGCCCCTGTGATAACTTCATAGGTATGTCATTAATGGCAGTCAGTTAATTGCATTCCAACCACTCATAAATCCCACAATGCACTGCAACAGCTGCCATTCAAGACCTGTACATCAACCCCTCCTCTCTTTGCTTTAATATCACCCTGATGAGTGGTCAGCAGATGAATGCATAAGTCAGGGCTCTTATGGTGACTTTTAAGCTTTCCAGAAAGTAAATAAGTGGATCACATTCATATCTGAGCTGAGAAGAGAGCTCTGTGCTACTGGCAGAAGGATACGCAGCCCTTTGCTGCATCACAAAATAGTTCCAAACACAGGGGCTTTGTCCTGTAAAAGGTTGTAAAGAATCTTAGAAAATAACATCTAGTCAAACCAAAGTAGTTTCTTTAAGACTTCGGTGGCACCATTCACTGCTATGCATCACCTTGCATCCATACCAGTTTATGTCCTCGCAGGGGCAGAGCTGGACAGTTGTGTTGCCATGGACCTCGAGCAACCCTACTTCGAAAAACTCTACCCTTAAGCATGAAAATAAAAGAACAGTCTTGTTGAAATGATTAAAACATGCATACAAATGTCCAGGCACTGCTATGAGGACGCCTTTTGCACCAGGTTAGAGCTATGTTGTCGTGTTTTTTTGTTGTCCACAGCTATAATATCTGTCCGAGACTTTCCTGTGCTATTGATGCTGTTTGGACTCACACACAGCTCGTCTCCTGACACCTCCCACTCTGACCTGTATACGTCCCTCCGCCTCGTCCCTGCACCATCTCCTCTCCTACACCTCCACCAATTATTCTGTCACGTCTCCCTCCCTCTGAGTGTGTGTGTGCGTCTCCCTGACATCTCCATCCTCACAGATAATTGTTTGTGGGGTCACGACATCAAACATCTGCTGGAGGCGCCTGCAGAGCGAAGAGGGAGACTTCAGAATTTTTCTGCTCTTTAATGCTCACAACAAGACACCTGAAAGAGCTCATCCACTCCCACACACACAGGCGGAAACAATAACGGTGTAAACAGAGACCGAGTAAACACAAAGAACAATAATGATAATAATAACTTTATTTGCATAGCACCTTTAAAATCAGATGTTTACAAAGTGCTTTAACAGACGAAACAAAAGCAGAAAAGGCATGAGACGGTATATGCATGAACCAGGATTAAAATGAAAATGATCTGGGACTTCAGACGCAGAAAATGGAGTCACGTCTCAGATTTAAGCACAGAGATCCTGCTGAGGTAATTGCTGAGCTTTTTCACTGATTGAGGTGTTTTAAGGAAATTTACACTCAACCACTTTCCTTTCTTTTTTTTGTAAATGGAACACTCCTCTGTTGTTAAAGGTAGAAACTTTTTCACTGTTTTCATGACTAAGGAAAAGAGTTTTTCAGCGTCTCCAGGCTGTTTTATAGGCAACAAAGAGAGAGAGTGATAGAAGAAAATAGATCTTTACCTCTGCTGCACTTGAAAAGAGCTTCCAGCATTGTATGGGCTCAACAACGGTCAGCTTCACAGCAACAACATGAGAGGAGTGAACTAAAATGTCATGGAGAGCAGAATAATTTATGAAGTGCAGAAAGAGCACATCCAGGACTCAAGCAGTGTTTCTGAGGAGCTCTTTGGAGAAAGATACAAGCAGGAACTCAAAGACACGGTCAACTTTTAAAAGTTCTTTATGTCCATGTCATGGTCACACAGAGGGCTTTCACACAGTTCTTCATTCTCAGAACCTTGCACTGTAAAAAAAAATATATATAACAGTATTTTACCGTTTATTTTACAGTTTTTTTTACTGCATTTTCAAAATGCCAATTAAAGGTGTAGACAGCGATGTGGGAGAAAACAAGTGGAGAGGTTGTTTATAAACAAATTTAGCTGATGGATGTGCATTGTCATGGAAATGGCCGTAGAAACTGAGTAGCTGACCAACGTAGCTAAAGTAACCCTAACTCGTCAGACAACTCGACTGCAATTATTAGTAACATCACAACAACAGTACATTCTGGCAGATTAGACAATAAGATGAATGCCCGACGGCTGTTACTGTTATGTGAAGCACCAAAAAAGCTAATGTTGCTTACCTATCCAGCAGACAGATGCCGACATCCACGTCCGCTTTCAGGTCTTTCGGTTAGCGGAGTTCCCTCCACCGTCGGAAAGAAACACCAATGTTGACCCGGGTCTTCGCTCTTTCATGGTCTTAGCCCTTCTTTTTTACTTTTCACTCCTCTGACCTTTTTCTTTTGGGCTGTTTTTCAGCCATTGCTACTGCACCTATTGCATCTCTCTCTTACGCTAACTGCGCACGCTACACAACCTACGACTCCCCCTCCCCCCTCTGTCTGATCTGTGCATGAGTATGATCGCTGCCTGGATGTGGGGGGTGTACCCTTTTTTGGTAACTTGGCCCGAGCCACAGTATTTACCTGCTTAAATTCAGAGCCAAGGCTGTGTATTGAAACCGGACTTTTTTTCAACATGCTGTCAGTGGTGACATCTTGTGGATGGAGAGGAGAAATACGGAGATTTTGACAAAAAGTGCATTAGATTAGAAGATTAGAACATCGCTGACTAAACTTCTAATTCACAAAAATGAATGTGATTTTACATGTCAAATGTAATATAACAAGAAATTACTGTAACTGTGAAAAAACACAATATTTCTGTTCTTTTACAAAGAAACCCCATTAGAAATACGAATATTTATTGTTAAAATACGTTAACAAGTGTATTGTTATTTTACAAATATTTTTCTGTTATATAAGGGAATAAACTGTAAAATTCAACTTTACAACTCTAAAAAAACCTTTTTCTATAAAATAATGTCTTTAAGGGTTGCTGGTTTGGCGGAGTGGTTAGCAACCAGGCACCCCATGTACGTGCTTCTGCTGGTTCAGGTTCGAACCCCGCCTGTGACCAGTTTGCAGAGTGTCTTCCCCTACTCTCTCACCCCCTCAGCCTATCCTCTGTCTCTCTCCCATCAATAAAGGCACAAAATACCCAGAGAATACATTAAATAATAAAAATAATAATGTCATGAAAACCGACTATTAGCAGCACATTCCTGTAAATTTAAGCATAATTCTTCGTATTACAATGCTGATTTACCATCTTTATGGGTAATTCAATTGTTTTTTAACGTTAAATGTTTGTAATTAAATGTTAAAGAACCTTAAATTAAGGCAAAATCTTGTTAAAATTACAACTACAAACTGTATTTTAATTACGGAAAGAAACTGTTTTTTTTTTATGAGAAAGCATTTTTCTGTTTTTTCATGGTATTTTTTTGGCACCACAGCTGTTGGAAAATTACATTTTTTTTATGATTTTGTTTTTACAGTGTGGTGCATTTTTTTAACCAGGTCATGTTCATACCAGTTTTCGCAGCACGGAAGTGGGAGGTTGTTGATCTGTGTTCTCAGGCCAAAGTAAACAACACACCAGCTAAATGGAGGATTGAATGGACACACACTGAAAAAACTCAGATCCAAGCGAGAGTATCTGTCCAATTTCAAGACCAAACAAATCCAAGTAGACTTGTGTTGTCCAAAATGTCCTTACTGTCTGAATTAACATCGAATGGAAATAGAAATTTGCTATAGCAAGGGAAAATTTTAACCCCTTTTGACAAACATGTTTACCTCATCATGAAACTCCTGATTATATCACAGTTTCATTTATGATCATTTGGTTGCTACACTGTTTGCCCTGTTTCTCACTTTTAACTCTTTTGTTTGCTTTCTATCCTCTTCTTCTAATCCCTTTATGTTTGTCTTCTTCGTTGTCATTTGTTGTCCTTGTAATTTTTATTATACAAAGTATATATAAATATTGTAAATCAACAACATAACTTGCTATGCACACGCCTGTTTCACACATTTGTTTGTATTCATTTATTAGTGAATAAAAATTTAGAAAATAAAAAGAGAAAAATGTCATCGTATAATCTTGCTTCACACATTTTCAGTTCAGGTTTCATGCATGAAGCAAACTTTCTGTTCACTTTGGGCACTCATCCTTTCAAATTGTTGAAAAGTCCATCTGCTGCAGTAAAAGAGCTGCTGTTTCTCTTCTCAGAGAAAAAACACTTGTTTACAAGGGATGGGATGAAATATTGTTTGGCGAAATTATAGCGATACATAACGTGACAAAACGCATCGAGTTTGAAAAAAATTGATCGCGAAATAAAGACGTCAGGTCCGGTAACAGCGCATGACCAGAAGTGACGACAACAAACATTAGCACCAACTACCTTGCCTCCATAAAGCCAAACCATGGAGTCGAATGAGGTCGAAATTAAGGACACTCCACCTGGATACAAGTCATCTGTCTGGCAGTATTTTGGCTTTCTCATTAAAAAAGAGGAAGACGATAATAGAGTAACTGACAAGACTAAGACAGTGTGTAAACTTTGCTATGCTGTCATTCCGTACACCGCCTTCGACACAACAAACATGAACCACCAGCTTCAGCATCGCCATAAAAATGTGTAGACGACCCCGGCGAGAATGAGCCTACCGCTCGTTAGCATCCACTCTCTCTAACCTCTCTAGGGTTAGAGAGAGTGTTATTGTTTGTGTTTGGCCTGTTAGGCCTTGTGTTTTCCTGTGTGCAACTCAAACAAAAAAAAAATAAGTTGTAATTTTACAGTAATATATTTTCTTTTTTACTTTTTGATATTGTATAGTGACATATCGTACCGTGACCCGGGTCGTGGTGCAGTGCATCGTGAGTTTAAGTGTATCATCCCATCCCTATTGTTTACTGTCCAGGACTCGGGAGCTTCAGCTCTCTCTGGATCCACAGATCCTCACTATTGTCTCTAACGCTCAGATTACATGCAGAAGGCCTGCTTTATGTGAGCTGCAGGCCTGAAATGTGCCGCGTATCTGCTTCCTGTAAGAGACAGATCTGCAGTGAATGTGAATCAGTGCTGGGGTCCCTCCTCCTGCTCCCATGTGTTTCTGCTGAGCTGCTTTGAAGGAGACCCGAGCTTACGCTGACATGGTTTACCCATTAGTTAAAAAACAGCAGTCATGCTCAGCTTGGCCCTGATGGTGCACAGGGCAAAGCTTAATGCATCACAGGAGGCACAGACCCGAAAGGGACGCTGCTTTTCTCTATGGGTCACCAGATTAACAGCATGACAGACAAACTTTAGGTCACAGATTCACTCTCTGGAGGTCACATGAGGTCCTGGAATCTGTGTGATGCTGAATTATTGACAAACAGCTCTTTGCAGGCACAAGACACAGAGTGACTGGTTTACAATGATAAAAAAGTCATCACTGGCCAAAAAATAAAAAGATTTATAAAAGTCTCTGCACATAAGCAGTAAGAGTGCAAACCAACACTGAATGCCAGCCACCTTCAATCCCTTCTATTAAAAACCAACATAAATCTGAAAAGGATACCAGCACGCCGGCTCAGGAACTCTTCAGAAAACCATCGTCAGTTAACACAGCTCATCTATACAGTGACAGGGTCAAACTCTGCCATGCAAAGACAACGACAAATATCAACAACACCCAGAAAAACCGCCGGCTTCTCTGGGCCAAGCTCATCTGAGATGGACTGAGGCAAAGTGGGAAAGTCTGCTGTGGTCTGACCAAGGCCAAAGCCAGCATCTGTGATGGTATGGGGAGGTGTTGGTACCCCGTAAAGGTGATCTAACAGTGTAAACATGCCCCTGTCCCAGCCTTTTTAGAATATGTTGTAGGCATCAAATTTAAATTGAGCGAACATCTTTGTGGTCTAGTAAGTTAATTTTAAGGTTTGCAAATCGTATTCTGTTTTTAATTACATTTTACACAATGCTTCTGAGTTCATTCAAGGGGTAATGATTCTGCAGATAGCTAAAACACATCTGAGAATGAAAAATAAAGAAATGAAACAGACATGACACTTGATTCACAAAAGCTAAAGTTAGTCGGGTAGATCAAAATATGTCCAGGAGCACAATAAGTTTGAGAACCACTGGTCTATGGCACACTGGATTGTGTGTTTTTGGAATTTGTTTTTCCACAGGTTAACAAATAATGAGTTTGAATTTACTCTGAAGATCAATGTTGGAAAGCTCAGTAAATATTCAGTGAAACAGACTTTTGTCATATTCTGATGTGCATTTTTAGATGACATTAAGCTGTAGAACAGACGGAGAAGCTCCTACTCGCATCTGAGAGGCTCGTCTGCATGAAGGTGAACATGGTGTCTCTAAAAGTAGGTTTGGTTCTAGATATTTCTTGGACAATACGCCATGCCACTTGTGTTTCTCATGTATTGTGCTGTATTTTTAACAGAAAAATATCGGCAGCTGTGGGTTGTAATTTGCTGTACATTTTACCATGTTTTTTTATTGACATAGACTCTAATGAGGTTTACCATATTTCTGTTGTTTCTAAAGTTATTTACCATAACAGGGTTTATCATATTTCTGTTAAATTAACAACAAATTACCGCAAAAAACTACATTATAACTGTTGTTTTCATCAAAGGAAAATCTTTTTTTTTTTACAGAAAATTACTGTATAATGGTTAACAATATTTTTATTTTATACAATGATTTTGAGGGAAAAAAATATGTTCTCCTAAGTTAAATTTAAGGTTACAGAACCAACATACCGTATAGTCTTTGTACAGATTCCCCATATTTTTAGGGTGCATTCCTGGCAACCACAGCTGTTGGTATTTTACTGTTAATTTGACATTTTTTTACAGTGTAGTTTGAAGACCCCCACCTTATATTAATGCAATGTTGTCTTCTTTAACTTTACTAAACTGCCAAAGTATTGCACAAAGCCGTCCCCAGAGCTAAACCCTCCCTTGAAACAGCAAAAGTAGAAGGTTTAGCTGTGTGTGTTTGGGAGAAGAGATTTTTACCAGTATTTTCAAGCAGTAAAAATGCACCATAAATAAACACCCTGAAAGATTTAAGTGCTTTTTTTCAGCTGCCATCAATAAGTGAGTGCTGCTTCTCCTCAGGACAGTGATCATGAATAATAAACAGCAGGAGAGAGCGAGAAAAAAGTGCTAATCAGCTCATTACTCACCCTGGGATGAAACAAACAAACCAATAACCTCAGCAGTGAAAGCTTTAGAGGCTATCGGCATGCTCGAAAGGACTTTTTGACCAATTAGACTACTTCACTTCGACCACTTGATGTGTAAATCAGCTCTAAAGGTGATAAAGTGTATGAATTATCTACGGCAGGAAAATCCTCATGCTATAAGATGGTTTTGAACAGCTTGCTCACATGAATGAGGCTGGAGGACTTCAGCAGAGTGTGGTTTGGTAATGCATAAAGAGACTGTGGGAGTCTCAATTTGTTTATGTGTAGAGAGGGCTGGGGTCTGAGGTCTCAAGCCTTTAACAGTGCACATTAAGCTCAGTAAGATGGTGGCTACAGCAGGATGTCCAGGGCTTGAACAGGAGGAGGTAAGACTTCTGTGTTGTGTTTCAAAATAAAGCCAAGGTCTGTTTTGTTCAATGATGAGGCTTCCTGTTTTCCTTTTTATTCAATTTGAAGGGGGTTCTGTTGGTAAAACCTCATTCACACACAATGATGTTTAGCCAATATTTGTCTACGAAGAAGGAAACATTAAGCTTTGTTGTTTGTCAGGCCACAAAGAAGTAACTTAATGCCAGAAGGGAAAAACTGATGTTTGCAGATGGACCTGTCTGATTCTTTGAAGTCATGAAGTCCTTCTTGGCAAGCTTCAATCTCCTGTGACATCATGGCAAAATGCTGGTCGGCCCAATCAGGGAAGAGCGGCGGAAACTAAAGACGTGACGACAGCGGGAAGACACTGCATGTTTGAAAAAAATGGTGGCTTAAATGTCGTTTAAGCTAATGGCTAACAACGGGGTCGAGCTGCTATTGGCCCTTTTCCACTAGCTCTACTCTACTTGACTACCCGGCTCTACTCTACTCGCCTTGTGCTGCTTTTCCATTAGCCCCAGTCGCCTGCCCAACGGGGTGCAGTGTCGCTGTAAACAGCCGAGCAGCACTGCGGTGACGTCATTTTGACGTTATTTGACACAGCAATCTGTGGCTTTTTGTCACAAACCGAGTAAAAAAGAAAAGCAGAAGAAAGCTGCGGGTGGTAAGAAGAAATACCCCTTGAGAAGCACAGGAGAGTTTTGGAAGATATACAACAGAATGAAGCCGAGGACGAGAGCAATCGAGCTGCAAAGAAAAAACGTATGAGGGTAAGCTAACGGTAGCTACCGCTAGCATGCTAGGTCGCCGCGCTCATGACTCATTGATGACGACATTGTCTGACCAATCAGTAGCCGGCAGTCGGTGATGTCATCTTTTAGTATCGACTCAGCTCGCTTGGAGCCAGAGCGGAGTAGGTACTAAAACTAGCTTGTTTTAGGAGGTACCAGGCTAGTGGAAACACGCTGCAAATCGAGTAGGGCCGAGCAGAGTAGGGCCAAGGCGTGCTAGTAGAAAAGGGCCAAAAGTCATATTGTAGCTTAATACGATTGGTCTGTGACGAGTGTGACTGGCAGAGCGATTGTCCAATCAGCAGCTGCAGTTGTTTTTAAAAGTTCTGCTCTCTGAAAACATTTTCTATGGGATCTTCTCCAGATGAACTTATGAAATATAGCCTTGGCAAGTATATGGAACTGTTTGTCTTTCATCCAACATGCTTTTAGACACAAGCAAGAGTTGATCTCCACTGGACTAAGACTGGTTCCTGTGTTTATACCCTCATACCAAAATGAGAGATTACATTACTGATGTTTAAAATTCATTTTTAAAAGCATAACCTGACCTTTACAGGACTTTATATGTTGCAAAGGGTGCAGGACAAAACATAAATCTTGAAGAGAGGTCACGAAAGAAAGTAACTGAGAACCTCTGCTCTAGGGCTGGGTTAAAAAAATCAATTTAATCGATTTTAGTTGATTTCCCTTTAAATGGTTCATAATCGATCCATAAAATCCAAAGATCGATCTTTTAACGAGGGTAGTTTTTTCTTCATTGGACAGTCCGAGAAGCAGCCTGTGGTATCAACTCTGCTAGTCTCGCGTGTAGCGCTGCTTTCCAGTGAACAAGATCTGGTGAGATGTTAGTGCAAGCAGTCCAAAAAGATGGCGGAAGTGAGTAGCACTATTGGGGCACCACGGGAGAGTTTACAAGTTGACGTTTGGACATATTTCAGATTTAACAAGCATGAAAGAAGATTCAAGTTGGACAAAAAACAAGTAACTTGCAGACTATGCATTAATGCATATCATTAATATGTGATTAATGTAACTGCTTTGGGTTCAGTTCTTAATGTAAAACTGTTTTGATAATGTACCAGGTCAAAAAGTCATTTACAGCATTATTTTTACTGAGATAACACAGACCGAACAAATTTCGAATCGTGAATCGAAACAATTTGGGACCTCTTAATATCGAATCAAATCGATCCAGAAAATCTGAATCGATACAGCCCTACTCTGCTCTAAGCTTAGCATGCTAAGGACGTCGATCTGTAACAACCCAAAGAGCTTGAAGAGGCTGCAGAGTGACTCATTACACCTTAAACTCTGTTTATGATTCACTTTTTCAATAGCAGGAAAAATCCCAACACTCAGCACCCTAAGGCATCACAAATGCAAAAATCCAAAGATTTGCTGCCATATTTACCTTCTTAGATGCTCACTAATGATGCCACCTGAGACTAAGGAAATCAGTCTATAGCCTCCACTGTTTCTCCGCAGCAGGACGACTGTCTTCTTCAGATCATTAACGTTCAGGATAAACTGGTTGGACATGAGCTCAGCTGAAAGAAATGACACATTACATGCTGTTCTCTAATGGCGGCTGCTGGGTTCTTCCTCAGAGAACCACACCTGTTCCTTCTCTTCCCCCAGCAGCTAAATCAACGTGAAATCAGAGGACGGACACTTATCACGAGCGCCGTGGGCCTCATCACTGAAGGTTGATCTTCTCTCATTTCTCCCACAGCGTCAGCGGCGATCACTCACCTCGAACACGGAGCAGCCCTCATGAGTTAAACCTGAACCTCCTCCAACAAAGAGCTCTTCAGAGAGGAGTTCCGTGTCACTCTGCTGCAGCCAAAGAGGCTCATCCGTCACTCCCCATGTGGTCTGCCCTTAACTTCAACATCCCTGTGCTCCTCAATAAGTCTCTTCAGCTCCCCGCGGTCTGATGTGGGATCCTCTCTGAGGACTGTGCAGTGATTCTTACACACTCATGAGTCTAATTCCCAGGTTCACAGTTGCCAAATTTTGACAAACTGACTTGTTTTAGCTTTTTGTTAGTGGTAATAAAAATCCCAGAGGGAGGGGGGAGTCTGGGGAGTGTGGGAGGAACTGTGGTGTTCCTGTTCCCAGCAGACTGGTGAGGGACTTAAACTGGTACATAATAAATTAAAGCAAATAAGCTAAGAGCTAACACTGCACAACTGTCAGCAGCCACACATGCAAAATCACTGAAATCCACTTAAATCTTCTCCTATCTAGATGACTGTTACTCCCCTTATATGGGCATAAATCATTTGTGATTCTTGAAAGTTGGCACATCATTAAACACTTAACCAAGTGTCAACAAGGTGCTGAAACATCCATGATATCCCCAGATGCTTGTATACATTCCTCATGCACACTTACTTACACTGCATTTGTTATTAGCTTTGGTTCCTTTGTATTTCTTTTCAATCTTATTTATGTAATCTTATACTCTATTTTACATTTACATTTATTTTATTTTGTCTTTGTTTTACCTTCTTGTAACTAGAGAAAGCAACAGCTGGAGTCAAATTCCTTGAATGTGTTGCATACTTGTCAATAACAACCGATTCTGAGTCTGACTCTGATTCTGATGATGAGAATCTCCTGCTCCACCACATCCCAAAGGTGCTCAATTGGACTGAGATCTGCTGACTGTGGAGGCCACTGGTGTAAAAGAAACCAGTCTGAGACTGCACAGTTAAACTGAGGAAAACTGCTTTTGGTCAGTCTGCTTTCTCAGTTAAAGCAGCAGAGAAGTGGAACTTAATGCCTACACAAATTAGGGACTCTGCTACCCTGTGTTTTTAAAAGCAAACTGAAATCATGGCTAAAGCAAAAACAATCATGTGACCATTGATGGAATCTCTGAACACAGACAAGAACAATGAAATGTTTAGTGTGCTGTTAACCATGGACTATTATTGAATGTTGTTGTTTTTAAATGCTAATTTATCTGGTTTATAACTTTTGTATTTTATTATTGTTTTTTATTGTTGTATTTTATAATTTATTACTGCATTGTATATTTTTCTGTGTCCTGCCCAGGGACCACAGATGTAAATTAGCTTGTAGCTAACTCTGGCTTGACAGTCCTTGTCTTGCATGGCCCCTGTTAAATAAACAAATAAAAAAAAATAAAAATAAAAATAGATAGGCCTGTGCTCAAAATATCGATACGGCAAATATCTTCTTGGGAATACGTGTATCGATACGATTCGACGGAATCGATACGGCCTCAATGTTTGAACAATTGTTGTAAATACACTTTGGGTAATGTTAAAAATGGCACAGTTCAAAGTAAAAGTCAAGCTACATGATAAAACACATGTTCCATATTTAAACTTAAGTCTATCATCTTTGGGGACCTGAATTAAAGTTCTTAAGTTGAAGAATTATTTAAAGCTCATGCTTGCTCCTTTACTTCTTGTAACAAAAACAAAAGTTGCTGGGAATTCTGTTTAAAGGGCACTTAATTTTCACAATTTATGTGTATTGGGATACGTATCGTATCGTGGCCTCAGTATCGGGATAAGTCTTCAGTGATGAAGACTTTGTTTACAGCTGCCACGCATGCGCAGTACGGCTCATTGTTTCAGGGGAAGACAGCCGACTAATCAACAACTTTCTTCTTCCAGTTTTATGCAAAATGGACGAAAATCTATCAGATGAAGATGTTGTGGATGAGAACTTTGAATATGATGGGTGTCCTTACAGTTTCGAGCCAGAGTTTACAGATGAGGAGCTCATCGAAAGGAGGACGCAGAGGCAAAGAGAAGAACAGCTGACCAGAGAGCAGTCTTCAGTTCAGAGGTCAGCACAGTCACAAAGACATGGGTGGAGCAACACAGACTGTCGTGGAGGAGTAGCGTGAGCGGACCATGATGAAATATTGGTGAAACTAATGAGTTTTTGGACGATTAATGCAGTTTTAGGAGCGTCGCTATACATGCCCCGTGTGCTACCATTATACGGATGTCCGCTGCTCGATTTTGGATCTAAATATCTCCTGAAGCACTGTTTGGATCAGGAAAGCCTTCTGGGTGAGTATATTGTTCTGCTTCATTCTATAAACAATGTGAAAGCTGTAGAAACCAAACTTTAATTGTGTAAAAGGTCAAACTGACGTGGAGCATGACAACAAAATTTTAGAAGACCTCCCTTTTATAGTAAACAAGTGCCTCTGCCGCACCGGAGAACCTCTGCAGGACCTGTTAAAGTCTGTTTATACCTCTGTAAACATCCTTAATACTTAGAAAAACCACAACACCTGTATTTACAAGGTCAGTTCGAGCGGTCAACCAGTGACAAACCACAACATATTAAACCTGATCAAAGGTAAATCAAAAGTAATATACTGTATATGAGGTCAAACATAACTGAAACAAAATATCATAAACAGTAATAAATATAATAAATGAATATCTGATGAAAAACCCTGATTCAAACTATAATAAATGAATTAAGCATTCTTTCAACACAAGGCTAATATTCCTATTTCTCTGGTTTTTCCCACCCCCTCCTCTTTCATCATGGAGCTTTTGAAGTCACTTGTCGCTTTATTGAATTATTTTCTGAGCTCAGTGATATTAGCATGAAGCCTGTCTTCTATTTACCACCTCAGTGATAAAGCCTATTAATTAGAGTTCCCTGAAACAGCCGAGCTTTAGACGGGGATTTGAGTAAAGCTGCGAGTGCACACAGACACAGCAGATGATTAACGAGTGTCATATCTGACCTGACTGGTGTTAATGTGAGAGTGTTTGTGAGCAGCTGAGCGTCGGCCATGTAATGAGAAACTCGTCTTGTCTTTCTTTTATGTCTTCTTGTCACTCTTAACTTTACTCGTCTGTTTGTGAGGTTACAGAGAAATGGAACAAACATCAGTATCTGTTTTTGAAGAATCAGTTCCTCTAATAGGGTCATGGGGTCCCATCATGGAGCCAGTGCACATGTCCATAAATCACAGGACACGTTTTACACCAAGAGTTCAGATGGTTCAAACTTTACTGTTAATGATTTAGCGTCCCGTTAAAGGGTCGCAAAGTGAGGAGTGGTCCAATGTCCTCTCCTGAGGTCACAGACGCTGCCTTCACACTCCCTGTAGTGCACACACTTACTCATACAAAACACATCATCACCCTTACCCATAGACACAGAAAGCTGTTTAGTCAATCACAAAGCAGCAACTCAATTTGCATAGCCATGGTCAGAGTGACCTGCTGAAGTTTATTTTAAGCACCAAAGGTGATTTAAGTGACTCTAAAGGTGGCCTTATTTTACTGATTGATCAGAAATGTAGAAAAGATACAGAAAGTAAAGGTAATGGTCTGAGAAAGAGAAAACATCCAGTGAGCAGCAGTAGGTGGAAATACCTGATAATGGCCAGAGTTGTTCAATAAGATAGAAAGACAACAAGAACTCAATGAGCCACTTTTTACAACCAAGCAAAAGAGCACTTCTGAACACACAGCACTGACTCTTCAGCAGATGGACAACAGCAGTAGAAGACCACACCAGGTGCCACTCCTGTGGGCTAACAACAGGAAACTGAGGCAATGGACTCACCAAACCTGGACAGTGGAATGTTGTTAGCAGGGCTGTCACTTTAAATTTGATATTTAAATAACCAGTCGAATATGGGGATAAATATCTGTAACCGAATAGTAAATAAATATCCAAATGTAAAATATTGAGTGTTGTGGCACATCAGGGCGCCTGATGCAGTGGACCATTCCGTACAACAGAGGGCGCTGTGAGCGCAGCTTGACTGTCAGTCACATCCGCTGCTCTCTTGGCCTCAGTAAACAAAGAGTTTTCACTCCGAGCGGACATTAACAGCTCCGAATCATCTGAGGAGAGCTGTTTGGTAGTAGTTTTGGTTCTACACCGTTGATGGCAAACTTAAAATCAAAGACCAGGCTGTGTGTTATGTGAAATGCAGTTTAGTCACTCGTCCTCGACATCAAATTTTCGGGCTCAGCTGTAGGCTTTCCATCCAAGTTATACAGCTGAGTGCAGCGGCACTTCATCAAGAGTTTAACCTCGTGTGACTGTGTTTTTTTTGAAAGGGTCTTTATCAAAAGGGCAGATAATCGAACATCTATTATTTGGGGTGCATGTTCGAAAACCGTTTGACTTTGATTTTTAGGGAAAAGTGACAGCCTTAGTTGTAAGACTGTATCTGATCTGATGAGCCTGGATTTCTACATTTAGATGTAGGGTTTGAAGTTGGTTTGAACATCATAAAGCATGGATCCATCCTGCCTCAGGCTGCTGTTGGTGGTATTATGGTGGTTTTATGCACACTTTGGGCCCCATAGCCCAACCTGAGCATGGTTTAAACACCACCGCCTATCTGAGTATTGTTGCTGACCATGTCCATCTAGGGTTGTACAATGAATTGAAAAATAATCAAAACTGACATTTAGAGCTTATGATCAAAGTCATTTTACTTATGTCTATTATTTTTGGATTATTTCCCTTGTGTTAGTCACGTGACCGCGCTTCCTCCATACAGTCTGAATTCGCTTTCACCAAGAACGAAGGATGCCCTGCCAACATGGAGGAGACAAGCGCCAATCTTTCAGAGCACCTTGTAGCCCAGAAAAATATGGTCTCTGTTATTTGGGCAATTTTTGGATTCTATGCAGAGAACACTGAGCAGAAAGAAGTTAAATGTAAATACTGCAGGAAGACCATTTTAACGACTGTTGGTAACACCTCCAATTTGTTCCAGCATAGCATAAAATAATTGTTCATTAAGCGTAATATACTACTGAGATGAGATAACATCATCCATCCCAATGTCCATCCCTTTATGACCACAGCAGACCATCTTCTGATGGAAACTTCCAGCAGCTTCATGTCTCAAATCCCAGATCATCCCAACCGCTTCAACATGACAGTGACTTCACTGTGCTGCAGTGGCCTCCACAGTCACCAGATCTCAACCCAAAAGAGTCTGTTCAAAGTTTATTTTAAGAAACTAACACTTCATAGGACATCAAAATGAATCTTTTACTGTAGACATGCGCTATATACAAGCATTAACTAAATAATTAATGGTGGTTAAAGAGTTAATCTTTCATCTTAGGCTTTAATTCAACATAGGCCACACCAATATAGTTATTTAAAAAAACATGTTGTGAATCCAGTTTACAAAGACAGAGTCAATGGTAAAATTACTCCTAAGCAGCATGAGTGACATGAGGCAAAACCCAACTGTTACCAGTTTTTGAGGCAAAACCTAATATCTTCATGTCTTATCAATGTAACTTATTAACACATAATAAAACACATTGATTTCACATCCACATAATCACAGCTAACCATTGTTAAAACAAAACTTACTTTAATCTGTTAATATTCAAAGTTTATCTATGTAGTTCTGCATGTATTCTACATTAAAAGTCTGAACATTGCTCGTTCTAATTTGTGTTTATGTTCCAGATCTGTCCAATATTTATCAGTGTGAGGCTGTGTGTTTGTGTAAAAGTGTTTAAAAGAAGTATTTATTTATTTTTCTTCCTTCGAGCTGTTTAGTTTTACAGATGTGACCTTATTAAAAGACCCCCCGCTGAGAGAGAGAGAGACAGCGAGGAACAGTGGTTAGAGAGAAGAGAGAGAGGCAGTGAGGAACTCAAACAGGAGCACAGAGACGTCAAGAGGCAGAGAAGAGACAGGAAAATACAAGAAAGATATAAAACAGTTAGAAGAGTTAGAAAGAGAGCAGTGTGTGCAGGCTCTATGAGCTCCTCAATGGACCAGACAGTGCAGTGACACGTTTATGATACAACACTGTCCTCATGCTGTGCAGCTGAAACAGTCGTGGAAAAGCCAGACATCATGGACTTCTCTTCAACACAGTGGATCCTGATCTTTGTAGTTTACCTTAAATATTAACACGAGGCATCTAATATGTTACATATGAGCAGAGTTTTACCTTTTACTTTTAATGATCCCACACTACATGTATTGTTTTTTGATGTTTGATGGAAGCATGATGTTTATATAGTGTTAACGGGACATCCCAGTGGGCAGCTCAAAGGCTCCCTGGTGCTAGCTGGCACCCTGTTGGCAACCTGGACTAGATCCCCCTTCCCAGGACCAGCAGGGAGAAATATATCAATAACTGTCTTCACAAAACAAGCATTAGCTTCAACCAAATCTACTGATAAAGAAAACAAGGGTATAAACACATTCTCATGCAAAGATCTTTGTGTTAGCATTTCTAAACCAAGTTTTAACAACCACAAAGCTAACAGAGCCTCTGACTCCCGAGACCCCCAGTCAACCCCCCAGAGGGACTTAAGACCCAACGTGGTGAACCAAGGCATTAAAGGACCTCATAATGTGCAAAATACTGTTAGATTGTTTTCATGCAAGGTATGCACAGCCTGACCAAACTTTAGGACTTCATAAAAAGGTCCCTTCTGTCCTTTGGTTGTTTTCTCTTCCATTCATAAAATGTGCTTCACCAGACCAGTTTGACACCCCCCCTAGTGATGTCATCAGGGGATATGCTACCACCCTCAGGTGTGAGACACTCTCGACAATCTGTCTGATCAGCCCACAGCCTGCTCCTGTGTGCACAGGAAGTGTTTCACTAGATCTACTAAACTGAACTTAAAATCCTGGCAAACAACTTCAAAAACATTTTGGGACCTCTGAGACCCAGAATATGAAAACGGTTAAAATCAAAGGAACTTTATGATCTTATAATCAGAGAACTTTTGAGCTGAAAACTGCTGTCAGGAGTCTAAAAGTGAAGGAGTGAGTTCAAGCACTTCTGGTTCAACTGATTCAGAGACAGGACTTTTTAAATGGACCACTGGGTAGTATATAGTGAGGAGGAGGGCTGAATATGGCCCACGGGCCACCAGTTGCCCAACCCTGGCTCAGGGCAGAGTAGCTGTGGAATAAACAGAACTCATGTCAGTCTGATCTGCATTAATGCACTGAAAAAACACAAATCTAAGGGAGTTTATTCATCCCATGTCAATTCAAAAATCTCCCAACATTTACCGTAAGATTAAATTGCCTGAAATGTCTAGCTACAAATCTTATTTCAGTATTTAAAATAAAAATAAAACCCGAATTGCTTGTAATGAGTTAAATATCTGCTAATGTGGAAAGACATATTTTCTTCTTTTCTTTTGTTAAATTAGAAAATTAAATTTGCTAAGATCTGAGTTTATGTAGTGTGTAATGTGGTCTCAGCTTGTCCCAAAGACTCATGATCTGCTGATGATGGAGGGGTTGTTTATGAACATGAAGTCTTCTGCAGAATGTTTCAGTGTGAGCTGATTTCTGTGCACAAACAATTCAAACAACACCATCAGTATAAGTCAATTCAATGACAGAGGTAGATTCTGCTTATTATTGTCATGATGCCCCTGCAGCAACTCTTTAAATTCTACAGCTGTAGAAAAGACATAAGTTGAGTTATATTTACTTTTATGATGAATGATTGATTCAAATCCCATCTCTCAGTGGGACATCCAGCTCAGCAGCTGGTGTATGAGCTGCTGCCCCTCTGCACACTTAAAACCACCTTCCCACACTCACAGATCATGTCCCCTCCATTACTGCAAACAGACCTGAAGAGTATCTGTGCTGCTCATTAAGGCAAAACATTTACGATGAACAGAATTTTGTTTTCATCATGCTAATTAATTCTACTCTATAGACATGAGTTCATATATATGCAGTTCATGTTTGTTTGGACATACTGGCTGTGTTTAAGGACTTGAGTATCACGGTTTTGACCACATTCACGAATGAGACAAACTAGGGCTGGGCGATATGGCCTAGAAATATAATCTCCAGTTTTTTCCACAACACTCAATTTACAATTTTAATCGATTTTTCCCTCCCTAAAAGAAACAAAACTCCCAGTGACATAAAAATGAAACAAATCAAGAATTTTCTTGATGTTGTCTAAATGTTTCCTTCTTAAAGTCAAAGTCTGGGTCATAAAAGGTTGATTATGTAGTATAAACGTAGGCAGGTTTGTCTACATAAACACTAAAAGGCTGAGGTATTTTTACAGCATTAGCATGAAACTCTCTGATCAATATTTAATCTACTTAAATAACAAAAACAAGCCAATAAAAGTGTTTGTGCAAAAACTATAAGGCTGACTATCATGAAAATTGTAACTTTTTTCAAAAATTGCAACTACTTACAATTGGACTAAGGCAAGAAAAAAAATCTTGATTTTTAATTTTTAAAATCTTCTGCAGAAAATAAATCAAATTAATAGATTTAATCGATATTTTGCCCAGCTCTAATACAAACTGAGAAAACTAGATATTAGCTTTGCTGTTTACATGATACACTAGTCTAACCGGAGCAGATGACTCTGAGGTTTGCTCTGAGTCAGGATCCTGCATTGGCATGGACAAACACCAAACTGGTTCATGATATTGGTTTAGATTTACAATAATGTGCATAAAATCACTGAAGACAGTGAGGATCCCCAGTTGATGGCAGTATAATTCCCTTTGCTCTACTATCCACTGCCTGAAAATCACAATGTACTTTTCTGTCTGCAGCTCCCCAAACAACAGAAAATCTCTAAAACTACAAAGCTGAGCAGCTTGACTCAGTCCTGCCACTTCAGTGAGAGAAGTGAATCTTTCCCTGCCTCATGATTTGATTCAGAATAAAGTTTTGATTCAGATCAGAGCTATTTCTGTCTTCTATCAAGATTTACTACACTGTGATTTATTTAAATTGACAGACAGCACAGAAAAAGATGGTTTGAAGACTTTAAAGACATAAAATATGTTATAAATAAAGAGTAGATGAACATAGTGAAGCTGTTATATCTGAAAATGGGTATTGTAAGTTGTTTGCTGGACATAAATCCTGTGTTGTTTACATCCTTTTAAAAGCGAAGGTGTTGAGAAGTGAAGCCAACAGTGGACTCAGTCCAGGAGGCTGATGAAGCGTGCAGTAATCAGCTGTCACTCTGGTTGATGGAGTGTAACATGAGAACTTGAATTTGCAGAGTCGACATGATCATGTCGGGCTCAGTCGTGACCAGGACACTGGAGAATCCAAAATGCACCCACACATTTGCTTTAAACGATGCAGGGATGGGATGGATCTGTCTTTGCTGCTCCAAACAGAAACAGGCTAACTGAAGCAGATGTGTACATCTGACCGTGCAGACAAACAGCTGGAGCAGTAGGCAAATCACAGGACAACAGATGTCTTTTAAATATTTTATTTCCTTTTGGAATTTTATCTTTGAGAGGCCAAACTGGATTCTGACCTGAATCAATTCTTTCTGACACTACTAGTGTATGATGTGAGTAAACCCTTGACATGTTGTTTTATTCTATGCTTTAGCAAACACCAGTCCACATCAGCAAACATTGTTCTTCCATAGAGCTGCCAAAATACAATTTAACCTCTAAAACAAAACCACAAAGCTTCACAGCTTGGCAACATCTATCAAGATCAGTGATACAGACAGACCTACAAACAAGAGACCTACAACCAGAAACAGCTTATTCATGAGCAATGTCCAAATCCTCCTTCAGAACATTTTCATTCTCACACGAAATGATGCTGATATCAGACTTAAGACCAAAGTCTCACATGAAGCACATAACCACAACAGCACACACAGCACGATGGTGAGCATGATAAAGTTCATTCACCAACAAAAAACAGCCAGAAAAGAAAGTGGAACTGGATTATTGGCTCAAACTTACATTCAGATGTACATATAAAAATAGCTGAAGCTTTTTTGTCATGTTTCCACACTCATGTTTTTTGTACCGTGTTGCTGATTTGTTGGTGATTGCACAATAGACTGATGAAAAATGGGGCAGGATAAGATAAGCCTCACTTTTTCCTACTCCATTTTCGAACATCGAACAGCATCAGTACATAAAGAATTTCTGTAAATAAAGTTATCTTTTTTTGTCTTTAAAAACTCTAACTTTAATATTTTGTTATTCCTTTGTTTGACATAAAGATTATCCAATCAGCTCCACAAAGTAACTTAAGGTCCAAGACAGCAGCAGCAGATGAGCTGAACAGGCTAGGCGGCCTCATTATTGTAAATGAACTTACTTTGAGATGATCACAGCTCTTGTAGATGGAGTCCAGCAGAGGTTTCTTACTTCATTTATGAAGGTGATTGCAGAAGTCTGTGTTTCTTCTCCAAATAAAGTCACTTTACTCCTCCATGTGAGTCTTCATTTCAGAAAACTTCAGCTTCTAGTTAGAAATAAATCCACGATGCAACTTTAATTTCACTGTGCTTTCTTCTCTTCATCTGCAGGAACATTAACGTCCCCACGGGGAGCAGAAGTTCATCTGTGCATCATAGGGGGGATGACTGATCTGCTCCTGCACGTTTTAAGTCCTTTCATTGACTGGCCACTTTATTAGGTACACTTTGATAAGACCTACTTTCACCTTCAGAGTTCCTTCATTTTTGCAAAACACAAATCCAAAATGTGTTTTCATTTCTTCCAAAGCACTTAATCTGGATGTAGACTGACATTTAAATAATAAAAAAAAAAAAATCTTTGAAAATAAAACTTTAAAAGAAAAAGCTCCTGAGGCCCCTCTGAGAGTCCTGATGATTCCTCTGCTGAAAACTCTCCCCAGGTCACCATGCGTCTCCTTTCCCTCATAGATGCTTCTGTCACTCACTGAACAAGGCTCTGCAGCCACAGCACGCTGGCTGCTGCTAAATTGTTCTCACCTGTTCACACATTAGGACCCCGGCCTGTCCAACAACGTTCCTGTTGATTGACATCCGGCTGCCCTGCTGAGTGCCTGAATAGAAAGAGTACAAACAAAAGCTGGAGTTTAACAGAAAAAAAATAGTGCGTTTCCAACAATTACTGCCTTTTATTTTCCTTTTTTTGAGCTCACTCCTCAGCAGAGTCAGAAATTAACACCTGCCAAGCACCCAGGGTAAGTACATTTTCTATTGAGCAAGTATTATTCACCTCATGGCAGGAAATGTACTCAAACAGTCATGCATAAACCTTTCTGAGTTCAGGCTCTGCGGGAGTAGAAGCAACTTCCTTTTCCACACTGACGCACAAAAAGGAGAGCCACTTTTATAGTAATAAAACACAGTTGGTTCAAGATCTGTTCAAACAGAATCAGTGTGATAATCTGTGTGTAGCACAGCTGAGGCATCTTATTGCTGGTGACAAATGTGATCTACTCAGATCTTCAGGCTAACTCTTCATGGTAATCAGTCATGGTACATGGCAGTATTTATGTCTATGAAAGACAAATGTAAGCATGTCATTAGACGTTTTGGGTCTGAAATCATCAGATCTGCAGATATTACTGCCTTTACATCACACTAAGAACTAGAAAAGCACTCAGAGAGCGCAGACCTCCGCCAGCGCCACAGTCCTCAGCCATATTGTCATTTTGACCATGAATATTAGTCCTAACTTTATTTTATCTAAATATTTAAATTCCTTGACCATGAAACATACCATTAGCAATTGATTACCTCCGCTAAGGAGGTTATGTTTTTGGGAGAGTTTGTCCGCCCGTCCGTCCGTCCGCCCGTCCGTCCATCTGTGAACAAAATAACTCAAAAAGTTATGGACGGATTTGGATGAAATTTTCAGGAAATGTTCAGCATGGGAAAAGGAAGAACTGATTCGATTTTGGTGTTGGTGTTGGTGGGATCAGCATCTGGCTGCCATGGCGAAAAATGTGATTTCTGTGAATAACTACTGAACTAAAATAGATATCATTATGAATCCAGTTGCTAATGGTATGTTTTCATGGTCAAGGAATCTAAATATTGAGATGAAATAAAGGTAGGAGTAATATTTATGGTCAAAATGACAATATGGCTGAGGACTGTGGTGCTGGCGGAGGTCTGCGCTCTCCGAGTGCTTTCTAGTTTCATAATGATATCTATTTTAGTTCAGTAGTTATTCATGAAAATCACATTTTTCACCATGGCGGCCAGACGCCGATCTGGATCAACACCAAAATTGAATCAGTTCTTCCTTTTCCCATGCTGAATACTTCCTGCAAATTTCATCAAAATCTATCCATTACTTTTTGAGTTGTTTTGTTCACAGACGGACAGACAGACAGACGGACGGACAGACAGACAAACAAACAAACTCTCACGAAAACATAACCTCCTTGGCGGAGGTAACAATACAGTTTTGGTTGGTATAAGATTTAACTGTTATTGAGTCAGCTTTTCCAACTTTGTGATATAAAATCCTAACTTCCGACCCTGCTTATAGGCATTTGTAGGCACTGGGATCAATGTTCATTTGGAAACAAAAGCTTAACAAATGATCAATTATTATAACATAAAACAGGCTACTTTAGGAAACAAACCCTTCTCTAAAATAAATATGCTGTTTTATTAAAAAAGAGATTAAAAAAGATAATAATTTCATTTCCAGATAAATTACTTTAGAGTGAATCAGCTCTCTAACAGGGTCGCAGCTCTGTAATATAATCCGACTTTTGGAACATCCAGACATTTTATCAGCTTTGAATAACAAATTATAGATCAGGAGGACTCTCTGTGGAACACCTCATTTGAAAAGAAATAAATCATGCATTATTTCTGAGCTGAAAGCCCAGAAAGGTCCCATTATTTTCTCAGACAAGGCTGCGGTGACATTTTATTAAAACACAATCTGCAGGATTCTCCGGTGTTTGCAGAGCTTCAGGAGAGGCATTTCGGGAAAACCTTCTCTCCCCTCTGCAGGCCGGAGGCTTACGCTTCACATTACCGCAGCTTCTCCTGGAAGCTCATTGGTATTCTGCTCCATCCACGGCAGTGCAGGAACAAATATAATGAAAGTTGTGGTTGTTTGCGGGCATAATGAACGAGGCATGGAGAGGAGAGATGGAGGAGTATGGAGAAATTAATCAGAGCAAAGAGAGGAAAAGGAGGATTAGGAGACTACGAAAACATGAGGTGAGCAGAGAGAAGGAAAAGACCAATGCAGGGCTGGGATGGCAGCTTGGAAAATAATTTTACATTTTTACATTTTTAGGGTTCAGTTTAGTCTGTATTACAGTTCATTCAATCAACAAGTGTTTTTATATCAAAGGCCATCTCAAGGCCCTTTACAATAGAGCAGGCTGAAGCCATACTCTCCATTTTGTAGACAAAATATATGTATATAAAAATGTATATAATGAATTTTAATGTACACAAACACACATCTAGTACAACCCCATGGACGCCAAGATCGTAAATCTGTCCTCATCACATTTGTCTATGAATTCTGAAGTATTCTGATTTAACAGTATCAAGTGTTTGGGTTAAAATATATTTCTTTTTTGAAAAAAATGTTCAATAAATGAATGGGAGGATTATTAGGGGCGATTACACGGGACATAGTCTGATTAATTTTATTTATTTACTTTTTTAAAAGTATTTTTTGGGCGTTTTGTGGCTTTATTGATAGGAGAGACAGTGGATAGGCTTTTGGAAGGGGGTGAGAGAGTAGGGGAAGACACCCTGCAAGCTGGTCACAGGCGGGATTGGAACCCGGACCGGCAGAAGCAAGTACATGGGGTGCCTGGTTGCCAACCACAAACCAGCACCCCTGGTTAATTACCTCCGCCAAGAAGGTTATGTTTGTGGGAGAGTTTGTCTGTCTGTGAAGAAAATAACTCAAAAAGTAATGGATGGATTTTGATGAAATTTTCAGGAAATATTCAGCATGGGAAAAGGAAGAACTGATTCAATTTTGGTGTTGATCCGGATCAGCGTCTGGCCGCCATGGTGAAAAATGTGATTTCTGTGAATAACTACTGAACTAAAATAGATATCATGATGAATCCAATTGCTAATGGTATGTTTTCATGGTCAAAGAATCTAAATATTTACATGAAATAAAGGTAGGACTAATATTAATGGTGACAATCACAATATGACTGAGAACTGTGGTGCTGGCAGTGGTCTGCGCTCTCCGAGTGCTTTTCCAGTTTGTTTTTGTGTTTGCTGTTTCTCGTTTTGTCCACCAGAGGGCAGCTTTGAAGGTGAAAAAACTAATATCTGTTTTAGATGCTGTTTGAAATCATTTCCTTCTATTCAAATTTTGTATCTTGGCTTACTTCTTAGAAAATGTTATTCCTTCCACATTTCAATGTGTTTTTTGTCTGTTTTTAATCTAATAGTTTGGGTTTAAATATGGGACTTTGTTTTGAAGAGCACCACCTTCTACTTCCTTTCTGTGTGCATTGCTGGGTGAAGCTATGGGAGGTATGAGCTAACGGTGAAACTGTTTCAGACAGCAATGCTGAAATAACAGTTAATTGGTAAATCTAAATGTATCTGGCAACTCCCCGAGGAGGCACAAGGTTGGTGTTCTTTTTCTTTTAGTCTTTACATTTTTATTAGATGATTTGTGTTGGTTATGAACTAATGGACTAATTTGGGCATTGATGGTAATGCGGGATTTTTTTTTTGAAATAGTATCTGTATTACCATTTGTTATTGACAGAAAACTGAATTTCTTGTTTTCTTCATTTTTGTCAGGTCTCACGTTGGTGTATGGAGCTGATTTGTTGAACAGCATGAAAGTTTAAAACCATCAGTGGAGTCTCACCATCTTTCAGAGGGTATGCTACAGTCTTTTTTATTTTATTGTTTTGTGGCCTGCTTGCTGTCTTTCCATAATGCATGACTTGACTGTTTATTGATTTAAGGCCAGCTCAGGCCTTTTCTTGGATCTGGCTCTGACTTGAATCACTTCAAAATGCTGTGTGAACATGAAAGAGATCCATAAGAAATATGCAAATTTGTAGAGTGTTTTTTTTCTAACTGAATCAGAATAAAGCAGCCAAATGTTGGATGTGAAAACCAACTTATACTTTCAGTCTGCTTTTTAAAGTTAAGAAGTTTGGCCCCATCTGTGGCAACAGTTATTTTTGTACCACTTTATTGAGTTATTGTGTGATTTATAGGTCTTTTAGTGCCACCTGTTGGTCTTAAGGTTGCTGTGCTGATGCTTTAAAGATGCTGCCCCTGTGATGAATGTGGTTTCAGCTGGCTGCCTCATCCTGCTCGCTCCAGTCCCTCATCAGTTTGTCTGCTGATTTAAAATGAATCTATGTTTCTGAAAAATGCAAGATAACTGTGTGGATCCTTCCTCAATGTTATGATCTTCATTGTAAAGTCATGCTGGTGGCATCCAGAGCTTCGTAATGAGGCTGGAAGAAGCGAAAGTAAAGATGGAAAGGAATCATGCATGGAACAGAAAAGACAAGTAGAGGGCGGATTGAAGGGGATGGGAAGGCTGAAACCAGTCCAACTCAGGTGGATGTTGAGTTTTAAAGAATGTGAAAGTGAATGAAAGAGGCTGGAGAAAGTAAGACAAACATAAAACAAACGGGTTGTAGGCTAAGATACAGAAAGACAGGGAAGGAAGACAAATGTTGGCATCTGCAGAAGAAAGAAGAGAAAGTGGTTGATCCGTGTGGAGGAAGATGAGAACACAAGGTGAAAAATGAATGAGTACGAAAAAACAAGTGATGCAGGTGAACGAGAGATGGATGCAGTGGAGCGGAGGGCTGGAGGAGGAGCTGGCCTTGGCTTCTGTCCTTGTTTCCTTATTTCTTTTCCTGCAGCTGAATAATTGATGACAGGTCTTAACTTCCCATTTACCTGCGGCTTCACTCAGAAGCAGAGACGATATGTGGGCCCACGCACATGTTCATGCTGAAAGTGATCGTGTGAAGAGATGAGTCTGTTTTACCGGCCTGGTGATGAGGCAGTAAATGTGCTAATTCCTCGCTAACCACCATTAAACTGTTTAACACTTGTGAGACTGGGTGATTGGGTGGTTGGGTGGTGGTGGGGGGCTGTGCAGTGTCCCCATTTCCAGCAGATCACCCTGGTACTCACAGGCTCCGTCTTGATTCAGGGTAAGCCTCCTTTGAAAGATTTTCCATCCAGACTGTAACCATTGTTAAGTGACCTAAAATCTGTGGTCTAGTCTTTAATATTTCCTGATTGCATCACTACTGAGCTTTTATGGCCTGTTCTTTGAGAAAACAGCAAACTCATGACTCAGAAGTAGATAAGGTAAGGCCAGCTAAACACAAGAGGCATTTTACTCACATACGTTTTCATTGTGGCGTGCATGTTAGTTTAAAGCTTTCAGGCTAGAAGCACAAACTGATGAGCTCCGTGATTACTAGCTCTCCGCAACTTTTCAGATACGCTTACGTCATAGTTTCATATCTTCTTTGACACGCATGCGCCAAACGTGGTAATGACAACAACAACAGCGGCATACGGTGTAGCATATGTTTTGATGAAGCTAGTGACCCTACTATCCCTGTTGCAGCAAAATCTCCTTCTTCTCAATCACCACCGAGTTGAACAAACAATTATCGAGGACACATTACGGCACTTTATGATCACTTTATCACAATCTCTGTTTACAACTTTTGCTGCAAGTGCGCATGCCCACTGTTGTTTTGTCTGTTTCTGCTTGTTTCCGTCATATTGTTACAGCACCCCTAGAGGTCTGGCATGTGTTTTACAGCATTTTCATACGTGTTGAGTGCATTCATATAGACGCACACATTTTCTGAGACGCCTTCGTCTTTATGACGATCGTTTTGGAAACTATTCAGCGTTTTGTCTTTGTGTGGATGAGGCCTCAGTCTCAGCTTCAGCCTGCCACACTCCAGCCTCAGCCTAATCAGCTCAACTCCTGTCACCTGCGCTCCTGCTCACACCTGTACCTCATCTGCTGCAATCAAGCCACCTATTTTAACCCCAGCTCCACACTCACTCGTTGTCAGACTGTCTTCGCTCTCATGCCAAGAATTACAGACCTGCTATCCGGACTGATCACCCGTTGCCGACCTGTTCTGTTCCTGTTTCCGCCTACCTCATCTGATCTTCAGTGAGACTACAAGGTACTGATCGTTTCTGTCCTGCACCTACCTGCCTGCCTGATCCTCGGTTGCCGACCTTGCCTTCTGCTCCTGACGCCAAGTACCTGTATATGAATCCTGATCTCTGGTGGCCATCTGATATCCAGTATCTGACCCCTCTACCTGTGTGTGAGGCTGAGTACCCGCCTGTGAGCCCGAATCAGTGGTGGCAGCCTGATCTCGAGCAATCTGAACCATCTCCTGTGTCGAAAGACAATGTGAGTCCAAACCTGCTGTCACTCAAAGACTCTGAGCTGCCATGTGTGTGGCTCCTGTGTGGTCGAGTGGACTACATCATGGCTTCGTGTTCCAAGGATCACGGGTACGATCCCCGCTCTCTACTCGTTTGTTGAATAAAGCTGGTTATTGTGTACTGCAAAATCTGTCTCATGTCTGGGTCCTAACTGTCTCTGTGTCAGGTCTGTATGTCCACAGTGACAGAATCTGTCACATCAAGACAGAAACTTCACAGTGCCTCTTCAGGTCTGTGCCTCCCAGAGTAAATCTCAGTGGAGAAACTCCCTGTGTTTGTCAGGATGCTTCTTGTCTGCAGGTTTCAGGTCAGTTAATAATGAATTAGGGTTCTTGTGGATGAAAATAAAGTGCTCTTAAATGTATTGTCCACTTGTACATATATTTATGGCTTGTTTTCATGTAAAATAACTCTACCTGTTGACTGAAGTGTACCTTCTTCTCAGAGGTATAGAGCTGCTGGAAGCCACTTTACTGACTGTTTCCAGTCACCTGATACAACCCAACCTCAAGAGTACTGAAAAATTCTTTTAGATCCAAAAGAAAACATACCAAAGATTTGTGAATCATGAACTGAAAAAACAGCTTCACTTCATCAAAACTCTCTGAATTATTGAATAAGTGAAGACAATTGTAAATATACAATAAAAATTGGATTTTTTTGCAGGTAAATAATCATAAACTAGAAGTGATCTGAGAGCAAAAAACCTCCACCAATAAATCTGACAGTCTTAAAAGAATTAGTAGCAATGATAAAGAAAACTAGATAGTCTTGCAAGTTCAACTGATCTTTGATAAATGTTCAGTTCTCTCCTGTGCCATGACCAACATTTCCTGAGAATTACTTTATAATCCTTAGAGAACCTTCTGACTTTTCTTACACACAGACAAATAAACAAAAAGAAGTGCACAAACAAACATGCAGCATGGTGAAGGCTTTTCTTTTGCCTCGTTGAAGTCAGTTCACTTCTGTGCAGACATGAACAGACTCAAACTCCTGAAACTTTCCTGGGGATAGAACAAATGAATCATTACTACGCTGTGATCCCACTAACATCCATCAATGATCCTAATAATTGATTATGATTCATTGATTAAGCCGTCTTTAGATTTTCTTTGATGCACAAAATAAACCATCACCTTTGAAGCAGCTTCTCATGTTTGAGATGCCTCAGACATTTGTTCCATGTTCTTCTATTGACAGATTTATTTGATCATTTATTGAAGCATGATCTGATTTATCATACAGGCTAACAAGCTCTGTGGGGGGAATCTAACATGTAGATTATTGATCATAACCCTGGAGATACTGATGAAGAGCTTCGCTGGCCTTGTTCACCAACCTTCATTGCTAATGCAGCGGCAGAGTCTTAAAGGCCTTTTTTTTAAAACAACAACTGTTTTTTCTCATCACTGTCTGCTCCTCCTTTAGCTCTTCAGAGATGTCTTTGTATTTTAATCTCTTCCCCTGCTCCCTCAGTGATATTTTCACAAACATGTGACAGAGAATATAAAATGGCCTTTTCTCTATCCATCTGCTGCTGATAAATCAAACCACACTCAAAGGACTTTTAACGTCCAATCCGGGCTTACAAACTGTTATTTCAACAATGCACCAAGAAGATTTGAGATGGATGAGCATCTAACACCACAGAATCAAATACAATCATGCTATGGGGAAGAATGCACGTCTTCACCCACCAGAGGAAGCAGCTATAAAGACCTGAAGCCTGATCAGGGGAGAACTTGTGATGCACTGCAGTTTCATCTGCCAAGTATTTATTTTTACAAACAAATTCAGGCTGTCTCCTGAGGCTGCTCCTTCTCAAAAATAACACTGCAGTGCTATTTTCAAACGCCCTGTTTTGTATCAGACTTTTAGTAAATCCTGTTTGATGATATTAGGAGAAACAATCCCCTAAATCATGTTGACTTTCCCAGCTGGACTCCCACACCGGTTCTTTCTTTCTTCTTTTGCTTCTCTCTCAACATCTCTCCATTTTTTGTGCTGACAGGCCAGCTGGAGGCTGCAGGAGGTAGAAAACCAGAGAAGAAGAAGAGGTGGGAGCGTTCACGTTGAGCTGGATTAGTGACAATCAATTAAAGGATAAGTTTGGTTTCTACAGCTTTCACATTGTTTATAGAATGAAGTAGAACAATATACTCACCCAGAAGGCTTTCCTGATCCAAACAGTGCTTCAGGAGATATTTAGATCCATAATCGAGCGGCGGACATCCGTATAATGGTAGCACACGGGGCATGTATAGCGCCGCTCCTTAAACTGCATTAATCGTCCAAAAACTCATTAGTCTCACCAATATTTCATCATGGTCCGCTCGGGCTACTCCTCCACGACAGTCCGGGGTTGCTCCAGACATGTTTTCTGTGCTGACCTCTGAACTGAAAACTTTCTTTACGGCTGCCGCACATGCGCAGTACGGCTCATTGTTTCAGCGGCGACCGCCGGCTACTCAACAACTTTCTTCTTCCAGTTTTGTGCAAAGTGGACGAATATCTATCGGATGAAGATGTTGTGGAGGAGAACTTTGAATATGATGGGTGTCCTTACAGTTACGAGCCAGAGTTTACAGATGAGGAGCTCATCGAAAGGAGGACGGGGAGGCAAAGAGAAGAACAGCTGGCCAGAGAGCAGTCTTCAGTTCAGAGGTCAGCACAGTCATAAAAACATGGGTGGAGCGACACAGACTGTAATGGAGGAGTAGCTTGAGTGGACCATGATGAAATATTGGTGAAACTAATGAGTTTTTGGACGATTAATGCAGTTTTAGGAGTGGCGCTATACTTGCCCTGTGTGCTACCATTATACGGATGTCCGCCGCTCGATTTTGGATCTAAATATCTCCCGAAGCACTATTTGGATCAGGAAAGCCTTCTGGGTGAGTATATTGTTCTTCTTCATTCTCTAAACAATGTGAAAGCTGTAGAAACCAAACTTATCCTTTAACTGTGTAAAAGGTAAAGAGTGGGATGAGTATTGGATGGCTTAAAGAGTGATCCAACACCTGAGTCCTGCTTCTGAAACTGAACCAACAGGAGCATTTGATTCATTCAAGATGCAGACGACAGAGAGAGGGATGAGGAAGGATGGTAAAAATTGATTGGATAATGAAGTGGCAGGCAGAGTAGCAGAGGAATTGACAGAGAAAAGGTGAGGTACTGGGGAAATAAACAAGTCAGTAAAATATACATGTGAAGGAAACGGGGATAATAAAACTGTGACAGGAGCAGAGGGACGAGGGTGAAGGCCGAGCAAAGTGATGAACGAGAGGCAAGGAGAAGAAAGCATGGAGATGATTTAAGAAGTGATGAGACAGAGAAACATGACAGAAAACAAAATGCACGATGTAGCTTTAAAAAATGCAGGAGTGAAAACCATTAAAGGTGCATTAACGGGAAGCGTAGAGAGGAAAAGGCTGACATTGAAATACCGCACAGGTTTTTCTAAAATACAGAGAAATGGAGGCGGCATTAAAAGAACATTTACTTCTTTGATTCACACGTAAAGAGAAGTGAGAGCAAATGCGTGAGGTGGGCACTCAGACAGAGAAACGACAAAGGTAATTGGTCTTTAAGATACAACAAATCTGTGTGTGTAAGAAGCCATTTAACATTCAGCACAGCAGGGATAAAAACATTAAAGTCGGTGGTTACAGGATCAGATGAAAAGTCTACAGTCCACCCGTCATCACACATACACCAGTGTGATGTTATGACACAACAACAACAACAACAATAGAAGTAATAAATGTGAAATGGTTATTTTCTTTTCACATCATGTTATAATTATTACAGTGTTTCATAAAGAATAAAAATAATTTAGCTCTTCCCAGTGGGCATCTGTTGTCAATTCAACATCAATATGACATCAAACACTGACATCAGATTGTCTTCATAATTTGGTCAGAAATGTAAATCAACATGATATCAATCCTTTGACAGACATCAAATCAACTTCAGTTTTAAGTCAAGTTTTGTTTTGATGTCAAATAAATTGATTAACCATATATGATGCAGTAACTGGATGTGAGATTGATCCTTTAGTTAGACTTTTTTACGACCATAAAGAGGTCAAAGCTTGTCGACTGTTTATCGTGGTAGTCAAAATCTTGACCAATCTTCAACATGAAATTGATGTCAAAGTGGCCCCGTTTACATGGGTCAAAAAATCCTATCTACAATCAGATTAGAAATTTCTCATGTAAACACCTTAGCCAATTGGATTCACCCGGATCTGACTGTAGGTTGTCTACACCGATTGTAAACAGCTGAGTGGAGCGAATTGGGTTGATAGAGAGGATTGTTCGGTCTGCGCAGGCGCTCCGTAGTACGTAAGAGGCACGTAGTGACGTACGCAGAGCCTGCCCAGGAAGTGCACCTCTTTTTCTCTTACACATTTGCAGGTAGTGGCAGAGTGACCTTCTGCGCATGTGAAAAAAAACCCCAATACAATCTGATTCAGCTGGGGCCATGAAAGTGGATTGAGCATGGATCTCTTTACTCAAAGTTCATGTGTACAGATCAAATCAGATTCACTTCATCTGATCGATTTCAATCAGATTGAGGAAAACTACCCATGTAAATGGGGCCAATGTCTGCTGGGTTCCTTCTTTCACTGATCTATCTATCTATCTATCTATCTATCTATCTATCTATCTATCTATCTATCTATCTATCTATCTATCTATAACTCCCATTCCAATGAATTTTGGATGCTGTTTTAAACAAATTAAAAGACAATCCATAACAAAAAACAAAGACATGCTTTTTATACATTTTAATGGTCAAACTGATAAACTTGGTTGCTTCTGAGCAAATAGTCATTAAGCAGGTTAATTAGAAACAGGTGAGCGTCTTGATTGTGTATATAAGGAGCAATCATGGACAAATAGTCTCACAGTTTAAGAACAACATTTCTCAACTAGGGCTGGGTTAAAAAAAATCAATTTTAATCGATTTACCTTTAAATGATTCATAATCGATCCATAAATTCCAGAGATCGATCTTTTAACTTGGGTAGTTTTTTCTTCATTGGACAGTCCAAGAAGCAGCCTGTGGTATCAACTCTGCTAGTCTCACGTTTAGTGCTGCTTTCCACTGAACAAGATCTCGTGAGATGTTACTGCAAACATAAAAAAAAACATGGCGGAAGCGAGTAGCGCTACAGGGGCACCACCGGAGAGTTTAAAAGTTGATGTTTGGACATATTTCAGATTTAACAAGCATGAAGGAAAAGAGGAGTTGGATTACATTACATGTTATTTTTAACATGTCAAGAATTTGGTGATTTCATTAAATTTAACATTATTATAAACCAACACTGGATGACCTTGACCTTCAATCCCTCATATGGCAATGCTTTAAAAACAGCATCAATCTGTAAAGGACATCAGCACGTGGGCTCAGGAACACTCCAGAAAACCATTGTCAGTTAACACATCATCATCTACATCTACAAGGCCAAGGACAAGCTCTTCCATGCAAAGACAAAGCCAAAAATCAATAACACATGGAACACCACTGGTTTCTGTAGGCCGGACCTCATCTGAGATGGACTGAGGCAAAGTGGAAAAGTCTGCTGTGGTCTGAGTCCACATTTTAGACTGTTTTTGGACATCATGGACGTGGTGTCCTCCAGGCTAAAGAGAAAAGAGGACTGTCCCGACTGTTATCAGAGCAAAGACAGCATCTTTGATGGCATTTGGAGGGAGGGGTGTTAGTGCCCATGGCATGGGTAACCTACACATCTGTAAAGGTTCCATTAATGCTGAAAAAAATGGAGACCCTGGACTGTATTTCACAAACTTACTGAGTGTTGTTAAAAGGAAAAGTGCAGCAACATAGAAGTAAATATGCCTCTGTCCGAACTTTTTGAAAAGTGTTGCAGACATCAAATTCAAAATGAGTGAATATTTGAAAAGAAGCTGCTGCCAATAACAAACGTCCTGTCCCAACTTAAAATCCTAATTCTTGTTTGAATGGACTCTCTGTAACCCCCCATGTCTCAGTTTACATTTTCTTCACACAGAGACGTGTACAAGCAAATAAATCAGTGGCTGTAAACTGGGACACATTTGAAGATAAATTCTGCATGAATCCATCGGCTTCAATCTTCCAAATAGATTTTTGTGTCTTTGTACCAAGCTGATGCGTCTTCAGGGGGGATTTTTTTAGACACTGGAAAAAAGCAAAACTGCCCTTGGCAAATAAAACGGCATTACTCAACAGGAGAACATCACTGATGGCGCACAGACTCTACATATTTCTCTTTCAGAGAATTCAAAAACTTCACATCTGAAGTGTTCTTAGTATCTTCAGTCGGAGCCTCCCTGTGCTGCCAGGCTGAATCCTGGTTCCTGCGTGCTTTTCTGAACCCTGCTGTGGTTTAAAGTCAGATCTTGGAGTCCTTAATGCAGAGGGGACGTTCTAAACAGTCTGTGATGAGTCTAAAAGCTCCTGCGAGGTTTCCCCTTCACTGAAGTCATCCCTGAATGTCCTTGTACTGTCAGGCTGCATTTTCATATCTCCCAGGCTCTCTGCTCCAAAATCTGACTCTAATACATTTGGAAGAAAGTCTTACTGTCATCCACCTCTTTATTTATTTCCTTTCAGCACATGTACATGACCGCTAAGATGAAACATTCATCCTTTTTTAATGGCTTTGCATAAAAAATAAATGAGTTCATGAACTTTACCCTGTAGTTTTTCAGCCTTGTAGGTTTAGTAATTTCCTCCAGCAATGATACAGAAAATTTAACAGAGTAAAGTGTTTTGTGTAACAGCTTGTTGCCTCCTGGAGGGTTGGGTGAAGCCATTTGTTATCAAGAAGGTGCACAATCCTGGAGCAAGTCCAAGGGAAGAGCTTAAAAAAGGATGTATTATATGGTGTGATCAAACATCTTTTGGATGTTAGTATGTTGGTTAGTCCATGTGGATTTTAGGCAGCTACTGGTGCTGTAAACAGCAGAAGGGGAAAAAGTCCTGATCTGGTAGAGACATTTTATCTTGCGCATATAATCACTAACCTGACAAGCCAGATGAACAGCTCCATATATCTGGCACAGAAATATTTCACTAGTCCATCTGGATAAGAGCCCTTTAAATTTGTTTTCAGGGGCAGAACATTAAAAAAACACAAGCTTGTGATTGGACAATCATTTGGCTCATCACATTCATCACAGACCAATCCACATCAAGCAGGGTTGTCTCCTATAATGTAGCATATATAGCGGCTAATGTAGCAGCTAATGGCTAACAACAGTTAAAACACTTCATGGGCGTTAGCCATAGCGGCTAACTTTGCCGCTAACAGCTAACAACAGTTAATGACCATTAGCCGTTAGCCGCTAACTTAGCTGCTAACAGTTAACGGCCTTTTACTATTGTCTTACACTAAATTGTAGCACACAGATGATTCATTTAACACTTATATGTGACATGAACCTCGTCAAAGACAATCCCTACAAGTAAACTTCTGAGGAGGGCAGATTTCACCAAGTTTCACTAGGTAGCCATGAGGACAATAGGCTAATCGGCATGTCCGTTCTCAACTTCCAGCTGTCGTCACGTCCTCATTCTGCAGCTCCCGCCTCTCTTCCCTGATTGGACCGTTAAGAATTCAGCCGAGTGAATTTGTTGGACAACGGAGGCTTGGCAAGACGGACCTGCAGGATTTCAGAGTCAGGCAGGTCTGTCTGCTCTGCAAGGCTATAGAATCACTCCATCACATGGAAAACTTTAAAAAGCATATTTTGGGCACATTAGTTACTAATGGCAAGAAGCCTGTTTATGTCGTGTAGAAGTACCGAATGTGCTTCTTTGATTGTTTCTTATGCTGTAGGGATTCAGCGATGAACTATAAATGTATGCTCAGAATGGACATATTTTATGGTGTCTTGCATGTCATCTGTTTAGTGTTGATATCAAAAGAAGAGGAAATTAATAATCCAAAAGGATTTTGGAGGACATAAAGGCCAACCTGCAGGTGTGCTCTGCTATAAAAGTGGTCAAATCTGGCCAACACTAGATTCAAATACAGTGGGTACGGAAAGTATTTAGACTCCCTTATATTTTTCACTCTTTATTATATTCCAGCCATTTCCCAAAACCATTTAAGTTCTTTTTTTCTTCATTAATGTACACACAGCACCCCATATTGACAGAAAAACACAGAATTGTTTTTTTTTTTTTTTCTCCATATGGGGTGCTTTGTGTACATTAATGAGGAAAAAAATGAACCTAAATGGTTTTAGGTAATGGCTGCAATATAACAAAAAGTGAAAAATGTAAGGGAGTCTGAATCCTTTCCGTACACACTGTATGACACGAACTGCAGTTTATAGTGTTTATTCTCTTTGCAATTGATCTTTTTAGTTTATGAATTCATTTCATGTATTTAGGGAGGGAAGTGTTTTTACAGAACTGCTTTTACTCTTTCCTGCATCTTCAATTTTGAAGCACATGCCTGTTCAAGAGGACAAATTATATTTTAAATAAGAACAGTAGTTTCATGTCAGGTTAGGGAGCGTATGCTGGTTCAGCACTTCACCACATTAGCCTGCTCCCTTTACTTCTTCAGCCGCCTTTGTTTAGATCTGTGCCAGCCCCATGTTCAAACTCTTCAGGGTCCTTTGACCCCTTCGCAGTGCACATGGTCCAATCCACCAGGTCCAATCCACTAGGTCCAGGGCACCCAGTATACAGCTCCATGTGCCTGTAGAAGCACATCTGCCACTCCCATCCACCTGACCTTTCTTAATTCGCATCATTGCGCGCATGGTCCTGTCCAGTTGGCATCTCTGGCTTGTCAATGATTGACCTTAGCCTCACAGCTACTGAACTGCTCCACAACTTCCACCATCTCAACACCCACAGGCACAGACTCAAGCAGCATCCTAGGTGTCCCCAAGTGCCTGGATCACTGTTTTTACTCTGTTTCTCTGCGTTCCCAGCTGTTTGGCCTCCTCACTTAGCAATTCGAGAGTCCCCCATGAGGATATCTACAGTCTCCACAAGAATCACAGCATTGTTAGCTAAGTAAGGATCAGTGATCCAAACTTCCCCCAATTACACTACACAGTTTACTGACATAAAAACAGTGTTGGGCACATTACCTTAAAAAAGTAATTAGTTATAGTTACTAGTTATTTTCCCAAAAAGTAACCGAATTACTAACGGAATTACTCCTTCATAAATTTAGTTAGTTACCAGGTAAAGTAATTGATGTGTTACTTTTTTGAAAAAGCTTTTACTGCTTTAACTCTGTGTTTTCATCTCTCTCTCCCTTGTTTCCTGCCTGCTGCAGCAGCTCTGACATCATCAGTGGAGTTCTCGGTGTTTTTGGTCTCTAGATTTTAGATTTACTAACAACATACAAACACTTTGCTTTAGGACATAATGGACACTTCACATGTGTGTTCTTGCTTTTTACTTCTTTTACTTCCATCCTGAAAACACCAGCTTTAACTCCACAGACACTCCGGACTCGCTGTTGCTGCATATAGCAGTGTTGCCAGATTTTGCAATTGAAATAAGCATTTTTAAAGAGAGAGACCTACATGAAGCGTGTTTTAATTTTTATGCATGTTACATTTCAATTTCAAAGTCATATTTCTTCTTTTTTGTAGATTTTTTTACTTATTAATCATCCTTTTAGTTGAAAGGTGGAACATATTTTTCTTTATACAGAAGTGAAGCGAGGAGCTACTGTTATTTGTAACTCTGTTATTACTAAATAGTCTGTCTAACCTTGATTTTTGTAACCAAACAGACATGTCAGGCTTTTATCTAAGTTTAATCTTAATCATCCACAGTGTTTTTATGGTGAAAACAGTAGAGGCTACATTAAAAATCAATTTAAATCTGGCTATAAAGATTTATTTTAGGTGGAAACACCTTTTACCGTAACTTTAAATTGGTGTTAGGGTGGGATAAAATAATTTAATAACTTCTGGATTGGGTTTATATTGATGGCAGATCATGCAGCAGATTCCTCCTGGGTTTGAGGGCACAACAAGCCCAAATGAGCAACTGCACTATTGGAACAAGCCCAAAAAATTGCAGCCCACAACTCCTAAATATACACATGCAAGTTAGAAAAAGAAGAAGCTGAAAGTTGCTTTTAATAAGCAGACCTGGCAACTCTGGCATCGCGCTCTCTCGTGTGTCTGTCAACAGCTGCTGCTGTTAATTTCAGCAGCTAATGGGGATCTAATAAATAAATAAATAAACAGCTCAGCTCCTGCTCTGTGTCTGGCTGAGGCAGGCCAGATAAGAGCTGCTTAACATCAGTGCAAAGTAACGCGCCACAATATCACTGTTGGTAACGGTAATGGCGTTCTAATGCATGAAATTAGATTACCCGTTACTGGGAAAATATAACAGCATTATTCACGCTGTTATTTCTGATGCCGTTACTCCCAACTCTGCATATAAATACACCTTATGGAGTAGTTTCTGTTTGAAAAGGCTCCTTCATTCAGATAAAACAGCTGGTGTCAGGACAGTTGACCTGAGCAGGGTGGCCTGGCATGCCCGCAGGGATTACAGTAGTGATACAGTCCAAGGGGTAAAAGGAGCACAGCAGAGGGCTCAGCAAGCAGCTCTGGTCGCCCCCTTGTGTTACTGATAACAGGTGGTCTCAAGATATTGTTAAACACATTTTGATGATCACCCATATATTTTCTCATATGATGGGTTTTCAGGGTTCACCAGCCTCTTACAGATCTGTGAGTGTAAGTGCTTCGTCTCTGATTAATAAGACAATCCCACTGAGATAAAAGTGATTCAGTTCAGGCCTCTTAATTAAAAATGTGACCAGAATGGGAATTAACTGTGCTTAGAGAACAATCGGGTCACCTCTCACACTCTTACGTCTGACATTTATTGGTCTTAAAGCTCTGTGAGTGGTGTTCTTAATAAGATTTTAAAGGATGTGACTCCATGCTGTGGAGCTGTTTGCTTAAGCGGCGTGTGCGGTTTGCAACCTAAAGGAGGTGTTAAAGGCTCACTGTGCTTTTATTTAATTTAAAGATCTGTTTCTTCTGCTGCCATCGTGCAGGGTCCCATGCTCACACTCCAATCAATCAATCAATCAATCAATCAAACTTTATTTGTATGGCACTTTTCATACAGGACTTTGTAATACAAAGGGCGTTACATGGGAAAAAAAGATCAAATGAAATAAGTTTTTTCTTTTTTTTTTAAATGAGGAAACACAGGAGCTAAAACTAAAATAATAGTTAAAATTCTAAAAAAATAATAGAGGGTTAAGATAAGTAAATGAGTAAATACGTAAATAAATAAAATAATATAATAGTATATCATAAAAGTTGGATAATATTATGGTAAGATGAGAAAGTTTAACATCAGGTGCATAATAAAATCAGCTAAAAAAGGATAATAAAAAGAAAATCATTGAACAAAGAGTAAAATTTCCCCCCCAAAAAAATCTGAACTGAAATGTAGAAATAAAACAGAATAAAAGGGTTAAAATAACTTAAAATATAACGTAAAATAAGAATAAATACAACCAGCTTAAAGCCAGATTAAAAAGGTCTTGAGTTTTCCAGGCTGCATATGTTAAATGTTTTAGGTAAATCCTGGTTTTGTTTGTTAATTCTTATCTGAAAGTGTTCATCATGGACCATATTTAAAGGAGACATATCATGCTTGTTTCTCCTTTTCACTATGCCAGACTAGGATGCCTGTAAAGCATTTCTGCCCTCAGTACAAGTCATTTAGTTCCTTCATTGCCCCACAATAGCGTTCTCAAAATCCTCACGTTAGGCCATTGTGAAGCCCTCGTTGAAACACTCGGATCTGAGGACCATAAGTTACCTCGCAACGTCACAGCCCTTTGTGCTCTGATTGGTCAATTCTATCGGGGGTAGAGCCAGCCTGTCCTTCTTCTACTGTATTTTCCGGCAGGCTCAATGCAGCAACTGCGTATTGAGTCCCCCTACAGGCCAGAGCTGGTAATGAGTGAATGTGAGCTAGGGAGCTATATACTGCTGCTGGTGGATGTGTTCCTCGGGGACGGTTTTGTGGCTAACGGACATCACAGAGGAGAAAGTGTTTTATCAGATTACTCCAATAAAAAGAAAGGTACCCCGTGTCGTCACGACGATTTAAATCTCGCGGACATCTTGCAATGACCTATTTTCAGAGGCATCAAATCTCGTTCTAGAATATCAGAAAAAATACAATATCTAATTTTTTGAAAATTAAGGGGGTGTAAGGTCTTGTTTTCAAATGTATTATATTATATGTAAGTATTAAATCATGCATCAGCATGATATGTCTCCTTTAAGGCGATATTCTGGAATGGAACAAGTTGGGTCCTATCACAAGGTTTAGGGCAGAAATTACCCCTACAGCAGTGTTTCTGTGCAGCAGAAGCCCAGGGCGCCCGCACCAAACCCCCCCCCCCTGCTCCGGACCTGCTCATTTGCCAATTTCCTCTGCACTCCGACGGGGCCATATTTTACTTGACCAAAAAAACAAATAAACAGACTCCCACTGAAAAAATCTGATATCGGTCTGCATTCATGCTTTATTTAGAGAATTTTCAGCGCGTTACTCTCACACAAAAACACCGCTAAATCACGCCGCACGCGGACTGATACACTAAGCGGCGAGCACCTCGTAGCCAGCTGTGGCTCTGCAGCGGAGGTAGCGCCGCTTTACGACACGATGAGAACTAGAAGCCCTGGGCTTCTGCTGCACAGAAACACTGATGTAGGGGTAATTTCTGCCCTAAACCTTGTGATAGGACCCAACTTGTTCCATCCCGGAATATCGCTTTAAGGTATGTATCCATTACACTATTCTAAAATCAACTATACTTAAGTCCTGGGAACCAGGAGATGCTAAATGCTAAATGACTTTAAATTTTTTGACTAATTTCTGCACCACCCCTCAGGGAGATTTTCTACAGTCACTGCAAATTTAACCCTGCAGGTTTAAGGTTTGTTAGCTCTGCTGCCTTCCTCGCCTGTTGACAATGTAAGTGCACTTTTCTTAATGAATAATGAAGCTTGGAGTACACAGATTAAAAAAACTCTTAGCATAAGTGATTAACATGTCTTCATTAGATCTGATCTATACAAATCTTAAACAACAGCACGAGCACAGAGGGTGAGTGTTATGTGTGTAAATCAGGGCATTACAGAAACAATAGCACTGCTGTATGCTTTGTGTAATGACAGAGCTCAATCTCTTTACAGAGCGATTATGTTGATGGATTTTGTTATTAAAGCATATTTTGTAAAGCCCTAATGAGATTTGTAATCAAATGAGCAGTGGCCTTATTTAACAGGCTCTGCATCAATAATTCATCACCGCATCTGAACATCAAACAGCTCTTTGAGCCACCCCCTCCCTCCCTCTCTCAGCCTTGTCATGACCACTCATTTCCCTCTCACAAGAAGATGAAAAAAATAACATCAGCGATGTTTATCAAGGCTGCCATCAAGCCCGGACCCTCCAGAACATTTCCCCACCCCTCTATTTTTTCCTGTCGCTCTTAGGCTCAAGTGTTTGTCCGTTTTCCTGCTTGTTACAGACACATTAACGGACGTCAGAGTGCGTGTGGTTCAAAGCAGAGAGATTCCTCTGATGGGCCTCCTCCTCCTCCGTCGCTGCTCATGCTCACAGTTCGATCACCTGAAGATAACCAGAGCAGATCTAAAAGCCCACTGCCGGATATCAGACTGTAACACAGGTAGGGATGTAATGGTTAAAATGCTAAACCGTGGTAAAATTTCCAACGGTAATCATTACCGTGTCCAATCAAAATTAGCGTTTTACTGTGTTTGACCACCACACTGCATCAATAACTCACGGTGATGCTGCTCTTTGCCTGGAAAAGCCTCAGTGAGGCAGCCGTCTCACGCAGACGGAGGCGCGCATGCACAGTTTGCAATGTTTGGCCTCTGAGAAGTCCTGTACAGCAATTGGAGCCCTGCTCAGACTTACAGGTTTTTGGATTTTACAATGTAAAAGGATGTCAAGGGGAAACTGATTGACCACAGTCACCCTGTATAATGGTGTGGCCACACTGGACGCGAATTCGCAAAGACGTGCGTCTTGATTACATACAAAGTAAAAAAAAACAAAACAAAAAACTCCTGGACATGGTTTAAAGTAATGAGCTGTGACATGGACACTAATGCTGCAGGCAAATGAAAGTGTGTGGGTATTTGTAAAATAGGTTATTTCTTGTTCATTTTAAATTGTTTAGAAAGAGAATACTGTTTAAAGTTCAAATCAGTTGTTTTCTTTTCTAGTAGTCACCTGTGTTGAAGAATTTATTACATAATAATGACAAATACTTGCTGGAATTGTTTACTTTTATTTCTTATGAAAGAAGGGTAAAAAAAAGTACTCAAAGAGCATTCTTGACACAAGTATTGACAAAAAAGACAAAAGAGACTAAAAGACCTGTCATGATTATAATATTAAAGGGGTTAAATGATTTCTATTTAGTGTAAAAGCACTTTTAGATCATTTTGAGCACACTGCAACGATACCATGATAATAATGATAACCGTGATAATTTTGGTCATAATAATCGTGATACCAAATTTTCATATCGTTACATCCCTAAGTCATACCCTTATTGTTCAGAGGGGCATATCAGGTCCAAAATCAGACTTTTTATCAGTTAATGTGTGTGTAGAAGTCACTGATGTTGTCAAAAAAGGAATAAGTGGAGTAAATTATCATCCGTACATCTTGTTCCAGAGTGGTACACCCAATGCTCCTGTGATCTTCATCTTTGACAGAAATAAGTCACGAAGATCTGGAGTTATTTCTAGCTGGATTAGAGAAGCCAGTCACACTTTCAATTATCATTTTGATGGGAGGATGAATCAGTGCATCGTGATTTGATATTTACAAAGGGGAAATACAAAAAGAATCATCATTCCTGCTTGTTAAAGAACACAACTTTTATTTTATTCATATTTCCTCAGACATTCTGTCTGAATTTGACATTTTGTGTTTTTGCTTTCCTCTCACATCTTGTTCTCTACGATCAAACTAATATTTATTCAAGCACCATGTTGGAGTGATATTTTGATTTCAGATGTCTCTTGCATATAAAAAGAGTTGTTTCATAGAAGCAGTTATTTAATATTCCCATTGAAGGTGTCCTAAAAACTTGAGCTGAATATATTTACTGTTTGATTTAGAATCCACATAATACGACCCCGTCAGCAGAGAAAGTGGAGGTGACACGAGTCACAGAGAGCTGAATATCAATAAGCCAGGGAAATATGAGGCCAGAGAATCATAGAAATAAAAAGTCAACTGAGGTCAGTTCTGAGTGTTCTCAAATATCCCCACACATGTACCTCCATGAGTTTGAGCTGTCAGAGTACCATGATGTTTTTAATAGAGAGGGATATGACGACTTCCTGTTATCTTGATAAAGATGTCATGTATCACTAAAGTCTGTTCAGACATCATATAGAGGGCCTCAACTTTTTCTTTCTATCTTTCATGCTTCTACTGTAGAGACAAAACTGAATCAAAGAAAGTGTTTGGGGAGGGCAGAACCTTTCAGAAGCATATATGTCAGGTTATTGGATGATGTTTCTCTCAGTAACGTTTATTATGGGCCAATCAAACATTGTAGTAGGTGGTCGCTATTGAATATGAGCTGTTTCATTAATCAAATCCTCGTCAAAACATGTCAGAAGTGGAGCAAAAATTATCCTCACTATAGAAAACTTAACTGTTAATACAAAGGGACCGTGAGGAGTTTCTATGTAATTACAAAAAAGTCTAATTTTTAGATATATGCGTGAAACCTTGCCACCCCCGAGTTGACAATCAAAGATGGATGCCCCCAGTGTGAACAGTTATTTAGCTCCTGTAATAATCAATTTCTTTGCACTTCTGACTGGGGTGTGTTGTTCTAGATCAGCTGTATACATAGTATTGTTAGACTTATATTTACAAAAATGCTGCCATAGTGATAATCACATTCTTCATGTGATATTTGTGAACAACAACGCAGAGCATGCTAACAACAGCTAACAATAGCCTGGTAGATAGCATGTTTTTTTGCGACTTCAACTGGAACGCCGATAAGACGGAGACGATGCCACTCCCAGTTCAGAGGTTACTGGAACGCAGCATTACGACAGTCGCCGCGCGTGCTCATGGGTAGCAGAGTCTTAGTGTCGCCGGTAATAGATTCTCCTCATAACACCTTTAATAAAGAAATGTGGTCCAGATTTGACAAAACTGCTACAGAAGCTGTTAGCATCAATACTAACCGCTATAAGTGTCCCTGCCTCCTCTTTCTGCTAGTAAGGACTGTCATTGGGCCGTCCCACTTTGGGCCAAGCACAAAGATGGTAGGTTGGAGCTTGGAGAGTTGATTTAGCCTGCTTACAGAAATTGAATCAGACTGGTGTAGCTGCTGTGAAAAGTTAGGACGAGGGAGAAAGAGAACGGAAAATGACAAGTGGTTACAGAATCACAGACTGAAATTTAAACCTCTGCAACCCACTTTGAGAACAGCTATCTTCATATTACCAGTGGTGGACAAAGTACTCAATGCCAGTACTCAAGTCAAAGTATAGATACTCATGTTTAAATACTACTCCAATACAAGTGAAAGTTGCTCAGTCAAATTTTTACTAAAGTCAAAGTACTGGAGTACCTGCTTTTGAAAATACTCAAGTATTAAAAGTACATTTTCCCATTTACCTTACAGAATATAATGACTGAAACAATCTACAGAATGCACTGACCTGCTTATAGATCATGTAGAATAAAGAGTTTGAAAATATGCTACAAAGCCCATGGAAATGCAGACTGAAACACTAATGAATCAACAAAAGGACAACCATTGCCATTTTCTTGTTTTTTATTTAGCTTCAGAACTTCAGATTTGGCCATGGGTGCTCTGGTGTGCAATTGTCCTCTTTATCTGCCATAGTAGCCATCATTACTGCCAAAACGAACCGTAACAACCAACGTTAGCTCAACCTTTACCTGCCCGTTCGCAGTAGCGCATGCGCGTCTTCTTCTTCTTCTTTGTGTTTTAATGGCGGTTGGCAAACCAACTCAAAAGTGCATTACCGCCACCAACTGGACTGGAGTGTGGCACAGGATGCACGAAGTATAGATAACACCACTTGAACAAATCAAATTTTAGAAGAGAAAATAAATTTCATCTGCTGACTTCATACCTGTACGTAAAAGTAACGAGTAACGAGGCCATTTATAGAAATGTAGTGGAGTTAAAAGTAGAATATTTTTCTTTTAAATGTAGAGAAGTAAAAGTCATGAGTTCCAAAAAAAAAAACTCAAGTAAAGTACAGATACTCAAAAATGTACTTCAGTACAGTACTAGAGTAAATATACTTCATTACTGTCCACCCCTGCCTATTACCAACAAACCTACCCACACACTACCTACTAACATACTTTCTACAAGTCTCTTGCACTTCAGCCACTCCACAAATTGAGGTTGGTGCTCTCAGAACAGGACCAAATGGTCTAAAAATACACTTCAGTTGATTCCCATTGAAACAAGTGGGGACTAGAAACTTTCCCAAAGAAAAAGAGTGCATTAAAATGTTTGCCTATTACAACCTAATAAAGTCTCTAAGATGACCATAAACTGTAAAAGAATTTGATGAGCCAACAAACTTAAACTCTATCTTCCCACAGACAGAGAGGCTGTGTTTAGGTACAACTTAAGGCTGACTGACCAATACTGACTCTGCGATTCCAGAATTGCAAGTCCTCAATAAAAGCACAATGGGCGTAATCAAGAAAAATTCACTCCCCTCCCAGTGAGAGCACATAGACGTGTCATAGACTCTGAGCCAGGCTGTAAATATGTTAATTAAGGCTGTAAAAAATGTATACAGTCAGTAAAGTGACAGGTTACTGCAGCCAGCCCCAAGTGGAAACTTGAGGTACTTCATCTTTTGACTCTTCCACATTGTCCAACATTTACAGCCCTGGAAGTTTCTGCCTTAAAGTAACTTGTATGATCCATTTTAACCAGAGCACTGGACTGATTCAAGATCGAACCATGCTTGGGGTTTGGTTTGCAGAGGAACCAGCTGACCTTCTGGAGTACATACTTCATTTTATCCCTTCTTATTACTTACCTACACACCAATTTTCTTACTTTTTACCTTCTTATCCATCCCACCTACCTTAACCCTGGTACTGGCTTTCTTTAACAACACTCAGCAGATTCTTCAAACTGTAAGACAGAAGCCTTAGCTCTGCGAGCAGCAGTGTGCGAGGTGACTTATTTCTTTGCAGAGTTTCTGGCCAGCCAATCTGCTCTCCCAGATTCACAGCAGGTCAGCTCGCTCTGAAACATCGAGCTCACTAAATCTTTCACCAGGACCATATTGTTCTTTTGTTGGTGCAGCTGTTGGTTTAGAGGAATCATGTAAATCACTTAATTCAGTTTGTAATGGACGATTACTGTCAATGTAAACAGCTGTGTAATAAAGCAGCTAATGCAGAGAGAGCAGGCCAGTACACCAAACAATCAGCCCCTGCAGGCTTCATGCTGTGCACTGAATCAAGCTGTCAGGGCGTATTTAAGCTGAATCACCAATGTGCTGCACTTTCCCTTCACTTTTTCGAATAATGCACTTTCCTTTATATATATGAGACTACAAATGATTTTTTGGCTATATGCCTGGCTTAATAGTCCAGCTAATAAAAGCTGAAGACCCACAGCAAGCAATGACACACCTACAAGAGTTGATTGTTCTTACATATAAAGTGTGTGAGGTTTTAGTGTTCCACCATTTGGATACTGATGGATTTAATCTTCCTGACAAACAACTACAAAATGACATTATCAGTAGTATCGGTCTTGTTTTACAAAAACAATGCAGTTGAAGTGATTTTTGAGCAAAGTCCTCTTCTCCCTTTTAAAATATGTACTCAAACACCACTTCAGAATATATCCCCAAATGATTTCTGTAGAATCAGAATGTTCCCCACTCAGCCTCAGAGGTGTCCATTTATCCATTATTACCTTTGCCTGTTTTCGGTTTGTGTGCCACAAAAAGGGGCAATCAAAACAGTTATCAGAATCGTCAGGAAAGAAGATGAGGTCAAAAATACACTTCAGTGAGATCTGAGCAGAAGGGACACATGAGGAGAATGCTGGAGAGTGAAGACACAAGGTACAACAACAATCTGGGAGAGAACCAGAGGAGAAGTAGGGAATACATATCAACATAAAGTACTAGACACAAATGATGCAGGAGGGAACGCAGGTGAAGGATAACAACGACCAGGGAGACACAGAGAGGGGAGGGCAGGAAACAAAACCTGAAACAAGGGTGAGATTTTCAAAGTAAAACAGGGATGATGAGACATTGCACATGAGGAAGAAACAAGAAAAGGGGGACTTGATGTGACTTTTGATTAAAATCCTGACAGTTTAGGTCCAAACTTTAAAATTTTGCATGCGTAGGAGCAGAATAGACCTCTAAGGCCTAAAACAGCAGGAAACATCTGTTCAATTCGCTATGCCAAAAACTAAGTGTTCCTTATCCATGTTTGGAATTGTTTGTCCTGATGGTGGACATGGACATCATTGTTTTCCCTTGTTACGTCGGGCTGACCTGTCAAGAGTGATTAATAGGCAATCTGAAACTGCTTATCCTAAAAAGGAGTATGTGTGTGGGGATGAGAGCCAAAACATCTTCCTGAGGAGGATGTCTCTGTGACGCACGAACATGCTATATAGGTGAGAGAAGAAGGGGAGTGTTTTTTACACCGTCTCAATATGCTGTGATTGTCCAGAGCCTGTTTTGATCTTCCTGAATAAACTGTCACCGGACTCAAGAGCTGAACCTGCCTAGCGTCATGTTTGTCTCTGTTCATTTTTCTGATCGGGACAGACCTACACATGTTGTGTTGCACCTGATCGTGATATAAAGTCTGAAGAATTTATAATAAATTATTACTGAAGCACATCTTTTCATGAAAATATTACTTAAGCATAGAAAAGCACAAAAGTAAGAAGGAAATAACTTCAAAAACCCACCTTTGTTAACTCCATCACTTAGAAACAATAACCAGTTTGTCTGATTATGCTTTATAGCACATTTAATCTGACTGATGGTGGTGCACATTTGAACCGGAGAGCAGTGATAATGCAACAGTGATGGACCTGGAAGTCTAGGTCAGGACTTCAATGTGTGACATGGTGACCTATGATCTGATTTTCAAAATAAAATTAAACATTTTTTGAAACTCTTTAAGCTTTAGTTTGAAGTCCTGTTACATCAGACTCTGGATTCAAAGTTTCTCATTCTACATCTGAAGTGCATTAAAAATGAATCATAAAAATCTTAGGCGCTCTCAGATTCTGGATAAGCTCATGCTTTAAAAATTAACAACAGCTCAGAGCAGAGCTTTTGTCTTGATCGGTGAACTCAGGATTGAACATGTGAGGGTAAAATCCAGTCTGCGTCTCAGTGTGAAGCCTCAGGGACCTCACAGTCTCGTAGGTACAGACGGGAGAACATGTTTCAGAGACATGTTCCAGTGGATTGGCTGATATGTTGAAGTCTGATTTCCAGCCTCAGCTGTCCTATAAGACTGAATGAAGGTTTTTTTTTATTCTCTGTGGGATTCAGAGAGTGGAGAGGGAACAGGACAGGACATGTTCCAACAGGCGGATTTATTGGAAATCTTCTTTCCTTTGCCCATCCTGAACAATGCCAGTCTTCTGAGGCAACAGAGCACTGAGAGAAAAGAAGCTGAACAGGGAGTTGCAGCTGGTTGATGCAGAATAATACCACAGAAAGTAACAGGGTAGATCATAGATATTCATTGGTACATACTGCAGCTTTAGATTTAGTCCTCCTCCTAATAACCTTTTGCTCCAAAACACCACTGTGGTTGTTTTGAACGGAGCTAAATCCAGCCCAATAGTGTTGTTACTTTGGAACAAAAAGATAAGGTGTTGAACTTTTCCAGTTTTTTTTATATCAATATATACCGAGAGTTGTCTCGAATTTCTTGTGAAAGGTATATTTGTCCTTTGCATCACTTTATGTGCAGGTAGAAGAATATAGTGTACGGAAAGAGTTGCGTCTATCAAAGTGCCCATATTTCCAAGGCTCCCATGCCAGAACACAACCAAAAGTTTAAGCTGAAAAAATAAGATCTGAAAGGGAAAAAAAAAATTCTAAAGGTGAAAAAATGAAATCTGACGCCAAAAAGATATGATTTGAACTTGAAAATAATAATCCTGCAACTGAGAAAAAAACACATCACGTTAAGATATATCTTAAAGGGACTGTGAGGAGTTTCTAAGTAATTACAAAGAAGTCTCACTTTTAGATATATGCCTGATCCAAATACACACTTTAAAATGAGTTTTATAGCATCAAGATAGGTTATCTATAAATGCTATTCCCTGGCTTCGTGGTTGGGTCGGACAGGGCTGGACTGGCCTGGATACTCAACTTCAGGAACAAGACAATTAAAACTAGAGCAAATTTATATTATTCAGACACGTCTTAGAGCACCGGGCTGTAAGTAGCGATATATAGCCGGCTACAAAACTACGATACTAAGTTTTCCAAAAATTGCTTGTTGTCACATCAAAAACTACCGCTACGTAACTAGAAAGAGATACATTACCTCGTCGCTTTGCATCCTGTAAGTTGTTGAAAAAAGAAGTTGTAAAGCAATGCAGAGTTCTGAGGAAGGTCCGAGCTGCATTCATTAGCATCACAACAAACACACGCTTTGGCTTGTGGTGCTTCCAGTTGTAGTCAGAAGTAGGAATTTCTGGGTTCCGAGTAGAACACTGCAACTGAACGTCCCCCGAAGTTGGAATTTCCAACTGGGAACTTGGTGAAACCTCGCCACCCCCGAGTTGACAATCAAAGATGGATGCCCCCAGTGTGAACAGTTATTTAGCTCCTGTAATAATCCATTTATTTGCACTTCTGACTGGGGTGTGTCGCTCTAGATCAGCTGTATACATAGTATTGTTAGACTTATATTTACAAAAATGCTGCCATAGTGATAATCACATTCTTCATGTGATATTTGTGAACAACAATGCAGGGCGTGCTAACAACAGCTAACAATAGCCTGGTAGATCGGCATGCTTTTTTGCTACTTCAACTGGAACGCCGATAAGTCAGAGACGATGTCACTCCCAGTTCAGAGGTTACTGGAACGCAGAATTACGACAGTCGCCGCGCGTGCTCGTGGGTGGCAGAGTCTTTATGGCGCCAGAACTAGATCCTCCTCATAGCACCTTTAATTACAGAACTGAGTCAAAAGTAGTTTTTTAACTGAAAAAAAATTCTCTTGCACTTATTTTTAACTCAATTTAGTGTTTTTATTTGGCCTGGCATTTGGCCTGAATTTAGCTCCTTAGTTTACAAGATCATTATTTAAACATAAAATCTGAATCAGTGTGTATATGCATAGAATATCACTGTGCATGTTTGTTGTCGACATGGATGTAAGTGATCCCCTGGGAATATGTACGAGCCATAATGAGTCCCTGAGGGCAGTCAGAGTTTAATGATCAACAACCCTCCTGTGAGCAGACAAACAGCATTTACAGCAGTTACATATAATATAAACACATGCTTTTACGAATGTTTTCAGATAATCAGAGTGCTGGAGTCTTGATCAGTCTTTTATGTGGGAGTCGATCACAGGGAAGTGATTGCAGGTGTGCAGGAGAGAGTGAGCTACCCAGCCATCCATGCCTTCTTCTCAAACATTATGAGGGATGCTTAGGAACCTTCCTTACTGAAAAAATGACCCGGCAGGATGTCAGCAGGACATGACAAGTGCTGTTGAATTCTCCCAATGTTAAGGAAAGGCAGGTCTTGCTTGTTTTGTTATCTTCTTTAACTTAGGAAACACTGGACCATCTTTGACAAAAGGATATAAATACATCCAACATACACCCAACACAGCACCGTGTGGATGGCTGTTCATCAAGAGATAAGGATCCACATTCAAGATTTCTGCGAAACAGAGTTGTTTTCTTGCCGACATGATGGATTCATGTGAGATGTTAGATGTATGTATTTGTATATATATGTATGTGTATTTTATTTGAATTAAATGCTCTATTGTAAAGTATCTTGAGGTAACACTTGTTATGAATTGGCATTATTACCTCTGCCAAGGAGGTTATGTTTTTGGGAGAGTTTTTCTGCTGTGAGCAAAATAACTCAAAAAGTTATGGATGGATTTTGATGAAATGTTCAGCATGGGAAAAGGAAGAACTGATTCAATTTTGGTGTTGATCCGGATCAGCGTCTGGCTGCCATGACGAAAAATGTGATTTTCATGAATAACTACTGAACTAAAATAGATATCATTATGAATCCAATTGCTAATGGTATGTTTTCATGGTCAAGACCTAAATATATAGATTAAATAAAGTTAGGACTAATATTTATGGTAAAAATCACAATATGGGTGAGGACTGTGGTGCTGGCGGAGGTCTGCGCTCTCCGTCTGCTTTTCTAGTTGCCATTTGGGGTGCCGGTGGCGCAGTGGGATGGTGCGCTTGGTCAGTAATCGGGAGGTTGCAGGTTCAAGCCCAGCTCTGTGCGACACATGGTAATGCATCCTTGAGCAAGATGTGTAATGGGCATATAAGGGCGTGAGTGAGTGTATCAGAGATACTGATGGATAACTAACAGAAACTGAAGTCACAAAAACTGCTCCCCCTGGTGACTGGCTGCTGTATAGGTCAACTCTCCGTCTCCCCCATTCATCTGAACGGGCCGTAGTGAAACTTCAAAATATTAATACACCTCATAGAAATATTTCTCCCATCCGTATGCTGTGGTGATGTGAAAGTATTATTGGGCTGCGTTTTTTCCAAGTCCTCTTTTTTCTGAAACATTTCTTTTTCATCAGTTATTAGAGTTTAAAAATAACCGCGGTTTACGGCAGTTTCACTATGATTGTGTACTCTGTATGCTGCAGAGTTTTGCAACCGTTTACGACAGCTGTGTCCAGATATGGTCCAGATTCTCTACTGGCCACACAATGGCGGCGCCCTGACGGGGGATATTATGGCTTCAAAACCGTTAAATGGTAGAAGGTAGAGCCACCCTGTCCACTATATACAGTCTATGGTGTGAATGTAAAGCACCTTTGAGTAGTCAAAGACTAGAAAAGCGCTATATAAGCTAAAGTCCATATACCATTATACAAATAAAGATTGATTGATACTGTCCATTCCTTTATTGGCACTCATATCTACTAGAGCCACGGGCTTATAGCAACCCCACATCAAACACCTAAACCAACCCTTAAAGGCCTTGTTATGTCTTACAGACTTTTTATTGCTATGGCCTAGTTATGACCATTTTACTTACAGTTCATTGATGACCTTTATATATTTGTTCATCAATTCTCAAATGCACCATTATGCTTAGTTACAGTGACTGAAGGTCATGGTGTTAGTAGTTGCAGCTCAGTCATAACTTGGGTTTACCATTCATCAATCACACCTTAGGTCGAACATTTAACCCTGCAGTGCATGACGTTATAACTGAGGGCAAGTTTGAAAGAATGATATCTGCTTAGGCCAGAAAAAAATGATGAAGAAAATGCACAAACACACACACACATACTTTACTTATACTGTTTCACACCTGGACAGTAAAGGATTATCAGTTTGGTTGCATATGTGGAGTTTTGGTTCGTCATACAGCAGCATATAAATGTGAGCCTCAAACGAAACAAATCTCTTTTCAACAGACAAATCTGCAGCCTGACAAACTGCATCAGCACCGTGCCATTATTCATGCACGCCAATTTCAAGCCATTACTCAAAATAGCTCTCCATCCCCATCAACGCCCACACGCTCTGAATCAATGGTCACGGACGTAATGCTTCTTTCACTGCGACGAGGTGAATGCTGTTGTCAGCTCCCAGAAGAAAAAAGAGGGAGAATATGCTTTCAGTCCACACTTCCATCTGGATATAAATAATAAAAAATACATTTATTCATCTGCATAATACATTACAGTTCACAGCCTTGAAGTTCCACACATTCATCATTTTTATTGATGTAAGTATGGGTGCAAATTCATGAGCATATTTGTCAATCATCATTTATCATTCCCCTCTTTATTTAATATAGCCTCCCAAAAACAACAACACAGCTAAACTCAGTAATCCCCTTTAAAAGTTGCATCATTTATCTCTTTTATAAGAAAAGTAACAGCACAGATACCGGTTAACTCCTCTTCTCAGAGTTTTAAAGCAGCTCCAACTCCTCGGCCTATTTTAAAGCTCATCATTACTCTTCACATCCGCTGAGTGCCTGACGTGCAATGAAAGGAGACACTTTCTGCTTTAGTTAAATGTTAACTCACAACATTTACCACAGTCTATCTGCCAGGATCAACACTGATTAAAATGTCGAGCCTGAGCGTGTTTCGCCCGCAGCGGTGAGTCAGTCCACATAATGTCTGCTTGTTTACGTGCACTCAATTATGCTGCATGTGTTTTATGACTTTAAGTTCTGTGTGTGGGCAGCGGACGCACGAACACTTAGAGTTACAAAGTTAATGTCGTCCTGAGTCCTGGATACAAGGTAGATGCACGAATGTTGGACAAAATAGAACAGCAGGGCAACTTTGGCCACTTTATAAGGTACGGCTTGTTCATACAGAGTTGGTCTACCTTCGACCACAGAACTGTCTAAACCTTCCATGGTATAGCTTTATCAAGATGTTGGTCCATATATTCATGATTAAGCTGCTGCAAGATTTATTGGCTGCACATCCATGATGAGAATGTACTGCTCCACCACATCCCAAAGGTGCTGTACTGGATTGAGACCTGGTGACGGTGGAGGCCACAGGAGTACAGTGAACTCATTTTTATGTTAAAGATGCTATGAGTAGTTTCTAAAGCTGCGTTCACACCGCAAGCGACCCAGCTACCAAAATTGCGTTGCCCTCTGACGTAGCATCGCGCATCCATAAATACCTCATTTTGGTTACCGTTGCCGTCGGCCGTCGCTCGTTGACGTCACACCTGCTCGAGTTTCACCGCGATCATATCATATATCATATAATAGGATGTATAAGCGGACGTTATTTCAGCTGTATCCTTTTCATTCTCTTATCAACCACAAAACACTGCAGCTGACGCCCTGCAGCAGCATCATCTGTGAGTTTCCTGCGGTCCGTCTAGACGGATCTAATGTCCTCACTGACTAACTTTTCCACACGGACATAAATTGTTAATCTGTAGTTGGGATGAATAACAGTCTGTTTAGGGTACCGTCACACGTGTACACACCTGCTGATTGATCAACTTCTTTTTACTTTCACATCGCACGACAAGATATGTGGTAGTGTGAAAAGTGGCTGTAGCATCGTGGGAGGGTTAGCCCCGCTCCATCGCGGCTGTACATTGACTTTGCATGGAGAGTGATCGCCAAGGTAGCGTCCGGTGTGTACGCACTGTAAGTAATTACAAAAAGTCTCACTTTTAAATAGTTTTTGAAAATAGGTTATCTATAAATGCTATTCCATAGCTTCGCGGTCGGGTTGGACAGGGCTGGACTGGCCTGGATACTCAACTTCAGGAACAAGACAATTAAAACTAAAGCAAATTTATATTATTCGGACACGTCTTAGAGCACCAGGCTGTAAGTAGTGATATATAGTCGGCTACAAAACTACAATACTAAGTTTTCCAAAAATTGTTTATTGTCACACATCAAAAACTACCGCTACGTAACTAGAAAGAGATACATTACCTCGTCGCTTTGCATCCTGTAAGTTGTTTAATAAAGAAGTTGTAAAGCAATGCAGAGTTCTGAGGAAGGTCCGAGCTGCATTCATTAGCATCACAACAAACACACACTTTGGTTTGGGTCATGTCTTTACGACAGTCGCCGTGCGTGCTCATGGGTAGCAGAGTCTTTATGTCGCCGGATATAGATTCTCCTCATAGCACCGTTAAGATTGGATTTTACGGAACTTTGTTTATCTTTTTAGAGGACTCCTTCAAGAAAATTAAGATTCCAGTAACATGAATTATAGCAATTAGAAGATATATAAGAAAGACTGGGATGAACAGAAATTAAAATAAATATTAAGAAACATAAAATTTTGAAACATGGCTTCTAGCTGGCCACTGTTGCTGAAGGAAAAAGAGGGTCCAACCAGCTACTAGTGATTTAAATCCGTTAAAATGATCATTATAAGTAGTGCCATAAAGTGGCTGATGAATTTGATCTAATTTATCCATAAAGTACATTGCTCTATCACATTATAGCTCTTTAAACCCTGCTTCCATCAGACTGTCTTCATCCCACTTCCACTCTTCTTTGATGCTCTTAAAATCTTTTTACTGTTTTCTTCATGGTTTCTCGTTGCACACGATGGTTTGGTTGCCAAAGCTGCATTAAAATCCTCCCTTTTCCACACGAGCTGTGGGGAAACGCAGGGATTAATAAACCTCAGTTATTAATTTCATGCAGCACAATCAGAACCTGCACTTCAGCCTCTTCACCCTGCATACAGGAAGTGTGTGTGTGTACATTCTTTGTTATTAAATTCAAATATAAAGTTGAGTTATGCACATTTTTATGTTAATGCAGGCATTTGTTTTGCATGTATTCCTTATTTATAGCAGCATCTTTCATTCCCTGTGATAAGCAGAGGGATGTCAGAGCAGCATTACATTAGTGTGTGTGTGTGTGGTGTGTCTGTGTGTGCTCTTTTGTCTGTGCCACACTAATCATTGTAATGACTTTTACAGCCTGTGTTCTACAGGAGAGGAAAAAACTATTGTGTGTCCTTCCTTCCTCAGAGATGATTTTAATTGCTCATGATAAGCATAATAAAATGTCAACTTATCCATAATTCCTGCTCGTGCTGCCGTGTGCCTGCTGAGATAGCAGCTCAGCTCATATAGGCAGACTGTGCTGTTCATATAACAGAGAGAACAAAGTTTGTGAGGATTGTGTTGTACTGCCTCTGCTGCACAGCTTACATACTGCGTCAATGAGAGTTTATATTTTTGTTTTATGTGCCGAGGTTTTGGAAATGTGGGGACCAGACCAAACTGTTCTCTGTCTGGATCCATCAAAGCTCTCTTAAATTTCTCAAAGTCTTAAAAAGATATATCACACACCCTTTAAACATCTGGGATCCCTTCAGAAAGACTCACACTTAGTACCCTAAGGACCCTCGGGGGTCCTAACATAAAAAGTGCCACAAAATCCTAAAAATTATCATTTTTTCCACTTTCAAAGCTTAAACCTGTTAAATTGCTTCAGCCCTACACAAAACTATGATGTTTGTTTTAAGACTTAAAATATTTCTCTAATTTTTATGACACTTTGTGTCATAATAGCAGACGCTACTATGACAGCAAAAACACAAAATAAAGTGGACTGCTTAGTTTGAAGTTGTTATAGCCATGTATATGTTGATAATTTATAAGACCAATCATATTGATTCATTCTTATTTTTGGAGATATTAAAGTTTATTTAAAAAACTCACACTTAGTCCCCACTGAAAAGTGCTTGAAAAATCCTAAATAATATTATTTTTTCCAATTTCAAAGCTTAAACCTTTTAACTAGCTTCAGCCCTACACAAAACTATGAAGTTTGTTTTTAGACTATAAATATTTCTCTAACATATATCTAATATTTCTCACTGGAAACAACTTTCATACGCACATGTACCTCAGCATCCATTTGAGTCAAAAGAAAAATGTAAAATATTTTGATCTTCCCATCCCCTGGCATTTTCTGAGTCTTTTCTCAAATCTGTGCATTTAAAACTCATTAAACTCTAGAAAAATACTCTCCCCGTCCATTTTCTGCAATTTCCTCTCCATCATCTCGTCCCGTCATTCTCTCAGACATAAAGAAAAATGTCAGTGCTCTTTCTTCCTCTCTGCTGCCTCCATGTTGGAGACATACCTGCACAAACAGCCCCTGTAGGCTCTGGAGATATGATGCTATCAAGTCATCTCTCCTCATGCTTAGTTTCTCTGCGTCCCCCTCTCTCATGTTTCGTGTCAAACTCCGGTGCGCTGCTTTGAACTGCATTCTGGGATTTCAGAGCGTATTATTCACGTTGCTGCTTCAGAGCACACAAGATATGAGAAGGGAATATCAGCAGCGCCCAGAGGAACACTTTAACATTATAACTACATGAAATATTAAAAGCATCATATGCAGTTTTTTCACCCTGCATGGAGGACATGAAGGAGGAGGCAACAGAGAAAAGGGAGGGCAGTGACCTTCTTAAAGATCCATCTAAATAATCTGCTGCTCTCATCAAATATAAATACAACTCGCACCAGAACATAAACATATCGAGGAAGAGGCGGATATATAAAAACAACCAGGGGCTGGAAAAAGCTGGACTGTAGGAGAGCAGAGGTAGCCTTCGTGTCACCAAACAACACAATAATGGATTTATTATATGAATATTTATCACAAGTCCAGATTTAGTATAGGTGTTGATGCGTTCAAATCTGAGATCTGAGTCAAAGTTCAAACTTGGACCCAGATCTGTTACCTTTTATTCTGGTCACTTGTCTGATTAAGTTTTTATCAGCAAAATGTTCATGTACTTGTTTTTCTTGGCTTATGCCCAAGTCACACATTCCCGTTTCTCATAGCGATTGCGCACGACTGTACACGATTGACGAGGCATTCACATTGACACTAACGTACCAAACCCTGGACCAAAACTTCTTTGGTGCGCACTAAATGTGGTTGGTGTGAAAACACCCTTAGATGATTCAGGAGGTCTCATTTTGGCTTGAGCCTCTCAGGCTGTCCCGAGTACCTGATTCAGACACTTGCTTGGTTTGTAATAAACTTCTCTTATATGCAAACAAGTCTTCTTCATCATCTGTAGCCACACATCAACACATCAAGAAACTACATCTGTTTTAGCAGGCTTAGAATCACCAATTTAACTAATGAGGCGGGTTACTGTATTGATCACCAGACACACTCACACCTGAGGGCCTTTTAGAGGCACATATCGACCTGACCCTTGTTTGTGGTCTGTGAAAGCTCTGACCGACCTGGGAGGTCCAACCAGCAACCCCCAAACATTCCTCCTCCTGTTGAAGAAACATTTCCCAGGATATTCAAACTTTGACTAAGGGGCCGTTTACATGGAAACTCCTGACTTGAAGACGCAAAGATTCTTCCTTTCCGTTTTCGAATTCTTCTGCGTTTAGATGACAATGCTCGGAGACGAGTTAATCCTCTGTAAATCCGCTGTAGTGTGCATGCTCAGTAGATGGCGGTGTAGGTCTGCAGAGATGCAGCGCTGCTACAACACACGAACGAAGAAGAAAAACTTTCACAAACAACAATGCTGAATAGACGCACAGAGATGCAGGAGTTTCTTTTTTGGACAACAGATCAGTTCGGACAACAAATCTGTCTGGATAGTTTTTTCTGGATAACAAACCGAGCACGGTAAGATGCTCACATGTTACTCGGCGGACAGAGGAAGCTGTTGTTGTTCCTGGTATGCGCGCGCAGCCTCCATGTGAAAGAGTACTGCGCATGCAGTGATGTCAGCGTTTCCCCCTGAAACGCTCTGCTCTGTGTTTACACGAGGCCGGATGGAGGAGCGGATTCAAATCTTTCCGCTCCGGGGAGTGGTTTCAAAAGTTTGCATTTTCGGTGGAAACGCAACGTGGTCTCATCTAAGCGGAAGGCCAAAACGCAACGAAATGTTTGCGGAATTGACCGTTTTCGGCGTCATGCAAACGGCCCCTAAAGCCATGAAGCTCTGCCCCTCATTCATTGATATATGTTACGGATTCACTCCACTGCCCGACCATCTGATTATCACTTTCATCACCTCCTCATCTCTCTCCTTCAGTCCTCCTCCTCTCTTCACAGCTGCCAGCGGCCGCTCTCTGTTTCATGTTTTGAGTGCTCGCGTGTCACAGCAAGTGGCATCATGGGAGAGGAGACTGGGACCTGACTCACACACAGTCACACCATGCTCCGAGTCACACATGCAGACAAGAACATTTCATGGCACACAAAGGACTCATCGAGGCGGATTCAATGCTCCAACATACGTCAGCTCTGAAACATTGATGTGTTTGTTTTACAGGTAAAATGGAGAGGCTGTGGGGGGCAGAGGAGAGGAAGTGAAGTGAACAAAGTGGAAGAGCAAAAAGCAAAGATAAATGAGAGGAGAGAGGAGGAGGAAAAACAATTCTCTTACTTTAATCTTATCTTAATTCAGCTTTAAATCAGAAGTCTCCAAACACCAGGTGTTGCTTCTTTTGACCAAATACTAAAATAAAACTGTAAATATTAAGGCATCTGTTAGGAAACATCATGATCCATTAGCACATTGTTTTTCTCCTGTTTAGGTTCATCAACCTGCTTTGAACACAGTAATGATGATCCTTGGTTGGAACGTTTTTTCAGCAATGTTTTGATGATTACTCAGTGTTGCCCAGTGTCACCTAATAACGCTAATTGGGCTTTAAAGGAATTCATGTCACTCTTGTATTGTAGAAGTTGTTGTCGACAAATGGAGATTCTAAAACTTCACTATATAGTTAATGAAACTGTCACAGACAAGACCGGTCAGCTCTACTGAGTAGTTTTCTTTGCTGTGAGTGGAAATCATAGTTCCTGGAATTAATGTGAATGCATGGGGAGAACATGTGACTCGAGCAAGAAGTCAGTCCAGCAGCCTTTTTGCTAAGGGGCTATGGCACTACTTGCTGTACAGCACTGTAACACCACTTACAGACTAGATTAAAGCATCTGCTCAATTTTTCAGAAGGACAACAGCGTGGTTCAGTTGTCTTGCTTTGTCTAGTAAAAACAGACGTGTGAATCTGGTCAAATTAGCGAGCAAGGTGATCGGAGCGCAGTAATCTCAGCTGCAGGATATCTACAGCAGACGTATTCTTAGCAGAGCCCAATAAATTCTGACCTGCCCTGATCACCCTCTGTTTGCTGGATTTGATCTTCTCCCTTCTGGACAACATTACAGAATAACCAAAACTAGCCAGAACTTCTTTTATTCCAGTTACTATTGAAAATCTTAATTCATTGGCCTGGTTCTTCTTTTCTTGTGCTTTATGCTTACTGTGGATAGAATTGATTGTTGACTTTTAGACTGTAATCCTAAACTATTTATTGGCTTTTTATTGAATCTCTTTTTATCTGCTTTATCTTGTATGTTCTTCATTATGCTACGGCCACACCGGACGCGAATTCGCAAAGACACGCATTGAGATTACATACAAAGTCAATGGAAAGACGCGTTTGGCGCAGCATATGGAGCATCCGGCGCATTTGGGACGTCAAACGCCTCGATGCTCGAGTTGAAAATATTGAACTTTCGACGCAAATTCACATGGCGCTGTACCGCGGCAGCCAAAGTGATGACATTCCCCCCGACATCATTGATTTGATGACGTGTGACGCTCCAGTCACCTGCTCCTGCTCAGACCCCGCTGAAAGATGGAGGAGAGGTTGCGCTCTTTGCTATCATCCGGAGCTATACGATTTGACGCGTGTACTCTACAGAGACCGGAACAAAACAGAGCAGGCTTGCATGAAAGTCGCTGAGGAGACAGGTTTTGAAGGTAAGTTCTGTAAATATTCGTTTCCTGCTGGATTTGCCTGCACGGGTCATCACTGAGTCCGACTGGCTCCGGCTCTCTACTCCGCCTGCGCAGTGACGCGCGTCGCCCCTCAGCTTGTCAAAATGGTCCAGCGTCCAGCCTCAGGCGTTACGTGCGGCACGTCACAGGCACTACGCCCGTTTAAATACGCCAAATCGCGTCCGGTGTGGCCGTAGCATTACTGTTTATTTATCTACTACACAGCACTTTGATGACTGAATGCACTTTATGGGTTTTGCCTGATTCTTAGTCTTTGGCATTTTGTGGTTTAAGTGCTGTCCTTTTTTACTTGAGTTCAGGATTTTTCCTGATTTTTGTAATACCTTTATATACCTTTATGTGTTATCATGTACTTGTGTACTGATGCCTGCTGCTGAAAAACAATTTTCCCACGGGATTATAATAAAGTTGGAGTTGAAGAAAAGTCGAAATGAAGCACAATTCATGTCTGTGAAATAAGACCAAACAAAGCCACAGCCACTATGAACACACTTGTTTTGCATCATACTCCTTCAGAGATCCATTTTGTTCTTGGCTGACTCACAGTCATAGGATTTTGTGCTGATTACCCTCTTTTTCTGATAAAATCAGTTTTATTGAAATGTCATCCTTTTGGTTAGTTGTGCAGTGTTCTGTCTCTCACAAGGTGAAGCCAGGAGACACAACACAGATGGTTTGGTGACAAGAACGCTGGAAGAGCTAATTAGACAAGTACAGAAAAGCTGACTGTGTCCTTTTTCTTCTGGAGTATTTCTATCTGCCTCACAAAGTCACCATCAGTTGTTTTTTCAAGCTGGCATAGTCTTTAAAGGAGAAGTTGGCAGAGCAGAGACTGAGAAGCCAGCACAGCTCACATGTTCGCCAAATCTGCCTCTTTTTTTGTTTGTTTCTCTTTGGTCCACAGAGGACGTTAACAGCAGCGGATTTTCTTCCAGCAACGGCGCATGAAGAGAAGTGACAAGTGCTCACAAGTGTTAGAGAAAAGTCTGACGGCCCGCGAGGGGGAGGAGAAAAGGGGGGGGGGGGGGGGGGGGCAGGAATAGCAATGCACTTAAGTGAGGGGAGATCAAAAGTTGTATTTTGTATCTGTGAAGTGTTACATCACTGACGCTGTAAACAAACCCAAAGAGGACGGAGCGAGGGATCAGTAGGGAGAGCAGGCTGAGATGAATGAGGACGCAGCAGACGAGTGGCAGCGATTAGAACAGAAGAGATCAGACCAAAAACAACAACAGAGCTCTGAAGAAGCCTTTAAATCCATTCAACTGCCACTACTGACAGAATATAGAGATTTGGGTCTTTTGTCCCACGCTGGACAGCCTGACGTGTGTGAAGCAGGCACATATCTGTTGGCCATGACCTCAGTGTGTTTGCCTTTAAATGAGGACTGATCAGGCATGAAGTTGGTTTGTTATTGGCCTAAGGATGCAGAAAATGACCATAACCACCCAAAATCTTGCCTAAGGTCTAAATTTGTTGCATTATCCTGCATTTACTCCTTGTATGTTTGGTCCAGTCTGTTATTTTAAACCCCCATGATGTTGTTTGAATGCTTCAGTGAAATATAACTTTAATACAAGTAGATGCTCAGTAATGTTTTTTAATATTCACACTGCCTTCATGGGGGCCATCATCCTTCCTCTTGTACATTTTGGACTGAGGTGAAGACAATCATGATTTCAGCAAAATACAGTTTGTTTTTGGACCAGGCTGTAAAGATCTTTGTATCTCAAATTTAACAGGAAGACAGTGTGAATCTACTAGAGCATCTGCCGACAGCTGCATGTGGGCCCCCAGAAAAAATATTTCTTTTTAATGAAGTGGACAGGTGAGTAAGCCAGAGAAAACTGGATCCAGCTGTTGACTTTTGCTGAACTGAATACTTTACTGCCTTCTGATTGGAGTCAAAGCTTTTGGAAAACACTGTGATTACTTTTTTAATGATTACATTTTTCAAATATTTAGTCCTTTTAAACACACAATTTTTCGCTTTTATAAGCTCATGATTGTTGGCAACTTTCATTTTCTTCTGACTCTATCACTTACCTCTGCCAAGGAGGTTATGTTTTCGCAACATATTTGTTTGGTTGGTTGTCTGTTAGCAAGATGACACAGGAAAAACTATGGCATGGATTTACATGAACATTTTACCTGAGGTGTGGTTGGGTCCAAGAAAGAAGCCATTACATTTTGGTGGTGATCTGCATATTTGTCTGGATGCAGAAAATTCCCCAAACTTGCAAAAAAATCCCATAACTTAAAGGTGCTATGAGGAGAATCTTTTTCCAGCAACATAAAGACTCTGCTACCCATGAGCACGTGCGGCGACTGTCGTAAAGACGTGACCCAAGCCAAAGCGTGTTTGTTGTGATGCTAATGAATGCAGCTCGGACCTTCCTCAGAACTCTGCATTGCTTTACAACTTCTTTTTTCAACAACTTACAGGATGCAAAGTGATGATGTAATGTATCTCTTTCTAGTTACGTAGCGGTAGTTTTTGATGTGTGACAGCAAGCAATTTTTGGAAAACTTAGTATTGTAGATTTGTAGCCGGCTATATATCGCTACTTACAGCCTGGTGCTCTAAGACGTGTCCGAATAATATAAATTTGCTCTAGTTTTATTTGTCTTGATCCTGAAATTGAGTATCCAGGCCAGTCCAGCCCTGTCCGACCCGACCATGAAGCTAAGGAATAGCATTTATAAATAACCTATTTTGATGCTATAAAACTCATCTTAAAGTGTGTATTTCCATCAGGCGTATATCTAAAAGTGAGACTTTTTTGTAATTACTTAGAAACTCCTCGTAGCATTTTAACATTGGGCCATATTTAAAAAATCCTATCTCTGACATCACTTAATGGGTTTGCTTCAAAACTTACATGATAATATAGATATTATAACTTTATCATCCCAGTAAATTTCATCTGGCTATGATCCAGATTGAAGTCACAACAACATTGAAGTTTATGACAGGAAATCCCATTAATTTTTCCCTGGTTGCTGTGAGGGTTTTGCTCCATTATGGGTCGGGGACTTGTAGTTTATTTGCAAACTCACATCACTTGCTCTGCCAGCAGAAGACTTCTCCACATGGACAGACATGAGCGGAGATTCAGCCCTTCATATCGGAGCGTGTGGTGATCCACAATTGTATCTTGGCGGGTCTGTGCTCTCAGAGTGTTTTTCTTGTTTGTGTTGTAAATCCAATGTTTCTCTTCTACGGTGTTACAGACCAAAGATCAGCCGCCACACTGGGACCGTGTTTACTGTTTGTGGAGCAGTGTGAGTCCCTGTGGTGTGTACCTGTGCGATGTTCCTACAATGAGAGCTGAGTGTCTGAAACTCCAGTTGACCTGCTCTCAGATGCTCTGTTGTCTGCTGAGTCACATCTTTACTGCTGAGCGAAGATGAGCAGAGACGGGCAGAGGTAGTCAGGGGGGACTCAGTTCACCTTGAGTACGATGAGTCCCACTTCAGGTGTCTGCGTCTCGGACTCTCTGAACCTGAACATCACATCAACAAAAGGATGTTCTGGAGTAAAGTTCAGATTTTTTGTTTTAACACCAATCAATTCAAACAGGCTCCATCACAAACTATAACTATGATGTTAACTTTATGTGTTTTAACCCTATGAAGCCAATTGTATCATATTTGATACATACTTTTATATCTCTAGCTACTCAATATGATCAACAAAGTACAAAAAAAACATCTGAATACAATCAGATAAATCATAAAAATGTCCTCAAATGGACTATCAGTTGCCAAAAACACTTAATGTTTCAAATGAGATACGAAAAATCTATATGTTGACTTTTATGGACATTTTGATATTTTTAGGATTTTAGTAGAAAGTGAAACAAACATTTCATCTCCAAAAATTAGAATTTTCTGGCTATAATCTATGATCTTGGGCCTTAAAGGGTTAATATGATTCAATCCACTTTAATCATAAAACACTATTGAAACACAATCATGTTAACCAAAGCTGCACAGTTCCCAACTTTCACACTTATTGACCAAGGATGGTAAATGCTAGATTCTCTGTTGTCTTATAGATTATCCTATTAGATTATCCTGTGGTCCCTCACATGCATGCGTTTACAGATACTCAAGCTCCACTCCATTTCTCCATTTCTTATCCATGTGGACCCCCCTACTATCAAGACCCCACATTTCTGGTGTCCCTAGTTTCTCACAGCCTGTAATTCCTGTTTGGCCTAAATCAGCACAGCACATGAACTGCTATCTCAAATCAATGACAGTACCCGTTTTTCCTCCCTTCCGTTTGTCTTGTCTTGTCCTGTCTGTCACTGTTTCCCCTTCTTTCACACTGTGGTGTGGCACGGCCCTCCCCTTCAGCTCACATCAGGGGTTAAATAAAGTTTGATTTGATGGAGTAGCCTACAGAGAGGGCTGGTGGTGGTCACTATAGCAGTCAATCATATTCACATATCTCTGACTGCTGGAATAAAAATGCATTGGTCTTTTCAACGTTGTCATTGGACACAGTGCTCAGCAGAAAAGACAATGCAGACAAGGGGGGAAAAAAAAGATTATCCTGTGGTCTGAGGTTGTTAAGAGTGAATTTGACCTGACAATGGGCTCCAAAACAGGTAGAGCCGACAAATGTAAATATTAGGCTTGTTTAATATTTACACTGACAACTCCAGAGTCATGACTCCATGAATGTTGACGTGGAACAGAATGTAGCTGATCAAGAAGCGAGCTGACTGGAGACAAGAAAGCATGAACTAAAGCAAGCATGGCCGATCTGAAACATAAATTTTGGTGGACCTCAGATATTGAGAACCAACTCGCATGTTCACACAGTCTCCAGGATTTTTCTACAGTCTTTTATTTTTTCGTTCTGGACTTTTCCAATCAAAAATAGTCCCAAGACCGCCATCATTCCCTTTTTTCGTATGTCCTCTTCTATGTTGTGTGTTGTGTTTTCTTGTTGTTGCTTTAACTTTTGATTCTCTCCTAAATATGGAAAATTGACAAAGAAGAAAACAAGAAGAAGAGAACAAGAGCCAGTGTGATGGATCATGATTTCTTAATCTCAGAAAGATGCAGCATGGAGAGGAGACCTGGAGAGGTGTCGTCTGCAGACAAGACTGTTCAACACCCTTAAATACAGTACTCACAACATCACATGACACAAGAAATGTATATATATTTAGACATTAGCATCTTGTGCACGGGAGTAAATCCCTCAAGGTACCATAATAAGGTAGAACTTCATCCCAGGTTAAAATTTACCCAACCACCTGTTTGTAAGGGGTCAAAAGTTGTCTAAAAACAGATGTCAGATACTTTGGTGTTGTTTTATTCCTCACATGCTTTGTTCCTTTCTTCTTTGTATTCATTAGATCATGTTTGATCATGTCAGACGCACACACTCAGCCACACCAAAGGCACAGCAGAATCCTCCCAACACAGTCAAACAAAGATATGACCCTTTTCCAGTAGCACGCCTTGGCCCTGCTCTACTCAGCCCTACTTGATTTGCAGCGTGTTTCCACTAGCCTGGTACCTCCTAAAACAAGCTAGTTTTAGTACCTACTCCGCTCTGGTTCCAAGCGAGCTGAGTCGATACTAAAAGATGACATCACTGACTGCCGGCTACTGATTGGCCAGACAATGTCGTCATCGATGAGTCATGAGCGCGACGACCTAGCATGCTAGCAGTTGCTACCATTAGCTTACCCTCATACGTCTTTTCTTTGCAGTTCGATTGCTCTCGTCCTCGGCTTCATTCTGTTGTATAGCTTCCAAAACTCTCCTGTGCTTCTCAAGGGGTATTTCTACTTACCACCTGCAGCCTTCTTCTGCTTTCCTTTTTTACTGAGTTTGAGACAAAAAGCCACAGATTGTTGTGTTGCGCTCAGAATGACATCACCGCAGTGCCGCTCAGCTGTTTACAGCCATTCTGCACCCTGTTGGGCAGGCGACTGGGGCTAATGGAAGAGCAGCACAAGGCGAGCAGAGTAGAGCCGGGTAGAGTCGAGCAGAGTAGAGTAGGGCTAATGGAAAAGGGCCAATAATAGAGACCACATGCAAAGCAAAAATACCATGCTGGTCCAAACAGTATGTACCCAGCTTAACAAGCAGAAATGACACAGAATAAAGTTAATAAATTAAACTAACAAAAACAATTATCAAATCATCTAAAAAACAAAGACAGAAAAAAATAAAACATAAAAAAAGCCAACTGACTAAAAATAAAAACACATGAGTTAAAAGCCGACAAGTAAAAATATGTTTGAAGATGAGATTTAAGTGAGGAGCAGCTGCTAATTGGGAGGGTTTCCTCCACTTTCAATCTGTGAATGTGGTCTTGTGAAGAAAGCCTTGAACACTCACTTAGAAAAATTAGTTACAATAATGGTTTCATTAGTTATCTTCAAAGAAGGATGTGTCTAATTAGTGGACTCAGCTGCTGAAATCGGGTGGAAGACGACCTGCAGATGGTTGGATGGAAAAAGAAGAGATACTGTTAAAGTCAAGCTCAGATGAGATTTAGATAAAAAACTGACAATCTGAAGTCCAAACTTTTAAAACTCAAGATCTGAAGTTTCAAATATGGCAGCTCATGAACCTTTGACCTCAAACCAACTCTGAACGAACAAAGAGACTCTTTAATGAGAGTCTTCTTTCACAGATGAGAGTTAATTAATCCTCTTCTCCTTCAGAATCACATGAATGTGAGCATGCTTCTCTCAGGGCTGCAGACTAAGACAAAACATCCTTCATATTTTCTGGAGGAGCATCTCTTTGTTTGAGCCTTTGAGCTTCAGGAGGCATCAGCAGCAGGTAAACCTCTGCTGTTATGGAGCCAGGAAGAAGGAGAGAAAGAGACTGTTCTTCACTCTTACACCTACAAACAGCAAAAACTGACAATTTACTCTGTGTCCACCCAGATAAGATAGCAATCTCATTTACACTCTCTGCTTTGGTAACTATTCTGTCTGAACCTAGGACCATAACAGCCTTATAAACGGTGTTATTAATATGTACAAAGCTTCCAAATCGTAGACCATAGCTTTAAGTGAGGAGCAGCTGCTAATTGGGAGGGTTTCCTCCACTTTCAATCTGTGAATGTGGTCTTGTGAAGAAAGCCTTGAACGCTCACTTAGAAAAATTAGTTACAATAATGGTTTCATTAGTTATCTTCAGTCAAAGAAGGATGTGTCTAATTAGTGGACTCAGCTGCTGAAATCGGGTGGAAGACGACCTCCAGATGGTTGGATGGAAAAAGAAGAGATACTGTTAAAGTCGAGCTGAGATGAGATTTAGGACAATCTGAAGTCCAAACTTTTAAAACTCAAGATCTGAAGTTTCAAATATGGCAGCTCATGAACCTTTGACCTCAAACCAACTCTGAACGAACAAAGAGACTCTTTAATGAGAGTCTTCTTTCACAGATGAGAGTTAATTAATCCTCTCCCCCTTCAGAATCACATGAATGTGAGCATGCTTCTCTCAGGGCTGCAGACTAAGACAAAACATCCTTCATATTTTCTAGAGGAGCATCTCTTTGTTTGAGCCTTTGAGCTTCAGGAGGCATCAGCAGCAGGTAAACCTCTGCTGTTATGGAGCCAGGAAGAAGGAGAGAAAGAGACTGTTCTTCACTCTTACACCTACAAACAGCAAAAACTGACAATCTTTACTCTGTGTCCTTCACCCAGATAACTTAATCTCATTTTACACTCTCTGCTTTGGTAACTATTCTGTCCTGAATCCTGTTCTGCCCCGTCAGGAGTCAATGAGAGGGGAGTTTAGGAAGAGTTTACAGCTGAACTATCATCAGAACAAACACTCAGTGGTTATTTCTGTTTACTTACCTGATCCTCCCACAAATATTAAGACATTAAGGTCAGCCTACGCAGTCTGTCTGATTATGTCTGGTTGTGTCACTATATCAGATGATTACAGGCAGTCAGGACCCCCCTCAGAATATCAGGACCCTGAAAGGCCTTATAAAGAGGCCCCTGCTGCAATTAGAAAATATAAACTTGGACGTCAGACCAGCAGCTTTACTTGCATCAGGTCTTGGTTCAGTTATTCCTGTTTTTCACACTATGAAAAACAACCAAAGTAGCTTGCAAAGTAAACTTGGAGGTGCAGTGTGCAGTCATGTTGTAGGTAGAGCAGTCCCACAAACTATGACAACTATGATAAAGTAGAAATGAATTCCAACTAAGGGGCACAAGGTAAGCCGGGAAAATGTCCCCCACACCATCACACTACCAGCAGCAGACTGAACTGCTGATCCAAAGCAGGATAGATTCTTGCTTCCATGACGTCTACACCAAATTCTGAGCCCAGCATCTGACTGTTTAGCCTTGCAGAGCAGACTGACCTGCCTGATTCTGAAATCATGCATCTCCGCCTTACCAGCCTCCATTGTCCAACAGTTTCACTCGGCTTAGTGCTTAATGGCCCAATCAGGGAATAGAGGCCGGCACAGCGGAAGCTGCTAGTGTGACAACAATAGGAAGTGACTTGACAGGCAGTGAAGTCACTTCCTGTTAGACAAATAATGGAGGCTATTGTCGGTTAGCCTTTGGTCATCATGGTTACCCAGTTATACTTGGCGAAATATACTCTCCTCATAAGTTTACTTCGTAGGCATTGTCTTTGATGAGGTTCACGTCACATGTAAGAGTTAAATAACACATCTTTGTGGTATAATTTAATGTAAAACAATACTGTTAAGCTACCGGCTAACAAGGGCAAACAACAGTTAACTGACATTAGCCATTAGCCGTGGCCGCTAACAACAGTTAGCCTGCACAGCTAACGGCCATTATCTGTTGTGAGCCCTTGTAAGCCATTAGCCACTACGTTTAGTCGCTTCATATGCTGCGTCATAGCAGCAGAAGGTTCTGCCTTTGAAAACATTTTCACAGGGCTCCTCTCCAGATGAATTAGTGAAATATTTCCAAAATGAAACTGTCCGTCTGGCGTGTCAGGTTGCTGACTGTAGAACAGAAACCCAGACTCATCAGACCAGGAGACAATTTTACAGCCTTTTGTGCTTCATGCTGAAATCCCTTTGGATTTTTCCTGTTCTTCTGTGACAGGAGTGGCACCTACATTACTGCTTTACTGCCATCATCTCCTGCTTCAAGATTCAAAGTATAGTTCATTCAGACATTATCTTCTGCAGACCTCGGCTGCAACAGGTGGATATTAAAGTTTCTATTACATTTCTAACCACTCTCTAATCCATTCTCCTCTGGCCTCTGTCACCAACAAGACATGTTCTATCAGATAACGAACACTTACTGGATTTTTTTTCTCTTTCTTTCTCTTTCTCTTGCCCATTCTCGATAAACTTTAGGGAGGGTTTTACGTCTAAATCCCAGTAGTTTCTATGCATAGTCGTAGTATGAGCAGTTTCTGACAGACAAACTCGTCTGGAGCAGGACAGGGCCGGGGTTATTCAGCTAAATGTGTCTGGTCTGAAAGCTTCATGACAGTCCCTGATATTAACTTTAGAGATCACCAAATTAAATGCCTAATAGTTCCTACACACAGCACACATATGTCAGTGTGACCTTGACAAACAATCACAGATGACCTACTGCTGTGGACCTGCTCCACTCCATGTGCTCTATCCTGAATCAGCCATCAACGGAAATGACATCATTAACATGAATTCATAGTTTTAGATCAGTTAAACCCATTTTAATGGTAGTTCAGCTATGATAATCGACAGCATTCCTCTTCATATTATATTTATTATATGCATTAAAGTTAATATTAGATTGATCTCTCTATCCATGTTTTATTGAGTATTTATTCTTGGTAACTATCTTTACAATGATAAAGACATGAGGACAACTGAAAAATGAGAAACTACATCTCATAGGGGCTCAACTCCAATAAATTTATACTGAACCCTTTAAGGCCCAAGACCATAGATTATAGCCAGAAAATTCTAATTCTTTGGAGCTGAAATGTTTGTTTCACTTTCTGCTAAAATCCATAAAAATCAAAATGTCCATAAAATTCAACATATAGATTTTTCGTTTGTCATTTGATACATTAGGTGTTTTTGGCAACTGATAATCCATTCAAGGACATTTTTATCATTTATCTGATTGTATTCAGATGGTTTTCTTTTTTGTAATTTGTTGATCATATTGAGTAGTTAGAGGTATTATATAAGTATGTATCAAATGTGATACAATTGGCTTTAAAGAGTTAACAAAGACAAATATGGTGGAATATTAATTAAGATTGACTGATTGGGTAACACTTAGCTTTAGAGGTCCACAAATTTCATCGCACTTAGGTAATAATTAGACAAAGTTTTTTTCTTATTTCTTGAAATAACCCCCAAAATTTCATGAGAATTTGGGGAAAATTAGCACATAGCTTCTTTAAAATAATGTCCAAATTTATTGTTGCAAGTCAGAATTGGTAGGTTACTGTTTTTTCCAGTTTCTTTGAAATTTACTCCAAATTGAATGGAATGAAGGTGACGATTAGCAAATAATTTATTTGAAATTAAATCACAACCCACCACAAAATGTTTTTAGAAGTATCCCTACATTTCTGCTATTTCCAGATAAATAGCTGCTTAGTTCTTAAATACAGAAGCTAGCTTCATTGTTTCCTGTGATAATTACCTTTGAAATGTTAAGTTAATAAATCTACTTCACAATAAGCAGTTCGTCTAATTATTACCTAAGTGCAATGAAATTTGCAGATCTCTAATGTAAAGTGTTACCACTGATTGCATATTAATTAAGTTGAGACAAACTTGATGAGGACAGATTTATGATCTGGGCGTCCATGAGTTTGTCTCTGTCATAAATTATTATTTTTAGTCCCTTTGTCTCTGTCTGGATGGATCCATCTCTGGATGTATGTGTGTTTATAAACAAAAATATTTACAATATGTATTGTATATACAGTACGTACATCTATAAATTAAAAAGCATGTCTTCAGTCTATGCTATTGTAAAGTGCCTTGGGATAACACCTATTATGACCTGGTGATGTACAAATAAAGACTGACTGAATGATTAAAAGCCATGGTGTCATGTGTCAGGTTCAGCTCATGAGCTGCCATGTGAGGCGGGATACAGTCAGTGTGCATAAAAAAAGTTTAACATGTTGTCTATTCTACATACTTCCTTTCATTGATATTCTTCAAGTGTTGATACGAAGACAGTTGTTGCCATCAGGTTTTAAAGATGAGTCTTTGCCAGTCTTCAGAGTTCTTTTAATCTCATACTTATTTTCCTCACTTCCATATTACAGAACCCACATGCATTCTGGATCTTGGCGCTACACTGTGGACATTAACTCTCCTAAAATAACCTCACATGTGAGAAATTGGAGCAGTTACAGTTTCCCTTTGAGAGCATGTTGAAGCTTTGTTCTGCTGTGTATCCTGACTTGACTGTGACCTGCTGTGCAGCTGAAAGTTTGTCCTGCACAAACATGAGCAGCAATAATGATGTAACGTTGCTACAAAGAATATTGAACAGTATTCTTTTGCCAAGAAAATCCCAAAATATCAATCAAAGTAAAGTAGAGCATCCAGCTGTGGAGGGAGACTCAGGCTGAATCTGTTATCTGCTCGTCCTCGGGGGCTCTTCTGCAGAGCTGGTGCAGCTCTGAGGGATACCTGGAACCCTTTTCTTATTATTTAGCTCAAAGTGAATCTCAGCGTCCTGTGGGCATTGGGAGCAACACCTTTATTTTGAGATACAAACAAGAGTTCCTCACAAAGATAAGAGCTATCTTAAAGTTATTTTAGCCTTTACTGATATTCAAGACAGGGGAGAGCATTAAAAGGGGGCAGCAGTTATCAGACACTGAATCTGATCAAAACCAGGACCAGGTTTGTACCTCCTTTAGTTTTAGATTCAAATCCTGGATCACCGAGCAGAGATGATTCCAACAGCAGCTAATAAAAGAAACATCACGTTACTCTCGAGCTGCAGAGGGATGTTTAAAGCTTATGCTCCTTGGCAAAGATCATAACATCTGAATTTAATGGATGAATACTAAATGTTAATGTTTATGGATGTGATCATATGGAGTAATGGGTCTCCCTCCACAGCTACTTAAGGAATAAATAGTGTGGTGATAATGATGAAATATTTATCATCACAGGCCGTCACTGTGCATCTCTTAAGCTAAAGCACACTCCAAATTACAAGTGAAGGATATTTTGATGATGTAAGAGTGTGTTTAGTGCTCCAATATCAACCAAAGAGGGAATTAAAGCTTCCTTTATTCATCTGCAGTAAACAGTTTGGGTTACACCAGCAGGACGCTGTTTTTATTCAGGGTGGTTGGTGTCCTGATAAATGTCTGATTTACAAAACTTATGGAGCTGTAAGACGATATGGAACAGACCCACTCTTCCTGATAGGAACTGCTCTGTCCAGGTGTGGTCCATATTCAAAGTATTACTGGAAATGAGTAAGTTATTAAACAGATGACACTATCATGATCCTGCTCCTGATTATGTAAAGTTCTCTATTTTGTCCTTGGGGTTTAGGTTTTATCTCCTTTTTGCTGTTTTACTTTGAAATTCACCTGTCTCTCCTTGACTCCGTCGGTTTTGCTTCCTGTTAGAAAGATAGAGGATAAAGGTCTAGGTTACTCCTCTAACTGGGCCTGATCACTGAAGAAAAAAGATTGGTTCACTTAAAGTGACTGTGAGGAGTTTCTAAGTAATGACAAAAAAGTCTCACTTTTAGATACATGCCTGATGGAAATACACATTTTATGATGAGTTTTATAGCATCAAAATAGGTTATCTATAAATGCTATTCTTTAGCTTCACATTCGGGTCGGACAGGGCTGGACTGGCCTGGATACTCAACTTCGGGAACAAGACAATTAAAACTAGAGCAAATTTATATTATTCAGACACGTCTTAGAGCACCGGGCTGGAAGTAGCGATATATAGCCGGCTACAAAACTACGATACTAAGTTTTCCAAAAACTGCTTGTTGTCACACATCAAAAACTACCGCTACGTAACTAGAAAGAGATACATTACCTCGTCGCTTTGCATCCTGTAAGTTGTTGAAAAAAGAAGTTGTAAAGCAATGCAGAGTTCTGAGGAAGATCCGAGCTGCATTCATTAGCATCACAACAAACACACGCTTTGGCTTCAGTCACGTCTTTGGTGCATTCCAGTTGTAGTCAGAAGTAGGAATTTTGAGTTCCGAGTAGGAAACTACAACTGGAACGTCCCCCGAAGTCGGAATTTCCTACTGGGAACTCAGTGAAACCTCGCCACCCCCGAGTTGACAATCGAAGATGGATGCCCCCAGTGTGAACAGTTATTTAGCTCCTGTAATAATCCATTTATTTGCACTTCTGACTGGGGTGTGTCGCTCTAGATCAGCTGTATACATAATATTGTTAGACTTATATTTACAAAAATGCTGCCATAGTGATAATTACATTCTTCATACAACAACGCAGGGCGTGCTAACAACAGCTAACAATAGCCTGGTAGATCGGCATGTTTTTTTCCGACTTCAACTGGAACACCGATAAGTTGAGATGATGTCACTCCCAGTTCCGAGGTTACTGGAACGCAGCATTACGACAGTCGGCGTGCGTGCTCATGGGTAACAGAGTCTTAATGTTGCCGCTAATAGATTCTCCTCATAGCACCTTTAAAGGACCCTGAATACTAATTCTAAAGAAAATTGCAGTATGCACAGGACGACTCTCCATCAGATACTGATAGGTTTGTAGGTGGGGGATAGGTGGTTGGTGGTGGGATGTAGGTAGAGGCTGCATTTTGGACACAAGGGACAAACTGATTATAGGTCAGAGGGTTAGATATTGTTCCAGGTGCTGCTCCTGTCCAGTGCTACACCATGTGATGAAATATCCGACACTAACATGCCATCAGGTCACTCAGTAAGAGTTTGAGATGTTTGAGCCCCAAATATCACAGCAGTGTTTCCAAAAGATCAGAAAAGAACAGGATGTAAAATCTTTGTGGTTCATCTCCTCTGTGGAAGAAACAAAGTATTTGTTCTTTAACTGTAAGCTGCAGCAGGTAACTGAATATCCAGCCTAATTCATCAAATGTAAAATACATATAAGCAGCTTTAGCCTCATCCTGCTGCTGCTCTGTCTGTGAGTCTGTGTGGATCACAGCAGCAGGTGAAATCCTTAAATTTAAATGTTTAACAGCCATGAAACCACGTTTGCTCTCCTGAGCAGCACAGCAGCTAATCTGTGCTCAGGAAGCACAGAGACTTATGAAATAAGCATTAGTCACAGCCACAGCTCCACCAGATACACTGGCCCCAGAACTGGAGACTGTGACAGCACTTTTTTATAAAAGTGTTGAATATGTCAGAGGATTCACTCTGAAAAACACACATTTACTCACAGTGACTCCTCAAACACAGACTTTTCCATCTCTGGATGTATGTAGGTATGTAAATATTAAGGCTGTCACTTTAGTGCATTAATTAGGTTAAATAATTACACCGCAAATTAATGCATTATAAAAATTAATCTCAAGATTAATCATAGCACAAAAACATTTTGATATTGTCCAGCTGGAGGACCCGTACATGGCAGTGACACATCACTTCACACATGCGTCCCTAGTCAAACCAAACAAAGCCCAGGTGACAACAGGAATGGCCTATTTAAGACTTAGTCTTATTTTATTTCTGAATGTATTTATCTATATTTGTACTACATTCTTTAATAATGCATCAGGCCTAATTGGTTTGCTGGATGTCCTCGACCTTTTTCTTATTTTGAATTTGATTTATGAAACACACTTAAAGTGTAATTTGAGTTGCCTGATTGAGCTTAGAATTTTCTGGACAAGTTGCCCTGACTTTGGTTTTATTTAGTCACCAATAAAAATGTGGATTTACAAATCTTCACTTCTTAGTGTATTCATTTGATTAGTCATGCACTACAATTTTATAATATCCTAGAATTCAAATTCTTTATTTGGGGACTTTAAGCAGATATGAGATTAAAATGCGATTAATTAGATTAATTAATTATAAATCCAGTAATTAAGTAGATTGATTTTTTTAATCATCCGACAGCACTAGTAACTATATTTACTATATGTTTTTATGTTTGAATATATATGTTTTTCTATAAATGAAGAGCTTGTGTTCAGCCTGCTCTATTGTGAAGTGCCTTCAGACAGCACTTGTTATGAAATGAAGTCATAAATACTGAATGACTGCTTGATTGCACTGTCACTACATGTGGCAGTTGTACACGTCCCTATGACATTTCGTTAAGGTTAAACTTAAAGCCACAAACTTGCACATCTTTTACTTAAGTCCTTGAATTACAAAGGAGTTGGTTGGGTATTTTGTGCCTGATTCAATCTCTCCTCTTCTGAGGAGCCACAGCTCACTGTAGTGCTTCACCAAAAGCCAACTTCACTTCTGCTCTGAACCCCCGAATCAAACACATTCAAATTTGGGAGATAAAGTCGAAGCAAACCTCCGGGACGTCACTTTAACACAGCATGAGCTCCAGTCTGCACCTCTGTTCCTCTGACAGAGAGGGTCTGACATGCACAAAGGCCGGCCCCTCGTTTAATGATCACACAGATCAGAATTGAATGATTGGGCAGATTATGCACTAATGAGGGCTGCTGATGATAATGGAGGGGGATACTTAGGGGCTGCTAACGAGACTTTCCCTTAATGACATTTAGCCAAGAGTTTTCCTTCATCTGACTCAGGGTCTGATGCTCAGGGCGCCTTCATTCAGGGGAAGTCTGAGCCTCTTTGAATGCTAATGTGCTAAAGTGAAACTCCAAATAAAGCCTGTTCCACGCCCCTCCAGGCCTCCGATCCTGTTGTTGTTATCTTGGTAATGGAAAAAGCAGCCTGTGATCGGAATGAATGCAAAACAGTTACAGTGGATTTAAAGGTGACCCAGTTTTATGGATAGAAGAGGAGAAAAGTCTGAGCACACACAGAAATGTCGAAAACTTATGGCAGAATAATTCATCTCTGCACCCATCATCCGGATGCTCTGTACTCTCACAGTTTTGTGTCTCATAAAGACGGCTGCCTTCAGAGTATCTGACACAAACACAGAACGTATGATCAATAAATTAAGCTAAATTCTTAAAAAAATGTACAAGGTTATTGACATCTTATCGGCCAAAAGTGCTCCTAGGGCTTGTTTCTAAACTCCAATAAGGATGTATTTATTAGGACTCACTTTGTTTTTATCAGCTAATTAACAATAACGTTTAGGGACGCAGCTGAAAGTCACCAGTTGACACTGTAACAAATGAAACTACTACACCCTGTGAGTACAGATGAAAGTGCTGCAAAAACAGTATGTGAATAATACTGACGGTGTGTTATCCAGTTATTAGTCATCAGTCTTAGTTGATCCAACTCAGTTGGTTGCAGAATCAAATATATTTAAAACTACATCCAGAGCACAGATGAAAGAGTGCATGAGCACAAGGATTAAACAGTAAGTTTACCTCAGGTTGTACTTTTTCATTCATCACAGCAGAGGCAGAGAGAGTCTCTAATTGCATATGTTTGTCCATCCTCCCTTCCAACACCCTTCGGTCTCAGGTATTCAAAAACAATCTGTCTTGTGTCTGTTTACCAAATGATCTGCAGCCCGGTGCGGTCTAACGTAAAATGTTTGTCTTCACAAAGTAGGGTGAGACGGGAGTTCTTGCACTTCTTGCCCCACCTGTAGAAAGGTTGATAAAGGCTGGTCCAGTAGATGATTGAAGATGATGTAGGACCCAAGGCCTTCCCAAACCTTCAAAAAACAGACTTTCATCCAGACCAAATTTGACCTCTGTCAAGGAGGTTATGGTTCTGCCAATGTATTTTTGTTTGTCTATTTGTTTGTTTGTCTGTCTCTCTGTTAGGTAGCAAATTACACAAAACTACCTGACAGATTTTGTTGAAATTTTCAGGAGATGTTGGTAATAGCCCAACTTAAAGGGGATTGGATTTCTTGGTGATCCAGATAACCACCAATGAACAATCATTTTGGCTCAATTAATGTAACTATTAATGATATCAAAAGGATTCTGAGTGCTCGGTGTGTGCAATCATATGATGATGGTAACTTTATTGTTGGGTTGACTTTTTGTTCTTTTTGTGCCTTTTGTATATATTTTGCATATTTTTGATCTCTACCCAGTTAATTTTGCACTAATTTCTACCAGTTTTAATACTCTATTTTATTCCTTCTGAGCCTTTATTATTGTTTTTAGGTCTTATTATATGTTGATTGTTTTTGCTCAAATTTACCAAATCAAATAAATAACTACTAATTCTGATTGTGATGAACAGACCACACGGCTGAAACTGGGAGAGGCCACAAGATGGCTGGGTGTTTTAGCAGAGCAGTTTAAGATGACTAAATGTTTTGGAGAAATCATGTTTGTGACTCCACCATGATGTTTCTTGTGGAAGCTCGCTTGATTGATTTTCTAAAGACATAATCTTGCATAACACCCATTTGAGGGACAACAAAGTTGAGGGCAGTGTTTTATCAGATGTGCTTTGAGCACTGAAATCACTGCTCATTAGCAGAGCACACTGATTACAAAACTTGTCATAGGTTGTGAAAAAATACATTTGGTTGATCTTGCAGTAGGTCTGCTAACACACACATACGCACACACACGCACACACACACACACACACACACACACACACACACACACACACACACACATACACACACACTAAAAATAGCTCATTTGTCACAGTAACATGCTGCAGTTGAATCTCAGGCTAGATTCAGGCTGATGTTTAACATCTAAAAGTGGGAGGTCTGGGATAAACTGTGATAAGAGGAAATGAAAGGATCATAATGCCGAAAACTTGTGATGAAAGAAAGTGAATTACTGAAGTCTGTTGTGCCAAAGGTGTCAAAATAAGAAGAAGGCAAGTCAACATTCATTTTCTCCCTGAAAAGGTGCTCAGACACTTATTTCTTCTTTTTTATTCAGATGTTCTTTTCCAGGCTTAATGCTCATTTATGCTCCTTTAATGAAGGAATAATATCCATCAGTTATATGACACAATCACCTCGTAGCCTCAGATCTTATGTCGGGATGGATATATCCCACTAGAGGACGCTCTCTCCCACAGGCCTGCCTCTGCTGTCGTCGAGCTGACTGAGCCTGATAATTTATGGGAGTGATGTGGGTCACTGAATTCCTGTTGGATCCCCATGGATGAGAATATGGATAAGAATTCCCAAGACAGAAATGAATGCCACTAATAATCAGAATGTAAGGAAAGGGCGGGAAATGAAGGCAGTGGAAGCAGCTGAAATTATGGTGAACTTAATGAATGTTTACTATAAAACACTCCTATCATGATTGTGTGAACAATAACAAAAACAAGGCAGCATAAAAAGGCAGCTTTGTGGTGCAAACCTTAAAAAAGTCAAGGCCCTGTGGCAAATCATTCAGGTGTCTTTCCTATTATTCCATTGTTATATTCAATTCCTATTATTAGTCAAGTTGACAAAAACACATCCTCAAACCAAGCCAATCAATATGGTTATTAGCTGAAGCAATGCACCAGCCTTATGTCCCATAAAAACTAAACTGACCCATGAGGTGGACTGTTCAGTACATTTTGTTGGTCTATTTGGGAAAGAACTCATAGAAAGTGTTTGAGAATGGGCAGAACCTTTAAAAGCATATCAAGCAGGTGATTGAATGATTATTCTGTAAATCACATTTATTATCTGCCAATCAGATAATAAATTAGTTGGGCACTACTGCTGCGGTGTAAAGTACAAAACGTGAGCCACTTTGTGCAACAGTTTTCATTTAATGAGGAAATGCGGTAGCCTTGCAGAGCAGACAGACCTGCCTGATTCTGAAATCCTGCAGGTCCGTCTTGCCAGTCTCTGTTGTCCAATGAATTCACTCGGCTGAATTCTTAACGGCCCAATCAGGGGAGAAAGGCGGGAGCTGCAGAATGCAGACGTGATGACAACCGGAAGTTGAGAAGCAGAAGTTGAGAACGGACATGTCGATTAGCCTATTGTCCTCATGGCTACCTAGTGAAACTTGGCAAAATCTGCCCTCCTCAGAAGTTTACTTGTAGGGATTGTCTTTGACGAGGTTCATGTCACATATAAGTGTTAAATGAATCATCTGTGTCGCACAAGTGAGTGAAAGACGATATTAAAAGGCTGTTAGCTGTCAGCAGCTAAGTTAGCGGCTAACGGCTAATAGTCTTTAATGGTGTGCTCCAGTTGTAGTCGGAAGTAGGAATTTCCCAGTTCCGAGTAGGGAATTTTATCTGGAACGTTCCCCGAAGTTGAAATTTCATACTGGGAACTTGGTGAAACTTTGCCACCCCCGAGTTGACAATCGAAGATGGATGCCCCCAGTGTGAACAGTTATTTAGCTCCTGGAATAATCAATTTATTTGCACTTCTGACTGGGGTGTGTCGCTCTAGATCAGCTGTATACATAGTATTGTTAGACTTATATTTACAAAAATGCTGCCATAGTGATAATCACATTCTTCATGTGATATTTGTGAACAACAACACAAGGCGTGCTAACAACAGCTAACAATAGCCTTGTCGATCAGCATGTTTTTTTTCCGACTTCAACTGGAACACACATAAGTCGGAGATGACGTCACTCCCTTTTCCCAGTTCCCAGTTCCGAGGTTAATGGAACGCAGCTGGACTGGCCTGTGATGAATGTGACGAGCCAAACGATTGTCCAATCACAAGCTTGTGTTTTTTTTTAACGTTCTGCCCCTGAAAACATATTTAAAGTGCTCCTACCCAGATGGACTAGTGAAATATTTCTGTGGCAGATATATTGAGCTGTCCATCTGGCTTGTCAGGTTAGAAATGTGGTGTAGGTCTGAGAAAACTGCTACTGAAGCTGTTAGCATACATGCCAATCTCTTTATTAGAAGCCACTTCCTGTTACTGTCATAGCTCTGACTCTTCCTGCTCTAAAGGGTGCCGATTGGGATACACAGTGATGGGCTGAACACAGCTGTAGGTTTGGGGCTTAGAGGATGGATCTGCTTGATTACAGACATCAAACCAGCCAACTGCACTGCAAGGTCATATAAAAGCTTTCCAACTTACAAAAGAGAATTATCCCCTTTTGTGAGGATATGACCGTGTGTTTTAAAGTTGGACCCAGAGCTGAGGCAGACAATCAAAAAGGGTTAACTCAGGATTTATTATTCTCCAAAACAGTTCAAAACAGTTCCAAACAAAGGTTTAAAGCAGGTGTGTATGTACAGAGGTGGTGATGGCTGTGGCGGAAGCTCGTGGAGATCTAAAAGACAAGGAAAAAGCTGGTGAGTCTTCAGGCAAGATGAGCATAGGAACAAAAACCATCTCAAGGCAAAATGAGCTCCGAGTAGCAGAGACAGAGAACTTAAAGCCAGCACTGAGAGTACTTGAGGTTAGACGAACCACAAAAAGAAGTGCAACCAGCCGGTGATCAGCAGGTGAAGCTCCCAGCTTTAAATAGGGAAGGTGATCAGGACAACAGGAAACAGGTGAGGATCCACCGCAGGTCTGCTCCAGGCCACACCCCTGCTGCAGCAGCCAGGAGAGAGGAGAGCCCGAGAGGGGAGGGGGGAAGGAGCAGAGGAAAAACTGGAGAGGAGGGTGAATCCTCACACCTTTAGCCAGATTGACAGCCATGTTTGTTTCTGGGATAGAGACCACTCCAGACCACGACAGAGGTTTCTTGAATTCTCTCTTATTGTAAAGTGGCTTTGTTTTGACCATCACATGAATATCAGAGGATGTACAGTATGTATGTTTGCTACATAGTGTTGGTTTAACAGCAAGTATATCTGCTTATATTTTCTTTTTTAACAGACAAGAGGGTTTTTTAGTTCATGCCTTTACATGTTTTGATGTTTCCATCTTGTATGTTAAAAAAGAAAGTATAACTATGTTATTGACAAAGACGTGAACTTACTAGCAAGTATATCTGCAGCCTTTAAAGGGCTTGGTGCAGCTTCTGTGTTGGTATCTTTAGTCCTGGCAAATATACTGTGTGTGTGTGTTTGGTGTTCTATGTGGGGACAGAGACAAAGAGAGAAAAGAGGATGGTTTAGACAATCAAGGTGAAAGCAATTGGCTTTTCAGTTCAGCTCCAGCTCTCAATCACAGCTGAGAGTTAGGCTTGTGTACTCGTCTGTGTTTGTATGTCTGTGTACAGAGAAGAAGCACAGACAGGATGATAGACAGAGAGAGAGCTTGGATCAAAAGTCAGCTCATGCTCTCAGCTTTGACTTCCACTGATTGCTTTTATTTCCTGTTCTTCTGTCTAGTTGAGCATCCATCTGAAGTTCTGAAAGCCTGATGGACATTTATCTTGGTGGAAGTTCATTGGACTGCTGTGTGATGTTGTTTGTGTGTTGTTGTTTGTCAGGACTTGCATATGAGAGCAAACACATCTAAGAAAGCTGATTCTGATTCTTGTCTTACTACTAAACAGCCCTGTGGCAAACGCAGCAGTAGAAAAATCCTCTAACACTTAAATTTTATTCTATAATTCATGATAACCAAAGCAAAGGTGGAGCACCATGTCTTGCTAACATGCCTAAGCAGAGTGTGCTGCAGCAGGGAGTAAGTAATGACAGGAGCTCACACTCAGGCGGAGCAGGGGGTAAAACGGTTCAGGAGGAGCGACGCAGAGAGCAGAGGAAGAGGATGAGGTTAAACGGAGGGTAAATTAAAAACATGACACTCCAGCTGTTTGACTATCCACAGCGGTGATTCTCCTGCTCCCCGTCTCCTGTCAGTCTGTTCAGAGACACAAACACGTGCACACACCGACTGACTCAGTGAACTGTGGGCTAGCCTTCAGCTAGTATCAAAATGCAAAACAGGTCAGTCTAAGACATTATAAAGATTGAAGTTGAGCCAACAGAGCACAGGATACCATCAACAGAACATCAAGAAAACAGCTTCTCTAGAATGTGCATACCTCACATCTGATGTCAAACCTTTCTGAAAACACATGAGCAGGGGAAGTGCAAGGAGCTGTGGGCCGCATGAAAGAAAAACACATGATTATGTTGAAAAATAATGTCTATTCCCCTCATGGGCCCTGTGGAAGGAGAAGCCTTTGAGTACAAGATAGGGCTGTCACCTTATCCTCCTAATTCAAATATCAGTTCAAGCATGGGATAAAAATCTTCACTTGAACTGTAAAAAAAACATTAAAACTGCAAATATACAGAGGCCTGTCGCATAATCTGACCCACCGTTGATCTCTTGACCTCAACAGCAGGAAGTCACCTCAAGAACAACCTGCAATTAACACCTCCCACATCTGTTTTGTCTGTTGTGTTTTGCTGATTTTAGTCATCTGTTGTTTTATTTTTTGATGGATGTTGTATTTTTTATTTGTTATTTAAACTTTGTACAGTGTCTTTTAGTGTCCTGAAAGGTGCTTTGAAGAGAATCTATAACAGGCGACATAAAGACTCTGCTACCCATGAGCACGCATGGCGACTGTCGTAATGCTAGGTTCCAGTAACCTCGGAACTGGGAGTGACATCATCTCCCACTTATCGGCGTTCCAGTTGAAGTCGGAAAAAAACATGCTGATCTACCAGGCCATTGTTAGCTGTTATTAGCAAGCCCTGCATTGTTGTATGAAGAATGTGATTATCCCTATGGCAGCATTTTTGTAAATATAAGTCTAACAATACTATGTATACAGCTGATCTCGAGCGACACACCCCGGTCAGAAGTGCAAATAAATGGATTATTACAGGAGCTAAATAACTGTTCACACTGGGGGCATCCATCTTCCATTGTCAACTTGGGGGTGGCGAGGTTTCACTGAGTTCCCAGTAGGAAATTCCTACTTTGGGGGGCGTTCCAGTTGCAGTTTCCTACTTGGAACCCGGAAATTCCTACTTCTGACTACAACTGGAACGCACCAAAAGACATGACCCAAGCAAAGCGTGTTTGTTGTGATGCTAATGAATGCAGCTCTGACCTTCCTCAGAACTCTGCATTGCTTGAAACACTTTTTTCAACAAGTTACAGGATGCAAAGTGACGAGGTAATGTATCTCTTTCTAGTTACATAGTGGTAGTTTTTGATGTGTGACAACAAGCAATTTTTGGAAAACTTAGTATCGTAGTTTTGTAGCTGGCTATATATGGCGACTTACAGCCTGGTGCTCTAAGACGTGTCTGAATAATATAAATTTGCTCTAGTTTTAATTTTATTGTTCCCAGAGTTGAGTATCCAGGCCAGTTCAGCCCTGTCTGACTCGACCACGAAACTAAGGAATAGCATTTATAGATAACCTATTTTGATGCTATAAAACTCATCATAAAGTGTGTATTTGGATCAGGCATATATCTAAAAGTGAGACTTTTTTGTAATTACTTAGAAACTCCTCACAGTCCCTTTAAGAAAATAAGCAGCCTAGTGTGCGACCACATCCATCCTCAGCAAACCCCTGCCAGAGGCTTTGGAAAAGGCCATTATGGTAAGGTTGAAAGATTCATTTAAAGACATGTGAACCACCAGTGTGGCCTTTGGAGGGGTCACTCTGATGGAAAAGTCTTGTGTCTGTGAAAATAAAAAACATCCATTAAATTTGGGGAAAGTGATACAAGTACACTGAGGTAATGAGTGGCTATGAGGTCTAGAAACAGTACAAAACACTAGCCAGGTTTACATGGAGCCAAGTATTCCGATTAGAATTGGGTTAGAAGCCCAAACCGAATAAAAATGCTCCATATAAACACTTCAGTCAGAATAAACAGGCCAAATCTGAATGGAATTTCATTCGGTTGCACAGGGGTAGTATATTCCCTTTCCCAAACCGATTAAAAGTAAAATCCTGTCATGTAAAAGGTGAATTGGAAAGTTGTCAGGCTGGGCTCTGTCTGCACATGCTCAGTCTGGACGTAAACGAGCAGTGACGTTGACTCACTTGGAAACATGGTGACTTCCAAACAGAGCACACAGCTGTGGGAAAACAAGAAATACTGAACTATTAAAAAAAGTCAACGAAAACTCAGCGAGGCCACGATAGACCAAAACGTCCAACAAATAAGGAACTGCTGGAAAACTCTGAAGGCTGGCTACTATAAGGCTAAACATCACAACCCTCAAATAATCCATTAAAACACTTACTTACCGTCATCTTTGATGAATAACGTGATGTTCAAATAGATCTGGGCGTATCACGTGTCTGTAAAACAGCTGTTCTGATTAAATGTTGTGGCACATGTAAACACCAGATCAGAATAGATCACGTCACATGGAAACAGTTCATTTGAGATCTTCAATTAAAATGATTTTAATCGGAATGAGAAAAGGTCTGTATGTAAACCTGGCTACTGTCAATCACAGTCAGTATTTGCCGTAAATGAAAGCAACTCACTGCGGCAGCACAGGTCTGTCTTTAAGATCTGTAGAACCCCAGACTTTTACTTTTGTCTCCAGGCTGCCAAAACTTTCTAAAATAAAAGTTCCTCATGGTCGAATGAATTATTTTGCTCTCCAGGATACAAACACATCCTCTCTCTCACAGACCCACACAAAATTCCTTTGAACTTCAGATGATTTGTTAAGAGCAGGAAGTTGAAACTCTAATTTAAGATGCACAGCTGGCTGGAAGGACAAATCAACCTTTGGGTTCAGGTGCCTCGAGACAATTTGAGCCAAACAAATCATATTAAGACTTCACAGATGTGTCCAGGGCCGAGCTGACAGGAAACTTATGAAAAACATTCTTTGTGCTCTTGGGTCACAAGCCGAAAATGATGAAAATAAAATATATATAGCACAGAGGAGGCTCTGAGGATGTTACTAAACTCAGAAGGATGTGGCAGGATGAGACACAGAACACCCTCAAAGACCAGTCCCCTTTGGCTTTCACATTCAACATAAAACAGATATTCAAAATAATCCACCAGAAGTTTCCTCTACCTCTGGCCCACCTACAGTATAAACTACAATGCAGCTGAAATTTGAGGAGGGACAAACAGAAATAATCAGATGACCATGACCAACAGAGTTTCCTACTGAACAGTTTGGGTATCAGTTGTCCATTATGGGGTTTTATTTCTTCAATGGAAGGGTACCAATGGTTTTTTTCATGTGTCTATTTAACCTTATGACTTCCTCAGTCTCATCGCCAGATTGTTGTACGTTCACATCATTTTCCAGCACTTTCACGTCTCTCTAGTCCATGTTCACAGACCTCTTTTTGCCTCCACTCTGCCTCCAGTCTGGCCTCTTTTTCGGGTCCCTTTGCCTGGCTGTTCTTGTCCTTTTGGTGTACCAAACCCTGGACTGCCAATCAACCATGTCTTATGCAGTGTTGGGAGTAATGGCATTAGAAATAACGCTATAACGTTTTCCCAGTAACGGGAAATCTAATTACTTTCTCATGCGTTACAACGCCGTTACCGTTACTGACAGTGGAATGTGGCGCGTTACTTTGCACTGATGTCAAGCAGCTGCTATCCGACCTGCTTCGTTCAGCCAAACACAGACAGGAGCTGCGCTGTTGACATACACAGGAGAGAACGCAATGCCAGAGTTGCCAGGTTCGCTTATTATAAGTGACTTTCGGCTCCTTTTTTTTCTAACTTGCATGTGTATATTGGGAGTTGTGGGCTGCACTTTTTTGGGCTTGTTCCAATAGTGTAGTTTCTCATTTGGGCTTGTTGTGCCCCCAAACCCAAGAGGGATCTGGTGCATGATCTACCATCAGTGTAGGCTACATTATGGCCTAAAGCAAAGTGTGTGTCTGTTTTAAATAAATCTAAAAGCTGGAGAGGAAAAACTCAGAGAACTCCACTGATGATGTCGGCGCTGCTGCAGCAGCTAACATGGAGGGAGAGAGTTGAAACACTGTTCAAGCAGTAAAAGCTTTTTCAAAAAAGTAATGCATCAATTACTTTACCTGGCAACTAATTACATTTATGAAGGAGTAATTCTGTTAGTAATTCAATTACTTTTTTGGGAAAATAACTCGGAACTATAACTAATTACTTTTTTAAAGTAACGTGCCCATCACTGGTCTTATGACTCACGACTTGCTGTGTCTGTATTTGAGTTCTTCCAGCCTGAGTGTCTGTTTCTGACATGATGATCTTAAAGGATAAGTTCTGTTTCTACAGCTTTCACATTGTTTATAGAATGAAGTAGAACAATTTACTCACCCAGAAGGCTTTCCTGATCCAAACAGTGCTTCAGGAGATATTTAGATCCAGAATCGAGCGGCGGACATCCGTATAATGGTAGCACACGGGGCATGTATAGCGCCGCTCCTAAAACTGCATTAATCATCCAAAAACTCATTAGTTTCACCAATATTTCATCATGGTCCGCTCTCGCTACTCCTCCAAGACAGTCTGTGTCGCTCCAGACATGTCTTTGTGACTGTGCTGACCTCTGAACTGAAGAAGAAGAACGTTTGCCTCCGCGCATGCGCAGTACTCTCTGGGGAGCTGTTCTTCTCTTTGCCTCCGCGTCCTCCTTTCGATGAGCTCCTCATCTGTAAACTCTGCCTCGAAACTGTAAAAAAGTCATTGTGTAGCCGGCGGTCTTCCCCTGAAGCAATGAGCTGTACTGCGCATGCGCGGAGGCAAACATTCTTCTTCTTCAGTTCAGAGGTCAGCATAGTTAAAAAAACATGTCTGGAGTGACACAGACTGTCTTGGAGGAGTAGCGTGAGTGGACCGTGATGAAATATTGGTGAAACTAATGAGTTTTTGGACGATTAATGCAGTTTTAGGAGTGTGCTACCATTATACGGATGTCCGCCGCTCGATTTTGGATCTAAATATCTCCCGAAGCACTGTTTGGATCAGGAAAGCCTTCTGGGTGAGTATATTGTTCTACTTCATTCTATAAACAATGTGAAAGCTGTAGAAACCAAAGTTATCCTTTAATTACAGTGGTATATGTGGAGAGATAGAGCTGTGACAGCATGGAGACATGCTGAGGATGCAGGACATTCATGCTCCTGGTTGAATGCTGTGGTGGCACTGATGAACAAAATGCCTCGAGTGTAAAATGGGCATACGGCAGGGTTGTCTGATTTTGGAGGCTGAAAACTTTGGATTGGGAACTGCTCATCAGGAGCTTACAATCAGAGCCTCTTCCTGGAACTCTGAAAGGAAAGAGGATGTGTTTGTTTTAGACTTTTTCATTTGTTTTATCTGCTCCTTATGTCTCCGTCTTCGGTGGTAATGAGAGCTACATCTGTGATGTTAAAGGGAACCAATGAGTCTCCTCAACATACAGAGATGCAAAGCACATCCAGTGACAGGGAAGAGTTTCCTTTGAGAGTTGATTAATATTTTGGTTTATGTTTGTTTGTCTCTGATAAAACTTCTGCTTGAAAGAATAATGTCATTATTTTTCCTTTAAATCTAGTGTTCCACCTCTGAAGTTTCTTGTAAACAAGGACCTGCTAAACTCTCCAAAACTTTTCAACACGCCTAAAGTCACACTTCAAGAGCTGGTGGAACAAAATGAACCGACTGTGCCAAGACTGGGATTTCACTTCTACACATATACTGTTTATCACTTTATTTGTTTTGATGACAAGAAATGCCCCTGCAAGGACATTTTCAACTTTCCTGCAGCTTTGAAATTGTGTCTTCTCTTCTACTTTTAAGAACTGGCAATGTATAAGAAAAAGTGTCTTAAAAGCAACAAACAGAAAAAGAAAATCAGAGAGAGAAGGAAAGATAGCTTGAATAGAAAATAGAGGAAGAGAGAAGGAGAAACAGGGAGAAATGAAGAAGCTTCTGAGAGTTGGGCCGGCTAATTAATTTCCCAGTAGTGCAGCACATTTGCTGGAGGCCATGTAAACACTCTCCTCCCCTCTGTAGCACGGCTTTTAAAGGGATCAGCTGTCTATTTAGCTCCAGATTATCGCTCTGTGGGTTTATCTCCTGCCCCGAGAGCAGAGGAGAAGGAAGGAGAGGACAATGGTACTGAGGGAAGGAGGGAGATAAGGAGAAGGAGCGAGAGAGAGAAAATGTGAGGAGGGGGCATGTGAAGGAGAAAAGAAGAGGAGATATGAAACATTAGAGGAAAGAAAGCTGTGTGAGAGAGGTGAGGAGAAATAAAGGATGAAGAAAGGAAAAGGTTTGAAATAGATGAAAGGAAAATAAGAGAGGAGTAAACAAAACTTCTGACACATACTTTTGGATTTCATGTGTGAGCTGCAGCCTGAGTATGAAAACTTGACCATGCAGGTAGAAGAGACCATTCAGACTGAAGAGCAGGATGTGATTTGTCCTTCAGCTGCAACTGCTCTTTAAACTGAATGAAAGCAAAACACAAGCTTGTTAAAAATGACTGTTCAGCTCATTGGCCTGGACCAGTGGTTATGTTTTTTTTAACATCAATGCAACTAAATCAAGCTACAGCGAATGTTCAACAGGAAGACTTATATAAAACGTATCCACTCAGTTGCTCATCTGCTCATGTCACACTCCTCTCATTCATGCCCTCTGCAAGGTGATTCAGTCATCAGCTGATTCGGGGTGTTCACTCACTTAAGCTCTCAGCCAACCAGATTCTACACAGCAAATCTGAAGAGTGGAAAAATCTGGAGTTAAAGGGACTGTGAAGAGAATCTATAATCAGCGACATAAAGACTCTGCTACCCATGAGCACGCCCGGCGACTGTTGTAATGCTGCGTCCCAGTAACCTCGGAACTGGGAGTGACATCATCTCCGACTTATCGGCGTTCCAGTTGAAGTCGGAAAAAAACATTCCGATCTACCAGGCTATTGTTAGCTGTTGTTAGCACACCCTGTGTTGTTGCATGAAGAATGTGATTATCACTATGGCAGCATTTTTGTAAATATAAGTCTAACAATACTATGTATACAGCTGATCTAGAGCGACACACCCCAGTCAGAAGTGCAAATAAATGGATTATTAGGGGAGCTAAATAACTGTTCACGCTGGGGGCATCCATCTTCGATTGTCAACTCGGGGGTGGCAAGGTTTTACCGAGTTCCCGGGTGGAAATTCCAACTTCGGGGGGCAATCCAGTTGCAGTTTCCTACTCGGAACTCAAAATTCCTACTTCTGACTACAACTGGAACGCACCAAAGACGTGACTGGAGCCAAAGCGTGTGTTTGTTGTGATGCTAATGAATGCAGCTCGGACCTTCCTCAGAACTCTGCATTGCTTCACAACTTCTTTTTTCAACAACTTACAAGATGCAAAGCGCCGAGGTAATGTATCTCTTTCTAGTTACGTAGCGGTAGATTTTGATGTGTGACAACAAGCAATTTTTGGAAAACTTCGTCTCGTAGTTTTGTAGCCGGCTATGTATCTCTACTTACAGCCCGGTGCTCTAAGACGTGTCTGAATAATATAAATTTGCTCTAGTTTTAATTGTCTTGTTCCCGAAGTTGAGCATCCAGGCCAGTCCAGCCCTGTCCGATTCGACCACGAAACTAAGGAATAGCATTTATAGATAACCTATTTTGATGCTATAAAACTCATCTCAAAGTGTGTATTCGATCAGGCATATATCTAAAAGTGAGACTTTTTTGTAATTACTTAGAAACTCCTCACAGTCCCTTTAAGAGGAGTGTCACAAAAGTGGAAGGTCATAGATGTTCCTCGATTACCTTGTCTCCTTCTTCTTCAATCTGAGCCGAGATGGACTTGACTTCTTGGTCTGAGTGTTTCAGAATGTGCTGATCTTCAGTGATTTTCACACACAACTATCTCAAGGGTTAACAGAAGGTTGAAGATATAAAATATCTAGTGAGCAGCAGGTCTCAGGGATCAGGGACACAGTCAAATTCACTTTAGTTTTGGAGTTCGAACAAAAATCCATTTTCCTGAAGTTCTGCAAAGAGACTGCATCTACAAATAAAACAGACTAAAATAGAGTAAAACAGACATCGGATTTGTTATTTTCTGCAGCAATTGTGTGATGATATCATGGATATATGGACCCACAACTTCTTGTTGAATCTTTGAAACAAAGAATTAAAGCAGCTCTCAAGGCAAAAGAGGTCCAGCAGCTAGCTAGTCTATGATGAGGTCCAGAAGTGATCAAGTAGGCGCTCCCAGTTTGGTTCAGAACCACCCTGATTTCCTGCTCCTTCCTTTAACTGGTAGACCACGGTGAGTCTGACTCTTTTTTTAAGGCTGTATAGGAATTTTCAAACTCCAACATACCAAACTATAAGACAAAAAGAGAGGGTAAAAATAAAAATGATATAAGGTTGGAAAAGGAAAGCATATTCTGCTGTGCAGGAGTGAACGGCAGATCTTTGGCTGCTGCAGGAGTCTTTGATAGTCCTCTTATACCGCAGGACCATGCTGTGCTGTGTTGTGTATGTTGAAGTCTACTATAGATTTCAGCTCCCTCCTGCTGATCTGTCGCTGCAGCCTCAGAGTTACCGCAACTAGTAAAGTGGCACAAAGGAGACAAACTCCTGCTGCCATGGTTACCACTGTCCCCAACTCACAATACCATCAATAATTCATCAAATGAGCGAGCGGTCTTGCGAGACCTAAGTGTGTGTTGGCTTTAATCAGCTCACCTCTTTGTAAAAAAACTGAAAAAAGCACTGCAGATGAATAATAATATTAAAAAAATGTTTTTGTGCCCCATCAGGACTTAAGTTCTTTTGTGTTTCTATCTTTTGAGAAACCATCAGGTGTTTTGGTGAATGCTCGAGCTGCAGGCTCTTCTGTTCCATCTCTGTCTCTTTAAGGCTTGTGTGTCTTACCTTAGCTACAGAACAGGAACTGAATTTTTTATCCAAGTTTGTCTGGATCTCCTTTTGACTTTGAAATCTCAGCAGTCTTCTTTTTCTCACTTCCTGCCAGGACGTGATTGTGCAATCGCAGCGTGTTCAGAATTTTGTTTTTAGCTCAGACACAGAAGAAAATTTCAGGAATCAGAATTTCTTCAAGCAGCTGAAGCAAAAATGTCATTTTTAATGCATCCATCCATCCATCAATTTATACATCAATTTATCCTTCAATTTTATCCAACCATCTCTTGAACCAACCATCTATCCATTTACATATGTATCCATTTGGCCATTTGGCTTTCCATCCATCCATCCATCCATCCATCCCGCCAGCCAGCCATCCATCCATCCATCCAGCCAGCCAGCCAGCCAGCCAGCCAGCCAGCTATCCATCCATCCATCCATCCATCTTCTTACATCTATCTGGGCTGTAGTAGCCTGGTGGCAGGATAAGCAAGCTGACCCAGACAACCCAATTCCCAGCAACATTCTCCAGATTCTCCTTGTGGATACCAAGGTTTTCCCAGTCCAGATGGGCTTTAATGTCCAATCATCCTTTTGTTGCTTTATCATGACCCTCTGTGCCTTTTCCTTTGACTCTTTCGGTCTCTGTTAACCTGATTGTTGATTTAATTGTGCCCAGATTTCTGGATTTTCTGCCCTTGTTTTGTCTGTTAAAGCGCTTTGAAAACATGTGTTTCAAAAGGTGCTATATAAATAAAGTAATAATAATAATAATAATAATAATAATAATAATAATGATAATGATAACAATAATAATAATAATAATAATAATAATAATAATAATAATGTTATTAGCTATGATATCTGCACTTCGCTGTACTGTTGAGAAGTTTGGTACCACAAAAAGGAACAGCTTGTTCAGTTGAAAACTTCTTCAAGATGGGGTTGGTAATCTGATTTAATCTAATCTGATTTGGTTAAAATTGCCTTTATGACCCGATGGCAATCAATTCATAATGTGTTCTTAAAACAAAACAAAAAATATCCGCTCTCTACAGCAGGAGTAAAACAGGAAAACACCAACCAATAACCATGCCGTGACACCAGTTTTTAAACCAATCAAATCCCGTCACCATTCTGCCCGCCTGCTGCGCTTACATTTTGCCGGCGTGCACAGACTCGGTGTGAGTAGCTGAGCTGAGAGGGATCAGAGTCTGCTGGAGAATGCTTACCTGTCAAGTTTTGTCTTTGAAAATAAGGGAAGCCCGCTACGAGCCATCCCACAACCCCAACCAAGCTCCAGTATCCCTCACATTTTAAGACAGATGTACAAGAAATCTAAAATAAACACGTTGTTTCTCTTGGTTTGTTCTGTTGGCTCTAATCTCACGACAGCTGCCATCCAGGCTACTGCAGGTGGACGTTCTCACCAGGCTTTTTCTTCTTCGGTTTTACGGCGGTTGGCATCCATCATTTTGGAGCATTACCGCCCCATTCAGGCTAGTGACAGAGTTCAGTTTGGAGAGGCAGAGGAATGCTTTTATTATTATATCGTCACACGGGAGATTTACAGGAGAACACTGATGCAAGAGGACGGCGGGAAAGAGGATAAAATACAAAAAATACGGTAGTTTCATGGCCAAAACAGGAGATTTGACAGCTATGTGGAGAATGGCAGAGGAACTACCTTTACCCCAATCAACATCGGCTGTGAGTACTAACTAACTTTACATGTTTGCTTTTTTTTTAACTTTACTATGATAATGTTTTGGTGTGGTGTAAAACAAACACATTGTATGAGGGTTTGGAGTTGAATCAGTCTTCTGGTTGTGAATCAGCAGCACTTGTGCATGTGAGCGGGCGGGGGGGCTAGACAGAGTCCTGAGGAGATGCTACATTCATATACATGCTAGTTTTCCAAAATTACCAACCCCAGCTTTAAGCTTTTAGAAAAAAAGAAACAACACCCAATATATCATGAGCACGGGTTCAGTTAATGTTAGCACTGAGAAAAGGCAGCAGCTAGTCTATGATGAGGTCCAGAAGTGATCAAGTATGCGCTCCCAGTTTAATTCGGAGCCACCCTGATTTCCTGCTCCTACCTTTACCTGATAGACAGTGTGAGTCTGACTCTTTTTAAGGCTGTATAAGAATTCTCAAACTCCAACAAATTGGCACTATGGATCAGTTGTTTAGGTATTATTTCCAATATTTAACAGAGTAAGCAAAAGTAATTGGGCATCATACCAAATTGGACAAAATATTTTCAGGAAACTGCATCACAAGAATGCAAATACTCCAAATAATTATTGTTTTCAAGCCCAGAATAATCAGGAGCATCCCAGAAAACATCGACAGTATGTGCTTCCTCTGCTTCTGCAGATGACATCAGTGCTAAAGAGTAAAGGTTTCTAATTTTGACAAAGCATGTTGCCAGCTCATTCCTCTGGTGTTGTCTTAATGGTCCATAATTTGAAAATACATTTATCCTCGGATTTTTTGGTGATATTTTTTGCTATTTATTTTGAGCATTCGTCAGGGTACTTGCAGTTTATCTGTCTTTTTGTCTTTTCTCCTGAAGAGTACAATGTGCACTTGGGAAGCCAAGAAGATAAAGACGTCCCACATGGATTGGATTAGTTCTTTGCTTGTGCACACTGTGAAATTCAAACTTAGTGGCACGACTGTCTTCGAGTGTTCTGTCTTCAGCAGCAAACTGTTGGTTTGGTGGGACATATTTAGTCATCCCTGCCTCTGAGTGATGACAGATAGAACACAACAGAATATTTTTAAATTTGATTTTTAGCTCTCCCAAAAGCTCAGCACATAATTTCAGTCCTCTCTTCCTCCCTTTACAGCAAACAAAAGTCATAGAGGGAGATGAAAATAAAGACAAAGAGGAGTCAACTTTGTAAGAGAAAAATGCTTAAAGCTTAAAGAAGAGTGAGGGAGCTGTCGAAGAAAGTGGGGCTCTTCTTTGAGCAGATATGCCGCCTTCCCTTCAAAGTCACCCTTTACAACAGGAAATGAAAGACAACAAGACTGCGCAAAAAAGTCTTCAGATAAACAAATGATCACACCGGTGTACAAACACACTCACACAGCAGGGAGTCTTATGTACCTGCTGGGACAGACGGCATCCCTCCATCTGCACCTCAGTCTATCAGACACACCTTCATGTAAGACTGTCATTATCTAAAATGTGCCCCGTACTCCTTAGTCATCTCTTTTTAATTTCCTCCCTGTTGTGTCAGTGATCATAAGGCAGGAGAAAACAAACAAGACCTCCTTCATTCTTAGGGAGATAAAATGGCCTGTCTGAAGAATGAGAGTGCACAGACGAGTTTGGAAGTCTTCAGTAAGCAGGACTGTTCAATCAGCCTGACCGGAAGCATCTAGGCCCAGTTATCTTAGCTCTCACCTACCACCAGCTCATGCACCTGAACTACTGAAGCAGATGGACACAGTAGGAGGTGTAGATTTTGACCTAAAGCGCTAGATGGGCCTTTCAATAATTTTCACTTGTCCGTCTTGAAGAGAGCCCATAGGAAGTGTTTTAGGACAACAACAGAACCTTTCAGAAGTCTCCAGTGGGGAGGATGATCATTCTGTCCATCACATTCATTATGGGCCAATCAGATGATGAAGGCGGTGGGTGCTGCTGCTGCTTTGTAAAGTATGAACAGTAAAAACAAACTCTCCTCAAAACATATCAGAAGTGGAGCAGAAATATCATTGCTCTAGAGAAGATTGTAGTACTGATATTTGTTTTTCATTTAGTAAAGGAATGCAGTCCAGATCTGATTAACTTGCTGTTGAAACTGTTAGCACTGTGCTAATCTCTTTGAGCAGTCACTTCCTGCTTTCTTGTTGCTCATGGCTCCACCTCTTCCTGCTCGAAAGGACTTTGACTGAGCCGTCAAACTTTGGGCCACTCACAGTCATAGTAGATTGAAGTTTGGCAAGATGTATCTGCCTGATTACAGATATTGAATGGCTTGTCCTGCTTCTTCGCAGAACCGGGTAAATCAGCTGATTCAGGCAGCTACCGGGCTGTTTATGGGGAGAGAGAGAAAGGTCCTGATGTCTGGTTCAAAAGGGGACTCTACCACACTCAGGAGACTTGTGAAGCACACCAAAGGGTATGAAGAATCAGAATATGGCTGATCATACTGGTGTGTCTGGAGCCAAAAGACCTTAGCAACCCAAATTGATTTTTAAGTCAACTTTTGACTCAGATCCCTGCTTTATATCAAATTCAGCCAATCCCTGATTATCTATTTGTCTTAAAGATGATCTCTACTGATTATCCTGTGGTGTGTCTGCATGTGTTCAGAGCTTTTATCCCCTTGGTAGAGGACCAGGGCCCTGACTTGAGACTGTAAATATTAAACATGTTCAATATTTACACTCAGGCTTAATGTGTGTGGAGCACCAAGGACGGTAGATCATGTCCTCTGTGTTTTGTCACATGAACCAGAGCAAAGCTAAAGAAGAAGCAGGCTGGCTGAAGCAGGAAGCAGCTGTAGCCATGGCAATGAGAATAAAAGCAAAGCTTAAAGTTAGAGGGATGTGAAAATGTAGGTCAAAAACAAGCATTTAAACAGTGTAAACTGCAAATTATACATCAATCAATCAACTTTATTTATAGAGCACTTTAAAATACAGAGTTTGAGCCAAAGTGCTGTACAGCGGGGTAAACCCGAGAAGAGTCAAGAACATAAAGAGTACGCCAAATGATAAGATAAAAACATCATGAAAAAAAATGACATGACAAACTGATCGGGAGAGGAGCTGCATGGGAATCTCAATCACTAAGGATGTTATTGGAAGCTAACCGCTAGCCGCATTTAGCCTCCTGACGTTGTTCGCCCTGTTTGTTTACATCACAAGCTGTGAGAGCAGAGGTGCTGCTGTCTTGGTAAATGAATCATTAGTTTGTGGTGTCCAGTGTCTCTCTTTGTGACTCATCACAAGGTACAAGACCAAAACTGATATATGGGACTTTATCTGTCTTCACGTTTACCCTTGTCAGAGGATGTTAATAATCTTTAAAATCCAGTAACAGGCATCAGTGGGTGGGAAATACATGCCTAGAAAGAATAGGTGGCAAAAGGTCTGTTAGGCAGGGAAGCCCATTGAGGACATAGATCCATGTTTTACTCTGTGTTTGCTATGTTAGCATTACCTTCTTTTGAATGTAGACTCATTCGATTCCATCATCAGGAGTGAAATACTTCAGTTTTTCTTTTGATAATGTGTAAATGTCTTCAGATCTCTGCAAAAAAGCACACATTTGGCTGGAAACAAGGTTGGGTAAAGATCTGCATGAAAGCCCTCTGTGTTAAAGTCTGCATAATTCACCAACCTGCTCTACAAACACAAGGTAAATCTCGACCTCATAAGTGTGTATGCCAACATGTGTCTATGAAAGCCTGTGACTGAAACCATCAATTCTGTTCTCTGTCTAATTTTCATCTTGTGTTCTCCCTGTCTGCTCCTCACTCTGAAGACTCTGCTGGAAGGTATTTAACCCAGGGACCCCTGGGTGTGATGAGGTGACACCCAGAGAGACAGATCTGACACGCTAAAGTCTCCTCACACCGGGTTAGTCCGGCTGCAGCGCTCATTCAAATTCACATCACATCCTGGATTTTCTAACCTCTCTGCTGCTGCTACATTTCTGTCAGTTTCTCTTGGACAGGTGTGTCAGAGAAGTTAATCTGCCTTTAATTCTCTGATGGACAGACTTAGGAGGAGGAGAATGAACTGTGGCTGATATAGCACCAAACACTGAGCATCATTTACTTTCACTCTCTGCTGTGTCTATGAGTCTAATTAACAGTGATAGGCTGGAATACTGAGGAATATGCGCACTTTCTCTCTTCCATGAGTTGACCTCACATGCTAAAAAAGCAGTGAGAGAGCACTACTACTTTTTCTCGTATTTTAATAAGCCAATAATCTGCTATTTAGCTACTTTTACTTTTTAATTCACTTTTAAATATCTCCAGTATCATTGGTGAAGCAGATGACTGAAGTCTTGCCTCTTCTTGATCTTGTCGGACTTCTCAATGAGGAATAGGCAAGACTTCAGTCATCTACTTCACCAATGATACTGGAGATATTTAAGAGTGAATTAAAGTAAGAGACAAAGATTGGTTGTTACCATCTAAAGAATGTAGCCAGAGTCTGCCCGTTTCTCTCTCAGCCCAGAACGGAGGTGTTAATGCATGCTTTTATCTCTTCTCGTTTAGATTATTGTAATGCCCTGCTCTCTGGTCTTCCCAAAAAGACAATCTCCAACCTACAATTATTACAGAATTCAGCCGCACGAGTGCTGACGAGGACCAGAGGGCGGGAACATATTACTCCAGTTTTAAAATCGCTGCATTGGCTCCCCGTGCGTTTCAGGATCAATTTTAGGGTTCTTTTATTGGTTTATAAATGTTTTTACGGTCTCGGGCCTTCTTATTTATCTGACCTGTTTTTACCGTATTAGCCCTCGTGGACCCTGAGGTCCTCTGGCACTGGTCTTTTAACCATACCAAAAGTTAGAACTAAGACACACGGGGAGGCGGCTTTTAGTTTTTATGGCCCCCGATTGTGGAACAGCCTGCCGGAGAATCTCAAAGCTGCAGAGTCTGTTGATACAGTACTTTAAAAAAGAGGCTTAAAACCCATCTTTTTAATCAAGCTTTTAATTGATTTAATCGAGTTATTTGTTTCTTTATTATTTATTGTTTTATTGTATTACTGTTTATCTTCTTCATTCTTTTAGTCAAACTTCTTATCATATTAAATTCTTAATTTTTTACGTTATTTTATCTCTTTTCTTATATTTTTATTATTGTTTTAGTATGATGGTTTTTAGCTCCAGTGCTTCCTCATGGGGGCTCTCCACACTGGGAGCTGCTCCTGGTCCACTTCTGGGGCCGCTGCCGGGGGACGGCTCTGCCTGCATGGCCGTAGGCCCCTGCACTGTGGTGTGGGGCCTCGTGTCTGTGCAGGGCGGGGAAGTCCCTGGCTGCGCTACTCGTGGGCCAGGAGCCCCCCTCGGTGTTGATGGCCCCCAAAGGTAGCTTATTCCTTACCTCAGTCCTCGGTGCTCAGTCATGTCTCTTTCTCTCTTCTCTTTACAGCTTGTATGAATGTGTGTGGGCGCAGGTGTGTGCGTGTGTATGTTGATGTCTGCGAGTGTGTGTCTGGATATGTCTCTGTAGTTTGGGGGGTTGGGGGGGGGGGGTTGTTTCTGTTTTTATGCTGTTTTTAGCCTGATCAGTAATTACCTTCTCCTCTATCCCCTTCATCTTCTGGGTCTGATTACTTTGTGATCTGCTCATGCTCCTTGCCAGATTGTCGTTGCACCCAGAATCTTCAATTTACAGTATTTTTGTGTGTCTCTCTGTGTTTCCTGATCCTGCTAAGTATTATTTGACCTTCTTTTTGCCTGCTGATTCTTGATAAATCTGTCTGATTATTTTCTGGACTGATTTCTTGTGTACCAACTTTAATCTGATTCCAGACTTTAAAGATCAGACTGAGTCTGTCTTGCTTTTGGGTCCTTTTTGGTCTGGTTTGTATCAATTTAATAACGATGCCATTTTCCACACATCACTCTGCAATCACGTCCAGCTGCCTCAGTCACAAACACTGAAGCTCGGCCTCAGGACTGAGCCAGTTAGTGTTATAAAGATCATGTTTGACAGGACTCAGTGGGTTGTGTGGGTAAAAACAGACTTCTTCAACATTAGAGTGTCCTAATTCAATCAAATGTGTTTCTGTGTCTGTGCAGAAACAGGCTGTGAGACGGAAAACCACATGAGACACATGAGAACACATTTGCATGTTTGTGAGCCCACACTGCACGAGCCGAGCGTCCAACAGTCAAACATCTGACGGAGGAAGATGATGAAAGAATGAGATATGAAACGCAGTCCGGTTCTTTCTGCATACACTCAAATCCAACCACGCCGGGGAATTTCTCCGTCCTGCAGCTCTGAAAGTGACTGAAGTTTTATTCCACACTCACACTGAACACCATACGTTTGAGCCAACAGGGAGCATCCAGTTTTTTCTGCACTGCCCGGGACATTTGAATGCACACAATCTGCCTGATATGTAAACATGTTCACACACACACACAAACACTCCACTCTCCAGGGGACGGCCCCACATGAGACTCCCGCTCAGCGTGAATTTTGACTTGTTTGAGTCCTCAGGGGAAAATGCTGCACACACAAAGCCTCCATGTCTGCTGTTTCCTGAGCAGGGAACCGAAAAGTCTGAAAACAGGCCCGAGCTTTGAGTTTAGAGCCATGGCATCCAATCATGCAAATTACTAATATCATAAATTGGAAAGTGTTTGTGAAGTGTAGTTAGGCGGAAGAGAAAATCAAGTATGTTTTTGCCAAACAAGAGGTAAAAAAGAACGGTTTACGACACGATAATAAAACACATGAAGCTGAGTCTGTTGCTCATAAGAGGGATTTAAATGTTTCTAAGCTGAGCAGCAGGGATGCTGGGAGTCGGCCTCGCTGTGGGGGTTGTAAGAGAAGTCTTTTTTTTATGAAGATGCCAAACTTTCTTCTGTGAGAATTCATGTTTTATTAATTATCTGAGCACCCGGGATTATTCATACATATAAGAATTATCTGCTTATACTGCTATACTTTCTGCAGGACCAAAGCATCAGGCTTCAAAAACTGCATTAGCTAATTTGTGGAAAAATGATTAAGATGTGTCCTTTTGGCCAAGGGAGGACAGGGGTAAGGTAAGTATTTATTTTTATCCAAATATTATTGTGCTTTCAGTGTTTACGGTGCCTCCTCCAAGTGACAATGCACTCCTGTGAGCAAGAAAAGAGAGATTGCAGCATTGGAGAATCTCCTTCTCTCCTTTTTTCAGCCCTGAAGCTGCCTGAAATGGGTGATTGCCCCTTGCCCCGTGAGAACAGACCTTCAGTGTGGTGTCCAGTAGTTATAGTCCATTGACTTGGTTTGGAAACCGAGCTGACCATAGACATGGCTTAGCCCCTAAAAGGCCCCATAGTTGAGCCCCTGCATCGATTCCAGCATTTCTATCCACATCTTACTAACACAAGAGCTACTCAGGGGCTACTCAGCTTTATACTATTGACCAGGTTTTGTGAGCATTCACACAGTGATGACAGTGTGGTTGATTCTCTGTTTCAGTATATTAATTTATCATTCATTGTCTCTGATATACCCCTGTTCCTTTCTATACAATATATATGGATTCATAGACTGATCGCCCAGCAACATGCTTTAAAAGTGAAAGGAGAATGACCTGCCTTGGACATGTGTGCGATGATGAGTGAACACTGAGATTGTCCCAAAGTGCCCTGAAGCTGCTTCCTGCTTTACTCCTACAAACCTTTGATTGACGTGTTAAACCAACGGTACACTAAAGAAAAGGAGGTTGCTTAGTTTTTTATACAGTCGATTAAATAATGTAAACATTTGTTGCTTTTTTATAGAATATTATGTAACTGGTCCATTCCTTTGCTTACAGGACGGTGGTGCAGCAGGTAGTGCACATGCCTCTCAGAGAGAGGCTTGGTGGCTCGGAGTTTTCATGTTCATGCCCTCATGCGTGCATTGGTTCTCTCTGGGCATGCTGGCTTCCTGCCACAGACCAAACACATTCCCATTTGGCTTTTTTTGTGACTGTAATGGCCCTTTTCCACAAGCACGCCTTGGCCCTACTCAACTCGGCACTACTCGTTTTGCAGCGTGTTTCCACTAGCCTGGTACCTCCAAAAACAAGCTAGTTTTAGTACCTACTCCGCTCTGGTTCCAAGCCAGAAGAGTTGATTCTAAAAGATCACTTCACCGACTGCCAGCTACTGATTGGTCAGACAATGTCATCATCGATGAGTCATGAGCGCGACAACCTAGCACGCTGGCTGTAGCTACCATTAGCTTACCCTCATACGTCTTTTCTTTGCAGCTCGATTGCTCTCGTCCTCGGCTTCATTCTGTTGTATAGCTTCCAAAACTCTCCTGTGCTTCTCAAGGGGTTTTTGCTTCTTGCCACCTGCAGCCTTCTTCTGCTTTCCTTTTTTACTCGGTTTGTGACAAAAAGCCACAGATTGTTGTGTCTAGTCAAAATGACGTCACCGCAGTGCAGCTCAGCTGTCTACAGCGACACTGCAGCCCGTTGGGCAGGCGACTGGGGCTAATGGAAAAGCAGCACAAGAGGAGTAGAGTAAAGTAGGGCTAATGGAAAAGGGCCATAAATTGCTCTTATATATGAGTGTAAGAATGATTTTTTGTCTGTCTCTCTATGTGGCCCTGTGATTGGCCTCAGGGTGGACCCACCATTTGCTAAATGCCACCAGGTATAGGCTCCACTTCCTACAACCCTACAAAGGGATAAGCAGTAAAAATGTTGGACAGAGCTTTACTTTTTTCCCCTTATTATGATGGTCAAACATTGAGATTGTATGGGATGCAAAGTTGTTGAAAACATGGCCATTGAGCAGCAACAATCTGAAGACTGTAAAAGGGAAGACAGGTCAGTCAATCATTGCCTTCACCAAGGTGTTTATGTTTTTACTGGTGCTTGTCTGTTACCACCGTAACTCAAAAAGTTATGAACCGATTATGAGTTTCTTGGGAATGTTGGTCACAGCACAAGAAAGAAGCAATATGATTTCAGAGGAGTTTAAAGTCATTAAGGTCCTACATGCTTTAATTTGATTGGAGCTGAAATGCTGTTAATTATTCAGTCAGGTTAATGAGTGTCACATGAATCTAATTGTGTTGAAACAGAAACAGATGATTCACCGATGCTCTGACGTGCTCGTGGTGCAGGGTGTGAATCTTCTCTGGGGGTTTGAGGTTCACTCTGAGACACATGCTGTGCTTTTATTGGTGCTTTGGGAATCCTGACAGATTTTTTCAGTGGTAATCATTTCTGCATGTTCTCAGCGCTCCGGTGTTTGTAATAAAACATCCAATCAAAGAATGTGCTGATGCTCTGATATTCAAATCGGGCTCATTATATCCCGCGCTCCCCTCGTATTTCCTCTCTCTGCAGGATTCTGATTGGTCGTTTCTCCTTCATGTCTTCTCCTTTCCTTCTTTTCTTGTTTGCTCTGTTCTTCCCTTTCTACAGCAACAAAATCAGTCCCTCACCATTTTTCCTGCCTTCACTTCTCCTCCTGGTTGCAAACTATTAAAAAACCAACAAGCAGCAGGTTTGCTCTTTTATCTTGTTTGTGTTTGTAGATGTGTGAAGTGGAGCTCTTATCTCCCAGTGACTGCAGCCTGCAGCATTTTCTCAGACAATATTGCGCCTTTTCTAATGAGCTTAGGGTCAGTTTAGCTCACACTTGTTGTTTGGTTTAATAAAAGTGCATTTTATCTACAAGACAAGTTTCCTTTGTGTTCTCCCACATCGATTCAAGGTCTCTAAGTTTAATCATGCTTCACAAAAGTAATCTGGGAGCAGAGAGGAGAGTGTGTTCGTGTTGCTGTGGGGGATAATGCAGATCAGTCAGTCGACCTAAAGTGGGAAAGAAGCTGAATTCCCATCAGATCAAATCCCAAAAAGGGATTGAAAGACATTAATGGAACAAAGAACAATTGTTATAGGTAGGTGCTTTTGGTTATTTACAGATGCTATGAGGAGTTTCTAAGTAATTACAAATAAGTCTCACTTTTAGATATATGCCTGATCCAAATACACACTTTAAGATGAGTTCTATAGCATCAAAATAGGTTATCTATAAATGCTATTCTTTAGCTTCACGGTTAGGTCGGACAGGGCTGGACTGGCCCGGATACTCAACTTCAGGAACAAGACAATTAAAAAGCAAATTTATATTATTCGGACACGTCTTAGAGCACCGGGCTGTAAGTAGCCATATATAGCCGGCTACAAAACTACGATACTAAGTTTTCCAAAAATTGCTTGTTGTCACACATCAAAAACTACCGCTACATAACTAGAAAGAGATACATTACCTCGTCACTTGGCATCCTGTAAGTTGTTGAAAAAAGAAGTTGTAAAGCAATGCAGAGTTCTGAGGAAGGTCCGAGCTGCATTAATTAGCATCACAACAAACACACTCTTTGGCTTGGGTCTTCTTTACAACAGTTGCCACACATGCTCATTGGTAGCAGAGTCTTTATGTCGCTGGAAATGGATTCTCTTCATAGCACCTTTAAGCTAACTCTGACTTCATCTGTTTGGGAGGCTCTTCTCACATAAAATATTAAGAAGGCAAGAGGAAATGATAAAACTCAGCTGTTTGCATTCACACATATGACTCACCTGGATCATTTTTGTTTTTTTGTAAGTGTGAGCAGGGTTTAGGTTGACCCAAAATTAGTTCAAGACAACATGTGGCAGCTCTCAGATTAGCTTCAACGATGGCTTTGGAAACCAAAGTGCAATATATGCCAGACTCTCTCGGTGTGTTTGATACAGTCAGAGAATAAAATAATACTGGAACTACATATTAATTCCATACATGTGATAGTTTTCTTCCTTTATTTAAACTAATATCTTTATTAACAGTACATTTTCAATAGTTTTGTGCCTACCCTTTTCATTTCCATTTTTATATCAACTGTATTAGTAATCAAAGATTTTTGAATGATGGTATCTTTAGTGTTGTGTTACTCAAGACCGGTCTTGGTCTCGAGACCACATTTTAAAGGTCTTGGTCTTGTCTCGGACTCGAGAGCATTTTTACTCTATCTCGTCTCGGACTGGCCGGACTCTGGATTTTCCGTCAAGACCGATCTAGACCAGCACTGATCTGTTATTCTTCAGCTTCATTAATGTGAATAAGGAGAGTCACTTGGTATAGCAAGAAAAACCTTCAGTTCATGTTATTTCCCCTGTGATGACGGCAACCTTCCCGGTGTTGTGACTGAAGGACATCCCCTTAACTGCTCAACCTTGTCATTAAAATTTGATTTTGATGGTCTTGGTCTTGGTCTTGTCTCGGTCTCGACTTGTCTCAGTCTTGGTCTCGACTCCCAAAAGTCTTGGTCTTGTCCTGGTCTCGGTGCATTCTGTTCTCAGGCAAGTCTTGGTCTCGGATAGTGTGGTCTTGAGCACAACACTAGTATCTTTCTAATTGACCCAGGGAAAACTTATTTAGTTAAATAAATATATGTCATGATGATGTATTGCTGGTCAAAACCAGAGAGCTGGCAAAAAGTCCTCCAACACATCAAATTTAAATCCAATCTCAGACATTAAAAAAATGTCCAAAACTGTCAAACTCATCCTTTCACTTGAAAAATTAACCTGGAGAAAACTGTGAGGGATCCCCTGCCGAGGCTACTAGAAATTTAATAAAGTTTGATTTTTATTTACTTTAACGGCAGCTCTGCCTCAAGCTGTCATCGACATGGGATTTTAGTTCAGAGACAAGAGAAACAGGAAATTACCAAGGTCTTATTTTGATTAAACCATCACAGCCTTGAATAAATAATCTGTTCAGTGTTTCACAGTTTAGTCACAAAAAGGTTGAGGGATTGTTTGATAAGAGAATCATTACCTCTTAATTTGGGTAATTGGAACGGTAAAGCAAAGGGACTGAAGAGGAAGGAGGAGACTTGAACAGCAGGATTTTAAAGCCCTGGGGTTTACTGTATACCAAGAACACAACAGAAATGATGGGCCCATGAAAAGATACTAACATGGGCCTCAGCAGCAAAAGCCAAATTAACCAGGCCTGGTAAATCTCTGCTATTATCCTCCAATTATGTGGGCATCCATCCCATAATGCACACTTGTAATCAAAGCAAGCTGTGACGTAATTGCCAGTGTTGGGTACTTTACTTTAAAAAAGTAATTAGTTATAGTTACTAGTTACTCTCCCAAAAAAGTAATTGAATTACTGACGGGATTACTCCATCATAAATGTAATTAGTTACCAGGTAAAGTAACTGATGTGTCACTTTTTTGAAAAAGCTTTTAGTGGTTCAACTGTGTGTTTTCATCTCTCTCTCCCTTGTTTCCTGCCTAATGCAGCAGCTCTGACATCATCAGTGGAGTTCTCGGTGTTTTTGGTCTCTAGATTTTAGATTTACTAACAACAGACAAACACTTTGCTTTAGGCCATAATGTATACTTCTCATGTGTGTTATTGCTTTTCACTCCTTGTACTTCCATCCTGAAAACACCAGTTTTAACTCCACAGACTGCTCCGGAATCGCCTTGCTGCAGCTAGCCGTGTTGCCAGGTTTTGTGATTGAAATAAGCATTTTTAAAGAGAGAAACCTACATGAAGCGTGTTTTGATTTTTATCCAAGTTACATTTTAATTTCAAAGTCATATTTCTTCTTTTATGTCTCTTAACTTACTTATTAAACATCAGTTTGTTTAGAGGTGGAACATCCTTTTCTTTATACAGAAGTGAAGGGATGGGCTACTGTTATTTATAACTCTGTTATTGCTAAACAGTCTGTCAAACCTTGATATTTGTAACCAAACAGACATGTGAGGATTTTATCTAAGTTGTACCTTAATCCTCTACAGCTTTATTATGGTGAAAACAGTAGTGACTACATTAGAAATCAATTTAAATCTGGCTATAAGGATTTATTTTAGGTGGGAACATCTTTTGCCACACTTTTACATTTGTGTTAGGGTGGGATAAAATAAGTTTAATAACTTTTGAACTGGGTTAACATTAATGGTAGACCGTACAGCAGATCCCTCCTGGGTTTGGGGGCACAACAAGCACAAATTAGAAACTACACTATTAGTACAACCCCAAAAAAGTGCAACCCACAACTCCCAATATACACATGCAAGTTAGAAGAAGAAGCAGCAGAGAGTCGCTTATAATAAGCGAACCTGGCAACTCTGGCATCGCCTTCTCTCATCTGTCTGTCAACAGCAGAGCTCCTGCTCGGTGTCTGGCTGGGTGAGGCAGGTCGAATAACAGCTGCTTGACATCGGTGCAAAGTAACGCGCCACATTTCACTGTTGGTAACGGTCACGGCGTTGTAACATAACACACATGGTAACGCTGTTATTTCTAACGCGTTACATCCAACACTGGGCATAGCATCAGACTTTTTCTGTGTCTCGGCCCTCTTCCTAACACCGCCATGAGATCATGAACTTATCCAAAGTAAACATGCAGGTTTGTTCAATTTTTAAACTGAATTAGAATAACACAACTGAGCTGTGTGTGAAAACTCGTTACCTCCATTGACTTAGATTATAGGCACAAGAGCAGGTTACTGTGCTGTTAGCTGTTAACATAATGTTAAAACAAGGTTTGGATTATTGATAAGTAAGTCTCATCCATAATTACTGAAAAAACTCTCCTTGTTTCTTGATCTCAAAGGTTTAAAATAGCTCAAACCAGTCTGCTAAATTAGATCTCCAGACCTGGTGTTTAGGAATGCAGGTAAATCTTAGAAAGAGAGATTACCAAGGTGAAGTGAAGAAGTGTTTAAAGTGATTTTTATGACTCAGTCTGATCTGCTCTTCACGGTCGAGGAGCCGCACAAGAGGCAGACAAAGTATATCAGCGAGGAGCATCTCCAGACAGGAGTTTTGTCAGTGTGAGATTGTGAATTATTCTCAAATCAAAAGGGAAATTCGTCCGTGGGATGATGTTCGTTTTACACCAGCACTCTCTTAGTGAGCAGAACCTGCAGAGTTCTGGTTGGTAAGTTTTCAGCTCTCACCTGAACTGAACACTGAGCTGATTTGTGAAGCTAATAAATTGAAATTTCAGACCACTGTGTGCCCTGCAGCAAAGCGTGTCTGATTTATTTCTGTATTTATAGGCTGAATGTGTTGTTCCAAACTTAGCTACTCAGTGCCAATACTAAATTAAATACTAAGCCCAAAATAAAAACAATCTAGACACTTAACAACACGACAGGTTCTCCAGGATTTCTTCAGTCTCAAGACAAAAACCTGAGGAGTATTTTCATCTGTTTCACTGGATATTGGAGCAGCAGACTTGTTCAGCTCAGCGTTGTGAGGAGTTGATCGGAGCAAGAATAAAGGATCTTACTTAAAACCTGAAACAAATAAGTTAAAGGAATAAAATGACAAAAGTGTAAAGTTTATGTATCAGAATATTTAAAAAAATCTGTTGTTACAGAAGATTTGATTTGCATGGATTTTTTCTGAAATTTGGATATTCCTACATGAAGTACTTACACAAAAACTTCCCACGCGAGAGCCAAATATATTTGACATATATCCATTCAGATGTTTTTTGAAACAATAATTAAGATTATAGAGAAAGATAAACTGAACGATGGGCACTTTTTGTTACTATTTCAAAAAAATGTGTTAAACTTAAATTCAGTATTTGGATATTTAAACATTGTGTTAGGAAATGACCCTCTAGATATTTAGTTGGACCCAAAAGCTCAAAAATGAAACAGGTTGAGTTTTCAACAATTTAATGAGGGGATGACAAAAAACAGGTGAGTGGCTAAAAGTGAAAAGGAGCGGTGGTGAGTGCTCAGTGGAGACCTGAAACAAATCGAGCAGAGAAAAATAGTTAGTATAACGTCCACCAAGCAGACCACAAACAACATAGATAAATCCCCGAGAACGGGGAACAGGCTGAGAGAGAGAGTTATAAGTTAAACTCATACAGAGAGCACAAACCAGGGTTGTAAGTGCAATCCATCCGTGCTGCAGTCATCTGGAGACGGGTAGAAATAGGTGATGGTGATTGCGGGAGATGAGTGTCAGGTGCGTCTGCTGCAGCGCTCCAGGAACCATGCCTCTGCAGGAGAGAGATGAGGAAAGGAGGTGAAGGAGGGGGGAGAGAGGACTGAGGAGCTGAGTGAGATCCTCGTTTCTCCAACAACAAAAGTCTAGATGCTGCGTTCACACCGCAAGCGACCCAGCTACCAAAATCGCGTTGCCCACTGACTATTGTTGCACGTCCATTAATACCTAATTTTGGTTAATGTTGCCATCGGCCATCGTTGGTTGACGTCACGTCCACTCGAGTTTCACCGCGATCATAGCATATATCATACAGGATGTATTAGTGGACATTATTCCAGCTGTATCCTTTTCATTCACTTATCAAACACAAAACACTGCAGCTGATGCCCTGCAGCAGCATCATCTGTGAGTTTCCGGTGGTCTGTCTAGGCGGAACTAATGTCCTCACAACTAATGTTTCCCACACGGACATGGATTGTTACTCTGTAGTCCGGATGAATAACTGTCTGTTTAGGGTACCGTCAGCCACACACGACACTGTCTGAAAAGATCAACTTTTTTCATTTGACATCGCGTGACAAGCTTTGTGGTAGTGTGAAAAGTGGCTGTCGAATCGCAGGAGGGTTAGCCCCGCCCCATCGCGGCTGTACATTGACTTTGCATGGAGAGTGATCGCCGAGGTAGTACAGGTAGTGTGTGGTTTGAAAGCAGCATTAAGGTCGCAATTTAGGAAGCTAACAACAGAAACTTCACTTGCATCATTATTTTCCAAAAGGAGTTGAAGTCATTTTGTCCACTGCCACCAACTAAATCTCACAAATCATAGAGGGACAAAAACTTGAGTCAAAATAAAGGATGGAGCAGGAGTCCTCTAACAGGACATAAACTATTATTTTTTAATCCCACAGAACTACACTAAGCTAAAACATTTCCTTATGCATATAAATATCCAAAAAAAAAAACGTGATATTGTTTCTTAACTCATGTGTTTGTCATGAGCGTTGTGTTAGAAGAGGAGCTGTCCTGCTTATACATTTACAATCATCTGAAACATTCATTCAGCGCTTGTATCATTAAACTGATTCCATCTCTACAGAAATGATTTGATGCATTTAAAATCGGCCCTGCAGGCCACAAAGGAGAGACCTGTTCCTCCCTGAAACAATATCCTTGATCAGGTCTTCATCTGTCATGACTTGGAGGATCTGGACATTAAAAATAGTTGAATGGAGACCCTCAGTCTGCCTGAAACTCAAACCTGTCTGATTAAAACTTAAAAGTTAACCAATGAAGCAAGCCCCATTCTGAACACATGGATGACTCTGTCTTTGATTGATGGAGATGTGCTCGAGCCCCAGTGGCTTGTGGGTCTTATTATGAGGTGTTCTGGTACACAGAGAGACAGGAGTAGACAAAGGAGTCTAAATATTCAGAGAGTGTTACCCTTGCCACAGGCTGGACACACAAGCACACACTCAGCTCTGTTGTGATTCTCTGAAAACAAACCTGACACATGAAAACCCTTCTATGACTCCTTATTATTCTGCTTTCTCTATCCATCTTCTACCTCTCTGGGGTAATTGTGTTGTGCTCAAGGACACTTCGGCATCACCAGCCATCGCCTGCAGCACCTGCACCAGGACGAGGAAAGAGAGCAGAAGTCCAACAGTGTGATTGTAAAATCTATGAGACTACTTGATGTTGGTACTCATCTGGAGAGCAGGATGTGTTTGGTTTGGTGTGGAGTTGGATTCTTGAGTGAAAAAAAGAAAAGTTATTGAAAAATGAAGTTCCAGCCTTGGATCGACGACAGCTGAAGTGATACAAAATCGTCTTGTTGGAGAAACATCTGAAGACAATGGAGGCAAACTTTCCTCAATGATAAAAAAGTACTGTTCATTCAGTGGGAGGCTGGTTGTACATCAAAACAAGTAATTAGCCAATCACTGGGCTGTCAGACATTCCACCAAATTGAATCCAACCACAGCTTAATCCAATCATTCCATCAATCCAATGACACATTAACTCTTTAATTCACCCATCCTTCATCAATAAATATCTAACCATTGGATCAGCATTCCATTTTTCATCAGCTCAACTCTCTGCTAGTTAATTCTTCCATCCAATCATCCAACGTACCAGCAAACTAATCCTCCATCCATCCACTTCCCCTGCTCCTTATTTATCCAACCATGTATCCATCCACTTTATGAATGCTTTTTCAGCTGGTTATGTCCTTTCAAACTTATAGCCATTTATTAACAAGATGCCATTAAGCCTAGTTACCGTAGATAATAACATTGATGTGTGTTGTTTATTTATCCCCACACTGAGCGTTCATCCGTCCTTACGTTGGGATTCTGGTTGTTGTTAATAGATTTTAAATATAAGCATGTTGTTGGTTCTTCGCATCCTTTTCGTGCCATGAAACAAAAATACTGATCAAGATCACTTTCTAACTGGCTGCTAGAGCAAAACAGTTACAGTGGCCTCATTTACATGGGTAGTTTTCCTCAATCTGATTGAAATCGATCAGATTAAGTGAATCTGATTTGATCTGTATACATGAACCAAATCCGCGTTTGCATGGCCCCAGCTGAATCCGATTGTATTGGTTTTTTTGACATGCGCAGAAGGTCACTCTGCCACTACCTGCAAATGTGTAAGAGAAGAAGAGGTGCACTTCCTGCTTCCTGTTTACCTCTAGAAAGATGGATCCACGTCGTGTTTTGTTGGGAATGCTTATTCCCTCCACCAAGGAGGTTATGTTTTCGGGAGAGTTTGTTTGTCTGTCCGTCCGTCTGTGAAAAAAATAACTCAAAAAGTAATACATGGATTTTGATGAAATTTCCAGGAAATGTTCAGCATGGGAAAAGGAAGAACTGATTTGATTTTGGTGTTGATCCAGATCAGCGTCTGGTCGCCATGTGATTTTTGTGAATAACTACTGAACTAAAATAGATATCATTATGAATCCAATTGCTAATGCTATGTTTTCATGGTTAAGGAATCTAAATATTTCAATGAAATAAATGTAGGACTAATATTTATGGTGAAAATCACAATTTGGGTGAGGACTGTGGCACTGGCGGAGGTCTGCGCTCTCCGAGTGCTTTTCTAGTTGTGTTATGGTTACATTTATTTGAGGCTCTGAAGTCCTTTTCAACTCTTGCAGGGTTTCTAAAAAAAAGTTTGTTTCCTTTACCGTCCAGTTCTGTTTGTTCGCCATGTTTGTTTGGGCACACTCTGTGTACCTCACTACATGCCTCTTATGTACTACGGAGCGCCTGTGCAGACCGAACAATCCTCTCTATCAGCCCAATCCACTCCACTCAGCCATTTACATGAAGCATGGAGCGGAGTATCAATCGGTGTAGACTACCTCTTACAATCCGATCTGAAATACAATCAGATCCGAGTGAATCCGATTGGCTAAGGTGTTTACATGAGACATTTCTATCTGATTGACCTTTCAATCTGGTTGTAAATAGGATTTTTTGACCCATGTAAACAGGGCCACTGAGAAATATTGGAGCTGGTTTCACACAGTGTCACTCCTGGTTGATCAGTGTTGGAGCATCACAACTCTAAATAGATTTCTGGTTTTGTTAGAAACTGTTATATTTTTTAGTTTGGGTTGGGTCTTTACCCTGTAACCATGGATTTGGCTGTGGACAGTCTGAGTAGCAGAGAGGGACCCAGCAGGAGATCGGTGGTGAACAGATGTTGAGGTGGTTAATACTCCGATCAGGATGTGTCACAGATGTCTCCAGCTGTTTAGAGAGTTAACCAAAACCCTCCTCCATATTGGCTCTGCCACACACAACGAGTGAGAACAGTTTCCTCTGAACATCTCACCTTCTCTCCCGTGTGCAGGTCAGAGCGAGCTACATGAATCATGAGAGCACTCGCGGCCGCCCCCCTGCTGAGGGGTACAGGTACACACACACACACACACACACACTTTCCTCTCCAGTCTGAGTGTAAATAATTCAGCGTGGTATCAGAGACAGGTCTTTGTGAGAGTGTGATGGGCTGTATTTACACCTCGGCTGCTCCGACCTCAACATGTAACACGAGAGTGTGAGTGGGTACAAAATTAGAAACACATTGATCAGGTCTGAGTGAGGGTCTGTGTCTGCCTTTGTGGTTCATCTTGTGTAAGTGCATCATCAACTATTGGACCTGCACCCGGAGGACGCCGCCGTGGCCTTGACAGAAATGTAACCACAGCTTGACATTACTGATGACAAACTGAAGCGCTAAATTTAGCAGCACCTGCATCATCGTGTTGCACAAATATAAGCTCTGGTTTAAGGATTATATGTGCCTTTAGTAGGGAGGCCCCCCGATTAGGCTTTTCTTAGCAAAGTATTATCAAACTGTTAAAATGTCATGGTGAAAATAGTTGTGGCTTTAAGGGTATTTTTGTTGCATTGACACAAAACAAGTGCAAGAGAAACAAGTTTATCAGGACTGACTTTATGTTTTACATGTTTTTCAGAAATCCACCTGTCGGTATCTACTACTCAACTAAGAGTTTCAGTAATTTTGACAGCTCCAAAATGAAGCAGCTGGAATCTTGCAATCAGCCTCATGAGGCTTGCAACTGTAGAGGTGATGGGGACTGATCTCTCTTTAAAAGACTAAGGTACAATTATTTGGTAAACAATAAGCTAATGTTAGTTAACGCTATGGTTGGTAAATTTGGAAAACTAGCATGAATTTGAATGTAGCATCTCCTCAGGACTACAGCTAGCACCTCTTTCCCTTCCCTGGAGCTCCTGCAAAACCACTTTCCCTGCTCACATGCACAAGCGCTGCAGATTCTCAAACATACAGCATGACTGATTCAACTCAAAAGCAGACATTTTAGTTTTGCACTATGTTGAGTCATGTCTCACTCAGTAACGTTAAAAAACAAACAAACATGCCAAGTTAGTTAGTATTCACATTAAGATGTTAAATCTGACTTTGTTCAAATTCTTTTTTTTTTACACTCTTTTTAAAGAACACATCATGCATTGATTACCATCGCGACATAACGATCTTTTAACCAGTATAACAAAATGTGACTCTAAATCAAATTACGAACTCTAGCTTTAAACCAAAATATTAATACTGTGTCAGTCTTTTTTAAAGTTTTCTCCAGTAAAGTATGCCAACAAAAATCAAGCCCTTGTACAAATAATCTGATCTTTAGACAATGAGCTAGGAGGTTTCATGTTCACTTCATTTCTGTTCTAAGTTTGAGGACACACCAGATTTCTGCTAATTACTCCCTAATTTAAAGGTGTAGTCAGCGATGTGGGAGAAAACCAGTGGATTGTTGATAGACGAATTTAGACCCGCCTCTCCCTTCATACCTCACCCCTGGCTCCACCCCCAAAAGCTGATGGACGTGCATTTTCATGGAAACGGCCGTAGAAACTGCGTAGCTGACCAACATAGCTAAGGTTACCCTGACTCGTCAGACAACTCGACTGATATTATTGATAACATCACAACAACAGTACATGTTACTGTTATGTGAAGCGCCACAGATTAGACAATAAGATGTTGCTTACCTATCCAGCTGAAAGACACATCCGCGTCCATTTTCAGGAATTCGGAGTTCCCGGAAATCAACACCAATGTTGACCGGTCTTCGCTCTTTCATGATCATAGCCCTTCTTTTTCACTTTTCACTCCTCTGACCTTTTTTTTTTTTGGGCTGTTCTTCAGCCATTGCTACTGCACCTATTGTATCTCTCTCTACGCTAACTGCACATGCTACGCAACTCGACTCCCCCTCTGTCTGATCTGCACATGAGTATGATCACCCCCTGGATGTGGGAGGTGTACCCTGTTTTGGTGACTCGGCCCGAGCCACAGTATTTACCTGCTGAAATTCAGAGCCAAGGCTGTATATTGAAACCGGACTTTTTTTTTTAACATGCTGTCAGTGGTGACATCTTGTGGATGGAGAGGAGAAATACGGTGATTTTGACAAATACTGCATTAGATTAGAAGATTAGAAGACCGCTGACTACACCTTTAGGTCAAACCCATCCCAGGGCAGAAATGGGAGCACATTATCATCTTAACAGTGTGAGTTGGGATGTAAATGATAGCTATGACAGGCAGAATTTGGAGAAAACTCCTGCACTTGAGGACGAAACACTTTGCATCTTGTCAGGATTTTTCCCTCACAGTCCTAAGGTTGCTCGGTAACGCTTTCAATGATCATACCAACACCTGACATCATTCAGAATGAAGATGACGAGAAGCAGCTGGTTGCAATCAAGTAGAATTTTACTTGCAGCAAGGAGAACAACAATACAGAGTGTCAAACAGTCTGAGATGTTGAACTGATGCTGATACAATGTCTTCTCTCTTTTAAAAGAATGTGTGTGTGGAACAAGGAGTGGACTGCACAAGGTCATGTAGTGTGTGTGTGGGGCTAAAGAATGCATTTGCTAAGTAATGATTATATAACAAAATTAGGACAGAGCCAAGAAAGAGATGTTCAAATACATGAAAAGACTATTTACAATATGTACAAAGGTCAAACCATTCCTGACACATCGGACACACGATAGGGCCTTAACACTTGAACAAAATCAACTCTGTTATTAATAGAACAGAGCATTATTATCATGAATGTACATATGAGCTCTTGTGATTTAACAGACAGCCTCTAGTGGATCCTCAAGGATCTGCAGGTCTTCAGTGTTGAGGACTGAAGATGCTGCTGCTTGATCAATCCCAGGATCGGATTACTAGGTCAGCCTAACTTGATAAGATTACTGATATGCATGTATATAACAGCCTGGCCCTCATAGAGAGACGACCTATCTCAAGTTAAACCATCGACAGCATTAGTCCATCTGATGCTTTTCACGTTTTATATCCACTAATGCATAATTCCACTTAATTTCCTTTGCTGTTTCTCTCTATCAGCTGTGGTGAAAATCCAATTAGCCCACATTAGGGAGAATCAAGAGGGATTCACTCGTCAATATACCCCCCCCCCCTCCCCCCCCCATCCCTCTCTCCTCTGCGTCCACTCTCAGTATTCATGTATTCCCAGCTCGTGCAGAGCCAGTGCTGCTGTCTGTTTGATCTCCACTGTGACACCCGTGGGTCCCAGAGCTCCTGTCTTTGTTGTCTGCCCCCTCTAACTGGGATCACTCTGCTCGTACAAACCCTCACCCCGGAGCCGTCAGCATCGGTGCCGGACAACATGCTGGATCTATTATTTAAGTGTCTCTACAAAGACCAGTGCCTGTATAAATAATGGTGCACAGGTGGGGAGCGGCTAACTTTATCTCCAATATGCTGTCCCATCAGGCCCTGCTCCCTGAATCAGATTTAGCCTTTAGCTGCTCACCACCTGGGGTCCCTTATGGGCAGAGTGCATTTCCTTTAGCCCAGGTGTGATATTTAAATCAAAAACACCTGTGGTTATGACCGGGCACAGCGGAGAGAGAGGATTAGATCACTGAAGCAGCTGAGGTGAATCACTCAGCAGGGTGTCTCCGCTCTGCTTTAGGAGCAGACTTAGAAGCTTAAAGTAGGAATGGAGTAACACTTTAGCACAGGGTCTGTGACTCATCATGAATACATGCATGAAATAAAGTCATGCATGTACCTCATACCTAATCACGGCAGATAGAGAGCAATCTGAGAGAGGAGCCAAGATTTCAAAAAGTTATATTATAAGAGGCACCTTGAGTGATTGGAGTCTGAAGATGAGTTTTAGACGGTGGAGGAACATTTGGAGATGGATTTGATGTGTGACAGGGATAATTGGGTCAAGAATGACCCCAGGGCTGTGGATTCAGGTGAAGGGCAGATGGAGCACCTGCCAACATTAAGGTCCACACATAGGCAGGCATCTTGAAAAATGAAGCTCTTTCTGTGTTTTGTCCTTCTGTCCACGCACGAGCGACAATTTACACTTCAAAAACTCAGATCTAGGCAAATGTTTGTCTAATTTCAAATCAAAATATCCAAAACATTTATTCTAATCCTCATTCACTTAACATGCCTTTGAAAACAAACTCAAAACCGACCTTTTTAGTTGAGCTTTTACCTGAATTACCTTTTAGTGTTTTTATTTATTCGAATTACAGGCCACTTTTTATTATTTTATCTTATCTTATTTTTTATCCTTTCTTTTTTAATCTTTCCTATTTTTCCTTATTTTATTTTCTAGTTTTCCTATTTTATTGTTTATTTATTTGTTATTATAATATATATGTATATTTTAAATTAATTTCAAGTTATTTTTATTCTTCTTATTTTATAAAATTCATTTTCTTATTTTATTTCATCATATATTTAATGTTATACTTTTAACCTAACCTCCAGTGTTTTCTTATTTTTAAACCTTCAAGATGGCGTTTCCTCAGTACGTACTGGGTACATCTGTGTGCTTTATTATTGTCTTTTATTTATGATGCTTTTTATCAACGTTGTGTATGGATTGCTGTGTGGGTGGGTTCAGGGGCTGGGTGGAGTGGGTTTGGGTCATAAATCCTTCATTTTAATTCATCTGTCTGTTTGTAAAGCACTTTGTGCTACATTTTCTTTTTGTATGAAAAGTGCTATATAAATAAATTTTGATTGATTGATTGATTGAACAGATAAATATCTTCCTTTAAGGAATGAAAGGCAAAAATAAGGCATTGAATAGTTTGTAATGAGGAAAAAATATCTGCCAATAAAACCAGAAAGTTTGACTCAGTGAGGGTCTTACATTAAGATTAAATATCTGCTCAAGTTAAATTGGCAGGCTATTTTACTTATTTTAACAAGCAACTCAGGCCTTATTTAAAAATTTTGTATTTTCCAAAAAAATCTCAATCCAGACGTGTAAGTAGATTGTGGATCAGGATAAGTCTAGAGAGATTTTATTGTCTTGAAATTGGACAAAAACTCTCTAGATAAGAGTTTTTCCAGTGTTGGTCACTGAAAATGCAATGAAAATGTTTGAAACTTGTGTGGATTAAAATTCTCCATTTTGTGTGTTCCTGTGTGGACACAAAGTGTTCTGAGGGACCAAAGCATCACATGACTAAATTAAGAGACAAATTAGAAAAAAAATCTGTGAAATTGAAATGTAATGTTGGTGAAAAGTAACTTTATGTACATTGATCTTAAATAATAGTATATCACACTAAGAAAAGCATAGTTGGGGGTAGCTTGATTTGGACTTTTTTTTTGTCAACCTGATGCTTATTTCAGTCGAAACATCTGGCAACGTTGTTCACACTTGATACCAAAAGTAGAAGCAAACTTGCTTAACTTTTGCTGTTTCGAGTGTTACTAACTGGACTGTTACATCAGGGACTGGATAAAAAAATTGGATATAAAAACTGCGATTACTTCAAAAATAAATGCAACATACCATAAATTACAGACAATTTAGCAGTTTTGCACAGAATTGAAAGAAAAAAGTTAAATTCACTTACTCTTTAAACAAAGCATTCACCAAATATCTGGATTATTCGGTATGTTTCAATGATATATTCCATCACATTTCACCACTTTATCGTTATTCCTTCTGTCTTGCTGGAAATGACTGTCCGAACATGTTTTACGTGGTGCCGCCAGCTGCCCATTTCTGATTCACAGTCCCACACAGACTTTCTGTCTCACTATGATGCTGCTTTAAAACACTGGTTGTTAGGATATGACCGTGTGTTTTTAAGGTTCGACCCAGAGCAGAGGCAGACGATCAGAAAAGGTGAGCTCAGGATTTATTGTTCTCCAAAAAACAGTCCAAATAAAAAAGGTTTTAAGTCAAGTGGTGATAGCGGTGGCAGGAGCTCATGGAGACCTAAAAGACAGAGGAGAAGCAGGTTAGTCTTCAGGCAAAAGAGCATAAGCAATAAACCATCAAAAAAGGTGAAAATGAGCTCTGAGTAGCAGAGACAGAGCTTAAGGCCAGCACTGAGAATAACTTGAGGTTAAGACAAACCACAAAGACGTGCAACCAGCCGGCGAACAGCAACTGAAGCTCCCGGCTTAAATAGGGAAGGTAATCGGGGCAGCAGGAAACAGGTGAGGATCCACCGCAGGTCAGCTCCATGGTCACGCCCCTGCTGCAGCACTGAGGAAAGAGGAGAGCCCAAGACGGGAGGGGAGAAGGAGCAGAAGGAAAACTGGAGAGGAGGGTGAATCCTCACACTGGTATTACAAAGATGCAGTGCCGGTGTAACAGTTTCACTGGTGATTGTGTCGACTGGTGACCCATGGCTGCCTGCATCTGTGGATACAATGGTTACAGCAGATGTCAAAGCCAACAAGAGATCCACACTAGTTTTAAATACAGGACTTGGTTGGAATTATTAGATTTTCTTGAACAATAAATGGATAAATATTTACTCAATATGCCAGAAAACACAGCAGAAAGTTTAAGGAGTACCTTTAAGACATACAGTGGGATTTTTTTTTTTTTTAAATGATACTGCTTTGCAGAGAAACTGCAGAAAAAAAGAGGCATATCACAGACTTGGTTTCAGGTTATAAAACAGTGTCTGATGGTACATTTATGCATTTTTGCTTTTGGCAACAGGGATGTTTTTAAAATCTTCATGCATATGGATGGAATATTGGAAGCAACATGATAAACTAGAGCCATACGCACCAAATTAACTGAAAACTTCATGCTCACTACATCTCTCCTGATTTACTCAAAAAGTATTTTTGTACTTTGAAAAACTTTCAGCAAAAGTCTGCCATCACCATCAACCAGATCTAAGGCTATAGTCTGATAACTGGCATATAGCTGAACTAGGCATTTCTCCAATATCTGTCCATCCATCATCCCTCCATCCACACAAAGAATATGCTGATAATAGGCACACAGATGGACTATCTGAGCTAAATATGCACCCAGCTCTGGCTGCTGTTTTCATATGATGCTTTCAAAGGAAACTCTGGCAGGCTGCAAACTCTGTCCACCGCTTGGTCTCCAACTGTGGATTTTAACTGTGTCGCTGCTATTATTACTGTTTTAATCAAAGACAGATGTTGGTCAGTCTGTTGCATGAAAACAAGGAGACATACTGGATAAAGATCAGCCAGGAGACGATAAGGTTGACCAAGCAAAGCTCACAAAGTCTTTTTCTTCTTTTACCTCCTCAACATCAAATGTTTTAATTTTAATCAAGAAAACTTATCATGAGAAATGTGGCTTGTGCTCTTATACAAGAAACAACCAGTGTACGCCAAATACTTACAAAAAATAACATTCTGTGTATTCCTTTTATTTGGTGAATCTTTGAACTGAGTCAAACAGAAGTGCTCATTTTAATGGAAAGGTTCTGCATGATGAAGTCCGTAATGTGTGGTGAATTAGAGCCGAAGCAGGCCCATTGGTGGAAAAGTAGATTGCTGCAAATGTGTTGAACATCATGTTTTTGTGTGTTCATTTCTTTAAATCACAAGGATTTGTCAGTTCCATCTGCAGTAAAATCTATAAATTCAGTCACTGTGGTTGATGTCTATGCTGTTGTCTGATGCCCCACACAACCCCTCAAAAATCCCAAACTATTCCTTTAAAGAGGCTGGAAACATTCCTCTTTCCCTTGTGGCCTTGTTAGAGAACAGTGTTCTGTTGGCAGAAGTGCTGTTGTTGGACTCAGAGTGAGGGCATCGATGGAGCTAAGCTCCTATGTTCAGTGTCAATGGGAGAGCTTGGCCTCTTTGGACAGAGGTTAGAGCAGCAGACCCCTCCTCATCCATCCAAAGCTTCAGTTCATTTCCTTTTTTAATATTCACTTCCTTTCTGAAACATTTTCCAGTTGGACCACTCTCATATTGCTTCTTTGCTCTTTCTCCTTTTTGTGTTTCTGTTTTCTAAGATTGTTTTTCCTCCTCTTTCGTTCTTTGTTTTTCTATAAACCGGCTCTGTCGCTCTCCCCCTGCTCTGTTTGGAAACCACTGCAGTCATGAATGCCATTATTGTGGAGCGTCAGCGGTAATGTGCAGCATTCGTGCCTATGGCAGACAGTGATAAGATTTACAGACACAGACAAGCCATCTCTGTTCTAGCCAGCAGTTGGCATGGCTATAAAGAAGACTGAGTAGCATATCAGTGCTAATATGAGGAGCTTGGCCTGACGGTGAACAGTTGGTGACATATTTACATACACATAGAGGACCTGGCTTGGTTATCAGAGCGATTGGCTCCACAATAAAGAAATGTGAAGAAGCACCGTTAGATATATGAAATTAAACCTCTCATGTAAAAAGCTGCCCTCTGGCATTATGCAGTACAGCAGCTGAGGAGATGAGAACTAAGAGACAGGAAATACACATGGGCTATTTTGGATTTGAAAAGGAAAATTGGCACGTTTGTAAATCTGTTCTCCTGAGGACACAGACATCTGCAGAGACAGGCTGGAAAACTTGAAACCTCTGTGATATGGGTAGGTTTTTACCCTTTTAAAATTACTTTTAATTAAGCATGTGGGTGAACATTTACATTTTATACCCAAAAATCAATCAGTTAAAGCTGGGGTTGGTAATCTGATTTAGATACACTTTTTGTAATACTGGTTAAAATGATCTTTATGACCCGATTGCAACCAACTCATTATGTGTTCTTAAAACAGAGCGAAAAATATCTGCTATCTACAGCAGGAGTAAAACAGGGAAAACACCAACCAATAATCATGCCGTGTCACCAATTTTTAAACCAATCAAATCCCATTGCCATTCTGCCCGCCTGCTGCGCGTACATTTTCCCGGTTTGCACGGACTCAGTGCGTGTAGCCGAACTCAGATGGATCAGACTCCGCGGGAGAATGCTTACCTTTCAAATTTTGTCTTTGAAAACAAGGGAAGCCCACTGTGAGCCGTCCCACAACCCCAACCAAGCTCCAGTATCCCTCACATTTTAAGACAGGTGTACAAGAAATCTAAAATAAACACTTTGTTTTCTAAGTTTGTTCTGCTGCTCAAATCTCACGACAGCTGCCACCCAGGCTACTGCAGATGGATGTTCTCACCAGGCTTTTTCTTCTTCTTTGGTTTTACGGTGGTTGGCATCCATCATTTTGGAGCATTACCGCCCCCTTCAGGCTAGAGACAGAGTTCAGTTTGGAGAGGCAGAGGAATGTTTTTATTATTATATCATCACACAGGAGATTTACAGGAGAATACTGATACAGGAGGACATCGGGAAAGAGGATAAAATATGTAAAATACGGTAGTTTCATGGCCAAAACAGGAGACTTGACAGCTATGTGGAGAATGGCAGAGGAACTACCTATACCCTGATCAACATCGGGCTTTGAGCACTAACTAACTTTACATGTTTGTTTTGAACTTTACTATGATAATGTTTTGGTGTTTTCTTACTGCTGACTGAGACATGACTTGGTGTAGTGTAAAACAAAGACGTTGGGCTGAGGGTTTGGAGTTGAATCAGCCTTCTGGATATATGTGAGCAGGGTGGTCATTTTGGAGGAGGGGTGGGAGGGGCTAGACAGAGTCCTAAAGAGATGCTACATTCAAATTCATGCTAGTTTTCCAAAATTACTGACCCCAGCTTTAACATGGAATTTTCAACATGTAAAGAGCTCATATTTTGCCTTGAATCAGGTTCAAACTGTTCAAGTACATTAAAGGTGTAGTCAGCGATGTGGGAGAAAACAAGTGGAGAGGTTGTTCATAAACGAATTTAGACCCACCCCCCGAAAGCTGATGGACGTGCATCGTCATGGAAACAGTGTAGAAACTGCGTAGCTCACCAACGTAGCTAAGGTAACCCCAACTCGTCAGACAACTCGACTGCAATTATTGATAACATCACAACAACAGTACATTTTGGCAGATTAGACAATAAGATGAATGTCCGACGGCTGTTACTGTTATGTGAAGCACCACAAAGCTAATGTTGCTTACCTATCCAGCAGACAGATGGCAACATCCACGTCCCTTTTCAGTTCTTTCAGTTCGTGGAGTGCCCTCCACCGTCGGAAAGCAACACCAATATTGACCCGGGTCTTTGCTCTTTCATGGTCATAGCCCTTCTTTTTCACTTTCACCGCTCTGATCTTTTTTTTTGGGCTGTTTTTCAGCCATTGCTACTGCACATATTGTATCTCTCCCTTAAGCTAACTGCGCACGCTACGCATCCTACGACTCCCCCCTCTGTCTGATCTGTGAATGAATATAATCGCCCCCTGGATGTGGGGGGTGTACTCTGTTTTGGTAACTCGACCCGAGCCACAGTATTTACCTGCTGAAATTCAGAGCCAAGGCTGTGTATTAAAACCGGACTTTTTTTTCAACATGCTGTTAGTGGGGACATCTTGTGGATGGAGAGGAGAAATACGGAGATTTTGACAAATAGTGCATTAGATTAGAAGATTAGAAGATCGCTGACTACACCTTTAACAGTCACTAATGTCAAACAAAACCCTCTAGTGGTCATATGCTGACTATCCCAGATTCACCTCCATTCTCACTCTTTCCAGGGAGAGCTCCTTGCCCTGTGGGGTCCCTTGCTTATGGCTCAGTCTGCTTTGTTTGCTTGGCAGGTCAGCTCTGTTGTAACTGGTATGTTCAGCCTTTTTCAGCCACACAGAAGAGGAAGAGCATTAAAAACTTAATTAGAACAAAATGTTTCAAGCTTTGGTCTAAACTCCAGATAACCCCAGACTTCACTGCTTTGAAGCTAAAAAAGAGATAACTCTGCTGTGAGGAGAAAGAACGGAAACAAAGGGATGACGACTTCAGTGTGACGACTCCAAATAAGTGATTTCCCCCGGTGTCTTCATTATTATCGTCATTATTCAGAGAAGTTAACTCAGTGGCCTGGCCGAGCTCCTGCAGCTCACTGACGTACCTGTGTGTATATATGAGAGCTGACTCACCGGTGTGGATTCATGTGATGCAAATCAGGAGGAACTTTGGAAATGAGCAGAGGAAGACTGACACAAACATATGGAGATGAGTCAGAGGCAAACAGGAGCATCTCTGACCCACAAACTCTGTGATTTATACTAAAACAACTGTTGCTTTTCTGCCGATAGAAGCTTTAAATACTTTTATTATGGAGCTTCATTTATATGCATGGATGCTACAGAGTTAAAGCTGAGCGTTTGCTCTTTGACAGTAAGAGCCACATTAGAAATAAATGCAATTTTGGCTAAAAGGATTTCTGGTGAAAACTTTTGGCTGTTTTTAACCAGTAAAAGTTGCACTTGTGATTTTGAAGTGGGATAAAACAGTTTGTTTAACTGTGAAATCGAGGTTATATTGGCAGTAGAGTGTACATCAAATCTCTCTAGAGTTTAAAGGCCAACAAGCCCAAATGAGTCCTAAAGCCTAAATGCATTGGTGAGGGCTTGTACAAGGACTTTGAGTTTGTTTGAAAATTAACACGCTGTTCAAATTCATATTTCTGATTAAACCTTAGGCCTGGACCACACGAATATGGATATATTTCTAAACGCACATTTTTCTGTCCAATTGGGTCTCTCAACCACACAAACACGGCGATTCCACCCACATAAACGGTTAAAATAGTGAAGAAATTAAAAAAATATCTGGTTGAGTGGATCCGTGTAGAGGTGTTAAAGGTGCAGTGTGTAAAATGTGGCATTTTATACATCTACCACATTTCGCCAAACAGAAATGGTGAATATAGGAGATATATGTTTCTATTTGTATATAAAGTCCATCAAAATAGGAGTACAATCATCCCCATAAAACGTTTTTTTTTTATTTATTTAGTGAAAAAAAAATCTTTATAAAAAAATTACATTACCGCGGCCCGCTGTTTCATGTAGGCCGACATATTGATCAGCCGTTTTGTCTACGGGTGGTTGTTAGGGACAAAAAGAACGAAATGCGAATCTGTCCGCTGGTTCTGAAATCTACAGGCGAAGAAGAGAGAGGACGGAGGTGGATGCATAGGCAGTTGTTACTTTGCACTAGAGATTCAAACTTTGTGTATAAACACACACACAACATAAATTGTGTGCCATGTTCACGATTCCTTTTGGTCTTCACAGGCTCATTCTAGAATCTGAATGCTAGAAGTCGCTAAAATTCCAACTTCTACACACTGCACCTTTAAATGGAGCTCGTGTTGATGCAATGACGTCAAGCGCCTAGCAACAAGTCACTGTGGCAACAGTTGTCAACAACAAGAACGATGGCCGACATTTACTGCGCTATCTCTGTGTTCTTTGCAATTTTCGCCCTCATTTAAGCCCTAAAAATGAATGTAATGTTATTGCAGCGAAGGCACTCCACTGCTGCGCAACGTCGGCGTCTGCTGCACGCAGTATTCTTCTTCTTCTTCTTTTTGACTGCGCATGCTCATAATGTTCTTCTTCTGTGGTTTTCACATTTTGTTAACCTGCCATCTATTGGCCAGGCATGCCATTGCAGGCTTCAGAGGTGATCGTTTTCAGTTTTGCCTCTCCGTATGAACAGAGATATTTCTGTGGTGTGGACAAGGATTTTATTTTTATACAAGGACAAAGATATCCGGTCAAAAAAATATCCATATACGTGTGGTCCAGGCCTTAATCAGTTTTGAACTGTTCAATAATATATCCTCTGTGCTGTTTAGACCATATCCTGGATGTTTTTTTGTCCCCTTCTGTAATTGAGTTAGACATTCCTGGCCTAGAGACTGAAGCAGAGGAAACTACTCCATCCAGATTCAAAACAAGCTCGACTGGTTTTCTCTCTTCAGAGGCTGAGGAGGCCATTTTTTTCTGCCCGCCGCACACAAGCCGGCAGACAAAAACAAAAACAAATAAAGGAAGATGGATGATTCACTGATTGAAAGGCAGGTGGACCTGCAGGGGTGGACAGATGGACAATATTCAGACAGACTGGAGGATAGATGGATAAATGGAAAGATCTGTCTAAGTTTCTTTGTCTCTCTGTCAGTCTGTCCATCAATCTGTCTACAATTATATATCTCTCCAGACAGACACATCAACAGACAGATAACACACATACTATATCTTTGCATCTCTCATCTGTATTTAGATAGAGATAGAGATCGAGTCAAGAACCGACTTGTGGCAGTAACGACTCAACACACAGTCAACTGAATCAAAATCAGGTTTTAATGACAACAGTGTTAATTTTGTTGAACAATTATTTTCATCAAATTTTTTTGGTCAACAACCTTTTTTCCTCTGACAAAAATGAGACAGTAACTAATAAAAACAAGTGCACATGGACAAAAACTACAGTGGGTATTCAGACCCCCTTAAATTTTTCACATTTTGTTATATTGCAGCCATCACCGAGAATCATTTAAATTCATTTTTTTCCTCATTAATGTACACAAAGCACTCCATATTGACAAAAAACAACAGAATTGTAGACATTTTTGAAGATGTATTAAAAAAAACAAACTGAAATATCACATGTTCATAAGTATTCAGACCCTTTGCTCAGTACTGAGTAGGAGCCTTTTGGGCTAATGCAGCCATGAGTCTTCTTGGGAATGATGCAACAAGTTTCTCATACCTGGATTTGAGGATCCTATGCTATTCCTCCTTGCAGATCCTCTCCACTTCTGTCAGGTTGGATGGTGAACGTGCATGGACAGCCATTTTTAGGTCTCTCCAGGTCTACTTTCTGTACCCACTGTAAATTAACTGAAGTTGTTGTCAATAAATAGACACGGGATGAAAATGTTTGACAGAGACTTAATCCAATCAGACCTAATTTGGTCATGGAGAAAGTGAAGACAAGTTAGGAATATACAGTATCCAAGCTGCCTTAGCTTGGTGGTGGTGGGATAAGTTGTGGAGTGATCCAATCAGAGCTGCTCTCTTTATGAATTGATATATTCATGTAGAGCAGGTTCACTGTTTGCTGTCAGTTCTGGTATTGTAACTGAGAAATAAAGGTGACTGCATTTCACTCAAAAGTTCAATTTGGTTCCGTCCATTTAACACATTCAGACTTTACTAGCATTCAATAAAGGGTTATTAGATGTTTTTATTTTATCCAAGTGTAAAACGTGATCTTAAAAATTAGAGGAAACATAAAAAATGCCTTACACTTCACACTCCATATTTTAGTCGACTAAATTTACAGCAGATTCTGTCAACTAAAATTGTGTGAAATTTCTTCAACTAAAACTAGACTAAAATTAAAACAATTTAGATTACTAAATTATGACTAAAACTCAAATATATTTTAGGCAAAAGACTAAAAAAAGTGCTATCAAAATTGCTACTGAATGAAAGTCAAAGGTTCAGTCTACAGTAAGGCAAAGAACACAGGCAGAGGTTTAGAAGAAACAGGGTCAAGAAAAGAATGCTGACAAGAAGACAACGAACTCGTGACAAGACAGGAAAAAACAAAAGGTTTAATACAGGAGATAACCATAGTGATGAGAAACAGGAGTGGGAAGGAAAATTCAGGAACTGGTGATATGTTTGGGAAAGGGACAGGAAACAAACCTGAAACAGAGACAGGGGTCCAATAAGTAAATTTGTTTAATTAGAAATGAAAGTAAACAATTCTGGCATGTATTCGTCATTATTATGTTATAAATGCTTTAAATTGTGTGTAATTACAAGAAAAGAAAAAAACTGATTTGAACTTTAAACAAGATTCTCTTTATAAACAATTGTAAATAAACATGTTCAAAGTTTTGAGATGGACAAAAATAACCTTAACTTATTTTACAAACACTCACACATTTTAGTTTGCCTGCAGCATTAGTGTCCATGTTACAGCTCGTTATATTAGACCATGTCCAGGCGTCTTTTTTAAAATGTATTTTTTGTTTTACTAGCGATGGTCCCTGAAGTAGTCGACTGCTTTGTCTTGTTTACAGCTGTTAAACTCTAATAAATTGGCTGAAAAGGAATTTCACAATGAATATTGTCTCTATTATTTATTATTTAAAGTAAAAGTAGTATTGATGTTACAAAAGCATCTACTTTTTAAATTATTTGTAATACCTTACAACCTTATGTATTACCCTTAATTCATTTAATCTTTTACCAGAGTGAAACTGCAAATTTGCAGCATAATATTGTGTCTTCAGTTATAGTAAAATACATCAAGGTAGTGCCCTACTGGAAAAGCTGGTGCCCAGTACTGTTAATTTACAGTTAAAGCTATGGTCTACGATTTGGAACCTTTGTACATCTTAATAACACCGTTTATAAGGCTGTTATGGTCCTATGGTCCTATCTACACAGTATAAAGACCAAAAAGAACGAAAAAAATCCATTCAGTATATCCGCTGAAAAGCTGCATACTAGCTGACCAATCAAACCTAGAAGCCTGTAAGGTTCAATTGGTCCGTGAGTTATACCGTGAGTCCATCCAATCCCCTGTCTCCCTCACTAGGCAGCATCATGCCCATGGTCCTGCCTCCTCCCCTCTACCTCCGCTGAGCAGCTAGCAGCGTTAGCTACTGAACTAGCCGGAAAAGCCCAGCGCCGAAACCGGGAAGCCGCTTCCCTCTCCCGCGGGGCCCAACGGAGCTCTGCCTGCGGGTTGAGGCCTGTTAGCGGGCTAACGGCTAACGAATGGCCTCAGTCGGCCGTCAGACCTTCAGCATCGGCCGTTTCGCCCCTGGTTGAACAGGTAATGGCTTTGTTTACTACAGTGGGAGATGTCTGCTGAATAACTCTGGTTAGTCTGTGCCTGTCCTGGCTAATGACTTGTAGCGGAGAGGGTTAGCCTGTTAGCCGCTAATCGTTAGCATTGTAAGCTGAGCTGGGAAGGACAGGCCGAGAAAGATAAATCCTCCCCCACACTCGGCTCCGCTCTGACGGCGCCAGACCCGCATTGCCGCCGGTCCAGTTGAAATGGCTACTGCTGTGTGTTACAAGGGGGATGTCTGTCGTGTTTGATACTTTCAGTTGAGCTGAGCTGTTTTTGATTGAGTTTGCTGCTGATATATTATGCTAGTCACTTGTAGCTCTGTCCGAGGGGCTTGTCGTTATGAGGCGAGGCGACACGAGCTGGGGGCGGGATCTTGGAACACGGAGGGGAGAGGTGAGGGAAGGGGGGGCAGGCTGCGGTTTCAAATCGTAGACCACAGCTTTAAGGTTTATATTGTACTGTAAATTCAAATACAGTTCCACTGTAAATATACAGTAATTTACTGTAAACCTCTGACCAGTGTTTTGTTGTAAATTTACAGCATAATACTGCATCTCTAATTACAGTAAAATGCTGTCATTTCAAAATACATTAAAGTACTGTAAAAAATACGGTATGTTGCTGGTGAAGCTGCTGCCAGTAAAATACTGTAAACTTACAGTAGAAAGTTTTACAGTGTTTATATATAAACCAAACCCACAAATCTACCAGGAATATCTGCATGTGCTCTTAAGAAAGGACATAATTTTTTTATTTTCAATAGAAAGTTAAAAATTTCCATTCTTGTGACTGCGTGCCAAAGGTCTAAAGGTTAAACGGCTAAAAGCTAGAACTTCTCCCACTTACAAAAACTTGGTAACTGAATGACCTCAGAGATCACGACCTTTGCCGCCCACTGACTGCTTCAGTGGTCAGCTCCCAGAGACTAAATCTTTCATACCATGTTTTAAAGCTCTAACATATTCACTGAGAAATTCTGGCAAAAACATTTCAGCCTTGAAGTGGACCTCATGGCAGCATGCAAACTTGTACGATCTCCAGGGCCGATGCAAATTTTGAGTTGAAGACATTATTGGAGAAGACTTACAGGCCCAGGAAATGAATTTTTCATCAGGTTTTATGTTTATTTATACATGTGAACCATGGGGCAGGTTGGAAAATGGGTTTTATTTGACATGAGTGCATAAAAACACGTTTTAAATCATGATAAAAAACAACAGCTCTGTCAGTTCTCTTTGTTTCTCTGTGATTTAAACACTACTGGTCAACTTTGACTTGACTTTGGATTTAAGGGCTTGAATCACAAAAGGGTTTCACAGCTTTCTAACCAATACAACTGTGCACATGAGTAGATGAAGATGTTAAAATCAATGTGAGCTGGTTTTAAGACTGAGGATGAGGTATTCTGAAGATTCAGAGGTGGATCAAGAGGAAAGGGGGACTTGTTTTTGAAGCAGCGTCATTATTAAAATCTCAGTTCTTTAATGGTGTTGTTAAATGCTTCAAGATTTTAATTTAGATCTTGTGCCATCAAAATGCATTTGATACTTGTGCAAAGTTTGGAGAAAGGTGGTCTTGAGATGTTGGGTCTAGTGCCCCTGACGCAGCACATACAGTTTCACCCACTGGATGTATTTCAGAGTCGAGGCCATCTCATCATTAGGGGCTCAGCTTCGTGAATTTTACATTTAGTTAAAACTGGTTTCTTTCTGCTTTAACCCTTGAAAGTATTAGAATGATCCTACTTATGTCATGATCCTGTCCATTTTACTATAGTTACATGTTTTGTTTCTTGTTTCATTGTTTGTTTGGTGTTTCCTGTTTCATCTTGAAAATTGACCTGTCCCTCCTTGTCTTCATTTTGCTTCCTGTCTGGTTCTAACACGCCTGATCCATGATATTTTCTATCCAGCTGTGTTTAATCACCCCCAGTCACCTCATGTATTTAAGGCCTGGACCACACGTATATGGATATTTTTTTTTGACCGGATATCTTTGTCCTCATTTAAAAAAAATCTCTGTCCACACCACAGAAATATCTCTGTCCGTACGAAGAGGCAAAACTGAAAACGATCGCCTCTGAAGCCTGCAATGCCATGCCTGGCTGATAGGTGGCAGGTTAGTGAAATGTGAAAACCATAGAAGAACGTTATGAGCATGCACAGTCAAAAACAGGAAGAAGAAGCAGTCAATGGAGTAAGAAGATGATAATAATACTGTGTGCAGCAGACGCCGATGTTGCGCAGCAGTGGAGTGCCTTCGATGCAACAACATTACGTTCATTTGCAGAGCTGTAATGAGGGCAAAAAGTGCAAAGAACACAGAGATAGCACGGTAAATGTTGGCCATTGTTCTTGTTGTTGGCAACCGTTGCTACAGTGACTTGTTGCTAGGTGCTTGACATCATCGCGTCAACACCAGTTCCATTTAACACCGCTACAAAGATCCACTCAAATGGATGTTTTTTTATTTCTTCACTTTTTTTTATTTTAAAAAATCTCCATTTATATGGGTGAAATTGCCGTGTTCATGAGGTTGAGAGGCCCAAGTGGACAGAAAAATTTGAGTTTAGGAATCTATCCATATTCGTGTGGTCCAGGCCTAAAACTCTTGTCTTTCCATGTCTTGCTGTCAGTTCTTTGCAGTCTTTTGACCTCGTTCTAGTCACAGGCAAGTCTGCATGATCTTAGCCTGCTTTTTGGACCAAATCTTTTTTCTTTGTGTCTTGGATACCTTTGCCTTTTTGCTTTCCTTGCTGTGGACATATTTGCCTGTTTAACCAATAAACCCTTTATGCCCTTTGAATTTGGGACTTTGATTGGTGCATTTGTATCCCATCATTTCTGAACCACATTTCCTGACAGCTAATATTGGTTTTAGAGCATAATCATGTTGTTTTATTGTTTGTTTGTTTTTCAATTTATACTGGTCACGATGAAACCACAATCTTTCACAAGGAACTAAAAATACTAATAGTAAAATAATAGAAATAAAGATTGTCAAACTTAATATTTTGTCACAATACAGATCCATAAAACGTAGCATGGAGAAGAATAAAAACTCTGTTTCCAACTATATTTCCTTGTTTGAAACATACTCAAGATTTTGTAAAAAAAAATGTATCTGCTAGCTCCTCTGTACTTTTTTTCTTGTAAATATTTTCAGTGAAAATTATTTTTTTTCCCACTTTAATCCTTGGAAGTGTCATGATCTGCCTCACATAGCTTTGGGACTCCAAACTTAAAGACAACACTCCTCACGTCTGAAAAATGGTCTCAAACACCTCCTGCCTGGCTGTTACAGGCACTGAGGCATAAACCTCAATATGAAATAGCAAGAAAATGTAGTTTGTTCTATTCCTCTCACTAAATCAGAAATATTTTGAAAAGAAATTTCCTGTTGTTGCAGATATTGATTTATAATGTCTCAGTGTTTCACAGAAAACAAACCCTGGAAAGAGATGTATGGATCATGACAGGTTTATGATAAAATACCCGAGAAACACAAACACCATAAAGCAGTAAGTCTTTCATTTTGCCACATTCTTCCTTTCTTGTGTCCTTGAAGCTGAAATTATGAAGCATCACCCTGCCAAGCACTCCCTGCAGAAAACAGAGAGAGCACTTGCCCTCTCTGCGTCAAATATCTAAACTGTAATATTAATTTAAAAAGACTTTAAGCTGCAGGTTTGTTTTGTACTCAGAGTCTTCAGGCTACAAAAGAGTGGCAGATGTGTAGACCAACAACGAGGTAAAAACAGCAAACTAATGGTCTGGTTTCTCACCACTGGTCCAAAACATTGACTTTGTAACTCACCCTTTAACCATCATTACCAGAGCAGCAAACATCAGCACCACTGTGGTTAAAACCCACCGCGCTGCTCGCCTGTTCATTTAGAAGTCCAAATAAAACCAATAATCTGCTGAGCCTTCTGGGCCTTGTTCCATTATGAAAGAGCGGTCACACTTCCTTCCCGCATTACCCACAAACTTTAATCCACGGCTTTTTCATTATGGCCGTTTCCTGGCATTTTAATAACCATAAACCAAGACGGCCACATTAACAGCCTGGCTGGCTCCGTCCCCGAAGCCCTTCAGCCCGGCTGTGACGGCCACAATCGCGTGTGTGTCCTTGTTTCATTTAGACTGTTTGTGTCATCACAGTAGTTTGTATGCTTGTAGGACATGGATGTGCAAGTGATGCTGTTTCATTCTGCAACTGTTTAGGAGTCACAGCGTGTGTGTAAGTGTGTTTCTGTGAGTGTGGGTCAATCATAAGCAGCTGGAACAGTTTCTGCATTTTAATTCCATTTTTCCTCTGAGAAGTCATTACAGAAACCATCGCTCCAGCAATTAGCCACCAGTGTGTAATGTAATTGAAACGCCAGGGTGTGTGTGGATGTGTGTGCTTTGGAGAGAGTGTGTTTGAGTCAGATCTGTCTCAGTGTTTGCATTGGTGGGTAAATCATTTCCAAATGGGGGTGTGTAGGAGCATAGTTGCCAGGTCTGCTTATTATAAGTGACTTTGGGCTTCTTTTTTGAAAAGTTGCCTGTAAATATTGGCAGTTCAGGGTTGCATTTGTTCGGGCTTGTTCCTGAAGTGCAGTTACTCATTTGGGCTTGTTGGGCCCCCAAACCAGGAGGTATCTTGTCAGGATTTTTCCCTTTACAGTCCTAAGATATCTCAGTTTCAATGTTCGTACCAACATCTGACATAGTTCAGAATAAAGATGATGAGAAGCAGCTGGATGCAATCAAATGGAGCTTTACTAGCGGCAAGGAGTTACAACCATACAGAGTGTCAAGCAGTCTGAGAGTTGAACTGAAAACTAGTACAGTGTCATCTCCCTTTTATAACGTTGTATGAGGTCACGTGGGGTTGAGTTTGGTGAGACAGATGGCCTTGCAGGTGCAGCAAGTTCAGCAAGTTCATGGGAATAACTTCAGTTTCTGGGAAGGGCAACAGGAGGGCTAAGAGGGCTATGCAAGGTCATGTAGTGTGTGTGTATGTGTGAGAATTTAGTCTCTAGCAAGGAGAGGGTTAAGTAAGGTCATGTCACTAAGCAATGATTTGACAGGAATTCAGGATAGTTCAAATACATAACAAAAAAAAAAAACTATATACAATATATGCAAGAGTCAAATTGTTCCTCACAGATCTGATGCTCTCTTTACTATCAATACAAACTCAATTCAGTTACACAAAATATTTTGTCCCACTCCAAACACAAATGGAAATTTTATTATAAAAAAAGAAGCAAACGTGATGTTTCCACCAAAAAGAATCCCATACAGCCAGAATAACATCCATTTCTAATGTAGCTGTTACTGTTTTCATCATAATTAAACTGTAGAGGATCAACATAAAGCCTAGATAAAAGCCTGACTATGTCTGTTTGGTCACAAAAATCAAGATTAGATGGACTGTTTAGTGAAAACAGAGTTTTAAATAACAGTAGGTCCTCCCTTCACTTCTACATAAAGAAAACGATGTTCCACCTGCAAACAAAGAATGCCGAATAAGTCTTAAGAGCCAAATAAGAAACAATGACACTGTGAAATTGAAATTCTACAAATCTAAAAATCAAAACACACTATATGTAGATTTGTCTTAAAAAGTATTATCCCGCAATAGAAAAAAATAATCTAGGGGTTGCTTGTTTTGGGCTTGTTTTTTTTAGATCTGGTTACTTATTTCAGTAGCAAAATCTGGCAACACTGTGTAGGAGACATTTTCGGTAGAATAAGCCAACATTGGATCAGTTTTTCAAAAAGCTAAGTTTGTGAACAAATGTGTATATTCCCATTGCATTTGTGATTTTAGTCACAAGCTCTGGTTTGCTCTTTTGAAAGATTCTGCTGCGAATCAGAGTTTGATTCGAAGTGGGTGTAGAGGCCATCCACACTATTTTCTTTTATCTAAATGCTCTATGAAAAGGGCAACCACATCTCTTAGTTTCCAAGGTATCTTACTCCAAACACAAAACGTTTGTCTCCAGTTTGGATCTTTAATCTTATGTTGTCTGTAACAACACCGTGAGCCATCTGGCTGTAAAAACTGCTTTTCTGCTTCAGCCTCTACAGTCTGTGTGACCACCAAGTGTTCATTCAGATTCAGATTTGATCTTTTGATTAGAGAAGAAACTACAGTGAGACCTTGAAAATTAATAACTGCTCTCTCATCAACTTGGGAACAGACAGGACTATTTATAGGTCTGAATGAAACTGTGTGTGCATTCACGCTCTGCCCTCACTCTTCTCTGACTAGTAAACACTGGACATACCGAGCTGTTACTGGGTCAGAACTAATAGACAAATGTAGGGAGTATGCAGTTCGGAACCCAACTGTTTCGAACTGCATACTCCTTATCATGAATATTCCACTTTCATCCACTTATCCATCACTGTCTGTTGTATTTTGCTGATTTTATAGTTCTATTGTTTTGTTGATTTTATTGTTGTTGACACGGACACAGGAAGGACCCAGAATCGTAGTAGCAGTTGTGGCTCACAATAACCAGACTTTATTTGACAGATATTGAATAAACACAGTTCAGTGCAGGGATCGAAACCGCGAGCCTTGTCTTGCCGATCCGGTGAACAGCAGATGGAAACTCAGTCTTTGTAGATTAACAGGAGAGGTGAGAGCGAGGATCGAACCTGCAACCTTTGCACAGGGATCTGATGAGCAGACCACTCAGCCACACAGGAGACTCACTCTCACTTGGCAACACATAGGCTTTCAGGAAGACTGGGACTGGACTCACTCTGTCTTTAGCGTGCAGGGATGAACCGGAAAGCCAGGAACCAGGCTGCCACCACCGGATCAAACACTCAGGTGAGTACTCGACAACTGGAACGGACTGGAAGGTCAGATGCCAGGAAAGCCACCACAGGTCAGGATACACGGACAGATACTCAACGTCGGGGACAGAAGGCGAGGTTGACAGCCGGGACTCAGGCAGACAGGTAAGTGAAGAACAGAAGCTAGTCAATATCTTGCAGTCTAGCCGAGGGTCAGGCGTAAAGGGCAGAACCAGGAACAAAACTTGTCGGCAACGGGTGATCAATCCAGAAGACAGTTCTAAAGTTCTCAGCATGAAGGTGAAGACAGTCTGACACTGGCTGTGTGTGGAGCTGGGATTTAAGTAGGTGGCTTGATTGCAACAGATGAGGTGCAGGAGCACAGGTGAGGTGAGTTGGACTGATTAGGCTGAAGCTGGAACGTGGCAGGCTGAGGCAGCGACTGAGACTGTGACAGTTGTTGTTTTATCCTGTACAGTGTCCTTGGGTGTTTTGAAAGGCGCTTTTAAATAAAATGTATTATTAAATTCAAATTGGTCCCAAGTGGCAGATTGAATTTCCAAACTCCATTCCATCAGCAGAGTCCATATCTACTGTAAAAGAAAGTTGAAGGCTCAACTTCTTTAAGGGGAAACTTCTGCACTTAGTCTGGCTCTCAGCACAGAGTATGTTGATGCTTGATATAATGTTGATGTCAACGACATGAGAGCTTGGTGAAGATATTGGGGTGACTTGATAAGGGTTACTGTCAACTGCTAAATAAAAAAAGGCATCACTTTGAGCTCTACATGGCCAAATGAAGTTGAAGCAGTTTCTTGCTCTTACTAATGTTGTTCCCTCCAGTAAATATTTTTGCTTGTGTTGTACTTCCTGTCGTAAAGACATGACTCTGGACAAAAGTGTCTGCTAAATGATACTGTCATATTTAACATTGTAAGTAACACCATGAGAAGCAAGTATAAGAGAAGCACTCGGGGTGCCAACAGGAGGGCCGTCACTTCTCAAAAAATCTGTCAGTTTAGATATCTGATATTGGACCACACCAAAGGGCTGCACGTCCTTGCTTATGAACCTTGCAATTTTGTCTGTGGTGCTCTTTTTCCATGCCTCTTGTGGAGAGTACCAGCAGAGGACGACACAGTGGGTGTGGCTTAGCAATTGAACAGGACACTTGGGTGGAAAGTCAACAAATGTGTCCACTGAATTCTCGAGAATGAGGAGCAAGTCTGCTGCTTTGTGATGAGGAGCCCAAGGTGCTTCCTCCAGTTGTTTTGCCTGTCATCCATTAACTCAAGGTGGATTTCCTGTGGGCAGTTGATACATAGGCTTGTTTACTGTTATTGTTTTTGGCACAATTCAAACCACAGCTTTCTGCTTTTTGGTTTGTGTGCCTTCACACCACCATAAATCAACAGAGCTTTCCATAAGATGTGAACCAGAGTTTGTTTGGTCCAGACCAACTTTGTAAGGTGTGAAAGTGGCCTGTGAAGACTAGAGTAACCATTGGACAGGTTTATACTCATAGGTACGAGCTTAGGAGGACAGTGTACAGCATGTCTGGCATAAAGTGGGACAGTCCAATACTGCTCTCTGTAGGCTAAACAAAAACATCCACTGTACGGCTAAGAGCAACTGATGCATTTTTTTGTGTCTGTACCATAAATGAGTCATAAATGCACAAAAAGAGAGAAATGAACTCTCACCACAGGACAGGCAACAAAAAGAAATGGTGAAAAACATCACTCCTCCTAACAGCACTTCCTTATGTACATTTTAGTCAGCTCCTCGGGGGACATAACACAGCAGCAAAAGTTCATTGGGAAACACTGTCCCAGGGCAGCAGAGGGTTCAGCATGAGGACAGATGCTGAGTAGGAGGAGACGGGAAACAGCAGCATCTGTGAGGACAGATGATGGCTGAGGAGGAAGTCCCTGCAGAACAAACAGAGGAGGAGTTTTAACAACTGCATCGTTGTATTATTGAGAGATCATTCATACTTTTATGCAGCTGTTCTGTTATTGTCTGAAACAGTAACTGTGAAAAATAAGAACATAAAGGAGTGAATTTAATGACTTTGACTTTTCAGATTAAAGCTGGGGTTGGCAATTTTGGAAAACTAGCATGAATTTGAATGTAACATCTCCTCAGGGCACCAAGTTATGTCTCAGTCAGCGGCAAGAAAACACCAAAACATTATCATAGTTAGGTAAAAAAAAAAAAAAAAAAAAAGCAAACACGGAAAGTTAGTTAGTACTCACAGCCGATGGTAGTTCCTCTGCCATTCTCCACATAGCTGTCATATCTCCCATTTTGGCCATGAAACTACCATATTTTATGTATTTTATCCTCTTTCCCGATGTCCTCCTGTATCAGTATTCTCCTGTAAATCTCCCGTGTGACAATATAATAATAAAAACATTCCTCTGCCTCTCCAAACTGAACTCTGTCTCTAGCCTGAAGGGGGCGGTAATGCTCCCAAATGATGGATGCCAACCACCATAAAAACCAAAAAAGAAGAAACAGCCTTGTGAGATTGTCCACCTGCAGTAGCCTGGGTGGCAGCTGTCATGAGATTAGAGCAAACCAAACAAACTTAGAGAAACAAAGTGTTTATTTTAGATTTCTGTACACCTGTCTTAAAATGTGAGGGATACTGGAGCTTGGTTGGGGTTGTGAGACAGCTCACGATGGGCTTCCCTTATTTTCAAAGACAAAACTTGAAAGGTAAGCTTTCTCCTGCGGAGTCCGTGCACGCCGGGAAAATGTACGAGCAGGAGGCGGGCAGAATGGCGACGGGATTTGAGTGGTTTAAAAACGGTGGTTACTGTATGATTATTGGTTGGTGTTTTCCCTGTTTTACTCCTGCTGTAGATAGCGGATATTTTTCGCTCTGTTTTAAGAACACATTATGAGTTGATTACCATCGGGTCATAAAGACCATTTTAACCAGTAGTACAAAAGGTGTATCTAAATCAGATTGCCAACCCCAGATCCTGCCAAGGTATAAAAAGTACAAACCAATGCTTTTGTGGAAAGCATGTCCTTCCTATTACACCACAAGCATCAGAGTATCACACAGCATCGTACACCTGCTGTCAACACAACATCTTCGATTCATCATGTTTCTTCCTGTAAACAGAACATCAAGTGCTTAAACTGTTCAGCTGGAGAAACAGACATGTGGAGCTCTGAATTGACGAGTGTTTGATTGAAAGTCTCGTCAATGAACAGTGAGCCAAACTAATTTTCCTCTTCGGGGTTTAAAGTGAAAGTAAATCATTTCTCTCACTGAAATAGAAAAAAGCTCTGCTGAGTGGGAAAAGTCAAAGAAAACAAAATCAAATTTGATAAACAAAAAGAAAAATCTAATTTGATGCATATAAAAACGATCTTTTGCTTGATCTTCTGCCTCGATTGTAATGAGTTGTTATTTGGTATAGCCCACAAGTGGTTATTTAGTTCCTGTTGTCTTTCTGTAATCTTAATCTCCCTTCTCTGACCTCCCTCATCAACAAGGCTTTTTCTCTCACTGGACATTTTATCTTCTTCAGACCATTCTCTGTATACTCCTCAGATTTCTTCTTCATTCTGATGCTCAGTTTGACCTTCAGCAGGCCGTCTTGATTGCCTCATGCCTAAATGCTTTCTGTTGATGCCGTGTGATTGACATATATGTATTATAACACATTAAAAGAAGGGTCAGACTTCGTAAGTCTCCCGGCACTGAAACGGGTAATTTTCCTGCTTTCTCATTTTTAATTTCAAAGTCATTTTGTCTTGTTGGTGGGGGCCATTTTGAACATTTGTCAGTATTAGCCAAACATATTAAAGGTGTAGTCAGCGATGTGGGAGAAAACGAGTGGAGAAGTTGTTGATAAACGAATTTAGAACCGCCTCTCCCTTTAAACCTCACATCTTGCTCCACCCCCGAAAGCTGATGGACTTCCATCGTCATGGAAACGGCCATAGAAACTGCGTAGCTGACCAACGTAGCTAAGGTAACCCTGACTTGTCAGACAACTCAACTAACAATATTGATAACATCACAACAACAGTACATTCTGTCAGATTAGACAATGAGATGAATGTCTGACGGCTGTTACCGTTATGTGAAGCACCACAAAGCTAATGTTGCTTACCTGTCCAGCAGAAAGACGGCGACAGCCACGTCCATTTTCAGGTCTTTCAATTGGCAGAGTTCCCTCCACTGTCGGAAAGCAACACCAATGTTGACCCGGGTCTTCGCTCTTTCATGGTCATAGCCCTTCTTTTTCACTTTTCACTCCTCTGACCTTTTTCTTTTGGGCGTTTTTTCAGCCATTGCTACATATTGTATCTCCCTCTTACACTAACTGCGCACGCAACACAACCTACTGCTCCCCCTCCTCCCTCTGTCTGATCTATGCATGAGTATGATCGCCCCCTGGATGTGGGGGGGTGTACCCTGTTTTGGTTACTCGGCCCGAGCCACAGTATTTACCTGCTGAAATTCAGAGCCAAGGCTGTGTATTGAAACTGGACTTTTTTTTTCAACATGCTGTCAGTGGTGACATCTTGTGGATGGAGAGGAGAAATACGGTGAATTTGACAAATATTGCATTAGATTAGAAGATTAGAAGATCGCTGACTACACCTTTAACTCACTCCTTGTCCAATTTAACATTACCCTGAATCACAACAACCAATCTGTTCACCTGTGAATGCACAACAGACTTAAAATAAACTTCTTCAGCTCAGCAAGCTGTCAGCTGCGAAAAGAAATCTTGAATGTTTGTCCTCAGCACACAAAATTGAAATGCATCTGTTGTTTGTTTTGTTTTTCCATCTGAAATGCAGTACCTCTTTCCTAAAGGATTTTTTTAGGATATCATCTGTACTTCTGAACAGATGAGGATTAAGTTGTGAAGCGTTCAAAATACAGGACACTGCTCCCACAAAGGCATTGACACTGATGTGCATTTGACAGGTTCATAAATGAGTTTGATAAACTCAGATTAAAGTGGGTGACCCATCTCTGCAGAGCAGTCCAGTGCTAAAAACTGGGTATTTGGTTTGGCTGTCGTTGAGTTTCAGAGGAAAACAAATAATCTGCTTTCTGTGTGTCAGCAGATCAGTGGCTTGAATCAGCGACCTTCTCCACATACAAAAAAAAAAGCATATTCAGAGTGCACAGATGCATAAATGAAGGTAGAAACATGTTGTTGTCCAGTTCAGACCTGCTCTCTGTGCATTGAGCTGTGCCTGTGGTCAGTTTCCAGCAGGCAGACAGGACTGAAATAAACAGCAGGATGTTATTAGTGCATCTGCTCTCTGTTTCCAGAGTTGGAGGAAGTCCAATAACAAGTTGCCACTCGTTGCTCTTGGGCTAAAAAGTTGGCTCTGTGAGCTGTGAAACAAGAGCCGGACCCTCTGAATAACATCCACAAGCTCCAGAGAAACAACTTGACGATTGTCTCTTTATTCAAACTCAAAAACATTAATACAAACTCTTCCTCAGGTGCCTTTTTGCTTATTACCTATGAAAAGAAATGTTACTTTTCACAGAGCCTTGAGCCACCTTTGGCTGATTTAAATGTTTCCTCAGTGAATGGATTCATTTTTCCACATTGAAGCTCAGACTCTGAAAAGCTAAAAGTAATTCTTATTTACAACTGAGACATTGGTGGCTTAGTCTGTTAGCTACATGAATCAGTTAATCAGTCAATTAATTAATGAATCTTAGTTTTATAACATGAATTCAAGTGTTATCTCTATATGGAGAGGACTGATGTTGACTTATATACAGGTATCTAGCTAAACTGCCATTAAATGGAGTTAACTGGCCTAAAATATGAATTTATGGTAAATGGTATCATTTCTGTTGATGGTTGGTGCAGGATGGAACTTTTGGAGTGGAGCAGGTCCACAGCAGCAGGTCACCTATGATTGTTTGTCAAGGCCAAGCTAATATACAGAATGTGTGCTGTTTGTAGATGTGAACATTGAGTGATAAAGAGATAAATAATCATTGTGCATTTGCTAGTATTACAGTCAAAAGTTTTCAGATTTGTTGAAACCAACAATGTTTTTTTGGCAAATATTTGCTGATACTGGTATTGGTCTGATTTAAACTAATTAAGAAGGATGAAATCCAGAAAAAAACAGCATGAAATGCACCATTTCTTGTGGAGAATCAGTGAATGCAGCAAAAGTCCAAGTTAAAGAACAGAGATTTGACAGCACTTAAAAAGGTTCCTTTATTTTGAAGGTGCTATGAGGAGAATTTATTTCTGGCAACATAAAGATTCTACTACCTATGAGCACACGCGGCGACTGTTGTAAAGACGTGACACAAGCCAAAGCGTGTGTTTGTTGTGATGCTAATGAATGCAGCTCGGACCTTCCTCAGAACTTTGCATTGCTTTACAACTTCTTTTTTCAACAACTTACAGGATGCAAAGCGACGAGGTAATGTATCTCTTTCTAGTTACGTAGCGGTAGTTTTTGATGTGTGACAACAAGCAATTTTTGGAAAACTTAGTATCGTAGTTTTGTAGCCGGCTATATATGGCTACTTACAGCCCAGTGCTCTAAGATGTGTAATAAGACGAATAATATAAATTTGCTCTAGTTTTGTTTTTAGTTTTCCCAAAATTGAGTATCCATGCCAGTCCAGCCCTGTCCGACCTGACTGCGAAGCTAAGGAATAGCATTTATAGATAACCTATTTTGCTGCTATAAAACTCATCTTAAAGTGTGTATTTCGATCAGGCATATATCTAAAAGTGAGACTTTTTTGTAATTACTTAGAAACTCCTCATAGCATCTTTAAGACAAAGAAACAATGCATTTTCAGGTTTTAACAGTCCTTTACAAGTTAGCATTCAAGTAGTTTATTTTGGGTCATTTATTTTTGCTCTTTGCCAGTGAAGTATGAAGTATGTGTATAAATAATGGGCAAAAGTCCTAGCAGCATTTAGGTGCAAATTTGGAGCTTCTTCTGCATAAACAGCATGAAAAACTATTCACAAAGCTAAAACGTGGAGCAGAAGAAGAACATACAGGATGTTTTGCAGAGCTTTTGCATAATCCTCCAGGGGAAGTGTCAGTAAAAGAGAATTAGATGCACACTGGTGCAAATGTGCTGCATAGAACGTGCACACACGGTGGAGAGAATCCTTCACTAAATGATGTCTCCTGGATATTCCTGTGGAGTTCCAGTGAGGCTCTAGCATGCAAACAGGGACACCTCACAGCCCTCCATTTCCATTTTAATGTCATTCCTGTAGAGACGAATTCTCTCATATGACTAAGCTGCTGTGCCGTTTTCACTTTCACCCTCTGAAGAAGTGAACCACTGCAAACCTCTGCACCAGGATGCTCCTCTCTGATGCTGCACTGCCCCTCCAGCCCAGTTCAGGGAGAATATTTGTTGGTTTCCACAGGTTACCTCTATCGACCATTTTCTGGCATATGCCTCTGTAATGTGACCTTGTCAGTTTAGTTTAGAGCAAAACAAAGCAAAACTGGAGGCAAACATGGTCCATTACCACAGGCTAACTGGCAGCCCAGAAGTCTAAGAGCTTTATATTTATTATATTAATGGTGGGATAAGTTGTGGAGTGATCCAATCAGAGCTGCTCTCTTCATGAATTGATACATTCATGTAGAGCAGGTTCACTGTTTGTTGTCAGTTCTGGTATTGTAACTGAGATGCTCTGCCAGGTAGACTAAATAGAGGTGACTGCATTTCACATAAAAGGAACATTTGTTTCTGATCATTTATGCATTTAAACTTTACAAGCATTCAATAAAGAGTTATTAGATGTTTCATTTTATCTTAGTGTAAAACATAACTTCAAAACATCAAGGAGACATAAAAAATGCCTTATTCTTTACATTTCATATTTTAGTCTATTAAATTTCAGTAGATTTCGCCGCCTAAAATGTTGTGAAATTTCATTAACAAAGACTAGACTAAAATTTAAACAATTGAGATGACTAAACTATGACAAAAATTAAAAGATATTTCTAGCAAAAGACTGTGTCTACAGCAAAATTTAATAGTGCCTAGAGCAGGGGTCGGCAGGTAAGTTTGGCCTTGGGCCAAAATTTTTCAGCAACTGAATGGTGGGCCAAAACATCACATCAATCAGAAACATGTTTTCTTTCTATCGCTCTCTCTTTTTTTAAAAAACCCTTTTCTCTTATCTATGGGCTACTTTTATATTGTGTGAAAACAAAATGTAGTCTAATTTAAGAAAGAAATTTGTTTTAAATAAGTAAATTCATTTCTCAGACTATTAGTGTGTTATTACTGCTTTAGCTCCACTGTGGCTGCATTATAAACCTGCTTATAATCGTGACATGGTGATAATAAAGCTGCTGTCTCTAATCAGCAACTTGACTGTCTTTTAAGTCATCATAAATGTGCCATAGCCAACTATAATTTTTCCTCCACACATTTAATAAAAATGTCAGTAGTTTCCATTTTGAAAATAACCACTTCTTTGAGCCCAACTTTAATAAAGATTTATTAAAAAAGATTTTCAGGACTGGGCTATGATTGTCGTTTTTTGTGATAGAAGCTAAATAATTTTACTTTTTTTTTAAATTAAATAGTCCTTTTCAGGGACGTGCTGGGGCTGAAAATCTGCCCAGGAATTTTTTGGACCAGACCGACCGAATGTCGTTCATTAGAGTGGGGGTGATAGTGGTGCTGATTGATATTTTCAGCCTCCCCCAGTTGGTCGAACACAAGCCACCGCACTGTGGCCACCGGCTGACTAATTTTGTCAGCTGCGTGGCCGTGATGTTCGCGATCACGGTGGCTTGTGTTCGACCGACTGGGGGCGGCTGCTGATTAATATTTTTAGTGGCGCGCCCTGCGGTCGCCTGCCGTCAGGTGTGTGCCATTCGGGAGCTTTCCCGGTTTCCCCGCTGGCCGGCATGTCCCTGCCCCTTTTAAATCAGATTTTCAGTTTCATCTAGCAGGCCAGATATTATTGGAGACGGGCCAGTTTTGGCCCGCAGGCCGTTAGTTGCCGACCGCTGGCCTAGAGTAAAGTGATTTTTGCTTTGGATTGAGTCAAATCCCTAAAAATTGACCCACAGTTGAAAAAGAGTTGGTGTAAAAAACAAGTGTTAAAGGGATATTTCAGTAAATCAAATTAGGGATGCATGATTTTACCGGTTTTATATTTGTAGATATTTACAGCAAATATACAGTCCCCACGTGTCGGTCATATATCAGATGTAATAATGGCAAATTACTCAAATGTACAACATTGATGCAACCTCTCATCACTGCATGGGTACATTTAAAATCATGGGATTTATTGTTGCAAGAGTTAAGTGCTGTTTTTCTTGTTTTACATCTGTTCCTTGCAAAAATAAATACATTCAAGGAAACATAAAAAATGTCTTACACTTTACACTTCATACTTTAGTCGACTAAATTTATAGATTTCATTGACTAAAACTAGGTTAGAATAAAACAATTTAAAGACTAAATTATGAGCAAAAAATATATATATTTTTGACTAAAGACTGTAAGTGAAACTAAATTCACAATTGCTGTCAAAATAAACACTGAACTAAATGCTAATAAATTATATTCCTTTGCTAAATTAATTAAGAAACACAAAGTGAGATGGCACATCCCCGAAGAGCTGCATGTGTCTGTGTCTGCCTTTGTGTTAATGTAACACACATGTTGTGTTCTCCTGTATCACACCATGAACTGACACAAATATCACGCTCCTGCAGACTCAGTGTCAATGTCCTGAGATGTAAAGTCAAGCTGGATCGTCATTGTAGCACTTTTGTACAAATGTTCTTTGAAATGACTCCAGACGGTGCACACCAGCCCCCCTACCCTGCAAGCTCACACACATCTCTGTGGGACACACGCAGGTTGATACGTCTCTTATATTGTCGAGTTTGACAGTTCATTAAATCTCCATGTTAAAATGGAGCGTCTGGGCAGGCCAAGGTTAATGAGGCCATTCAGGCTGCAATAAAGCTCCGACCACAGGCTGCTCGTCTCCATAAAAGAACCTATTTGGTCTGCTATCACATTGAAGCTGTAATTTCTGATATGGCGCTCTACAGCAATCATCACAACACAAAGACTGTTTTTGATTGTGCTGAGGAGGGAAACAAATTAGCCTCATTAGACCAGAACCTTTTAGCTTGGATCTGAGCAAGGCCGTTAATAATTTAAGCTGCTGGGCTGAAGCTTTTATCTGGATCAGAGGGGGTGAAGGAGGTGGAGGACCAGTGTGGTATCAAAACTCAGGGCACATTTAATGGTGTGACTGTGAAGGAAAGTACAGCCTCTTTCTGAACACAACTTTGAAAAGTGCAGCTGATTCTGTGATCTAACTATATGAATATATCTCATTATATAAGTCTGGAAGGATACTTACGATATAAACACTTTCCTCAGATACAAATTAAATTTATAAACCATGTCAAATCCCACAATCAACATCAAAACCTGTAGAGATTTTACAATCTAAAAATCAATCATGTTTAAGCTTGACAATACTGATATTGTTAGAAATGACAGCAAAGATTATTGTTCCTCTTCTTTCCTTAGATTCTGTCTTTTCTCTTATGCCTCAGTCACACATTCCCGTGTCTCATAGGGATTGTGCACGACTGTACACGATTGACGAGGCTGGTGTGATCGCTATGATACGGGATGAAATGACTGTCTCACCCCTGGACACACCCCTAAATACATCGTCAGTAGTGCTTCTACAGCGCTTCGGGGGCATTTGTCCCGCTCCACTTAGGTTAATACAACAATATGACGAGGATTCCATGAATTTTCATCCTGCTGACACGACGTCAGCTCCTCTCAAGCTCAGTTCGCATCACGTAAGCCCCGACTGAGCCCCGCCGCTTGCGCCGTCTTGAACGGGACACAGTTGGGGCACAAACGGATACATCCTTGTCAGTCGTCCTCATAAAGCTTTCAGGATTGAGCCACGATCGGCCCGACTGAGCCCCGTACATGCCACGTTAATACCGTTCGCATTAGGACTGCATTGGGCTTCCATCCCGCTACACTGGGAGCGGCGATTCTCCACAACAGTTTTGAACAGTTTAAAACTGTCGGGACCCGTCCACGTTCCCCGCTGTTCATCCGCGACTATACATTGCTGATCCAGACCAAGTAGCGCATGCACCAAGACCAAAGCACGTTTCATCAGGATTATGACAATCGTGCACAATCGCCATGAGAAACGGGAATGTGTGACTGGGGCTTTAATAATTTTTGACTGGTTATCATGTTGGAAATTAAGTGTGGGTTTAAAGTGACAGTCTGTGTTTTTTGAAGTGTGCTTGTATGGGGTAACCTGACAAGCCAGATGGACAGCTACATATATCTGCCACAGAAATATTTCACTAGTCCATCTGGGTAGGAGCCCTTTAAATTTGTTTTCAGGAGCAGAACGTTCAAAAAAAAAAACTCAAGCTTGTGATTGGACAATCGTTTGGCTCGTCACATTCATCACAGACCAATCCACATAAAGCGGGGTTGCCTCCTATAATGTTGCATACATAGTGGCTAATGTAGCGGCTAATGGCTAATAACAGTTAAAAACAGTTCATGGGCGTTAACAGCTAACAACAGTTAATGACCGTTAGCCACTAACCTAGCTGCTAACAGCTAATGGCCTTATACTATCGTCTTACACTAAATTGTACCACACAGATGATTCATTTAACACTTATATGTGACTTGAACCTCGTCAAAGACAATCCCTACAAGTAAATTTCTGAAGGGGGGCAGATTTCACCAAGTTTCCATGAGGACAATAGGCTAATCGGCATGTCCATTCTCAACTTCCTGTTGTCGTCAAGTCCGCATTCTGCAGCTCCCGCCTCTCTTCCCTTATTGGGCCGTTAAGAATTCAGCCGAGTGAATTTGTTGGACAACAGAGGCTGGCAAGATGGACCTGCAGGATTTCAGAATCAGGCAGGTCTGTCTGCTCTGCAAGGCTATGTATGGGGTGCAGGAGCCTGAATATGTGCTACAGTGTCACACCTCAGTTCTCTCTCTGTTCAGAAATCTCCGGACAGACGTTAATGCTGTACATTCCTTAATTAAAAGAACTGTGGGAGAAAATAAGGCACAAAAACAGCGTGGGGTCATAGCTAGCTGATTTGAGGAACTACTTTGAGACACAGCACAGCCTACATGTCCAGCTGGTGGAAAGATGTCTATGTTTTCAGTCTCGTTAAACCTCTACCATCGAATCCTCACCAACTTTTGAACAGCCTCCCCAAATGTCTCAGTATCTTTGAAGTCTTGAGTCGAGTTTTATTTTTTCCTTTCTATCCTTGGCCATGTCTTGCTTACATCCTTTGCTTCAGTTTCTTCAATCTTGCATTTCCATTAAAGTTCTTGCACTCCACTCAGGAGAATATAAGCTGCTGAAATCATCCCAAAAATAAAACCCTCAGAGCTCAGAAGCTTTCGTAGGACCTCTGTGATTGACAGAAACAGTGTGAGTTACATCATTTTTGGAAGAGCTTCTTTTTGATGTAGAGACTGAACCTGCGGAAAGCCTCGGCTGACGGCAGACTCTGTCACCTACATATGAAGAAAAATAGCTGCTGTCACCTTGGGACTGCACTAAACCAGCAGTAATGTAATGTTTATATATCTATAAAAACCCCAGGTGTCTGTGGCAGCAATCCTGTAAAACACAGTATTCCCAAAAAAATCAGCTTTTTTGGAGACAGAGTTTGCAGGAGGCTGACAGTATGCATTATTCAACATTTAGGTGATGCCTTGGGGTGCATCCAGGGAATACGGCGCTGTCAATCAATCTGCTAGCTTGCAGGTGGGGAAACGTCTTAGTCATGCATTGCACTACGCTACAGAAAAACAAACAGAAATGAGATACTGTACAGGTACTACTCTACACCTGGAGTAAAGAAAAACAGCCAAACAGCTTTATTTGGATAGCACATAAACAAACAGATAATGATGTAACACATGTGCATAAATGTGCAATATACACAGCAAACCAAATACAAGAGATGGTTGGATGAATGTATTTGTCTGAATATGTATTTGTGGTTTTTCAGATTGTTTCTGTTGTGAAACAGACTCTAAAGTCAAAAGCAGGGTTTATAAACAGTCCAAGGTTCAGTACAGAGCAGGCAAAAACAATCCAGGCAAACCAGAGGCCAAACGGGTCTATGATCACGAACAAGGCTATGAGATAGGTGTTGGAATGTGACTCGAGGTTCAACAATCTGGCAGCAGGACAGGGGAAGACATGAGGGTTAAATACATGATGTGATGGGGGTGATGAGACACAGCTGGGGAAAAACAATCAGGGATCAGGTTTTGGCAACTCCAGACAGGAAGCATACAAAGACAAGGAGAGACGGGTGAATTTTATGAATAAATAAGAGAGCTTGAGACAGAACATACAACATGAGAACAAAATGGATAACTTAAGGCCCCATCCACACGAAGACAAACTGAGGTCTAAATGCATACATTTTTTTTGCCGAATCTGCGTATCATTCATATGAAGACGGCGTTTTGGGGGTCTGTAAACAATCATTTTTGAAACCAGGTTCCAGAGTGGAAAGAATTTGAAATGCCGTATACGCAGCTCCGTGATTACTGGCTCTCCGCAACTTTTCAGATACACTTATGTCATAGTTTCATATCTTCATTGACACACATGTGGCATACGCGGCAACAACAACAATGGTGGCGTACGTGAAGCCTGTTGCAGCAAAATCTCCTTCTACTCAATCACCACCGAGTTGAACAAACAATTATCGAGGACACACTACGGCACTTTATGATCACTTTATCACAATCTCTGTTTACAACTTTTACAGCAAGTGCGCATGCCCACTTTTTTTTTTTATGGAGCGCATTCATGTAGACGCACACATTTTCTGAGAAGTCTTCTTTATGACGATCGTTTTTGAAACTGTTAAACGTTTTGTCTTTGTGTGGATGGGGCCTAACGAAGGCAGAGACATGATTATAACAATATGTAAATATGAATATATATGTATCTATAAAATGAAGAGCTTGTAGAATGAAAGCTTCAACCTCCTCTGCTATAAAGAACCTTAAGATAAAACTTGTTATGAATTGGTGATATACAAATAAAGATTAACTGATCAGAATCCATCAGATATAAGTCATCATATTTGATTAACATAGACTATGTTACGGCCTCCATACCAATGAAAGAATACCTGGCTCGATATTGACCAAACAAAGGATACCAGAAACATATCAGAGTACGCCACACAAAAGACAAAGTTAATTGTTTTATTTTAAGCAAAAAGTTCAAATAAGAAAAAAACTAAATAAACCAATAGGGGCTGGAGTTGTCAGCCCAAAATGGGAGCAAATGAGCAGGCCAACCCATAAGGGGCTATCGCACCTCCCACATCTCCCTAAACTACTTGACCAAAAACTAACTAAACCAAAGAATAGTCAAAACTGAGAAAACAGGACTATCGACCATCTCCAGCCCAAACTAAAACAACAAAACCCAACAACCTAGTGCTGCTGAGGAAATAAAGAGGAAAAAGGAGAAGCAAAAATACCTGCTAATCCAGGAAAACAGAAAACAAAGGAGGAGTGCATGAACCTCCTGCTCCTCAGGTCAGTGTGTGTGCCCCACCATTGCTCCTCTCTCAGCTCCTTCAAATACCCCTCCTCCTCCTCTTCCTGAGCACAGATGGCTCTCAGGTGTGCACCAGAGGAGAGAAAGGAGGAGGACCAGGGAATGACAGAGGAGAAGCAAGGCCGAATGTAACAGACTCTTTTCTGAAGCAAGTCTGAGGGCGCTTTCACATTGAGCCCACTTGTTTCGAACCGTACTGCGGGGTGGTTCATCCCCCCCCCCCCCCCCCCCTCCCCTGCAGCCTTGCATTCACACTTGCAACATCGAACCATGCCTGGGCCCACTTGTGTATTTACTCAGTTTGAAACAGCAGGGGGCGATATGCACGTTGCTAAACCTGCTACGGAGGAGAACGAAGAAGAGGCTACCATGGTAACCATTTCCTACACCAAACAACTAATGTTTACTTTTCACGCTCTCACAGCCTACCTTAGTATGGTACTGACCGTGTCCATCCCTGTAAGACCCAAGTGGACCATCCTCTGATGGATGCTTCCAGCATGAAGTCACATAGATTAGATCATCTCACATTGGTCTCTTTACCATGACCATGGAAGCCCCTGCACCTCAGGGGCTTCCATGGTCACCAGGTCTGCATCCAGTAGAGCACCTTTGGGATGTGGTGGCACTGAGGCTAACATCATAGATATGCAGCTGCCAAAGCTACAGCAGATGTGATGCTATCATGTCAGTTTGGACCCAAATCTCTAAAAAATGTTCTTGTTCCATGTTGAATCAATAGCATGAAACCAGCTCTGAAGGCAAAATGAGGTCCAAACAGGTACTGGGAAGGTGTACCTAATGAGGTGGCCATTTTTAAACACAACTAATGTAAACTTTAGACTTAGATTCTGTCCATACATTTGTAAGCCCAGATCTCCTCAAAGTAGACAATGATGTTCGAACCCTAACTCTGAGCTGGATGTTAACTAACTGTATTTTGTTTAAAGACATTATCAAACATGTGCCCCTAAAACAACAGCAACCAGAGCAGTTAAATTATTCTAGAGTGAGCCTGTATGGCAGCCGGTGTGTTTCAGTGTGTAAATGTGTGTGTGCTAAAGTTAAACAGACAGACACGCCGAGGCAGTGTTACACCGGAGACTTGTGTTTCGTGCTGTAGCCGGTGGCGATTAAGAGCTTTCTGACATTGTAGAGGGCATTCAACAGTTTCACACAAAAAAAAAAGTTTTATAACAACTTTCAGAGCGAGGATTAAAACACTGTTCAATGATTTAATTTGACCTTGTTATCACAGGGCTGTTAGTGAGCTCACATAAAACTCTAATGAATTCTCATCACCGTCATTTAGCTGTATTGAGCTCATGGTGCTCAGATATATTAGCTGCTGCTCTCCTCCCAGTCATAAAACCTTCATATTACAGAGAGCTAATCCGTTTGGAAAGGTAACAATGACAGCAATAAGGTATAAAATCACATTTTGGATTTGATTAAAATAAAAAGCATCTGGAAACAGATTTTTAATCCTCAAAATATAGTCAGAAGTGAGGATGGATGGCTGGGTGATTGGACAGACTGACACGTTAAGGTCATTTTTACGCCTAAATGTTGGCCAACTTGGTTCAGTTTCAGCAGTGAAGCTGCAGCATTGTTTCAGTTTTTGCTTTTTTGATGATCTTTCTTACTGGATTCTTTTAAGTTGACAAGAAAAGTCTTCAGATGATGTATAATATCGCCACCCACCACTAGTTAGGGCTGCAGCTTCAGTCGGTGTTCCCGGCACTTGGTCAGTGTTTCACTTTGACCCTGAAATACACAAGAACCTTCAGCATGCCTTAGCAGGGCACACTGTACAAGACAATCAGCCTCAGTTTCAGCTTGGATCCTAATCTCTGACCAAAGTCACCAAAGGTTTATTCATCTGGAGTAGGCCTGTCATGATAATCAATATATCAATTAACCAAACGATAAATAAAAACATCCTTGGTAAGTTTGCTGGCCTCGATAAATTGACGTGCATGTGTGTTTGTTTCCCCCTCTCATCCTACCAAGCAGGCTGGATGAGAAGATGGCTCACTCCTTCCATCTTTCTCAACGCCTGCTCACGTTGGTTCTACAGCAGAGTGAGCCCTTTGGAGGGGAGGGGGGGCATAAAATGATGGCATAAAAGCGACTGTTCTTAAGCTGAATGCCACAGCTGAATGAATATTTTGGTTTTAAACAGACTGAACAAGGTGTGAGCCCATGAACACCGGCGAGCCGATATGTCGCATTTGTTTGAAAGTAGTGACGACGAAGAAGCGGAGGTGCAGTGGAGCCTTCGTCCTGACAGTCAGCGCTTCCTGAGGCGTTTGGTCGGCAAAGTAAATATAAATAAAACATAAAGTTAAATACTCTAAAGAAATTAAAGTGCATTGCTTTTGATATGGTGTACTCACGTTATTATGACATATAATTAGATTTATGAAAAATGATGTTTCAATATAACTTTGACAATAATATCGTTTATCAGCAATAATTTTTGGGACAATTATCATCTGGCAAAATTTGTTATCCTGACGGGCCTAATCTGGAGGTTTTAAAGATTATCCTACCAGATTATGTTGTGGTGTGAGGTGGTGCTAAGAGTCTTTTAATCTTTTTGATCTGACTAGAAATTGAAAATTTAACATGTTCAATATTTAACAACTTAAATCCTAACTTTACATTACTCATATTAGTGTTATGACTGATGTAAAATTATAATTTACATTAATATAATATAAAATCTTTATTGCAGACACAGGTCCAAATAAGAACAAACTAAAAAAAGAAACAAGACGGACATAAAACAGGCTGTAATATATAAAAAAGAAGCCAAAATACATAAGGTACGGGTAAAGGATAATATCTGTTACCTGTGTTTATATGTGATGTAAATATGTTGTGCAGTTTGTCTTTAAAAATAATCTTTTGACCCCTGCATCATCATGAGGACATAGATGATTCTGCATTAATTCAGATATGAGGTATGATGCTGCGAGACTTCAGTGCTGGTTTATTTTTCTTTTCAAGCTCAGAGACAGAAGACCTTGAAAATCTATTCAGATGCACAGCCCTATTGTGGAGATACGAATGATAAAGCTTGTGCTGCAGCTCCACACAGTGGTTTGGCTTAGCTCACACTCTTTTTTCCCTCTTCACACTGATCATGTGACTTAAACTATCAGCTGACAGCGGCCTCATCGCTTTGGTTTGATTCGTTTTCAGGTGTCAGTTTTTTTTTCTATGAACTAATGGCTGTAAACACAAAGTGAAAGTCACACTAAGACCATCCTCATGAGGTCATCTCTTACTCAGTCATGAGCGTGAAGAGAGGACTGATTAGAAACGACCTTTAACCCTCTGTGAGACTGAAGCTGCAGCGTCAGTAATGACTGTGATCCTGACGGGCAGCAGTGCTTCAATCTGACTCTTCATCATGTGAAAGTTATCCCCCTGATCCCCACAGGACCAACAATCACTGCCTTTATTTCTCCCGTGAGACCCTTTAAAACCAATAAAACCAGAGCTGCCAGTTAACCTTCCTCTGACTGGACAGGTAGTCTGTCAGTCGAGTCACCGTGACTGATCTAAAATCAATGCTTCACATCTTTATTACCCGTGCTGACACTCTACGGTCAGGACTGCAGGTTTAACTCAATAAGGAATGATCTCCATCTAACACAGCTGGAAACTGTTTATCACCAATATTATTCATTTATCATAATACCACCACCTAAATGCATTCATAAATACTGGTACATGTTGGATATCTGCAGTTAAACCACATGAACTGTCAACATAACTGCATGGACTAATGGGAAAGTCTGACCGTTTGTCAGGAGGTTCGCACCAAGGCTACGGTTGAATAGTTACCTCCTAAGCCCTTTCCTAACCACTTATCCTTAACCCCAATGGAAAACATTATGGGCTAAAGGAAAGGAGAAAGGAGAATTCAGAAGGACTTAGGAAAGGAAAACCATGCATCATGTGACGGCGGATGTCACAACAATATTCGGAAGATGGACAACAAAATCATCTTCAAGATTGCCTTTATTGTCTCAGAGAGAAATTTGTTTTGGGCCTTTCCCCCCTGGTGCCACCACATACAACAGAACCCTGACCGAAAGATAGGGACAAAAACAAGACAATAACACACAATAAAATAGTAAATATAAAAATAGATAAGAACAAGCAAAGTGCTGATCTGTGCAAAACAAAGTGCTAACTGACGCTGATCATCCAAGCTCATTGACTAGTTTGATCACCATAGGTATAAAAGACTTTTTAAATCTGTTTAGTTTGCATATAGGCACTCTGAACCTTCTGCTCGATGGTAGCAACTCAAACTCACTATTCAGTATATGTGCTGGGTCATGTATTATCCTATTTGCTTTTGTCAGAGTGGCCTGTTCGTAAATATTCTGAATGGAGAGGTGACCGGTAGTGCCAATGATGTTCCCAGCAACTCTGATTATTGTCGTCAATTTATTCTTATGTTGAACAGACAGGTTTCTAAACCACGCTGTGATGCTGTATCTAATTAAGCTCTCTCAGACCGCCCTATAAAACATCAACATGAATTTCTGGTCAACACCATGAAGTCTGAGGCGGTGTAGGAAATGCGGCCGTTGTTGTAGTCTGCTACAAAGGCTTAGAAGCACTAAGAAGTGCGTGTGTGTCATGACAGTGTTGTTGCTTGCAGACAATCTGAACATTAACAATCAAGTAAATATTACATCTGCATAACCGAAGTTGGAGGTAAGGATTTCGCATCAGTGACTTTGCAGCGCCAGCAGCACAACACTTATGCTTTGACAACAGACTTAATATGATGTTAAGAGTTTAAAACAGAGCTATCAGACTACTGGAAAGTTAAGGCAGGTTTTGGTAAACTTTTGAAAGGATCAAACAGCAGTGGTAACTCACATGGTCTGTGCTTTGTTCGTCATTATTATTTCAGTTGGATTCAGAAGCATTTGGATAACGCACTGTTTATAAATGCTGTTGCAGCAGAGAAATGTGGGACAGAATAATCTCCTCTCCTTTCGTAATGGATGGCCTGGTATATCCTATGCCAAAAGAGATACTAAAGGAAGCATTGAACCACCTTTCCTAAGCACTTCAACTACTTGAACAGCTTTTACCACGAACTACCTCCGGATCATTCCACTTAGGTAGGAGCCTTCCTAAGCAAAAAGGAATATTTGACTCCAGCCTAAGGCTGTGTTTACGGAAAACGGTCAAACCCACATCAGAGCGTTTCAGGGTGAAACGCTTACGTCACCGCATGCGCAGTACTCTTTCACATGAAGGCTGCGCGCAAGTACAGGGAACAACAACAGCTTCGGTCGTCCGCCGAGTAACGTGTGAGCCTCTTACCGTGCTCGGTTTGTTATCCAGACAAAACTATTGAGAAAGATTTGTTGTCCGAACTGATTTGTTGTTCAGAAAAGAAACTCCTGTGTCTCTGTGCGTCTATTCACCATTGTTGTTTGTGAAAAGTTTTTCTTCTTCGTACGTGTGTTGTCACAGCACTGCCTCTCTGCAGACCTACACCGCCATCTACTGAACCGGCATGCACACTACAGCGGATTCACTCGTCTCTAGCGTGGTCATCTGAACGCAGAAAAATTTGAAAACGCAAAGGAAAAATCTTCATGTCTTTAAGTCAGGAGTTTCCATGTCAACGTAGCCTAATACATTTCTATAATCATATGGTGTTCATCAAAAGACATCCTCAGGTGTCAGAGACAGGTGTCATACTTCAGACAAAAGGGCCGTAGGTCCCAGGAAAGACTCTGGGGGTCACCAACCTTTTTGAGCCTGAGAGCTACTACAAAGATAAAGAGTATTATTGAGGGCTACTTTCTATATTTGTTTCCAAATTTGATAGACTACATACGACACTGTATGTTTTCTAACAATAACTTTTACCACAGGTTATTACATTACACGAGACCAATGTACTTACATGCATCTTCAATTATTTATTTTGCTGTGTCAGTATCAATGTAAACTGTGACTCCATGAACGTCAAAGCTTAGGATAAATTGGTTTTAAGATGTACACATATATTTTTTATATTTGTATTTATCAAGAAAATTTATCAGCAACACATACTGTTGAAATGCTGTCTGAGTTTTACATCTGAATTATTGTCAAATTGTCTGGTTCAGTGGGAATATTTAAGGTGATAATGTAGATATATTATGAGCAAAAGAGCACAGGGATGACAAATGAAGTGAGCACTGTGAACATCAGCTTCATAGTATTAATTTTTGATATTAGCATTGCAGTACAAGTCTGTTTCTGTGATTTGACCTTGTCTCTATAAACAGAGCTTCTCACCTCATCATGAAATAATGTTTTCATATTTTGTCTCCTCTTCTGCATTTTTTCCACATCATGCCCGAGGTGTGTCTCTGTGATTTGACCTGAGGGAAGCTGACAGGGAAAAGCCTGCTGACTCATCCTGTGTGCATGTGTGTGTGTGTGTGTGTGGGTGTGTGTGTGTGTGTGTGTGTGTGTGTGTGTGTGTGTGTGTAACAGTGTGGAGGACCAATCACTAAATTTTGTCTGTGAGTTGTGCAGGGACAAATTAATAAGTGAGTGTTAGAGGACACTCGACTGAATCACGGAGCTGCTGTCCTTCACAGAAGAGTTTCCTCTTCACGACAGAAGGCACATTTTTATACATCGGCTCATTCAAACACAGCTCTTGGGAATATTTTAGTCATTTTTTATTGTAAAGGTGAATGTGTGGGTATGTAGCACAAGTAGAGACATCATTTACAAGTGGATTCATGCAAGTTTGAAAGAAACTCAACCAAACTGCATCTGTCGCCCACAGTCCAGCTCACAGCAGCTTGACTGGACTCCTGTCCAGGTGAGACCACTGATTGGACGATGACGTGCAGCTGGCCTTGGTGTTTTAGGGCGTTTTCACACCAACCACATTTAGTGCGCACCAAAGAAGTTTTGGCCCAGGGTTTGGTACGTTAGTGTCAATGTGAATGCAACCACTGCACTTTGGTGCGCACCAAATCAGCCGGTCCGAGACCTCCATGAAGGGGTGGTCTTGATCCGCTCCATCTCCCTACATTTGGTGCGGTTTAACTGGTGTGAAACAAAGTGGTCTGAACCAATCTACTTTTGATGCGTTACTTCCTGTTAATCCCGCGGTTGAATCTTTTGCTTACTCAATTTGTCGATTTGTTTATTTTGGTTGAGGATTACGATGATTTTTGAGGGTCCAGAAGGTCGCTGATGCCGTCTCAAACACAATATAAAAACACATTTGAAGGAAAGTGTAGAAGAGAGCAAAACGTAAACATTGTGTGTCTGGTGTAGAACAGTTCCCGTTTTGAATAAAACCAAACATGTTGAAAAAATGTTGCATTTTTATTTTAGGTAAAAGTGCAGTGCATATAAAAGGCCTTGTCTTTAAGTTCCACATGCCTGACATTCGGTCAATGTAAACAGCTCTCTTTTTGACTTGTCGTCTTCTCCCTCCATGTTGTTTTGTTTTGCTTGTGTGTCGCCAGCAACCGCTCTGAGTCGCTTTTCACTTCCAGTGGAGACAGGAAGTCAAACCACTTTGTAGTTCTTTTGTATTAGTGCGGTCAAGAGTGTCGGTTCTCACTGAACGATGACTACAGAAATGGACGCTTCTGTTCATCTGGTTGTTTAACACGGCTGAAAATGATCATCTATTAATGTCGCTCCTGCCCGCTCCCGTTGCTTTTTTTCCCATCCCGTCCCGATCACGGGATTCATTAAAGAAATGACTCCTATCCTGCGGGAATCACGTGACCCACGGGAATTCCCGAAAAATGTCATCCTCTACTACACAGTTAAGCAAAGTCTATTCATAATGACATACAAACTGTGGTCACCAAGACATCGCATGAAAACAAAATCCTCTATAAGTTAGAACATGTTTAGAACATATAGAAATGGCTTAACTCCAATTGTAATCGCACAAGTCATTTTCAAATGGCACTGACAAATGTGGAGGCAAATAATAATAACAGTTGTTACGGTTAGTAATAGAATTAATACAAGTTGTGTTATCATTAGTTGACATAATAACATCAAAAAATATTAATAAGACACAGCTGTGCTCAAGCGTGCACTGAGCCTGTTGACTTTCTACGGGGAAGGAGGGAATGTTGTGAACCCATGTACAATCAAGGCAAAAAATTCATCCCATTTGCACCCTGCACCTGGCTTTGCACTGTGAATAAGCATTGACAAAAAAGCAAGCAAGCACTCAGACAGCACAAACCTCCGTCAAGGTAGCTCACATATTAATATTATACCTACAAGCAATAGTGCCATGATAAAGTTACCATCATAATATGATTCCATGACCCTGAAAATCATCCTAACCTCTTTGCTCTGTGCTGGGCTTCCTACTGTGAGCCAGAGACTTTAAAATGGTGATGAAACAATGATAGAATGCTACAATGGTAGGTCTGTTTAAAGGGGCTGGGTGAACAAGTTCTTTTAGGCAGCTACTGGCACGGTAAAGAGGGGGAGCAGGATAAACTGTCTTCATGCTTGGAAGTACTCAATCACTCTGAGGTGACATCAACAAGACACTATAGGGTTAAAAAAATCACGATGGGGCTCTTTATCGGAAGTGTAACCATACTGTGTTTATCCTGTCTGTAACACATTTGACTAATGCCGGCATACACTTCTTTTAGAAGACAAAGATAGCTACAGAAGGTTAATATTTTTTTCCCTTTCATTTTGGCCAAGATACGGTGCTCATGGTAAAAGTTGGCAAGCCTCCTGTTATCCAGAGCTTGAAGCCCTACAGCCACTTCAGCCCCCACAAGGTCATTTAGAGGTTGAAAAAACAAGATGTGATCCCTCAACAATTGCATTAGCGCTCTAATCTATCCATTTTCGCTTCAGTCCTTTGGGAGAATAACATTTCCAGATCAAACAGCAGCTGAGTCCAAATGTGGACACACTCACGGTTAGAGCTGCTGATGAAGTTTTCTCCCTGACAGCAGCAGAAGAAGAATGTTTCTTCTTATTCAGGAGGCCACGTTACATGCCTGAACAAAAGCTTAGATTGGTCCCTTTGTCCCTCTGTCATGTCTGAACAGAGGAGTGCCAGGTACAGAGACGAGGCGCTGTGTGGTACAACAGAAGCCTTTCTTGGCTCTCCTTTCAGGAAAAAGCTCTTGATCCTCTTTTTCGGCGGTGGGCTGGAGAGCTTTAGACGGCTGCTCTATTTCAGCAACAACAGACAAAGTGTTGGAAGAGAAGCCAAACATCCCACAGCTGTCACATCCTCGCACAGACGATGGCCTTGTTTTCTCTGTTCCCTCGTGGTTTGCAGGAAGCTGACACATGCTTGTGTGCAGCGTCTCCTTTCCTTTACCCCTTTTTCCTCATCTCCTCCCCCCTATGTACAATATTTCATGTCCCATCTTAGCCTTGATCTTCTTTTAGCTTTCTGCCCTCATAAAAGAGGAAAACTCCGACAGAACAGAATTTTTACATTAAACAAATTCTTCTGATCACACCATTGCTTACACATTTACATTTGATGTCAGTAGGTGGCAGTGCTCACCTGAATGTCTCTAGAAATCTGATTTTATGTGCTTGAAAAATTCTTACAAAACAAAACAAAAGCTCTGTTTGCTTTGCTGCCAGGATGGACTTGAAAAAATGTCAATTAAGGATCCTGAAGCCAAATCAATATAAAGTAAGATAATCTTGTGAAAGCAAACTAATCCTTTATTTTAATTAATTTAGTTTGAGATTACTCTAAACTAAGACTGCAGTTATCACCTGAATTATCTCTGCAGGAAAATTAATCTTCATTTCGTTATCATGACTGAGCACACCTCCAAAACTGTTGAAAATGAATTTTTTACCTCCACCAAAAAGGTCTTATCTATTTATCTTTGAGCAAGATAATTGAAAAAGTTCCCAACAGATTTGATAAAATTTCCAGAGAATGCTGGCCATGACACAAAGAAGAGGGGATTGGATTTAGGTGGTGATCCTGAGATGGATGTGGATTTGGACTTTTGTTAAAGATTAAATAGCAAAGCGAGATACGGTAGGGCAGTTTTTAACATTTCGGTACACAACTCCTTATGTCAACAATACTTAAAAAATCCATGCAGATGTGACTCCTTTATTAATAAGAAACTACAGTTTAGTAATCATCACATTCTAATTCAAAAATATAAAACTCAGTCCCCTTCTAAAACCTTCCCCTCAATCATATACATTTCAAGTTTGTCATAAAATGTCTACAGCTGCATTTCTTTGGCACAAGTTACGTTTTATTTAATGGGGCAATGGTGGTGGAGTACACTTTTGACAAACATTGGAATCTAGATCATTTTTTTATGAGTTTTAATGCTATTTGATAAAATGTAATTTGTAAATGAAGCCAGCTTAATGCTTTCAGTGATGTTCTAAATCTGGGTGTTTGGATCATCAAAAATGTCGCGTGAAGCGCGTGCCTCACAGCAAGAAGGTTCCTGGTTCAATTCCGGGTCGGGAAGGCCTTTCTGTGTGAAGTTTGCATGTTCTTCCCGTGCATGCGTGGGTTTTCTCCGGGCACTCCGGCTTTCTCCCACAGACCAAAAGCATGGTCATGAGGTTAATTGGTGACTCTAAATTGCCCTTAGGTATGAATGTGAGCTTGAATGGTTGTCTGTCTCTCTATGTGGCCCTGTGATCGACTGGCGACCGGTTCAGGGTGTGTACCCCGCCTCTTGCCCGGTGATAGCTGGGATAGGCTCCAGCCCCCCGCAACCCCGAAAGGGATAGCCGTGTATAGAAAATGAATGAATGAATGTTTAAGAACGGAGAATATTTGTGGCTGATGGATGGATAGATGGATGGATGGACTGATTGATTCCTGGGCAGATAGATGAAAAATAAATGGAAGATTGGAAAATTGAATTATCTGAAAACTGGATAGATAGATTGATAACTGACTGGCGTTATGGATGGTTGCTAGAAAAATGGATGGTTGGTTGGCTGGCTGGATGGATGGATGGACTGACTGATTCCTGGGCAGATAGATGAAAAATGAATGGACGGTTGGAAAATTGAATTATCTGATAACTGGATGGATAGATTGATGACTGAATGGAGTTATGGATGGTTGCTAGAAAAATGGATGGTTGGTTGGCTGGCTGGATGGATGGATGGATGGACTGACTGATTCCTGGGCAGATAGATGAAAAATGAATGGACGGTTGGAAAATTGAATTATCTGATAACTGGATGGATAGATTGATAACTGAATGGAGTTATGGATGGTTGCTAGCCTCCTTGGAATGTTTCTGAAAATCAAAGGAAGCTTTGGAACATTTTTGAACATCAAAGGAGACTTTGGAACATTTTTGAACATCAAAGCAGGCTTTGGAACGTTTTTGAACATCAAAGGAGGCTTTGGAATGCTTTTAAACATCAAAGGAGACTTTGGAACGTTTTTACACATCAAAGGAGGCTTTGGAATGTTTTTGAACATCAAAGCAGGCTTTGGAACGTTTTTGAACATCAAAGGAGGCTTTGGAATGTTTTCAAACATCAAAGGAGACTTTGGAACGTTTTTAAACATCAAAGGAGGCTTTGGACTGTTTTTAAACATCAACAGAGGCTTTGGAATGTTTTTAAACATCAAAGGAGACTTTGGAACGTTTTTAAACATCAAAGGAGACTTTGGAACATTTTTGAACATCAAAGGAGGCTTTTGAACGTTTTCAGTCATCAAATGAGTTCTTTGGAATGATTTTGAACATCAAAGGAGACTTTGGAACGTTTTTACACATCAAAGGAGGCTTTGGAATGTTTTTGAACATCAAAGCAGGCTTTGGAACGTTTTTGAACATCAAAGGAGGCTTTGGAATGTTTTCAAACATCAAAGGAGACTTTGGAACGTTTTTAAACATCAAAGGAGGCTTTGGAATGTTTTTAAACATCAAAGGAGACTTTGGAACATTGTTAAACATCAAAGGAGACTTTGGAACGTTTTTGAACATCAAAGGAGACTTTGGAACGTTTTTGAACATCAAAGCAGGCTTTGGAACATTTTTGAACATCAAAGCAGGCTTTGGAACGTTTTGAACATCAAAGGAGGCTTTGGAATGTTAAATATTACATATTACCTTATTACATTTGGCTTAATTTGACAACATACTTTTACTTTTAAACGTTGGCCTAATATTCACTGTTTTCTCAAAATCCTCGCCTGACCATATTGTCATAAAACCTCCCTAATCTGAATCCCTTTATAACAATAATCCTGTGCAGAGATGATGTTAAATATTACATATTACCTTATTACATTTGGCTTAATTTGACAACATACTTTTACTTTTAAACGTTGGCCTAATATTCACTGTTTTCTCAAAATCCTCGCCTGACCATATTGTCATAAAACCTCCCTAATCTGAATCCCTTTATAACAATAATCCTGTGCAGAGATGATGTTAACATTTTTATTATTCATTCTTAGATTTTTACACCCAATCCAGTATCATTCCTAAGAGATATTCACAATGAAACATTTTCAAATTATTCTGACTTCTATCTTCATTGACTCTATCCCAGGAACACATAAACTGATAATTCCACATCTGGACAAATCTCTCAATTGTTACTTTCAGTATGACACCAAAATAAATCAAATAAATCAAATAGACCGTGTAATTGCAGAGATGCACTCTTTTCTTTATGGGCATGTCATTTTCAAGCAGAAGGCTGAAAATGGAGCTGGGCTGAAAAGGTTTTAAAGTGTATTTGAAGTTTTTGGCACTTCTGCCCCGCCCCCCTTTTTCAGCCTCAGAGATTGATGCCTAGATTACTGAGCTAGTTAAGAAAACATGGTCAAATTGTTGCATAAAACAAACTGAACCATATGAAAGGCTCAATTGGCCTCTGTACTCCAACATGTGGTAAAACCATACTACAGTCCAAGTGTCCGGCTTGTGTCAAATTTGATAAAAATCCCCCAAAAATCGTTGTTTTGGTATTGTGTCCACACAGTCTGAGGGGCAGAGATCCTGTTCCTCCAAAGTTCAATCAGTCCTTTTTTGAGGGAGCAAAGTCTATAGAAAACCCAGTGTTTTTGAAGCCAGTCCAAGGCCCAATAACCATGACCTTCTGACCTCCAGACAGACACAGTGGAAAGTTCTGTGATCATCCCATGAGGGGTTTTCAAAGTGATGGCTGAATTTCTGACCATGAGATCCGTGCTGGATCAGGTTTACATCAGAATCCTTAAATGACACACAGAACCATTAACTTTAGGACAGAGTATGAATAATTGACAAGCTGCCAAGGTGACACAGAAAAGACACAATAACCTCATAGAGTTGGCCCCACTGGGATAATTCAGGATTAAATATGAAAGGCTCAAACGACTCAGATCCCAAAGTTAGAAGACCTGAGCTGGGGCGAAAGGAGTCAGACGCTGTAGATGAGGCTTTCCCAGCAGGTGGTGAAACTCAGAGTGGAATCACAGTGCTGAAAAGATGCTATTACTAATGTATGTTTTTAGTCCTCAAATGAGTTCTTTGGACTGTCCTTTAACATCAAATGAGGCTTTGGAACGTTTTTAGTCATCAAATGAGTTCTTTGGAACGTTTTTGAACATCAAAGGAGGCTTTTGAACGTTTTCAGTCATCAAATGAGTTCTTTGGAATGTTTTTGAACATCAAAGGAGGCTTTGGAATGTTTTTGAACATCAGAGGAGGCTTAGGAACGTTTTTGAACATCAAAGGAGGCTTTGGACTGTTTTTGAACATCAAAGGAGGCTTTGGCACGTTTTTAAACATCAAAGGAGACTTTGGAATGTTTTTGAACATCAAAGGAGGCTTTGGAATGTTTTTGAACATCAAAGGAGACTTTGGAATGTTTTTAGTCATCAAAGGAAGCTTTGGAACGTTTTTGAACATCAAATGAGTTCTTTGGAATGTTTTTGAACATCAAAGGAGGCTTTGGACTGTCTTTTAACACAAATGAGGCTTTGGAACGTTTTTAGTCATCAAACGAGTTCTTTGGAATATTTTTGAACATCAAAGGAGGCTTTGGAATGTTTTTAGTCATCAAATGAGTTCTTTGGAATGTTTTTGAGCATCAAAGGAGGCTTTGGAATGTTTTTGAACATCAAAGGAGGCTTTGGGATGTTTTTAGTCATCAAAGGAAGCTATGAAACGTTTTTGAACATCAAAGGAGGCTTTGGAACATTTTTGAACAGCAAAGGAGGCTTTGGAACGTTTTTAGTCATCAAATGAGTTCTTTAGACTGTCTTTTAACATCAAAATAGGCTTTGGAATGTTTTTAGTCATCAAATGAGTTCTTTGGAATGTTTTCAAACATCAAAGGAGGCTTTGGAACGATTTTGAACATCAAAGGAGGCTTTGGGATGTTTTTAGTCATCAAAGAAGGCTTTGGAACGTTTTTCAACATCAAAGGAGGCTTTTGAACGTTTTCAGTCATCAAATGAGTTCTTTGGAATGATTTTGAACATCAAAGGAGGCTTTGGAATGTTTTTGAACATCAGAGGAGGCTTAGGAACGTTTTTGAACATCAAAGGAGGCTTTGAACTGTTTTTGAACATCAAAAGAGGCTTTGGAATGTTTTTAGTCATCAAAGCAAGCTTTGGAACGTTTTTGAACATCAAAGGAGGCTTTGGAATGTTTTTAAACATCAATAGAGTTCTTTGGAATGTTTTTGAACATCAAAGGAGGCTTTGGACTGTCTTTTAACATCAAATGAGGCTTTGGAACGTTTTTAGTCATCAAATGAGTTCTTTGGAATGTTTTAAACATCAAATGAGGCTTTGGAACGTTTTTAGTCATCAAATGAGTTCTTTGGAATGTTTTAACATCAAAGGAGGGTTTGGAATGTTTTTAGTCATCAAAGGAAGCTTTGGAACGTTTTTAACATCAAATGAGTTCTTTGGAATGTTTTTGAACATCAAAATAGGCTTTGGAATGTCTTTTAACATCAAAGGAGGCTTTGGAACGTTTTAAGTCATCAAATGAGTTCTTTGGAATGTTTTTGAACATCAAAGGAGGCTTTGGAATGTGTTTAGTCATCACATGAGTTCTTTGGAATGTTTTTGAACATCAAAGGAGGCTTTGGAATGTTTTTAGTCATCAAATGAGTTCTTTGGAATGTTTTTGAACATCAAAGGAGACTTTGGAATGTTTTTAGTCATCAAAGGAAGCTTTGGAACGTTTTTGAACATCAAATGAGTTCTTTGGAATGTTTTTGAACATCAAAGGAGGCTTTGGACTGTCTTGTAACATCAAATGAGGCTTTGGAATGTTTTTAGTCATCAAATAAGTTCTTTGGAATGTTTTAAACATCAAAGGAGGGTTTGGAATGTTTTTGAACATCAAAGGAGGCTTTGGAATGTTTTCAAACATCAAAGGAGACTTTGAAATGTTTTTGAACATCAAAGGAGGCTTTGGAATGTTTTTGAACATCAAAGGAGACTTTGGAATGTTTTTAGTCATCAAAGGGAGGTTTGGAACGTTTTTGAACATCAAATGAGTTCTTTGGAATGTTTTTTAACATCAAAGGAGGCTTTGGAATGTCTTTGTATATTTTTGCCAATAGAGAGGCTTTAAAAAAAGACACTGCAAGGTTAAAATCTATCACAAAGAACAATCCTGTTTAGTGAGAAGAGGCAGGGGCCAAGACTTGAACCTGGAGGTTCCCCACAGGTGATAAAATAACAAAGATGTGAGGATTTGACTGTGTGTTTTAAAGTTGGACCCAGAGCTGAGGCAGATTATCAGGATGTACTGTTCTCCAAACAGTTCAAAAACAGTTCCAAACAAAGGTTTAAAGCAGGTGTGTATGTACAGAGGTGGTGATGGTGGTGGTGGGAGCTTGTGGAGACCTAGAATACAAGGAAAAAGCTGGTGAGTATTCAGGCAAGGTGAGCATAGGCACAAAAACCACCACAAGGCAAAAAAGAGCTCAGAGTAGCGGAGACAGAGAGCTTAAGGCCAGCATTGAGAGTACCTGAGGTTAGACGAACCACAAAATAAGTGCAACCAGCCGGCGATCAGCAGGTGAAGCTCCCAGCTTTAAGGTGAACAGGACAATAGGAAACAGGTGAGGATCCACCGCAGGTCTGCTCCAGGCCACATCCCTGCTGCAGCAGCCAGGAGAGAGGAGAGCCCGAGAGGGGAGGGGGGAAGGAGCAGAGGAAAACTGGAGAGGAGGGTGAATCCTCACAGAAAAGTCTTGTTTCATAGACATTACTGGAACACACCAACCCGATTCGAATGTGGTCTACTTAACTCTTTAACTTCAAGATCAACTGCTTGGTAGACCAAACTTTGACTAACTGTATCTCATTCATAGATGCATCAACCTCCTTTAAACATGATAGGACCATCTGTATTTGGTGGGGATAAATTATAATGCATATAATATGATAATGACATCCATAAAAGGTCAAAGTGTTTTTGTTCTCTTTTTATTTTACAATGGAATTAATTATCTGACACTAATCTATAAAAATGTTGCATTAGTGTCCCAATTTGCCAAAAATGACATTTTCATAGATATTTATATGTTTAAGTTAGCTACTTTGACTCCTCGGTCGGGCTCTGTGTGGAGTTTGTATGTTTTCCTTGTGCATGCATGGTTATCTGTGGGTACTCTGATTTCCTCCCATGGACCATTAACATTCTTTTTAGGTTTATCAGTGACTTCAAACTGCCCTAAAGCACAAGTGTGAGCATACAGGGATATTGACCTGATGCCAGTAGGGCTTCATTCTCCTCAATATAAAGAGTTTCCATGCTAAGTAATGCCTTTAAAACTAATTAAACTTTCAAGAGTTATTGTTCAGGCTTAAGTAGAAGAGGGGACATTGTTTTTCTTATCAAAAACTTTTAATGATAGAAAAGTTTGGAATGGTCTTAAATTAGCAACTTCAAAAAAACTTTTCTCCTCTAATTAAAAGGTCCTTCAGTGGCCCATATTTCTGGGTGAGAATTTATTAGAACAATTAAAGAGTTCAGTTGCTGCCAACAGAAGCATTTCCAATCTCAGCTGCAGATAAATTGGACTTTGTCAAAAAATATTAGATTTTCCACTAACAGTAAGTATAAACTGTTCATTTGAATACGGTTTGGACACCCTATACAAAGATATATATGTCTGATCTGTTTCTGGACACCTCCCAATTTACTCCTTTATTCTTCAGCGGACCATCCTAAAGATGGATGGTCCGCTGCCTCCCAAAAGCATCACTCTGTAAAAGGGTAGTGGAAACTGTTTAACAAGGCTTTTTCTGCAGTCTCTGTTTAACGAGTCTGACCCTGGTGGTTAGGGGTCAGTTTCCGTGGTTGTGTGATGTTCTTGGCGCACAGGTTTGGGTTACAAGATTGATGATAAAAAGACTTGAATGAAGCCATGTTTGATTATTAAAGGAGCCTTTGTGACATGTGTTGTAATGGACGCTGCCATACTGCACGTCAACTTACTGAACTTTGGCTCAACCTGCTCACAGGTGAGGAGAGTCTTAAGGCTGATTGGCCAATGTTAGCCATGCCCGTAAAACTGGATGTTCTTAATAAAAAAGGGACAATGTACAGAGAGGGAAAAAAGGACAATATATATTTAGAATGAAGATGCTTCCTGAACCAAGCTGTAAAGATGTTTAATAGGCCATAAAAACACTCTGTTTCCAGCACACATTCTGACTGCCTTGAGTGCACACTCAAGGAACTTATTTATTTTTACTTAATACAAAATTATATTCCATTGTGTTTTATTTTGATTTTATTTGTTGTATTTATCTTAATTTTGTCAATTCTATATTTTTATTTAATTAATTTATGCTTACATGTTTCAAAAACTTTTTAAGTTAAAACTAATTTCGATTATATTTTTATTTTATTGTCATATCTTTTGGTATTTTTCCCACTTTGGCCCCAGTGGACCCAATTTGGGGTCTACTGGGGCTCAACAGAAATGCTACGCGACACAACAGCACAAAGCAGTATTATATATTACATTTTACCTTATTACATTTGGCTTAATTTGACAACATACTTTTAAACATTGTCCTAATATGCATTTTCAAAATCATCGCCTGACCATATTGTCACAAAACCTCTCTAATTTTGCTCTGCATTCCCTTTATAACAATAATCCTGTGCAGAGATGACGTTAACATTTTTATTTTTCATTCTTGAATTATTACAGCCACTCCAGCATCATTTCCAAGAGATATTCACAATAAAAGCTGTTTTTAATTTAGGCGAGAATGAGATTTTCAAATTATTCTGACTTCTACCTTCATTTACTCTGTCCCAGAAACACATATACTGATAATTCCACATCTGGACAAATCTCTGAAGTGTTACATGTCATTATGACACCAAAATCCTTCGAATAGACCTTTTTATTGCATAGATACTCTCTTTTCTTTATGGGCATGTCATTTTCAAGCAACGGGCTTAAATTGGAGCTGGGCTGAAATTTAAAGTGTATTTGAAGTTTTTGGCACTTCTGCCCTGACCCCCTTTTTCAGCCTCAGAGATTGATGCCTAGATTACTGAGCTAGTTAACAAAATGTGGTCAAATTGATCATTAAACAAAATGAACCATATTCAAGGCTCAATTGACCTTTGCCCTTCAACATGTGGTTAAGCCATACTAAAGTCCAAGTGTCAGGCTTGTGTCAAATTTTGATAAAAATCCCTCAAATCGTTGTTTTGGTAATGTGTCCACACAGTCTGAGGGGCAGAGATCCTGTTCCTCCAAAGTTCAATCAGTCCTTTTTTGTGAAAGCAAAGTCTATAGAAACTCCAGTGTTTTTGAAGCTACTGCAAGGCCCAATAACCATGACCTTCTGACCTCCAGACAGACACAGTGGAAAGTTCTGTGATCATCCCATGAAGAGTTTTCAAAGTGTTGGCTGAATTTCCGACCATGAGATCAGTGCTGGATCAGGTTTACATCAGAATCCTTAAATGACACACAGAACCATTAACTTTAGGACAGAGTATGAATAATTGACAAGCTGCCAAGGTGACACAGAAAAGCCACCATAACCTCATGGAGTCGGCCCCGCTGGGATAATTCAGGATTAAATATGAAAGGCTCAGAGTTAGAAGACCTGAGCTGGGGCCAAAGGAGTCAGGCGCTGTAGATGAGGCTTTCCCAGCAGGTGGTGAAACTCAGAGTGGAATCACGGTGCTGTAAAGATGCTATTACTAAAGCTTACAGCTGCTGCCATCATAAGTGCATGTCAAACAGAGACGGGTTGCATGTGTTGATCCTGCTGTGCAGAATAAACTTCAGGAGGCTCTGTGGTGACGGGCAGACGTCTCCAGCAGAGTTAAAACAGGACTTATTTTTATTAAAGCGGGGGAAAAACCTTCAGATCATTTTCACAGAGTTTAGTTAAGTCTAAACCATGTTTAACTAAAGTGTCCAGTGATTTATTCATCCATCCATCCATCCATCCATCCGTCTGTCCGTCCACCAGTCCATCCACCTATCTATCTATCTATCTATCTATCTATCTATCTATCTATCTATCTATCTATCTATCTATCTATCTATCTATCTAATTTTTTATCCAGCTGCCCAGTAATCCATCGTCCAGCCATCCAGCCATCTGTCCATCCATCCATCCATACATCCATCCATCCATCCATTTTTCTAGCAACCATCCATAACTCCATTCAGTTATCAATCTATCCATACAGTTATCAGATATTTCAATTTTCCAACCGTCCATTCATTTCCTGCCCATCCATCCATCCATCCATCCATCCATCCATCCATCCATCCATCCTTCCATTTTTCTAGAAACCATCCCAAACTCCATCCAGTTATCAGATAATTCAATTTTCCAACCGTCCATTCATATTTCATCCATCTGCCAAGTAATCCTTCCACCATCCATCCATCCATCCATCCATCCATCCATGCATTATTTAATCCATTCACCCATCCATCCACAAACCGAACACATATTAAAAATGTATTTATCTATTAATCATACATCTATGAATTCATTCATCTTTAATCCTTTCATCCATCCGTCCACCCCACCAGTTTATTTTGAGATGTTTTTTATTCTACATCTATTTATTAATGAATGCATTTATCTTTCTTCAAATATGTAACTTCTTATCATCAACAGTTCATTGAACAATCATATTATTTTCCATCCTTAAATCCATTGAATTATTTGTTTGTCACCAATCATTAATTTCCCAATTGAGGATTTGCGTTGTCTGAAATAACTATTTCGATTCCAAAACGATAAATTGTTCAGCCCTACCACCTACCGTAGATGATTAAGGTGGTCATATTTCTGCAGTACATAAAACATGAAGGCAGCATCTGATCCCTCGCTCACTCTCTCTCGACCCCACTTAGCTGCAGCTTTGACGCTGTTGTGCCTGACAGAGCTCCAGCAGGAGAAGTAATGTTCTGTGCATTAACCCCTGACCCTCTAACTTTTACTCCATCTTCTTGTTCTCAGCTGTCACAAGTTGTGAGCTGCTGTCTTTAAAATGTAAATGTTTGGATGTTTTAGCACTCTGACCCTTTAAACATTCTCATTTTGTATTAATAGTACAGCACACGTTACTCCTGATGTTAAGAAGGTCATGAAACGGACTTTTTCTTTTTCATTTTTGATGGAGCGCCTTCATGCCTGTGGTGGTTGCTCTCTTTGTAGAGTGCTGATAAATCATACATGGAAGCAGAGAGTGTCCACATGCCTGCAGGATCTGAGCACATTTCATGATTTTATAAAAAGCATGCTGCTGCTGTGATCCGCAGACAACTGACAACAAAAATAAGGCCACGTCTTTTTCAATAGACCCACCTGAATAATACATCACATGAGAGACACTGATCAGAAAATGTACAGCATGCTTTCAAAGAGCCTGTTTTTGTTTTTGTGGGAACGTCCTTGAGGTGGCATTGAGAAACAGCACATAAAAGTGAAAGACAGGCACATATCTATTCTGTCATTCCATTAATGTAATGCAAAGCTGATAACCTATTATCAGGGGCTGAAGCCTATTACAGCTGACATTGGGCGAGAGGTGGGCTACGTGCTGCACTGGTCACAAGCTGGTCACAGAGATTTTACACAGCTGAAGATAATTCAACTTAGAATATAATCAGGTAATAGGGCGAGACCTTATTAACTGACCATTTTAGGAATTTAGTTACAGATACAGTAAATATTACAGACCTTATATTTCCTAAACCCATGTAGACTCAGAATAATGTGCACCAGCCCAGGCAATTGTAATTTTATTTCTTTTCTGACAATGTTTTGAACTTTATTTTTATAATTTTATCCATATTTATGTTTTATTGTTTCTAATAATTTCACTTTTTTTGCATTCACTGTATTGAATTTCATTGTACTCTAATCTTTATCTTTATTTTTTTTCATTCAAATTAAAATATACATTCCTCTTTGTTTTAATGTTTTTTTATTTATTGTATTTATCTTTAATTTAACCCAAAAGTTATTTTTTTAAGTAATTTTAATTTTTTAATATTGATTTGATATTTTTTATTGAACATGAAGTTTCTTCTATTTTATTTTAACATGTTTAAGAGTATTTGTCTCTTTTAATCTATTTTCTATTTGAATGTGTTTTCTCATTTGTTTCTTATGTATTTCATTTCAAATTTGAATGAAAATTTTTTGTCTTGCCTTTGTGATCTAGTTATTCAGATTTATGACTGTATTTAATTATGATGGCAGTTTGTTTTAATTTTCTACATTTTATTTTACTTTGGAATTGATTTTCATTTTTAACAGTTTATGTAAATTTGAATTTGATTTTATTTCTATCCAATTTTACTTTTTAACCGTTTCTTATTTTTTAATTTTTTTAGGTTGTTTTCCTTTTTTTGTTAAATTTCAATTTTATTGATATTTTCGTATGAGATAGATTGTAAGTTTATAAATTTAAAGTTTAAATATTTTTGTCAATGTCAATGTGAATGTCAGCTTTATTTATATAGCACATTTAAACAGTCAGCTGCCTACCAAAGTGCTTTACAGTAGAAAAGGCAGACATGATAAAAACAATAAATCAATAAAAGACCAATAAAAGTAATAAAAACAAATAAAAGCAATAAGAACAGGGACAGTACAGTATAAATATGCATACTGCCCAGTAAAAACAATAAAAGTCCCAATTAAAAGTGGCTATACTCCACCAAAGGCCAAGGTGAACAAGTATGTCTTTAGCTATGTTTTAAAGGTAGAGAGGTTATTCGCACTCCCCACATTTACAGGTGGAGCGTTCCACAGTTTGGGTGCTGCAACAGAGGAGGCTCGATCTCCTTTGGTTTTTAGAGAGGATCGAGGAACTTCTAGGACCATCTGGCTTCCTGAGCGAAGCGCTCTGGAGGGCTGATGAAGAGAGCACTGGAGTTATGTGCTCCCTTTTCTTTGTCCCAGTCAGGAGACGAGCAGCCGCATTTTGAACAATCTGCAGGCGGTTAAGCTGTGAGTGCTCAATGCTGACATACAGGGCGTCACATTAGTCCAAGAGAGATGAGATGAAAGTGTGAATGACTTTGTTTTATATATTTATCAGTCCTCTTTTGTGATTCCAGTCCTGTGAAAAGCACAGAAGTCTGAAAAGTTCTAACGAGGGGAGAATACTTCCCCTTACACAACAGCCATTTTTGTAACGTTTGGATGCTGATGCATGTTTGGCATGTTGGCAACAGGATTTTCTGAAAAATCAGATATTGAGTAATGGGACAGCTGAAGTCGTACTGTGCTGCCATCATGTCAAAATGGACAAAGAGCTCAGGGATGTAACGGCACCTCGCTGAATCTCTGAATGTTAATAAAGAGAGTTTGATGCTACAGCTGGGCACTGGCACTTTTCAACTGCCGTATATTTAAGGCAATAACATCAAACTGAAGCAAAGACAGATGTTAAATCATTTCAGTCTCTGACTCTTACGCTGCTCTCCTTAAAAAGTCTTTTAAATTTTGAACAGAAGACTTATTCTGATCTTTCGAGCCTCACTCACAGAGATAATTTTCACTTCCAGCTCCCTCAGTCTGAGTGGGGTGATGACGGGGTCGCCAGCTTTAAAAGTGATTATTACTCATTGCTGTTTCATTCCATCTTTATCTGTTAGTAATAATGTGCTTTAGAGATCGTCTGCAGTTTCTCTCAGGCGACAAGTGTGGACATTAAGCTGTTCCCCACAGCAGGAGGTCTCAATCCTCTTTAAGGCCTCCGCTCATGAAAACAATGCTGTCATTATCCGTCTCTGTGGGACTGTCAGCCGCTGGCTCAATGAAGGACTGATAATGTAATGGAAAAGGAAAAGTGAAGTCCACAAAAGAAGGAGTGCAGTGCATGAAGTATTAAAACAAAGTTCTCATTATTTGACTTGTTAGTGAAGGATGAGGAGCAGTTCAGAAGTGGCTGGACCTCATCAGTCGGCCTATAAAGGGACTGGTCCTGAAATGGAAACCATTAGTGGCACAGAGCCGAGGAGCTTCCTGACCAAAGATCATCAGCTTCACCGTCCATGAGTGGAGAAACATAAACATGATACTGAAACATCGGCACAGAGTAGCAGAAGTTTTCAGTCTTTGGTGTAACATTAACAAGTTCATAAAGTCTGATAGAATTTGACTGATACATTTATGTACTATTGAACATCTTCTTCTGCTTACCCAGACTTCCTTCTCCCGTCCAGCTGTTTCCAGTAGACTCTCAGGCCAGCTGAGGGACATTTTCTACCTTTCATTTACATCAGAACTGGGAAAAGGGGAGAAGGAATGATGCCATCTAAGTTTAGGCCTGTCACGATAACAAATTTTGCCAGATGATAATTGTCCCAGAAATTGTTCCCAATAAACAATATTATTGTCAATGTTATTTTGAAACATCATTTTTTCATTAATATAATTATATGTCGAAATAAATTGAGCACACCATATCAAAAGCAATGCACTTTAATTTCTTAAAAGTATTTAACTGTAATTGGAAGGCAAGAGCTTTTAAATAAAATAAATTAAACAAACAAGAAATAGGAAAAAAAATCCAATGAAAATGAAATGGACTCTTGTTTGGGAAAAAAATAAATGTAAAGAAATCATAAAAATCAAAAGCAACAAAAAAGTAGCCCTTGTCTCTGTGAAGAAAAAAGAAAAATCCAATTAAAACACAAACAACAACAAAAAAACAATAAATAAAATGGAGTTTATGCCGTTCCTGAATTGTTTGACATGTGCTTTCTCACAGTCAATTCGTACTGTCTGTCAAACGTTTGTAACATTTTCCAAAATGCTGGCTTTTCAACCATACTGAAGGGCTGTATTTTTTTTGCAATGCAGCGAACAACACTGTCTGAGCGTGCACTATTTTCCGCTGTTTTATTTATACTTACTTTGCCGACCAAATGCCTCAGTAAGCGCTGACTGTCAGGACGAAGGCTCTGCGGCACCTCCCCTTCATCATCGCCACTACTTTCAAACAAATATGACATGTCGACTCGTTGGTGGGCTCACACCTTGTTCATTCTGTTTAAGACCAAAATATTCCCACACTGGGGCTGTGGCATTCAGCTTAGGAACCGTTGCTTTCATTCGTATTAGTGTTTGTTTCCTCGCTACTCCTCAGCTCTGTGTGAGTGTGCAAGTGGCCCTGCCTCCCCCACAAAGATTGAATAAATGACAGATGGATCACTAACCCTAACCCTGCTTATTCCACGATAGAGCCAATGTGCCCAGGCGTTGAGAAAGATGGACCAAGTGAGCCATCTTCTCATTCAGCCTGTTTGGTAGAAAGAGAGGAGGAAAACATGTATTCATGCTCGTCAATTTATCGAGGCCGGCAAACTTACCTAGGACATTTTTATTTATCGTTCTGTTACTCTAGTTACAAAGTCAGAAAAAACTTGCAGATCTACCACGCTATTGTTAGCTGTTGTTAGCACATCCTGTGCTGTAAAGACGAGCGTAATAACTGTTTACACCTGGGGCAGCAGGTCTTCAATTGTCAACTCTGGGGTGGTGATGATCTCCAGACTTCCCAGGAGGAAATTCCAACATTGAGGGGCGTTCAAGTTGGAATTTCCCACTTGGAAGTTGAGACCGCCCAAACATACAGGTTCAGCAGCTCTACTCCAACAAAATCCTTCAACATCCTACATCCTCAAACTCATTCCAGTCATTTCTACCTGCAATCTTGTTCTTTGAGTCACCAACAGCTTGTTATGGGGGGTGAGGGTAGGAGCGAGTATTGAGTGGTAAATCAAGAGCTCCTTTTCCACCATGACGGACCGGTGCAGACTCCACATCACTGCCGATGCCGCACTGATCCACCTGTCGATCTTGGCTCCATCCTTCCCTCGCTCTTGCTTGACTTCCACCCTTACATTTCTGATTGTGTCAGTCTGAGAACATCATTCACAGACTGATCCTTGTTTTTCCTCATGATCAGTGAATTATTATGATGTAGCAGTGGTCATATTTGGACCTGGGCCTGTAGCATTGTGACTCCCCGCCTTGTATTTCCCCTCCATAGATGTTCACCCACACCTGCTCTCCATCAACATGTCACTCATCACCAGATCAGTTCGTCAGCTACACAGCGGCTCTATGCTTCCAGCTGTTTCAGTATTTTAAGACTCAGTATTTTTATGCACTTAGTGTGTTTTTAAGAGTGCTAACTTTTGTCTGTCTGCTCTGGTTTGAACTCTTGTTGGCACGCAAACCTGTCAGCCTGTGTTCTTGTCATTCAGAGTCACACGCTGATGACACCATACATCTAGGCCACTTTATAATCATTCTAGATGTTAATGGAAATATTAGATTGATTTCTCTATCCATGGCTGTATTGATTTTACATCCATAGTAATGATGTTTACAACCATGTAGACATGAGGACCCTTGGAAAATGAGTTGCCACATCTCAAGGAGCCTTTAATAAATCTATGTTCAACAAAGATAAATATGACACTGCATGAAAAAGATTATATTGATTGACTTATTGAATCTTTATTCAACAGAGACAAATGCAAATATGTATCCGTGTATCCTATACTGTACTGCCCTTTTGCCTTTTCAACATGTACTCATCCCTTCCACAGATCAGGAATTATGCTCTCAGAGTTTCATTTCCTCAAACTTGACACTTTGCTGCCACAATATTAATTGATTTATTGAATCTTTATTCAACAGAGATAAATGCAAATATACACACTGCCACTGACATATAATGTAAGTACAATAGAAAAAGCACAAGACGGTGAACAGACATGAAAATAATGTGTTTCGCTGTCAGATTGTTGTTTTATTCGTCCATTATCTACACAACTTATCCTTTTTGAGATCGAAGGGACTGGAGCCTGTACGGGCCGATATTGGTCAAGAAGCAGGGAACACCCTGAATCAATCACTGGGCCACATATGGAGATGGATAAGCATTCACGATCACACTCGTATGAGCAATTTAGATTCACCAATCAACCTAATGAGCATGTTTTAGGTCTGTTTCTGGAGAGAACCCACTCATGCACAGAAAAGTATGCAAACTCCAAACAGAATGCTCCTGAAAAACACAGGAAACAGAGCAACATCCTTCATGCTTTAAGGCACATGCATTACCTGCTGTGCCACCTTGCCTCCCTTGTTTTATAATACTACATCATAACCTACAGCTAATTCATTTTTGGTGACATTTTTGTGATAGTAACTGAGCAAAAATGGACCTCATTCTGACACAGCAAGACATAAAGTCAAAGCCTCTGCCTTCAAAATAATGTAAAATTTAAAAAAGGGAGGACAAGCGGACAATGATGAAGATGCAGGATATATTCACCATGAGGATTCCAAACTTCACTCAGAGGCTGGAGAGCACACAAGTTCAGTTCTCAGTGTTTCTCCACAACAACCAGCAGGATGAGGTATCCGCACCTTGAGGGAGCTTCAACCTTAAAAATATCATGACAGGAGTGCCGTCTCCGATTCTGTTGAAGCAGAACTGCCAGAGAAAATGGTTTTTATATAAAGTTACACTGCAGAATGTGACAGGAGCGATCGCAGAGAGCAGCCGTGACGGGAATGTGAGATGACAGGAGGATGTTATGAGGCAGATTCTAGCTGCCACGTCAGGACCAGTTTGTAGTTTGAGGACTGGAGGACACATGGAGTCTTACATGTTGTCAAACTTCTGATTTCAGCACTTTGTTTTGTTTTTTCTCTTTTTTGAGTAAGAAGTCAGAGATGGCGTTGGCACTCAGAGGAAACTTTGCTAACTTTCAACTTGACATTGTTTCTGTCCAAGGTTATTTCTGTCTCATTTAACTTCTACTCTTCATTATGATATTAACTGAAAAATACTGATGATACTTACAAACTTGACATTCATTAAGAACAGAGTGGAAGAAGAAACAGAGTGAGACAAACTGGGCAGATACTCCTGGTAAATCCAAACCTGTGTTACTACTTGTCTGTTTTGTTTTTATGATCTTTTAGGTCTCATTTTGCCAACGAGTAAACAGATGCTGGATGTTGTTGACTAGAAAGGAAACTACTGAGGACTCTAAGGGTGGATCCGAATAGTCCTTCCTAATTCCTTTCCTATTCACTTTACCTTAATCCCGATAAAAAATGTCACAGGGCCAAGGGAAGGAGGGGAAAAGACGAGAAGAAAGGAGAACTGTGGTAAAAAAGGAATTCGACTGCACTTTCACTTTGATGTCATATTTACGTGACGACGATTACATGTAACGTAGGTAAGCCACGACAAACTACAATGTTCCAAAAATGAACTACAAGAAGCGCGTTTGTCCTGCCAGCCTTCTTTGGTCGCGTTTCTCTTCCCACTGAAGAGGTCATTCAGTTTAACTCTTGCTCTAATAAGAGCAAGGGTTTCAGCATCTGTGACTGTAATAAAGAGAAATCCACATCTTTTATGAAAGCAGACATTTTTTTTCCAGACAAAATGATGTAACTTAGAAATGAGTTACATAGAAATTAGTCTCTTTCACTAGTGATTCATTGTTTCAGTTTGGAATTGCAACCAAACGTTTCAGGTTATAAATCTTTTTGACATTCATACACAGTTGAACACAATGAGTATAAATAAACACATTTAGGCAGACACATGATGGTAAATGTTAGAAAAGCAACAGTTACTGACAACTTAACTTACAACTTAACTTAACTTGCAACTTCCGTCCCTTCTCCATTGTAAGTTTCCGTAAACCTTCGGCAGGAGCTGTATTTAAACACCTCACGTGCTGCAAGGCATTATCGGGCATTTTCTTCTCCTTTCCTTCTGAATAGGATGGTCCAGTGTTTCCTAAGCTAAAGGAGATATTAAAGGAAGAAACCTTCCTTTCCTTAACTTCTGGAGAATTTGAACAGCACTTATCATGGCTGATGCCGGATGCACCCCTAGTAATGAAAATTAGCCCATACGATGTATTTGTTAAAGTGTAAACTGGCATTTCCACTTCATGGATAAATTTTTCAGAATGGAGAAATAATTTTGGGCTCCTTGGTTCATGCTGGAGCTACTGAAAAAGTACTTTAACACATGATCATTCCTGTGCTGAGATGGGCCAAATATACTCATATCATGAATCATTTTGCTGCAGGAAGATTTATAAACCAATATTTGCAGAATTAAGATTGATAAATGAAGGCCCTTCAACAAATCATCCTGTACAGCCAGATTTTCTTCTTCTTCCATCCACCTCACTGTCCCATATACCCACTTGTTCACCAAGCCGTCAGCCAATCCGCTCCTCACCTGACTTCCCCAACTGGATATTTAGGACATCCACTTCCTCCATCTTCAAATCTTGTTTATATCTTGTGAGGAACAATTTGACTCTTTTATATATTGTATATATTTTTTTCTTATGTATTTGAACTATCCTTAATACCCGTAAAATCATTGCTTAGTGTTATGACCTTAAATAACCTGTACATGACCTTACACAGCCCTCTCCTTGCTAGAGACTGCTTTCCCACACATACACACACACTACATGACCGTGCATAGCCCTCTCGTTGCCCTTTCTTCCCAGAAACTCCAGTTATTCCCAGGAACTTGCCAAACTTACTGCACCTGCAAGGCCATCCTCACCAAACACAACTCCACGTGACCACATACAGTGTTATAAAAGGGAGAAGACACTGTACTAGTTTTCAGTTCAACTCTCAGACTGCTAGACAATCTGTTTGGTTGTAACTCCTTGCCAGGCAAGCACAAGTAAAGCTCCATTTGATTGCATCCAGCTGCTTCTCATCATCTTTATTCTGAATAAATGTCGGGTGTTGATACAAACCTTGAAACTGAGCTGTCTTAGGACTGTAAAGGGAAAAATCCTGACACATCTGTATCCGTACCCAGCATGATTAGTCAGATCGGCTTAACATCAAGGAAAACTAGCCTATCTTTGTTTACTATTTATTTCATTTAACTTTTTGTTATATTGTCATCCATTTTGTTCCCCCCTCAACCTTTAAGGTCTGCTGATCAGCTTCATCTCCTTGTCCCAAAAACTCATTTAAAAACCAAAACATCGAGTTATCTTGACTGTGGCTCCCAAATTGTGAATGAATTCCCACTCGAGATCAGAAATTCTCAATTGTATTTCTTTTATGTTCTGTTGGGTCTCTGTTTTGTACTTCTGCAGTGTTTATTCCTTCTGATTTTACTGTTCAACACTTTGATACACTTGAATGTTTTTGAAATGTCTTACATACATAAAGTAAATTGGATTAAGTGTTAAAAGAGTTGCCTATCAATCCATCCATCTTCTTCACTTACCTGGGGCTGGGTCATGCAGCAGCAGGCCAAGCAGGTTGATACTGATGTCCCTTTCTCCTGCCATGTTTTCCATTCCCTCCTGGAGGATTCTGAGGCATTTCCAGGCCAGATGGGATGGACATTTCTTCCAGTGAGTTCTGGATCTGCCTGGAGTCTCCCACAAGTTGGGCATGCCTTGAAAACCTCCACATGAAGTCAACCAGGGGTCCTAAATAGATGTCCAAACCACCTAAACTAACTTCTTTCAATGTAAAGGAGCATTAGCTCTATTTTGAGTGTCCTCCAGATATCTGAACTCCTCACTTTATCTCTAAGGCTGAGCCCAGCCACCCTCCTGATGAACCTCATTCCAGCCTCATGTATCTCATTCTTTCGGCCATGACCCATAGCTCATGACCACAGGTGAGGTTTGGAACAAAGATGGAGAGGTTAATCAAGAACTTGGCTTTACTGTGGCATCCTTCCACTTTCCCATCTTCCCATAGATAAAATGTTTTTTTTTATCATTCCTATTAAACACAGAAGAAGTTCCAAGAATAGCGATGAAGGTTTAAGCGTCAGAGTGCAAGAATAAGTGACTCATTCAAGATGTATTTTTTATACATGCATCAAATTTAATTGGAAAAGAAAAAACACATCCAGTGAGAGAAGAGTCAGCTGTGGGCGTCTCTGCTTTCAGTCAATTTATTATTAGTTTAAGAAACAAACACTGATGGTGTGAAAAGGTTAAGAAGTCTGTCACCTCCTGGGTTAATTGACACTTGATTGACAGCTGAATCTGACAGCCTCTGTCACAGCTTCATTGCTGACATCAGTCTGATGGGTTCATCCACGCTGGAAATGTCTGATTTTTGAATAGTATGCTTGAGGAAAATGTTTGTATTTATGACTCAAGAAATGAACAGTATTGATGTTCTGTGGCTTCATGCTCTATCCCCTCCCCTCAAAGACCTAGGGATTACTTCAATAGCCATTATTTTGAGAAAATTTGGATTGGTGTGTCCTGCAGAACTGTAATGTTGTGCCATTGGGCAGTTTGGGTTAAGAGTTTTTATGGCATACTTGTGTTCTGCTAGTCTTTCACGCATTTTTCTTTTTGTTCGTCCAGTGTAAAAATAACCACATGTACAAGTCTGTACACAATAAAGGTGGAATTACAGTTTGCAGTAGTAAGTTCTGTTATTAAAAACGTCCATAAATGTATTGTCTCTTTTGATGTTGCTGCAATGATTACAGTTCCCACATCTGAAAGTACCTTTAGGTTTAGTAAGCCATGAAGCGGTGGTAGGGGCGGGCAGATGGATACTTATTTTCCTTTTCGCTATATTTCTTCCTCCTGTCTTCTCCCATTAAACTCAGCCAATGAATAATTCCATTTTAGAAAGAATAACAAACACTCGAGAAGGACTTGCATGAAGATTCATAGAAAGACAGCGACAGAGCATCTGACTGTAGTTTGGTCTCTGGTGCTCTTTTCCGTCACCTCTCTCTTTCTATTTATAGTCTGACATTTAAGAGTCTGCAGAAGGAAGCCTAACAGCACAGTGATGGATGGAGAGTGTCAGTGTGTGTGTTGGGGTCAGTCAGCTGTAACTCTCACAGCGTTGATTCTCTGTTTACCTGCAGGTTAACTCACCGTGGAGTGTTCACCTGAAAACCAACAACGTATGAGCGAAGCTTGGAGAAATTTGAGAAAGGAGAAGCTCAAACAGAAGCTGCTATGATAACCGACATCAGTCTTCTCCAGCTTATGATCATTAAATATGTTAAAGTAAATATCAGAATGACCTCTCCATCCATTGATGTATTGATTATACCTCCATAAAAATACCTCACAACCACACAGACATGAGGTCCAGGCAGAAGATTTATGGTTGGTCCACAGAGCTATCACTACCTTCAGTTCTTACTTCAGTCCACTTGTCTCTGCCAAAGCGCTTCCTTTGCCCAACTCTCCAACACAGCGTTGATGGTGGCTGTCAGTGCTAATTTTGACAGCACTTTTAATTCAGTTTTAGTTATATTCCTCGCCTATGATATATTTTAGTTTTTGTTATAATTTAGTTACCTAAAATTGTTTTAATTTAAGTCTAGTTTTAGTTGATCATTTTTAACAACATTTCAGTCAGTGAAAACTACTGCAAATTTAGTCGACTTAAATGTGAAGTACATAACCCAAAACCAGTGAAGTTGGCACGTTATGTAAATCTTAAATAAAAACAGAATACAATGATTTGCGAATCCTTTTCAACTTATATTCCGTTGAATACACAGCAAAGACAAGATATTTAATGTTCGAACTGAGAAATTTTATTTTCTTTTGCAAATAATCATCGACTTAGAATTTAATGGCAGCAACACATTGCAAAAAGTTGGCACAGGGGCATTTTTACCACTGTGTTACATCGCCTGTCCTTTTAACAACACTCAGTAAACGTTTGGGAACTGAGGAGACCAATTTTTGAAGCTTTTCGGATGGATTTCTTTCCCATTCTTGCTTGATGTACAGCTCAAGTTGTTCAACAGTCTGGGGTCTCCGTTGTTGTATTTTATGCTTCATAATGTGCCACACATTTTCAGTGGGAGACAGGTCTGGACTACAGGCAGGCCAGTCTAGTACCCGCACTCTTTTACTACGAAGCCACGCTGTTGTAACACGTGCAGAATGTGGCTTGGCATTGTCTTGCTGAAATAAGCAGGGGCGTCCATGAAAAAGACGTTAGTTGGATGGCAACATATTTTGCTCCAAAACCTGTATGTACCTTTCAGCATTAATGGTGCCTTCACAGATGTGTAAGTTACCCATGCCTTGGGCACTAATACACCCCCATACCATACAGATGCTGGCTTTTGAACTTTGCGCCTATAACAGTCCGGATGGTTCTTTTCCTCTTTGGTCTGGAGGACACGACGACCTCAGTTTCCAAAAACAATTTGAAATGTGGACTGGTCAGACCACAGAACACTTTTCCACTTTGCATCAGTCCATCTTAGATGAGCTCGGGCCCAGCGAAGCCGGCGGCGTTTCTGGGTGTTGTTGATAAATGGCTTTGGCTTTGCATAGTAGAGTTTTAACTTGCACTTACAGATGTAGACGAACTGTAGTTACTGACAGTGGTTTTCTGAAGTGTTCCTGAGCCCATGTGGTGATATCCTTTATACAGTGATGCCAATTTTTGATGCAGTACCACCTGTGGAATCAGCCCCGACTGAGCCCTGTCGCTTGCGCTGTCTTGAACAGGACACAGTCGAGGCACAAACAGATACGTCCTTGTCAGTCGTCCCCATAAAGCTTTCAGGATTGAGCCACAATCGGCCTGATAGGGCTCCATACATGACACGCTAATACCATTCACCTTAGGACTGCATTAGAACAGTTCAAAACTGCCGGTACCCTTCCACGTTCCCCGCCATTCATCCACAACTATACAATGGTGATCCAGACCAAGTAGCGCATGCACCACAACCAAAGCAAGTTTCATCAGGATTATGAAAATCGTGCACAATCGCCATGAGAAACGGGAATGTGTGACTGGGGCTTAAGGTTTGAATGTCTAAATGAACAGAAACAAATGTTTGGGTGCTGGTTTGGCGGAGTGGTTAGCACCCCATGTACTTGCTTCTGCCGGTCCAGGTTCGAAGCCCGCCTGTGACCAGTTTGCAGAGTGTCTTCCCCTACTCTCTGACCCCCTTTCACAAGCCTATCCACTGTCTCTCTCCTATCAATAAAGGCACAAAATGCCCAAAAAAATACATAAAAAAAAAAAAAAACAGAAACAAATGTTCCTTTTGTGTGAAATGCAGTCGCCTTTATTTAGGCTACCTGGCAGAGCATCTCAGTTACAATACCAGAACTGACAACAAACAGTGAACCTGCTCTACATGAATATATCAATTCTTAAAGAGAGCAGCTCTGATTGGATCGCTCCACAACTTATCCCACCACCACCAAGCTAAGACAGCTGTGATTGGATGTCCTTCTGAACTCATCCAACCTCTAACACAACCAAAGTGTGATTGGATAGATTCCTAACTTGTATCTACTTTCTGCATGACCAAATTAGGTCTGATTGGATTAAGTCTCTGTCAAATATTTAAGTCTAGTTTTTATTGTTGCAGAAAATGTCAGTTAATTTAGTTTGAGTTTTTTTTGTCCATGTGCACTTGTTTTTAGTAGTTACTATCTAGTTTTTGTAGAGGAAAAAAGGGTGAAAAATGGTCAAAGATCACCAACTGGTAAACACATTTTTCCTGATCACTGTTACTGTGAGTCTGGAGGTTTGTTAAAGTGTATTTTATATTTGTATGTAAACCTAGGTTGAAGGCTGTTTTTATTTCATTTCAATCATTCATAACCATATCTGCATTAAAATAAATATGGTTATGAATGACTGAAGTGTGCAGCAAAGCTGTCCCAAATTTTCTGACTCCTGATCAGAAGGCAAAAGCAGGCACATGAACATGAGGAGACATCTTGAAACAAATCAAAAGAAACTCTGGTCTATCTTTTCATCAGTGGAGACCATTTCGGTTCTTATTCTTAGTCTGAATGGTCAATCATTTCTAAGGATTCATTCTTTTGTTGAATGATTTCAAAAGTTTTTGATGGTCTTCTCTGCCTTAACCAAATCACTGGTAAAGATAGCTGACTTTCAATTTCACCCGAATTTTCATTTTGATTCTCGACATTTAAGCTTTTGAGCAAATCCTTTTCTGACACGTTTTGGTAAAAACATGTGAAGTGAAGACATCATTTATTGGAGTGTTTGCATTTGTTCATTAACACCTAACCTTTAATGTATAATATTTACTGTGACTGTGAACCATGTGGTTTATCCTCATAAGATCAGGCTCCTTTATTTATGGACATACCGTAAAATACCAAATAAACGCAGAGTTCCAATTAATCGCCAGTGTCCAAATAAATGCTAAGTGTAGCAGTACATTATGACAAATAGATGCCCATTCCAAATAAACACCCGGTGTAATTTATTCAGCGCAGCCCTGGAGCTACGGTTAAAGTTATAGAACACACATGCGAACGCTGAGCTCACAGCTGACAGTGCACGCTTGAAAAGAAACATTATCAGACTGAACCTTACCAGTCCACATGGTTTATTTGTCTCTCTGGATGTCCTGTCGGCTCGCTTCTCCTCCCTCTGTATGTCAACAAAAGGCACCTCTGTGTACGGCGCTCTGTTTCACTACAGTGCAGTTACACTCAATGACCACAGAGGGCACTAGAGCACAAAAAGCCGCAATCTTACACACTAAGGGCTTCACAAATCCAAAGAAGACGCTGCCGCTGCTGCAGGTTATTTGCCCTTAACGTCAGGAAGCTGGACAAGTCAGTTAGCGGTATATTGCTACTTATCTCCATGGCCCCAGTGCAGCCAAAAAAAGAAGTAAGACTTTAACTTAACTACTTACTACTGGTAAGATAGTTCCTGACCAGTTTTAAAAGTGTTTAAAGAGAGCTGAGTTGAAAGAAGAAGACAAGGGTATAACTATGGCACTTATCTTGCTGTAAGTGTGATATTCAAACTGGTGTTAATAAATAATTTGATTACATTTACTATATTTTTTTATTCGTTTGTTGCTAAGCAAGATTTTTGTGGGAAAGGAATTAAACACCTGTTCCAAATAGTCGCCTGGTCCCAAATAAACGCCTGGTCTGCTCAGTGATTGAAACAAATAAACACCCTGGCCATTATTTGGTATTTTACGGTACCTAATATTTATAATTCAAATCAGAGCACCAATGTTAAATTTCTCTCTTGCCTCATCTGATCATCATAACAGACCATTAGAGCATGCCCTCTTACCTCAGTATTTAATTCAGACCACAGACTGTTCTTCTACCATCCTGATTTTCATATAAACCTGATTGTTGGTTCTTGTTGGAGCCTGTGAATAATTTATGTCATTACATGAGGCTGCCGCAGAGTATTTGTTGTGCGTATGACTAATCAATCTCTTATTTCTTCCACTCTCAAATTATAAATGTCACCACAGTTCGTGGGAGTATTAGTGGGCCTGCCTGGATCTAAAGAGGTGTACAGGGCGTTCGGTTCACCAAATGCAAATCAATAATGAATATTCAGCACCAACAAAGCAAATATTGTTTCACACACTCACCTGTTTTGAATTTGATCATTAAAATCCGGCAGAGGAGTTGGCTGAAAATGATGCAAATGAAAAAGTGTCCTGAGGTTACTGAAGTCTCTCATTAGTTTGTTTGCGTCACTTCTCATTGTTTACTCCCAGTGTCTGAAAAAAAAAACACCCTGTGTGCATATTGGAGGCCTCGCTGACATTTGTTAATGCATTTCTGTACACATGAAACATTTAAGAAGTTCTCCAGAGTGAAGTTTGTTTTCTGCATTATCATTTTAGACTCTGAAATTCTCAGCCATCTGCAGAGGATGTTTTTTTTTCACAGGCTCGCAGAGAAAAGAACCATTTGGGGATTTTGGCTGAGGTAATTAGGTACATACATATAACACACACAGATATTCTCTGTAAGCAGATGGTACACACAGGCTGCACATACAGGCCTCTCTATAATTCATCACGTCTGTGTTTGTAATAGGAAAAAATTGAGCCAGTTCTGATTGCTGATGCTAAAGGATGCTCAGCCTCTGCAGATGGTGCAGAAGCATATTGCAGTTCTATAATGGGTGTGTATGATGGAGCATGCTCATGAATCTCAATGGTCTCTGAGTTGGAAAAAATATGAAGCAGCAATGAAAAAATGAAAAAGCTGAAAGTTGCAGAGGTCTTAACGGTTCACCGAGGTCAATCTTTGGTTCTGTTTCTGGATCACAGTGGGACAAGTCTATTCTGTTTGAGAGCTTTATGTCTTGAAATCTGGACTCCTGTGCTCCTGGTTGGAGTGTGTGTGTTTAGTCTCTGCCTCTGGTCTCACAGACTAGGCATGGTTATTTCAGGAGGAGGAAAACACCTTCAAAAACATAAAGTTAGAAACAAAACAAGACCTAAAATGACCCAAATTAAGAAAACACCTGCAAGAGCAAAAGCACAGCATAACCAAATACAACAGAAGTGCTCCAGGCCAAGAGAAAGGTCCTGAGCAGGAAAAGTGTGAGAGGGATAGATAAGAGAGACTTAAGTCAATTTAGGTACTCCTAAATTTGAAGTGCTCATGTATTTGAATGTTTACGGTAATTGCTCTGTAAAGGAAAGGCAGTCTTAGCGACTTTATCGTGTTCCTGTTTTCCTTTTACCATGAAAATACCATGAAATGCAGAAGTCTTGCCTTATGTTTGGTCTAAGATGCCTCTTTTTCAACACTCTTGAAGGCTCTTTTGGATGATTGTGTCTTTTTGTTGTGCTTTTTGCTAACTTCCAGTCTCTCCATGAGTCCAATCCCCAGGATCACTGCCGTCCTCTCTGGATCTCTCCTTCACTCTGATGCTACGGCCACACCGCACGCAAACTCGCAAAGACGCACAGAGATAACATAAAAAGTCAATAATAAGACGCGTTTGGACACAGATTCGCCCCAGGCGGCGCGTAAACTTGGGGCATCAAACGCCTCTACGCTCGAGTTGAAAATATTGAACTTTCGATGCAAATTCGTGTGACGCTGTGCCGTGGCAGCCTATCAGCGATGACATTCCCTCCGACGTCATTGATTTGATGACGTGTGACGCCTCCTGCTCCTGCTCAAACCCCGCTGAAAGATGGAGGAGAGGTTGATCTGCGCTGTTTGCCATCATCCGGAGCTATGCGATTCGACGTGTGTACTCTACAGAGACCGGAACAAAAAAGAGCAGGTTTCGGTGAAAGTCGCTGAGGAGACAGGTTTTGAAGGTAAGTTCTGTAAATATTCATTTCCAGCTCGATTTGCCTGCACGGGTCATCACTGAGTCTGACTGGCTCCGGCTCTCTAATCCACCTGCGCAGTGACGCACGTCCCCCCTCAGCTTGTCAAAATGGTCCAGCGTCCAGCCTTGTGCGTTACGCGCGGCGCGTCACAGGCACTACACGCGCTTAAATGCGCCAATTTGCGTCCTCAACACATTCACCTTCACCCCACAGACCCTGGATTACCCTCCCTATTCCCATTGACTTTCCCCTAATAGGTATTCATTGATGCACCCTCTAATGCAGTGGTGTCAGGCTGATCCAATAAAGGGCCACTGTGGCTGCTGATTTTTGTTCTAACCAAGCAAGAACACACCTGGCGCAAATTATTCAATTAACTGAACTGTCTTTACACAGTTGATTTGTTGGATCAGGTGTGTTCTTGCTTGGTTGGGATAAAAACCTGCAGCCACAGTGGCCCTTTAGTGGATCAGTTTGACACCTGTGCATGAGTCTCTGAATTCCACTCTTGGGCCAGACTTCCCAATTAGGAATATTTTCAAACACCAAGTCAATACGACATCAAGTACATGACAGAAGTCCAGGATGCAAGACTGCAGGCTCACCAAGTTCTTCTGGGAAGACATTTTGTTCCACCCATTGTAACTTGATGTTGAGCCCAGTTCAGACCTGAAATTCATGACAAAATGGGTTGAAACTTGTGAGTTTTTGCAGTAGGTTACTCTGCAATGTTCTAGAAGTTTATGAATTCAAACCATGCAATTTTAAAACTGTGTCTGAACTGAAAGCAAGGGTCAGAGTGCAATGCCACAGGCCTTCTGTTTACACTGCACCAAGTCTAAAGTCTAATTTATGGTCTGTATTTCATCTTTTTACAGAACATCAGTGTATGGATGTGTAGTACTCAATGTTCACAAAAACAGCTCTCGTTGAGCCATTTTAAGTTCCTCCTTCAATGTTAAAAGTGAAGAAAATTATTTCTCTGACAGAATGAGATAAATGCTCTATGATTTTCTCTGAGTTAAACATATACATTTTCACAGCTGAGTGAAAAAAGGCAAAGAAAACCGAGCAGATCCCTCCTGCATCTTGATATTTTACCAGGAGCAATGTGACAGAAAATGAAGACTTGGCATCGAGACAAAAACGTTGCACTGCTCTTTTCGGTAGGTAGTCTGTTGGGACACTCACATATGATCCAATTTAATTTGCCATACCTTGTGTCTGACACACAGGCTGTGTCCGAAATGGCATACTAACGTACTACTCATACTAAGTGTGACGTCAAAATGAGTATGTAGTGCGTTCACATTTGATAGTATGAAAAGATTGAGTCTGCGAGAAACACCCGGATGTATACTATATCGGAAAAATTTTTAAGAATGCGAGGTGGGCATACTAGTCACACTCAAACGCCCCAAAATGCATTGCGAGCCCCATAATGCATTGCGCCATGCATTATGCATACAAACCGACCGGCATTCAGCTAAAAATCAGCCACTAGCAAACTTCCCGTTTTCAAAATAAACGCATCTTTTAATTTAGTTCTTTAACGCTTTTGTAAATGGGCTCTTGTTTTGGAGCCGACCGGAAGTTTCTTCGATAGCATGATGGCGAGCATAACGGAATGTCCGAAATGCCGAAATGAAATTTGTATCCGTGCGTTTTACGGCTCAAATGACCACATTTTGGTATTCTACGTGGTGACTTTCTCGCCTAAAATGCTCTCTGAACTTTCAAATGTGTTGAATCAACAGAGATATTTGATAGCCGGGTGTGCTTCTGATTGTTGTCGTCGGAAGTTTAAAATGCATCATGGGAAACTTAGTAGTATACTACAGTGTGAACGGTTGGCATTCTAATCATACTAATAGTATGTAGTATACAGTATATACTCATTGGGTATGTAGTATGTAGTACGTTAGTATGCCATTTCGGACACAGCCATAGAAACGGGCCTATTTGGCCTTTATGCTCACTTTCCTTTCCATGCTACAGGTTAGTCTTGCTGATGCACACTGACATGAACTAGGAAGTTCATGGTAATTAATACAATTGCAATTATGCTCCTGTTAAAAAAGCATAAACCTAAAAAGGCAAGAGGATCAAAACTTTTTAGCTGGCCATGTGTTTTACCAGAATACCTCAGGGCTTTACTCACATATTATGCTGCTTATGCCATGAGGTTAAGGGAAGACCTTTCTCATGTTCTTGCAGTGTTCGGGGAGCAGATTGTGATTTAAGGAATCCTCTAAAGACAAACACTGCAGGTCTATATTAACTGATAATGCTGCATTGTTCGGTGACAGGTGAGCCATAACTGTTGATAGAAGTATAATGCAGACTTAACCTTAGACCTTGTATCACATAAAGCACATTTTCTCTCTTGGTTTCAAGCCTCTGGTTGGTTGTAAAAACACATGGCGTACTTTTAAAACCAGCTGCTGGTGATTTGATGGAAAGAATTACTGCCAACTTCATCACAGCTGTGACTGTGATCGTTCCCAAACAGTTTCACTCTGCTACAAATCTTTGGTCTGACTTGGACAGAAATTTTCTTCTGCTGAGAATGTCCAGATTCTGGCCCTAGCCGTTCCAAAGCAAAGACACTTTGCTTTACTTTATCATTGCAACAGTCCACAGGAAACAACTGAGGAGGGAACAAACACATCTGGAGACTGACTGGATGCTCCAACAAAAAAATGTTCTTTCTTTTATTTATTAGTAAGATTGGGAAATATGTGTCATTAGTCATTTTTGTTCATTTGTTTGAAATTTTCATTAAACTCTTTTTTATCATTTCAGACACACTACCCTCATCTCCTTTCTGTGAATGCTAACACATTGGTACAGAGCCTAATTGGTCTGCTAAGGGATTATTGTGTTTTGACATTGTGCTCGATTCATCTTCACCTCATTTGTTCTTTGATTTAATGAATATGAGACTCTGTTTCTGATAATTAGGCTGACGTTTCACATCTTCAAGTTCTGTACTGCATTATACTGTACTTCAGTGTCATCCTGGGGTTGTGTTTGATTCATGCACCATACAGAAGCTGATCCCCTTTTTTTCTTCACAAATGAATATTTATGACAACAGCTGAGCTGCTCTACTTCTGCGTGAGCCCAAGCAGCCTTCATCATTCATGTAGAAGACTTCTCTTCTGCTTTTAACCTGTGGATTTTGATCCAACTGCTGCACTGGAAAGGGATTTTTTTTTCAACTCTCATTATCAAGATATCATGACATGCTGATGGAAATCTGGATGATCATTCACCTTTACTGTATAATTATCAAATCTGATTTTGATTTAAGAAATGCACAGGGAAGATTCTGAGTGTTTTACACTTTAGACAAGGATAGAAGAACTCAGAAATCGGTCCACTCTCAAACAGTACTCTCATATAGTCATATTGTAAATATTGTTTATGTTAATCGTGTAACTCTCTTGGCATTGTTCATAGTCTTACTTTACTTATTTTATCTACTTTTTTCTTCATAAGAAAGTTGATAAAGCTTGATGATTCTGCATGTTACAGCCTTATTACTTTTTGTCCTTTTTAATGCTGTTATCTATTTTAATGTCTTTATTTGATATCCCTGGTGCTATAATGTGTTTAGGGCTACCTTCACATGGACACTCCTGACTTAAAGATGCAAGATTTTTCATTTTCATTTTCCAATTCTTCTGCGTTCAGCTGACAATACTGGAGACATATGGACCCGCTGTAGTGTGCATGCCGGCTCAGTAGATGGCGGTGTAGGTCTGCAGGGAGGCAGTGCTGCGACAACACATGTACGAGGAAGAAAAACTTTTCACAATCAGCAATGGCGAATAGACGCATAGAGACGCAGGAGTTTGTTTTCTGGACAACAAATCAGTCTGGATAGTTTTGTCTGGATAAAAAACCGAGCAAGGTAAGAGGCTCACATGTTACTTGGCAGACCGAAGCTGTTGTTGTTCCTGGTATGCGCGCGCAGCCTTTATGTGAAACAGTACTGCGCTTGCAGTGACGTCAGCGTTTCACCCTGAAACGCTCTGATGCGGGTTTACATGGAGCTGCATGGAGAGCATTTTGAAAACTTTCCACTCTGTAGCCCGTTTTCAAAAGTTACCGTTTTGAGACAAAATGCAACGCGTTTCAATGTAAACGCAAGGCCAAAACGCAATGAAAGCTTATCGGATTAGACCGTTTTCGGCGCAGTGTAAACACAGCCTAAGAGTAACTAAAACAACCAAAATTCCCCCTGAGGATTGATAATGAATTTCTGCTTCTAATTCCTAAATATAGAGATGAAAAAGTAAGAGCCCAGTAAATACATCTGAAAGAATATGTGATTTAAGAAGCTTAATGTTTAAATACCTAAGATTTCAATGTTTGATCTCATATATTACAATGCATTTGTTATGTTCACGCTTCTTAATTTTAGAGCATTGTTGTCTGTTTTAATGGACGGTTGCAAACAAACTGCTAATAAGAACTACAAGAATGTCTGAGGACGCCATTGCAATATTTTCTAATTGCTTTTTTTATAATCAATAACTAACAATAATTCAATATTGCTACAACCATGCCAACTTGATCATGTCACTTGATTAATAGGACATCCTCAAACAAGATGTTTGACGTAACTATTAAAACTGCTTCCAAATTAAGCCGCCTTGTTGAAGCTTTGTAGTTGCTTGATATTAGCTTTTTACACTGATGGACCGATAAGGTTTAAGCTTTAAAACATAATGTTTGTTAGGTTCCTTTGTCAGTATATCACAAAGAACCACAAGATCCTGTAGGACTTTAGTTGAGACAGTCAGTGCGATGCTAGCTTCAGTGTTGGCCTACAAAAACATGTCATTCTTGCATCACTGGGTTTTATCAATCTTTAGAAATCCTTGTTTCCAGAGAGGAACACATATTTAAAATGATTTGGCTTCCTAACCTGTCGACAACAGCCTGACACAGCCCCTTATTCCTGCTCTCTTTTTGCTCCTGAATAAACCCCCCATTCACTGAGAGTGCCTCTCCTTCTGAGGGCTGTTTCTCTTCTTGTGTGTTCTTAAATATCTCCCCACAGTTCAGTCTCAGCATGTACTCAGACTCCCTCACAGCACCTCTGCAGCTGGGGCTCATTCAGGATGAGTGTCAGGTGACTAAAGCACTCATCGGTATCAAACCGAATGTTTAATCAGCCCGTCTCCCTGCTGGAGTGAGGAAAAACACATCCCTGTTATTTCTCCTCTTTCTAACAAAACCCCTGCTCCCCTTTCATCCTCCTCTGCTGAGATTTCGAAGAAAGCTCTCCAAACTTTTGTTCCCTCTCCTCCCTCAAAAGTACCTGAAATGACATCAAACAGTGAGCCTGAACTTAATATTTCCTGCAACGTGTCCTGCTGTGTGTTAATCCTCTTGAAACTCTATGTTCTTTATCAGCTCCAGGAAACCAAACGCAGAGGACGTCGACTTTGAGATAATGAAGGGCAGTGTGACACAGAGCTTTGGTCTCTGTGACGGGACCCGAACGATGAGAAAAGAAGACGCCAGTGTTGTGGTGAGGGACAGAAATGCTCTAAAATTTGCTTTATATTTGTTGTTTTTATTATGCCTGGTGCCTCTATTTTTCTGCTGTGCTAGAATTCCCATCCATCTATTGTCCTCCCCCCCCTTCCTTTCCTTTTTTCTGGTCACTTTATAGACTAACGTAATCCCCCAGTTAACCAAAATCTGTTTGAACATTTAGGACTTATGGTAAGTACTCGTCATTTGTTTTAATGACATAGAAAATAAGCTTGACCTTGTAAGTCTAGTCTTTCTTTTGACTCAAACAGCTTTAAAGGTGCTATGAGGACAATCTATTACCGGCGACATTAAGACTCTGCCACCCATGAGCATGTGAGGCGACTGTCGTAATGCTGCATTCAGTAACCTCGGAACTGAGAGTGACATCATCTCAGACTTATCCGCGTTCCAGTTGAAGTCGGAAAAAAACATGCCGATCTACCAGGCTATTGTTAGCTGTTGTTAGCACGCCTTGTGTTGCTGTATGAAAAATGTGATTGCCACTATGGCAGCATTTTTGTAAATATAAGTCAAACAATACGATGTATACAGATGATCTAGAGCGGCACACCCCAGTAAGAAGTGCAAATAAATGGATTATTACAGGAGCTAAATAACTGTTCACACTGGGGGCATCCATCTTCGATTGTCAACTCGGGGGTGGCGAGGTATCACCGAGTGCTCAGTAGGAAATTCTGACTTCAGGGGACGTTCCAGCTGCAGTTTCCTACTCAGAACTTGGAAATTCCTACTTCTGTCTACAACCGAAACGCATCCAAAGACGTGACCCAAGCCAAAGCGTATGTTTGTTGTGATGCTAATGAATGCAGCTCAGACCTTCCTCAGAACTCTGCATTGCTTTGCAACTTCTTTTTTCAACAACTTACAGGATGCAAAGCAACGAGGTAATGTATCTCTTTCTAGTTACGTAGCGGTAGTTTTTGACGTGTGAAGTGTTAGTATCGAAGTTTTGTAGCTGGCTATATATCTCTACTTACACCCCAGTGCTCTAAGACGTTTCTGAATAATATAAATTTGCTTTAGTTTAAATTGTCTTGTTCCTGAAGTTGAGTATCCAGGCCAGTCCAGCCCTGTTCGACTCGACCACGAAGCTAAGGAATAGCATTTATAGATAACCTATTTTACTGCTATAAAACTCATCTTAAAGTGTGTATTTCGATCAGGCATATATCTAAAAGTGAGACTTTTTTGTAACTACATAGAAACTCATCACAGTCCCTTTAACACTGCAAGACTTGCCTCACAGTCACGTTTTCACATTTTATCTCTGCCTGCGCTGAGTTGGTATTTTTAGGAACTGAAGTATTTTCCCCTTGGTTTTCTCAAAAGTACACTTTTTTACTGCTTTTCAGAAGCATAACAAAGTCTGGGACATGCAGAAAAATGTTGTTCTGTTCTCCAATTTATGTCTCAAAGTTGTGTGATTTTATCGACTGATGTTTGCAGCCATTCTTTGGAGAAATACAGAGGTCAGTACACAAAAAACTCAGATAAAAAGATTTTATTCAGTGAAAAACATGCTCCCTCAAGGCATTCCTGATAATGTCAGCTGAGTTACAGGCAAAAATGTAGAAAACTGCCCTTTCACACAATGTGAACAAACCTTTTAAAAGATTTCTGGATCCTCACTCATGTCAGCACTAAAATTTTCATTGTGCCATGACTAACATCCTCTGAAAATTTCATCAGACTCTGTTGGAAACTTCTGGAGCTATCCTGCTCAAAGACACAAACCAACAAATGCCGGCAGGATTTCTTTGGTGAAAGTGAAAGTTTCAAGCTACACAAAATTGTTTTTGAGCTGCCACCTCAAATATAAAGCCTTGCAGAGCAGACGGACCTGCCTGATTCTGAAATCATGCATCCGTGTTGCCAGCCTCCATTATTCAATGGTTTCACTTGGCTAAATGCTTAACGGCCCAATCAGGGTAGAGAGGCGGGAGCTGTAGGCGTGACGTCAACAGAATGTCACAACCTCAGTCTCAGCCTCTGCCTGCCACACTCCAGCCTCAGCCTAATCAAGCTCAACTCCTGTCACCTGCGCTCCTGCTCACACCTGCACCTCATCTGCTGCAATCACACTGCCTATTTAAACCCCAGCTCCTCACACACAGCGTCAGACCGTCTTCGCTCTCATGCCAAGAACTTCAGACCTGCTATCCAGACTGATCGCCTGTTTCCGCCTTTATCGCCTGATCCTCGGCTTGACTCCAAGGTACCGACCCATTTCTGTCCTGCCCCTACCTGCCAGCCTGATCCCCGGTTGCCGACCTTGCCTTCTGTTCCTGATGCCGAGTACCTGTTCATGAATCTTGATCCGTGGTGGCCATCTGTTCTCCGGTATCTGACCCTTCTGCCTGTGTGTGATGCCGAGTACCCGTCTGTGTGCCTGAATCGGTGGTGGCAGCCTGATCTCTGGATCCTTTTCTGTTCTGAAAGATAAAGTGAGTCCAAACCTGCTTCCCCTTAAAGACTTTGAGTTGCAGATCAAGTGTGTGGCTCCTGCGTGGCCAAGTGGACTATGTCACTGCCTCGTGTTCCAAGGTTCGCGGGTTTGATCCCCACTCTCTACTCAACTGTTCCTGTGTCTGTTCAATAAAACTGGTTGTTGTGAACTGCAAAATCTGTCTTGCACCTGGGTCCTAATTGCCTCTGTGTCACAGGAAGTTACTTGATATGAAGTGAAGTCACTTCCTGTTTTACAAATAATGGCGGCTAATGGCGGTCAGCCTGTGGTCATCATGATTACTCAGTTATACTTGGCAAATACGCTTTCCTCATGAGTTTACTTTGTAGGGATTATCTTTGGCAAGATTCATGTCACATATAAGTGTTTAATGATACATCTGTGTGGTATGATTTAAGGTGAAAAAATTGTCTTATGGTAGTTAAGCTATCAGTTAATGGCCTTTAGCTGCTACATCTAATGGCTAACAAGCCCAAACAACAGTTAAAGGCCCTTAGTCTTAGCAGCTAACAACAGTTAGCATCTACAGCTAACAGCCATAGACTGTCCTTCTAAGCGGTTTAGCTGCTAAATATGCTACGTCATAGCAGCGCTAGTTGATATGGATTGGTCTGTGATGAGTGTGTTGAGCCAAATGGTTGTCCAATCAAAAGCTGCCGTTGCCCCTGAAAACATTCTTGCAGGGCTCCTACCCAGATGGATTAGTGAAGTATTTCCAAAATGGAACTGTCCAGCTGGCATGTCTGGTTATAATAATAATAATAATAATAGATTTAATTTATAACCCACTTTACATTTGTGGGCAAAGAAAGTGCACAGTAAGAAAACAATAAAAACAATGATAAAGACAATAAAAACAGTAAAGGCAGTCAACAATAAAATCAGCCAGGAAAAGCAATACGAAATAAAAAGGTTTTCAGTCCTTTTTTAAAGGAGTCCACTGTCTGTGGGGCCCTGAGCGTTACCAAATATACATTGACATACAGAACTTAGAACCAGCAAAGCTTGATGGCTCGGTCATCCAGTCACTGTTGGATATTCTTCAAACACTTTCTATGGGCTTTTCCCAGATGGACTAGTGAAATATAATGAACAGTCTGCCTTGTGTCTCAGGGTTGGATACAAATATAGTAATATTAACTGTTTACAATGGGCTGATTTCAGTGGATGGGTCAGAATAAAAATAAAAAAAAAACATGCAAAAAAGGAGCAAGGTGTCCAATTTATACTCAACAGGATCCCGGAGCAGTTACTTTAAATGTATATGCTGGGAAACTCTCAGTTGCAACATGTGAGCACAAAGAAGAGAAACCTACAGGAGCTTTGTCCTCTCTGTTCTGAAGACTAAGTATCATAAATCATTGACATAAAACAACAGACTTTTAACAGTAAATCCAATATCAGACTTTGTTGTTGGAAGCTTCCCAGATTTCCTCAGCAAAGGCCACAAGCTTCCATTTCAGTGTCAAAGAGCCGGACTCATGCAGCACGATGGCCCGCCTGAACATTTGAATGATTATTTGCTGAGAAAACACACTGAGCTTGTTACAGGGAGTGTCATACAGATTGAGGGTTGGGTGTCTTCCATTAGGTCCTCCAGTGGAGTGACAGGTTGAAATGAAAGTGAAAGCAAACACTCATATCGGTGACATGTGGACGGACAGCAGGAAATGAACCTGTCATCTTTTAATTTGCTCTCACTCTCTTCCGTCTCCGAGTCCGGCTGCCCCGCTCACGTTCTCGTTATCTTTCTTAACAGACTGAAGGCTGCTGGGTGTATTCCTCTGCACCTGTCCCTCACTCCCTATCTTTGTCTTTAATTACCTGTTTGTGTCTCGCTCCTCTGGAACACACTCTTATCTGTTGTCTTCTTGTCTGTATTGGGCGTCTATCTTTCTCTTATTGTTGTTTTCATCTCTAATCTCAACCTGTCGCTCTCCTCTCTGTTACTTTTATTTGAAATATGAAAAACAGGCTTTGTCGAACTTCGCTTCAAACTAGCACTTGTCTGGAGTGTCAGGATCCCAGTTTGGCATCTAATATCTGCTCCAGCTTCTGATTTTTAGGAGATCTAACTTTAGACTTTTTCCTGCATCATGGTCACCACATCTCACAGAAAAAAAGTACCAAGGCATCTTCTCTCAACACAAAGTCCTGTATAGAGATTCATTGTTCGGCCCACTGTGTGGGAGGGACTTAATCACACTCTGTCTTTAGGAATTTAGCACAATAACAACAAAACTAAAGAGAAAAAAATAAGACATAACATAAGACAGCAGTATGAGTCATTCAAAATATATTAATGAACATGTGGGCATAAAGACCCGACAGATGTAGCTTGTTGCTGCAATTATATAAACCTTTAAATATGCATGGGCCTGATTCTAATAATCTTATAAAAGGACTATTAATGCCAGTTAGAACTCAAGATGTGAGTATGGATACAAAATCCCTCTTTAAATTATCTTAAAGATACTATGAGGAGTTTCTAAGTAATTGATAAAAAGTCTCACTTTTAGATATATGCCTGATGGAAATACACTTCAAGACGAGTTTTATAGCATCAAAACAGGTTATCTATAAATGCTATTCTTTACTGGCCTGGATACTCAACTTTGGGAACAAGACAAGTAAAACTTGTTCTGACACGTCTTCGAGCACCGGGCTGTTATTAGCGATATATAGTCGGCTATAAAACTACGATACTAAGTTTTCCAAAAATTGCTTGTTGTCACACATCAAAAACTACCGGTACGTAACTAGAAAGAGATACATTACCTCGTCACTTTGCATCCTGTAAGTTGTTGAAAAAAGAAGTTGTAAATCAATGCAGAGTTCTGAGGAAGGTCTGAGCTGCATTTATTAGCATCACAACAAGCACATGCTTTGGCTTGGGTCTTGTCTTTACGACGGTTGCCATGTGTGCTCATGGGTAGCAGAGTCTTTATGTCGCTGGAAATAGATTCTCTTCATAGCACCTTTAAATTGACAAAATGTGAATAAAAATAATGTTGAATGTTTATTTAACCTCTGGTGATGCACCATGACATCTTTAATTCAAATAAACTTTTAATAAATACACCTTAAATAAAGAACAATAAAGAATCTGACCAGTATGGTCTTTCTGCATCAATGATGTCAAACACATGGCAGGTGTTTGTTGTTAAAGGAGACATATCATGCTGATGCATGATTTAATACTTACATATAATATAATAAATTTGAATACAAGACCTTACACCCCCTTAATTTTCAAAAAATTTATTACAAAATAAAATTTTTATTTATAAAATAAAACAGTATTTTTTCTGATATCCTAGAACGAGATTTGATGCCTCTGAAAATAGGTCATTGTGAGATGACCGCGAGATGTAAATCATCGTGACGACACGAGGTACCTTTCTTTTTATTGGAGTGATCTGATAAAACACTTCCTCCTCTGTGATGTCCGTTAGCCACAAAACCGTCACCGAGGAACACATCCACCAGCAGGGGTATATAGCTCCCTAGCTCACACTCACTCACTCACTCACTCAGGGGGACTCAATACGCGGTCGCTGCATTGAGCCTGCCGGAAAATACAGTAGAAGAAGAAGGACAGGCTGGCTCAACCCCCGATAGAACTGACCAATCAGAGCACAAAGGGCTGTGACGTTGCGAGGTTACTGTAGGTCATCCTGAGATCCGAGCGTTTCAACTAGAGCTTGATAATGGCCTAAAATGAGGATTTTGAGAACGCTATTGTGGGGCAATGAAGGAACTAAATGACTTGTACTGAGGGCAGAAATGCTTTACAGGCATCCTAGTCTGGCATAGTGAAAAGATGAAACAAGCATGATATGTCTCTTTTAACAAAACATTTGTATCGTGGCTACATCACACACATCTGTACACCAGATCGTGGGAAAAATAGATAAAACAGAATAACATCAGTTTATGCTTTTTAGAGTAAAAGCCTAGTTTTACCAAATCTGAGGAGAAACTCCCCTTTTTCAGGTAGAGTGCCTTTACATTAAAGTTTAACCTTAACTTTACCAGTGGTCCCCAACTTTTTGTGATCCATGGCCTGTATTATTTGACTCCAAACATCCATACAGTACATCTCGAATTGGCCCATGTCTTTTCAGTCAATCTGTAGGCATAGCATGCCAGCAGTGCAGCCTCACACTGGTTCGCTGGAAAGAAACGGCAAGTCCATTTTTAGCTTGAACCACCCAGCACATCAGCCAAACACAGGAAACATGCGCTTTGTGCAGTCCAGTATTTATGGACACGGGACATGACTTCAGTGGGTGACACGATTTTGATCGCAGAGTCGCTTGCGGTGTGAACGCAACATCACTCTGTCACTGCAGCACTCTCTGGACTCTCACCCTCTTCACTCTCCATCTCCACAAATCCTCCCTGACTACACTACACACCAAGGAACCATATCCCTAAAACAAAAGCCCCAAAATACTAGAAATGATTCAAGAGCAAAAAAGCATCTCCAACATTGTTAGGCGAGTTCTTTTAAAATGTGGAAAGATGTCCTTTTTCACACTTTAACAAATCCCTGAAAAATTCCTGAATCTGCATCCGAAGAGGAATCCCCCAAATCTTAGTTCTTCCTTGTGCTATGATTAATATTCCCTAAAAACCACAACCTCCCTTGTGGAGGTAATTATGACCTCCTTGTTGGGAGTCAACCAACTCTACAACTGATCCACAGTCACCCCCTTGTTAATGATCAAGGAATAGCTCAGAGAACAACTTCTTCTGATCAGATCTCCATAGTTTGATTTCACCGGATGCTTCCTACAAATCATTTTCAGGCCTAATCCCAATCAAATAATTATGTGGGTAAGACCTTCAGTAAGAAGGAGATATTTGACTTGGATACCCTTGGAGGCCCGATTCAGGTAAAACTCTCCTGTCATCACAGCTTCGATCTGTAGAAGCGAAGAAAATAACCTCTGTGACACTGACATCCAGTAATCAGCTTATTTCTGACGTCAGTGACCTGAGGTCAGCTGTCATTAGATACCTACAACAAAGAGCTGCAGACAGAGATAAAGACGCACCACAGATCTCCGTCATCACAGAGTGAAAAGCCAGAACATCTTTAGAAATAATTGAATGAATTCTTGATCTAAAACAGAGTAATTAAAGTGTAATGCTGCAAGAACACTTATATAAACTTTCTGTGCTTCACAGTCACAGATGTTGAAAGATAACATGATGCATTTTTTATTCCTGTCACATACAGACTCCAGAATCATAATAACACAGCAGCAGAACAAACATATAAACTATGAATCATTGGGACCAGCAAGTACACACTGTAAAGTCTGGATATTGAAGACAAACAATCCAGACAGACAATCACACAAACAAACACTGACAGCCAAAGGAGGAACGGATAAATCTTCATTTGCTATTGTTAGGTTCATCCAGAGCACAAACAGCAGCGGCAGACTCGCAGGTAAACCAGCGGATAACAAATCAGAAGTACAGATGGATGTAACTGTTGTTTATCCTCCATCTTAGAGTTCTGCTAACAAGCAGAGTAAAGGCACAGAACCAGCAAACACACACAAACACCCAGAGAGGCTCAGCACGCCGCTTCCTGGCAGAAACACCGCGGCCAGAGAAGCAGCAGAGGAACCAAAATTCATGAAGCTCCAAGGTGTGAGAGACCAGTGTGCATTCAGACCTTTTGACCTTAAACAACAACACTTCCCTGCCCTCATTTTACCTTTGTTTACAGGTGAGCAGATGTCCAGTTGACTGGGTGATTGTTTATAGACGAGTGGTCAACACTACAGAGAGGACGCTGTTTCCTCTGGTGCACTATTCAAACTGGAGGTATAAAGGTGCCTACACACTGGACTCTACTTGTACTACCTTGGCGATCACTCTCCATGCAAAGTCAATGGGCTAACCCTCCCATGATGTGATTGCTGCGTACAAGACGATCACTTCAAACATGCAATGTCAAAGTTAATAAAAAGTTGTTCTTTTCAGGTGATGTCATGTGTGGCTGTATGGCAACAGCCAATCAGCGGTGTGTGCGTGTGTGATGGTGCCCATGACAGACAGTTTTTCATCCAGACTACAGAGGAACAATTTATGTCCGTGTGGGAAACAATAGTCAGTGAGGACATTAGTTCCGCCTAGATGGACCGCAAAAAACTCACAGATGCTGCTGCTGCAGGGCCTCAGCTGCAGTGTTTTGTGGTTGATAAGTGAATGAAAAGGATACAGCTGGAATGATGTCCGCTTATACTTCCTATTATATGATATATGAAATGATCACGGTGAAACTCGAGCGGACGTGGTGTCACCGAGCGAAGGCCAACAGCAACAGTGACCAAAATGAGGTTTTTATGGACACGCGACGTTAAGTCAGTGGGCGACGCGATAGTTGCCGCGTAGTCAGCGATCTTCTAATCTTCTAATCTAATGCAGTATTTGTCAAAATCACCGTATTTCTCCTCTCCATCCACAAGATGTCACCACTGACAGCATGTTGAAAAAACCAGTCCGGTTTCAATACACAGCCTTGGCTCTGAATTTCAGCAGGTAAATACTGTGGCTCGGGCCGAGTCACCAAAACAGGGTACACCCCCCCACATCCAGGGAGCGATCATACTCATGCGCAGATCAGGCAGAGGGGGGAGGGGGAGTAGGAGGTAGCGTGCGCAGTTAGCGTTAGAGAGCGTTACAATAGGTGCAGTAGCAATGGCTGAAAAACAGCCCAAAAGAAAAAGGTCAGAGGAGTGAAAAGTGAAAAAGAAGGGCTATGGCCATGAAAGAGCGAAGACCCAGGTCAACATTGGTGTTGCTTTCCGACGGTGGAGGGAACTCCGCCAATATAAAGACCTGAAAACGGATGCGGATTTCTGCTGGATAGGTAAACAACATTAGCTTTGTGGTGCTTTACATAACAGTAATGGGCATTCATCTTATTGTCTAATCTGCCAGAATGTACTGTTGTTGTGATGTTTTCAATAATGGAAGTCGAGTTGTCTGACGAGTCAGGGTTACCTTAGGGTTACGTTGGTCAGCTACGCAGTTTCTACGGCCGTTTCCATGACGATGCACGTCCATCAGCTTTCGGGGGTGGAGCCAGGGGTGAGGTATGAAGGGAGAGGCGGGTCTACATTTTTTCATCAACAACCTCTCCACTCGTTTTCTCCCACATCACTGACTACACCTTTAAGGCTGGTCACTCCACAAACAGGTCTGAACAATAATTAGCATTTTCATCATCATCGGGATGTAACAATTGTGCAATGAGTCGATCACAAAGGATGCCGAATTGTGCAGTTTAGCTGGATCCACCTGCTTCAGTGGGTCTGTGATACCTTTTGATAACAAGGGTCACATACAGAGCAGGTCTGAAGGAACAGCTAAGACCTGACTAAACAGGATCAACAAAGAGACTCTCTGAGGCTAATGAATTATTTTTGATACAGTTTATTCAATCCTTGTGTTAATACAGCATTTTGAGTTTTCATAAACCTGGAAGGAAGCACAACATGAAGCTCTAACACTCACACTGACTCTTCAATCCATTTTACCTCCGTCAGGATTTTTATTCATTGACCCTGGAGGTAAAGGAGCTCTTTAAGTCTGCAGATCAGACTGCACAGAGCTTGACCAAACACCTCAAAGTTCTGTTGTGGGAACAGTCAGTGAGGCAGGAGACCGTGGTATTCAGGGCAATTATCATTCCCAGTGCACCAAAGGTCTGTCAGGATCACAGTGACTAACTGAAAGTCAGCATCTGTTCCAGGGAAGTTTGTACTGATGTGGAGTGAAGAAGAAGGATGTGTTCCACCAGCGAGCAGAGATTCAATGATCCTCTTGAGAATGTATTCACCTGGGAGACGGCTTGTGAGGAGATCAGAGTGTGTGGACCTGATAGTTTTGTGCTCTAGTGCATGAAATGAAGTTAATGTGTTAACTTAGGTTCGGGAGCTGGACCACGCCACAAACCACACCTCCAATCAGCTGACAAGCCTACTTATACTCAGCCATGCCTCATCGCTCAGTTTGTCTGTAACTCAGTTTGTCTGTAACTCTTCAAGACGGACAGACCACGCTGCACGCCGATCGCAGAAGACATTGAACCAAAAAGCAGTCACTTACCATCGACCCCGAGCCCCATATTCACGGCTCAGACGACGACTTACGACGATCCTGGCACCCTCCTTTAACAGCCAGATCTCGACCAGAGCCAGCTACACAACAGAGCCTTGTGGTCCGCGTACCGCCTGCCAGCCACGTCCATACAGCTTACGACCACGATACCTCCAACCCCCGCAAGGTCTTAAAGCTTAAATCCACGAAGATCTTCGGACAGGAGACGATCCACACAGCAGCCCTACTCGCTACACTCCGACCGCTCATCTCCAGTCAGCCGTGCATACCGGCGCCGCGCGCCCTCATCCCGACCGGCATCACGTTCTCAGACCGGTCGCCTTCAGGAAAGTGGACCATCGCTCGCCTTCGTTGGCTCCTGAGAACGAGGGGCATTCCATGCCACCGCATAGACCTCCAGGCTGATCCATCTCTGCTCAACTTCCATAAACGCCGCTGCTTCGTCTCACAGTCCCGCTTCCGGGTTCTCACCAGAGCCAATCATCAACGCTGCTGACGACCTCACGACCTCGCTGCCAACGCGCCTCAACTGCTCCCTCTGCTGGGAATCAGGTCGTATTACATTCACTCATGACTCACCCTGCGATCGCAGGCTCACTATCATCCCGTGCACATGCATCCTTTCATCCCATCATCCCTTTCTTCTTTTCTATCACCACAGCAGCCACACCTTGCAACGTGGCTCCTTTCCTTCTGTCATAGCCAATCTCTTGAGTGTCCCAATGGCTCATTGCAGATAAATCAGTGCTGCTATTCTCAATCATCTCTATTTCTAACTAATCTATCCTGTCACCCCTCCCTTCCCCCTCCCCAACCCCCCCTTCCCCATCACCCAAATGTATTTCTTTTGCCTTTGTCAATCTCTTCTCTACAGCTCCCTCCGTCGGGAATCAGGTCGTATTGCATTGACTCATCATCTCACCCTGCGCTCGCAGGCTCACTATCATCCCGTGCACATGCATCCCTTCATCCCGTCATCCCTTTCTTCTTTTCTATCACCACAGCAGCCACACCTTGCAGCGTGGCTCCTTTCCTTCTGTCATAGCCAATCTCTTGAGTGTCCCAATGGCTCATTGCAGATGAACCAATGCGGCTATTCTCAATCTTCTCCATTTCCAACTAATCTATCCTGTCACCCCTCCCTTCCCCCTCCCCACCCCCTCCCTTCCCCATCACCCAAATGCATTTTTTGTCTTTGTCAATCTCTTCAACTACCACAGTGGCTACAACAATAGCAGCCATGACTGCGGCTACAACTATAGCATTACGACTACAGCAGCTACAACCACATTCCCAACCACTACAATGGCTCAGCCCCAGCTTCAGCAGCAACAGCACCTCGAGCACCTCTAGCACCTCTAGCAACTCCAGCACAACTCCAGCACAGCTCCAGCACAGCTCCAGCACAGCTCCAGCACAGCTCCAGCACAGCTCCAGCACAGCTCCAGCACAGCTACAGCACAGCTACAGCAGCTACATCACCCCAAGCACAGCTCCAACAGCTATTACACAGCTCCAACAGCTATTGCACAGCTCCAGCACAGCTCTAGCAGCCCCAGCACAGCTCCAGCACAGCTCTAGCAGCCCCAGCACAGCTCCAGCACAGCTCCAGCAGCCCCAGCACAGCTCCAGCACAGCTCCGGCAGAGCTCCAGCAGTCCCAGCACAGCTCCAGCAGTCCCAGCACAGCTCCAGCAGTCCCAGCACAGCTCCAGCAACAGCTACAGCAGAGCTTCTGCAGCCCCAGCACAGCCACAACACAGCTACAGCAGCCCCAGCACAGCTCCAGCAGCTCCAGCAACAGCTACAGCAGAGCTACAGCAGCCCCAGCACAGCTACAGCAGCTACAGCACAGCCTCAACACAGCTACAGCAGCTACAGCACAGCTCCACCAGCTACAGCCCAGCTACAGCCCAGCTACACCAGCTACAGCTACAGCCCAGCTACACCAGCTACAGCTACAGCCCAGCTACACCAGCTACAGCTACAGCACAGCTCCACCAGCTACAGCTACAGCACAACTACAGCAAAGCTACAGCACAACTACAGCACAACTACAGCAGCTAAAGACCAGCTTTAACAGCTATAGCACAGCTCCAGCTAATCCAGAAGCCTCAGTTCGGCCCCAGTAGCCCCAGCACAGGTTAGTTGCTCCAGCAACCTCAGCTCATCTTCTTCAGCCCCAGCTCGTCTTCTTCAACCCCAGCTCGTCTTCTTCAGCTCCAGCTCGTCTTCTTCAGCTCCAGCTCGTCTTCTTCAGCTCCAGCTCGTCTTCTTCAGCCCCATCACGGCTCCAACAGCCCCATCACGGCTCCAACAGCCCCATCACGGCTCCAACAGCCCCATCACGGCTCCAACAGCCCCATCACGGCTCCATCAGCCCCAGCCCTGCTCCATCAGCCCCAGCCCTGCTCCATCAGCCCCAGCCCTGCTCCATCAGCCCCAGCCCTGCTCCATCAGCCCCAGCCCTGCTCCATCAGCCCCAGCTCGTCTCCTTCAGCCCCAGCTCGTCTCCTTCAGCCCCAGCTCGTCTCCTTCAGCCCCAGCTCGGCTCCAACAGCCCCAGCTCGGCTCCAACAGCCCCAGCTCGGCTCCAACAGCCCCAGCCCTGCTCAATCAGCCTCAGCTTGGCTCCAGCAGCCTTAGTTCTGCTCCAGTAACTCCAGCACAGCTTCAATTAGGGCTACGCATGACGCAGATCGATGCAGTAGGCTATTATCCACGTAAAGCAGAAGCTGCCCAGCGGCAGTCTTTGCTGACCTCCCCAATCCAGCAAAAGATGATTCCAAAGGAAGCAGTGTTTTACTTATTTGTAGTGACTTAGTTGTCCTAGACATTAGCCGCTACTAGCTGCAAATTGGTCTAAGTGAAAGTTGAAGCGTACTTGCAAAATCAGTGTCCAGGCTCCATTCAGAGCTAAACTTATACAATCAATAACAGCCAGCCACTCTTCCCCCCCCCACCCCCACCCCCTCCTGTCATCCACTATCCAAACCCAGTTCTTCATCCATCTCCCACTCACTATTCACCCCTCCCGCCTTCATCCCTTCCCAACTTTGCCCCATCAACCTCCACTCCAGAACCAGGTTCTGATCACTCTACCACCTTTCTTCTCTCCTACCTTCCCTTGCTCCCTTCCTCCTGACCTCAACTACCAGAATCTTCATCTTTCTCCCACCGGCCTCCCTCCTCACCTCCATTACAAAAACCAGTACTTATCCCTCTTCTACTCTCCCACCCTCCATCACCCCCTCCCTCCCCACCTCCTCAACTCGAACCAGATTCTAAATCACTCTCCCACCTTTCCCTCTCCCTTGACACCCCCATTACTCAACACCAGGACGTGGCCAGAAATGTCGACTAACACAAGCCACTCCGTGCGAGTCCCTCTATGTAGCACTTTACAAATGTTATCTATCATTAACATCCAACTAAACCCAAACCTTGGTTTAAACGATGCACTTGACGTATTCAGTTCTACGGATGGTATAAAATACAATCTAATCAAAATATTGTAAATGGTAAATCCATCTAGTAAGAGGGCTTCAGGCTAAGTCAGGATATTGATGAATTGATAGTTTCAGTCTCCACCATCTGCGTGGACTCATTCCCGATAACATCCACCATCTTTTGGGGGCAAAAATTGTCAAGGAGTCCATTCTCACATACTCCTACATCTCAGAAGTGGAGGAGATTCCTTGCAAAGAGCCTATACTTCCTCAACCTTCAAAAACCTTCAATATCAAGCTAGACCCACAGCTATGGACCTTAGTTTACCTCCAGGAAGTAATCCTCCACAATCTCACTCCACATCAGACTGACATTTGAGTTCCTATCAGTTTCTCTGCTCCACCATAGCATAGGGCTGGACAATTAATCAGATTTTGATCCTGATTTAAATTTTGCCATCTAACAATCATAAAAGCATTATCATCGAAGAAAAGTGATTAAAATGCCGCACAGTGTGGTGTGCCGTGTATGCAAGTTCCTGCGCTTCATAGCGCTTCTGTGTTCCACGTGCAGCCACAGCGAGCGTGTGTGACTTATGTGGATCAATAATACTGTATGTACCACTCGCTGGTTCTTTAAATTGCGTTTAAATCAATACTGAAGTTTTTAAATAAATTAATAATTGTGTATATTAATTGTGATTCAATACCACTTAAAATAATCGGGATTCTAATTTTACCATAATCATCCAGCCCTACCCTAGCATCAACTTCCATCCACGTTACTGAAAGTAAAGCAACCATTCATAGCTTCTTCTGATTCCCACTCGGGACATCTCAACTCATCACATTCATTAAAACAACTTATTATCCGTGTCTGTCCATTCTCAGCTGATCTCCATTCAACATTACTCTTTTGGGGGTCAAGATCAGCTCGGGCAGGACACGATGAGACGGGACCCCCACACTGAGTCTCGCTCTGCCTGGCTTATGACGTCCTTCCTAACGGCTCATCTCTCAACAAATCTCATGTCACATGTTCATCACTGTCATTCCTCATATTCCTAAACCTTCAGTAAACTGTCAAACGTATACATTTGTGGTGTGGTCCTTGCTAGTGAAATGAAGTTAATGTGTTAACTTAGGTTCGGGAGCTGGACCACGCCACAAACCACACCTCCAATCAGCTGACAAGCCTACTTATACTCAGCCATGCCTCATCGCTCAGTTTGTCTGTAACTCTTCAACCCACCCTCCCACCCTTCAATCTTAATCATGCCCTTTTCTTTCTCCACTCAGCTCCTTGCTCACCTTATCCTAGGAGGGGGTCAAGATCAGCTCGGGCAGGACACGATGAGACGGGACCCCCACACTGAGTCTCGCTCTGCCTGGCTTATGACGTCCTTCCTAACGGCTCATCTCTCAACAAATCTCATGTCACATGTTCATCACTGTCATTCCTCATATTCCTAAACCTTCAGTAAACTGTCAAACGTATACATTTGTGGTGTGGTCCTTGCTAGTGAAATACATTATAAATCAGGAATACATCTGACTTGTTCTGGAACCAAAGTGATCACTGTCCAATTAAACATTTGTGGTAGGGAGAAATCATCCATGTCTTTGTTTGTTCTTGTTCATTTAGGGTCATCTCGAGCTTGAGCTTGGACTTGGAAACGGAGAGTCCACAAAAAATTCATTTGATGCCTTCATCTGCAAAAATAGTCCGAAAATATTGAGACAATAGGCTTGGCGTACTGTGACACAAAACACAAATAGCCAACATGTCACAAGTCAAAATGGAAGACAGCAACTTTGCATATTAGCAAAGGCATTAGCATTGTTAGCAATAGCATCTATTCCATTGTGAATCAAATCTCTCTAAATGTGTTGTGAGTGATATAAGCCATCGGCCACGCTATAATTTACTTTCAGCTTGCAAACACAAAGCCTTGTTTCTGCATTTGAAAGAAACTGGATTGTTCAGAGTTTCATCTGTGTTGTGGATCAGCACATGCAATTTTATATATGGTATATGCAATGAGCAATCTGAGCCACCATCTATCTGGCACCAAAGAGTGCTTTATTTAAAACAGTCTTAAGTGTTCAATTTAATTTCTAAACATGTAAAACAGCTATGTAAAAATATCACATATCTGAATATATTCTGTCTGTATTTTGTTTATAAAAACAATAAAAGTAATGTTTATTTTGAATGGAATTTTGTTTACTCTTTACCGTTGGCCCTGGAGAAAAAAGGGACTTGTCTTGAAATGAGGGGTCACTAAAGGAAAACATTTGGGACCACGACTTTATAAACTTGAAACAAAATTTGAACCTTCTAAAATATTTAGGCCTGTCAGCCCCAAACGTTTTTAAATTATTTTTCAAGAATAGTTAATGATAATGATAATCAGTCAAGCAACCATTTAGGCAATAAACCAGTTTGTTAAAGTAAAGATCACAGTTTGTGTCGAGAAAAAAATACTTGGGTGTTTCTTGAGGTTTCGGTGGTGCAGAGAGCATGGCCTTCTGGGTAAAAGAGAGACCGTTCTGGGCAGAAAGCCCCAGAGGTTGCAGGGCACATAAGTGTTGGCAGCAGCGTGTAATGTGGTTACGCTGCCTGACCCAAAGAGGCTTTGGTGTACCAGGCACCAAAGATACCTCCAGTTCAAATGCATTACTCTCCAACTTTCCCTGACAAGGATGAAAAAAAAGATATGTGTCCATGCTCTCAACTCTGTGTATCATATTTCATGACTTTTTTAACAGCTCCATGAGACCCGCTGAAGAACATTAGTCCAAAAGTTCAACTTTTCCTGAAATCCATTGGGTACCCTGAAACTTTATCTACATTACAACTGGAGAAAGTTGGTCCAATTTAATTTCCTGAACAGGTCTCCTGCTCCCCACTGAGTCCGTGTTCAGAGTGTGTGTGGACTCAGCGGGTCTGAACATCAGTGCCTGCTCAAATACAGACCTGCAGACTGTGAGGCTCAAAGGGAGCCATGATAGACTTCACAAAAGTTTTCTCCAGAGGAAACAGAGTCATGAGTGATGCAGACATGCAGCCATAAAGCAGTGAAACAGCGAACGATGTCACAGTAATGATGAAATAAAACAGACTTCGATTGACACAATGTTACAGTCAACTTCTCTTGCAATGAAATCACATTTTCTCTCCCTGATCATGACTTCATCATACTCCATATCTTAACATTTGTATGGTACCTGTACTCGAATAAAAGCTCACCCTGCTACCTGTCTGGGATTTGATCTTGGAAAATAAACACAAAATTCTGGATAAACACGGCAGGTGGTCTGTTTTTTGTTCTCTCTATCTCTGTACGGACCTCAAACCAAACAATCCTCTTCCCTTTTTCTTTTGATTCAGATTTTAATATCAATTAAAAGCCGCTTAACTGTTTCATACACAGAGTCACCTACAGTGGACAGATATTTATTGTATATTTTGGACCATTTAGGCTAACCATGTCCCAACTATCAGGTGATAAACATCAAAACTACATTCTCAAGTTTCATGAAAATCTGATATTTGTGTCGTTTTGTTCATTTTGAGATATTACATCATAAATCTAAAATGTCCAACAAAGAGGGATATGCACCACACCCGTCAAGATCAAGTGTTAAATCCTTCTATTCTCAAAGAATTAGTCAGATAAAAACATATACTCTGATTCAATGAGATGTAAGGAACACTTTTATGCAGATTTAGAAAATATGTTCCTTGTTTTATTTTCATCTGTGACCAAAAATTAATTGTATTATGCCTGTATTCAGATTTCACCTAATTTTGTATTTTTTATTGATTTTTTTTTATTGAAAGTCACATGTTAATAGTTTAATTAAACTGCAATATTAAATAAACTTTATATTTTGCATTTTAATCTGTATACTTTAAGTAAATGTTTGTAACAAATATGTGTTTGTGGGTCTATATTAAGTTCCATTGAATTATTATTGATTTAACTCACTCAAAATTTAACATATTTATAAAGTGTGCATCATTTTTAGCTTGTTTAAAAGGAAAAACAAATATTTTCAAAATCATTCCCATGTGATTCAATAAATTCATGCATGAAAGGGTTAAAGGCTCCACTCTGCTTCCCACATGCTGTTAGTCATGGTAACGTGGACTATGAATAAGTAGCATACTAGTCTTTCAGCTTGTTTTATTTATATTGTGCTTTTCAGTTGGATTAGCACTTGCTTCGGCCTAGCCTAAATCTTTTGTAGGCCTTGCCTACATCTTTGACCAAGGAGAGAGAAGGGACAAGACAGCAAACCTATGCTTGGTTTAGTCAGTTCTCTCAGTTTATTTGAGGATAACACAAACTTTTGATACAGGTTGACTGACAAACAGTAATGCGTTACTGTTAAGAATAATTTGACTCTTGTTTATATTGGCTATAGTCTTTTCATGTATTTGAACATCTTTTTCTCACTTTATCCTGAATTCCTGTATAATCATTTCATTCTTCTCACACATACACACACACTACATGACCTTGCACAGCCCATTCCTTGTTCCTTCTTATCACCTATCTCTGTAACTCGGGGCACCTTCAAGACCAGCTCAAACCGAGAAGCACGAGAAGTGGAGCCTGTGTGGAGCTCACTCCAACTCACAACCCCCCCACATCTTACGCACACACACACTCTTATAAAAAAGAGAAGACATTGTATTAGCTTCAGTTCATCATCTCAGACTGTTTGACACTGTATTGTTGTTCTCCTTGCTGCAAGTAAAATTCCACTTCAGTGCATCCAGCTGCTTCTCCTCATCCCTGTTCTACGAACATTGAAAGTGCTACTGAGCAACCATATGCTACGGCCACACCGTACACGAAATTCGCAAAGACACGCGTTGAGACTACGTACAAAGTCAATGCCAAGACGCGTTTGGATGCAGATTCGGCCCGGGCGGGGCGTTGGAGGCATTTGGTGCGGCGCGTATGGAGCATCCAGCGCATTTGGGGCATCAAACGCCTCTACGCTCAGGTTAAAAATATTGAACTTTCGACGCAAATTCGCGCGACGCTGTGCCGTGGCAGCCAATCAGCGATGACATTCCCCCCCCCAACGTCATTGATTTGGTGACGTATGATGCTCCGGCCACCTGCTCCGGCTCAAACCCCACTGAAAGATGGAGGAGCGGTTAATCTGCGCTGTGTGCCATCATCCGGAGCTATACGATTCGACGTGTGTACTCTACAGAGACCAGAACAAAAAGGAGCAGGCTTGCGTGAAATTCGCTGAGGAGACAGGTTTTGAAGGTAAGTTCTGTAAATATTCGTTTCCAGCTGGACTTGCCTGCACGGGTCATCACTGAGTCCGACTGGCTCGCCTGTGCAGTGACGTGCGTCACCCCTCAGCTTGTCAAAAGGGTCCAACATCCAGCCTCGGGCATTACGCGCGTCACAGGCACTACGTGCGTTTAAATATGCCAATTTGCGTCCGGTGTGGCCGTAGCATTATACTGTAAAGGAAAAAATCCTGACAGTTAGTGACTTTACCCTGCCACATGTGGAAAGTAAGACAAAAGTTCAGCATTAGTGCTGTCTGCATACTGATCTTTACTCAGATACCCACATGTGGAGAGCAAGGATGGTTCAGTTGCTTCACATAATCACAGGGTTAATATTAATGTCAAAATTTTCATTTTACAATCAGTGATGTGAACATCGCAAATATAGCAGCTGGCTTAAAAGCCCAAAATGAAGCAACACGCTGTAATCCAAGCAGCATGATATCTTCTCAGTAAGTGCCCGGTTTGATATTCGCAAAAGTGGAAGTTTCTGCTGGGAGCATCAAACAACATGAAGAAGTACACCACAGCCTCACAGCTTCTATCAAGGAAGTGAAAATACTGTTGAAATCCCCCTTTATTGTGAGAACACTGTTTAATTGCAGAGGCTGTTGATTTATGGACTTCAGTCTTTACCTCAGTGGTCATGTAAAACTGTCTGACTGGTGTGCTGAATGGAAAGAAGAAGGTGACTGGTTCAGCACATCCGCCTTCTCCCGTGTCCTTGGGCCTCCACCAGTTGCTGATCTGTAGTATTAGACACTCTCTGACTGTCAGAGCGTCTGCTGAGCACGGACACATTCAGCTGTCTCAGCCGCTGCTCTCAGCCGTGTGTTTTTACTGCCTACAAATCAACCTGCAGCGCCTGAGGAAAGCATCAGCAGAGCCCGACATGCATGAAGGAAAACACATTCACAAAAACTCTTATCAGCTGCTGCTCCAGAAAACGCTCACAAAACTCGGAGCGTGCCGTCAGAAGTTCTGAAAATAAGCGCTTACATAACCCGTGTAATGAAGGGAGCAGTGCTTGAGAGCAGCGGTGGATTACAAATAGGAGAGCAGCGCCTCAGTTTGTCTTGTAGAACAAATTGTTTTATACAGTGATGACGGCGAGGACGAGAGGGCCATGAGCAAACAAAAACAGCTCAAAGACAAACTTCTGAACAGGCTTTTATCTTTATTTCATTATTTCTCCTCTCTTCTGACTCAGCAGACAGATTTATCATTTTTTAAAGCCCTTCATGCCGTCTTTGAAACTTTTCCTTTCCTTTTTGTCTCGCTATGTGGCATGTTTTTCCCCCCTACATTATTAATGTTTTTTAAGAGAGACATGTCCCCCAACATTTATATCATTAAGTCACTTTGTAAAACTCAATACATTTTGTTTTCTCAACAAAGCCACAAGGAGATATACCTTGCAAAAAAACTAAACAAAACGTTTGTTCTACCCTAATTGTCAAGTTGGAAAATATTTAATTGGAGGTATTTTGTTATCACAGGGGAACTTCATGTTGAATATTCATCAGGTAATCTCCAATGGATTTCTTGTGACACATCATAACATGATCATAGACAATTAACTTAGTTGCAAATCACATACAGAACACATTTCCTATAAATGATTAGAATTGGTTGCAATTCTTTACAAAATGAATTAAAAAGAAGGTAAAACTTTATATTAAGGTACACATTGACCATTAATTTGGTGCTTACTAGTATGGATGTAAACAGCATACTAGCCATTAATAAGCAATTATCAAGCACATATTAACAGCTTATTCTACATTGCCTTATTCTACCTCTATTACGCCATGAATTAAGATTTTTCCTGATATTAACTTCTAATTATCACTTACTGACTGTAAATTAATTCATTGTTGTACCTGAATAATGATGTGAATAACCAGTGGTTTACTAGGGCCTTGTAAAGGTGCAATACCACAAGAACAGTAATTCTTACTTAATTCTTAAGCAAATTTATATTATTCAGACACGTCTTAGAGCACTGGGCTGTAAGTAGCCATATGTAGTCGGCTACAAAACTACGATACTAACACGTCACACGTCAAAAACTACCGCTACATAACTAGTAAAAGATACGTTACCTCGTCGCTTTGCATCCTGTAAGTTGTTGAAAAAAGAAGTTGTAAAGCAATGCAGAGTTCTGAGGAAGGTCCAAGCTGCATTCATTCGCATCACAACAATTGCACGCTTTGGCTTGGGTCACGTCCTTACGACAGTCGCAGTGCGTGCTCATGGGTAGCAGAGTCTTAATGTCGCCAGAAAAAGATTCCCCTCTTAGCACCTTTAATAATAAGTGTTACCAAGAGATTTATTAAATTAAACTTCCTTAACATTTGTATTATTCACTCATTATGTCCAGTGCTGTGCATCAAAATCATGGCATCTGGTATAAAGATTGGCTCAATTTTGAAATGTTTGAAGATGATCCTACTGATCAATAACAGTAAAGTTGTTTATAATTATCTTTATGACCCGATGGCAATCAATTCATAATTAACTCCAAAAACAGAGCGAAAAATATCCGCTATCTACAGTAGTAGAAAAACAGGGAAAACACCAACCAATAAAAATGTTTTGTCACCAGTATTTACACCAATCAAATCCCGTCGCCATTCTGCCCACCTGCGGCACGTACATTTTGACGGAGTGCACAGACTCAGTGCGTGTAGCCGAGCTGAGAGGGACCAGAGTCTGCGGGAGAATGCTTACCTGTCGAGTTCAGGCTTTAATAATAAGGGAAGCCCATTACGAGCCGTCCCACAACCCCAACCAAGCTCCAGTATCCCTCACATTTTAAGACAGGTGTACAAGAAATCTGAAATAAACACTTTGTTTTTCTAAGTTTGTTCTGTTGGCTCTAATCTGGCGACAGCTGCCACCCAGGCTACTGCAGGTGGACATTCTCACGAGGCTTTTTCTTCTTCTTTGGTTGGCATCCATCATTTCTGAGCTAGAGACAGCCCCATTTAGGCTAGAGACAGAGTTCAGTTTGGAGAGGAAGGGAGTATTTTTTATGATTATATCGTATTTCATACAGTTTAGCGACACAAGCTCACGATTTACACACCTGTACCAACCACTAACATGGGTTTCTCCAGTTCCTCCATTTTCAATCAGGACATTTTTCATTCTGCTACTCTCCATCAACAGAAGTTTCTTTTGTGTTAACTTGAGAGCAGATAAGCATCCAAAGTAATAAAAAAATATAGTCTGAAAACTACCCTTTCTCTTTTGTCATCTTTATTATGTCGGGAATACAAAATCTCCTGTATGATTTTTTAATGAGGTAAATCCTGTAACGAACCAGGGCTGAAGTTTTTGCACTTCAGACAGAGCGTTTTGATTTAAGGCAGTTCGATCATAAAGAAAAGATACCATGCCATATCAGGATCAAGTCTGCCAGCCTGACTGAAAACTCTGCGGTTTATTTATGGAGTTTAAGTGTGAGAGCTCCTTTATTATGCTGCTGACGCCATCCTGTTATTTCCTCTCATGTTCCATTCATCCATCTGTTCCCTGAATATTTATCCCCCCCCCCCCCCCTCTTTCTTCTGTTCTCACTCTCACTCTCCGGTGCCTGCTTTGCTGTCAAGCACCCATCCAAACATCTACAGAGGAGAAATAATCTTTTCCATCACACAGCCGGCAGTCCATCGTGGAGCCATATGGCGTAAACAAACGTTAAACACTGGAGACGGGATGGGGGAGGACTTTAAATGATTCATGGCGCACACGGGGAAAAGAGCCCGGAGTGAACAATCAGCCCAAGTGTTTATGAGCTCAACAGGTGAGACAGAAGAGCGTTAGAGAGATGATGATGGACAGGCGGCCATCTTGGATGACTGACAGCCCCAATTAAGACTCAGATGTCTTCCTGACAAGAACAAGAAGCTCTTTCTGCTTCGACTGTGGTTTAATTAATTCTCTCTCCAACCTGGAAACAGCTCAGGTGTGTTCACTCTGGCTTCATTTTTGACAGGTGTGTGGGTTTGTTTTACCTGAAGGGAGATGATGCAGCTGTCATAGGCCTCATCATACATATAATTAATGATAGCAGTCTGATGATTCCTACACCACTAATTTCTTGTCATTAAAGTACTCTACATCCATACAAGGGATGGGACGATACACTTAAAGTCACAATACGCTGCACCTCGATATGCCCGGGTCACGATACGGTATGTCACGACATAATATCAAAAAAGTAAAAAAGAAAAAATATTACTGTGTAATTACAACTTATTTGTTTTTGTTTGAGTTGCACACAGGAAAACACAAGGCCTAACAGGCCAAACACAATCAATAACAGACTCTCACCCTAGAGAGGTTATAGAGAGTGTATGCTAACGAGCCCGAGGCTCGTTTTTGCCGTCTTCGTCCTTTTTAACCCTTTAATGCCCAAGACCATAGATTATAGAGAGAAAATTCTAATTTTTAGAGCTGAAATGTTTGTTTCACTGTCTGTTAAAATCCATAATCAAAATGTCCATAAAATTCAACATATAGATTTTTCGTATCTCATTTAATACATTAGGTGTTTTTGGCAACTGATAATCCATTTGAGGACATTTTTATCATTTATCTGATTGTATGCAGATGTTTTTTTTTGTAATTTGTTGATCATATTGAGTAGAAAGAGGTGTTATAAAAGTATGTATCAAATATGATACAATTGGCTTTATAGGGTTAATGAGAAAGCCAAAACACTGCCAGACAGATGACTTGTATCCAGGCGGAGCGTCCTCAATTTCGACCTCATTCGACTCCATCATTCAGCTTTTTGGAGGCAAGGTAGTTGATGCTAATGCTTGTTGTCGTCACTTCAGGTCACATGCGCTATTACTGGACGTGACGTCTTTATTTCGCGATCCATTTTTTTTCAAACTCGATGCCTTTTGTCATATGCTGTATTGCGATATATTGCCAAATGTTATTTCATCCTATCCCTAATCCATACCATGGTGAAAACACAAACCCCAATTCCAATGAAGCCGGGACATTGTGTAAAACGTAAATAGAAACAGGACACTGATCTACAAATCATTTCTGATATACCCAGTAAAGACAAGACATGTCATGAACAAACAATGAACTTTATTGTCTTGTTGCAAATATTCACTCATTTGAAGCTTGGTGCCTGCAACATGTTCTATGTCAGATCTAGAAGCAGATGGACTACAGCAGCAGGAGTTGACGCCAGGCTATAGTTCACACAGGCTCACCAAACCTGATCATCAGAAGATGGTACAAATGTCTCTTGGTCTGATAAGTCTGGATCCATTCTGCCTTGGATTAGTGGTTCAGGCAACTGCTGGTGGTGTGAGGGACATTTTCTTGGCACACTTTGCACCCCTTTGTCCCACCTGAGCATGGATTAAACCGCACAGTCTTCCTGAGTACTGTTGCTGACCATGTCCATCCCTTTATGATCACAGTAGGCCATCTTCAGATGGAGACTTCAGCAGCTCATTCAGCTCAGATTATCTAAAACTGGTTTCTAGAGCGTGAAATTGGTCCTCTGTACTCCAGTGGTCTCTAGAGTCACCAGATCTCTTACCTACAGATCAAGCTGCCTCCATTTTCCCCTTCCTGCCAGATGCCTGCCAGCTTCCAGCCACTGGAAACCCCCTAACCTCTCTGAAAACAAACCAGTTTGTGCATTTGCAGTGTGTCTCCTTGAGATGGTGCTTACCTCACAAGATGACGTAGCTTCAACCTCTTGTTGGTAATTTAGTCAGAAGCCAAAACTGAGCCAAGCTGACACCACATTACATTTGACGGGCCCTGTCATGGACTTGTCAGGGACCAGCCACGACCCTATCAGGGAAAGTGGGGATGTTTTAAGCTGCTGTGTCTTTATTTTTACACATTTTAATCCTGAGGTTTTTAAGGGTGTAGTCAGCGATGTGGGAGAAAACCAATGGAGAGGTTGTTGATAAACGACTTTAGACCCGCCTCTCCCTTCATACCTCACCCCTGGCTCCACCCCTGAAAGCTGATGGACGTGCATTATCATGGAAACGGACGTGGAAACTGCGTAGCTGACCAACGTAGCTAAGGTAACCCCGACTCGTCAGACAACTCGACTTCCATTATTGATAACATCACAACAACAGTACATTTTGGCAGATTAGACAATAAGATGAATGCCCGACGGCTGTTACTGTTATGTGAAGCACCACAAAGCTAATGTTGCTTACCTGTCCAGCACAAAGACGGCGACATCCGAGTGCATTTGCAGGTCTTTCAATTCGTGGAGTTCCCTCCACCATCAGAAAGCAACATCAATGTTGACCCGGGTCTTTGCTCTTTCATGGTCATAGCCCTTCTTTTTCACTTTTCACTCCTCTGACCTTTTTCTCTTGGGCTGTTTTTCAGCCATTGCTACAGCACATATTATATCTCTCTCTTACGGTAACTGCGCACACTACGCGACCTACCTAGGGCGTGAATGTGTTAGAAATACTAGTGAATAACTAACATAGAAACTCTGAACCATCAGTGAGTGAATGTGAGAGCGAATGGGTGTGAATGGGTAGGTGTGACCTGCGGTGTAAAGCAGATTTGAGTAGTCAAAGACTAGAAAAGCGTTATATAAGCTCAAGTCCATTTGCCATTTATCTGCATTTCACTAAATGAATAATAATCCCAGAAATTGTCATCAGAATTTATCTTGAATTTACTGAGTTTTTAACCAAAATGTGGAAATTTCCCAATCCAGTTGTAGTGTTAACAGACCGTTAAGGCAATGATGGTGAGCTCACTGTATTCCAGCAGCCTCCACAGTCATCAGATCTCAATCAGAGCATATTTGGGATGTGATGTCATTTCATGAATGTTCAAATAAAAAATCTGCAACAACTGTGTGATGCTATCATGTAAATATGGGCCATAATCTCTGAGGGATGATCCAGCACTTTCCTGAATCCATGCCACAAGGGTCTACCTAATAAAGTGGCCAATGGGTGCATGTGTTCATATATCAGAGAGCTGTACAGGAGCTTGACTGCTCACCAGTCAGATCCAAATTTATGACTGTAATCTCATTTTAAAAGTCTGAAGCCTTTTTTCATGCATCCATTTTGTCTTTAGTGCGGCACAGTCACAGATGGTTGGAAATACACACTATAACACCTTCCCATCCATCCACACCCCCTTTCCCCCTGCAGTAAAAGGAAGAAGGACTTTTAATATCCTGCTACAACACGGGTAACATTCATCACATCGCATCACACATGCACACACAAGCATGCATGTGCACGTACACACAGCAGACCCCGGCTCTCTGATGCTGGGATGTGATAAACTGTTGGACCCGAGGCAAGGCCTTGAAGAACACTTCACAGCAAACGGGCCGCATGGAGAGCACACACACAAACGTGCACACACACATGCACACTCTGCACTTACAGTGTGATGATCCTAATGAACAAAAATGTAACCTCTCTGAGCCACAGCATTAAAAATAGTCCTGACCTGATTATAATACACACAGACAGAAGTTCACACAGTCACACTCTCAAAGGGGCTCTAATTTTCATTTTGGTGAAACTTTCAAAATACTGCAAAGGCTCAGACTAAATAAAAATGACCACAAGTTTTTAATCGGACTGGTTGTTCCGTAACTCGCCTCAGTTATTATACCGCTCAGCTCCCCAGTTATGGAACTCACTCCCCCCTGAGCTCCTCAACACTGAGTCCTTACACCTCTTTAAAACAAGACTCAAAATTCATCTGTTCAAACTCTCCTACTCCATCTGATATTTTGCACTGCCTATAGTATTTGTTTTTATGCCTATTTTAATGAACTGTTCATCTTTTGTAAGGTGACCTTGAGTGTCATGAAAGGCACCCTTAAATAAACTGTATTATTGTTATTATTGTACTCCCAAAATGAAAAAAGATCATGTTAGGGCACAGGTGTTCAAACTCTTTGTGCATGTCCTGACACGGAAGCAGTTAGGACCCAGAAGCAAGACAGAATTAGCAGTTCACAATAACCAGCTTTATTGAACAGACACTGGAACAGTTGAGTAGAGAGCAGGGATAAAACCCACAATCTTGGAAATCAAGGCGGTGACGTTGTCCACTCAGCCACGCTGGAGTCACACACTGAAACTGCAACTCAGAGTCTTTAAGGTGCAGCAGGTTTGGACTCACTTTGTCTTTCAGAGCAGGAAACGGTTCAGATTGCTGGAGGTCTGGCTGCCACCACTGATTCGGGCTCACAGACAGGTACTTGGTGTCACACACGGGCAGAAGGGTCAGATGCCGGAGATCCGATGAACACCACAGAACGGGATTCACAAACAGGATCTCGGCAGACAGAAACAACTAGCAGCACACATGCTACAGACTTTACCTGGGTCATTTAGACAGCCATTAGCACATGATTCAAAGAGGGCAAAGGAAATCGACCGGGCCATAGCTACTTTTATTGCTGTCAACATGAGATCCTTTTCTGTTGTGGATAACACCGGGTTTCAGGACATGATACGGACACTTGATACACTTATAGCTAGTTCTTTGTTATATTTACTCTGCTGCTAAGAATGCACCACATAGGATGGGTGACTTCTCTATTGGATACATTTATTTTTTTTTACTTATTCTGATTTTTACATGGTGATGATTTCATTTGTTTAAGTTACATTAAATTCAATTTAATGAAAATGTACTCTGAGTTTAAACAAATGTTGGTTATTTTAATAAACCACAAGTAAAAAGGCATTGAAATTTCTCATATTTTGTATCGAAAAAGTATCGAACCGTGACAGAAACGTATCGAACTGAACCGTGAATTTTGTGTATCGTTGCACCGCTAGTGAATATGTAAAAAAGTTTTGCTGTCAGTGTCTTGGTATACTTAACTTAAATTCTCCTCTTAACTGAGGCTCAACAGAGCCAGATTCACCATCATTGTTTAGTCTGATTTGTGTAGTGTTCTGAGACCTGAATTTTGTTTGGATTTTTGTGATGTCTGTGTGGTCGTAAAATGTTGAATACTTCAGTCTTACATAGTTACATTGAAGTGTCTGATGTGAATGTTGTAGACGGAGAATAGGTGACCTTGGGGGTGAGCTAATGAATAAACTGAAGTTGGCCTGGTTCACTCAGGATGTAACGACCAAAATGCACAACAAAGACATTCTTCACATTTTTTCTTCTTATAAAAACCAAACTCCTGTGGTTAGGTAAATAGCTGAGAACTTAAAACTGATACCTAAGGGGATGAACCCTGTGTCAGAGGTTAAAGGCCGTCACTTCAGGCTTCATGAGTCAACCTTTAGGTCACTGGTCATTTATCTAAGATGCTGTGGTCCAATGAGAGTCCACCCTGCATGCATGGCTCTGTATACTTCAAAGAATGTGTCGGGTATATATACATGTCCATTTTCACTGCTCGGGAGGTCTCGGCGGAGAACCTCATCAGGCTGTGTCCGGAGTGCCTGATTCAGACACTTGCTTGATTTTGTAATAAACTTCTTTTATATACAAACATGTCTGTGTCGGCGAAGCTTCTTCATCAACTGCATCTACACATCAACACATCAAGAAGCGAGAAACTACATCATCATACAAATGCTGATTATTCAAGGTGGTCCTGGAAAACACTTGATGTCTTCATCATGATTCTACCTGAAAGGTTGAGCTTCCACATGCTTTGTTTCAATAAAATCCCGGCGAATTTAAGATAAAAAAATAATGAAAGAGTTAATTAGCATCATCACATTATGCAGTCTCACTTTTTCACCACCTAAACATCTTTAAGTGCTGTGTGTGTGTGTGTCAGTATGCAGCTATGCACCTTATCACCTCTTCTTGCTCTGAATGTGTGTGTAGGAGTGTGAAGTGTGTGTTCTGATGCTTCAGTATCATCGTCGGGTTTTACAGGGACACTTTGGCCGAGTGGCCGACGCTCCTTTACTGCGAGTTCATCCAGTCTGTCTCCCATCAGCCTGATGATGTCATTAATGTGGACCCTGCTTCTTCACATTGAATTAAACACGGTCCATTAGTTCTGGATGAAGAGGGGCAGAAACTGTGGGTAATTCTATCAACACAAGCTCATTAGCATATGGCTGTCTGCAGTAAATTCTCCTCCTCGTCTGCAGACTCTATTCACACTCTTCTCACAGCAGCTTCCTTTCTTTAAGCATGTCTACATCGTTTTGAAGGTTTTTATTTTGTCTAAAGTAAATTTTTGTTAAGATGTTGTACACTGTGTGATCACCCCATGCTGGTTTTGTTGCTTGTTCCAACCTAAAAGTCTCTTTCTCTTTCTGTACAGGAACAGGGCTGATCTCAGCCCCTGTGGCTAATTTCAGATCAGCGTCCCTCATACAGCCCCTATAAGGCACTCTTCATCTGTTAGATCAGGGGTGGGCAACTTTGTTTACCAAGAGGGCCGCAAAATTATTTTACAGAGTTTCACTGTTACAACTTGTTGGCCACTCTCAAGGAGAAAAAGCTAAATAAATTAATAAAAATTAGCGAAAAAGAAAAAGCTAAAATAATTATTATACCAACTTTAACATTTTTGACTGAAACACAATAAAAAAATCCTGATTAAATTATCATGACACATGACTTAAGCCAATTTAAGCTTCTTTTTAGTTAAATAAATGTTAAGCAGTTTTTAAGCACAGATATATCACCTCTACCATCGCTTCCAAATTCTGATTTTACTAATACCAAAAATCATACTTTCAAGCCTAATCAAAGATAATTAGAGATTCCATCATATAAAGTAAATCCCTTTAAAGCAAAGCATGGACCAGCAGTCTAAGGTCAGTAGAATTATTATACCATCTTAATGATATTGCATCTTCCTTCTGCCATGACCAACATCCCCTAAACCTTTCATCCTTTTTTGGAGTTTTACCTGATTAATTACTCCTTATTGTGCTTTAAAAGTTTCACCGTTTTTTTTTAACTGCATTTTGTTTGTCTGATTCTTAACCCTTTAGCTTCCAGCTCAACTGTTTGGCAGAGGTCAATAAATTCAGAAATAGTTAATATGTAGAAAAAAAATTACACATCATTGTTTGTTTTTGTCAATGTTTTTGGGAACAGAAAAAAACTGAAAACAAAATGAAATAATTGATATGTCCTTTGCGGGGAATTAAAATGTTTAAAAAGCTAAAAGCTTTAATTATTATTTCCTCATTATTATTTTAAATACTTAACTTTAATAAGATAAAATTGTTATTCATCAAAAAACAATTTTTGATGTGTTTGTCAAACTCAATATCATCTAATATAAGTCATTTCTACTGCTATTTCATTTGCAAACATTAATGCCTTTTCTAGTTGATTTCATCCAAAATATTTGTCTATTTTAAGTCATCAGGTAATTAACGTTAAAGTTTTAAAGCCTTTGAATCTAACACCATGAAAATATCTGGTTTATGGTTAATTTGTATTTTTCTCAGCTCCCTGAAATGTTTAACCTTGCATAGCAGATGGGCCTGCCTGATTCAGTTCCTGAAATCCTGCAGATCCCATCTTGTAGCGCACCGTAGACCAATGGATTCACTCGGCTAAAATTTTAACGGCCCAATCAGGGAAAAGAGGCGGGAGCTGCGGGAAGAGCGGAAGTGACGAGAAGGCGTGATGTCAGCTAAGTTAGCGGCTAACGGCTAACTTTAGCTGCTACCCACATAAGCTCCGTCATATCGGGGCTTGATGTGGATTGGCCTGTGGTGAGTGTGTCAATCAGAACGGTCGTCCAATCTTCTTCTTCTTTGGTTCAAACGGTCGTCCAATCGCCAGCTACTGATTGTTTTGAAGGTTCCGCCTCTGAAAGCTAATCAGAAGAGCAGCTACCCAGATGGACTTGTGAAATATTTCCGTGGCGGACATATGAAACTATCCATCTGGCATGTCAGGTTATGAAATGTTAAGAGAATCAAAGAATGATTTGATTTGTTCTGTTTTACATAACATTAATTATCCCTGAGTTTATTTTTGACCTCTGCCAAACAGTTGAGCTGGTTGACAAAGGGTTAAGAAACTTGTCTTTCCCTCTTCAGATATCTTGAAATATTCTTTTAAGAAAGGTGATGTTGTTGCACTGATTTTATCAAATCCACCAAAAGGGCATAGACTTAAAGGTCACTAAGGTGCAATTTCATCTTAACACAAGCAGAGTAAACACTTGTTTTTATTGTTTCTTTGAATAATGTTATTTAAAGGATTTCCAAAGTCCTAAGGGACTTATTTCCAGAAAAAACACACACATATTATCTCTACAGAAATGGAAAACTGCCCATGGAAATGACAAAAAAAGAAGCTCATGACTAAAAGTGATCAAGCATTTTCTGTTAGAGCTCCGTGACTTTGGAGGAGATAACACGAGCCGAATCAGTGACATCTTTTAAATCACATCTTAAAACCCACTTTTTAGACTTTCTTTGACATGATCCTTTTTTACGTATTTATTTAACTATTTTAAGTTCTGCTGTTCTTACCCTTCTCACAGTTTCTCATCATTTTAGTCCTGTTTTTACTCTTTTCTTGTTTTGATATACTTCCTTTGTATCATCTCCGTTTTATTTTATGCATTGATTAATTTACTATTATAATTACCATTTTTCTCTTGTACCTGTCCTCTATCAGCCCTCTTCTTTTCTCTCTTCCTGATGTGATGTTTTCAACCTCCAACAGCCTTAAATTCATCTATGTATCTGAAAATCTATTATGTATTTACTGTTCTGTTGTCTCCTTGTCGTCATGCATTACACCAGCTGTTTCAATCTTACCCGATTATTCTGTTTTCTTTCATTTTGTTGCTTTAGTTAACACGACCCGCTGTGCCTCTGACTCTCGAGGTCTCAGATGAACTGATAGTTGACTTTATTTTGCTTTTTCTGGCTTTGTTTTGTCTGTTAAAGCACTTTGTCCTATATAAAATAGAAATAAAAAAAACCTTCAAAAAATATCAAAATAACAACCATCACTGATAACAATGAAAAATCTGGGAGGACATACTCAAACAGCCTTTTTTGTTTATTTGAACCTAAACAAAACTAATTAGGACTTTGTCTGCCTTGACAAAGATTTAAGAGATCTTAAGAGGGAGCTCAAATGTGTTCATATATGCTGTCAGGCTGAACCATTCACTAAAGGGGGGAAGAGAGACACAGAATAAAGGGGATGACAGACTGAAAGAGAGAACAAAACAAACAACAAACATGTTAAAATTTGACGTTCAGCGTTTTGAATTGTGCATCATACAATAAAAACCAAATCCAAACGGACAATAAAAAAAGGAGCTGATGAATGAACCAAATGTCTTAATTGAAAATCTGCCACCCCCATTAAGTGGAGCTGACTTGGTACGGTCCAGTGTGTCACTTCCTGATTTCAAGGGAAGTGATTTAGCTTTGAGAGCTTTTAATCAGTTTGTGGAGGATTTTACTTGGACAGCAGCGACCTGACGGACGAGCTCAACATTTGTAAGTCCAGAAAATCAACTTAGAAACACTTAAAGATGAATATATCTGAATGATATGATGAAGAAATAGATCATATGAGCAAAGCAAGTTCATCCAACTAACTTCATGAAAGTTTGCAAATTAAGGTGACAAAGGGTGACTGATTGAAAAAAATTGACAAAACAAATGTTTTAATGGCACAACAACCCTAAAAGGACACTTTTAAATCATAGATCCAGACTTTAATGCCAAATGTTAACTTCAAATAGGTTGTTTATTGGATCCAAAAAGTAAAATCGGATAGTTTACAGAATATATGTGAGCAGAGTAGTTGTCAGAGAAGCTTCTTTCTCTAAATGTTTGATCATTAAATCAATCTTCATTTGTTCATATTCAAATCATTACAAATATGATCTCAAGACATTTTACAAACTCATTTTTCTTTATTTATGAATCAGCACTTCATCACACTTGGCAGTATAAACCTGCAAATTTGGTTTTAATTGAATTTAAAATTAACATTTATGTTAATTATGCTCTTTCTGTTGATGGATGATTGTTTCATCATAGATCTAAATGTGGAAAAGTCCTTAATCAGCAACCCGACACATGGCTGTTAACCAATGTGGATGTTTGACTGTTGGAAGTCGAGCTCCTTCCTGTTCATCAGATTCTTGTGATTGTTCCTTTTATTTTAGCAAATTTAGAAAATCTGGATTAAGTGGTTTGAACATAGTTTATGTTTTTTAAAATCAGTTATTTAGGCAAGTTTAATTTTAAGCTCCTTTGAGCACTAAAGAGGTTGACAGGGCTTCACACAAAACACCTAAACATAATGAAAGAGACAAAATAAACATCAGAATCAAACATTTACTTTATATTAACAAAAAATTAAGGTGACGATTAAAATAGAGCAGAAAGTGACCTCAAAAGATAAACTGATTTTGATTAAAATTCAAAGTCAAATCACTGTACAAGTTTCAGTGTAATGTTTGCTTAAAATACCAACAAAATTTAGAATTTTGGGAAATTTAGTTGCACTTTTCATCTTTCAGTCCTTTGCATCACGCCTGCAGATATCTGTTGTTTTTTGGTCTGTGTGTGAACAAGTTCTAGTTTGTCCACATTCAGTGTTTCAACTCAGTTTGTACAACAGGACTCTTTGTTTTTTTTATGAACTATGAACACTTAGACTGTGCTAATGTCCTAATTTCGAAGAAGCCAAATCATGTTAATATTTGCTTTGTCCTCATCTGGTACTTTAAATGTTTTGTTTCTTTACCCTAATTTTGTTTATGCTCTTTTATGTTGTGTTTTTCATCTTGTTGTAAAGCCATGCAGGCTGGGCGCCCCTGCTGGGCACATCTGATTATAAAAATGTGACTAAAATGTATTTTTCAATAAGTCAGTAACATTATGAAAGTCTCAGCGCAGTGCTGGTTTTAAAAATGGAATTTAAAATTGAGATGAATGATCAAATCAAAATCTTTAACTCTGATTTTACAGAACGTTAAGTTTCAGCAGATCTGCAGTTTTCTAGAAGTTTGTTCCAGAAATGTGGAGCACAGAAGCTGAAATATGCTTCTCCATGTTGGTTCTGATTTTTTGAGCAAGAGAGCAGCCCTGCACCAGAGGATCTGATCAGTCTGTAGTACCTGTGCTCAAGTAATTGTTTAAATGACTTTTGATCTGTGAGCAAGGTAACTCAACGAGTCATGAACAGATTCTGATAAAAGTGTTAGTGGATATTGGTCATAGCAGAAGGAAGACGTTCTGTGACTTTAGAGATGATCTGACATCAGAGACAGATCCAGGGATTTTTTTTAAAGGATCCGCTGACATACCTAGCCTTGCAGAGCAGACAGACCTGCTAAGAATGGACATGCCGATTAGCCTATTGTCCTCATGGCTACCTAGTGAAATTTGGCGAAATCTGCCCTCCTCAGAAGTTTACTTGTAGGGATTGTCTGTGACGAGGTTCATGTCACATAGAAGTGTTAAATGAATCATCTGTGTGGTACAATTTAGTGTAAGACGATAGTATAAGGCCATTAGCTGTTAGCCGCAAAGTTAGCAGCTAACAGCTAACAGCCATTAACCGTTAGCCATAGCGGCCAAGTTAGCCGCTATGGCTAACATCCATGAACTGTTGTTAACGGTTGTTAGCCATTAGCCGCTACATTAGCCGCTATGTATGCTACATTATAGGAGGCAACCCTGCTTGATGTGGATTGGTCTGTGATGAATGTGACGAGCCAAACGATTGTCCAATCACAAGCTTGTGTTTTTTGTTTTTTTTTACGTTTTGCCCCTGAAAACAAATTCAAAGGGCTCCTACCCAGATGGACTAGTGAAATATTTCTGTGGCAGATATATGGAGCTGTCCATCTGGCTTGTCAGGTTATAACATAGCAGGATGGGCCAGTTTTCCATATTTTTTACTATAACGCAAAGAGGCCTTGAAGGATTTTGATGAAATTTTCTGAATCTGAATTTGAATCCAGGGTTTTCTGAAAGGACTTCCTAAGATTGAGCAGTTTTCCACTGTTTTTCTAATAACTTAATATGTTCCTAAAGGATTTTCATGATGTTTCAAGGACTGTTGGATAGGGTACAAGGGAGTTGTGATTATGTCTTGGTGGAAAACTATATCAGATTTTTTTTCAAGAGGTTGACAATGCCAGAAAGGACAGTTTCCAGCATTTATTCAATTGCAGAGGATTGTGCTCTTGGTGCACTTCTAGTCAGAGAAGTGTTTCACCAAGAAGATGTATGACTAGAAAGTACTTTATTGATTAGAAGTACTTGTCCACCACTGTTTATAAAGTCTTGCTGTCAATTTATCAATTAAAATCAAACATTTGACTGGAAATAGACTGAAAGCAGTAACAAGCTCTGTCTGAAGTTGTTTTTTTTCAATTTCCTGCCCTCCTTGATTCTCTTCTTTGACATCCAGTCAGTCTATTTCTTATTTAAATGTCTCTTCCAGTCTGTTTTTTCAAACCTCAGTTTTGGCTCTTCCAGTGTTAAACATTTACTCCTGTCACTTTGGTTTTCACTCTCATATTTGCAGTGGGTACAGCAGGATGAACTTGATGGTTCTCTTATTAAAGCCAAGCTGTTTTATTCATGGTAACAAGAAAACTAAATCCCAGGACTTTAAAGTTCAAGTAAATAACTTAACCTGAATTACAGCAGAACCAGCACACTGGCGCCGGCTGAATTAATCCGTCAAACAGCATTATTCAGCCTCATATCTCCTCTCATCCTGGATCTTCTCTTTAAACTCAAACATTCCCTGCATGATAATGGCATCCCTGGGATCATGCAGAATCTGAAGTTGACATGTGAGCCTGTAGATGATATTTTTGAGAACACATGTGACACTTTCAGCCTGCTTTATGAAAGTGTGTTGATGTGTTTATTTTCAGTCTAATGACACGTTCTCTCCTGTGTCCTCATTAGTCGTTATCACAGAGCTGTCATGTCAAGCACAGGCAGTCAAAGCTTCCAACCCAGGAGGCTCCCAGAGGCTCCCAACACACTTCAAGTCAGCACAGAGACACAAACACAGAGACACACTTCATGTCACAAACTCAAACAAGGATCTCAGTCTTCTGGCTGTTGCCCTGTCCTCTGTTTGCACCTGCATCAAACACATGGAAGGAAATATGGACCAAATATCATGTCTACCTTTGTCCTGAGAGGCACCAGAAGTTAGCTGAAAGCAAAACAAAATAAAAAAACAATGGAGGCAAACATGATTCCCCATCATGGCAGCACAGAAGTCCAGCAGCTTGTGTTGTTTGGTATCTGTCCTGGTTGGATTATTGAGCACATAAAACATCCTCCTGACCAGCAAGTCAGCTGCAGCAACACCCTGGTCATTGAAATCTGTCCCACTGCTCAAAACCAGAAAAGTTAGTACACTGAGACGAGGCCTGTCAGGATAACAAATGTTGCATTGTCCAAAAAATTATTGCCAATAAAAGATATTATTGTCAATATTGTTTTGAAACATCATTTAAGTCATCATAAAGTGAGTGCAGCATATCAAGAGCAATAAACTTCAATTTCTTAAAAGTATTTAACTGTAATTGGGAGGTCAAGGGCTTTTTATTAAAACAAATTAAACAAACAATATAATAAATTTAACAAAAAAAGAGAAAAACTGCATGTAAATAAAATCAGTATACTAATCTAAAACAATAAAAAATAGACTCTGTCTCTGTAAAGAAAAAAAACTCCAATAAAAACACACAACAATAAAAAAAACAATAAATAAAATGTAGTTGATACAGTTACAGTTACTTTCTTCCAGTCAATCTGTACTGTCTGTAAAACTTTTGTAACATTGTTGGCTTTTCAACCGTATTGAAGGGCTGCATTTCTTTTGCAATGTAGCAAACGACACTGTCTGTGAGTGCATCATTGTGCGCTGTTTTATTTATATTTACTTTGCTGACCAAATGCCACAGTAAGCGCTGACTGTCAGGATGAAGGCTCCGCTGCACCTCCCGTTCTTCGTCGCCACTACTTTTAAATAAATACGATGTATCGGCTCGTCAATGTTCATGAGCTCACACCTTGTTCAATCTGTTTAAAACCTAAAATATTCCCACACTTGGGCCGTGGGATTCAGCTGAGGAAGAGTCCCTTTCGTGCTATCATTCATATTATGGTTTGTTTCCTTGTTACTCGTCACAACGCTCACTTCAGCTCTCTCTCTGTATACACACAAGCGGCCCCGCCTCCCCCACAAAGATTGATGATTGAGAAAGTTGCACAGAGTGACCCATCTACTCATCCAGCCTGTTTGGTAGAAAAGAGAGGAGGAAAACAAACATGCATGCACGTGTCAATTATCGAGGCCGACAAACTTACCAAGGATGTTTTTATTTATCATGTGGTTAATTACCTCCGCCAAGGAGGTTATGTTTTCGGGAGAGTTTGTTTGTCTGTCTGTCTGTCTGTCTGTCTGTGAACAAAATAACTCAAAAAGTGATGGATGGATTTTCATTGAAATTTTTAGGAAATGTTCAGCATGGGAAAAGGAAGAACTGATTCGATTTTAGTGTTGATCTGGATCAGCGTCTGGCTGCCGTGACAAAAAAAGTGATTTTTGTGTATAACTACTGAACTAAAATAGATATCACTAGAAAAGCAGGTCTGGCGGAGGAGAGCGCAGACCTCTGCCAGCGCCACAGTCCTCAGCCATATTGTGATTTTCACCATAAATATTAGTCCTACCTTTATTTCATGTAAATATTTAGATTCCTTGACCATGAAAACATACCATTAGAAATTGGATTCATAATGATATCTATTTTAGTTCAGTAGTTATTCACAGAAATCACATTTTTCGCCATGGCGGCCAGACGCTGATCCCGATCAACACCAAAATCGAATCAGTTCTTCCTTTTCTAATGCTGAACATTTCCTGAAGATGTCATCAAAATCCATCCTTAACTTTTTGTGTTATTTTGTTCACAGATGGACAACAGACAGACAGACAAACAAACTCTCCCGAAAACATAACCTCCTTGGCGGAGGTAATTATGAATCCAGTTGCTAATGGTATGTTTTCATGGTCAAGGAATCTAAATATTTAGATGAAATAAAGTAGGACTAAAATTTATGGTAAAAATCACAATATGGCTGAGGACTGTGGCGCTGGCGGAGGTCTGCGCTCTCTGAGTGCTTTTCTAGTTGATTTATTGATTATGGTGACAAGCCTAACTGAGACCCTTTGTCATCCAACAGGGGGTCCATGAAGGCTGGTCAGACTGTTCAGACAGCACACTGCCATTGTTTAGTATCTATTATTTCTATTATTTCCATTTCTGTCACAAGGGAGTCTGTGATCATAGCAACAGAACATACTGTCCGCATGTCAGTTCAACCCCCTTCTCAATGTATGATGTGACCCTCAGTAGTCCCACAACAGAAACATTCTGGAGCCTCAGTTTGGGTCTAAAATACTATTTTCTGATTTAAACCTTTAAAACGGTTTCCTCTGGGTGTTTCCAGTCTCTTTGCTGTGTTAAATCTAGATTTTTTAAATAACATGAACAATGCCTCCAGCTGTGGACCTTCTGCAGCTGCTATAAACAAAACACCAGCATGTGTGATCACTTTTTCTGCCACTTTACTTTTCCTCACACTCACAGCTGGAGCATATTTACAGTTGCACTCAGACGGGACGAGCTTCAGGGTCCTTTAATTTTCACATCACTCAGGTGACAGTGTGCGTGTATCACCTGTGCTCACTGCAGCCCAATTTAGCTCTGTGGAATAAAAACCAAACTCACTTTAAATGCTGACATTTCAGCCCTGATAGTCAGATCATCTCTGTGTCTGCTTTTGCTGAAGTCTGTCTGAGTATTTATATATATTTATATATATATATATATATATAAATATTGATAAAACAGGTCAATGTTTGAGTCATGGACGTGGCGGCTGAATGTGGGTTTGCTCTGGGAGACTCGCTTAAAGTTTAGACTGTCCATGGACTTATTAGCTTGGGATGTATTGTTCTTTAACTTACACCTCCATTGTATTTATAAATAATTAACTGCCAAAATTCTTGTGAGAATGCACAAAGTCTGCTGAATTTCCGCTCAGGTTTGGCTGCACCTCAGTGTTATATGTATTATTTATTTATTTCAAGCATGTCCATGTCGTAAAATTGATTAGTACTTGTGTTCCAGAAATGTAATGTCAATATAAAGAAAATTAATTCTGATTATTTTTTTATTCTATAATAAAGCAACCATTAAAAATGATGCTGCTGTTGTGCACAAACTTCTCTCATATTATTTTTTTGTCATAAATCAGTGCTATTGGTAATTCATGGTGGTAAGGTGGTTTTATACATATTTAGCAAGTTAAAATTACAAGAAAATTTAATATCCATTCACTTGGTTTCTGCAGGACATATTGCAGCTTTTGCTTTAAATTTTCAGCAACCAAAACTAAAACTAAAAATCGGTCATAAGAATAACAGAGTAGCCTAACATGCCGATAAAACAGTTCAGGATTAAATAAGGGAGGTTTTTGTACAGAATTATCTGGTGAAATGTAGAAAATAGTTTTTGATATTCCGCCTTCTACATGGGTTGGATTCCTGGATCAAGCGTGAAAAAATGTGAAGTGATCAGACTTTGGAACCGATTTATTCAAATAACATAAAATAGACTTAATTAGATGATTTTTATTTTTTGTTTAATGCAGAACTTGACTTGGCTTGCTGCCAAGTTTGAGCGAAAATGGTTGAATGAAATTTTGTTCAAGGCAAAATTAAGAACATACATCCAAATTAAACACAATTATGGCCATGAATCTTCCGTTACAGCTAATTGAACAAGAAAACAAAGATCTTTAGCTGCTCAGTTGAGAACAGGAATCCTTCCACTTACAGTACTCTTGAAGTTGGCAGATTTAAAAACATCCAGGAGGAACACAGACTTTGTGAATTAGGTGAAGTGAGAACAAAGCACATTTTCTTCTGTACTATCCTTTTTTCGATGAGTTGAGAGCTCCTCTGATGAATGAGATGTATGTTAAAAGTCCTGAAATGTGGGTGCTGGTTTTGCTAAGTGGTTAGCAATCATGCGTGTCCCATGTGCATTCTTCTGCTGGTCCGGGTTCGAGTCCAGCCTGTGACCAGTTTGCAGGGTGTCTTCCCCTCTCACCCCCTTTCACGAGCCTATCCACTGGGGGTGTAACGGTGCATACCTCGGTGTTGGGGTCACCGTACATTTTTGGTCCAGTGGGAAAAAAGTAACAAAAGCTCACGAATGTACTAGAATGTCTTTTTTTCATTTATTTTGAGCAGACCACAACTTACCGCAAAACTTCTCACCGTCTCCTGATATAAAAGTAAAAAACACAAATAGAATAAAACATAAAATAAATGTATTAGAAGGGTTCCCTTAAAGGAAAAGTTCGGTTCCTGCAGCTTTCACATTGTTTATAGAATGAAGAACAACAATATACTCACCCAGAAGGCTTTCCTGATCCAAACAGTGCTTCGGGAGATATTTAGATCCAAAATCGAGCAGCAGACACCGATATAATGGTAGCCCGTAGGGCATGGATCGCCGCTCCTAAAAACTGCATTAATCGTCCAAAAACTCGTGTTTTTCACCAATATTCCATCATGATCCGTTCCGGATGATCCGCCGTTGCAGTCTGTGTCTCTCCACACAGCGCTGTGTGGCTGTACTAACTCTGAACTGACAAGTTTGTTTACGTGCCCTTCGCGCATGCGCAGTACTCTCTGGATCGCTGCCTTCGCTTCCTCCTTTCGAAGAGCTCCTCATCTGTAAACTCTGGCTCGAAACTGTAAGGACGTCCATCATATTCAAAGTTCTCCTCCACAACATCGTCCATTTTGTGGACAGATATTCGTCCATTTTGCACTAAACTGGAAGAAGAAAGTCGATTTGTAGCTGCCGGTCTTCCCCTGAAACAATGAGCTGCACTGCGCATGCGCGAAGGGCACATAAACAAACTCGTCAGTTCAGCCACACAGCGCTGTGTGGAGAGACACAGACTGCAATGGCGGATCATTCGGAACAGATCATGATGGAATATTGGTGAAAAACACAAGTTTTTGGACGATTAATGCAGTTTTTAGGAGCGGCGATCCATGCCCTACGGGCTACCATTATATCGATGTCTGCTGCTCGATTTTGGATCTAAATATCTCCCGAAGCACTGTTTGGATCAGGAAAGCCTTCTGGGTGAGTATATTGTTGTTCTTCATTCTATAAACAATGTAAAAGCTGCAGGAACCGAACTTTTCCTTTAATATTCATTCTGTTCATGCAGAGGAGAAGAGGAAAAAAAACATACAGTAGTGCGTTACTGAGGTAGTCAAGTATAAACTGGTAACATAGTCTCCTTTTTTAATAGTTACCAAACACTTTCAGTGTTGTATTGCACAGTTAGATATGTATATCCCAATCGCCTTGGTAATTTTTTTGGCCCTGTCAGTGTTAATACTAAGAGTCTGGTTGAATGCACCGGGGATAAGCTGTTGCACTGTAGATGATTTTTTCCTCGCACCAGTGACGGACACATTGGGATGATGTCGCCTCCTGTGTGTCAGCATGTTAGATGTATTACCTGCGACGTACCCCACCTCTGCGGAACATCACCCGACAGACAGTCTTTGTCCAGTCCACCACTGTTTTGCCATCGTTGCTGTATTGTAACGGGAATCCAAAGATTTCCCACACGGCGGATTTATACGAGGCTAGTAGGTCTTCCAACTCCTCGTGTTGCATCTTTCATCATTTGTTTATGCTTGTACTTTCTTCATTTGTTTTTGTTTGTACCTGATTCGTCTTCTACTTCGTCTGTGGTAGGCTCATTACTGCCACCTAAGATTCTCAGGACACTGCTTTTTTTTTTTCTTTCTTTTTTACTTAGCCTGCTCATGTATTTGTCATGTGATTGTGTGTACCGATCCATGACCACCGTACCATGACGGTACGGGACGAATACAAATACCATTACACTCGTTCTATCCACTGTCTCTCTCCTATCAATAAAGGCACAAAATGCCCCAAAAAACATTAAAAAATAAACAAAAAAAAGTCCTGAAATGTTTTGGTGTACTGATGATAACAGACTGAAATGGTTTTTTAGTTCTAATATTTACAAGTTGGCCTCTTTGTATCCAGAGCCTGGAAAAAACGTCAGGATAGTTAATTTTTACCTCCGCCAAGAAGGTTATGTTTTCGGGAGTTTGTTTGTCTGTCCGTCTGTCCGTCCAAACCTTTTCGTCTGTGAACAAAATAATTCAAAAAGTTATGGATGGATTTTGATGAAATTTTCAGGAAATGTTCAGCATGGGAAAAGGAAGAACTGATTCGATTTTGGTGTTGATCCGGACCAGCCTCTGGCTGCCATGACGAAAAATGTGATTTTTGTGAATAACTACTGAACTAAAATAGATATTATGAATCCAATTTCTAATGGTATGTTTTCATGGTCAAGGAATCTAAATATTTAGATGAAATAAAGGTAGGACTAATATTTATGGTGAAAATCACAATACGGGTGAGGACTGTGGCGCTGGCGGAGGTCTGAGCTCTCCGAGTGCTTTTCTAGTTGTGAGATTATTTCTCTTTTTTTTTTGTAAATATCTACAATGATCCCTGAACTTGATGGCTGAATGATGGTGTCTTGTAAGCCCGACTGGCTGGGCATATTGTATATACATGACACAATAATAAAAATCTAATCAATCAATCAAATCTACCATCATTTTATCTTTTCATTTATTGTGCTTAGTATGTCGCAGGGTGTTGCTTGTGGCAAAAAACGTATGTTTTTCTTTTCCGTTATATTATCTTCAGCCTGTTTGTCATTAAAGTTGTTTGATTTGGTGAAATGGTTTGAATGAGCATCTAGTTTTGTTGAAAGATGAGGGCTATCATTAAAGCTCTTTATCTGGGCTCTGTTTAGGCTCAAAGGTCTTTCCAGAACATCATGTTCTTCTCAATTTCTTCCATCACAACAGTATTTGTGTTCAAGGATGTTTATGATTCCCTCTGATCAGACAGACTGAAATCAAAAGCAGCATTTAGCGCTCAGGACAACAATATGTCTGATTACATTTAGCTGTGGTTAATCCATGAGAGAGACGTGGAGAGGTTCAGGGCAGGAGCTGCAGTTAGTTGTTGCTCTTAAACAGTCCCTGGTGACAATTTTCTGTCTTTATGCATAATTAGTTCTGAAAATGGGAAATAAATGACTTCTGTTGTGAAAAGATATCCACAGCTGGAGGTAAAGTAACTCAATACTGAGCTCTGTGACAAATGAATATTGAACATATTTAATAAAGGGGTTTAAACTCCCAGCCTGTAGCTTTTAGAGGGGGCTAGCTTTGATGGAGAAAGACAAGAAAAACACTCAGAAATGTGCAAATTATTCCAAAAATTTCTTTAATAATTGCCAATAATTTGGTCACTTGCTGTGCATAAACATCATCTTTATGAATGTTGATGCCTCTGCCAGCCAGATGCCGGTGTTTTGAATTCAGCTTCTGTCAGCGTTCAATAAATGATGATCCAGGAGTGAAGTTCAGATGTCATGTGCACCACGATCAGGCTTTAACACCCGTCACAAACAAACAAACAAACAGACACATAGTCCATGAAACTCCTGATCTGTACGCGTTGTCGGATCCTGCTGTTAGTGTGGCATGTTCTTGCACATGCTCTTTGAATATGTATGTCTGTCAGTCTGCCTGCTCTCCTCATGCATCATCTGTTTTATTAATGCATGGATCAGGAGAACCATACGCTGCTACATCAACCTCCAGCTCTGTCAGATCACTGATGTATTCAGGTTCATACACTGTGAAAGGATCAATTTTCTATACTTTATTTTGCTGTGTGTTATTTTATATACCAAGGACACTGTGGGGATAATTGTACACTGTATGAATTTTCACATCATTATGATATGTTTCCATCTAACAAGGTCATAAAGTTCTAAAGTAAAGTACAAGAATGGAACCTGCTTCTTCTAGATCAAGTGTCCCAAACTCTTTCAGAACCAAGCCAGAATCAGAGTTTATACTCCCCCTGAATACTAAATTAACAAAACCAAAAATCATGTTGTCTTCATATTAAAGAAGAAAAATGCATACATATGTTGCTACTCCTGTGCTATGCTAAGCAAAATCTGAAGTATGTATACTATTTCTGTTTAATCAAACTATTTACTTGTGAGTTACAAGCAACGTTAAAATAAAAAAATGTAAAATTATGTGAATAAATTCCAAATACCAAATTTGCCCTTTGCTGGATGTTTTGGATTTTGGATGCAAAACATACCTCGATAAGGTAAAAAAAAAAAAAAAAAGTGCAAAGATAATATTTATTCAAAACTTCAGACAAGGGTTTGGGATTTGACCAACTGATAGTTGGACATGGTACTGCAACATGAATGGTATAAAATTTATTCCAAATGTCTGTCTACTGTAGTGGACACATGCATGAAAGGGTTAAATCCATCAACAGTTAATATTAGTATATTTGCATCCTAACCTGAGACACCAGGCAGACCGTTCATTATATTTCACTAGTCCATCTGGGAAAAGCCCATAGAAAGTGTTTGAAGAATATCCAACAGTGATTGGATGGTCATTGCCTTTGCTGGTTCTATGCTCTGTATGTCAATGCATATTTGGTAACCAGACGTGCCAGCTGGACAGTTCCATATTGGAAATATTTCACTAATCCATCTGGGAAGGAGCCCTGTGAAAATGTTTTCAGGGGCAGAACCTTCAAAAACAACAGCAGCTTGTGATTGGATGATCGTTTGGCTTATCACACTCATCACAGACCAATCCATATCAAGCAGCGCTGCTATGACATAGCATATGTAGTGGCTAAACGTAGCGGCTAATGCTGTGGCTATCGGCTTACAAGGGCAGTTTATGGCTTTTAGCCGTAGCAGCTAACTGTTGTTAGTGGCTAACTGTTATTAGCAGCTAACTGTTGTTAGCCGCTAACTTACTAATTGTTGTTCGCCGCTATGGCTAAAGGCCTTCAACTGTTGTTTGCCCTTGTTAGCCATTAGCTGTAGCAGCTAATGGCTAACAAGCTTAACTACCTGAAGACTATTGTTTCACATTAAATTATACCACATAAATGCAGCATTTATCATGCCTGCTGCTCCCACCTTTCTTCCCTTATTGCAGTGATTCCCAACCAGGGGTACGTGTACCCTAAGGGGTACGCGAAAACATTGCAAGGGATACGTGGAAAAGTTATTTTCAACTTGGAAGTACTGCGTCAAGCCTGTCGATAGAATTGCATGTGTGCGCTACAACTAGTTTTCCCAGGGAAACAATAACCAGAGCTAAAATGAAAACAGCTGCTAACCTGCTCCAGTTGCTCTGGATCCAGGAGAGGGTTAAGAGAAGCCCACAAAGAAAATATTTTCAGTGTCTTGTTCCAGATTTTTTAAGGTTAAATGCCTGTTAAAAGGGGTCTTATTCAAACATAAACATTACAACAGTTATAAACAACAAAGGCAGGTTGATTATTTAGATTTTGTCTCTATTTATTTAAATTACATATTTATTTTTCGAGACAGAATTTTACATATTATTGATTTTAGCTTAAAAAAAGAATATTTCTGAGAACTAAATGTTCAAATTAATAAAATAAAATATTTTCTTTTATTTATCAGTTGTGCTATGTTCTGCTTTAGAAGAATCATGAACATGTATGAGTGAGGGGGTACTCATGGTATGACAAAAAGGCTCAGGGGGTACACAAGACAACAAAGGTTGGGAACCACTGCCTTACTGGACTGTTAAGCATTTAGCCGAGTGAAATCATTGGACAATGGAGGCTGGCAAGACAGAGATGCATGATTTCAGAATCAGGCAGGTCCGTCTGCTCTGCAAGGCAAGGAAGACATAGCTTCAAGGTGCATACCAGCTACCAAAGATTTTAGCAGTTGCAACGCAGAATTGAAAAAGCGAGGCACTTGACAGCACTTATGCAAAATTCAGTTTCACCACGGGATGGGAGAACAAATTACATAGTGTGGCTTTAACGCCTGATAGTGTTAGGGGGTGGCTTTAATGGATTTTATACACACATTAATTATCCCTGAAGCTTTGAAAAACAAGAGTCATTCATTTCCATGCTATGTTCATGTACAGAGTAGACAAACAAGCTGGATTATATTATTATATAATTAGAAGTTTTAATGATGTCAGTTTTTCACTTGGCTTACCTTTGGTCAAAGCCAAGTGACCTTCATCATTCTCCCATCGTTTCTGCCAATATGTCCATGAAAGTTCCATCATAACCCCTGATGAAACCCTTACCAACAGATGGCATCATGAATACATAATGCTTGTACAATGATCATTCACATATATGGCGTACAAAGTGCGGCAGCTGCTCGGTATCTGCAGCAGACCTCTGGCTGTGCTGGAAGTTCGTCTGCAGGCAAATGTGTGTGTTTGACGGCATGAATATGAAGCAGAGCCGACCTGGAAAAGAGCACGCAGCACGGTGAAGGAGCCTATTAATGTGGGCTGACAGCGAGCTGATTCCACCCAGCAGCATTGCACAAAACTCACAACACACACAAACACACATGTGAATCTGCAGATGTGTTTTAGTACATACTGCCACCAGTAAAGCATACGTGTCCTTATTGTGTCGACATGTAGTGAAGCATGGCAGCTCACAGCGTTTATACTCAATTCAGGTCTGATAACATGTGACATGTATGTCTGGCTTCATGTGTGTGCCCGGGGCTCAGGCTGTACACGGGACGCAGAGTGTGCAGCTTAGCAGCCGTATAAACACCCCCCTGTGACTTTACATGAGATGCTGCGGGCTCAAATAGTATAACCGAGTGTCAGCGGTCGAATCTGCTCCTCCTGGTCTACCCCAAGGCTCAGTTTGAACAGATTAAGAGTTCATTACCTCGTGGACATGAAGTTTCATCTGACCTAATGATGCACATGGAGATACTCAGCTGTTCAGAAGGAGAAACAATCAGACAGTCCCCTGCAGCAATGTTATATGCCTGAACATTTTTTTTAATCTGTTTTCTAGTCTGGTCTTTATTTGTGCTTTTTTGTAAAACATATATTCATGCAGCACTGCTGGATTTAAAACCTGAGGCCTTTTAGTATTTCAGTTTAGGTAACACTTCATTATCAACTATTTGCTAATTTGCATGTTAATTAGAAACATTTAATTATACATATTAAAGATCTTAGAAGTGCTGTCTTTTGCAGCTATGCTTATTAAGGTTGTGATAAATGCACAACAACTTCCTAACTTACCATTAAAAACACTAATTAGGAGGTTATTAAATGAAAACTCTTATCCAACAGCCTATTAGTTGTATAATATGACAGTGCAGAATGGTGTACTAATGAGCCCTTATGTTGTCTTGTGATATATAATGTGATATACAATGTGGGGGTGGGTGGGGGCATGCATGGGGAACTGGTCTGTGCAGATAGCAGGTGGATTGGCCCATGGATATGTCACAGATGAGGAGTGGGCCAGCTGCTTTTTACATAATCAACACACCGCCTAGTGTTCATTTACTTGGCCATCGGTGATCTAGAGCCTAAAGTGCTTACAGGAAGTGGCTTTGTTTTCCCTCCAATTTCTGGAGTTGTACTTCCTGTTGTTGATTAAGAGGGTTGTCCCAATGGGTTTTAATAAGTGCATTTCCATTACCCTTGGATAAGCACAAAATGTAAATACTGCAATAAAAAACTGGTAATGGAAACACAGAATTTCGAAAAAGCACTAAAATATCGCTTTCATGAGGTGGTTTTTCAGACTTTTCGATATTCAAATATATCACAAAAGTGCAATGGAAACACTTTTTCCGCAATTATACATCACAGGACGTGACCTACCTGGTCACATGATCACTTCTCTCTGAGTTAACATTGCGCTGTACGTTTGGACAGAGGAGGAGACGGAAACTTTTCTTGCCATTATTCTCAACGCACAACTGCCGTACTAGACAGCAAACAACAGAGGAATACAGAGTGTTATAAGGAGATAGAAATGGAAATGAGGGAAAAAGGGGTTCAACAAGCCTTGGTGTCCATCTCCCTGCAATGAAATCTCGGATGACATTTCACGAGAGTAACGACGCTCCTGCCTAGAACAACCTTCAATGGAAACATGTTCAAAGCCCAAATATACTTTGTGGAAATTTTAGGATTATCGCTTTTAGTTTGCAAAAAACTGTAATGGAAACCCAGCTAATGAGACAATACTTTATTGGGTCAGTTGGCTCACTGCTCCAGGCACCCTGGTGAGCTGCTGAACTGCACGTTTTCTATTCAAATGTTTATTTACAGTTTGATTATGGATTTTTACCCTCATGCTTGATAAGGCCTTCAAATATTGAGTTTCAGGTGACAGCCCTGTTTGGCACAAAGCTATGGTTTGTATGATTCAGTCATATCATTGAAAAGTAAACACTGATATAAAAAAAGTAAAATTATTCATGATTCCCATATGCATAAAAAGATTAAAGATGCTATGAGGAGAATCTATTTGTGGTGACATTAAGACTCTGCTACCAATGAGCACGCTCGGTGGGACTGTCGTGTTCCTGAGTAACCTCGGAACTGGGAGTGACGTCATCTTCGACTTATCGGTGTTCCAGTTGAGGTCTGAAAAAAACATGCTGATCTACCAGGCTATTGTTAGCTGTTGTTAGCACGCCCTGCGTTGTTGTTCACAAATATCACATGAAGAATGTGATTACTACTATGGCAGCATTTTTGTAAATATAAGTCTAACAATACTATGTATACAGCTGATCTAGAGCAACACACCCCAGTCAGAAGTGCAAATAAATAGATTATTACAGGAGCTAAATAACTGTTCACACTGGAGGCATCCATCTTCGATTGTCAACTCGGGGGTGGCGAGGTTTCACCAAGTTCCCAGTAGGAAATTCCAACTTCGGGGGATGTTCCAGTTGCAGTTTCCTACACGGAACCTCGGAAATTCCTACTTCTGACTACAACTGAAACGCACCAAAGACGTGACAATTTTTGGAAAACTTAGTATCGTAGTTTTGTAGCCGGCTATATATCTCTACTTACAGCCCGGTGCTGTAAGACGTGTCTGAATAATATAAATTTGCTCTAGTTTTAATTGTCTTGTTCCCGAAGTTGAGTATCCAGGCCAGTCCAGCCCTGTCTGACCCGACCACGAAGCTAAGGAATAGTATTTATAGAAAACCTATTTTGATGCTGTAAAACTCATCTTAAAGTGTGTATTTCAATCAGGCAGATATCTAAAAGTGAGACTTTTTTGTAATTACTTAGAAACTCATCATAGCGTCTTTAAGAAAAAGATTTTTCCGAATGTTCCCTTTTTTTCTGATCCCTGTTTCAGTCTTTTCTTCATCACAAGCTCTTACACAGCTGTGAAAACAGGGCAGTCCATGGACAGCCAATTACATGGCTATGCTGCCTTCATGTTTCCCCAGTATATGCTCAACATGTATGGGATTTATCATGAATAAATGAATGATATATCGTTATCATGTCTACCTCTAGATATAAACATTCAAGATATTGATATTGAAGGAGCAATGATACAAACAATGAAGATTTCTTATGAATAAACCTGAACTTTACACATTCTTTTGGATTATGATGTTTTTGCTTTTCTGAAAAATGTAGTCATATCGTATCGTATCGATATTGAGATGACTGGCATGAATATCGAGATATGAAATTTTGTCCATATGGTTCAGCCCTATCAGGAACCATCATTTAGTATTCTTATTCACCTGTGTATGGTTTAGTACACAGTGTAATCCTGCCTACAGATTTCGGGTACTTCAGATTTTGGACACAACGCGAGACAGAAGATAAAAATGTTCAGGACTCGTCAAAGCAAGTCAGAGCCAACAGGAGCAGGAATCATGGGGAAGGGAGAAGATGGCTGTCAGCTCGAGTTGGCCTGAAAGTGTTGGTGTGCGTGTTTGAGGGAGAGAGAGACACAGTGAGGTAAAGAGACGGAGAGCGTAGGGATTTCTGTCCTCTGCGGTCCGTTACACCTCCAGGTGGAGAGTGTGAGAGCAGAGAGAAAGACAGCCGTCTCCTGTTTTTAGTTTCTCCATCACATTTCCACTCCGTCCCTCCTGTTATTTATGACACTGAGGTCTGCTTGGAGGATTTATGGAGATTTGGTTGAATTTGAACATCTTCATGTGTGTGCTGGAGTTAAAAGGGTACCTGTCCACACAAGTTTGCAGCGCTGTGGCCTGACGTGAGTGTGTGAGAAAGAGAGTAGGAGTGTAAAAGGGCCACCTGTCTGCTGTAGTCAGGAGAGCTTTACCTGATGTGAATGTGAGAGTGACGAAGAACCCAGTCTGTGTGCATACAGCTATGGTGGGTGGTGAGTTTGGAGCAGTGCTGTCACTGGTTTTACTTCTGCCTTGAAACAGATATTTGCAGCACTGCCATGGTGTTTGGTGAGTACACACAGGAAGTAAAATAAAGCCAATGGTAGTGTGAGCTTAGTGCTACAGTGACAGGTAGGGATGCACCAAAATGAAAATTTGTGGCCGAAGCAGAATAAAATATAAACGCATGGACGAATATCGAATATCCAATGCGGAGGTACAGTTGTTCACTATATTTTTTAATGGTGCATTAATAGCTTAGAGTGCATTTTTAGACATGTTTTTAAAAGAAAGTAACTGTTTATTGAATATTATGACATTTTTGAGGATTGTGGAGGCTGTTTTCATGTCAGTCCTTGACTATGCAGATGTCATCTACAGACATGCAGCCCCTCATCCCCAAAACGGCTTGACCCTGTTTACCATTCTGCATTATGGTTTATCACTGGTGATCCTTTTAACACGCACCACTGTGTTTTAAACAGTAAGGTTGGCTGGTCCTCTCTACAAATGAGGCGTGATTTTCATTGGCACCTTTTTATTTACAAAGCCCTTTTTTTTTTAAGTTATTTTTTGGGCCTTTTATGGCCTTTATTGTATAGGACAGCTAAAGATTGACAGGAAAGCAGGTGAAGAGAGGGGGGATGACATGCAGCAAAGGGCTGAGGCCGGGATTCAAACCAGCAGCCGCTGCTGGGGGTTGGCAGCCCCCGCACATGGGGCGGCCGCTCTACCCACTGAGCTAATGTCCGCCCCAAAGGCCCTTTTAGGAAAGTTACCATCCTACCTTACCCAGCTTCTTCATATTTCTTTTAACAATCAATGTCATACACGCTCCTCTGACAGGCTCCTGTTGCATGTCCCACGAACAGGCTACAGAAGCTGCTCAGGATTAATGAGCTTCTACCTTTTGGGCTTTTTAGAAATCTTATTTTAAATTTCCACTCTTACGTGTGTAATTCTTTTATTTAAGTGTGACCTATTGCCATATTCATCATCACAGGTCTGATGATTTTAATGCCCCTCTTGTTAAAGTCTGTTTTATTGTTTTGTGCTCTCTTAATTTCTTCTGTACTTGACTCAACATCATTGTAAATGAGGATGCCCCTCAATGATCTCTTGAGTATAAATAAAGGTTAATTGATTGATTGATTGATTGATTGGTTTTTCAATCTTCCAGTATCCTTTGCTTTTCAAAAAAGCCCAACAAAGTTTTTCATTCATATTAAGCCTTCAAACAAAACAAAACATGCATTAAAAATATTAAAGTGCACTGAAGTGGATATAAACCAACAAATCAATAATACCAACAAATAAATAATTGTCCTTTTGACACAAGTCTGCTTTAAGGCTGTCACTTTATATTCGAGTGTGGCGGCACATCAGGCCTGTAGCAGTGGACCGTTCCGTCCAGCAGAGGGCACTGTGAGTGCAGCTTGACCGTCAGACACATCCGCTGCTCTCTTGACCTAAATAAACAAAGAGTTTCCACTCGGAGTGGACATTAACAGCTCTGAATCATCTGAGGAGAGCTGTGTGGAAGTGATTTCGTCATTCCGTCACACGGTACTATTCAGCCTTGCTATTACCTCACTCCACCGAAAGCCAAATATGTTTTTTTTTGCAGTATTCGGCCGAATATATTCGGCCTCCAAAGATTCGGTGCATCCTTAGTGTCAGGTAACAAAAGGATGTGTGCTAAGAGTGATTTCACTCTTCATGCCGACTAACCAAACAGCACTTCCTCCACATGTCAGAGTGGGTGTCAGTGCTACAGTGAGAGTGAAGTCAGGCACAACAATCAGACAGGGTGTATTCACTAACTTAGGTGTGCTGGCTTTGTGGACTGCCTCTATCCAGGGTTCTGTGGTGCTGAAGTCCTCCTAAATATGAAGCATGTATGATGGATAACAGAGAAAATGGATGCAAAGATGGATGAATGGATAGGTTATTTGATGGATGGATGGATGGATGCATTAAAACCTGACAAAAGGAAAAGATGGATAATTGATGTTGGAAGGACATTAGAAGAATAAATGTTTGGATGAATGGATGGATTAATGCACCAGAAGAAAAAAAAAAGATTGGTGATGGATGGACAAATGAGTGGCTTAGTGAAAAGCTAGAGGAATGGATGGATGAAAAAGAGAGATGGATTGCCAAAGGAAAAATCAATGGATGGATGAATGTAAAAAGCAGATTAATAGGTAGCCTGATAAAAGTAGACAAATAGGAAAAGATTCAAATAGGACAAAAGAAAAGAATGTTAAATGGTTGGAAACATGTTAATTGTTTCATGGAAGGCTTGATAAAGAAAATGAAGGATGGATCAATCAATCAATCAAACATGTAACACAAAGTGCTTTACAAACAGACAGATGAATTAAAATGAAGGATTTATGACCCATCCAGCCCTTGAACCCACCCACACCGCAGTCTGTACACAGTGTTGATAAAAAGCATCATAAATAAAAGACAATAATAAAGTACACAGCTGTACCCAGTACATACTGAGGAAACGCCATCCTAAAGGTTAAAAATTAGAAAATACTGGAGGTTTGGTGATAGTGTAAAATTAAATATATCATAAAATAAAATAAGATTAAAAAATACTAAAACATAAATAAATTGAAACGAAGTTTAAAAATAGAAAAAAATAGAAAATAAAACAAGGAAAGATATAGAAAAGCTAAAAAATAAATTAAAATACGATCACAATAATAAAAGTGGGCTGTAATTAGAATAAACAAAAACTGAAAGGTACTTAAGGTAAAAGCTTTTCCATAAGCCACAGCATAAAAAGATGCCTCATATTAAGTTTTTGTTTTAACTTTGGGAACTGTTAACAGAGAACTTCCTGAAGACCTGAGAGCTCTAACGGGCCCATACTAAGGGCCCATGAAGGACTAAGACTTTTAAGAGGTTTAAAAACCAGTAAAAGAATCTTAAAATCTATCCTATGATGGATGGATGGATTAAAGCTAAAAGGAAAGAGAGATGGGAGATGTTTAAAAAGAAAATAGATGCATGGATGGGTAGACAAATGTGGATGGATGGATGGATTGATGGGAAAGAGGATAAAAAGTGATGGATGGATGTAACTGAGTAAATCATTGTGACATTCTTCAACTGGAAAATTATTTCTGATTTAAACTGTAATTTCTGCCTTACAGTTTATTCAGAAAGGGTTATTATAGATTAATATTTGAAGACATTGGTTCTTCTCATATTTGCACAGCGTTGGGGGCATTTAACCCTTCGTCTGCCTTCTGACCTCAGATGTTTCCTCTTACCTCTTCAGCTGCAATCTGATATTTATAAATCCTCTTATAATGTTTGCATTTCCAGTATTTGTCATTATACTCAGACCACTTGTTAACTTTCTATCCTCGTACCAGCCCCAGCAGTAGACCATACATTCTAGTTAGTACAGGTCACTTAATTGGACTAATGCCTCACTCTGATTATCGTCCTTAATGAGATTATAATGTGCTTGTAAATGTAAACAGTGATGAGAAGGAGCAAAGCATACATTTAATTATAGGAGAATTTCACGGCTGATTACCTGGAGAGGTAATTGATGGAGACATGTGTGGTTGGTCTGTGGCGTCACAGCTCAGTCACTGTGAGGGATTATTCCACGTCCTGTCAGACGGATAAACATGTCTTATTTCAGCCGTGGATAAATGTTCTGTCTAACTGCAGTTCAGTAACTGTTAAACTTTTTAATTACTGCACATGTCACTTTGAAATTTAGTCCTTGAAAGTTTAGAGGAATCAAAACAGAGCTGTGAAGTTTTATCTGTGTCTTTACGACTGCTTTAGATTTAAGTTTCATATATCGAGAAGGAGCTGAATTTATTGTGTTGTCATATAATTTTATAGACAAAGACATTTTTATTACGCATTTATCATGCTTTGATTAATATAGAAGGAAAGGCTCTTTGATAAGTGGAGTCAATTCCCAAATAAACTCATTGGTCATTATATTAGGTACACCTTCCTGGTACTGGGTTGAACACTTTTGCCTTCAGAGCTCCATAATTCTTGCTGTCATATATTCAACAGGGTGCTGGAAACATCCATTAGAGAATTTTTGTCTATATCTCTATGATATTGCACACAGTTGCTTCAGATTTGTTGGCTTCACATCCTTAATGAGAGTCTCATGTTCTACTGCATCCCAAAGGTGCCCCACTGGATTGATATCTGGTGACAGAGAAGGCTACAGATGATTTCATTTCTGTGATATGGCGAGTTATCCATCAGAAGATGGTCTACTGTGGTCATAGAGGGATGGATATGGTCAGCAATCATTTTCAAGTTGGGGTTTGAACTAGAGCATGTCCTGTCCCACTCCCGGAGAAAAAAGTCCCGTTCCGTCCCAACCCCGGGCCGGAGTAAAAAAACGAATCCTGTCCTGTCCCACTCCTGTCCCGTTCCCGTTTGAATAAAATGTTGTTTTGTTATGTGTGTCGCCGGCAGCCGCTTCGAGTTGCTTTTCACTTCCAGTGGTGGCAGGAAGTCAAACCACTTTTGTAGTTCTTTTGTGTTGCTCGCGCGGTCAAGAGTGTTGGCTCTCACTGAGAGATGACTACAAAAATGAATGCATCTGTTCGTCTGGTTGTTTAAATGATCATCCATTATGGCCCTTTTCCATTAGCCCTACTCTACTCGACTCTACTTGGGTCTACTCTACTCGCCTTGTGCTGCTTTTCCATTAGCCCCAGTCGCCTGCTCAATGGCGCAGTGTCGCTTTAAACAGCTAAGCAGCACTGCGGTGACGTCATTTTGAGCGCGACACAACAATCTGTGGCTTTTTGTCACAAACCGAGTAAAAAAAGAAAGCAGAAGAAGGCTGCAGGTGGCAGGAAGAAATACCCCTTGAGAAACACAGGAGAGTTTTGGAAGCTATACAACAGAATGAAACCGAGGACGAGAGCAATCGAGCTGCAAAGAAAAGAGGTATGAGGGTAAGCTAACGGTAGCTACTGCTTGCATGCTAGGTCGTTGCGCTCATGACTCATCGATGACGACATTGTCTGTCCAATCAGTAGCCGGCAGTCGGTGACGTCATCTGTCAGTATCGACTCAGCTCGCTTTGAACCAGAGCGGAGTAGGTACTAAAACTAGCTTGTTTTAGGAGGTACCGGGCTAGTAGAAACACGCTGCAAATTGAGTAGAGCCGAGTAGAGTAGGGCCAAGGCGTGCTCGTGGAAAAGGGCCATTGATGTCAATCCCGCTCCTGCCCGTTGCTTTTTTTTCCGCCCCGTCCCGATCACGGGATTAATTAAAAAAATGACTCCCATCCTGTGGGATTCCTGCAGGAATCATGTGACCAACAGGAATTCCCAAGAAATGTCATCCTCTAGTTTGAACCATGCTCAGGTGATACTAAGGGGTTAAAAGAGTAGCAAGGAAATATTCAAAACTCTATCACACTACCAGCAGCAGCCTGAAGCACTGATCCAAAGCAGGATGGATCCATTCTTTCATGAAGTTCACACCAAATCCTGAATCTTTGTGGAAGCAGATATTCAGATTCATCAAATCAGGCGACTGTCTTCAATCTTCTATTGTCCAATTTTGAAGAGGCTGGGTGAGCTGTGGCCTAATTTGAGCCATTCTTAGGTGACAGGAGTGGCACCCAGTTTGGTCTCCTGCTTCAAGACAGGACATGTTGTATGCTCAGAAATGATCTTCTGCCAACCTTGGTTGAAGTCTTTACTTGAATTTATTTTGCCTCTTTATTATCTCCATGCACTTTGGCCATACTTCTCTGACCTCTGGCATCTACAAGGCGTTTTTGGCCAAGAGACCTGCAGCTCACTAGTTATTCTTTCTTTTTAAGACCATTCAATGTAGATGGTTATGTGGGAAAATTCCAGTAGATCCACAGTTTCTGAAATACTCAGACCACTGCATTTAACTCCAATAACTGTGCCACGTTCAAGCAATTCAGCCTCATTTAATCACCTTTCTGATGCTCAGTTTGAACTTAAGCAGGCCTTGTTGCCCTGTGATTGGCAATATCTTGAAGGAAAATTTGAACAGGTGTGCCTTAAAGTGGTGAACTTCTGTCTTTTGGATTTCTTATTGGGATTCTTATATCCTTATATATTCTTATAAGGATGTTTTAATGCTACAAGGAGACACAGGCATAATGCTAGTAAGTAAAAAACAAAATATTTCTTTCATGCATTTAAACCCCTCTGCTTGAAAGGCTTCATGTTTGTTTGGAGTTAAACTTTCATCATCTCATCTCTTCACATCTTCCCAAACACACTCCTCCATGGCTCCTCAGAGTCTGCTTTGCATTCAGGGTCACCACTTTGCCAAAACACCCACAAACTTTGGAAAAGTTTGTCTTACTTTGAATTTTTGGAAACTTGTTCCAAACTTTTTATCACACTCTGAAATGGTGTTCTGTCCCGTGGGCAGACTGACAGCAGTAAAAATCTGAACCTGATGAATTCCTCCTGATCTACAACCTGCATGCAGGATCACAGGTTGCAGAGGAAGCAGGTTAACAGGGGTCGATCACAGCTACAACTGCAGCTATGTGCACAAAAGGTTCACTTCATACGCAAGCTGCTTCTCAATGCAAACAGCCTGCCTCAAGTGGAAATTCAGGCTCTTTCTCAATACGTGTACTTCAGTGTACTTCAGGACTTGCAGACTCCTGATACGTCATCAATCACAGCTGAAATTGTGGCCTTGCCCTGCCCCTTTTACCAAGTCTCCTACCCAACATAACTTGAGTGGATTCTCGCAGCTACAATCCCACAATGCAATTTGCACCATTCAGCAGGAAACTCCAACATGACGGAGGAGGAGTCACACGATTGTAAGTAATCATTGTTCCTGTGTGAAATTCTAAGTAAGGTACTTATTTGCAATAGAGTTGTGCTTGAAACCTGAACATCGATGAATTCTAAATGGATGATGTGAGTGGTTACCAGTAGACAACCAGATGTGACGTGAAGGTACAGTATGTGGAAGGGGACACTAGCAGAACCTGCCACTGTTATCACCACATAGCCATGAGGTCCCTCTGAAAATCGGATGTCACATCACAAGAGGCCTTTAATACATTTATACTTAACAGAGACAAATATGGTAGGGATGCGTTTGTGGTCTGGGCACCCATGAGTTCATCACTACCATAAATTTCTTATTTTCAGTAAGAATATCATCGATTATATCTATAAAATAATCCCCACAACCATTCAGACATGAGGACCCTCCTGAAAACAGGATGTAGCATCTCCAGAGGCTAACCTCTAATTAATCAGAGGACAGGTCTATGGGATGATTTTGCAAAGTTCTAACTTCCAGAAAACCCGAGGTCACATTAGTGAACTCTGAATTGAGAGACACCCTTGGGGTACTACAGGTTTTTGACACTTCCCCCATTTTCAGCCCTGGAGGTCACTGCCTAGTTAGGATGCATTCAGGGAAAGTGTTGGCGGGAATTCAGCACTGTCCAGACTTTTATCACTAAAAGAGGCAGAGAGGAGTAGGATGTTAAGAAGCCCTGAAGTCAGAGAGGGCTGTCTTTAGACCCAGGCTTAAGGGTGATGGGTTTGTTTTGGTTGTACTTCGTTCAATGTTTGTTCTTTGTACTTATTTTCCCTCCTTTCTGACATAAATTCAGGCTCGTTGGCACATGGTCGCCGAATGTTTTGGTACTCTTAAGGATACCCCTTACTCTCTTTATCTTGGCTCTGTCATTTTGTGTCTTCCTGTTTATTTCTTTACTTGCTCTGTTTCATCTACTCTGCATTAGTCGCCCCCCCCCCCCCCAAAAAAAAATAAACTATAGAAAACAATAACGCGCAGATGGTTGTTTTAAAGAGGGAGACATGCATACTTCCATTTCCACAGGGCCCAATTGTCTCTACTGCAGACATTTCAGTCTGTATTTCACATAGATAAGGGTACAAAGGGTTCGAGGAAGAGAATAATCATAAAAACACAGCGGATAAGAGGCAGATTCATATAGAAATGCAGCACTGTGATGTCTTTGGCTCCAGGTAAGACTTAAACAATAAACAATAGTGTCTTTGTGCTCACACAGAGAGGTGAACGTAAGCCAGTGGTGCCTTTGGCTTTAGAAAAATGGCTTGTTGGTAATTACTGAAATAAACGGTTTTAGCTTTAAATGACACAACAGAGGCGGTATTTCCATGCATAGTGGATGAAATGGCTGGAGGGTAATGACTTTGTTTCATTACTTTACCCTTTATGGGTGCTGTGCTGTGGAGAATATGCTTTTCTTTATGTGTGCTGGCGTGCAGGGACGCTACTGGAGGGTAATCGCTGGGCTTTAAGTGTCTCTAAAGATGCTCGAGTCGAGAGTACAAGTTGTGTTTTGATATGTTTGGCATTAGATGCCGCCTCCAGAAGGCCCATATTGGATTGCGATGACTTTGGCCCCGATCGGTACAGCTGGGATGGGCGCGCTGGAGCGACACGTCTTTGGCTTCACGCGGAGCAGCTGGGAGGTAGATTGTGGATGGAGATGTCACACTGCGGCAGCCTGTGCTCACAAAAGCCAAGACACTTCACCAATCTTTGCACACAGGATTAGCTTGGTCATGCATACGCACACTGATGCATGCACACTCCAAACCAAACGAGTCAGTCAGTCTGTCTCTCGCTCGAAGCTCTATTATGCTGGGCTGGATTCCACCTCATCATCTCATCCATTACCACGCACCCCCGGTGTGTAAACTACTCTCCTGTTCAGGGCTAGAGGGCTAAAAACTGATAAGGCTGCTTTTCTCCACCATCACAGATTCTTCTCTTGTTCAACACTTTCCACACACAATGCCACGTTTGGAGATATTTCTGTAACATACAATCGCCAGCTAGGTATGAGAAACACAACACTTCAGAATGCATCAGAGCAGAGAAGAAAGGGGATTTAAAGGTGCAGTGTGTAGAATTTGGCATTTTAGCGACATCTAGCGTTCAAATTCTAGAATCAACCTAACCATAGCCAAGACGTCACATCGCTGAGCAACGGAATCCTGTGAAGACCAAAAAGGATCCTGAACATGGCATCATTTACTTAAATGATAAGGTTTGTAACCATTATCTTTATAGATTATAGGTCAGTTGTTAGCTGCGGATTGTAGGTTTTGTAAACTTGTAGTAACACAAACAAACATTAGTGCATTAATGCTAATCAGATCAAGCCTGATGCGGATTTGGTGAAATACAGTAAGGTGAAGAAGAGAGAGAGAGAGAGTACAATGTGGTGGAAAACTGGGCCGGACGATTGAGAGTTTTGTAATATGATTAATGGAGTATTTATTTTCCACCGCTTATGGGCGTTATTTACAATACCAACACAATACGGGAGTTGTGTAGCAGCTCAGTGGTTTACAGTCTGTGTTGATCCAATAAACAATGCAGTTTAAACATAACAACCACTGTTTCAAAACATAATAAATCGCCGCTATGGCTAATGTCCATGAACAGTTTTTAACTGTTGTTAGCCATTAGCCGCTATGTATGCTACATTATAGGAGGCAACCCTGCTTGATGTGGATTGGTCTGTGATGAATGTGACGAGCCAAACGATTGTCCAATCACAAGCTGCTGTTTTTTTAACGTTCTGCCCTTGAAAACAAATTTAAAGGGCTCCTTTCCAGATGGACAAGTGAAATATTTCTGTGGCAGATATATGGAGCTGTCCATCTCGCTTGTCAGGTCACCAACAATGAGCAAGCCAAGGTAAATTTGTCATCGACCATGTCTAGCAGAATATGGCTAACATTATTTACCTCCGAACTTGGACAGGGGAAATGGACTTACATCCAGTCCCAGTTCGACCTGGTAAAGTTGGGTTAGCTGATGAGTGTCCGAGCACTTCGTAAAATCTGAGGTCCAAGATTAATTGGAAAGCGCCATAACATTCCCAGCACTGCAAGCTGGGTTGCCACTTCTCTTCACAGATTAGCATCCACAAATGTGTGAGGAATTTGGTTCCACATCACTCTGCTCAACACTTCAATTTGACCTTATTATTTTATGGCTCAGTATAATTTTGTTCTGTTCAGAGCTAAATCATGTTATTGGTGGAGTATTTTCAGGTCAAAGTGCATCAATAGGATGAGTGACAGGAATAAAACCTGCAACTACAGCCCCAACTAATGGATGGATTAAACAAATTGGAAAAGGTTTGCTCCTCTTGACATAGTAGAAAATGAAAGAAACCTAAACCAAGTTAAAATTGTTGCAAATTAAAACTATAAAAAAACTGTATGTGAACAAAAACTACAAGTCAGAGTGTGTGCTTTAGACCAGAAGCCACAAAATGGCACCACTGCAAAGTTATTGAGAAATATAATTTGTTGACTTTTTCCAACTTTATGAAATTATCCTTTCTGAAAGTTGTTTTCAAGTGCTTAAATGGACTGGCTCCACAAGTGATGTCGCAGAGCTTTACAAAGACAGACAGCCGTAGGATAATAACAAGGAACATTACAAAACAAAAGTGTAAAATCCAAAGGTGCAGGACAACATTTGGGCAGTCATCCCTCTCAGTGCGAGGCATTCACCTCTGGAACTCCTGACCATCTGAAATTAAATCTCAAACAGAACTTAAAAAGTCCAGTGCAAAAGTTAAACAGTGGATTAAACAGCAGTAATTATTAATATACTATTTTAATAATCTGTAATGTTAAATGTAACTTGTGTTTTAGCCTCTAATTTACTACAGCTCTGTTAATTTATTCATGGTACTTATTGACTATATTCACTGTATTACAGTATTTGTATAATTGTATCTGTTTTCTGTATATTTATTGTTCAAATCCTGACTTGGGACAAGGACTGCAAATTAGCTGAAGCTACACGTCTTATATACATTCACATTTTCCCATTTTCTGTGGCAATGTTGTATGAATCATCCCTGTTAAATAAACATTAAATAAGTAAATAAACCCCCAAACCATGTTTTCAGACTGGAGTAATATAGATATAATGGAATTATTAAAAGGCTGTGGGTCAAATATCTACATTTAAGTCCAAAGTATATTTAAATTCTACTCATAGTGTTAGAAATGACTGGAGTCTATTCACTCTGCCAGCAAAGATTAAATTGTTAAATTGTGATAACAGTTTAGTCTGCACCCTTGGTGGAAGGGAGCTTATTCCCTTTCACCAAAAGGTGAAATAGGACATCACATTTTATAACCATTCATTTGCATAGTTTCAAGCTTGCACACAGTGTAGGAGGAGGCTTCTCACAGGCACATGGCGGTACAGTAAAACCAGAAAAACTGTGGAGAACCAAACTGATGAAGAAGTGATGTTAAAATGAGAACAGAGAAGACAGTCTGACTCCTCTGCCTTTACATCTGATAAAAAATTAACCAGAACAAGTAAAAGTCTACTTTTCAGAACAAATTCATAAAGAGTCTTTGTAGATCTTTCAGAAAATAGAAGTATTCTCTCACATGTCAGAGAACTGAGGGCTTAAAAGTTTCCTTGAACATGCAGCACTTCTCCATTAAACTGTTCTGAAGCTGTGATCCACGAGGGAGCTGACCCTGATCAAGGACAGCCTTTTAGCAGCTGTTGGACGGTCTGCACAGCTATGACAAAGGCTGTTTGTTTGTGCACGATCAGCGGGGATCTCACACCGATAATGACGAAAAGAAGAGGCAGGATGAAGACGGAGACATGGTCAGGGATTAAGGGAAATGGACAGCAGGAAATCAATTTTACAACAGCTTGAAGGATGGAGCTCAGAGAATAAAAGATGAACAGAGCAGTTTAAGCATTTATAGATAGTTAGGACGGCTAAAGATTAAAGATCCAGTGGAATCAGGGATATTTTTTTTACTGTTTTCAGCAAAATATGTGCTTCTTAAAAGAACAACAGTTACTTATTTAAGGGATAGTTTAGAATTTTCTTGGGTAGTGATGTGATCAACTCTGCATCTGCACAGAAATAGTCCATCTTTCTGTGCGCTTGTTTTGACTATGAAAGCACCTTGTAAATATCTTTTTATAAAGGTGCTATATAGATACAGTAATTATTTTTTATTCCTATCTTGCCAAGCTCCAATCTACAATGCAGGATGGTCAAATTAGTGTCCTGTAGAGATAGAGCAGGAAGATTTGAAACTTTGAGTAAGACAGTGTTAGTAAGTGGCAGCTCAGACAAAGATTAGCATAGATGCTAACAGCTTCAGTTGTGCTTTTATCAGATCTGGACCACATTCCTTATTAAATGATGAACTAATAACAAGACCCAAGGCATTTCTTGATATAAAGGATATTATGCGCTATTTACCTCCGCCAAGGCAGTTATGTTTTCGGGAGAGTTTGTTTGTCTGTCTGTCCGTCCGTCCGTCCATCTGTGAACAAAATAACTCAAAAAGTTATGGATGGATTTTGATTAAATTTTCACGAAATGTTCAGCATGGGAAAAAGAACTGATTCGATTTTGGTGTTGATCCGGATCAGCATCTGGCCACCATGGCGAAAAATGTGATTTCTGTGAATAACTACTGTACTAAAATAGATATCCTTATGAAACCAATTGCTAATGGTATGTTTTCATGGTCAATGAATCCAAATATTTAGATGAAATAAAGGTAGGACTAATATTTATGGTGAAAATCACAATATGGGTGTGGACTGTGGTGCTGGCGGAGGTCTGCACTCTTCGAGTGCTTTTCTAGTTCAAACATGGTTTCAATGTCAATGTCAATGTCAGCTTTATTTATATAGCACATTTAAACAGCCAGCGGCCTAACAAAGTGCTTTACAGTAGAATAGGCAGACATGATAAAAACAAGAAAACAATAAAAAACAATAAAAATAATAAAAATAAATAAAAGCAATAAGAACAGGGACAGTACAGTATAAATATGCACACTGGCCAGTAAAACCAATAAAAGTCCCAAATAAAAGTGGCTATACTCCACCAAAGACCAAGGTGAACAAGTACGTCTTTAGCTGTGTTTTAAAGGTAGAGAGGTTATTCGCACTCCCCACATTTACACGTAGTGCGTTCCACAGTTTGGGTGCCGCAACAGAGAAGGCTCAGTCTCCTTTGGTTTTTAGAGTGGATCGAGGAACTTCTAGGACCATCTGACTTTGGAGAGATTGTTCCATGAAGTGGCCCAAGTTTTTTAATTTAATCCTTGGCAGCAGCGCTCACTGTCTTTTTCATCTGATTGGCTTGTAATGAATGTGATTGATGGAACAACCGACTAATAGTCGGCAAGATATGCTTCTGATAGGTTCTGCCCTCCCCAAACACTCTTTATGGACCCTTGCCCAGATGGATCAGTCTAATATTTTGAACAGCCTGTCTGTCTGCAGGATTGTTCTGCTGTACTGTTAATGTATGAATCATATGGGGCGAGACCAGGACACAGGAAGTCATAAAAAGCTTCAGTAGAAGATATAGGATGATGAAACAACTCTCAGAGGGGACCACATGGTTTCCACTGTGGCCCAAAGTTGTTAATGTTTGTTTGGAGACAGTTTGGAGGAAGCAGGAGGCTGAAGAATGAGTTCAAAGATGAGGGGGAGGTTGTGTAACTGAACCTTGGAGTGACTGGATGGAGGTGGCGGGGGTCTCAGTGGAGTTGTGAATGTCCTGAAAGTGTGATCAGATAATGACACGACCGTGGGGGAGTGTGTGTGTTTATGGAAACAGCAGCATCAGTTTCCAGCTTCTTCTCCCCCCTGAGCCATTAAAACAACTTTACACCGCCCGCTGTCTGTCCGAGTCCATTTACACCGGGACATCACACCCTTTACTGAGTGCCTTTAAGTACCACTCAGAGCCACACCAGTCTGACAGCTGCTGCCACTTAGGTCCTCAACGGAGCTGCAGACTAATGCACGACAATCATGTTTCTTTAACGGAACTGTTGTTCAAGATGCCCCTTTGAATGCATTATCTAAAGACGGGTTATTGAACAAGAGTAAACGTGGAAATAAAGGGTTATTCCACTTTTTTTCTGCACTTCATTCTCAGGTCATGCAACTGACTGCTTGTTTATATCAATGGCAGCATCAGATTGCTAATTACACTATCTGAACACTAGAAAAAAATAGATATCTATATACAAATGGATTCAGAAGCGTTTTATTTGTCTTTCCAGTCTGCACTAACATGAGACAAGAACAAAACTAGTAACTGAGGTATGAGCCATATAGAAATATAGGCAATAATATAAGGTGGTAAGGAACACGGTATGAAAATGTAAAAAATCAAGTAGAATATAATAAAATTACTACAATCTGAGGCTAATAAAGCTGAATAAAATCTCTGTCATTGACTTGTCTGCATCGTCAGTGTTTTTTGTCGTGTTTTACCAAAAAAGAATCTGTTTGATTCCTTAAATAAGATTTGACTAATGCATTTCTAATGGTAATTCTTATGCCTATATATGTTGCTGTAAAGTACAGGTTAAAGACAAATATGATTTATTCATTTGACTTTAATTACACCTATTAAATGTGTTGAAAAATGTCAATCAAGACGTGTGCGTGATTGCATATAATGCCTTTTTTTGTGTCTGATAGTGTTGGCAGAAATGTATATGCTGATTAAGCAAACATCATTTAACAAATCAATAATTAATAAATGGTTTACTTTTAAAAAAACTAAACTGATTTTGTCCCTTATCCTAAGAATCCCTGCTAAATAAAAGTTGGGACAGTTCTCTAGAGCACTTAAATAAAATTGAATCTCAATAAAAATAAAATAAAATAAAAAAAATATTAGCATAAGACACCATCTAAGAAGCACAGTGTACACCAAAGTACAGAGCAGCAGCGGTGATGTGCAAAACGGAAACATCAACAGTGGCTCACAGATCAGTACAAAATGTGCATTAAGTCCAGTATTGATGTAGAATTCCAGTGTTTCTGTTAGAGATTATCATTATTTTAATTGCACTTGTAATTTCCATTCCCTGTATGAGTGACGTAAAGACCAACCCCAGGGTTCAACATCCTCACTGTGTGGTGTCTTTATAGCCAACAGTGATGAAATATAATAGCTGTGTCCCATTTCAGGGGAAACATTCTTTGAAGAGCAGAGCCTGTTGTAACCCGAGGTCAGACTAAACATTCAAATGATCACAGCCCGACCAGATAGGCATGACATCCCATTCACACATCCCTAACTCCTAGGGCTGGGACAATTCACTTTTCTCCTGGTTCCATTATTTACGTTTTTTTAGGTGCCGATTCGATTTAAATTGTGATTCTACGATGTTGCCGATTTTTTGAATCTTTAGCTCGCTTTTTTAACACAAGTCAAAAAGATGAGCAATGATGATGCCTACAGACTAAATCAGGAAAAATACACATCACATGTGAGTCTGTTTTTAGGATTTATTCAGCAATATATTTTAACCAGCTGTTTATACTCTCTCTTCAAAAGCCTGGACTGCATGGCTTAATAAACCTTTAGGCACCAGAGTTTTTTCAATAAAATATTCAATTTTGCTATCAAGATTTAAAAATGCTATAGTTTCAAAGTGGTTTGGCATAATGGCAAACTGTCACTGTGAAAAATCTTCAGTATGCCCAACAATGTGGGATGGAAGTAAATTCAATCAACTAATTTGCATATTATGATGTCACCAGATAGCAGCCATATTGGAAAATAATCACAAATAAAGTGACATGAAAGCTTTCATCTCAGGGACATTAAGATCATACCAGCCATGAAATCTGGAGTTTGGTTTGGGGTTTTTCCTCTCTATGAACTGGTGGGCAAAAAAATCGATTTAAAAGTCATTATAAAAAAAATCCCTCTACTTATGCGAATCGATTTTTTTCTACCACTCCTACTAACTACCCAGGTCAGACTACATGATTGAAGCACAGTTGACCTTTTGATCTGATCTTTGGGGTTTGAAAAGAGAAGTGGGTTAAAGGATAAGTTCGGTTTCTGCAGCTTTCACATTGTTTATAGAATGCAGTAGAACAATATACTCACCCAGAAGGCTTTCCTGATCCAAACAGTGCTTCGGGAGATATTTAGATCCAAAATCGAGCAGCGGACATCTGTATAATGGTAGCACACGGGGCATGTATAGCTCCACTCCTAAAACTGCATCAATCGTCCAAAAACTCATTAGTTTCACCAATATTTCATCATGGTCCGCTCGCGCTACTCCTCCAAGACAGTCCAGTGTCGCTCCAGACATGTCTTTGTGACTGTGCTGACCTCTGAACTGAAGACTGCTCTCCGGCCAGCTGTTCTGCTCTTTGCCTCCACGTCCTCCTTTTGATGAGCTCCTTATCTGTAAACTCTGGCTCAAAATTGTCCGATAGATATTTGTCCATTTTGCACAAAACTGGAAGAAGAAAGTTATTGTGTAGCCGGCGGTCGCCCCTGAAACAATGGGCCGTACTGCGCAGGCGCGGCGGCCGTGAAGAAAGTTTTCAGTTCAGAGGTCAGCACAGTCACAAAAACATGGGTGGAGCGACCCCAGACTGTAATGGAGGAGTAGCCCGAGCGGACCATGATGAAATATTGGTGAAACTAATGAGTTTTTGGACTATTAATGCAGTTTTAGGAGCGGTGCTATACATGCCCTGTGTGTTACCATTATACGGATGTTCGCCGCTCGATTTTGGATCTAAATATCTCCCGGAGCACTGTTTGGATCAGGAAAGCCTTCTGGGTGAGTATATTGTTCTACTTCATTCTATGAACAATGTGAAAGCTGTAGAAACCAAACTTATCCTTTAAAGCAATGACCGATTTAAAAAACAAAAACAAGTGTGATATATTTCAAGCACTGTAATCTTGAATCTCGTTTATTCTGTTTTCAAAATTGTGGACATCAGTAATCAATGAATGGAACTTGATTTATTTCTCAGTGTTATCTACCAGCAAAGCAGAGACAGATTAAGATTTTCTACAGTCTCAACTCAAATTAAAAACCATCCTTTTTATCAACCATGATTTGCTGAGATCTAAAAATGTTAGTTATTTTAAGGCATCGTCTTTCATTGAATATCTCTTAGCATGGATTTTTTAATGTTTGTACGGTTTAAATATTGTTTTAAACACCACTGACTGAACTGTGACCCTCTTTTGAGATGCCACAGCCCAGTCTAGACATTAAAACACGACTCATTTCCCTGCTGAGATAAACCTTTTGTTCAGAGTAAAATATCTTTTGAAGCCCAAAGAGCCGTTTCATCTCGCTCTTCAAAGCCGTCAGACTCCTTTGACCAAAATCATCCTTTTACCTTGAAAAGATGGATCTATTGTTAATCAGGGCTGCAGGGTGAACATTTTACTGATTTAAGAAAAGGGACAGTAAAGGTGCCAGAGAGAGCGGGATAAAGATCAGCAACTCTTGGAATCAGATGCAAGGACACCAAGTGCCCAGAGGGAGGGGGAGGGGTTCAGCAGGAGTTCAGGGTCTGCCAGCGGTCAGAGCTCAAGCTGGGACTCAACTTTACCCCGATGTTTCAGGACACTAACAAACACACACTCATAGAGACATTTCATATGCTGTGCTGTTCTCTCTAAACTAAATAAATCATCCCGTGTCGGAGGCTGCTTCCTGTCTGTTTACTTCCCCTGAGTCAGGACCTTGGAGAGCTCCTTTGGATGTGCTGGGACAGGAGCTGTGTGAGGCGGTCGTGTCAGTACAGACCAAAACCTCAGAGGAAACTCCTGCACCTTCTTAAGAGTCAGTACTGAAGGCAACAAGGGCCCCAACCTACAAATGCAGCCACTTAAGATGTTCCCACTTTCCCCGACAGGGTCTCGGCTGGTCCATGATGGGGCCTGTCCACCCTGGCCGTCATAATTTGTGGTGTTGATTCTGCTCTCAGATGATTTGGCAGCTGATTTACTGACCAAGGAAAAGGTTAAGGCTCTGTCATCTTGTAAGGAAAGCCTGAAAATGCATAAATGGATGTGTTTCCTGTATTTGTATTGTTGTTTAAATGCTGCCAAGGATGTTGTGTTTTTTCCACCATATGTTTGTTGCTAGCAAGATTGTGCAAAAACTATCTGATGAATTTTGCTGAAATTTTCTGAAATGCCTGTAATGGCACATCTTAGAAATTGTTACATTTTTGTGATGATACGTCTACTTTTCTGGATGCAAAATACTCCCATTTTTTATTTAAAAAAACCCATAAGTTAACATTGAGCAGAATTGTAAAAAAAAATCATATCTCCACCATTTTTTTTTTTTTTTTAGCGGATTAGCTTCCAATTTGACTGGATAATATGGGGTCCGTGTCTTTATCATCAAGGTAATTTTAAAAGATAAGATAAAATAAAGTATACCTTTATTAGTCTCACAGGAGGGAATTCCAGATTTACAGCAGCAGCAGGATACAAGAGAAATATCAGCAAGAGATTTACAATGAAACGATAAGTAATTAGAATAACAATAGAAAATAGCATAAATACAACCAAAATGAAAACAAATGAAAAAAGTATGAGCTATTCAGCAATATCAGCTTCCCTATGAAGGAAAAGAAGTAAAAATTAAGTGGAAATAAGACTGACTGAGATGGAGGTATACATGGTATTAACTATTAACAATATTTGAAATATATGAAACAATATTTACACCACATTTTTTTGGGTATAACTATATGGAGGTGGAGGTATACACAGTATTACAAATGATATTTCCACTCTCTCCTTTCTGTCCCTCTCTTTTCTCTTCCTTCATGATTTTACAAGCTGTACAGCAGCGGGGGTAGCAGGCGCGTTGTGCCACAGAAATGACCGTCCGTGTCAAACACCATGTGCTGTATAGTGCTTCGGATATATATTTATATATACATTTATATATTAAGCGAGGCTTCGAGGCACACAATTTGCCCCGAGGATAATTTGTAATCGAATTATCCAGATTATCAGAGGAATCGTTTCAGCCCTAAAATGATGATAGTTCTGCCTGAGGGATCCAAGGTCTCAGGCATTCAGTGTTGTTGTTTTGCCTTGCTACTAACATGAAGAGACTTCTCTGGATTGTGTGAATTGTTTGATCATATTATGGACTGTAGATGATGACAATCACTTTATTGCTGAGGAACAATCTCAAATTGTTGGAATATATACTTATATGTTAGATCACAAAGTGGTGAACCTCATTCAGTCTTTGCATGTGAACAACCGAGCCTATTGAAAATGTTTAATTTTATACTATCATGACACTGACCTGGTTTCAATGGGCCTGTTCACCTGTGGAATGTTCCAGCTTCCCAGTCATTTGTTGCATCTGTCCCGGCTTAGTTTGGAACATGTTGCAGGCTTTAAAATTAATTTTTGTTAGTCTATTTATTAAGGCTGTCACTTTAGTGCATTAATTAGATTAATTCATTACACTGCAAATTAATGCGTTATAAAATGAATCGTAAGATTAATCATAGCACACAAACATTTTAATATTGTCCAGCTGGAGGACCCGTACATGGCAGTGGCACATGTCACTTCACACATGCGTCTCTAGTCAAACCAAACAAAGCCCAGGTGACAACAGGAATGGCATATTTAAGACTTAGTCTTATTTTATTTTTGAATTTATTTATCTATATTTGTACTACATTCTTTAATAATGCATCAGGCCTAATTGTTTTGCTGGATGTCCTCGACCTTTTCTTATTCTGAATTTGATTTATGAAACACAATTAAAGTGTAATTTGAGTTGCCTGATTGAGCTTAGAATTTTCTGGACAAGTTGCCCTGACTTTGGTTTTATTTAGTCACCAATAAAAATGTGGATTTACAAATCTTCACTTCTTAGTGTATTCATTTGATTAGTCATGCACTACAATTTTATAATATCCTAGAATTCAAATTCTTTATTTGGGTACTTTAAGTAGATATGAGATGAAATGTGATTAATTAGATTAATGAATTATAAATCCGGTAATTAATTAGATTATTTTTTAAATCATCTGACAGCACTAGTAATTATATGAGTCACTGCTGACCTTGAACCACACTAAAGTTTCGATAGAGTTTAGGCCCAAAAGAAGTGGCAGGGGGCTCCCAATGTCTGGAAGTTTACTGGTAACCAGCTGAAAGGAGAAATATCTTGATCTGTATGGCAAGGTGTATAATAAAGTGGGCAGTGAGTGTTTTCCTGTAGAGTGTCGTGTACTTGAGGAATTATTTTTCAAGTGCATGCCTCAGGTCTAATTATCATTATAAATGTTGATTTGTCCATTTCTATGCACTTTCCAAATTCATTAAAGTCAGTAAGTAAATAAAAAAGTTGTTATGACCCCGTCTCAAACATCCCACAGGGCTTTTAAAACCAATTTGACAAAGCAAAGTGTTTGCATGCTCTCATATCCGAGTACGCCGCTCTTTAAATGTTAAAACTGCTCCGTCCTTTTGGATTTCGCACGCATCTGCCCGCAGCGTGCACTTTCTCTGTGCTGGTGCGTGTTGGGCCCCATCTTGCCTTTCATTTCCTGCAGCATTTCTCCAGCCGGCACAGCGCTTCACATTAACACAGCCAAACATCCACACCTGCTGCCCGGCATTGTTGGCTGCTGGAAGCTGCCCAGAGAAACCAGAACACCGCTGGCTCCCTCACGGCCCCCGTAATGACAACTGGGGCGCCATTGTCGTGGTTCAGGGCAGATTAAATTGGGTCAAATGGGTTTTCATATATAAGTTTAAAAGGTTCAGAGATAGAGCACTAAAGGAAGACTTCAGCATGAAGGAAAAAAGGAATATTACATCAAAATTTCTAATAAAATTAGTGAGCAAATGGCAGCAGCAGGAATTAACCCTGACCGGCCGGTTCTTCCCTCTTTTACAGGATCTTATGTTATACCGACAGAGGGATATGATCTCTAATTAAAAGATCAGCCATCACTGCAAAAGGATAACTGGTGTCATTTTCAGGTTCAAGCGTTAAGATAAATGTGCCTATTAATAAGATGAGTATCACTCCCAGCTTCTATTCCCCTCCTTCCGTCACCTCGTGCCCAGAACTCATCCACATTACAGCCCGCCTCATTTGGAGTTTGAGTTTTTAACCTTCTGCTCCAGCTTTGTGAGTTAATCATCTGTTGCTTTGGTATTTAAACGTCTGCAGTGATGCAAACTTATGGACAAACTGAAGGAATCCTTTTTTTGATTAACTTATCAATCAATCAATCAAAGTTTATTTGTATAGCACTCTTCAAACATGACTTTAATGCAAAGTGCTCTACATGAGAAAAGATAAAATGAAATAACAATAAGTGGAATAAAAAGCAGAAAGTTGCATAATTGCATAAAGTCCAAAAAACACAAGACTCACGCAACCCCCCTCCCCTAAATCACATTCACTTACTCAAACACACGAAGACTTTAAAAGGACAGAAAGCTAAATTAGAGGACTGAGGAAATCTATCTTGAATAAAAAATGAGGAAACACAGGAGCTAAAACTAAAATAATAATTAAAAATACTTGAAAATACTAGAGGGTAAGATAAGTAAATGTGTAAATACATAAATAAATGAAATAATATAACAGTATAGAATACAAGCTGGATACATAATATGGTACAATGAGAAAGTGTAACATCAGGTGCATAATAAAATCAGCTAAAATAGTTTAATAAAAGGAAAAGCATTTAACAAAGAATAAAATTCAACATAAAAAATGTATACTGAAATGTAGAAATAAAACAAAATAAAAGGATTAAAATAAGTTAAATTATAATGTAAAATAATAATAAATACAGTCAGCTTAAAGCTATGGTCTACGTTTTGAAACCGCAGCTTGCCCCCCCTTCCCTCACCCCTCCCCTCAGTGTTCCAAGATCCCGCCCCCAGCTGGTGTCGCATCATAACAACAAGCCCCCTCGGACAGAGCTACGAGCGACTAGCATAATATATCAGCAGCAAACTCAATCAAAAACAGCTCAGCTCAACTGAAAGTATCAAACACGACAGACATCTCCCTTATAACACACAGCGGTAGCCATTTCAATTGGACCGGCGGCAATGTGGGGAGCCGATTGTGGGGGAGAATTTCTCTTTCTCGGCCTGTCCTCCCCAGCTCAGTTTACAATGCTAACGATTAGCGGCTAACAGGCTAACATCTATTGACAAAGCCAACCCGCTCCGCTACAAGTCATTAGCCAGGCCAGGCACAGACTAACCAGAGTTATTCAGCAGACATCTCCCACTGTAGTAAACAAAGCCATTACCTGTTCAACCAGGGGCGAAACGGCCGATGCTGAAGGTCTGACGGCCGACTGAGGCCATTCGTTAGCCCGCTAACAGGCCTCGACCGGCCGCTCGGAGCTCCGTTGGGCCCCAGGGGAGAGAGAAGCGGCTTCCCGGTTTCGGCGCTAGGCTTTTCCGGCTCCATGATAGTTCAGTAGCTAACGCTGCTAGCTGCTGACCGGAGGTAGAGGGGAGGAGGCGGGACCATGGGCATGACGCTGCGTAGCGAGGGAGACAGGAGATTGGATGGACTCACGGACCAATCGAACCGCGCATGCCAGCGCGGTTTGATTGGTCAACTAGTATGCAGCTTTGCAGCGGATATACTGAATGGATTTTTTTCGTTCTTTTCGGTCTTTATATTGTGTAGATTGGACCACAGGACCATAACAGCCTTATAAACGGTGTTATTAAGATGTACAAAGCTTCCAAATCGTAGACCATAGCTTTAAAGCCAGATTAAAAAGGTAGGTAACTTAGGATAAAATTCATCTTTGTTCGGAGCTCGAGAGTTGCTGTGGAGCAAAATTAGGTTTCTCTACATCACAGCTTCTATCTCAACCTGATTTTCGCTCAGCCTGGAAACATATCTTATGAAATATGAACAAGACCTTAATGTGAGGTGGGTCATTGGGGCTTGAGACGCATGGTGGACCTTGTCCCAGGAGCTTGGTATGGTTTGGGTAATAGGCAGGGCTTGATTTAATGGAGACGTGGGAACTGCCACAGTATGTGTTAGCTTCTTTGGTTTTCCCCTCTGGGGCGCTGGCTAACTGACATTGGTGTGATTTTTGGCCCTTTGGGTTTAGAACCTCTTGTGTACCTGGAACCTGCCTGGATTATTTGTGCTCCTTTTCCTTAGGTTTTGGATTTTCCTCATGTTCTTTGAAATGTTTTCTTCCATGAACACAGTTAGCCTAAGGGAAACCAGGAGTGCTCCTGCTCTCTCTTAGGTTCAAGTTGTGCTTTATATTTTATTCATTTGTTCTGATGTTTTCGTAAATACTTAACAAATTTATTAGCCCACCACCTGATATCAGGTTTATGCCACAGCTGCCCTAAGTTAACAGCATTGGTAATTACCTAAACTAATGTATGTTTCTGTTTTGGTCAATCCACCAGCATGTAGGAGCTCTTTAACCAAAATTATATGTTTAACTTTGAAATATAATCTAAACAAGTTTAGTAGATTTAAGGAGCAACAGAGGGTAACACTTTACTTTAGAGGTCCGCAAGTTTCATCGCACTTAGGTAATAATTAGACAAAGTTTTTCTTATTTCTTTGAAATTACCCCCAAAATTTAATGAGAATTTGGTGAAAATTAGCACATAACTTCTTTAAAAAATGTCAAAATGTATTGTCACAAGATGGTGACGATTAGCAATTAATTTATTTGAAATTAAATCACAACACACCACAAAATGTTTTTAGAAGTATCCCAACATTTCTGCTATTTCCAGAGAAGCAGGTGATAAATAGCTGCTTAGTTCTTGAATACAGAAGTTAGGTTCATTGTTTCCTGTGATATTTACCTTACTGTCTCCTTCTTACCTTGCAATTTGGAGTCAATTTCAAAGAAACTGGAAAAAACAGTAACCTTCCAATTGTGACTTGTGACAATAAATTTGGATATTATTCTAAAGAAGTTACGTGCTAATTTTCACCAAATTCTCATGAAATTGCGGGGGTAGTTTCAAAGAAATAAGAAAAACTTTTTTTAATTATTACCAAAGTGCGATGAAATTTGCGTACCTCTAAAGTAAAGTGTTACCCAACAGTGCAGAAGAGCTCTCTGAGAACCTTCACTTCTAAAATGTCATGAAGGGAAAACTCGCCAGTGCATATACAGCCGTCACAGATATTTAATGATGCTTATTTGACTTTAGGAAACACTTAAAGAAACACTACATTTTTGTTGTTTTTGGGTCTTTCCTCACTATTTAGCTCAGCTCAAACACTAGGAATGAATGGGTAGTGTAAGCCTCTGCCTACAGTCATCAGATAAACTCTTCAGCTACTCTAAACGGTCCTGTGTGCTTAATGTGAATGTTTTAAGCCCTTTTATGTGACTCTTTTTTTATCTTCATATTATCTTCTACTCTTAAACACAGACTCAGTTTCTGTTCTACGGTGGTTTTCGTGAGAGATGTGATGTTTGCAAGTCATTCGTTCTTAAATTTGCAGGTAATTTGCATTTAATAATAGCTGGCAAATAGCTCACTCAGAACAGCAAATCAGTACTCATCATTCACTTAAAAGAGCTGTTTAAAAAACTTGACTCATTTGTGAACGTCACATCTTGTGAAAACTACTGAAGAAGCAGGTCAACAAAAAAGGCTCTGTTAAAGCTATGGTCTACGATTTGGAAGCTTGGTACATCTTAATAACACCGTTTATAAGGCCGTTATGGTCCTATGGTCCGATCTACACAATATAAAGACCAAAAAGAATGAAAAAAATCCATTCAGTATATCCGCTGCAAAGCGGCAAAATAGTTGACCAATCCGAATTGTCAGGATTGGTCCGGGAGTCCATCCAATCCCCTGTCTCCCCTGCTCCGCCTCCCTCAAATCTGTCTCAACAGCCAAACTGGTTTTCAGATCGTAGACCCTAGCTTTAAGTAGTTGATAAAGATAATATGAAGATAATAAAAGATAATGTATCATAAAAGGTTTAAAACAAGTCACAAAAGCACACAGGACCGTTTAAAGTTGCTGAAGAGTTAATTGATGACTGTAGGCGGAGGAAGGCTAACAAGCTAAGTAGCGGAGGCCGAGCTCTGTTTCTTTTTTGTTACTGGACATACAGTCAAAAGAATAACGTCTACCTGCTTGTCAGGAGCTTCGGAGTGAGGCAAGAAATGAAAACAACAAAAATGTTGGCGTACTCCTTTAAGTAAGACACTGTTATTGCAGGTAGCACAGTTGACTTTGTCTGTCAGTCTTAACACTCTGAGACTGTCTTTGTCTCTTTGTCAAGCCGTTAAACGTGTCTGTGATCACGGCGTCGAGTTGTTTGCTCTGTCGAGGAGTCCTCAAATGTGTCTTCATCCCGAGGATGACTCAGGCTGGGAGAAGTGTTGCATAATCTTGTTACTTTCAGGAGGATCTTTGCTGATTAAACTTCACTGAGCATTTTGATGAAACGCTCCCTCCCTCTCTCTCCTGCTGCATTGTTCTTTCTCTGTCTTTTTGAACTCTGGGAGACCGTGATTCTTCGACTGTTTAAGCCAGGGGCCCAAACACAGCAAGCATACTAACTCCTCTGTTATCGAGCCAGCCCACCAGAGACCCTCCGCTCTGTTACAGCAGAGGAGAGAAGTGGTGGGTTCATCCTGGGCGAGGCATGTGGCTGTGAGGGAGAGGTAGATCAGGGCCCACAAACAGACAAGGCTTTTACATAAACAGACTCTGTGGTGCTCAGAGCATGCTGGGAGTCGGGACAAGAAAGCCAAAGAGCATTAGCTGTAATATTTTAAGAGTTTGTTGGTGTAAGGATGGAGCGATAAAAATCCCCCACTGTATTTCTGCAAAGCACAGCTTGGGCCGATCCGCTCTGCGCCATGTTGTGTAACACTTAGAATAAGAAATATCCATGCATCTCAAACGTGTCCTTTGATTAAATCTTCCTGTCCTCTTTACTTTTTGGAAGTTTGTCCTAGTGTCAAAAATTACCCACCTTCACAAAATGCAGAATAAAGCAAATAGACGTGGAACTTTGAATTTAATTTACACAAAGAAACAACCAGTCTATCATCACAAACTTCAATATCTGAATTCTACCTCTTCACAGTGAAGAAAGGCTTAATTAAATCACAACAGATGACTTATTTGTTATCAACACACTTCTGTTCTAATTATTTTCTTCGCTAAATTAGAGGGTTTTTTTATTAAAGCCAGTATCAACATTGATGAAGGCACACATATTAATCATATGACTCTTGTTTTGCATGACAACTAAGTATGGGACACGTGCACAAAATTACCTTTTTTCAAATTCTACATTGTCTCACATGTACGGAAGAGGATTAGGGTCACTGAGGAAAAAAAGTCCAATTTTTTTTAATTAATCATTTCTCTAAAAAAAAAAAAAAGTCAGAATTCTGAGAAAAAAAAAATCTGCCCCGTTTTTTTTTCCCTCAGTGGCCCTAATTCTCTTCTGTACATATGGTATAATTCACAATTTGGGTTGAATACTCCTCATCTCCATTCATGAACTGTTGCTTCCGCACACAAGGACTACAGCAGTACACAACATAAGGATGCAGTTATGAAAATAACAATGTAAAAAATAAATGAAATGAACTAAAATGTGATAAAGTCAGTTTGTATGGACCCTGCAGATGTGGAGTGGAGTCACATTCAGACCCATAAATAGTTTTTTACAGGCTCTTCAGAGGATGGAGATAGGGATCATTATTGTCATGAAATTTAGTTTTGAAACAGTTTGAACTGAAATTATGATTAGGGATGTAAATCGTTATGATTTTAACAATAGCCTTCTGATACAGATACCGATACTCCTTCTCTGTATGGATACTTATCGATACTGTTATCGATACTACATGTAATTTTGTGTAAAAAATAAAAACTTTACAAGATCTCAAAAGATTCAATCTTTTTTTTATTACCACAAGGTAATAATAAAGCTTCAACAGAATAGAAGTCATGCATTACAAATGCTTCTCAGAGTCAAAAAGAAAGCTAAGGAGATGGCAAAACCCCTTCACAATGAACTTTGTGACGACCCTATGGCATTCCTGCTCTTTTTCTGCTGTCATCTTCATTTGCCAGGTGATTGTGAACGGGGTCGTCTGTGATGTTAGCAGAGCTGTTGTTGCTGCTGCCTGGTTTATGCCGCCTACAGGATTAACGTAATATATCAGTGGTGCTAAAATCGATGCTGTAATGATGACTACAAACTAGACAAAAAACTTACCGTGGCTTGACATAGCAGAAACAAAACCGGGTGCCGCCACCATGGTGCTGCAGTCTTTTGTGTTAGCCGGGCTGCTAATTTTACGTGTGTTGCTATAGCAATCAAACAGTCCGCACTCCTTTAGCTTTATACTATGCGCGCGCTTCAAGTGTTTGGTGATGTTGCTAGTATTTCCCCCCTTGGGCACAACATCTCTGTCTGACAAAGACTGCATCGGTCTGAGTTTTCATTAACTTTGCTGAAGTGAGCCCAAACCTTCGAGCACTTAGCCCTCACCGAAATGCTTGAGCCAGCTGCGTCATCAACCTGTCGATGGTGGTAGTGTCATAGAGACGTTCAAGTACCAATAACGGTACCGTTTTTCCAGATTCTTAACGGTATTCAGGTGCTGACCCAATTAGGGATTGGTACATTAAAGTACCGGTCAGCAGTATACGTCCCTAATTATTATCCTGATGACTTGTGTTGCACTTTTGCAAAAACAAATGTAGTTTATTATAAACAAGGTGTTGCAGCAGATCACCTCTGGTTCCACTACCCATGTAGACCTTTCCGTAAGGTATTTACATCTCCTCTCACAGACCAACAACATGTTCAGAAGATTGACTAGTGACATGAAATTGCCCTTGGATGGGAGTGTGTGCGCGAATGGTTGTTTGTCTCTGTATGCGGCCCTGTGACCAGCTGGCACCAGGTCAGGTGTGCCCGCCTCTTGCATGATTACAGCTGAGATAGGCTCCAGCTCCCATAAACAGTGAAAATGAATGGTGGATGTACTAAAAATGGATGTACATTTAAAAAAAAGTGTAAATCATCTTTTTCTGGCTGTAGATCAATACCACACATATTTGGAAATATTCACTGAATAAAGGCAGAAAAAGAACTGACCTGATCTGCCTGATTCATGTCTGTAATCCTGCAGATTCATCATGAAAAGATTCATGCCAAAAGACTGAGCTTGGTCATGTTTGACTCCAGACATCAAGAAAGTTAAGATGGAGCATCTTCATGGTCTCAAACCATCCAAAGTACCCTTGAGTTGTAGAGAAGTAAAATGAGCTGGCAGGATTTTGGTCTATTCAAGAATGAAGACTGAAAATCTGCAAAAAGAAAAAAAAGTCGATATGATTTGTTCTGCACAAAAACAAACAAACAAAAAATAAAACCTCTTAAATTATAAAGTGACTGTCCAACCTCTTTGGGCTCTGGAGTTGTTAAATGTTTGTGAGTTGAAGAAGGGAAAGGAGGAAAAAGTGCTTTGGGTTTTGAGCATTTATAATGATAAATTAAAGAGCAGAGTAAACATCTGTCGGGCTTGTCGGTGTTTCTCTCCGACACAGACAGCAGGCTAAATAACATCTGAAAAAGAGAAGAACCAGACCAGACCAACCATGATGAAATATTTATCTGTTCTCTGCCTGCCTCACCACAGCCTGGCTCACTCATAAACATATCCTTGAAAGTTTCTTCAAGAGAAAGTCTTGGCTTATGGAAGGAAGAATATTTCTCAGCTCTTAATGAAAACAAGACAGAGGTCATGGTGAGGGGATACATCGGAGCATGGCCTGTAAGGTTTAGGGCAACTGCCCAGGGGCTCTGGGCAGCTCCAGGGTAGGAAATAGAGATGTGATGTTCTCAGATGAGTCAAATATTTACAACAATGTGGACCAATTCATAGTGTTGTGCTCAAGACCACACTCAAAATTGCTCCTACTCCTGTACCGTTCCCATTTGAATAAAACCAAACATGTTGAAAAAATGGTGCATTTTTTATTTTAGGTAAAAGTTCAGTGCATATAAAAGGCCTTGCCTTTAAGTTTCACATGCCTGACATTCGGTCGGTCAGTGTAAACAGCTCTCTTTTCGACGTGTCGTCTTCTCCCTCCGTGTTGTTTTGTTTTGTTATGTGTGTTGCTGGCAGCCGCTCCGAGTTGCTTTTCACTTCCGGTGGTGACAGGAAGTCAAACCACTTTTGTAGTTCTTTTGTGAGATGACTACAAGAATAGACGCATCTGTCCATTTGGTTGTTTAACACGACTGAAAATGATCATCTATTAATGTCGCTCCCGCTCCTGTTGCTTTTTTTCCCCGTCCCGTCCCTATCACGGTTTTAATTAAAAAATGACTCCCATCCCATGGGATTTCCACGGGAATCACGTGTGCTGCTTGGTGGAGGTCTGCTCTCTCCGAGTGCTTTTCTAGTTAGTCATTAAAATTAACACTGACATATAAGCTCAAACCTGCTCTAAAATGTTCCCACAGTATTAAAAACATGTCAGGAAGTCTTACGGTGCAGAGCTTGTGACATGTCTCGGGGTTGAGTGTTTAACTCGGTCTAAGTGATGTATACCCTGTCCTTGAATATTCGTCATTAACATGCAGAGTTTGAGGGGAAGGAGCAAGAAAATTTTAATGCCCAAGCCGAATGCGGGAAATGATTCACACTTTTGTGTCAGGACTTGAATTAATTAGCGAGCAGGAGAGGGGTTTGTGTTTCATGAGCAGAGGAGTGGGCTCCTTCTTCTTCTTTTACTCCCTCTCTCTCCTCCCTCACTCACCGATTCTGCGCCTCCTCCTCTCGCTCTAATGTTGGTTTTATTTCAGGCCCTCGGGTGCTCCCCCTCCTCTCCATCTCTAGTGGTCCACCAGATCATAACCGCAGGAACATACACAAGACTGATGACTGCAATATGCTGCATGGATATATGCACACACTCACACACAGTCCTTAATATATCTGACATTATCACGGGTATATTAGCACACGCGCACACAGAGGCGGGATGAGGAGCGAGCACCTCGGGGTTGGTCTCAGATCGGTTTATAACTGTGAGAAAAAGACAGGAAAGAAATGAAGAAAAGTCAGGAGAGGGATACCGGGTGACAAATGCGATTAGGTCTGCTCTCTGCAGCGTCCTCCTCCACATTTTATTTCTTTTATTTCAAAGGAGGTCCTCTGCACGCACATGCACATAAAACAAGATCTCATAGGTCCTCTGTGAGAAGTTTATTGATCCAGAGTTTAAGCACAAGGAGAGGCAGGGGTTGTGTTTGTCTCAGTGATGCAGCTTTATGTCCACGCGTAGGCTGGGATTTCTGAAAATGAAGCTTTTTCTCTGCATTTTGTCCTGGAGAGTTGTGCTAAGGGGAAGATTTACAAACACTGAGGATGTCTTTTGAAAAAACTGGTCCTGAAATGTCACCCACTGAGCTCATCTCTGCTCTGATGCAGCAGCAGACTGCTAAATCGTTGCTGACTGGAGTATTTACAGTGATAAACAAATCTATGAGACCACCAACCAGTGTGAGGTTAATGCCACAGCTGCCCTGGAGTAACAGCATTGATTAACTTCAATAGTTAATAGTTAATACACGGGCATGTAGAAGCTCTTTAACCAAAACATTTTTCATGCTGACATATAATTATTAGATATCAATGAACTTTTATTTTACTGATTTTCCAAAACAACTGAAACTGACAGAAACAGTAAAGCAATTGTTTTAATTTCTTGATTAATATGTCAAGTGAATTATTTATTTTCAGTCCTGTGCTGATAAATTAGGTTTAATTGTTAAAAGTTCTGCTTGATAAACTTCTGATTTCTTAGGGAAGCCCAGTGCACCAAGAATTTTGTCCACTTACAAAGACATTTTTAGTTTCAAACAAGTTTTTGAAAGATTTCTAAAATATGTTTTTTTTTCCTTTTTCATGACAGAAAAGATAACTTTATTTGTTGATATGAGTCAATGCAGCCAAGGAAACCAAGTCAACACAAACACAGTCAATCACATTGTCCATGCCAAGTCACCAACTGCAATATACGGTCACCACACTGTAATAAATCAGATCTTGATGCAAGTGTTTATCCAATTTCAAGTCAAAAGTACCTTGCTAGACTGATTCTAAGACAGTTTCCTGAAATGTCTGGATTTCAATCTTATTAAAATAAAAACTAAAAATTAAGCCTGAGCTGCTTGTAATAAGTAAAATAACCTGCCAATGAGACAAATTTACCTTAAAGGGTGTCTGAAAATGTTTATTTCTCAAGAACAGACTTTAAATCTGAATTTTAGATCCTCACTTAGTCAAATTGGCTTGTTCCATTATTAGCAGGAAAGCAGTTCAATGCCTTTTATTCCTTGAAGCAAAATATTAATCTGAACTTGTTAAGTTATTTCGGGTTAGATTAAAGGTGTAGTCAGCGATGTGGGAGAAAATGAGTGGAGAGGTTGTTGATAAACAAATTTAGACTCGCCTCTCCCTTCATACCTCACCCCTGGCTCCACCCCCAAAGCTGATGGACATGCATTGTCATGGAAACGGCCGTAGAAACTGCATAGCTGACCAACGTAGCAAAGGTAACCCCGACTTGTCAGACAACTCGACTGACAATATTGATAACATCACAACAACAGTACATTCTGGTAGATTAGACAATAAGATGAATGCCCGACGGCTGTTACTGTTATGTGAAGCACCACAAAGCTAATGTTGCTAACGCATCCAGCAGACAGATGGCGACATCCACGTCCGTTTTCAGGTCTTTAAATTGGTGGAGTTCCCTGCACCGTCAGAAAGCAACACCAATGTTGACCCGGGTCTTCGCTCTTTCATGGTCATAGCCCTTCTTTTTCACTTTTCGCTGTTTTTCAGCCATCGCTACTGCACATATTGTATCTCTCTCTTACGCTAACTGCGCACGCTACGCAACCTACAACTCCCCCTCCCCCCTCTGTCTGATCTGCACATGAGTATGATCGCCCCCTGGATGTGAGGAGGTGTACCCTGTTTTGGTGACTCAGCCAGAGCCACAGTATTTACCTGCTGAAATTCAGAACCAAGGCTGTGTATTGAAACTGGACTTTTTTTTCAACATGCTGTCCGTGGTGACATCTTGTGGATGGAGAGCAGAAATACGGTGATTTTGGCAAAAAGTGCATTAGATTAGAAGATTAGAAGATTGCTGACTACACCTTTAAGTGTTTTGAATACTTTTGACTTGAAAATACACAAACATACTGCCCAGATCTGAGTTTTTGTAGTGCAGTTGAACTATCACAACAAATGTATTTCCTTGTTTCCCTGACTTCTGCAGGAGGATTTATCACCGTCATCAGCTGGATGATCAGTCTAGTTTGTGTCTGTTCAGTCTCATCATTCAGATGTTGATGATTGTGGTCTTGATTCATCAGTTTTTCTTCAAACTTTCCGATGCAGGCAACCTGTGGCGGCAGCCGTTTGCCTAAAAAGTAGCTGTTCATATCCTGCTTTTCCTCTTCCCTTGATAAGCACCCTGGTAAAAGTCAGTTCCTGGTGCCAAAACCAAACCCTGGTCTGAATGTTTCAAAGTTGTGTGGTTAGAAGCCAGTTTCCTTTGATCAGTGGTGGCTGCTGGTCAGTCAAGGAGGGAAAGCTCATTTTTTTCTGGCCTACATCATAAATTTGTTTATTTATTTAAATGTAAATTCCACCCTCTGTTCCTTTTCAAGAAAATGATCTGTGACCCTGTCTTACCAACTAGGTGTCTTTTCCAGGGATTTTACCAGTGTTCTCTCAATGGCCAGCAGAGCTAGACTGCTTAAACGGCCTTGGCCCATTGTGTTGTGGGTGTAAGACTTGAGCAGCTTTAAACAGGAGAAGCTCCTCTCCAGAACAGCTGAATGTAAAACTTAGAAGATGCTCCGGTGGAGGGTTATACATCAAGATCGCTGATTGGCTCATTTCACAGATCAATCAAAAAGGGATTTGGCCTCAGACTGATAATCCAATCATCATGCAGAAGCCGAGCGTCCAGGCCAGCCCACTGCCTCATAGATCCCCAGAGACACTGAGCGTCCGATGGGCGGGACAAAGCCCAGCGTTTATCCAATGACCGTCCAGTTTCCACAGTGGAGCAACCCACTCTACGCTTCCCCATCGAAGTCAGAAGACGCTCAGCGTCCGACTGTGTTAAAGCGCTGAGACGCTGCGGGGATGAATGAGAAGGAAGTCGCTCCAGTTACCTGTGATAAGTAGCTGATTCTGAACAAAAGATGAAGGTATTCTATCGCATATTTAGTCAATGAAATGTACACACAGCAGTTCATATCACCACTTTTTGGGGACATTTTAGGGGAAGCTGAGCTTCCCTTGCAGTCTTAGAGCAATCGCCATTGCCTTTCTACATAGAGATGTTATCTTCTGACAGGTAACAGAGTAAAGACGTGTTTCCAACAGTAAGGATCAGCCCTCTGTGTTGTCTGAGACTAAAAGGCAGTGATCTTCAGCCTTCAGGGTTAAAGGTTGATGTCTTAATCCCAAACAAAGCAGAAGGAGAAATAAGATACAACAGGGACCTCTAAATGAGAGAGGAACTGTTTGATTATCTCTGTATTAGAGGTCTTCACCCATGGAAAACTAATCCACCAAACCAAACCCAGAGATGAAATTACTCTCTGCACTGAAACAGACTCGCTGAGGACCCATGAGTGTAATTAGACCTGATCTGAGATTCAGCCAAGCCGAAAAGATTCAAAGAGAGGAAACATCATCAAACATTGATTAAAGTATCAGATTCTCTTACTGACTTTGAGAAAATAAAACCACTGTGTCAGAAAATACACAACCAGGTGTGTGCAGAGAGGACGGGGGGGGGCTGTAATGGATGATGTGATAAGAGGGTGAGCGGGAGAGAAGACCCTGGACAGAGCCGAGGGTGGGCTCTGATGCTGCTGTCAGGTTTGATGATGGCAAGCTGAGCTAGCACTTCGATCCAGGACCAGGGCTTCCTGCTGGGGAGAGATAACTTCACATGTGCACACATGGATCCACCAAAGGGTTAACAAGAGTCCCCCCTCGCTCACACATGGACACAGGGACGAGCTTTAAAAGAAAAACCCGAATCACGCACACACACTCGTCCCAGGAGACCAATGAAGCTTCAACTTTACTTCAGCTCTCATCAGGCTCACAGCAAACAAACAATTAAGTACCATCTCGGTGAAGTCAGGACTTCTATTACCTCTGACACAGTTGGACAAATTCCAATTCCATTCCAGTTAAAGGTGCTATGAGGAGAATCTATTCCCAGTGACATAAAGACTCTGCTACCCATGAGCACACGCGGCGACTGTCGTTCTGAACCAGCCTTTACATGGAGCCATAGTCAAAGTAGGTAATTTACTAGCCCATATCTCAGTTATTGATCACATTAGCTGCCTCTGCTGATGTATCGTCAGTGTCATCCTGTTGTGTCCACTCTGCAAACTTGACGCACAGATCGGATGTTTACTGTTGACGACGTGCTATCATGCTAAGCAACATGCTAAGTCTGTTTGACATCAGACACACTGCACTGTTTTCTTTTCATCCCTTCTTGGAGTGACCACACACTTGGGACACTCTCTGCCGTTTCTTCTGTGGACTCTCTCCTTTCTGTCCCTCTCTTTTCTCTTCCTTCATGATTTTACAAGCTGTGCAGCAGTGGAGGTAGCAGGCATGTTGTGCCACAGAAATGACCATCCGTGTCAAACACCATGTGCTGTATAATGCTTCGGATATATATTTATATATACATTTTTATATTAAGCGAGGCTTCGAGGCACACAATTTGCCCCGAGGATAATTTGTAATCGAATTATCCGGATTATCCAAGGAATCGTTTCAGCCCTACAATGATGATAGTTCTGCCTGAGGGATCCAAGGTCTCAGGCATTCAGTGTTGTTGTTTTGCCTTGCTACTAACATGAAGAGATTTCTCTGGATTGTGTGAATTGTTTGATCATATTACGGACTGTAGATGATGAAAATCCCTTTATTGCTGAGGAACAATCTCAAATTGTTGGAATTTTTACCTCCGCCAAGGAGGCTATGTTTTCGGGAGAGTTTGTTTGTCCGTCCATCCGTCCGTCTGTCCTTCTGTGAACAAAATAACTCAAAAAGTTATGGATGGATTTTGATGACATTTTCAGAAAATGTTCAGCATGGGAAAAGGAAGAACTGATTCAGTTTTGGTGTTGATCTGAATCACTGTCTGGCCGCCATGACAAAAAATGTGATCTTGGTGAATAACTACTGAACTCAAATAGATATCATTATGAATCCAGTAGCTAATAGTATGTTTTCATGGTCAAGGAATCTAAATATTCAGATGAAATATAGGTAGGACTAATATTTATGGTTAAAATCACAATATGGGTGAAGACTGTGCTGGCGGAGGTCTGCGCTCTCTGAGTGCTTTTCTAGTTACTTATGTGTTTGATCATAAGGTGGTGAACCTCATTTAGTCTTTGTGCCTGTTGAAAATGTTTAATTTTATACCCAGTCATGACATTGACTTGATTTCAATGGGCCGGTTCACCTGTGGAATGTTCCAACCTCCCTGTTATTTGTTGCACCTGTCCCGGCTTAGTATGGAACATGTTGCAGGCTTAAAGATAAATTTTTCTTTGTCTATTTATTTATTTCTCCTCGATAACCCCTTGATGCTCTGATAAATTTGCCTTGAACCCCTCTCAATTTCAGAGAGTGTTTCAGAAAAAGACCCAAGGCTGCCACGCATGAACATATCGCAGCGTAAAGTATTCAGAAAAAATGCTGCTTTTCAAAAATTCAAAAACAATAAATTCAACAGTCCATGATGTACAGGGACATTGTTTTTTAAATTGTAACAGTCAGCTCAAGAAATGTCCCAGACACAAAGGGGTCCAGTCTGTTTTCAACACGTTATACATCATAAATAGGTGGACATATTCCTGCAGCGTCTGTAACTCTTCAAAAACACCAAAGTGTTTATCAGGAGGTGTTTTCAACATTCAGTTCACTCCTCATTCCTAAAATAGATAGCATCACCTTGTGTGCTGCATTCATTTCTATTACTGCTCTAATGAGATTAAATGTCCCTCTGCTGATGGTTTCTCAGTATTCGGGGTAAATAACAGTGCTGGGAATGTCTCCCAGAAAACTCACCCTGCCTATTGAGTGTTTGTGAGCCTCGGCGAACACTCTGCTGTTTGAAATCCATTTTCACATTAATGAATTAGTGAACCCTGTTCTCCATCTAATGGCTCTAACCAGCTCATTTGGCAGGTAAAAGCATCTCCAGACTGTTTGTGAGTTCATCTTAAATCCTGAAAACACCTGCTATGTGGTCCTTTTCTTCTTAGTCTTTCTGACAATAAAGCCTCCATTTTAGACATCTTTCAATCTTCCATCCACATCACCGTTACCATCGCAACACGGACACCACAAGGCCACATCGCCTCAGCTAACTCGTTAATCTGTGCTCCGATGAGCTCCCACCGTTTGAATGAATATTGTAATTAATAGAATTGTCCAGAGCGCTATCTCCGTGCTAGGAGCTAACAATGGGGATATTCTGTCCACGTAAATGCCATCCTCTCGGAACTTCATAAAAACAAGCTCTTTGGAGAGTTTGCTGAATGAAGCTAATAAACATCAGGTTGGAAATGTAAATTAAACTGCAGGCCTAAACTGTGAAATCTCATCACATGTCTGCCATTCAAATGCAAATACATGTCAGAGCCTCTCATGGAGTACATTTAGTCAGAGTACACAGCCTGTGTTACTCTAGAAAATATCAAATCTTTTCTCAGGACTGTAGCATGGTGATATTCTCTATGAATCTGTTTCCTGGTTTCATGATTGAAATTTGTATTAATTTGATAAGCAATTTGTAATATTTAAGACAGCTGCTTACATTGATGCCTTCCATATAATCATCCATCATTCCATCATCAATCAATCCATCCATACATCCATCCATCCATCCATCCATCCACCCATCATTTCTTCCATCATTCCATCATCAATCCATCCATCCATCATTCCATCACAAATCCATCCATCCATCATTCCATCCATCCATCATTCCATCCATCCATCATTCCACCATCCATCCTTCCATCCATCCATCATTCCTTCCATCATTTCATCCACCCTTCCATCATTCCATCCATCATTCCATCTATCCTTTCATCCATCCATCCATACATCATTCCATCTCCATCCATCATTCCATCCTTCCATCCATCCATCCATCCATCCATCATTTCTTCCGTCATTCCATCATCAATCCATCCATCCATCATTCCATCACAAATCCATCCATCCATCATTCCACCATCCATCCATCATTCCTTCCATCATTTCATCCACCCTTCCATCATTCAATCCATCCTTCCATTCATCATTCCATCCATCCTTCCATCATCAATCCATCCATCCATCATTCCATCTCCATCCATCATTCCATCCTTCCATCCATCCATCCATCCACCCATCATTTCTTCCATCATTCCTTCCATCATTCCATCCATCCTTCCATCCATCATTCCATCCATCCATCATTCCACCATCCATCCTTCCATCCATCCATCATTCCACCATCCATCCATCCATCATTCCATCCATCCATCATTCCACCATCCATCATTCCATCCATCCATCATTCCACCATCCATCATCATTCCTTCCATCATTTCATCCACCCTTCCATCATTCCATCCATCCTTCCATTCATCATTCCATCCACCCTTCCATCATTCCATCCTTCCATCATCAATCCATCCATCCATCATTCCATCTATCCTTTCATCCATCCATCCATCCATCCATCCATCCATCCATCATTCCATCCTTCCATCATCCATCCAACCACCCATCATTTCTTCCATCATTCCATCACAAATCCATCCATCCATCATTCCATCCATCCTTCCATCCATCATTCCATCCATCCATCATTCCACCATCCATCCTTCCATCCATTCATCATTCCACCATCCATCCATCCATCATTCCATCCATCCATCATTCCACCATCCATCCTTCCATCCATCCATCATTCCACCATCCATCCATCATTCCTTCCATCATTTCATCCACCCTTCCATCATTCCACCATCCATCCATCCATCCATCCTGTATGTTTTCCAATCCATCCATCCAGTCACTTATCCATCCATCTTTCCATCCTTCCAGTCATTTACTCATCCATCCATTCATGCATTGATTCAACCATGAATATTTCATCCATCCATGTATTTTCCCATCCATCCAATCATGCATCCATCTATTCACTTATCTCATCAAACTGACAGCTTTTATTACTTAACTCTCACTTTTACTTTCTTCCCACAGTGTCCTCTTTCTTAAGTAAAATCTGTTTGTGCATTTTTCTTAAATAAAAGCCAAAACCTGCCCAACCCTCTGCTGTGTGTCCTGCAACATCCCTCATTGCAATTTAGAGACAACTAAACAATCACCAGCACGTTAACCCGAGGGTAATTCAAAACCACCAGCTAACCCAATAAGCTTGTTTTTAGACTTCAATATCTGTGCATATTATACATTTTTATGGTAGTACATAACATTTTGCAACTTTCTTACAAAATATAGCATAAGTTATCAGATTATTTTTTTGTTAGCTTGTGACAGATAATCTTTTCATTTTCTGGCTGAGGAATGGAAACTTCCCAGATTTCATCTCTCATTAGTTTCCAAACCTTATTTTAGAGTTTGAATCACAGCTCAATCCCACATGCCATGCTCATCTCTCACAGATCCATCTGCATCTTAATTTGGCTTCTTTCCTGCAGAAGTGCAGAACAGATGATGGCAGCTGATGTTTTAACGAGCTGCAGAGCTGAGATCTCATTAAATAAACCGATAATTAATTATGTTTATGCGTCATTGCCACAAATACATCATGGGATTTAACACAGTCTGCACAGGTTTCTTCTTTCTCTGCACTCGCTTGTCTCTTCATTATTTTCTCCTCCGTTTCCCTCGGTCCTTGCTCCCTCCCTCAGTCTGCTGGGAGGAGGTTTATTAAGACAACATAATGTTTACGTCCACATTTTGGGCTGGGCCCAGTGTCCTTCAACACCTCGGGGAAATTACAGGATGCTTCGTGTCTCCTGGCATTAAGAAAGGTGAAAGAAGTGCTGGAGGTAAAGAGTGTTTACAAGAGAGAATACAGACAATCAGAGGATCCTGGTGTTAATCCTCAGTGAATTATCTGATAGTACGAAGAAAAGCAGCAGAAAAACTGAAGAAGTTTCTTCAAAGTAGAATTCAACATACTTTACTGTTTTCTTAATTGTATTGGTTTCCTCTTTTTGATTTGTTGTCTTTAAAGGTTACGTTCCAGTAACCTCGGAACTGGGAGTGACATCATCTTCGACTTATCGGCGTTCCAGTTGAAGTCTGAAAAAAACATGCTGATCTACCAGGCTATTGTTAGCTGCTGTTAGCACGCCCTGCGTTGTTGTATGTAAGAATGTGATGATCACTATGGCAGCATTTTTGTAAATATAAGTCTATCAATACTATGTATACAGCTGATCTAGAGCAACACACCCCAGTAAGAAGTGCAAATAAATTGATTATTACAGGAGCTAAATAACTGTTCACACTGGGGGCATCCATCTTCGATTGTCAACTCGGGGGTGGCGAGGTTTCACCGAGTTCCCAGTAGGAAATTCCGACTTTGAGGGACATTCCAGTTGCAGTTTCCTCCTCAGAAATCAGAAAATTCCTACTTCTGACTACAACTGGAACGCACCAAAAGACATGACCCAAACTAAAGCGTGTGTTTGTTGTGATGCTAATGAATGCAGCTCAGACCTTCCTCAGAACTCTGAATTGCTTTACAAGTTCTTTTTTCAACCACTTACAGGATGCAAAGCGACGAGGTAATGTATCTCTTTCTAGTTACGTAGTGGTAGTTTTTGATGTTGAAAACTTAGTATCGTAGTTTTGTAGCCAGCTATATATGGCTACTTACAGCCCAGTGCTCTAAGACGTGTCTGAATAATATAAATTTGCTCTAGTTTTAATTGTCTTGTTCCTGAAGTTGAGTACCCAGGCCAGTCCAGCCCTGTCTGACCCGACCGTGAAGCTAAGGAATAGCATTTATAGCGAACCTATTTTGATGCTTTAAAACTCATCTTAAAGTGTGTATTTCCCTCAGGCATATATCTAAAAGGGAGAATTTTCTGTAATTACTTAGAAACTCCTCACAGTCCCTTTAATGATATTTACATTATTGTACATTTTATTGCGCATTCTGTCAGCAGTCAACAGTTGTTTCCATCAGTGTCTGGGATTTTGGACAACAAATTTATATCTTTCCTGTTCATGCCCAGTTGAAGTTCTTAAAAAAATGTTTTTTAGTCTTAAAGTCTCCTCCACAGGAGGTGAACTTTTGCCAGTTAGTTCGTATGTCCGTTCATCTGTCATCCTGAACTCAGACAGTTTAAGATGGATTTTGATTACATTTTTAAGGATTATTGGTCATGGCACAAGAGAGAAGTGATACAATTTTGATCATGATCAGAATCTGGATGCAGATCATGGAGTTTCTTGAGTGTTTTCAAACATTGCAAAACAGGGCAGTATTCCATATTTTAATGGAAACTCTTGACTGTGGGAAAGTACTTGACTGATCTGTGTGATTTTTTTCAATAAGATTATTTTTGGGGCATTTTTGCATTGTTATTGGCAGGAGAGAGGCCTGTGAAAAAGGAATAGAGAGAAGGGGAGGACACTGCAAACTGGTCACATGCTGGATTTGACCCCGGGCTGGCAGAAGCATGGGTCATGCATGGGTTGCTTACCACTCCACCAAGCCAACAACCAATTTGGACGCTTTTTTAATCAGACATTGCTCATGGCAAAAGGATGCAGTGATAAAATTTAGGTGGTGATCAAGATCCAGCCTTTGATTTGGTCACAAGCACATTTCCAAATAATCCTCTCTTCTCAGCTTTTTTTTTGTTTTTCACACTTTTTTAAACATCAGTTTTTGTGCCCGCTGGTCGTCTGTCCACCTGTCACATCACATCAATTTGCTGCAAACTGATTTGTCCTAAAATCCCCTGAAATGTGGTTATTGTTTAACTTCAGCCTGTTGTTTTACTGCACATCATCACAAACAAACGTGCATTAGCAAACAGGCTGATTCACAAAATCCGTGGAAGCAAATAAGGCAAAACCTCCAAAACATTTTTCTCCAATTAGCATGAACAATTATGCGTCTATATGGAGTCTTAACTGAGTCAAATGTGAGCATGCAGACATGAAACACATTATGCTAAGATTCAGTGTGACTAACTCCTTCTGAGAGAACCAAATTTGTCTGTGTCTGGAGTAATTTAATGTCCATGAATCAACAAATGATGTGGAAAACGAGCTTTTATACCTGCAGAACTTGGCAGAGGATTCTGTTTTTGTCCTCTGCAGTGTTAAAGTAATCCAGAAGTGTGAATGAGCCCATTTGGCATCATTTAGTCCTGGCAAATTACATCTTTAACTTTACTCTGCTCTAAAGAGTTGGGTTTCACAGAATCAGAATCAGAATTTGTATTTGTTGCCAAGTCAAATTGCACATACATTGCACATTCTAATAAATCAGAGCGACAGAAGAATAAAAGGAGTAGAAAATAGGTAGAAAAGTGACTTGGGTATATGTCAAAGTATACAAAAATATAACAAAAATAACAACAACACAACCCAGAAACATGTATAGAAAGGGCAGTAAAGGAGCTGCAAAGGTGAGCATTAAACCTTTAAGAGAAAAAAATATGATATAAATATAGATACAGTGTGCAGTGAAAAAATAAAATACAAGAAACCTAGCCTGCCTGAAGGCAAAGAAAACATGCCTGGAGCTGCGAGGGTTCATCCAGCATCTCTCCATCCTCACTCATCTGACCTGTTTTTATCATGAGCTCCTGAGATCGTCTTCCAACAGCCAGGGCCCTCCAGGTCCTCACCGGTGTCACTGCCGCTGCCTTCGTTTGGATCTTGATGCAGTTCTGTTTAAAAATCCTCTGTTACCCAGATCTCATCTGTTTATTGGAGTGAAACGTAGAGGGAGATGGGAACAAATCAGATGATCTGGTGCTGCATTAAATTTAAAAGCAGAGCGAGAAAAAGAAAGATTAAGACATTTATTTATCCTGACAACATCAGACTCAGATTGTACCACAGATCAGTGCAGCATATCTCACTTTGTCTCACTTAATAGAGACTAAAATGTTCAATATTTGTGTGTGTTGATTCTGCTCCTGATCATATCCTAAAACAAGATTCATAAGGAAGAAGAAGCCGGCCCTAATGTTGACAAGATGTCCATCCTTGTCATAGAAGCAATGATATCAGAGCTCCCTAAACTTTCAAACAAAGGAGCGACAGTGGGTCTGTTTCTGGTTCCTCATAAATTCTTAAATTTGTCATATCGCAGGGAATGAATTTAACTGTTTTGGGGACGACCATCGCTTTCTTTTTCCACCAAAACTTGAGTTGACACAGTGATGTGTTTGTGGGTACAAACATCGTTTCAGGCCCTCGTCTCAGACTCTGTTGGCAGGGAAGTCCCCGTCTGATCCTGGCAAACTCCTGATTTAATTAAGTTCTGCTCCCTGCTCTCTTATAAATTCCCACGTGACCTAATTCTCATTAATTCACTGAAGCTGCAGCACGAACAGAGACATCACATCTGACTCACTTTCACTTCACACTTCAGATGTTCTTGTTTAAATTTAGTCGGAGTGGAGGAGGGGGGGTACAGGGTGTTTTGGCTGTTTGCTCACAGCCTTCAGGTCTTGTTTCAGAGACCTGTACGAGTGTGACAGCTCAGAACACACACATCAGACATGTTTAAGGTCGTTTAGATGAGGTTCAGGTGTCTGGGATTCTAGAGAGACATTATTGTCAAAGTCAATGTTGTCACTAAGCTGCTGCAGTTCCTGGATCAGGGAGAGCAACATGGAGGAGGCAGAGCTTTAAATCAGCAGAAATCATTTATATCACCTTTCAAAAACATTGTTGGGTTTTTGTTTTTTGCAGCTATTGTATGTTTTTTGTAAGTTAATTTTGCACCATTTCCTATAAATTTTCTGCTTTTGTTTATTCAACCTAATGATATGTTGATTGTTTTTGCACCAATTTGCCAAGTCAAATCCCTTGTATATGCAAATGTACTTGTCAGGGAATTCCAGTTCTGCTTCTGATTCCAAAATATAAAAATCATCTCAATTGTTAAGAAATATGAGAGAAAATACTCAAAACAAAAATAATGTGGTGAATGAGGCAATGCCGTAGTTAAAGATAAGAAGACAGCTCAAACAGACTTTCTTATCAGACTTTAATATAAGCACTTCTGGGAGGATGATCTGCAGGTGAAACGGTCGCTGTTTAAAAATACAAGATCAGTTCCAGTCTTTTGATCAAGGTAACTCAGTCAATGATCAAAAACAGAAACACGCCTCACTCTTCTGACGCAGCGCTGTCCCCTAGAAATGTATCGCGGGGCACTTGGCTCCCATTCTAGTCTATTAGACGATTTGATTTTGACACTTGCTGAAGTGCTAGTGCACCACGGCGCTTGAGATTCGCTTCAGTTCTAATTTCTGCACGTCCACTTCCAAACCTTGTACATTCACTGTCATTAAGAAAGCACCAAACAGGATGTCAACCAGTGGCGGCTGCTGGTCAGTCAAGGAGGTGAGGCTCATTTTTTTCTGGCCTACATCATAAATTTGTTTATTTTTTTAAATGTAAATTCTACCCTCCGTTCCTTTTCAAGAAAATGATCTGTGACCGTGTCGTACCAACTAGGTGTCTTTTCCAGGGATTTTACCAGTGTTCTCTCAATGGCCAGCAGAGCTAGACTGCTTAAACGGCCTTGGCCCATTGTGTTGTGGGTGTAAGACTTGAGCCACTTTAAACAGGAGAAGCTCCTCTCCAGAAAAACTGAATGTAAAACTTAGAAGATGCTCCGGTGGAGGGTTATACTTCAAGATCGCTGATTGGCTCATTTCACTGTCAATCATAAAGGGATTTGGCCTCAGACAGATCATCCAATCATCATGCAGAAGCTGGCCCGAGCCAGCCCACTGCCTCATAGACCCCCAGAGACACTGTTTATCCAATGACCGTCCAGTTTCCACAGTGGAGCAACCCACTCTACGCTTCCCCATCGAAGTCAGAAGACGCTCAGCGTCCTACTGTGTTAAAGCGCTGAGACGCTGCGGGGATGAATGAGAAGGAAGTCGCTCCAGTTACCTGTGATAAGTAGCTGATTCTGAACCAAAGATGAATGTATTCTAGCGCATATTTAGTCAATGAAATGTACACACAGCAGGACATATCACCACTTTTTCTGGGGACATTTTAGGGGAAGCTGAGCTTCCCTTGCAGTCTTAGAGCAATCGCCACTGATGTCAACATGGAGTATCTGAAGTCGGTCAGAGGGTCCCAGAGGCAACATGACACCATGGACATAGGAAAGTGAATCAAAGAGGTACAGAAATAAGTGATATTGTATATATGACTCCAAACATCCTTTCTACATGGATAAAGGCAGAAAGAAGTAGATTAAATCACGTAGCTGTATGGTTGGGACCAGCAAAGGGACCTTAGAGAAGCAAAGTGAGGTTTTGTTTACTTCTTTTCTCAGTACATGTAACATGTTTTATTAACGCGTGACATCATTATTCTCATGAGGGTTTGGAGCTGTCCAGGGATCAGCCCTTGCTGTGGCATGGCACAGCGTGGCGCTTTCAGTGGGGTTTGTCTGTTGGAGCAAACCTGTTTTTGGGTTATGTGAAATTTGGGGGTAACAGCCATCTTAGGCAGAGCCAGGAGGCCCTCACTGGATGATCTGACTGGACTGTTTTCAGTAAGCAGGTCAGAGAGATACCGTGGGGCCAGGCCGTGTCAGGCTTTAAATACCTCTGCTGGAAATGAACAGTTTGCCTATTTTCAGAGGAAGCCGCTTCAACGTGCCATCAATATCAGCCAAACAGATTGAACCAACCACAGGAAAACAAGTGTTCAGAGTTTCAGGGTCATTTCATAATACAGTGGAGAATGGGACAGAACATTGATGCCAACAACAAATCAACATAAGGCAGGAAACATAAACTCACAATTATCTTCTGAAGTTGTTTTTCTCTCCTGATATTCTTGATCTTTGTTCAAGCTTTCAGAGCTGCTGTTCCTGTGGGTGAGGATATGTGCTGCTGGTCTGAGCGAGGCCACAGTGCAGACGAGATGCTGCACAGGTGGACCATGGGAAAATTCAGGGATAGGAAGGTGAGCTAAAGGTTAAGGTTGCTGAGTAATCCTCCCCATGGAGTTGGGGTCCGTTGCGACACTACAGTCGAGATCTGGTTTGACAAGTTATGAGCCAGTGACCGTTTGGTCCACAGTCTAAGATCCTTTAGGCTGACTAACCTGGACTAGAAAATTATACTAAAATAATGATGAATAAAAGAGTTTGACCTTCGTAACTTCGATAGTCTCTTGTCAGGCTCTAGTTGAGTGCAGTCCCCTCTCAGACAGTGAGTCTGGATTTGGTTTTCCATGTGTTTTAGACTTTTTCCATCTACCAGAGCCAGATGTGGGCTGAACAAACACCTACCTAACTCAGAGAAAGTCTCCTATCAGGAGGATGCAGCAAATCCCTGATGACATCATTATTTTCATTTTTTTTGGATGAAATATTGATTCATCTCTCTTTTTCTTTCATTTTCTATTCTTTTCCGTTTTTGATTGGGCCACATTTCCACACAAAACTCATAAAAAGTGTGTTTCATTTTCATTTAAAAGTGATTCTCCTTGCACCAGTCTTATTATCCAGATGTTTTTTTGGACATAATTTAGAGCTGCAGAGACAGCATAGATATCCTTGGTTAAATCACAGAGTAATGTGAACATTTTTAGTCCATAAGCTTCTTTCATAACCATGAATACTCTTATAGTTGATTCATGCTGTCATGGCCACCAAAGTTTTGTGTATGATGTTACTTAATTTACTTTATTGGTGATATTTTTGAGCTCATGAATTATATTTGTAATTGAGTTTGACCGTGAGGAGGACACCAGTGTGTAAGTGTCACATGTGTGTTAAGTGTAGGCGACAGGCGGAGCTGATCCAGTGTCCCCCAGTGGGCCGCGCAGACTGTGATTATTCAGATGAGCGTTCTTTAGGACCACTCTCCCATCACGCGTGTCAGCTGCTGTTACCACAGCACGATAACAGAGTCGGTGTTTTACATCCGTGCTTCACTGCTGAAGAAATCAAACCTGGTGGAGGAGAGCCAAAGGTTGTACCTGGCTGTAAAAGTGACTAATCAGGCTCTCAAATGTTATAAAATATTACACCAGTTGGTGTTTAAAAAGGGAGGAATAATCAACCCAAACAATGTGTTCAGATTTTCAGTTCATTACAGGGGTGTAGAATTGGGTAGGGATGCTAGGGACACGTCCCTATCAATATTATGCCACCACCACATGGTCCCTTACACAAAACACAAGCATACCATATAAAGTTATGACTAAAAAAACGCTTAAATTCAATGTCAAAGAGACACACTTCTTGGTTGTTTTATTAATTATCCATGTATAATTTGTGTATTGAAAAGGCAGCAACCATTTAAGACCATCAATAAAAGTTTGTGGGAAAAGACACAATAAAACATCAGATTACAAACATGATTTTATACATTTGTATTGTTGGGGAATAAATTATTATAATAATTATTGGTAATATTTGTGAAACTGTTTTCTCCCTAGACTATAACCATCAACATGTATGATTGTTGTAGAGATTGAAGAGGAGAGGCTGAAGGCGTAATATATAGAGAAGCTTTTTGTGAATATAATAGTTTGCTTGTTTGTTTGATCAGCTCTACATGATGTGAAATAACAGTCATAAACGTTAAACAAATCAACTTTCAGGAGTGCCGCCTTGGAGCACTTTTATGTCCCTACCAATGCCAAAATCATACCTACGCCCTTGGTTCATTAAATAAATAAATAATAATGGGCTATAACTTCTACACTGACCATCATCAGGAGCACACGGCCCGTTGGTATGTAGCCACGCTAAATTTAAACAGAAGCCTGCTAACCTGTTAAATTGGTCCTAAGTTTATATTTGTGTGTGTGTGTGTTTTTACATGACTGACGGCATTGAAAACAGAGATTCTGTTTTACACTGTGGGTGCTGAGCAACATGGACGCTGTGGCATTCTGCTACCCATGGTAGCTGTATAAGTTTGACACTGGCTAGCTAGAGTGTTGCAATCTGTGATGGGTTTATGATTAATGGCTCATTGAGTGGCATTGCATTGTGCTTTGTTTTGTTTGTATCACCCTTAAACACAGCTACAATGGACAGTTAAGCATTCTGGGTAGTGTAGTCAATGTAGTAAATCTGAGCTGGCTTTAATATGATTGTAAATGACCATAAAGGCTTCTGTTTTTTATTATTTTGGACAATTTATCTAAAGAAAATATTGTTACCGCCGCCAAGGAGGTTATGCTTTTGGGAGAGTTTGTCTGTCTGTCTGTCCATCCGTCTGTCTGTCCATCTGTCCGTCTGTCTGTGAACAAAATAACTCAAAAAATTATGGATGGATTTTGATGAAATTTTCAGGAAATGTTCAGCATGAGAAAAGGAAGAACTGATTTGATTTTGGTCTTGATCCGTATCAGCGTCTGGCCGCCATGGTGAAAAATGTGATTCCTGTGAATAACTACTGAAGTAAAAAAGATATTATGAATCCAGTTGCTAATGGTATGTTTTCATGGTCAAGGAATCTAAATATTTTGATGAAATGTAGGTAGGACTAATATTTATGGTCAAAATCACAATATGTCTAGCTGGCGGAGGTCTGTGCTCTCCGAGTGCTTTTCTAGTTTATATTGCAATGCGGTTTCCTATTTTATTGTGTTTTAGGTTTATGCGAAATTAGGGATCTGAACATAATGTGTCCAAATTTTGTTTTAGGAGTGTGTATTTGATTCTTCCTGGGATTCTTGGTGAACAGGCTATTCTGTTGAGTGAGATTTCAGGTATATGGTGGACTGGTGGCCATCAGTCTCAAGCTGATACAGAAAATAAGGTTGTCGAACTAATATTCACTTCCATGGACAAGTAAAAGTCTGTAGTTGACCGAGTTCAAAGATAAGCTGGAAGGAACCACAGGACACTTAAGAGGATGCCATTCTGTAGGATCAAATCAACTGGAGTGACTAAACTGCTGACTCCTAAATAATAATGTATGCCAGAGTTACATGTTCAAAGACGCACCTGATCATTTTGTAGGACAGAGCAGCATGAGTTTGAATAATTTCTCCATTTTTGCATCTCTGATGAGCACAGGAAGATACAGTATCTTGTATTTTGTGGTATGTCCTCCTCTCTACATGGAACAGCTTGGGACAAATGAGGACAGCTTAGAAATGTAATCATTGTGCTGATTAAATGTGTTCAGAGGCCGTGGAGATATGATAATATCCATTGTTTTGGGAACTCCCTGGGACCATGTGGGGCTCAGGGGTGCCACAGAACTTTATTTTGGGAACCACTTGGGTGGATAATTTGGGAAACACTGAGCTCAGCTCCACATTAGAAATTCCACCTGGGTGCTGATTCCGCCAAATAAACATTCATGCAATAACGAAACCAGGACAGCAGCCCCACTTCTTATGCAACGCTGCCCTGGTTTCTGTGCTGCTCGATAGCAGAGAGCGAGCGCTAGAACAGATGAATGTAAAGTGGAGGAGCTTTAAGGAAAACACACGAAAACATCCAGAAACTTTTCCTGAAGGACACAAAGATGAATTAGCTTGCCAAGGAAGGTCGGGGAACGCCTCTTCCCATTAGAGCTTTAATTTATTCTGTGAATGTGCAGCCGCGAAACGAGATACATGTGCCCGTCATGCGTAAGTGAGTTGTCACCTTACTAATAAAGTCGCAAAGCTCCGGTCTGTTCCAGTCTGCTTACTTTCTCATGTATAATCACAGAGCGATCTCCCCGCAGGAGGAACAACCAGAGCCGCAGCCTTTATGTGAGCTTTACTCTTAACTTACCATGACCTTCAACCAGGATCCTCACGGGACTGGACTAGAAATCATGAAGCATTAGCACATGTCACGTTTACTCCTGCAGCTGTGCAATCATGCCGTTTTAAGTAATTTGGTAAGTTTTTGAGAAGAGCAACAGAGCTCAAGCTGCATTAATAAAATCAGTGAAAAACCATTCATCACTTTATAAAACCAGTGAGAGATCAGTCGTAACTTTACAAAACCAGTAAAAATATAATCAGTTTTCACTGTACACAGCTTTCACATTGTTTATAGAATGAAGTAGAACAATATACTCACCCAGAAGGCTTTCCTGATCCAAACAGTGCTTCAGGAGATATTTAGATCCAAAATCGAGCGGCGGACATCCGTATAATGGTAGCACATAGGGCATTCAGCGCCGCTCCTAAAACTGCATTAATCGTCCAAAAACTCATTAGTTTCACCAATATTTCATCATGGTCCGCTCGCACTACTCCTCCACGACAGTCCGGTGTCGCTCCACCCATGTTTTTGTGACTGTGCTGACCTCTGAACTGGAAACTTTATTTACGGCTGCCGCGCATGCACAATACGGCTCATTGTTTCAGGGGCGACCGCCAGCTACTCAACAACTTTCTTCTTCCAGTTTAGTGCAAAATGGACGAATATCTATCGGATGAAGATGTTGTGGAGGAGAACTTTGAATATGATGGGTGTCCTGACAGTTTTGAGCCAGAGTTTACAGATGAGGAGCTCATCGAAAGGAGGACGCGGAGGCAAAGAGAAGAACAGCTCTCCAGAGAGCAGTTCCAGTTCAGAGGTCAGTACAGTCTCTCCTGATCTTCATGATCCTGGTTATGCATGCCCCGTGTGCTAACATTATATGGATGTCCGCTGCTTGATTTTGGATCTAAATATCTCCCGAAGCACTGTTTGGATCAGGAAAGCCTTCTGGGTGAGTATATCGTTCTACTTCATCCTATAAACAATGTGAAAGCTGTAGAAACCAAACTTATCCTTTAAGTCAGAGTCACAGGAAGAAAAAATTTCAGTCAAAGAATTTACAGCTTACTTCATCTTCCTCTAAAGCCTTTAATCTGCATTTAAAAAAGATTTAAAGAGACCAGCTCTCCAAGACTCAGTCTTTCTTGTAGCAGATTCCAGTCTGCAGGGGCAGATCTGAAGCTGCTTTACCCATTTCAGGATGAACTTTGGGGACTGATAGCAAGAGTAGATTTTGTGACTGAGTCACAGAACGAGGACTGTTATTTCCAGAGCTTTTCACATGAATATAAGTACTCAAGTAAGATTGAAGCAGGCCAAGAATAGCCTTATAAACCAGGGTGTGCCAATGATTCAGTCTACTAATTGTCAGAGAGGGCCACCCAACTCGCTCATACAGAGTACAATTGTATGTTAGAGCCTTGAGATTAGTTATGAACCTTAGAGCTCCATGATAAACAGCATCCAAGGATTTATGGCATTGAGAAGAAGCATGCTGGTATAAAACATCACCATAATCAACCAGAGGCATAAAAGTAGAAGAAACAAGATGCTCTTTTCAAAAGAAAAACAAGACTTACTCCTGAAGTAAAAGCTCAGTCGCAGCCTTTGCTTCTTTACAAGCTGCTCAATATGAAGCTTAAACAGCAGACAATAATTAATCACAGACCCAAAGTATTTATAAGAAGATACAGACTCAATCACATGACCCTGTGCTGTAACAATATGGAAATAGAAGCACTCATTGTAACAGCACCATGCCCTCATCACAGCACAGCATTGCACCTGTTGACAAACTAAAGTTTACCAGTTTGCCAAAAAAGGGGCTCAGCTGAAAAATTCCCTAACTAATCCCATCTCATAATGTTTTAAAGCAATCATAAGCATGTGTAATACTCCAAGGATCAGGGGCTACTTCTATAAGACTGATACATTTGCTGAATATGACTTTGATGCTTATGCTCACAGGTATAAGTCCAGGCTGTCCAGTGTGTTTTATGCATGAAGTAGAGAAAAGGGACGGTGATTTCCAAGAAATAATATACAAATATTAATGAATAAATACATGAACTATGACTATAACCTGTGCTTTTAATATGGTCATGTTTTGTGTTTTTGTATAACTTTTTTTCATACTAACTTTCACAGAGCTCTGAGCTTCATCACTAACTAAATCCCTCACTCATCATTGCTTGTTGTATGCACATGTTGGATGGCCTTCTTTGCCTTCTTGTAGACTTAAACTTAATGTCTCTTTGAGCTCAGATGCTCTGTGTCTTGACCAGGCCACTCTCGGGAAAGAGATTTTTCATCTAAAGGAGTTTATTTTCCTGGCTAAATAAAGTCTGAATAACATAAAAATGAACATAAACAAACCTGATTCTGACAGTTTTATCAGAAGATTTCAGCACTGAATGATGCTTTGCTTTTCTCCTCGCGTAGAGGTGTCTGTCACAACTTTTGATCTTTCTTTATGCTGTGGAAATGCTAAAAGGAGAGGAATCAAATGATCTGAAGTTCAGATCAAACGATGAACTCTGCTGAGTAAATAGAACAACACCAGCTGGCAGATGCTCTAATGAAATGACGGCTGTGATTGGTTTGATCTGTTTTGCATCCAAAACACACCCAACAATGATGAAGGTGCTGAATCCTTTCTCTTTGAGCCCGAGTCTGACTTTGCACGGAGAATTTGTGTCGGTAAATTATGAATATATAGATAAGGGCGCTCCAAACCGCTGTGCACCACAAGGCTTCAGGCAAATGGGCACTCATATGGCACTCAACACTTTTTAAATTTAAGCAGTGGATGTTGTGGATTTGTTAGCTCACATTTATGTACTACAGGGTTGCAGAAGCACGAGAGAGCATGGCAGCTGCTCCCCTTTGCCTTGCAGTCCCTGCTGTCTCGATCATTTTTCTGCTTATTCACTTCACCTCAGTTAGTATCTACAAAAGACTGCACAGAGGGGGAATCATTACCTGTTCATGACTACTTTTTAATTTTTTTAAAGCTAAAATGTCATGGGAGTACAAAACAGCTAAATTATTATACAATGCTCCCAAAAAACATTTAGAAAATCCTTTATGAAAGAGAGAGGGGTTATAATTTAAAAGAAAATTCAAATCTAAAGGTTAGAAGTGTGCTGACAATGATGAAAGTTTCTGTATCACTTTTAGAGGAGTTAAACTGTGGAAAAGATTGAGTACAGAATAGCATATTTTGAGCATAATTCTGTTTAAAAGGAGCCATAAAGAAATTATTTTTCAGAGGTAAATTGATGAATAAATACCACATGGTGCCTGCTGAATAATTGGAGGAAAAACTTGCAGGGTATGGTAAATACATTGCAAATAAGAATAGGTACAATTGTATTTTTTTGTTGGTAATTTTAAGACAGTGTTATGATTTCAGTTTGAAAGTATAATAGAATTTAAAGGTGTAGTCAGCGATGTGGGAGAAAACTAGTGGAGAGGTTGTTGATATACAAATTTAGACCCGCCTCCCGAAAGTTGATGGACGTGCATCGTCATGGAAACGGCTGTAGAAACTGCATAGCTGACCAACATAGCAAAGGTAACCTCGACTAGTCAGACAACTCGACTGTCATTACTGAAAACGTCACAACAACAGTACATTCTGGCAGATTAGACAATAAGATGAATGCCCGACGGCTGTTACTGTTATGTGAAGCACCACAAAGCTAATGTTGCTTACCTATCCAACAGAAAGACGGCGACATCCTCATCCGTTTTCAGGTCTTTCAATTAGCGGAGTTCCCTCCACCATCGGAAAGCAACACCAATGTTGACCTGGGTCTTCGCTCTTTCATGGTCATAGCCCTTCTTTTTCACTTTTCACTCCTCTGACCTTTTTCTTTTGGGCTGTTTTTCAGCCATTGCTACTGCACCTATTGTATCTCTCTCTTACGCTAAATGTACATGCTACACAACCTACGACTCCCCCTCTCTGTCTGATCTGTGCATGAGTATGATCGGCACCTGGATGTGGGGGGGTGTACCCTGTTTTGGTAACTCGGCCCGAGCCACAGTATTTAACTGCTGAAATTCAGAGCCAAGGCTGTGTATTGAAACTGGACTTTTTTTCAACATGCTGTCAGTGGTGACATCTTGTGGATGGAGAGGAGAAATACGAGCATTTTGACAAATATTGCATTAGATTAGAAGATTAGAAGACTACACCTTTAAGGGGGTAGGATTAGAGAATTTTATACTTCTTCCCACTTCTTTTCACACAGGTAAACTGAGAGGCTTTAGAAATGCAGATTTAACCACTGTCTTGTTTCCATTTGTTGTTCTTAATCACTACTTGTTTGTATTTTTAACTGTTTTGAAAAGTGTTGTGTTTTACACACTGCAAAAACCGAGACCTTAGCAAGTTTATTTGTCCAACATCAAGTCAAAAATATTCCGAGTTCTTATTTTAATGTCATATTCATTTGAAAAGTCCAGAGGGATGTCTTATTTCAAGAAATAAAAACAAGAATAAAGCACTAAATAACTTATTACCAGAAAATATCAGCAAGTGAAACAAGCACATTTTAACTCCTGAGGAGTCTTAAAATCAAGTACAGAAACTTCTTAAGACAGCACATCTTATTTTAAAGATATAAGATGAGTAAATTTTTCTCGTCACATTGGCAGATGTTTTAACTCATTACAAGCAATTCAGGGTTCATTTATGCTTTTTTAAATACAGAAATAAGATGTAAAGCTGGACATATCAGGCAGTTTTGGCTTACAATAAGTCTTGTAAGAATTTTTGAATTATAAGTAGATGAATAAACTTCCTTAGATTTGAGTTTTTGTAGTGCATGATTGAAATAAACACTGACACCCTATCAGGAGTAAATGAGTGAAAAAGCTTCAGGTGTTTCGGCCATTCATCAAGTCTGAAATTAATTGCAGGGACTTTTAGCGCTGATCATTAACCATCGAGCTCCAGCAGCACCTTTGATCCAGACTATTTGTAGTAATGATTTGTGGGCTTCTCCGGCCCATGGATGCGTTGTTGGACAAGTGGCATTTGGCATCCAGAGTGACTCTAAACACTGACGGAGAGGTCCTGTTTTTGGCCGAATAAATGGAAATGGATCTGTGGGAGGAAACCTTGATGTGTTATCTGCTGCACTGCTGACATTTGGAAAACAGCATCAGCAGGAAAATGTTAATTTCCATCAGAGGAGAGGCTTTTTAGAGGATATGAATGCAGAGTGTTGTTTAAAGAGGCAGATTGGAAAGTCAGGCTGGTCTGCTGGGTGCTCCTGACTCACCGTGAAACACTCAGACATTTTTCCTGCGTTGCATTCGGTAACTCAATCAAAAGTGACAAAGTAGCTATATAGAAACTGTAAAATGAGAGTCTGAAATCCTGCAGACTTTCACACCTGTGCAGCAGGCAAATTGTGTCTGAAGAGGTGTGATTGTAAGTTCCAATTACAAGTGAGAGGTTCAGAGAAACTTCTTTGTGCTCCAATAATAGAATTCTACAGGCTGAGAAGCTGAGCTAAACCAGGGATACATGGTTAAAAGATAATAAATGACATTTAAAGTTCATTACAACTGACATTTCTGATTGAGAGCAGAGCAAAGACATCAGGGGGAAGAGACTCTCAAAGAATATCATCCACCTTTAGGACCAGGAGTAGGCTTTCGTGGCTCACACTGGACCCTATTGTTGAAGCCCCATTTAAACCCACAGTCTACCTATGGCTGTGTGGCTCAGTCTGTAAGGGCTTGGGAAAGGGACCAGATTTTGGCTGGTTCAAGTCCTGATCTAAACATATTTAGAAGTTGGTTTGGTTGGGGAGATGAAGGCTGATGTCCTGGATTACTGCTGCTGGTTGTGGTAGCTGGTTATGGAGCCTTACAGGGCTCCAGACTGACTTTTTGCATTGGTTGCAACGGTGCACCTAAAAAATGTTTTAAGATACACCAGCACAACAATTAGGCACACCCAAATTCTTCATAGTGTCATCCTGAACCCCATAGGGTCAGCATTTTTTCACTCTCCATAGCTTTTATATAATGTAAATGATTTTTAAACAAGAATAAGATGTAAAGAAATACTTGTCTTGCTGAAACCTGACACCACAGTCAGGTTCACCTGGGCTCATTTGCATACTAACAGCTGATTGGATGATGACTGAGGGCGATTTGTGTGCATGTGTTTTGGCGGGCCTACAGCCTGTGAAGATGCAAGGCAGGAACAGAGAAAAGAGAGGAAGCAGGTGCTGTGTCTTGTCTGTTTTCGTTGGGTTTTTCTGCTACCTTAGTCACTTTTGTCAGCATAAGTTTGCAAGAGTGCGCCCAACATTTTTTTCTTGGTGCACCAGTGTGCCAAAGAAAAAATGTTAGGTGCACTCTCACAAATTTTGGGTGCATGTGCGTCCAAAGTGGTTGCACTCTGGAGCCCTGCCTTAGGGTGTACGGTTGGCACCCTTGTGCCCTTAACCCTGCTGTTATATTCATTTTTTCTTAAACAATTTTAAGTTCCCGGTCAGAAATGACCGTTCCACAGACCATAATGCACATTATCACAATTTGTGTCAGATTGTTTTATCAACTTAAGTTTAAGTGAATACTTAAAGTTTTGAATTTCTATCACTTCTTACACAGTATGCTGTTTATTACAGAGTACTCTGAGTCAAAGTTATCAAGGACATTCCCTTTGAAACCGTTTGAATTTTTTATAAAGTCACAAAAAGTATGAACGATGAATGGCAAAGTGCCAACCTGGCATGTGCACCCTGACCAAGCTTACCTTAGTGTTGTTGCTGACCATGTCTGTCCCTTTATAACCACAGTGGACCATCTTCTGATGGGGACTTCCAGAAGCTCCGTGTCCCAAAGCTCAGATCACCTCAGACTGGTTTCTTCAACATGAAGTTCACTCCAGTGGCCTCTACGGTCACCAGATCTCAATCCAATAGAGGAACCAAGTTAACCTTGTTGTTATATAAACTATCATAAGTGTTGTGTGTGTTCACAATGATACACTACAGTAGAAGAAATAATCTGTAGTTGTATTCCATGGACTGGGCAAGGGGTGATCAGGGGTGGACAACTGCTGACCCCTGGTCATCTACACAGTTTGATGAATTGAAAATAATAGGTGAGCATATGAAATCTGCCAGACTGGAGACACCAAAACAACACCATAATACACCTAAAATATAAAAAACCTGGGATATTTCTTTGGGGTCTCTCTTTCCAGTACATGTTTTTGACATTGTTTTTGACTTACCGTTCCTAATTGAGTGTAAGTATGTCTGTAAAGCACTTCTGATATCTGTAAATACATCAGCGAAGATTAATATTAGCCTAGCATACCCATGGGCTGGGAAATATTGTGTTAATTACATTAACAAACATCTTACTTTGGCTTTAATTCAATGTCAGGCTCTCTTGTTATTAGAAGCTCATAATTAGCAAAAGAGTTATAAAAAGTGTTGGCATTAGTGCAGTAGAATTATTGAGTGTGATAAGACTTCATATCACTGACTCTATTTTTCTTCTCACTGTTCATTCATTGATTTTGCATCAGTTTACCAAGTCACAGTCTTTGCATGTATGTTCAAGTGTTCCTGGCAAAACTTCTGATTTCTGACTGTGATCATTCTTACATTTTTCTGGTCTCTCAGTCACATAGCAATAAAAAAATAAGAACACCAATTCAACATTGACTCTTTTAAGTCATTTATGATTATAACTGTCTTCTTGGAAGCAGAATTTGGCTGTGAGGAGGTGAAACTGAAACTCATGAGGCCCTCGAGTTCCAGAAGTTAGCCCTCCCTGCTGATGGTATTGTTTATTCGTGATCATGTAAGATCGTTCGTCTTGCTACTCTTTTTTATTTATTATGTTTTGAAGTGGTGCAGCAGGTATCCTCGTGCCTCAGCAAGAGGGTTGCCGGTTGGATTCCCGGGTCAGGCAGGGCCTTTCTGTGTGATTGACAGCTGGGATAGACGGTATAGAAAATTAATTAATGAATGTACGGAAGTCCTTTCATTCATTAATGAATAAAATAAACACTGGAGAAAAAGAAAAAGACTTCAGGAACAGACTTTAGACCTCCAACCAGGTTTGGTCTAGTATTGGTTTGAGCATAAATACTGAGTGCTTGTCATTTCAGAAAATTAATCTCCTCAGTCCTGCTGAGTTTGAGTTTATTAGTTAATAAAAATAAAACTAACAGCTGCATCAGGTGGGACGGAAAATAAGCAGCACTGCGTGCAAAGATGTCTGGTTGGATCAGTCAGTCCACAGCGGAGTATGAAACAGATTTGTTAGTCGAGTACTTATCCATTTTTCCCTCTTATTGTCTGAGAACCTGGAGTTCAGATGGAGCTGTGAGGCGGGTGATTAACACAGACATGAGTAGAGAGATAATCAATGAGCGCTGAGCTTCAGTCTGCAGGAGGAGCATGAGCTGACTGCTGAGATGTAAAAGACGCATGTGCACACACACACACTTAAGGAAATGATGCTCCTCATAAATAAGAAAATCATGGGCTTCTATAAATGTGCACATGAAGTGGGTTTTATAGGAGGTAGGGCCTATAAGGGTCTGTAGTGGCTGCTAACACACATACACACACACACCCCAACTCAAACACACACTCTGCACATGCATTTAACCCACGAGCGCGCACACACACACACATACACACACTTTAACATCTCTGCCCATTTCCATTTGTTTGTAGTCATTATGTTTTCGCCCTGTAGCATCTATTTACTTTACACTGAAAAAGCATCAAATAAAATTGTATAATTTTACTTTATTTGCAATGAAAATGGTTTTCTGCCTCTGATTCTGGATGTTTTCGTGCCACTGCTGTTGCAGATGTTTTCTCAGCTCAACAGTTTTATTCAACTTTAGAATCAGAATCAGAAATATTTTATTAATCTGCATGGGATGTGTCAGTTACTCTTATACATGGTATAGCATGGTGAATATCAAATAAAGACATTACAATAGATGTAATGGAAGTAATGACAAAAAAGTCTCACTTTTAGATATATGCCTGATGGAAATACACACTTTAAGATGAGTTTCACAGCATCAAAATAGGTTATCTGTAAATGCTATTCTTTAGCCTTCCGGTCGGGTTGGACAGGGCTGGACTGGCCTGGATACTTAACTTCGGGAACAAGACAAGTAAAACTTGTTCAGACACGTCCCAGAGCACCGGGCTGTAAGTAGAGATGTATAGCCGGCTACAAAACTACGATACTAAGTTTTCCAAAAATTGCTTGTTGTCACACATCAAAAACTACCGCTACGTAACTAGAAAGAGATACATTACCTCGTCGCTTTGCATCCTGTAAGTTGTTGAAAAAAGAAGTTGTAAAGCAATGCAGAGTTCTGAGGAAGGTCCGAGCTGCATTCATTAGCATCACAACAAACAAAAAAAAACCTGAGCAGAGTGGCTCTGATCAGTGAGGCAGAGGGGTCTGACTGAAAGGGGACCTCTAAAAACATCACAGCATCAGTATAAGCTATTTGCCATATGTTGGAAGATTTATTTATTTCCTTGTAAAAAAAATATTTTCAAAGAAGAAAAGTCAAATCGGCCATCGTTTCATAGCTTTATTCGACTAAAAACATTTATATATAAACAAAGCCCTTTTATGATGAAGGATAATAGTTTATTTTATGCATTTTCTCCGTATCTTAGTGTTTGAAACAATGAAAACAATACGTTATAGAGTAAGATAAATCTACTTTTGTATAATCTGCAGATTTTTAAGTCTTTGACATAGCTAAAGGAATATAGGCCCATGAGTACTGGTCATATCTTTAATGTAAAGGATAAATTAAACCTGTTAAAAGGCCTAATTTTGTTCAGATAAGCGAAATTTGCTGACACTACAGTGTTAAATAAAAAAAAATAGTGTACTTTTCAGCCTTTTGGAGTGTTACTCTGCTGTTTGAAGCTTGTGTCTTTAAACAACTTTCCAGTCGTGATCATAAGAAGTTCATATTTCTCTATTTTTACCTACTTATTTATTTCTTGGAGACATGGATGCATGGATGGAGACCATGTGAGGTGATATCTTCTCATGGGGACTAACATTTCTGGCAGCACCCCTGCAGTGAGGTGATATCCTGAGCAGAAAACAGTACAAGTCTGCGTTCTGCGTATGAGTCTCATACTTTATTTCACGGTGCAGTTATCTCACACGGACAGTTAAATGAAGAAGAATGTGTTAAAAAGTGAGCCTCTCTGTTTCTTCTCTTTCACGCTGTAGCTCTGATATGAGCTCATGAATACATCTGAGACCCGGTGATAGGAGCAGCACCCGCTCAGCTCTTTGTTTGTCCCATTTTCTCTACTTCATTTATCTCTGAGAGCTTTCTGCTGAACACGCTGCTCTCGCTCTGCTCATTCACACCTGCTGCACAACAAGGTGACAACAGAGGGGAAGAGGAGGAGGGTGTGATGAAGATGAAGTGCTCTGTTAAGTCTCTGCTTGTGGTAAGGAAGTCCACGTGGTGATTATATTACTGAAAGTTAAAGCAGTCACTTCTTCAGGCTGTTTGTCGACAGCAAAAGAGTCAATTTACACCTTTGGTTAACAGATGAAGTCGGAGAATAGAGCCACCTCCACCAGGTTTTATGCCTCCAAGTGAAATGAAACTATTACAGAGTTCATTTACAGAGATAGGCCAATAAAAAAGCTTGTGGTTTTGTAGAGAGGAAGGTTGCCATGATTCTTGACCTCCAAAACCCTGTTAATTGAACCTCAAGTCCAATTTGTCACAAATATGACTAAAGGTCCTTCATGTGGTTTTGAGATACTACACAGAAAAAAATCACCGTCACAGAAGCCTTAAAGGATAAGTTTGGTTTCTACAGCTTTCACATTGTTTACAGAATGAAGTAGAACAATATACTCACCCAGAAGGCTTTCCTGATCCAAACAGTGCTTCAGGAGATATTTAGATCCAAAATCGAGCGGCGGACATCCGTATAATGGTAGCACACGGGGCATGTATAGCGCCACTCCTAAAACTGCATTAATCGTTCAAAAACTCATTAGTTTAATATTTCATCATGGTCCGCTCACGCTACTCCTCCATTACAGCCCGGGGTCACTGCACCCATGTTTTTTTTTACTATGCTGACCTCCTTTAATCTTGTCCATCCTGACAGAATTTTATTTTATTGAACCTTTATTTAACCAGGAAAACCTCATTGAGATTAAAAATCTCTTACAAGAGTGTCCTGGCCAAGACAGCAGCACATTCAACAGTTTAACACAAACATGTGCAGTCAGCAAACACATAAAACAAGAATTCAGTACATTAAGAAAGAGACGTCACATCTTCAGACGGCTTATTTTGCCTGGATTGTCCACATGAGAAAGATAAAGTGCATCAGTCAAAACATCTGCAGCCAGATGTGTCGGACTCCAAGTTGCTCAACATTGTCTTAAAAATTTCCAGTGACACCAGATCTTTTAGTTTCAGGTCTTTTTGTAGATCATTCCAAGCATGTGGAGCCGCTAGCCTGAACGCCTTTTCACCAGTGAGGTTCTTACTTTTGGAACAGACAATAAGAAAAAATCCTGGGACCGATTATAAGATGCCGTGCTCTTGTGACTGATGTAGGTCAGAAGGTAAGATGGAAGCAGACCAACAATACATTTGTAATAAGAATACGCCAGTGATTGAGTCTGCAGACAAAGAAGACCTCCAACACGAGCACACAGCAAACAATAAGTGTGTTTCCATTACATTGGATATGCACAAAATGTAAATAGTGCAATAACATGGAAACACCTGAATTTAGAAAAAGCACTAAAATATCGCTAAAAGTTTTTACGCTTTCATGAGGTGGTTTTCAGATGTTTTGATATTCAAATATATCACAAAAGTGCAATGGAAACACTTTTTCAGTAATTATTCGTCACAGGACTTGATGTACCTGGTCACATGATCACTTCTCTCGGAGTAAACATGGCACGGCATGTTTGGACAGAGGAGGAGACAGAGACTTTTCTTGCCATGATTCTCGAGAAAAACACAACTGCCATACTTGACAGCAAACAACAGAGCCCCAACATCGATGTAAACATGAAACCTACACGCAACAGGTTTTGGGCGTCCATCTTCCTGCAGTGAAATCTTGCGGGATGATATTTCGCGAGACTTACAACACTCCTGCCTAGAACAACCTCCAATGGAAACACATTCAAAGCGCAAATATACTTTGTCGAAATTTTAGGAATATCGCTTTTATTTTGCGTAAAACTGTAATGGAAACCCAGCTAATGATGAGTAAGAGATTTAAAACCAGTGATGAACCTCACCCCCAAATTCCACTGCACGCGAAAGCGCCCCGCCGCGCAGCGGTTTTGCTCCGACAGGCAAACCCTGCTGAAAGCGGCGCGTCCAGAAGCGCTGCGGCACGCAGACCCATAGGGTGAGGGCTGAGCCCAAGAGAGCCACAGGCGCTCATGAGAATAGCGATGTCACACGCTCATAAAACATGTTATAGACTGGGAAAAGAAATAAACAACACCTTGCTTCACTTCTCTAAGGTCCCTCTGCTGGTCCCAACCACACAGCTTCGTGAATTATTCAACTTCTATCCACCTTTATCCTTGTAGAAAAGATGTATGGTTTCATGTATACAATGCTATACTGTATATTTCTGTTCCTCTACGATTCACTTTTCTTTGTCCATGGTGTCGTGTTGCCTCTGGGACCCTCTGACCGACTGCTGACCTGATGCTCATGCCTCTGCTTTTGACATAATGACAAACAATTGAGGAAAATTACATGCAAGAGTCTGTGCGTTGTGTTTTATTTTGAAACTTCCGGTTACTCCACACGGTGACTTCCTGTCTGGTGCTTTCTTAACGACAGTGAATTTATGAGGTTTGGAAGCGGCCGGGCAGAAAATGCGCAGAAAATTCCATGGCGCTTCCGCGTGCAGTGGAATTTACCTGATAGACTACAATGGGAGCAAAGTGCTCCGCAGTAAGCTTCAAGGACGTTGCGCTGCGCAGCGTGGCGCGGTGCTTTCGCGTCCGGTGGAATTTGGGGGTCAGAGCTCCATGATACACAGTACTGAGAGAATGTAAGCTATTAGAGGAGGCATGTGTGTACAAATCATCGCCGTAGTCCAACATGGACATACAAGTAGCAGAAACCAGTCTTTTTCTGGATTCAAAAGAGACAAGACTTTATTCTGAAGAAAAAACCTAACTTCAGTTTTAATTTTTTAACAAGCTGCTGAATATGGGCAGTTTTATCTTTGAGTCAATATCTGCAGATTTGTCCACTACATTAGGTGCACGTTGCTAATATCAGACTGAACCCTTTTTGCATGGCATAGATTCAACAAAAAGCCAAAACATTCCTAAACATGTTGGTCTTTTATAGTCATCTATAGTCTAATCATCGTGAGCTTTAGTTTCCCATTCTTAGCTAACAGAGGTAGCACCAGGTGTGGACTTCTGTTGCTGTAGCTGCTTCGGATTTTCATTGCAGTTGTTCATAGATGGTCTTTTTTGTAGCTTGGTTGCAACAAGTGATCATTTCATCTTAAACGACCCTGGATATTCTCCTCTGAGCTCTGGCTTCAACACGGCATCTGGGCTAAGATAACTTACTAGATATTTTCTCTTCTTTAGACCATTTTTTGTAAACACTGGAGATGATTTTGCATGAAAATCCCAGTAGATTAGCAGTTTCTTCAATTCCTAGACTAACTTGTCTGGCAGGAGAAACCATGCTGGTGGAACGTCACAGGTCGTCTTGACTATGTATAGATGCCTTAATGCACTTGGTTGTTGCCATGTGATTGGGTGATAAGTAATTTGTATAAAGGAGCAGTTGAAGAGGAAACAGCAGCTGTTATGGTGTGTTGTCAGTCAATCTGTTCAGGATGCTTAAGCTAAACCTGTGAATATGAAATGTTTGCATTAAACACTGAAAACAACAAACTGCAGCTCCCATAATGAGTCCAGCTGGCACTGGGAGGCTGTTGTTCCATGTTTCCATCTTTAAAACTGTTACTTTCATACCAAAATGAATCTCGCCTGTTAGTTTTGACACGTTTCATTTATTAACACCTTATTATCCAACCACGCATGTTCATTACGAGTCCCAGTGAGACACACAAATTAGTTCAGCTGATAATTCCAGTCTCGCTTCGATCTGCTCTCCTGTGGAGCAAGTGTCCTCACAGATTTGTTAATCATCAAAACACCAAAACATGGAACACGCTGTGAGACTAGCACTTTGTCCCCGACGAGCTGTGGCTCTGGGGTAATCGTTCACTTGCCTTCTTTCTTATTTTCTTGGCATTTTTTGAGCCAAATGTTTTTGTGAAATTTTTTTACAGATTGTTTGGTCTCAGAGAAACAGTTTTTCCAGTGTTATTCCAATATTTCACATGTTATTCCTGCTTTAAAGCAACTGCATGTGAATTAGTATTGGAATTTGCTGCCAAGTACATTTGCACATGCAAGTAATCTGTTCAATCAACATTTTTAAAATAAGAATAAAAATAAGGGCCAGGAGGAATACATTGAAGTATAAAAAAAACACAATTGACTTAGGCATTTTCAAATATTTTTGAATATGTAGTGTTTTTTTAATTTGGGCTTATATGTTTTCATTTTGAGAGATAGGCCAGAGCCTATGAGTCCAGAGCCTCTGTATTTAGGCTTTCACTTTTCTATTTGATATTTGAAAATCTCTTTGAACATAGTGGTTAAAAATCTGCACTCAAACAGAAAATCTTCATTCAAATTAAAAACATCAAGCTCTGCAGCACATTTGGACACCTGCAGCAGTGATCCAACAGACCCTGACTATGTCCTCCCACCGAAAGTTTAATGAATACTCAGCGATGGTCAACATCAGCTGCTAAATGTTTATATGTAAAATCAATCAGGAAAATGGGCAAGTAACCACGGACTTCATTCCTCAGATGTCACACCCAAGGACTGTGAGTTGTTAACGCTCCTGCTCTTGGACAGGCGTTGATGTTGGACAGTTTTCACTCCTGCCTCTGCTTATTATCAGTCACATACTCATTTCTGTTATATACACAAAAACAAGGCCTCGCATAAAATCCATGAACATTCAGCACAAGGAGAGACTCACTATCAAAGCCGTGAGCCTCACCCGTCACTCAGGTTAGAATCAGGATCTGGTCAAGGTAAAGGCACTTCTCCTTTTAAAGTGAAAACTCAAAATATATTGTTTAATCCACGACCAATAATGTAACATAAAACCAGATGTAACAGTATAACAGTAGTGTTTGATAAAATGATTTCACCCACATTAACGGAAATTTTTTAAAACGGATAAAAAAGTGAAGAAATAAAAAAAATATCCAGTTGAGTGGATCTGTGTAGTGGTGTTAAACGGAGCTGGTGTTGACGCGATGACGTCAAGTGCTTAGCAACAAGTCACTGTAGCAGCGGTTTCCAACAACAAGAACAATGGGCGACATTTACCGCGCTATATCTGTGTTCTTTGCACTTTTTGCCCTCATTACAGCTCTACAAATGAAAGTAATGTTGTTGCATTGAAGGCACTCCATTGCTGCGCAACGTCGGTGTCTGCTGCATGCAGTATTATTATCATCTTCTTACTCCATTGACTGCTTCTTCTTCCTGTTTTTGACTGCACATGCTCATAACGTTCTTCTAACCTGCCACTTATCGACCAGGCATGGCATTGCAGGCTTCAGAGGCGATCGTTTTCAGTTTTGCCTCTTCATATGGACAGAGATATTTCTGTGGTGTGGACAGAGATTTTTATAAACAAGGACAAAGATATCCGGTCCAAAAAATGTCCATATATGTGTGGTCCAGGCCTAAATCCAGCCGCACCAAACGAAGCTCCAGCCAACCTTTTGAAGTTGGTGCCACTTTATCGCCGGCCCTGATTGGTGAACACCGACTGCTCCATCTGGCAGCCTGAGGAAAGGCGGCAAGACACGCACTCTAGTCCACACAACAACCTCTACAGCACCAGGCATAACATATAGTATATAAAGATTGCCAGGTTTGTAAGCCTGCCTTATATGTTAATGATATTATGGTCGGTAATCGGATATAAAAACGCAGCAATGTGGAGGGCATGAAGGAGAGTGTGTGCTCTCTGTCTCTTCCCCTCTTTACCTCTGTCCTCGACAACTTTAGGATCGACATACTGCACACAAAACTTCCCTTATCCTTTGAGTAAACTTTAGAAAGTAAGACAAATTCATCATAAGCTTTTCTCCTTGTGTGGACAAACTCTTTTATTTTTCTTAAGACTTGTGTAACTTCCAGGCCGTCAGGCTGAGGTACTGCTTTACAGGCCCAGATAAGGTCGTTGTTATTCTCAACACCAATTTAATAAACTTGTACCAAAATGGAATACTAATAATCTTCTGTCAGTGCTGCTTCCTCAAACTTTCCTTCTGTGTTAACCATAATCAGCGTCCTTGGCTGACCTCCCTCCCTAAAACCTCATCCACATCCCTCTTAAAGCCAAACAGTTTCCAACTAATCGAACACGTCATTGTTTTAAGCTATCTGAAATTATTATGCATAATTCATCTCTTTTTTTTTTCTCCTGGTGTTCTCTCGACTCATTAAACTTCTCCTAGTTAGCTAAGTAGCTGTGCCGTCACAGTTGCTGCAAATCATCGAGCTTAGGAGCCTCATTTCCTCTGTGTGAAACCAGCTTTTAGCATTTGGGTCAATGTTACCTCCATCTCAGTAGCAAAACAAAGCTGATCGCTACTCCGTGTGGAGTCTTTGTTTCTCTCACAGGCGTGTAAAAGCATTAAGAGAGTCACGCACATGCGTCAGCAGCATGCAACGAACACACAAGCTGCAGCGCATAAGTGGCAAAGAGACGGCGGGCTTCTGTGTGCTCGCCGTCCTCACTCTTAGCCGACATACAGAATACTCTACGGCTCTGTTTCTCTGCTATAGACCATCTCTGCACCTCTACTCCTGTCTCCTTTTCTGCTCCCTCCACTCCTCCCTTCTTCCTCTCTCCTGCCTGTCAGCTGAGCAGCAGCGTGAAGCAGCGATCGACGCCCACGCTCTCGGTCCTTTTTTATTGCTTCATGGAGTAGAGTAGAGAGAGAGAGAGAGAGAGATAATGGCTGAGGATGAGAAGTAAGAGGAGCAGAAATATCCCCAGTAGACACTAATTACAAGGATGAGATTTGACAGCCAACACAAACTACACAACATCCACATTAGATGGATAGATAGATAGATAGATAGATAGATAGATAGATAGATAGATAGATAGATAGATCTGAGCCTGTGGTTTACCTACAGTATGACCTGCTGTTCCAGGTTACAGATTTAGGCCCCATCCACATGAAGCCAAACCGAGGTCTAAACGCATAAGTTTTTTGCTGAATCTGCATATCATCCATATGAAGACGGCGTTTTGGGGGTCTGTAAATGATCATTTTTGAAACCAGGTTCCAGAGTGGAAAGATTTTGAAATGTCGTATACGCAGTTCCGTGATTACTGGCTCTCTGCAAGTTTTCAGATATGCTAACATCATAGTTTCATATCTTCATTGACACGCATGCGCCACACGCGGCAACGACAACAACAATGGCGGCGTACGTGTAGCATATGTGCTGATGAAGCTAGTGACCCTACTATCCCTGTTGCAGCAAAATCTCCTTCTCAATCACCACCGAGTTGAACAAACAATTATCGAGGACACATTACGGCACTTTATGATCACTTTATCACAATCTCTGTTTACAACTTTTTCCGCAACTGTGCCTGCCCACTGTTTTTTCATCAGCATGTTTCAGTCATATCGTTACAGCGCCCCTAGAGGTCTGGCATGTGTTTTACAGCGTTTTCATGCGTATCGAGTGCATTCATGTAGACAAACACATTTTCTGAGACGCCTTCATTTTTATGAGGATCGTGAACTGTCAGGCGTTTTGTCTTTGTGTGGATGGGGCCTAAAAATAGTTTGTGAGTTTGTTCTAATACTGGAATTAAAGCTACATAAGGCTGAACACCTGAACTAGCTTTCAAGCATCTATCCTTCAAGCTTACTCAGGCTGTATCAGAAATCCTCCTCATGCTCCATGAAGTGTGTGGGGAGAGAAATAAGCCATGTTTACATGGAGCCTAACATTCCGATTAGAATCGGATTAGAATAAAAATGCTCCATATAAACACCTCAATTGGAATAAACAGGCCAAATCTGAATGGAATTTCATTTGGTTGCACAGGGGTAGTATATTCCTTTTCCCAAACCGATTAAAAGTAAAATTCTGTCATGTAAATGGTGAAAGTTGTCAGGCTAGGTTCTGTCTGCACATGCTCAGTCTTGACATAAATGAGCAGTGACGTTTACTCACATGGCGGTTTCCAAACAGAGCACACAGCACTGGTCACCGGAGAGTTTGTTTTTAATACAAACTCTAAAAGAACTAAACATTATCACACGCATTGGCGGTAGGAAAACAAGACATACTGAACTATTTAAAAAAGTCGACAAATACCCAGCAAAGCCGGTATAGACCAAAACGTCTAACAAATAAGGAACCGCTGGAAAACTCTGAAGGCTGGCTACTATAAGGCTAAACATCACAACCCTCAAATAATTCATTAAAACACTTACTTACCGTCATCTTTGATAAATAACGTGACGTTTAAATAGATCTGAGCGTATCACGTGTCTGTAAAACAGCTGTTCTGATTAAATGTGGCACGTGTAAACACCAGATCGAAATAGATCACATGTAAACAGCTCACCTGAGATCTTCAATCAGGACGATTTTAATCAGAATGAAAAAAAGTCTGCATGTAAACCTGGCTATAGTTTCACTTAAAGGGTTAAAGGATTAAGTTTCCACATGCATGAATACAGTTAATATTGAAACAGACTAAAGATGGCAAATAATGGCCTGGAGCTGCAAGGGTTTAAGCCCACAAAGTGCCTGAGATGAGAGCTGTGTGCTCAACTTTGTAAAAATCAACTTTTAGACCAGAAAGCATTAAAACAGCTGAGTCACCAGAATTAGCTGGTAATGAAAGATCTTTCAAAACTCTTAAAGCGTCGACTCTGTGCTGTGGAGAGCTTTAATACAAGACTGGAAGATCTCAAGTGTGCCATGAAGGTTTAAATAAGACTGCAGCTGTAAGACAAGACTTTTAAGGTGATTGAAAGCTTCAATAAAGGTCTAAAATCCAAATATATCACAAAATGAGTCCACATTTTCAGACAAAGTCAAAGCAAACGTGCATGGTTATTCAGTGCCGATGGATTTGCTCAAGAAGGAGTCTACATCTGACTTAGTTAGCCCCGATTTGGTCTCAGTTTGCCCCTGGGAGGAATTTCTCACTCTTTGGTGCTTAATGCTTTCTTATATTAATTTACTCTATTTGTAGTTTTTGAGTTTTGGTGCTGTGCAGGGTTCCTTTGTGTCTGCCTAAGCCTTTCTAACTGAAAATGCACCCTCTGCTACTGGAAACGATGCCCAGGAGAGCACTGAGATTGAAGAAAAAAATGAAGCCATAAAACAAAAGATTGAGCAGAGGAATGTTAAAAAGGCTTCATGAGATAAGAGAAGCTGCAGACGGGTTTACTCTCAAATGGGTACAAACAGAAACTATAAACATCACAATAAAAAATAAAAATCCATACGGGCTCCAGCTCAGAATTTTGAGCATCAATGTTGGAGGGAGAGCAATAGAAAGAGTGACAAGCTTTCTGAAGGTAAACTCTCTTCACCAGGAGGTAAATGTAGTCGGCAAAAAGGTCAAATGGCTTATGGAGACCTGTAAGACCTGTAAGACCCATCGTATACTAGTAGGGTCATTTTGGACCAAAACTTGACCGCGGTGAGCGAAGGTCCGTTTCTCAATGGATTTGTCATCTAGAAAGAAACAAATTTAGCCGGGGTGTATTTTTTTTAAAATGGCGGGGCAATTTTTTTTGAGTCCAAAATCCAAAATGGCTGTCGTGGAAATTATCTTTTTTAAGGCTCGAAATACAATGATGGACAATACATGTTTTCAGACCTTATTTTTGTTAAGAAATACATATTTCTGAGTTACATAATGATTTGAGCTTATTTTAACCTTCAAATTCAAGATGGCTGCCACTTTTGGTGTTTTTTGGGGGAGTTTTTGCCATTTTTGGGGCATTTTTTTCAGCAGTTTTACAGAGTCTCTGTAAGGTTATAATGGAGGCTCTGCTCATGATTAATCGAATAATATACAGTTAAAATTCAAAGAAATAACATCTGAAGTCAATAAATTAGATGTTAATGTGTAAACAACACTTGTTGATTTCTCATTTCCCATTAAAAGGACCATGTGGCTATGACTTTTCAGGTCTGTATCACAATTTTTTTGGCTATGTTAAATTCTTTTGCAGTTTCAGACCCATGGAAATGAATAGGTTCCATAGGGCCAAAATTACCCCGCCATTTTAAAAAATACACCCCGGCTAAATTTGTTTCTTAGCCATTCTAGATGACAAATCCATTGAGAAATGGACCTTCGCTCACTGCGGTCACGTTTCGGTCTGAAATGACCCTACTATATCCATCAATAACTATAAAAACATCCAGAATCATCCATTCATAGCAATCTGTTCATCCATCCATCCATCTTTTTTATTTATTCATCTAACAATCAGTTCATTGCTCTAAGACTGCAAGGGAAGCTCAGCTTCCCCTAAAATGTCCCCCAAAAAAGTGGTGATATGTCCTACTGTGTGTACATTTCATTGACTAAATATGAGCTATAATACCTTCATCTTTTGTTCAAAATCAGCTACTTATCACGGGTAACTGGTGCGACTTCCTTCTCATTCATCCCCGCAGCGTCTCTGCGCTTTAACACAGTCTGACGCTGAGTGTCTTCTGACTTCGATGGGGAAGCGTAGAGTGGGTTGTTCCACTGTGGAAACTGGACGGTCATTGGATAAACGCTGGGCTTTGTCCCGCCCAGCGGACGCTCAGCGTCTCTGGGGGTCTATGAGGCAGTGGGCTGGCCTGGACGCTCGGCTTCTGCATGATGATTGGATGATCTGTCTGAGGCCGAATCCCTTTTTGATTGACAGTGAAATGAGCCAATCAGCGATCAGCAGAAGTATAACCCTCCACCGGAGCATCTTCTAAGTTTTACATTCAGTTGTTCTGGAGAGGAGCTTCTCCTGTTTAAAGAGGCTCAAGTCCTACACCCACAACACAATGGGGCAAGGCCGTTTAAGCAGTCTCGCTCTGCTGGCCATTGAGAGAACACTGGTAAAATCCCTGGAAAAGACACCTAGTTGGTACGACAGGGTCACAGATCATTTTCTTGAAAAGGAACGGAGGGTAGAATTTACATTTAAATAAATAAACAAATTAATGATGTAGGCCGGAAAAAAATGAGCTTCTCCTCCTTGACTGACCAGCAGCCGCCACTGCTAACAATGCATCCATGTAGTTCATCTAACCTTCCATCTATCCGTTTACATATCCATCCATCTATTTATGCAGTCTATCATTTCATCCATCCATAATCTAGACATTCATTTATTTTTTTTATTTGTTAATGAAGCAATCGATCCAGCCAAGCAACCATTTAGCCATTCATGCATCATTCATCCATCCAGTTACATATAAACCCATCAATCCATCTATTCATCTGTCCATCTATCCATCATTTTTTTAATTAATCCAACAGTCTATCCATCCATGAAACTGATTAGATTTTGTCCATCCATACATTTATCTATACATTCTTTCATCTATCATCAGTTCATCCATCTATCCATTTTGGCATTCATTCATCCAACTGTCCATTAATTAAGTCATCCTCTTTATTCATCCATCTAGTCTATATCAATAGAGCCATCCATTTCTTTTGATCCATCCAACCCTTAATGCATCCATACAACCAACCATCCATCCATCTATCCATTTATCTTACATTAATCAATGTGTTTATTTATTTTAAATTTCTCCATCCATGCAGCCATTTAGCAATTAATCCATCTATCCATTGATCTGTTATCCATCATCCATCCATTTGTTAAACCATCCATCCAATTACTGAATTATCCTTCATTTAATACATAATTTTATCTATTGATCCATCCATACATCCATCCATTCACAAAACAATCCATTATTATTCGTCCAAAACTATTCAGAAACATACATCATTGTTATATCCATTAATGCATCAGTGAATCCAGACGTTTATTCCATTTCTTCATCCATCCTGAACTGCCTGTGTGTCAGTAAATACATTAAGTTGTCCATCTGTATTTCTGTTGCTCTGTCTGTCTGACCATCCATGAACTGTGCTCTCCACAAGTCTTCTAAAGGTTCTGGAGAGAAGCAATGGCTCACAGTCCCTTGCATTATTGTCTGTTTGCTGTGTAATTGAAACTTCTAAAGGGATTACATATTTTACATTTTATTTAAGGCTTGTGCTTCTCATACTCTGAGAGAGAACACATCTTTAAGTTATGCCAATGTCACTCAAGTTTGGGGTGAGACTTGAAATGCAACCCTTCCTCTTCTTCTTCTTCATATTTATCTATTTCAAAGTTTGGTCAAATATTTGTCTTTACATCTGCTCCCTCCACACAGTCAAAGTTGGTAAATAAAAAGCAGTATGGATTTTTTGATGAGCGTTTGTCATCTGCAGCACAAATGCTTGAGCAAACTTCATCATTTTCCCGGATCAGCTGCTGTCTGCCACCATTTTGCTTTTATTTACAAGAGGATAAGGGAAGACCGTCGACGCAGATCCTGCACCAGAGCTCTGCAAGTGACGCAGCACGAAGCAGATTGAGGTGGTGCACTTTTTTGCCCTGTACCCTGCCTGATGCTCACGTCATGCAGACAAGCAACAAGAAGAGAGGGAGCTTGACAAGGTTCAAGAGAGGTCTTCTTGATTTTTGCTCAGTAGAGCTTAAATTTTCTTACAAGGTGTAGCTAGTGCTGCATTCAAGGAATCAGTGTCCATGCGGGGAAACAGCACAGAATTAAATATCTAGTGGATGCAGTGTGGACAGCAAACATTCACATACAGACATTTGGACTAAAACACAGCACAGAGATCACAGCAGCACAGGAACAGGCCCTCGACATCAGAGCAACAGAGGCCAAGCTCTACCACACAAGACAAGACCCAAGATTTAATCAGTGTAAAGATGCTCCTGAAACAATCCAGCACATAACATACAGGCAGGCATGGCTCACATGAAACACTGAAACCAAGCATCTGGCACAGTGATGTGTATGAACTGAAAGTCCCAAGGTTCAAAATGGGAAACACCTCCCAAGGTGGTGGAGAACAGCCAAGTCAAGATCCTGCAGGACTCCCAGATACAGACTGGTGAACATTTATGGCCCTTTTCCATTAGCCCTACTCTACTTTACTCGACTCTATCCGGCTCTACCCTATACTCGCCTTGTGCTGCTTTTCCATTAGCCCCAGTCGCCTGCCCAACGGAGTGCAGTGTCGCTGTAAACAGCTGAGTGGCACTGCGGTGACGTCATTTTGAGCGCGACACAACAATCTGTGGCTTTTGGTCACAAACCGAATAAAAAAGGAAAGCAGAAGAAGGCTGCAGGTGGTAAAAAGAAATACCCCTTGAGAAGCACGGGAGAGTTTTGGAAGCCGAATGAAGCCGAGGATGAGAGCAATCGAGCTGCAAAGAAAAGATGTATGAGGGTAAGCTAATGGTGGCTACCGCTAGCATGCTAGGTCGTTGCGCTCATGACTCATTGATGATGACATTGTCTGACCAATCAGTAGCCAGCAGCCAGTGACGTAATTTTTTAACATCGACTCACCTTGCTTGGAACCAGAGCGGAGTAGGTACTAAAACTAGCTTGTTTTAGGAGGTACCAGGCTAGTGGAAACACGCTGCAAATCCAGTAGAGCCGAGTAGAGTAGGGCCAAGGCGTGCTAGTGGAAAAGGACCATTAGTGGCTAACCAAATAGATGGAGTTTCGGAATAATACATTTGAGCAGAAGGTAGTGGGATGTAGTATGAGTACATATCGCAATGGCAATTGATAGCAAGTAGCACGAGAAACTTGAGGAATACAAGGGGATGAAAAAGGATAGGAGGCCAGCCACAGAGGTCACATTGGTAGAAAGAACTCCTTGGGCTGTGGCCCAAGTATTGGGGGAAGAGTTCAGCAGATTCAGGAACAACATCAGAGATATATGACTAGAGTACAGTCGAAAGAAAAGCACAGAATCCCAAAGCTCCCAGGCCGTTGGTCAAAGGAATCAAGCTTGAATAAGAGCAAAAGTACCACAGCAAAAAACATTTCCATCAGTGTTTCTGCAGGGTCCTTGCTTCTATTGTCTTATAACCATGTCAGTTTGGAAAAGCTGCCATGCATAGACCTACATATTTCGCTCTTGACAACTGATTCATGTGTCAATTTGTCCTATAGCTAGAAACATCATGGCAACTAAGCTCAGACACCATCGAAGGAAGTTTATTTATTTCAGCAGCTTGTAACTCAAGCAGTCGCCCATAACTCATGACCATAGATGATGGTGTCTGTTCTGATTCTGTCAAGGACTTGAGTTTGGTGTGTGAGTGTGTGAGTTTGGTGCAAGTGTTGTTACCATAACAAGCCTTTGTGCTGCAGCTGTTACCAAAAGTTTGTTTGGGGCAGCATTTTCAGAACAGTGATGGCAATGGCTTAGCATCAAACAACAGTAACAAACAAATCTCTCCATTTAGACTTTTTGCAAAACTTCCAAGTATCTATGACTTTTTGACCCAAACATTGTTGTTTTGAAGTAAATTGAAATTCAGGTACATTTTAGTTTGGGCTTTGTTTCACAACAGGGAGTCTTTTTTATTCTTGACTTGTTTCAACTACTCAAAATAAATTGTAACAGCCAAGAGTCCTACAGAGTTGGCTTTAAAATGTGATCATCCTTATTGTCCATAAAATAATATGGCACATAACTATGCAGTGATATAACCATGTAAATAATCTGCTTTAAAAGATGAAACATGTCATGATTTATTGGTGCATGGCTACATCTAAACAGGAGAACTTCTCCCTCAGGCAGTGTTTTGTTCTTCTCAGGGAGCGAAAGAGTGGGAAATAATTACCATTTTATTAACATAAGTTAGCACTGCATTTAATACATTTTGATGTCATTTATGCAAATGTTAAACGGATAAGTAGCTGTGTGTCAAATGAACACTTAGGAGGCCCTCTGCTCTGGAGAGATGAGTCACTGCTGTCTTCTTCATCAGTCACGTCCTCACTGTGAATAGATTACACCTGTTACCTGTTTGAGCAGAGAGCACCAATGAAGTGTGTGTCACTTTGTCCAGGTTTATGTCAGTTTTGTTCACAGCAATCAAATCACAAAAAGGTTTCAGAACATAATGAATTATTCATGTTATGTAAGAACAGGATCAGTGAAAGTAAGTTTGTGGTTCTCTTCTTTCGTTCTGCTGTGGCCCATATTGAAAGCTTTTAACCCCCAGCCACCGCCTGAACAAGGTCACATGTGGCTCTAATTTCGTGGCGCAGCGCAGGGGGCGCAAGCCTGGCGCACCCCGCGCAGTGTTAATTTCGTCCGACGCACCGCCGTGCGCTGCCAATTTGACAATTTGGTAGACCGTCTGCGCAGAGGTGGGTGTGACGGCGCACCAAGGGAAGGTGATGGCGCACCAGGGGGAGGTGTCGGCAGATTCATGTTGGCGCAGTGACAATTTCGTGCCAAAAACAGTGCAGAAAGTGCGCTGAAAGCTCGCCAGCTGCAACCTGGTCTAACCTCGGCGCAGGGCGGAGCTTACCCTCCGCAGCTGTAATTTGGTGACAAGTGCACATGTGCGCACGCCTCAGAGGCAGGTTTCCAAAGTGTCAGGCACATTTTAATGCAATAAACAATCACAGCAATCACTATTTAATGTAACAGTCTGAACCAGCATATATACATTTGTATCTATATTAGCCTTCCCGTCACATCTGATGTCGGATTAAAGTTGTTGTCATAATGGAAACTTAACCTGACGGCAGCTGGAAGTTTGATGCACATCTTACAAGTCAACAATAAACAGCCTGAACATCTAATACTGAGTAAATATCTGGCTTCTCTCATTTCATTAAATTAAAAGAAAAAAGGGGAAAAAAGACGAAGAAAAAGGAGAGAAAATAAATGTATGTCACTCAGGATTTACCTGTTATTTCCCATATTCCTCTATTTTAGTCTTTATTTTTAACGTGCTCTAAAAAGATGGAGAGCATTATTGCAAGGAGGATGAGGAGGAGACACCGGTAGTCAAATTATTCTTCACAGGTAGAGTATACAGTTTATCAGTAAAGGCTCTGCTATTTGGCGATGACAAACCAGGAGTGCAGGTGGATCACAAGCATTATGAATGGTTATCCAGCTGTGGTGTAACTGTCTCTTATTTTTTTTTACCATTATTGACAAAGGAACAGATTACATCTGTCCCGGGAGCTGGCCCACACGGTGACGCGCCCTGCTGTCCATTCTCCTGCTGAAGGGACAGCGTCTCCCCTGCTGGGTCTTTCCAGCACACTGTTTGATAATTCAAACCAATCAGACGCTGTGCCTCAGCTGCAGCGCATTTAAAGGCGAGGAGAGGCGCTCATTTGATGGGTGAAGACAGCGATTGGCTGTGTTCATCCCACTCACGTCTATTCTCCTCCTATTCTGACATTTGCGCGGAGAGGCAGAGACGTGGGCGTGGACGCGCAACCTCTGCGCCCCTGTGCGCCATGAGTGCACCTCTCTTGGCACTGCAGGAAACTTGCAAAGTGCGCAGGTCACACCCAGTCCGTGCGGCGAAGGCCGGCGCAGGCAGGTGCGCCTGCGCTTGCGCCTGGTCTACGAAATTAGAGCCCTTTAAGGCAATGTGAAGACTTATGAAAGACAACCATGATTTATAAAAGAAGTAATTGACTCCTGTACGTTCCATCTATCCCCACATCTGCCATATCCCTTCTGGTCCACCAATTCTCTGTAATGTAAAGACAGAGCTCCACCCTCACAAGCTCAGGGGGTCCAAAAGTAATGTCACATTTACAAATTAAAGGATAAGTTCGGGTTCTACAGCTTTCACATTGTTTATAGAATGAAGTAGAACAATATACTCACCCAGAAGGCTTTCCTGATCCAAACAGTGCTTCAGGAGATATTTAGATCTAAAATCGAGCGGCGGACATCCGTATAATGGTAGCACATAGGGCATGTATAGCGCCGCTCCTAAAACTGCATTAATCGTCCAAAAACTCATTAGTTTCACCAATATTTCATCATGGTCCGCTCAGGCTACTCCTCTAAGACAGTCTGGGGTCGCTCCAGACATGTCTTTGTGGCTGTGCTGACCTCTGAACTGAAGAAGAAGAACGTTTGTCTCCGCATGCGCTGTACGGCTCATTGTTTCAGGGGAAGACCGCAGGCTACACAACGACTTTCTTCTTCCAGTTTTGTGCAAAATGGACGAATATCTATCGGATGAAGATGTTGTGGAGGAGAACTTTGAATATGATGGGTGTCCTTACAGTTTCGAGCCAGAGTTTACAGATGAGCTCACCGAAAGGAGGATGCGGAGGCAAAGAGAAGAACAGCTCTCCAGAGAGTACTGCGCAGGTAAACATTCTTCTTCTTCAGTTCAGAGGTCAGCACAGTCACAAAAACATGTCTGGAGTGACACAGACGGTCTTGGAGGAGTAGCCCGAGCGGACCATGATGAAATATTGGTGAAACTAATGAGTTTTTGGACGATTAATGCAGTTTTAGGAGCGGCGCCTTGGTTGGTTCGGATGGCTTCACACCCAGAGTGATGTGAGCTCTGGTCTGATTTGAAGTGGACCAAGAAACCCTTGGTTTCAGGTGGACTAGATCTCTGTTCTTTAGTCCCCACCAGAGTTTGGGAGAACTTTTACATCACCACTGTATCAACCAAACTTCCCAACTAAGTGAGGCTGAGATTGTTTGGTCAGATTACCATAAGTTGTTGATTATAACATGCATTTTTGCATTTAAACAAGCTGTTACTTTTTAGGTGAGTATTATACACGAGTACAAGTAAAATACTTACCATATATCATCTCACCAACATCACAATTACAACACATCTGAAATAAAAAGCCAACATATTCTCTTTCTCTGCAAAAAAAAAAACACAAGCAAACACAGGGTGCTGCCATCTTTTGAGCAAGGGGGGAGACGCTGGTTGAAGACATCAACATGTGGATAGCTGCTCTTTGATTGGTCAGTACACTACGACTGAGCATGCTCGGGCAGAAACTTAATAATCGTGCGTGCGTGAAGCAAAAGATGTTTCCGCGTCTCTTTGGGAGAGAAAATCATGAAGGTTATTTGTTGTGTTATATTTGAGGACGGTGTTTTTCCATGAAACAATCATGAATGTGGGGTTCTTTGTACAATCGAGTGTGTTTTAATTAAGAAATTACAGCAAATGTTTGAGAAATGAAAGGGACTTGATGCTCAGTTTGGACATCAGCTGATTGTCTTGAGCATGTTTTCACACCCATATTTCTTGCACTGCTGCTATATGATTGGTTGATTTGCACTGACAAAGAGTTGAGTGAGTGTGCCTGAAAAACACTGCAGTCAGTTTATATGTGGTTCTTGTGTATAACAATCAATTAATCAATCAATCAATCAAACTTCATTTGTATAGCACTTTTCATACAGATATTTGTAATACAAAGTGCGTTACATGGGTCAAAAGATAAAATAAAATAACGATAAGTCAAAATAAAAGGCAGAAAATTGCATAATTGCATAAAATGAAAACAAAAGACCCCCATCTATCTCGAATTAAAAATGAGGAAACACAGGAGCCACAACAAATATGAGAGTTAAAAATACTTGAAAAATACTAGAAGGTAAGATAAGTAAGATAACATAATAAAATAATCATAATTATAATAACAATAGTACAAAAAGCAATTTACAATTTAGCTAAATCATATGGTAAAATGAGAAAGTGTAACATCAGGTGCATAAAAAATCAAATAACAGGATAAAAAAGGAAAAGCATTAAACAAAGAATACAACCCCAAATGAAAAATCTGAACTGAAATGTAGAAATAAAACAGAATAAAAGGGTTAAAATAAGTTAAATGTTAAAATAATAATAAATATAATCAGCAAAAAGCCAGATTAAAATGGTTGGTCTTGTGTTTGCTTTTAAAAATATATATACAGTAGAGTTTAATATATTTTCCTTCAATCTTCCCCATGAACAAAGCTTTTCAAGCAGGACTTCTTATTGTGGCTGAGAAGAAAAATGATGTGCAAAGTGATTTTTTTTTTTATCCTAGGCCTTGCAATTATCATCATTAACCTTCATAAAGGCACATAAGTGTTGTCATCCTGAGTCCAGAGTCAGACTCTCCTCCTCATCCTCCTCTCGTTGTCCTTTTCTCCCACCTTTGTGCTATTACTCATATGTATGGCTTTTCCAGCCCCTCATCCAGACATTAGAGATTAGACGCTAATTGGTCCTAATGATTGTAATAAGTCTCCTTTTACTAATGCACTAATGGACATCTGTTTCTTTGTGAAGAGAGCAGCTCTCATTACTCCACACAGGAGGTCAGTTCTCTTGGATTGCAGGTGATTTTTATCCATGAGCTACTTTCTCTCTCTGATGTTGGGGTAATTGTAGCCCTACTAGCCTGTGATGATCACAGCATGTTAATGTGTCCATGTGACGTGTGGTGACAGATCTGAAGGTCCGCGTGCGTGTTGGTGTGTGTCCACATGAAAAATGGGCAAACACAGCGGCGGTGATCTTCTCTCTCACGGTGTCATGTCCGTGCAGACGCTTCTCCGTCTCCAGGATTTCATTAGCGCTCATTAATTGGATAACAGAAGATAATTAAGCTATTAATCATTAGCTTGTGTAGACATGCGGCCCACCTCTGAGGAGCACCGTTCTCTGTCAGCTCTGCATTTTATTCACTGCTGCCTCGATCTCCTCCGCCGACTACTCGGACTTTAACTGTAATTGAGTTTATGAACTCATAAAGGATCATAAATAATTTGATGTATTATTCCTGCCTGTTACCTTTTCTACTCTTTTCTACTTTCTTTCCCTTACAAAGCTATATTGGTGAGTGTTTCGTGTGACTTGGTCTGGACTGCAAGTAATTGCTCTCCATGTAGTCTATAAAATGAGTAATATATAGTTGGGTGAATTTGTGGTGTGGAATTTTTTTCCAGATGATTTAGCATCTGATTTACTTATCAAGGAAATGGTTGAGGTTATGTCATCTTGTTAAGGAAGCACCATCTCATAGAGACACACTTTATATGCCTGAATAGGCATGTTGTCAGAGAGATGAGGGGGCTTTAAGTGGCTGGAAGCTGGCAGGCAGCCGGCAGGGAGGAGAAAACTGAAGTGACTGCATTTGTAGGTAGGAGATCTGGTGACTGTGGAGGCCAATGGAGTACAGAGTAGGGATGTGAACCTGTAGAACTTTTACTAACTGTGTACATGTGGCTACTAACCGATGTGTACACGGTTACACGTCAGAGATAAATGATCTTTTTTTTAATGCAGTTGTGCTTTATAATACCTCCTTATTCCATTACAGTTTTTCACAGTTCTTAACACACTTTCCCAAAACACGAACGGATTCCTTCAAATTGTTCACATGAACCTGAAAACCTCGCACACAAAATGCTAAACCTGACACTCCCTTTTCAAGATGACTCTTTGCCATCAAATCTCTTAAAGGAGACATATCATGCTGATGCATGATTTAATACTTACATATAATATAATAAATTTGAAAACAAGACCTTACACCCCCTTAATTTTCAAAAAATGAGATATTTTTTCTGATATCCTAGAATCAGATTTGATGCCTCTGAAAATATTGTAGGTCATTGCGAGATGTCCGTGAGATTTCAAATGTCGTGACGACACGAGGTACCTTTCTTTTTATTGGAGTAATCTGATAAAACACTTCCTCCTCTGTGATGTCCGTTAGCCACAAAACCTTCACCGAGGAACACATCCACCAGCAGGGGTATATAGGTCCCTAGCTCACATTCACTCATTACCAGCTTTGGCCTGTAGGGAGGCTCAATACGCGGTTGCTGCATTCAGCCTGCCAAAAAATACAGTAGAAGAAGAAGGACAGGCAGGCTCTACCCCCATCAGAATTGACCAGTAAGACCACAAAGGGCTGTGACGTTGTGAGGTAACTTTAGGTCATCCTTAGATCCAAGTGTTTCAACGAGGGCTTCACAATGGCCTAAAATGAGGATATTGAGAATGCTATTGTGGGGCAATGAAGGAACTAAATGACTTGTACTGAGGGCAGAAATGCTTTACAGGCATCCTAGTCTGGCATAGTGAAAAGGAGAAACAAGCATATGTCCTCTTTAACTGTTCACAAAATGGAACTCGTGTTCTGATTTGGTTCACACAGCCACATTCTCCAATGACACACACATACCAGTCAATTGATACACACAGCTCAGCATTTGCTGCACACTACCAAGCATTCACAGCACACTGAAGTGCAAAACTGAAAACCCAATTATAGAAATGCAGCACACAATATGAATGGCAGTGACTCATGAGAATTACCCATTTTTCTTTTTAGAAAATGTCTGTGTAGGCCCACTTCTTCAAACATAAAATATCACACAAGTGTTCATTGTTTTATTTACAGTGTTTCAGTGCACAGGTATTTCTAAAGAAAATGTATGTAAACAGAAAAAAAAAAAGTCAAAAAGTCCTCTCACTCTTCCCCCTCTCCTTCTCTGGTTGTCGTTGTCCATTGTTCAGTGCTCACCAAACAAAGCAGAGGCTCGAGGCCCTTTTATGCTGCAGTTCTCCTGATTGAAAATTGCTCACCAGACCTGGGTGTTTAGAGATTTGCATAGTTGTGTGTTGTGGGTTGATGCTTTGAGATTTCAGTTGGAGTGTGTGTGCAACAACTGACCATTGTGTGTACAGCTTTGACAACAAGGTGATGTGTAATTGACATCAGAGTGTAAAGAAGGAAAGTCAGAGCCTAAAGCAGATAATGGAGTGTTCAGATGTGGCAAATTGGGCCGAGCAATTGGTACATGAAGTGAGGGTTTTGCAAACTGTGCCAAATTATCGATTGTTGTGTGTTAAGAACTGTGAAAAACTGTCAAAGACATTACAGCAGTTATCAGACAAAAACTTTTATTCAGCGAGCACAACTTAATAAGTAGGCAATCCATTTCACCATTTTAAGGCTTAGGCCTACTTATGACCGAAAGTAAAACGAGCTGAAAATAAAACCATTTTTAATTATGACAGATGAGAAAATGTAAAAGTGAAAGCTGAAAAAAGGGTTAACCTTCTTTTTATTTCATTGTTTTAACTTTTGCTCACTATTGTACAATACCTTTTAAAACTTCACGTGCAAACTGCATCCCTCTTTCATACCAGGAGCCACGTCTTTTGAATTGAATGTGTCTCATAATAAAAGTATCTGATCATCTACACTGACCTTATTTCTCACAGACTTTGCTCTCATTTTAACTGACATATATTCTAATGGTTACATAAATATTATGGTATGTTTGTGTGGGGTGTCCCGATCCTTCTGGGGTGTCACCACAGCTCTGTTAGTGATATGACGGGAATTTCTGTTCACGCTTTTTTAAAACCGTCCAAATAAACATTGACGTCTGTGAAAGTGAGGTGACAAATGTACCTGTTGATGAGTCGGAGGGAAAAGCCATCCGGTGTTCTCCCAATGAAGACTTCTCCTGCTTACAGAGTGTGAAATCACCAACAGTCACTTCAGATAAAGTCCGACCACAGAAGCAGTCTGAGACAGGAAGTCAGCACCTGAGTCAGGAGAGCCTCGGCAGCAAAAAATAAAAGAGAAACATTTTACTGTGGATTTGTTGATGGAGGTTAAGGCCTGTTTGTCAAAGCAAATGGTTGTGTAGTTTTTAGCTAATGTGGAGTTCCTCATGGCTCAATCCCGGGACCAGTCTCGTTCAGCACATTGCTTTACATAAGTCAGCCCGCCCCTCTCATCCTTGCAGTAATGATTATATTAAACTGCTCAACTATTATTTTTCTTTACTTCTAGAGCTTCAACAAAATACTTACCCATTAAATATATGTATTTGAAAGGGGTATGCTTTTGGCGTATTGGATTGTTGGTTGTAAATTGGCTTCCGATAAGTTTCAGTTTGACACTCTTCTTAGCAGTTGTTCCCAACCTTGATTAATTTCATGGATGAAGTTGAGTTGCACAATTTTCTGCAAAGACTTTTGGCAAAGTTTGCCCTGACTTGGATACCATGTTTTAAATGTTGTGTGTAGACCAACCTCAAGGCTGACTCACTCTCCCTGAGTCCCTCTGACATCCTCCCTGGATCATTATTTCCCAGAAATACTTCAGTTTCACGCATTAAATACCCTGATCTATCCCTGTCCTCACTCTTTCTGACACTCTGATGGATCTCTTGTGTCTTTAAGGCCTCTTTCCCATGTGGGCCCTGTCTTCTCTACCAGTCACTGGGGGTCACATGGTGGCCCAGCAGGTTAATGAGCAGGCCAGGTTTTATCTGTCAGGACCTTCCTGTGGAGTTTACATGTTCTCCCCGTGCATTCATGGGTTTCTATAACAGACCAAAAAACTAGGTCTGTAAGATATTATCATTCTGGTATTGCTATCAGCTTCTGTCAGCTTAAAAAGTAGAGTATAAGTTTTGCCAGATGATGAGATTTTTGCGGATATTTACAGCCGATATATCGGCCATATACCAGCTGGAATATCTGAAAAATGCACAAATATACAATATCATGCACCTTCTCATCACTGCATGGGTACAGTTGAAAATTAAGGGTTTCATTGTTGCAAGAGTAATATGCTGTTTTTTCTTGTTGTACGTCTGTTTCCTCACAAACACATACTGTAATACTGAGAGAAACAAGTCATTTTTTTTGTTCAGTGCAGAGCACCTGCGTGAAGCTGGCCCCTAACCCCATGCAAAATTTCTGGAAAATAGTCTATTTCGTCAGTGCTTCATTTGTGCTGGTTTGTGCCATCAAAAGTTTTGTTTCTGCTGCTCTGGTTTTAGAGATATTACACACTTTATTTTCTGGCGATGATGTCATGACCGGAAATGTTCTCCTTATTAATGTCGATATGACTTTCACCTCCGTGTCATATTCAATAATAAGATTTAGAAATATGAAGTGACATTAATGCTGTTTGGCCATAGTAAAAAAAATTTTTTTACGTGAAGTTCATCCTGCAACGGTGCCATTCCAGATGCTCTGAGTATGAAAAATGTGCAAAAATATACAAAGATACATGGAATTAAAATTCAGATGAGCGATTCACTCTGCATGGCTGCACGAGCCAAACATTTTCGAAAATAAAGTGTGTAATACCTATAAAACTGTAGCAGCACAAACAAAACTTTTTATGCCACAAACTAGCACAAACTAAGCACTAACAAATGGCACCATTTCAGGTCGGTTGGGGCAAATGCAGGGCTGGGTGAACTCTGGATGACTTATAAAATAATATGTAATAACTTAAAGAAAAAAACATAGCAGCACAAACAACAATTTTTACGGCACAAATCAGCAAAACGAAGCACTAGCGATATAGACTATTTTTCCGAAATTTTGCATGGGGTGGGGGGCCAGCTTCACGCAGGTGTGCAGAGCTTGTGCTCTTAAAATATTGGTAACGATGATAATGAATTAAAAATATAATAATATAATATAATATCTGATGTTGGCAAAAATCTAATATCATGCATCCCTTCAAAAACACTGTAAGATTAACTGGTTACTCTAAGTTGACCTTAGGTATGAGTGTGAGAGGTAATGTTTGTCTGTCCTCCTTGTGGCACGGTGATTGGCTGGCAACCAGTCCAGGATGTACCCTGCCTCTCTGCTCGTTTCAGCTGGGAAAGGCTCAGGCCCCAACTATTCTGAAAGGCAACATTCGTATAGATGGTGGATTGAAATATAGTATCTTGACAGTGGTTCATATCAGACCGGTGAATCTGACTGATAACACAAACTGTGTTTTATAAAGTAACAGCTGAGTGTAGCTGATCTGTTTGACCTGTATGATTATAAATGATAAATAATTACCATTAAACTGTAAACCTTCAACACTGAACCAATGACACCAGGTGATGATCCATCTCTGCCTGTTACTGTTTAGCAGTAACAGTGAACATCATGTGACCTTCCTCATTATTATCTAAATTTTCATAACTTGCCAGATCTAATTACATCATCATCTTCTCCTTTGCTCTGGCTAGCTGAAAGTCTTTGTGTTTTATTTTCTCACAGAACAGCTCTGAACATGAGTGCATGGACCTCAGACTCTGAGCTCTGCAGCAGGTCAGAGATCTTTCACCACAGCGGTGCTCCGGGTTTCCTCAGCTCTGAATCCTGCTCGGGTGCGCTGGGCTCCTTCACTCTTCATTACCTCACAGATCAAGCAGAAAACATGACTCTTCAGGGAGCAAAGGTGGGAGGTATTGGTCATAGTGAAACCGAGGAAGAGTCTATAACACAAAACATAACAAGAGGGAAGTGATGCTGAAAGGGAGGCTTCCCTGTGGACGTGCCGCCTGACTTCTCTTGTTGCTTTTTTCAGACATTCACCACAGAAAGAGGATTTTTGGTCTCAGTGGAGCCCACCAGCTGAACAGGTGAATAAATGACATTAATCTTGTTTGTCTTCTTCTTTCCTCACAAGCTCTCTGAGCCACAAACTCCCCCCTCTTCACTTTGCTTCAGTTCAGTTGTCACTGCTTATTTTGTATTGTTTGTCTCATTTAAGAGCTGGCCTTTGAGAAAAAGACATAATGGGTCATTTATGAGTCAGAAATAAAACAAGGTCAACTGAAGACTGGAAACATTTTGGACTGAAGATAAACCAGATTAAATATCTACAAAAGCATTCTAAATAATTATTTCTCCCTTTATAATTAAATCTGTTACTGTTTGCATATTCTTATAAGGCTAATTCTGGGCTTAATTTGTGTCCAGTGATTGCAAAGTCTGAGACATTCCTACAAACCAAAGTAAAAACCAGAGAGCCTTGCTGTTTGATGTAATGTGGGCTTGTGGCCCAATTTCTGAAGTCCATTCCAAGCTTGAACATCTGATGAAACCATACACAAAAACCAAAAACGGAGGGCTCAGCAGCATCAAACAGAAAGTAATCGGCTTGGAAACACCATGAAGACCAAGTTTATTTTCAATACCATGTACTTTACCAACAGTACATACTGATTTTTGCCTAAATGTGTTGTGTAGTACACAGTGTGAGAGCATACATGAAATCTGCTGTATGTTAACAAAAGCAAAAAGTCATACTGCTGTGAGAAACATGAGCAATATTCAGTTTTTTATTAGCCAGTCCACATGACATACTTTTAACTACAAGGCAAAGTGCGAATGGCTCATGGTCAAAATGGTGGACAGCCACCATTAGTAATATAAGCACTGATTCTGCTACAGTACATCAATATTAAAGATGCTATGAAGAGTTTCTAAGTAATTACAAAAAATTCTCACTTTAGACATATGCCTGATGGAAATGCACACTTTAAGATGAGTTTTATAGCATCAAAATAGGTTATCTATAAATGCTATTCCTTAGCTTCGCGGTCAGGTTGGACAGGGCTGGACTGGCCTGGATACTCAACTTCAGGAACAAGACAATTAAAACTAGAGCAAATTTATATTATTCGGACACGTCTTAGAGCACCTGGCTATAAGTAGCGATATATAGCTGGCTATAAAACTACGATAATAAGTTTTCCAAAAATTGCTTGTTGTCACACATCAAAAACTACCGCTACGTAACTAGAAAGAGATACATTACCTCGTCACTTTGCATCCTGTAAGTTGTTGAAAAAAGAAGTTGTAAAGCAATGCAGAGTTCTGAGGAAGGTCCGAGCTGCATTCATTAGCATCACAACAAACACACGCTTTGGCTTGGGTCACGTCTTTACGACAGTCATCGTGCGTGCTCATGGGTAGCAGAGTCTTTATGTCGCCAGAAACAGATTCTCCTCATAGCACCTTTAAGTGACTCAAACTCCATAAAATCACATTTCCTGAGGATTTGCAGGGATGTTTCAATTTCCTTCTCTGTGTTTTTAGAGGTGAAAATTTTGAAAAAAAAACCCACTCAGACTATTTTAGTTCCTTAATTGGTGCAAAGTGCTAGCTGTTAGCTGAGATGCCATTTGCTGTACCACTGTATACTTTTGCTTGATACATACACAGAAATCAGCTAAATTATTGAAATGGAGAGGTGCTTTGTTTGTGTATTTTAAAGAATCTTGATTTTTAACGTGTGCTTAATGTCGTTTTTGTTTTGACCAAACATCAGAAAGTATTCATTATTAGTATAGAGAAGAGAGTTTTAAATGGTACGGCCACACTGGACGCAAATTCGCCAGGACCTGCATCGAGATTACGTACAAAGTCAATGCAAAGACGCGTTTGGACACAGATTCGCCCCGGGCGGCGCGTTGGACACATTTGGCGCGGCGCATCTGGAGCGTCCGGCACGTTTGGGGCGTCAAACGCCTCTGCGCTCAAGTTGAAAATATTGAACTTTCGATGCAAATTCGCGTGACACTGTGCCGCCGCAGCCAATCAGCGATGACATTCTCCCCAGCATCATTGATTTGATGACTTGTGACGCTCCGGCCACCTGCTCCTGCTCAAACCCCGCCGAAAGATGAAGGAGAGTTTGATCTGTGCTGTTTGCCATCATCCGGAGCTATATGATTCGACGTGTGTACTCTACAGAGACCGGAACAAAAAGGAGCAGGCTTGGGTGAAAGACTCTGAGGAGACAGGTTTTGAAGGTAAGTTCTGTAAATACTCGTTTCCAGCTGAATTTGCCTGCATGGGTCATCACTAAGTCTGACAAGCCCCGGCTCTCTACCGCGCCTGCACATTGATGCGTTGCCCCTCAGTTCGTCAAAATGGTCCAGCGTCAAGCCTCGGGCATTACACATGGCGTGTCACAGGTATTGCGCGTGTTTAAATTTGCCAATTCGCGTCTGGTGTGGCCGCGGCAGAAGACAACCAAGGCCTAAATGAGCTTGAGTGTTGGCCTCATCACTTTATCTTTGAGTCAGTTGATGTATTTTTACAAAGTTTGTTAAAAATCAATACAGTTTCAACGGTTCTCCAGACAAGGATGTCCAATGAAATAGCAAACACTAAGACATGATAAACATTTTAAGAAGTCTGAGTGGAGCATAAATCAAACCTCTTTTCCTCACAGCTCTGTTCCGCGGATCTTTGGTGAGTTTCACAGACGACTTCATGGATATTAAACCTGCCAGACTGAACCTGGAGTTGCTGGGGAGTTTTCTTCATAGCGGCTTTTAACTGAGAACTTTTCTGACAGGTATGTTTAGACTTGTACATAATTTCTGCACGAGTTCTTGTTGCATCATGGGCTGGAAAAGTTGGCCTGGTCAGAGTAACTGATGAATGTAAAAGTGCCAGGATTTGACACAAGACCAGGGGCATGCTGGAGGGCTGTACTGAATGTAAAGGGGTCTGTGACGCAAGGTATCTTTTTGCTTGAGACGTGTCAACACCAGAAAGCAAACCAAAAAAAGAATATGTTGGAATAGGCTGCCTACAAAACATGAACTACCTCATGAGGCAGATTTAGGCCTCTTTGGGTTCATAGCCTACACACATACTCATACTGTTTAGTTATAGATTCAGTTCTCTAGTCCATGCATGCAGAATAATGAGCTAATGTATTAATTCACCACTTTGATCCATGCACAGTTGCTTCAGAACTTTAAGGCCTTACATCTATCATCATCATAAATCTGTCAGTCTATCCACCTATCTATCGCTCCATGATCAACCAAATCAGTGTTAATTTTGACAGCACGTTTTACAGACTTTTGCTGAATATATATATTTTAGTTTTGGTCATAATTTAGTCATCTACATTGATTTAGCTTTAATCTACATTTAGTTAACATTTAAGTCTACGAAATCTACTGTAAATTCAGTCAACCGAAACATGAAATGTAAAGGGTAAGGCATTTTAATTTTTCCTTGAATTTCTGAGGTTAAGCACAGAAACATTAATTTTCTTTGAAATGCAGTCACCTTTATTTAATACCAGAACTGACAACAAACAGTGAACCTGCTCTACGTGAATCTATCAATTCATAAAGAGAGCAGCTCTGATTGGATCGCTCCACAACTTATCCCACTACCACCAAGCTAAGACAGCTGTGATTGGATGTCCCTCTGAACTCATCCAACCTTTCCTCACAACCAAAGTAGCTGTGATTGGATAGATTCTTAACTTGTCTCTACATTCTGCATGACCAAATTAGGTCTGACTGGATTAAGTCTCTGTCTTAGTTACGTTCTAGTTTCGTCAGGGTAAAAAAGGTTCTTTACGAAGACTATGATGAAAATTATTTGTCAAACAAATATATGCTCCCCAAAATGAAAATCAACATTTTCCAACAAGTCTGAGAAAGAAATACATCCATTTGGAGATCAATAACATTCTTAACAATTGCACATGGCATATTTTACGATGACAGTGATGGCTGTCCTGTTGCCGACCCTGCTCAGCTTTACTTATCATTTTCCCCAGTAGACTACATCCACCCACTACCCCTCTCTCCCTGCTCTGTTCTTTCACTTGTGAGAGCCCCGGTAGTTCTTCTGTCATAGTTTCTCTGGTGAAAAACACTTAAATTACCATCAGTAAGCCAGAAAAAACACTCTAGTATCAGGTTGTTGTGTGCTGACAGACTTCGTTCACAGTCCAGTTCATGAAAAGTGGCAAATATGAGCTGAACTTACATTAACTCTAAACTCTCCAGAAACATTTTCCTCATTTCTCCTTCTCGTAAACAGTGAAAGAACCTTGTAGTGGGGCTACGACACCGTCATGCAACTATGTGCACTTCCTCCTCAGCTTGTGATGTCATTCTCATCACTGTCACTCTTGATGCTAATTGGCTGTCATGCTGATTGGCTGTGTTACGAACCAAAAGATGTTAAAGGGGACGAAGGGTAGTAACAATAGTATAAAACCCAGGTTAAATAACAGTGCCGATGCAAATTATGAAAGAAAGTGAGGAATGTTTATTCTAAACAAAAATAACAACAACTTAAATAAAGCTTAAAGCCGACGTATCAACAGGGCAAACCTAAAAAGTAGAAAAAAACACAAGTAACAAGTTCACTGCAGACTCCACTGCCACTGAAGGTCTGCAAAGCTCCCACAAACATCGAAAGGCACCAGTCACTGCCGGCTCCACTGCTCCACACAGGATCTGAGGCCCTCCTCACACGAGGACGGCCCCGTATTGTCTTGGCGTCGGCATCAAAACATGTATCTTTGTTTACACATCGTATTGTACATAGGCTTGTGCATTTACATGACAACGCAAAATCCACACAAAATCCTGCCGGGTTGCCCGTCTGGTTCTGCTCCGAGGTGGATTCCACATCAACAAGTGCTCATGCATGCTGCGTCTCTGCATGCACACTTGTTGCTGTTGTTGCTGTAGCTGGTGTTGTTGGTGTTCTGTGAGCAAATGTTGGTATAAAAGTCGTAGCAATATTTGCAGCTGCTGGAACAAGATCAGAATCAGCCCGGCTGCGGCTATTGTTGTTGTTGGGGTGTATAACACTGACAGTGTGGGTTGGGGGGCTGGGAGGAGGAGGGGTGCTATGAGGTCACCGTCTTTTCTGGACTTATCTGTTTATACCAACTACAGCATGAAGACGAATACCCAGATATCCACCTGCAGACCCGTTTTCAAAAAAGATACGGAGTCATGGACAAATCTGAGTCTCCGTGTGTCAATATCACCAGATCGATAGTTTACTTTACCAGAGTCTTACAAATTTGTACTCGCGTAAAGCCCACTTTAGAGTAGATGAGAGAGAGTCCACAGCTCTCTCCTGCTTCTTAAAGACTGCTACTCATCAGCTTAATCAGCTTCACCTGCCACACCTCCACTTCACAGAAGAACCTGGAGAGAGAGGAAACAGCATAGCAGCACACATACAAGCACAGGGCATGTAACAACTGTCATGCCACAGCTTCAGGCAAGTTTATATCAGAAGTTGAATATTTTCAGCTCAGGAAAAAGAGGCAAAAATTGCCTTCTGTTCACTTCAATGTATTTTCAACAAACTGAAATTCCTGTTTGTTTTTAACACGGCTTGAGGCATGACTAATAAATCCATTCAAGTTGGACTCTGATTCCATATATTTTCATACACAACATACATGACAGAAAAGTTCCTGTTGTAATATTCACAGTCCTAAAAATGACTTTATTGAAGTTCTGGAAAAGCCCTCGAATGGATGTGAATACAGTTGGACAGATGAGTCCTGACATCTGGGGCTCCTCTCTATCCTGATGTTGCTGTGGGGACGGGTGGAATATGCCTGAAATCAGAGCACATGTTTCTTTGTTTCTGACATGTTTTGCTAAAGAAACGCCGTATCACATCAGTCACTCTCAGACCCAAAAGGACCTTGACAAATTGTATTTTTGTCTTGATGAGTGACAGTGAATGACGTCTCACTCAGTTCACATCAGTCCTACGATGAATTTCCTCCATTGTGACATTTTTATTTCCTTATTCCTGGACAAAAAAAATATCTTCTGCTCCCTTTTTGGCTGAATCTTTGAAATACCTTGCCTACTTGGGAGGCGTCTTGTCCCAGAATAACCCCATCCTTGCTCGCAGTCACCTGACCCTTCCATCAACCTTCCTGTTCAAACTTTTCTCATCAGTCCAGCCAATATTTCAGCACTTTTAACTCTCTCTCAGTTTGTTCCGCTTCAATCTGTCCATGAGTTTGCATTTGGACTTCTCTCACCTGAGCCAACTTGAGTCTGTCCGCCTGATTCCCTGCTTTTATTGATACCTGCCTCTTCGCCTTGGAGTAATTCTCCTGCACTAAATCACTGAAATAATCACCCCTGCTTGTCTGCAGTAAGGTTTAAATCCCCATTTCCTGAGTCAAAGCACTGCTGTGTAATCTCAGATTCTGAATTGTGAGCACTGAACCATTGTGGTGAAACAAACACAAAGTCTAACCAGATATGCATGGAACTAAAAATTCAATTTTCCCACTTCTTAGTCTAAAGGGCACTTCAGCCCTCCTTAAAGATGCTATGAGGAGTTTCTAAGTAATTACAAAAAACGTCTGACTTTTAGATATATGCATGATTGAAATACACACTTTAAGATGAGTTTTATAGCATCGAAATAGGTTATCTACAAATGTTATTCCTTAGCTTCGTGGTCGGATCAGACAGCCGGATACAAAACTATGATAATAAGTTTTCCAAAAATTGCTTGTTGTCACACATCAAAAACTACCGCTACATAACTACAAAGAGATACATTACCTCGTCGCTTTGTATCCTGTAAGTTGCAGAGTTCTGAGGAAGGTCCGAGCTGCAACTGGAACGTCCCCCGAAGTCGGAATTTCCTACTGGGAACTCGGTGAAACCTCCCCCCCTAACAACAGCTAACAATGCCTGGTAGATCGGCATGTTTTTTTCCGACTTCAACTGGAACACCGACAAGTCAGAGATGATGTCACTCCCAGTTCTGAGGTTACTGGAATGCAGCATTACGACAGTCGCCGCGCGTGCTCATGGGTAGCAGAGTCTTTATGTCACCGGTAATAGATTCTACTCATAGCACCTTTAATGAAGGGTTGAAATTTTCTTGTGATGGACATTTTAGAAAGAGTGATCAATGGCAACATCAAGAACGGGCATCGATCATACTCTAGACATAACAAGAACAATGCCAGAAAGATGCTACACAGACTAAAACACACCACACACTGTGAGGAGTATGATGGGTATGTAGGTATGGATATACTGTATCTGCCTTTAGAAGTAATGTCAAATTATTGGCAGGAATGTGCAGCTTTGGTCACCATGGGCACCATGATGACTTCCAGTTTCAATCTCATTTCTACAAAATACAGCAATTGCAGGATGCTGTCATTTAAAATAATGGCCCATAATTTCATAGGAAGAACAATGAAGCTATCATAAGGAGGAATCATATCAAGTCTGATATCTTTTGATTCAACTGAGAGTATTAATATTTAATGAGATAAGCACAACATCTGCTGATACAGCAACAGTTTCAGTGCTAGTATGACAGTGTTTACTGATTATTTTGTATGCAGTCTCATAATAATGCATTCTTAAGGTATTTAAAAGTATAGGAGACACAGTTAAAGCTCAATGGTCTTGTCAGATGTTCATGTTTTCTTGCGTCTATTGTTTCACATTGGGCAGATTGAAAGAAAAATAATGTAATGCAAATTTTGGTCTGCTTTACTTGTCACCTTCCAGCTTGGAGCCTGTTAAGTTCCAGCCAAATACCAGCCACTAGGAATCCCTGTACATCCACGGGGATGTGCTTAAATTCTTCCACAAATACACTATTATTGCTTTAATATTTATTTTCTCCAGTTCTATGCATTTCATAGCAGTAAAAAAGATCCACGTCACAGATGCTATTGCCAGCCACAAGAGGCAATGGTATAACACTTTATCTTCTACTGTCTTTCTCTGATTAAAATACTTCATTTGCATTTGTTTGTGGGTTGCACTCATAGTTATAGTGATCCAGTGACAAAAAAATACCCTAAAATTTAAATAATATTTTTCCTCCCTCCATAAGTGTCAAATTTTCATACTATTCTGGGGGTCAGATGCAAGCTCTCAGGCTTGATGTATGAGTATTTGAGGGTTTGGTACTTTGCTTTTAGGTATCTTAGCATGACTCTTCACCTACCTGTGCAATTAGAACCAGCTTTGCACTGGTTCTAAGTCAAAAAGCAAACTGACTTACCAGGACAAAGTTTGAATTTTGCTGAATTCATCAAACTTGTGAAAATGGTTTGCTATATTTACAAGCTTGGTGTTTGTGATACAAATGTGAGCATTAAGAGTTAGTTGCTGCTATTCTAAAAGGATGAAATAAGACTAAAGGTGCTTGATATTATTTGGGGTTTTTTTGTTTGGTCTTTTACAGTACTTGATTTATTGTTTCCTTTTTTTAATGAAAAAAGAGCAAAAAGGAAAGTATTCGCTTCCAAGCTAGTGACGACTGTATCTTCAAAGATTTATAATTTCTCTCTCCACGAAATGAGCCAACATTTAAACTAAATCCCTAAACAGGTTTTGCTCCACTGAAGTGGATCTTCTAATTAAATTTTGGCTCTAACAGAATTTGGATGTAAGTATTTTTCTTTTCCTATTTTCCACCTTAGAGACACAGGAAAATAACTTCAAAAACTTGTTTAACTTCCTCTGTTTTCTTTCATTTCTGCTGTTGGGCTACAGAAAAGGATCCATAAGTTGTTAAAAGTTAATGTACAAATGTTTCCACTCCCAAATCAAAAGCTTCAGACTCTCCTCGGCTCTCACTCTGGGAAGGATTCAACGTTTGGAGGTTTCGGGCGGACTGATGGTGCTCTGTTCATTATCCTTCCTCTAAGTCAGCGGGGCAGGCCTGGTGGAGCGTTTGTACAGGAATCAGCCTCCAGTCAACTTCTATTCACTTGAGGCATTGAAAGTGAACTCTCTGGCTGTGTTGGGTGAGAATGCAGCCCCTGTATATCTATCTGTGTGAAGACAATACGTTTTAGACTCTCACAGTAAAAGACATTTTTCAGAAAGTTCATTTTGTGTGGTTCTTGCTTCTTTAGAGAGCAAGTAAGGTGGAAACTTTGGATCAGTCTGCAGTTTTACTTCTCATAACTTGTTTGACATGAGACAAAGTTTGGCTAGTCCTGATTCAACCTTTATTAAAGACAGGAAACAATCTCTTTGAATGCTTGCATTAAGCATTGCATGGATGAACTTAGAGACAAACATAAGGGCAGATGTTTGGATGGACAAATTAGTTTTCTGATTTATAGATTGATGCATGGATGGATAGATGTATGGGCAACACAATTAAAGGATATATTGATTGTCAAAGGAATGGTTGGACTGATGGAAAAGTAGATGTATGGAGGGATAAATAGATTGACAAATCTATGGATGATGGATGGATAAATTGATGGATCAACTGGCAAATCAAACAAGGGATATATTGTTCAACAATGGAATGGTCAAACTGATGGACAGAAAAATCTATGAATGGATTGATGCATTGACAGATAAATAGATGATTAATTTTGAATGGTAAATGAAGGAATGATAAATGGATATCAAAGAAGATGGATAGACAATTTGAGATATATGACTATGGATGAATGATTGATAAACAAATGGACTGTATGATGCATGTACCAATGGTATTAGCATAGATGGATGGATGGGCAAATCAATTAAAGGATATACTGATTGTAAAAGGAATTATCCTGATGGATTGGTAGAGGTATGGATGGATTTATAGATGGACAAATCTATGATCAGATGGATAATTGGATCATTTGATGCACTGATAGGCAAATCAATTGAGGGATATATTGTTTGTGGTTGGACTGATGGATGGATTAATAGGTGAACAAATCCGTAATTGGTAGATGGATGGTCAAATGGACTGAATGATGGATGTACTGATGGCATGAGAATGGATGGAAGTACAAATCAATTAAATAATAAATCAATGAAGATGGATGGAGGACTGATTAATGGATATCAGAGTTCTCGGATGGATGGTGGGTGGATAAATGTTTCAGTGGACAATGATGGACGGATGATTGGATAGATATGGAGATAGATGGATAAATTATTGATCAACAAATGGACTGAATGATGGATGTACTGATAGCATGAGGATGGATGCATGGGTGGATGAATGGATTGGTACAGATCGAAGTCCGATGACATAAAAGCAGAGAGCTGAGACACTTCAGTTGTCCAAAATTGTCCTGCATTTGAAACATCTTAAACACATCAGCTGATATTTAGTAGAAAAGTCAACCCTGTAGTTTGGCGAGTGGTGCATTTAGGTTCTGTTAGAACTCTCTTTGCTCTCACCATGATAATCTTTAAATCAGAAACATCCCCTCAGTGTGACCTTCGCCCAGCAGGATGTTCTGGCTCTTTCATATTTATAGCTCTGTGCTGTCAATGTTAAATAAGTTTGCAATATCTCTACGACTCTCCACAGTATTTGTGCTCTCTAAATGTCAGTCGTGGGGTTTGTTTTGACTCAGATGTCTTGATATTATGCATTGCGTGTAACATTTCTTGAATGCTATTTAGAACTACTTGTGCACAGTAGAAATGTACCTACTGAAGGACACACAAACACAAATCCAAACTAAGAGGATGGAGTGAAATGTCGCCAAAGGTCCATGAGATAGTCCTCTGTCTTTAATAATGGGGAAATCCCCCCATGTTCCAGTAATCAGACAGTTACAGTATTTTACATGAGAGGGAAGTGCACAAAAACTAGCTCGACAGGGTAAAAGCAGGTCACATTTTTTTATTTCGAACATATTAACAACAAAATTCTATACAAAACAAAAAAATAAGAGGAAAGAATGTGAAAGCAGATAACTAATGTATAATATTCATCTGAAGTTACAATGTACATGCTCAAAAACGAAAAGGAAGAAGTAAAACTTACCTGGTCCTCTTATTCCCTGTTACATAATTGACTTATGTTCCACATATGTACTCCAATAGTCTTTTTATACACACTTAAATATCTCTCTACCTATCTGATTACCTACTCATATCCATATATGCTTAAACACCACACTTATGTACACCTATATACATGCAGATATCCATAAATTCATACATGAATTTACATATCCATGCATTGTGTATGCATACAGTCTGTATACATACTTTCCTTTGCACACGCACACACGGACATCTTGTTTTCATCAGACTTGTTCCCCCACGAGATTCCTGTATTTCTCCGATATGACTGATTTAAGTTTCTTTTTAAACTGGATTAAGTTTCTGCTCTGCTTCAGATCACAATCGAGACTGTTCCATACTACTTTCAGCAGACTTTATGTCTGTGTGTAATATTTGAGTCATTACCTTCTTGAGTCAATCATGCACAAAGTGTCATCCCATCTATAGAGCATTATTAACTTTGACTTGTTGCAGCAGATGCCTTTAAATCTTCCACAGAACTTAATTTTCTTTGCTATAATCTGAAGCCCTGCATGGAGCAGGAGATACGATCGGGTCTTAATAGCTGTGCATCATTACTGAGTCTCTTGAGCCAAGGCCGGGGAAGGTAATCTGTTATCTTCCTGAGAGCAGAAGAATCAATACAAACACACACTTTATCAAAAGATGACATGACCAAGTTTTTTAGAGACACCTCTGATGGAAGAGGGTGAATCCGTAAGAAAAGAAAAAAACACAGCTCAGGTTTAATCTTGTGGCAGACACACTCAGCTGCTTGTGTCAACTTCAGTCTCAGAAACACACTCTCTTTATGCCGGAGAGAGAGGAGTCATCCGAGGACAGACTCGAGATGGAAAGATCAGGAGTAAAGATCTGAAATACCCATCCTGAAGAAGGAAGTCCTTTTTTTTCTTTTACAACTTTTTTTCTCTCACTGAGAGGTGGTCAACCATGACCTGAAAACTCTGTTTGTATAAATCTCTGCTTTTTAGATCTAGTATATGAAACACCTTCAAATAGTTTTGACATGAAATTTTCCTCCAGGTAACAGTTTGGAAACACTTCCTATGACGCCCCTCTTTATCATGCATTATAAACATGCTATAAGTATGTTTACAATGCATTAAAATTGCAGCACTATATTGCACTTAAAACGCATATAATCATAGTTTCAGCATTCCTGATCAGGTACAACCATTTTTATGGTAATTATGACTCATTATGAGTAACTTTGCAGTGCGCATAGGCCTGCCTGATTCATTGTCCGAAATTATGCAGATCCATCATGCCAAGCTCCAATGACTTCATCGGCAAAAAGCCAGACGGCCCAATTAGGTAAGAGAGGCAGAAACTGAAGACGTAATGACAGGTGGAAATGACAGGATGTTTGAAAACAATGGCTGCTTCTGAAGCAGTGTCTGTGGATGTGCAATATCTGCAGCTTTATCAAAACTGGACCCAGTTTCTTCTTTAAAGATGAGAAAAGAACGTCACTTAAAGCTTTTCATATGGGAAATCCCGCTCTTGCTCTTCTCCTGTTTGGATTCACTGCTGGGAAACAGGGAGGGATGCGGAAATCCTCCATGGACGATGCCAATTAGTCTGTGGTCATCATGGTTACTCAGTGATACCGGGCAAATTTTCTCTTCCCGTAGGTTTACCAGGAAAACTTGGTGGATTGTCTTGGACAAGGTTCATGTTCCATATAAGCGGTAAATGATACATCTTTAATGAAAGATGGTAGTCGAAGGACTGACATGTAGCTTAAAGGTGCAGTGTGGAGAATGTGGCATTTTATACATCCACCACATTTCACCAAACGTGTTTTATTTATAAAAATGTTTTATTTTTATTTTGTTACATTACATTACATTACCACGGGCCGCTGTTACGTGTAGACTGACATATTGATCCGCCCTCTACGGGTGGTTTTTAGGGACAAAAAGAACGAAATGCGAATCTGTCCGCCGGTTCTGAAATCTACCTGGAATGCAGGAGAAGAAGAGGAGAGGATGGCAGTGGATGCATAGAAAGTTGTTACTCTGTCCTCGGGATTCAAACTGTGTGTATAAACACACACACAACATAAGTTGTGTGCTGTGTTCAGGATCCTTTTTGGTCTTCACAGTGTTCCGTTGCTCAGCGACGTGATGTTTTGGATACGGTTAGGTTGATTCTAGAATCTGAACGCTAGATGTCGCTAAAATGCCAAGTTCTACACACTGCACCTTTAAGCTAACAGCTAACATCAGGGTCTAACTGCTCCGTCACACTGTGGCTTGATATGGATTGGTCAGTGATAAGTGTGACTCGCAGAAGCATCATCCAATCACCAGCTGCAGTTGTTTTTGAAGGTTCTGCCTCTGAAAACATTTTCTATGGGCTCTTCCAGAAGGATTTCTGTGGCGCGTAGATGGAACTGTCCGTCTGGCATGCCGAGTTACATAATGCTGCCTTTTTAATGAGTCATAAACATATTTATAATGTGTAGTATTGTGCATAAGAATGTGTGAATATATGTTCATACTTGTCCTGAAATCTGAAACAGTTTAAAATACTTCATAGTAGCCTATGAGTTTAGGTCTGACATTAAAAAAGACAGAAGCTTATGAGATTTTAACTGTTGTAGTAGATTTAAACTTGTTTGTAAAATGTCATTACATATATTATTATGCACCATACCGTGTTTCTTAGTCACCTTAGACAAAAAAAAAAAAAAAACAGATTTAGGCATGTGAAGGCACCCTAAAAAAATCACATGAAATCATTAATGTTAGGCAACAGAAACATGCCATGTTCAAACACTGATTTTAAATGTATACGATCAAATAATCAGAGCTCTGTGATGTATCTAAGATCCTAATTTTGAAATAAAGCATAATCACAATCATTTTACTCAAAACTATAGCAATGAAAATTTTTAACAAGGACAAACTTCCATAGTTGTTCCATCAGATGTCTTTATCTAGTTTTATTTCGCATTGTTAATAACCCAACTGAAGATGCCAAAGTCGTCAAAGAGACTGCTCCTCAATTCATTCACATTACTATGTATTAACCTAGGGGTCACCAGCCAATCACAGGGCATTCACACAGACATGCTCATAAAGTAGTGCTAGAATGACACATTTTTACTGGCACACAAGAAAGTTAGCATCACATTGGGCCCCTTGACTAAAATCCAAACTTTGAGGATTTTTAAGCTAACATCAGGCTATTGTGGAACTAGAACTACTCAAAGCAGCCACCACATCTCTGGAGTTCAAGGACATTTTGTAGCTTCTTGTTTGATTTTCCTTTTAGTCCAATGATGATTGAGTTGGTTGCCCATGTCTGTGTCTGTGATGCATGTGTTACTGTCTATTAGAAAATAATCTGACATGATTGCAACAGGGTCCAGGCCCATATTTTTCAATCCATGTTAGCAGTTTCTTAGCAACCATCCTGTTAGAAACACAATTATGCTTCTAGATTAAAACTTGAGGTAGCGTCAAGTGCATTTTAGTTCGCCAAATTAAATACTCAAATCTTGTTCCCATAGACTTTTGCAAGCATGAAGTCAAAGTGCTAAAATGCTAACTCATTTCTGTGTTTTCTGATGCATACTTTTCCCACTCCACAGGCACTTTAGGTCCTTAATTCTACAAAAACAGCATGTGTCTACCGCCCAGCCTTGGAGTCTTAACTTTCTTGCTGTGAGCACGACCTGCTTTTCCACATTGTAGCCACATTTAGACCACAGCCATTTATTTTTCTGCAATCATATTTCATAGACAAATTGATCTTGGGTTTATTTCAGCTGGAAAGGCTGAATGCCTTTGTTTCCACCTAATGTTGGATAATCAACTGCATATTTGTTTGTTAACTGTACTGATTAAATACGACCAGGTTCAAGAGCAGGAAATCTGTTGTTGAATCTTTTCAGACTGATTTCATTGTTAACATCTTAATGAGCATCGACAGCATTAAATCAACCAATTACGCTGCAGCTGCTCTTTAAAAGCCTCTCTTTTATCTGTAAATCACACCGATGATCAGCATGGATTTGTAACTCATTTTACAGTGTGACTGTTAATTTATTTTTACACACTCTACTTTCTTTACCTTTTCCCTCCCAGCGCTCTCCCTCCAACTTCAAAGTCTCTGCATAACAGGGTCCCTGACCTTGAGCACCGCCAATAACAAGCCTTTGAAAGTGAAACGGGGAAGATCACACATTCCCCCGCTCTCTTTCTCGCTCCCTCTCTCTCTCTCCCGCGCTCTCTTTACACCCCCTACTGCTGCACCAACACTCAGCTCTCATCCACTTTGCTGTCAATCAGCGGTGTGCAGAGGCTGCTGCCTTCAGCTTCACAGGGCCACAGAGCTGCTGTTCACAGAAACACACACAGGCTCAGAAAGTGTCTCAAGTTTGTGTTGGTGGGCAAAGTTGTCGCTGCCTTCACATCAAGACAATGACCTTGGGTTTTGTTGACACGTTGAATCAAAACATCAGCTTTAGAATAATCCAAATCTTTATTCCATGTGCCAGTTTCACCTAAAACATGCAAATTATTATGTTAATGTTGTGTCAAACTCTCCATCCAAATGTCTACATTAGCTCAATATCTACGTGCTGTCTCAATGGACTTGGATGATCTTTCATAAGCACAGCATCCTGGATTACTTGAAGTCCTTCAGCACCTTTAAGGCAGCAGCTGATTGATCTTAAAGACAGGACAACAAATTACAATCAGAACAATATGGTCTATTAAGTATGAATGAATAATTCAAGGATGTGAGCATCTGGGAATCCAAACAACCCCTTCAAAAATGACTTTTAAGGTCAGGACACAGCCACCCACTTGTGTCTTAAGGACTCTCTTTTCATTGACAACTCTTATCAAGAGTAAAATAACAAAAGAATTTGCACTGCATCCCAAAACTCTTTGTGTTAGGCATACAGTAAATCTTTTTGACTCTGGTAACAGCTCCCTATAACAGAAATATTGAGAGGGGTCCAGCTGCAGACCGCCACTCTCAGCCAGCCAATGGCTCCTCCAATGTGAGACGGACGTGACGTGAATATAAACAACTATAAAGCCCCCTTCACACCGCCGCGGGGCAACGCGCCACCTCCAGTCATTTTAATGAGTTTTAACCACGGTGTCAGGACAGAGGAGTGGTTGCCGCCCACGTGAGCGCGCACATATTCTGTCATAGAAATTATATACGTGTAATATATTACATATACCTATAAAATACACATTATATACATATGATATATGTATATAATGTATATAAAGACTTTGCCCTGCCACACAGAAACTTTCTAGCCGCAGCTGCCTGGCAGCAGCCAATCACATCGAAGGAGGGAGAGAACCCGGAAATAGCAGCTTCACGGGTCAAGACAGCATTTCACTTCAGAGTGTTTGGGGAGGGAGTGTTGTAAAGGACTTTTGGGCTCTGCTGTGACATTCACCGAATCACCACTCCGTCACTGCCACCTCAGACTCTATGCTCGTACCGCAGCGGCAGCAGACGCTTTCAAAAACGCTTTGCATCTGGCAGGGAGGGTGTTTTTAGTGCGGTTGCCGCGCAGTGGTGTGAAGGAGGCTTAACTAATAAAACCTTGAATTGATGCTGCCTTTAACTCCATTTTATAGTTGAAACAGCAGTGACTGTAAACACAGAGGCTGTGATTGGACTGTCAAGCAAATGAAGCAATTGTGTCTCTCTCTAGTAAATGAAAACGCTCGAGATAATTACACCAAACAGGGATACCACACACTTATGTTGCTCCACTTATGACCTGCATTTTAAACTTTGTGTTTTTTAATATAACACGACTGACGAATCAAGTTACGAGGGTAACCAAAATGCTGACACCATTTCCTTCTGACACTGGAGGTGATCATGACTTCACTTTAATGTGGCTCATAAACACACTTGATATCACAAACTTTGGTCGCTCTTGATGGTTTAAAATATGATTTTACTGCATCAGATCAATGTGACACAGGCATTCATTGACTTAAGTTTGTTGTTTTGAATATGGATATCAGGATTCCTCCTCTGAAAAGATGAAATTTTGTAAACACAAAGTGCCCATATTATCGATGAAGACACGACAGGTGTACAGAAATGAAGATGTTCATGTGGAGGGTCAAAAAGAGCCAGTGTTACCAAGTCCCACTCGTGACAGCTAAAGGCCTCCTGGTTCACGTGCATGAGCTCACGACGTGAAACTGTGTAAAGAATCTTACTGTAGTGTCTAGTCAAGCCAGTGTTGTTTATTGTGTAGTTTGAACCTTAGAGTTGGTTAATAACAAGGCTTTTGGTGGTGCCATTGACTGACACATATCAGCTACACTGTAAAAACATTGCTGAAGCACTGACAATAACTGGCAGCAAAATGACAATAAGTTACTGTAAATGTGTTAACAGCAGTTTCACTCTGTTTTAATTTACAGCAAAATTACTTTATTCTCAAATACCATACTGTATATTATTCTACAACTTTTTAAATACAGTTTAAGTTACAATAACTTTGCTTTATTTCAGTTTATTAAACTATATCTTAAACTTAAAACCTATCTTTTTTAAAAAAAAAAAGCATTTTGCTAATTTCCTTTTATGGGCCCTACATTCTTTGTAGAATCTATTTATCTAGACTCTTTTATAAAGAGTTTTAATAGTTTTTATTTTTGTATCTTACTCTGTAGCACTTTGATATTGAGGAAAAAAATCACATACCTACATTTTATCCAATGAAGTACACTTAATCTAACATTTGTTGTACCTAAAAATGTGAAACACTTATCAAAAGGAATCATGCCTGCTAAACAGACAGCACAGAGGCAACAACTATGCACATAGGGCTCGCATCTCAATGTAACTTAAAGACTTTTACATGAAAACAAACCACAAAAACCGTGTAGGAAGCTTTATTTATTTGTTTATTTATTATTTTTTTTTTTTTGAAGTTATTTTTTGGGGCTTTTATGGCCTTTATTGTATAGGACAGCTGAAGATAGACAGGAAAGCGGGTGAAGAGAGGGAGGATGACATGCAGCGAAGGGCTGAGGCCGGGATTCTAACCAGCAGCCGCTGCTGGGGGTTGGCAGCCCCTGTTCATGGGGCGGACGCTCTACCAACTGAGCTAATGTCTGCCCCGGGAGCTTTATTTATTAACAGCATTTTACTTTTCCACTGTCAAACTACTTGAGGGCTCTAATTCTGTACATGTCAGCAGGTCCTTCCTCCTGCGACATACTGATCAAAATTTGGTCTCACTTTGATTTTGCAAAGAGCACAGAATCAAAACATCCCAAATAGAGAAATCATTCCTGTTATTGGTCAGTTTTCCTGTGCAAAACTGAATTTTCTCTTGATTCATTGCTATTTACAGTAATTTACAGTACATACATTTTCATCAGGTAACTGCTAATTGTGTTGTAAAATACTGTTTAGAAAAACAGGTACAGTGTAGAGTCAGTAATCTGCCATCTCCCCTCAAGGACAAGCTCAACAATTGCCTTATTGGCAGTCATATACTTTGTGTCATAGGCTGCAACAACGCAATCAAAACAAATGTCCTTGAATTTACCTGCTGAGTTAGACGAATGAATGAGATGGATGCCATTCGCAGTTTCTATATTGAATGTGCTTTAAACCAACAGAGAAATTAAAACTTTAAGGTTAAAAATGTCCACCCTGTTGGTTTAGTTATGCATAAATTAACCATTAATCTAAAGTATGATTTGGCAAACCTCTGCTGGATTTAATTTGTCTCATATTTTGCTTGTTCATAGAAACAATATTATGTTTTTTCTCGTTAAAGCAACTAAAGAAAAACAACCATGAGCTGACTTCAGTGATTCAGTAACATCATAATGGGAGTCTTTGCTAACAGGCAGTTAACAAAATGCTCCTTAGAATGACTCGTTAAGGTTCACTCAGCCAGTGCCCACTGGTTCTAGAGGTTTCCATGAGCTGCTAATGGTTCCCATTAATGAGTCACACTCTGTGTGTGTTTGTGTGGCGGTGATCCAGCCACAAAAGCCGTGCTGATCAGCAAGAGTTTCCGGGTAATGACAGATCTCCGGCATCTTGTTTTAGCCTAACAAGAGGTTCAGCCGGTGTGACTTCAAACCTGATTTTTCGCCCAGTAATACAGAGTCCTGACAAGCCTCTTTAAAGCTGTAATCCTCTGCTCAAAGAGGCAAAAGCAGTGCCAACTACCATATCATTACAGACGCTCGGAGACATGCTGATGTAGCCGTCACACGACTTCCCCTTTCATCTTTCATGGACTCTGTGGTTTCTGCACATAGGAGCTAAAAAAAATCGCTGCATAAGCTGTTTAATGGACGCCTTCCAACCCCCCTGTTGCATACATAAACAGCATGTGTTGAACATGTAGGATGAAAATCCTCCAGGTTTCATCTCATTCTGGGCTCCGTCACCGTGATGCCAAATGATGCTGCTTTGAAGTTTCTGCAAGTAAGCAGAGTTACAGTAAAGGAGACAGTGTGCTGCTGATATCTGCTCAAACACACGACTTTATCAGTGCTCCAGGATCAGGTTTGCATCTGTTATAGTTTATAAAAGGAAAGACATTCCTTCAACTTCTTTTATCTTCAGGGTCACAGTCAATTCATCAGTACATATGTCATAAAAACTTTTATTCCACGGAGCATATTATCAGGGATTTTCAGGTTAGGTTGTGAGAGTACAGTGGGGTATTGCATTCACTGGAAAATAAAAAAAAAAATCTGCCTGTTTTTACGAGATAGTATCTGTTAAAAATAGGAATTTATTTTTCGATTTTACTGTTTTTACGAGACACTATCTTGTAAAAACAGGATTCCCCCTGACGCTTTGCTTCGAGACTGGCCGCTGCATTTATCAACCAGGTATGTGGTCAACACAGGTAAGGTAGGCCCGCCGTGCTGGTCCAATTGATCATGTACAAAAACCGCAATGTCGAGCAGATCCAAGTGGGCTTTGTGTCGGAACAACCGCAAATTCCTCAGTGTGGACAAACTAATAACAATACCATCTACACCGCTCAAGGACACAAGTATCTCCCAATGTTTTTAGTATCTCATAAAAACAGGAAAACTCGAAAATAAATCATTTTCTGTTTTTACGAGATAGTATCTCGTAAAAACAGGAAAATCAAAAATAAAGAAATTCCTGTTTTTACAAGATAGTATCTCCATAAAAACAGGAAAATCAAAAGTAAATAAATTCCTGTTTTTACGAGATAGTATCTCATAAAAAAGGCAGATTTTGTTTATTTTCAAGTGAATGCATTAAGCCACCGTATATGAGGTACATGGCATCAGCCTTAATATAATTTACAGTGACAGAGATCAACTCTTCATCTGTACAGAAATAGACAGACAGAGGCTAGAGCTACACATATGGGGTCACAACTCATCGTAACAAGACTTTTAGGTGAAAGAAAACCACAAAAACAGTGTGGGGTGTTTTATTTATTAACAACTTACTTTTCCACTGTCAAACTACTTGAGGGCTCTATTTGTGAACAAGTCAACAGATCCTTCCTCCTGCTACATATTGATCAAAATATGGTCAGCAAGGGAATCACTGCATCCCAAATAGAGATCAGAAAAGGTAACAGATGTTTATAGATGATCAACCAGGCTGTGTAGCTATGATTTTATAAACCCCAGGAAGTAAAACTGAGGCTTTTTCTTTGTAAAAATACAGCACATTTCCTAATGAACTGAGAGTTTAGTGAAAGGTTTCATATTCTCCTGCTCCCCAAGCCCCTTAGAACAACTTTAATAGCAAGAAACAGCTTTTAGATGCTGCTTTTCTTCTCATACTTGTGTGCAGACTTTCTTCCGTTTGAACAAGGGCTGGGTTAAAAAAAATCAATTTAATCAATTTTAATCAATTTCCCTTTAAATGGTTCATGATCGATCCATAAATCCAAAGATCGATCTTTTAACGTTGGTAGTTTTTTCTTCATTGGACGGTCCGAGAAGCAGGCTGTGGTATCAACTCTGCTAGTCTCGCGTTTAGCGCTGCATGCTCTCCACTGAACAAGATCTCTTGGGATGTTACTGCAAGTCAAAAAAACATGGCGGAAGTGAGTAGCACTATAGGGGCACCACCACAGAGTTTAAAAGTTGACGTTTGGACATATTTCAGATTTAACAAGCATTAAAAGAAAAGACAAGTTGGACAAAAAAAGAGTAACTTGCAGAATATGCATTTAACTGAACAAATTTGGAAAGGAATCGTGAATCAAATCTATTTGAGACCTCTTAATATCAAATAAAATCGAGCCAGAAAATCTGAATTGATACCCAGCCCTACTCTGAACACAGCGCCCTCTTCCTTCTGCCTCTGTCTGAGCTTTATTCACTGAATAAACATCCAAAACTGCAACCCAACAGGTGCTCTGAACTGTTTGTGTAAACCAGTGAAGGCCCAAACACTTCTTCACTGCGCCATCGTGTCGTATGTGAAACCACCGATGCCGAGTCTCCATTTCTGCCTCGGCAGTTGAGCGGAGGAACAACATTCACGGGTCCAACACGCTCCCTAACTGCCTGTGTTGTCTTCATGCCTGCATATTCTGCTCGTGTTCACCGCAGTTTAGTAGCTCCTTATCTCGGGGCCAGTGTCTCCTAACTGCCAAGATAAATAAAGCAAAGTAGCCCAGCAGACTGCAGAGTATTCATCCAGAGAAGTTGTGACCTTTCTGCCGAGTGTCTCCACACAGAGCCTCGCCGTGGCTCTTTAAGCCGGCTAATGATCCATAGAGAAGCCCTGTGGCTCAACCTCTGTAATTATGCTCTCTCTCTCCGTGTTTCTTCAGCTCGCCCTATCACTCTCTGTCAGCCTTTTCTGTCGCACACGCTCTCGCGCCCCTTTCGGTGACGTTTCCACCCTTCCTCGTCTTTCTGCTCCTCTCTCTGATCCATCCACTCCTCCTTTCATCCTTCTTTGTCTCTCTCTCTCGCTCTCTCTCCGTTCTCTCCCTCCGTCATCCCTCTGTCTCCTGCAGATTAATTACGCTGCAATATATGCACAGCTCTCCACCCAGGGAGCCCTCCTCTGCACCTCCACCACCCTAGCTCTCAGGGCTGAAAAATGGGAACGCTTCATTCCCAGCACGGGTCGGCCCACATGGGTGGAGCAGCAGCCTCAAAAGAAGCAAAGAGGAGGAGATGACAATCTGTCAGTCAAGTTTGAGAGGAAAGATGGAGAAATGTGACATGTGAGGGTTTTATTTTCTCCCTCGTTCAGAGGGAAACAAAAGAGTCTTTTGGAAAAACAGCAGGAGCTTTGCCTGGAATTACCTGAGTTTGTCAGGTCTCCACCAAAGTAGGTTAATTTAGGGCAGGGGTGGGCAAGTGGCAGCCCAGGGGCCAAGTGGCGGCCCTCCACATCACTAAATGTGGCCCGCCATTCATTCCCAACCAGCAGTTGTAAATATGAAAAAAAAACTCAGATATCCAATAGAAATAATTCTGTATAATCCAGACTGATATTTTATTGGCTCATGTAAGTTTATTATGGCCTTACCTTAATAGTGTTTCTAAATCTCTTTAATGAAGCCTTTATATCAAGTATTACTCAATACTATTTTTGAAAAATGGCAGCAACAAAATATTTGAGCTTTAAAAATATGAAAAACATCTTTTTATTAATTTATACATGCGTATTCTGTAAATCACTTACTGTAATTTGAACCTTTTAATCCAAAAACATGAATGAAAAGGGTATGTAATTACATCATAGATTCATTAATTAGTACTTTTGTGACCGGGGATTTATTTGCCATCACCACAGTCTCTCCTCACGGACAAACAGGCTGAAATTTTCTACCACAAACTTTAGGAGGTCTAACCTTTGAGGCATCAGACTGAGATTTAAAACCAGCTGAGTTTACTTTCATAATAACCTGAAGGGGACCTGAGGTGACTGCAGAAGTATTATCTTGTCTGTCTGGAGGAAAGGTCAGCGTGACGCTCAGTATCAATGATTACTGCAGGGACTCTCTGATGGGCACAGCCATATTGTTCTTCTGGTGCTGCAGCAAACACTGTGACCATTTTTACTTCCATTAGAGGAAAGAATTCAGCTATCTTAGAATAAGGTATTTTTATTTGACTGGTACTTCAACAAAACCAAACAGACCTGTAGAAGTGTCTCTGGTGTTCACTGTTTATGTCAAAGTAGTTCAGTCATTTTGACAAGTGATTAGCAGCTTTAGCTTTTTTTTTAACAATTAAAACTCCGACAAAGAAAAGTCTGCAGGGATACTTTCAGTCAAGGTCTCTGTCATAATGAGTCAAAAGATCTTTGCACTCTGAGCCTGTTTTGTGATCTCATGTTGTCAGGAGCCTGTTGCATTGACTGAGGGCACTTTCACATTAGGTCCACTTGTTTCGAACCGTGCTGCGGCGCGGTTCAACCCCTCCCCCGCTGGCTTGCATTCAACATCAAACCGTGCCTGGGCCCACTTGTGTATTTACTCAGTTTGAAACAGCAGGGGGCCATATGTACGTAACTGGTTACCAAACCTGCTACAGAGGAGAACGAAGAACAGGCTACCATGGTAACCATTTCCTACACCAGACAACCAATGTTTATGTTTCACTCTCTTCTACATTTCATGTTTGAGACAGCATCAGCGACCTTCTGGACCCTCGTAAATCATCGTAATCCTCAACCAGAATAAACAAATCGACAAATTGAGTAAACAAAAGATTCAACCGCGGGATTAACAGGAAGTAAATAACAAAGGACTTTACCCATAATTCAGTGCTTCCAATACCCACAATGCATCAAAAGTAGATTGGTTCGGACCACTTTGTTTCACATCAGTGAAACCGCACCAAATGTAGGGAGATGGAGCGGATCAAGACCACCCCTTCATGGAGGTCTCAGACCGGCTGATTTGGTGTGCACCAAAGTGCCGTTGTTGCATTTACATTGATACTAACGTACCGAACCCTGGGCCAAAACTTCTTTGGTGTGCACTAAATGTGGTTGGTGTGAAAACGACCTTAGAATCTTGACTCAATCGTGGTCCAAGTCGGTTAAAGGTATTTTTATCTATTCTTAGCAGTAGCTGCAGTTCCCTTACCTCTCAATCTCTTGCTTACTACAACACGAAAAACAAAATCCCTTTAAACACTTGGCTGTGCCCCTTGAAGTGAATTTTTACAAAAAAAAAACATGATTCTATCACAAGACAAGCCTACAGCTTCAGGACTTAACCATTGTCTACAGCACCAGTAGCTGCCTGAATTGGCTTGTTCCGCCCTGCCTTGCTGAATAGACCTACCACAGTGAAGTCTAAACATCTGCAGTTCAAGCCCATTGGCACGAGGTAGCAAGCCTCAGATCTGGTATGGTGACAAGCAATGCTGGGCAGTTTAATAACCACAGATTTGATCTATTGAATGATCAGAGCGGACTGGATCCATATGGGCATCTGGAAACTGGAAAGTTTTTTCAAGATTAGTGATCATGAACATCCTCTAAGAGTCATCAGTGGTGTTATGGGCTCTTTTTAGGTGCATTCCTGCTCTTGAATGGGTTTTATTGCTTTTTGCTCAACGCTGTTACACACATATCTGATCAAGCATCATGGCTGTGCAAGAAGTGGACGGTTTCAAGATTTTTGTTCATTTTATAGTTCATTTATATTTCTTTTCAATTTTATTTTATTCATTTAATCTTATCCTCTATTTTTTACATTTACCTTTATTTTATTTTGTCTTGTTTTTACCTCCTTGTACTAGAGAGAAAACAACTGCCGAAGTCAAATCCCTTGTATGTGTCCCATACTTAGCAATAACAACCGATTCAGATTCAGATTCTGATTCTAAATAATAATCCAGAAATAAACAAAAAGACATTTTTGTTGTTAATGACTCTGTAACATTTGTTTCAAACTGGATTTTTTTCTGTAATCAGCGTGCAAACTGAGCAAGGTTTGTGGCATTGACTTTTTTACTTGGATTACAGATCCATGAAACAGACCAGAACATTTTAATTAAATATTCTCAAACAGGAGCTGTGTTCCTTTTCTGCTTTTGTTGAGGTTGATGCCTCCTGATATTGAATCTTATATTCTGTACGTTTTAATTTTTAAGATTCAAGACTGAGCTTCCTTTGAAGCTCAGTCTTGAATTTTAAGTACACCAGTACACCACATACTTACATTTAAGTATGTGGTGTACTTTTAAAGCTCATGGACAGGACAGCAAACATAGCTGCAGCAATACCGCGTGCCGAGTGGAATACTGAAAAACAAGATGTGTTTTTAAAGCATTATAAGAAAACAAAGCCTTTTTAATGCCTCATGCAGAACATTCTGGACTACAATAGTCTGGCTGCAGGACGGAGCTTTATTTTTTTCTACCTACTGGAAATTTTTACCTCCAGTTTGTTTGAATATTTAAAAGCAGTGACACTTCCCTTTAAGTTAACCTAAGGGGAACCCTGAAGTGGATTTATGACGTATCATCTCATCTGTCTGGAGTAAAGGTCAGTGTAGCAGCCCGAGGTATAAATAATCAGAGCAGAAAGTCTCCTACGGGCACAATCATTTTGTTCTTCTGTCAGTGTGATGAACAGCATGAGCATCTCTACCTCACTGGAAATAAAAACATCTTACTAAGCATAAAAGTGTTACCAAATCATCCAGATTTATCATTAAATATTGGAGTCAAATACTTCTGAAGAAGCTGCTAATAAAGCAGAAGTCATTTATTAATTCCAAAGCCAGATAATGAACAACAGAAACATCATTTTAAAGTTTCTTTGACCTCCTGCACAGCAAAAACATGGAGCCAAAAAATGTGAAAACTGTCTTTCAATTACCCAGGGCTCAAACTCTGTGAAAGTTTCCTGCTTTCATGTTTTTCTGCTGGCTTGATGGACACACTCACTGAGCTGAAAATATCTCCTGGAGCACTGAATGTTCAGCAGAAGCTGTTCAGAGACAGCACAAACACAACAACAAAGCTGTGTTAGTGACAGGCATTCAGGTTTTATCAGAACACACGACCCATAAACAAGGGATGAGTAAAACTTTGGAAACATCCTGATAACTGTTCAGGACATTACTTTTGTTCATCAGTGACAATGACTGGCCATTTACAGACGTATATGAGGCTCCTGCAGCTAAACAGAGCCATTACGTTATTATACCATTAGGATATCATTCATGCTCAGTTGGAACTAGAATGCAACAAATACAATACAGCTTTACAAGCGCTGTAGCATTAGACTCTGCTTCTGAGAAAGAGATCACGTTGATCCTCAGTGTTCATGATTGTATCTTATAGTATTATCATTTCTGTTCACAGGGAACAATAACAGTAATGGTAGTCAAATCCCAATTCCAGTTAATTTGGGACATTGTGTAAAACTTATTTAAACAGAATACAAATCCTTTTTTGACCTTTATTCAGCCAAACACACTGCAACAAAAAGATATTTAATGTTTTGCCTGATAAAATTCAGTGTTGTCTTTGCAGATGTTCACTTATTATAAATTTGATGCCTGCAACATGGTCCAAAAAGCTGGGACAGTGGCACATGTATCTCTGTGTCACAACAACTTTACATTTTTGTGAACTGAGGACACTAACTGTTGAAGCTTTCAACCCAGTTTCTGTTTATGTTTTGATCTGCCTAGGCCTGTCGAGATAATCCATACATCAGTTAACTGAACGATAAATAAAAACGTCCTCGGTAAGTTTGCCGGCCTTGATAAATTGACAGGTGCATGCGTTTGTTTCCCTCCTCTCTTTCTACCAAAAAGGCTGAATGAGAAGATGGCGCACTCAGTCCAACTTTCTTAACGCCTGGGCGCGTTGGTTCTACAGCAGAATGAGCGGGGTGGGATCCATCTGTCTTTCATTCAATCTTTGTGGGGGGAGGCGGGGCCACTCACGCGTACACACACAGAGCAGAAGTGAGCATCGTGATCATTTTTATTGTTTTTTCTCTTTTTTTTCTTTGATTAATTTTTTATATTGTTTATTTTTTTTAATTTAAAAGCTCCTGACATTCCAATTACAGTTAAATACTCTTAAGAAAGAAAAGTTCATTGTTTTTATGTGGTGTACTCATTTTATTACGACATATAATTAAACTAATGAAAAAATGATGTTTCAAAATAACATGACAATAATATCGTTTATCTGCAATAATTTTTGGCACAATTATTGTCCAGCAAAATTTGTTATCCTGACAGGCCTAGATCTGCTTGAGCTTTTTTTTTTTTTTTTTCTAATAATGCCTTTAAACCTCAATCCAGTTTAAAACAACATTTTTTTACAAGACAAACTTTGCTATCAGAATATACAGTATATACTGTATTGATGTGAGCTCTATGTACTTGAAGTTTCATGACCACATATGTCAAAAATTTGCATAAAATTAAATCTTACTGAACTTATATAATTACTTACAGATTTACTATGGACACACCTTTTCATATCTGAGTATACTCTGAGTATACATATGAGTATACTTCACTCTGACAAGAAGTTGTTTCTTTCTCTTTTAAAGAAGAGAGACCCCTTCAGAAGCCGCCATGGTTTCACAGTCACTTCCTGCTGTCGTCAAGTCTTCAGTTTCTGCCTCTCTTCCCTGATTGGGCCATCCTGCTTTTGGCCGATGAAGTCCTTGGAGGTAGTATGATGGCAACATGGATCTGCATGAATTCAGACAATGAATGGCAGATTAAGGGTGTTTAGAAGAACACTAGAGCGGGGAAAAACACAGGAAAACAATCTGTAAGTAGATTATGTCCATGCAGAATCCAACACCAAGCTTAAAGGCTGAAGTGCTCATGTTAGGACAGAACTTCAGGGCAGGTCTTCACTGTCTCATAACTATAACTTCATGAATACATTACCAAGGGCTTTTTAGACACCAGGATTTCTTGAACATCTGAACACATGGGACAGATCTTCAGACAGACAGTCTGAGCAAAGTGAGGGATGTAAATCGAACATCACTGTTCACAGGATTCTTCTTTTGTTGTCTTCAGAGTTTGTAACCTCATCTTAACTACGAGCCACCGCCTGCACCCACCTCCTCTCAGCATCTGAAGCATCTGCATGAAACACAAAGAGCAGGAAAAGAACACAAGCTGTAGGTGCTACTTTGTGCCTAAAACCATCAGCGTCACGTAGACCTGATTGAGCTGACAGGAGTGAAGGCTGAGGGCGTGTTTGATGATCTCCTGCATGTCACCCTGTCACCATCTCTGTTTGATTATCCAAAGATGAAGATCAGCTTCAGGTCGTCTGAGCTGCAGTTAGGATTCGGCACATCCATTTGCAGTCTGAGGTTAACTGCAGTTTACTCACTTTAATCTCTAATTTATCACAACTTGTACGACTGGGTCTAATGTGCAGCACTGAGGGAGAGCTTCAAACATTTCTGTTTCTTTATTACTGCTCCTCATGTTTCTGAATAAACTCCCGGAGACCCGTTTAACAGAGGATATCTGCACTTTAAGGTTTTATTATGGCCTTGGGCAAATCTGATTTCTCTTCCTTTATTCAGGGGGACTGTCTGAGATGTTCTTTGTAAGAGATCAGATCACATTTTTGTGCCCAGACAAAAAGAGTCCTTGGGAATGATATAACAGCGAGGGACTAAAAAAAATGGAGATACACCAAGAGAGTGACAGGTTGATGCATTATTGATCTCTGGTTGGTATCTTCCTCATCTTAACACACTTTAGCAAAGAGTTTCCTTACATATTGAGCTGCCCTCATGTCATAATGTGAGTAAAACAAAAGACATTTAAAGGGGTTATGAAGTCAAATGTCAAGTCTTTGCTTTGCTCAACACATTTTTGCCACCTAACATGACTTTCAAGTTACTGTCCGACTCAAACTTCAGTAGTTGTATGACATGTTTCGGCTTGTCAGGCCTGTTCTTATTTTGTGCCCTATTAAACACCTCATTGACCTTAATGGGCACTTTGCTATGGCAACATCATGACTTCTGATATTGCAGCTTTATCATGTCTACGAGTTTCCTCCTGGCAGCCAGCTTGAAAATCTACAGCCATGCTCCTCTTCCCTGTTTGGACTCACTTCAGCTTTGTCCTGAATGAATATGGCTTCTGTCGGTGTACATCCAGCTCTGTTACATTCACACTCACTCTATTCTTACTGAGTAATTAGTATCGGAGTTTGAGCTTCTCTTCTTTTTAATAAAAGGTGAAATAATGTGACATGTTTGTTTATGAGTTGATGTGTAAGCCTAGTGACAATTGGGGCAGAGGGGGTGAATTTGAGACTAAAATCATGATTTATGGCTTAAATGAAATGTTGCTTTTCCTTCCAACCACTTTATCTGCTCTTGATGTCTTGTATCTATATATCTTTCATTTATTCATTTTAATTTCTATATTGTATTTCTTTACTGCTGTCTCTCCCATTTCTTGGTTTGATTTCCACTAAATGTTTCAGTTTTAAGTCTCAATTACTCTAATATATCTCTTTAAATCTCTTATTTATCTACCTGATGCACTTCCTGTTGTTTCTGTTCCTTATGTTTCCAGCCCTCTTTAATCCTCCTGTCTCATTTTCTTACGAGGTTAGTTTCTCGTTGGCATTTGTTGGTCCATCTGTCCATCCATCAATGTGTACATCCATCTGTGAGCAAGATAACAATGACGTATTTGTATGACATATCATGAAATGTTTATCAGCAACCACAGGGTGAATTTTGTCCTTTGTGGTGATTGGATGCAGATCCAGGACTTGGCAACATTTCCAGACAGGACAGTTTGCACAATAAGAGAAACAACTCTTCTATGATCGCAATAAACAGCCTATTTCAGTTTACTTGTTGTTTTCAATAAATTACTTTTTCAAAGTGCTTTTTGTCGCACTCCCCCTTCTTGCTCTTGCATATTGTAGCTCTATTTAAAACCTCCATTAAGGTCCAAATGTTCAAAATGCATATTCTGGCAATTTTTCAACTGGTCTTAAGATTTTGAACAGGTCTGTAGATAAGTATAAAAGATTCAGGACCATGGACAGCTCCGCGTCGACTTTATTTATATATTTTTTTAATCACATATGTGTATTATTACTTAAGATCATTGGGACAATATAATAAATAATAATAAATCAACATATAAAGTTGAAACCATTTCTGGAAACACGAAAAAACAACAACAAAACGTAAGGTTATTATAAATTACAATTATTTTTCTGTCCTGCCTTAATTGCCATCAGGCGGCTCAGGCTGATTCCCCCCTTACAACAGATGCATTTCTGGCCTCAAGAGCAGCAGCAATCCCACTCATGGCTTCATCATCTCTGCATGATTCCCCTGCATTTGTGCTCTCAAGCCTGATTTATTTTTTTGACCTGCTACAGCACTTCAGCTGACGTGAACTACTCGCTATAGCTGCAGGTTCGCGTCTTGTGCCTCGCTGTTACTACATATTGTTCCTGTGCCGTTGTTAGTGAAAAAGAGACGTCAATCACAAAGTTTGCAGGGACAAAGCCACCTATATGCCACGTGAATTATTGAAGACAGAGGCACAAAGTGCACTCAGATGCTAAACTGTGTGGGCGTGTTTGTGTCTGCATATCATTAGAGCACTTTCTTTTGAGGATAAGGTGCTAAAACAGGGCAGATTGTGTGAGCTATTTCTGCACAAATGATGGAGATATTAGCAGGAGCAATTGTTTCTTTGTGGATCTGGCCCTGTGTGTTTTGTTTGTTAAAGCCTATTGTCCTCTTATTTTATTGAGCTGCGTGTGCATCCTCTTTACAAGCTCCAAGTGTTTTCTCTTGTGATACTCATTTTATTTTACAATGGAGTAGTTTCAGTTCTGCATTTAGAGCAGTTTGCTTCCTGAGCTCATGAGCTTTAAGTTTCAATGTGCTTGTCAAAGTACCTCCTAAACCTGCCATATGTAAAAGTATTATTATCAATATTAAAGTATATGACTTTGGAACCTTTAGTGCTCTCCGAGCATGCATATCCCCTCTTCAGATACAGAAACAAGAACAGAAAGAAAACTCTTCTTCCTTCTGAACATGCCCTTACTTTTGGTCTCGTTCATCTCTGTGTTAATAAGAAAGAAGCAGGGTTGAATACTGATGATTGTTCCCCTTTAATAATCTCATTACAGTGCAGAAGATAGCAGCACTGGCATCACACTGGCACTTTATCAGCAGTATAAGAACCATCTGCTCTGACTGTCAGCCAGGATGTGAGGCTTGATAAAAAAGCTTGTAGTTCAGATGATGGTACTAAAATAATGATTTGTGATGCTTTAGAGGCAGATTGTATCCTGTTTTTTCTGTTTGAGGATGGGGTTTTGTTGCAGGGCAGGCTGTAAAGATCGTTAAAAAGCTTGTCAGCAGTTTATTAAGCTGTGCATGCCCCGTGTCTCCAATACCAGACCATGTGAGGATGCTAGAGCTGAAACTTTCCCTCCATCACTGCCAGGATTCAGAGCAGCCAAACAGCGATTTTAAATCTTTGTCCTTCACATTTATGATAATAACTTTGCAGAATTTGCGAAGCCTTTTATCTATTACTTTTTGCAGTGCTCAAACCAAAACCAAAAACTGCCATGGAAATGAGCTGAAGCAAAGACAAACAGGCGACGGAGCCGAGTGGCTGTACTGTTGGCCTGCTTTGACGATGAAGCTGGATAAGTGCTGATTTATGCTCAGCTGAGGATTCATGGTATCTCGTCGTGCCCGCAGCTCTCAGGGGAGGGGCTCAGCGATATTTCCATCCAACGCTCCATAACTCACACAGCCGGGGAGGGAAAAGTTATAGAGGGACGGGAAACTTGGTGATCACTTTTCTTGTTTTATGACTCAAAGTGTTAAACTGACCCAAGCCTCCATGATTAAGTATCACATCAAACTTATAAATAAATCTTCAAACTTGAGGCTGTTTCCTCATAGATTCTTGTTATTTAGACCAAACAAAGATGTCTCCAGCACTTTGACACTTTTAAATAATGTTTACTGTGTAAAGTTTGGAGGATAAAGTCTGTAATGTATAAATTAAAACTTTAGATGAGTATTTATGTCTTTCATTAATGTGGGCAGCACACTGGAACAGAAGGTAGTGCAGATGTCTCTCCTTAAGAGAGTTCAATCCCCTTGCCTTTTTTTTTTTATTTTATTGCACTTATAAAGTTAGTTAGTTATTAGTTTATTTATTTCATTCATATATCTGAAATAAAACATTTTCATACAAGCATATAAGTATAATTGAATGAAAAGGAACAGAAAGAAGAACAATCTTATATTATCTGCCCCTTTTAGACACTTAAAAAAATATTTCAAAAACAACAAAACAACACATTGATCAACATAATTCGTAACAACAATAATAATAAAATAAAACAGCTGTCATCAACACTGCTGTTCTCACATACTTTTGATTCTCAATGACAACAACAAGGAGCAACAGCCACCAAAATAATACTAATAACGATAATGTTTGGGAGATTTCATCTATTACAAAAATGGTACTTACGTAACATACTGCCCTTTAATGTTCTTTTAAATGTAAATTTTGATATGGATTGTTTAATATCTTTGGTTGGATTATTTCATAAATTAACCCCTGTAACAGAAGCACAACAACCCATCTTTTTTGTCCTAAATTTTGTTTTTAAAAATGTCTATTCCTCTTAAATTCTAATTACTTTCTCTTTTTTCAAATCTTTTCTGTAGATTAATAGGTAACAATCTTTTATGTGCTTTAAACATAAATTGCAAGATACAACTAGAAAGCACTCAGAGAGCGCAGACCTCCGCTAGCGCCACAGTCCTCAGCCATATTATCATTTTGACCATAAATATTAGTCCTACCTTTATTTCATGTAAATATTTAGATTCCTTGACCATGAAAACATACCATTAGCAACTGGATTCATGATGATGTCTATTTTAGTTCAGTAGTTATTCACAGAAATCACATTTTTCACCATGGCGGCCAGACGCTGATTCAGATCAACACCAAAATGGAATCAGTTCTTCTTTTTCCCATGCTGAACATTTCCTGGAAATTTCATCCAAATTCATCCATTACTTTTTGAGTTATTTTGTTCACGGACAGACGGACAAACTCCCGAAAACATGACCTCCTTGGCGGAGGTAACAAAGCAACAACAAAAAAGGAGATGTGTAGGAGGGGCCAAAGGAACCCATAAGGGCTTATCGAGTGGCCCTTCAAAAGAAAAATAAACAAGAAAAAACAGAATCTCCCAGCAGTTCAAAGAGAATAATACTAAGTTCAGTGTTAGCAAAGGAACGATGGGAGAAGAGTAGAATAACAGAAGAAAAAAAATATTATAATATGTTATAATTATATGTTCTTATATATACATTCTTAAATGTAAACTGCCTGCAAATTTAGCAAGTTCTGCCTGTCGCTCTGTTGTTACAAGCACACAGGACTGTTGAGAGTTGCTGATGATTTCATCTGATGACTGCAGCCAGAGGCAGGCTAACACTTCCCACTGACTCTTGGTGTTTGAGCCAAGCTAATTAGCTGCGGGTGAGTTTTACCTGTCTCTTCCTTGTTACTGTTTGCATGGTTGAAAGTTGGCATATCCCTTTAAAGAAGCAACATAAATTATGAGCACTTTCAAGGATTTCTCATCTGAATCCTATTAGTTCCATTTTTGATTTCCAGACGTCGTAAACTCATTTATGATTTGGTGCTTGTGTTGTCATATTAATGTTCTCTGCCGTGAACAGTGAGGTTGTGTTCATTTCTTGAATTCCTCTGCTCTGGAGTCAACGTGATGAATTCCTGCACACACGCCGAATTTGTCAAATCAAGTCATTTCACGTTAATGAAATAAATCCTCCCTGCATTCATTACGCGTGTGTGTTATTACAAATCAGAGAGGCATTAGTCATGTGTTACAGGCTGTGTTTGGAGAGAGAAAACACACTAATTAGGTTATACAGCTGTGCATGAGTGTGTAGGTGTGTTTGTGTGTGTGTGTGTGGCAGGGGCAGACAAAACACCCACACACACACATTAACCTAGTTATGAAGTACAGCCGGCTGCAGTGAGTGTGTAGTTTGATTACTGAGCCGAGGCAGGGACACCTCACACTGCCCAACACACACTGAACAGGAGGTACACACAAACACACACTCACTGTAACCAGGTTACAGAGGTGAGCGTGACTGTTGAGGTGGGAGACGTGGCCGGCCGGCTCCTCTCAAACTTTATTACAGTGCCTCAGTCATTCACACTCTATCAGGGAGAGAGACGGAGGGAGAGAAGAATTAAATTGAGTTGAAAATGACGCAGAACGATCGGGGATTTGGGGAGCATGAGGTCCAGAAGTGAGAGATAACAGACTCAGACAAAAGAGGGAAAGTAAAGAAATAAAATAAGAGGCGATAAAAGAGGCTGCTGTGATCTGATATCTGAGGGCCGCCGTGGCTCGGATTTGTCAGCTGGTATTCGTTGGATTTGTAAATAAGATCAACTTGTCAGGTGGAGACAAAAATGATACATGTGAGCTCTTATTTAGCAAACACAGAGGGCCAGACCGCATTTTATCACAACTGTCTCTTGTTTTGTTTATGCTGTAAGTCTTAAATGAGCTCAATTGACCCTTTATTGACTCTTTTTACCTGCCCAAAGTGGAGTAACCATATTCTGAAAACCCAAAAAGAAGCAGCATGTGTTGTGTCATGATGCTCAGTATTCTGACAGGCAGGTACATTGGATAAATGCCAGTGGTCCAGTGATCATGATTATTAACCCTTTTACTACTATGAATATTAATAGCTGCCTAGTCTTTTTGATCTCTTCTGTCAATCAATGTGTCAGGAAATGCTCTTTTAGTAAATCATGTTGAGCAGTTTTTCAGGTAAAAATAAAACAGACAAGCAAGTATTTGTCTTTATAATGTTATAAATGCTTAAAACAGTGTGTGATTACAGAAAAAGAAAATAAAAGATTTGAATTCTCAACAGGTTCCCCTTTAAAAGCAATTTCAAATGTATGTACAACATGTTTGAGAAGACAAACTCAAGCTATTTTCTATTCTATTATTATTATTATTATTTATTTTGATACTAACTTTGTATGAAATCCATAAACATGAACATATGGCGAAAGGAAACACTCCAGAATAGTACTTACATCATTGTTTACAATATATTTTTACATATATACTCAGAAAATGCTGATAAACCAAATAAATGACTCATATGTTTGTCTCTGAATCTTCTCTCTCTGCTCTCCGGCTTAGTCAGCTCACTTCCCGTACCTCCCCCTAAGGCAATCCAGTCTTTACCATAATATTCTAAGTACTGTATCTCAGCTTTGAGAATCCATTGGAATTATTTGGATAGCATGGATACTGAAGGAGTTACAGTAGTTTCAATCATGCATTTTCATTTCTGTTGCCGGTGACAGCTTTGTCTGTAGAGCAAGCCGAGGAAACCCAGACTTTTTAGGAAATTTTGTAAAATTATGAACATAATTTTACAACCAAAAAGGAAGACATGTCCAGGCAAAGAGGACATTTGGTCTAAATTATGTCTCTTGTCTTGTCTCCATAAACAACAAACTTATATTATGCTGGTTAATAAAGCAGAAGACAGATTGAATCAGTGGGAACTACAGCAGCAGGTTGTCAGTGTTGTTTGTCATGGCTTCAGTAAAGCCCCAGTCACACATTCCCGTTTCTCATGGCGATTGTGCACGATTGTCATAATCCTGATAAAGCGTGCTTTGGTCGTGGTGCATGCGCTACTTGGTCTGGATCAGCGCTGTATAGTCATGGATGAACGGAGGGGAACGTAGAAGCTCCACGACAGTTTTGAACTGTTCAAAACTGTCGTGGAGAATCGCCGCTCTCAGTGTAGCAGGATGGAAGCCTAATGCAGTCCTAAGGCGAGCGGTATTAGCGTAGCATGTACGGAGCTCAGTCGAGCTGATCGTGGCCCAATCGTGGCTCAATCCTGAAAGCTTTATGAGGACGACTGACAAGGATGTATCCGTTTGTGCCCCGACTGTGTCTCGTTAAAGACAGTGCAAGCGACGGGGCTCAGTCGGGGCTTATGTGACGCGAACTGAGCTCGAGCGGAGCTGACGTCCTGTCAGCGGGATGGAATCTTCCTCATATCGCTGTATTAACCTAACTGGAGCGGGACAGACGCCCCCTGAAGCGCTGTAGCTGCGCCACTGACGGTGTATTTACGGAGTGTCTCCAGGGGTGAGACAGTAATTTAATCCCGTATCATAGCGATCACACCAGCCTCCTCAATCGTGCACAGTCGCTATGAGAAACGGGAATGTGTGACTTAGGCATAATGAATGTCAGATATTTGCAGGAACCACCTTGTATTTTAATAGAGTTTTTTAAGTTAATATAAAGACTATAATGGTGGAGGTCATGGGTTGGGGTTAAAATGGTTAAATATTTCCAAATGTAGTAGTTAATGCTACTCAAGTCCACAGCAGCAGGCGGCCCCACAACCATCCAACCAGGGTTGAACATAAGAGCAAAAAGAGAGAGAGAGGCAAGGAGTGTTCAATGTCATCAGTGTGTTTAACAAGTTTCCAATGTGTTATTAAGTTTCTCAGAAATGAAAAATTAAGTAAATAGAATCAGGCCTTCTTTGGATATACCAGTGTGACATCATATCATTGTTTTATCATAGGTTTAAAACCCATGGACTCATAGCTTGTTAAATACAGAGCATAGATGCTAACACTATGCAGATTTGTTGTCAACATGGCACTGAGCAGTGATGACTAATCAACACACCACCTGTCTTATTAGAATTGAGGAGCTTCTCAAACAAAGGTTTTGCCTTTAAAGGTGTGTTTATAAATCTTTAATCTCATTTTTACAAATAACAGCCTGTTATTTTGTTTGATTATTGTTTTAATTTGTTATTTAATTTGCAGTATTGACTGTATGTGATTATTATATTTTATAATTAAAAATCCTCATTGTAGTATAATAAACTCAAAAACATGATTACGTATACCCTTGAAAATTTTAATGAACAGAGTGATCCGTCTTTAATCAAGCAGCTCTGGTGCTGAGGCGGTGTCTTCTCCCGCTCTGTCCTGGTCATGTAATCAACACTCGGGTTAATAATTTAGCCTGGACGGTAATTTGATTGAACAGGTTCAAACTCTGACTCTGACCTTTACATCCAAACCATTTGAGGATCCTCATTTGATTTATTTAATTAATCTCTGAGCGCTCAACAAGATACGCTCGTCATTAGCTGCAGACGTTGACTAATGATCGCTCTCTCTGTTCCTCGCTCCCTGATTGTCTTCCCCACTCTCACCAGCTGTTCTGACGCTCCTCTGTCGTTTCATTAACCTCATTTTTGTCTTGGGTTTGTTTATTTTATTTAGCTGCTGCCTTCATTTCATTCTGCAACTCAAAATGTTGCAACATCCAAATATTTGCCTGCATTTTGTGCAAATTTAATTTCAATTTCTTCTATTGTCTTGCATTCAAACACAACCTCATCACTAACAGCAGCTGCAGCTTCATCATCCACATCAGGAAAAAACACGGAAAAATACGACTCGCCAAGCTTTCATACTAGGTTGGTAAATAAGCAATGAGTTTAAACAAACAAAAAAATCTTTTAGTTAAAAAATATTTCAAAGAAAAAAACGTAAACACAAAACGCATCCATAAATAATAAAATAAAAAATAGAACTTAATCCCAGAAACAAAATAAAGAGTCTTTGGGTTTAGTAATCCAAAGTGAGAAGATAGTCCGACCTCCGTTCTTTTAATGAGTAGAATCCAAACAAAATCACAAGAAGGGAGGAAATATGGTGGATGAATTTGTGTCAAGCCCCATTGTCAAATGGCCTGAGGTATGTTAACTAGCTACATAAACCTCACATGGCTTGATGAAGTCTTTTGGCATCATCAGGAAAATTCATGGTTTCATTACTAAGAATACTCTTCATACATTGTACTACAGTTTAATACATACACATCTTAGCTACTGTAATATTATTTGGGCAAGTACATACCCTACAAGTCTGCAGAAAATATTCATTACTCAAAAGAAATGTGTTAGGCTAGCCACCTCTTCTAACTATTTATCTCCGTCTGCCCCTTTATTTGAACTTATTGTCCATTTACCATATTAATTCAATCTTGTATATTTATTTATAAATATATACATCTAGATCCCAAAGCGTCTTTTTGTTCTCATTCATATTTAATTCATTTGCTTGTTGTTTGATTTGTGTTCGGTAATATTGAGTTTATTTCATTGTATTACATTTAATTTATTTATATTCTTATATTTTTATTATTGATTCTATTTGGGGAGGTATCTTGGATAAGCCCACTTTGGTTTTTTTCACCTATGTATGCCAATGTAACTGTTTCTAATTTATGGTGCTAATAAAAGGAAATAAAATACATCTTAGAGAAGTTATTCCGTTCCCAGTTGGGTATAATCCACCACTGACTAGTTATGAGTCCATGAACGCCTTTCTCCACAATTGTGCCTGTAACTTTCCTTCATGTTCCATGTTCCCTTTATCCTTTCTGCGGGAGGGATTGATTACAATAAAAACTTGATGGGAAAAGTCACTGAAATAATAAGATATATACAAAGAAATATCATCAAAATGTCATTTAATGGTGCACTTAGCTAACAAAACACCACTCCAAAACAGAGATATATACACAAAGAAAATTATGTATTTTTATTTTGTGAGGGGCTTCAACAGTGATACTTTGTGTATTTAGAGCGAGTGATCACTGTTTCAAGGGCAGCTGCAGATGGGCCCATCAACTCCCTCAGTTTACTGCGGTGTTGGCTTTAGTGGGTGTTAGCCCTCATTAACTTTAGCATCACTGATGCTGTTAGATTCCTCAGCGGAGACCATAGACAGAGACAGAGCTAAACTTTATTTACACTGTGCTCCTCACACCAAGCTCACTAAAGTCCCATCCACACGAAGACAAAACGCTTAACAGTTTCAAAAACGATCGTCATAAAGACGAAGGCATCTCAGGAAATGTGTGCGTCTACATGAATGCACTCAATAGGCATGAAAACACTGTAAAACACATGACAGACCTCTAGGGCTGCTGTAATGATATGACAGAAACAAGCAGAAACAGATGAAAAAACAGTGGGCATGTGCACTTGCGGAAAAAGCTGTAAACAGAGATTGTGATAAAGTGATCATAAAGTGCCGTAATGTGTCCTCGATAATTGTTTGTTCAACTTGGTGGTGATTGAGAAGAAGGAGATTTTGCTGCAACAGGGATAGTAGGGTCACTAGCTTCATCAGCACATATGCTACACCGTACGCTGCTGTTATTGTTGTCATTGCTGCGTGTGGTGCATGCATGTCAATGAAGATATGAAACTATGACGTAAGCATATCTGAAAAATTGCGGAGAGCCAGTAATCACAGAGCTGCGTATACGGCATTTCAAAATCTTTCCACTCTGGAACGTGGTTTCAAAAATGATCGTTTACAGCCCCCCCAAACGCCGTCTTCGTATGGATGACTTGTGCGTTTAGACCTTGGTTTGTCTTCGTGTGGATGGGGCCTCAGTTTCTCGTTCTAAATGCAGCCTGAACCTGTTGCTCTTCCTGTTGTGCCGTGATTTTGCCTGTTTCAAACAACTCAGGGCTGCAATCTGCTCAGCACTTTAAGAATTAAGGGGACAAGCCTTCAGTCGGAGCAGAGCTTCAACACAGACAGGACGGTCTGCAGGGGACAATCTGGATATTCAGGTCAGATATATTTTAGGTTCATCCAACTGGGAGGGGGCCTTGGGCAGACCCTGAGCTCACTGTAGAAGTTGAGCATCCTTTCCCCTGAGAAGACATCAGCAGTCCCCCAGGAGGAGTGAGAAAATGTCCCAGAGGAAACAGGAGTCTGGGTCATCCTGTTCAGCCTGCTGCTGCGCTGACTCAGCCCCCTGTGAGCAGAACAGCTCTGATGGATGAATGAATGGAGGCACGACTCAGCAAACGTCGCCTCAATGTTTGACTAGATTTGGATCCAGGTCCAAAGTCCCAATATAAAAAAACAAAAACTACACACCAGGTTGCAAAGACAGGTACACTGCTTGAAACTGAAAAATCACTTTGGACTCATCAAAACCCTCCGACAACCATTAGAGGACAGATTTCAGAGTGACTCTATAGTTTGGCTTGTACATTTCTTGTAATGGTGCAGATGCCTCCTCTTGTACGTTTTATGTCTTTAAAAGCATAAATAATCACAGATAAACAGGGAACCAAGCAGTGTTGTATAATGGCACATTTGTGTATCTTTCCACAAGAATGAAGAAAGATGAAAAAATGAAGGATCCTGAACCAAATGCTGCCTTTGTGAGTTTTTATTACAAAAGAGAAAATACAGGCTTGGTCCAGAGACAATCAACAGGATGATTGGCAGTCCATCATCTGCAGAAAAAGTCTAAAGACAATGGAAGAAGTGCTCACATTTAAAGCATAGCAATTCAAGGATATGTGTGTTTGTGAATGTGTGCGTGTAGAGGTCTGTGAGTGTATGTGTAAATCCAAAGACACTGTCCCGGCGCTGTCTCTAAATTAGAAACATACAGCTGATATCTTTTGGCCCTTTTCCATTAGCCCTACTCTACTCTACTCTACTCGACTCTACCCAGCTCTACTCTACTGGCCTTGTGCTGCTTTTCCATCAACCTCAGTCACCTGCCCAACGGGGTGAGCGGCTGTGCGGTGACGTCATTTTGAGTGTGACACAACAATCTGTGGCTTTTTGTCACAAAGCGAGTAAAAAAGGAAAGCAGAAGAAGGCTGCAGGTGGTAAGAAGAAATACCCCTTGAGAAGCACAGGAGAGTTTTGGAAGCTATACAACAGAATAAAGCCGAGGACGAGAGCAACCGAGCTGCAAAGAAAAGACGTATGAGGGTAAGCTAACAGTAGCTACCACTACCATGCGAGGTCGTTGCGCTCATGACTCATCGATGACGACATTGTCTGACCAATCTGTAGCCGGCAGTCGGTGACCTCATCTTTTAGTATCGACTCAACTCGCTTGGAACCAGAGCGGAGTAGGTAATAAAACTAGCTTGTTTTAGGAGGTACCAGGCTAGTGGAAACACGCTGCAAATCGAGTAGAGCCGAGGTGTGCTAGTGGAAAAGGGTCATTAGTTGGAACTATGTGTGTGGACCAAGGACAAGGACATCTGTGTGCCACTCAGCTAATCTATGTGTATGTTATTAATCTCATCTATGTGTGAGACTCTTCTCCTGTAAGGAAGACGTCATAAAATGACTTAAACTGTTCAAATGCTGCTGGAGTAAAGTGAAGGTTTTTATGTAAGACAGGAGCTCATATGTGTGTGGTGAGACCAAATGTGAACTTTAAAGGTGTAGTCAGTGATGTGGGAGAAGACGAGTGGAGGGTTTGTTTATATTTGAATCTAGCCCCGCCTCCCGAAAGCTGATGGATGTGCATCGTCATGGAAACGGCCGTAGAAACTGCGTAGCTTACGTAGCTAAGGAAACCCCGACTGGTCAGACAACTCGACTGTCATTATTGAAAACATCACAACAACAGAACATTCTGGCAGATTAGACAATAAGATGAATGCCTGACGGCTGTTACTGTTATGTGAAGCACCACGAAGCTAATGTTGCTTACCTATCCAGGAGACAGACGGCGACATCCACGTCCGTTTTCAGGTCTTTCAATTGGCGAAGTTCCCTCCACCACCGGAAAGCAACACCAATGTTGATCCGATTCTTTGCTCTTTTGGTCATAGCCCTTCTTTTCCACTTTTCACTCCTCTGACCTTTTTCTTTGGGCTGTTTTCAGCCATTGCTACTGCAACTATTGTATCTCTCTCTTACGCTAACTGCGCACGCTATGCAAACTGCGACTCCCCCTCCCCCTTCTGTCTGATCTGCGCATGAGTATGATCGCCCCCTGGACGTGGGGGGGTTTACTTTGTTTTGGTAACTCGGTCCGAGCCACAGTATTTACCTGCTGAAATTCTGAGTCAAGGCTGTATATTGAGACCGGATTTTTTTTCAACATGCTCTCAGTGGTGACATCTTGAGAATGGAGAGGAGAAATACGGTGAATTTCACAAATACTGCATTTGATTAGAAGATTAGAAGATCGCTGACTACACCTTTAACTCAAATGTGAAGTATAAGCATGCATCAGAGCAACATTTCCACAGCAGTTGTGAGCTATTTTATGTGGTTCACCAGGTAATTCATGCCTCTCAAAGCTAAAGCTCAGTTTGCCTCCTCTGTGGATAAACTCCCTTGTTTTATCAGTATGATTTCATTCTACAGTTTCAGGCTTTTATTCAGTGGATCTAATTAATATGGGGAGAGTTTTTGTGGTCCTTCTTAAATGTCCTTTTGTGTCCTGTTGTTATACATTATATGGTATGACCTGGTACCTGGTATGAAGGCCGTAGTGCTCTCAAGCCGGAGCTCAGCCTGCAGGTCTCTGTAAACCGGGCATGAAGCTTTAACAAGCTGAAGGCCTCTACAAACCCAGGTTTGATTCCTGCCTGAGGCCAACTAGGAGAGCATCCTCCTCTGCTCTCTCTGAACTTCCTTCCATAGATCTGTTAGTTGTCACTCTCCTGTATTAAAAAAAGACACAAAGTACCCAAAAAGAATTAAACAAAATAACAAAAAGAACCATCACTGCCCTCTGGAGGCTATGCTTTCACCCTTAATATGTATTTATGTATATATATATATATTTAATTCCCCCTTATCTTATTCATTGAAACATAATTTTCTGATGGATCAGTAACTTAAATATTTGTTAGCTGTAGTTCTAATATGAATGATAAAACACACTTTAATGAAACCCTATTGACTGTTTTCTGTTATGTTCTGAGACCTAAATTCTCTTCAGTCTAAGTGATTTTTTTATAGGCTTATTTATTTGAATGACCTCTTGTGGCCAATCAGTGCCTCTAGTGGGTCCTGACCCACAGTTTGTGAAGCCCTCTATGGTAAATACTAATCCATGTACAAGTATGCCCCCCTGACCCCTTTAAAAAAAGTCCTGCTCTAAACAAAGCATTATTATTATCTGTGGCTCTGATTCTTTTCCTCCTCTGCTGTGCTTTTATAAACCTGATTATTCATGTCAGAAACCTCAGAGTTCATCCCAAAGGAGCTTCAACTTGAACTCAAGGCCATCCGAGTTAATTAAAATTAGAATAAAACACAATTTCTTACAGGGATATTTGGGGGAAAAAAACAAAAAACACTGAAACTAATTTAGTAAATCCAAAGACGTGAGCTCCTGAGGTGTAAACTGAGGTTGACCTCTGTTGAGCTGCACTTTTGCTTTTTATTCAAGTTAATTAGACACTTTGAGCTGGAGGGGCACAGGGGATAGACCAATACAAAGAGCCAATTTGACATTTTGGCATTTAACAAACCAAATTACTCCACATAGGCGGCAGAAACATAAAGGGCACAACAAGCAAAGACAGATCACCGAGCTCAGGCTGTAAGTTTGAACACACCTCCACCTCTCCATCACCACGCATCTCCTTTGTAAAGAAATATAATGTGCATTAATTGGTTATGAAAGAAAGTTTACCTAATTATACAGAGCATGCATATTCATGAGGAGCAGCTGATGGTTTCTTATTATATAAATGTATATGACTAATGCAGCAGATTTCCCTCATTCCTCTGGTAATAGTCGCTCTTTTTCTGCTCTGTTTGTGTCACAGCGGCCGTCAATCAAACAGCTCATTCTTATTCTCGATCTCTCTCTCTCTCTCTCTGGGTTCCCTTTTTTCTGTCGTTCATTTTATCTCCAACCCCCTCCCTCCCTCCGTCTCTCTCTCCTTCATCTTTCCTGTCACTCTCAGCTTCCCTGATGACTCCTTCTCTCTCTCCGTCTTTCCATCCGTCCATCCAGCACCTGTTCACTGTGCCCATTTCTCCTCCCTCCTCCAGGTCTAATGTTTCCATCGTTCATTTCCAGCTCTCATTCCTGTCATTTTCCCCCAGTTTAATTTTGTACTTTCAGTTCCCTCTCCTCTCTCTGTTCTGGCTTTTTTTCTGATGCTTGCAAGCATTGCAGCATCGGTGAAATCTTTCAAATCATTTCTGAAAGAGCACAAATTTATGAAAGTAATACTGATTTTTCAGTGTTTTAGCTCAGATATTAAGATAGTTAAAGAATCCATTGACCCACAGGAGGTTACATAAGCTGACCTAAATGCAGGGGTGGAAGCAACGCAGTAGATTTACCTCTGTACTGTACATTACTTTATTTTGATGAGTATCTGTGCTTCACTTGAGTATTATTATTATTGTAAACATGTAATTTTTACTGTTTTTCACAGTTCTTAACACACCTTTCTCAAAACACTGACGAATCCCTTCAAATTGTGCACACAAACCTGAAATCCTAACACTCAAAGTGCTAAACCTGACACTCCCTTTTCAAGATGACTCTTTGCCATCAAATCTCTAAACTGTTCACAAAATGGAACTCGTGTTCTCATTTGGTTCACACAGCCACATTCTCGAATGAAACACACATACCAGTCAATTGATACACACAGCTCAGCATTTGCTGCACACTACCAAGCATTCACAGCACACTGAAGTGCAAACTTGAATACCCAATCATAGAAATGCAACACACAATGTGAATGGCAGTTACTCGTGAGAATAACAGTTTTTCACGGAACACACGTTTCTCAGAACACTAACAGATTCCTTCAAATTGTTCACACAAACCTGAAAACCTCACACACAAAATGCTAAACCTGACACTCCCTTTTCAAGATGACTCTTTGCCATCAAGTCTCTTACAGTTTTTCACGGTTCTTAACACACAACAATCGATAATTTGGCACAGTTTGCAAAACCCTCACTTCAAGTACCAATTGCTCGGCCCAATTTGCCACATCTAAACACTCCATTATCTGCATTAGCCTCTGACTTTACTTCTTTACACTCTGATGTCAATTACACATCACCTTGTTGTCAAAGCTGTACACACAATGGTCAGTTGTTGCACACACACCCCAACTGAAATCTCAAAGCATCAACCCACAACACACAACTATGCAAACCTCTAAACAGTGTTGGTAATAACGGCGTTAGAGTATGACGGTGTTACTAACAGCGTTATTTTTTTCAGTAACGAGTAATCTAATTAATTACTTTTTCATGGGTTACTACGTCATTACCATTACTAACAGGGAAATGTGGCGCGTTACTTTGCTCCGATGTCAAGCAGCTGTTATCCGACCTGCCTCACCCTCAAATTCCACGGCACACCGAAGCGCCGCGCCACAGTCTTGCCCTGACAGACAAAACCCACCGAAAGTGCGCACCGAGCAGCGCTGCGGTGCACAGCCCCGTAGGGCGAAGGCTAATCCCCGGAGAGCCACAGGCTCTCATGATGAGCACAGCTATGTCACACACTCATAAAGCATGTTATACACTGAGAAAAAAATAAACAACACCTAACTTCACTTCTCTAAGGTCCCTTTGCTGGTCTCAACCACACAGCTTTGTGATTTATTCAACTTCTATCTGCCTATATCCTTGTAGAAAAGATGTTTTGTCATGTATGCAATGTTATTTCTGTACCTCTATGATTCACTTCTTCGTCCACGGTGTCGTGTTGCCTCTGGGACCCTCTGACCGACTGCTGACCTGATGCTTGTGCCTCCGGTTTTTACATAATGACAAACAATTGAGGAAATTTATGTTCGAGAGTCCGTGCATTGTTTTATTGTGAAACTTCCGGATACTCCACACATTGACTTCCTGTCTGGTGCTTTCTTAATGACAGTGTATTTACGAGGTTTGGAAGCGACCACACAAAAAATAGATCTGAAGCGAATCTCCAGCACCTCCGCGCATGCTGGCTCTCACCAACGAAGCACTGCGCGTTGGTGAAGCTTACTGCGGAGCACTTCGCTCCCATTCTAGTCTATCAGGCAAATTCCCCTGCACGTGCTGTTGGAGAACTGATGATGTCAGAGCTTCTGCAGCAGGTAACAACAAGGAAGGACACAGAGACAGAGACACACAGTTCAAGCAGCAAAAGCTTTTTTTAAAAAAGTAACCCATCAATTACTTTTCCTGGTAACTAATTACATTTATGAAGGAGTAATTCCGTTAGTAATTCAGTTACTTTTTTGGGAAAGTAACTAGTAACTATAACTAATTACTTTTTTGAAGTAATGTGCCCAACACTGCCTCTAAACACCCAGGTCTGGTGAGCTATTTTCAATCAGGAGAACTGCAGCATAAAAGGGCCTTGAGCCTCTGCTTTGTTTGGTGAGCACTGAACAATGGACAACAACAACCAGAGAAGGAGAGGGGGAAGAGGTCGAGGAGTAGGAGGAAGAGGAGGAAGAGGAGGAGGAGGGGGAGGACAGGGAGGAAGAGGAGGACAGGGAGGAAGAGGAAGAACAGGGAGGAGGAGGAAGAGGAGGTGGAGGAGAATGAAGGAGGAGGTGCCTTGCTAGAGAGGCCACCCTCTGCGATGTGGATGAGACTCTCTGGCCAGATAGAAACAGGAGACTTGATGTGGTCTAGTGTAACCTTTTGACTTTTATTTTAAATGTAGATTTTCTTTAGAAATCATCCTCTGCTTTAAAGCCATGAGAAGATGAATTTACACAAGCAATACAAATCTATGAAACAAGAAATTCTCTCTCTGTTTGAGCTGAACTCGGTTACTTCTGGACTTCCTCCTCCTGTTTGACTTCATTTCCTGCGTTGTGTTAACTGTCACAGCCTCCATTATCCGTCACACCATTTTTTAAATGTTTATCTGCCGCAGTTGTCTTCGTTTACATTCCCTGTAACAGCCTCTGTCTCCTCTGGATGAGGTCTAATGGCTAATAGTGTCCTCGGGGAGGGAGAGGGGAATGAATCTGTCAGAAGACGACCTGAAGGGGAATCCGATTTCCTCCAGTGTCATCCAGGTGAGAAAAAGAAGCAGTCCATGCACGGAAGTTTCCACCCATGTGGAAGAAAATCCATCAGCGCCACCCGAGCCACAGCCAGATACATTTTTTTTGGTGAGATTGGTTTTATGGAAACACTTTGGAGAGCAGCTGGAACACCAAATATGATATTTTAGAGTCCTGTCAGAGATAAACAAGAAGAACGTACGACCGCCTGAAAACTGAATCACTGTGACAAAATCATGCATTTAGATATCAGCCGTGGAAATGTGTTTCAAATCAAATAAAGTTTTATTTTAACTCTGACTCAGAAAATCTGCCGCCGGGGGAACTCGCAGTCAAAAACAAACAAAATCTGAAGTCAGGGGTGGCAGGGGATAGCGGGGGTGAACACCTGCTGCTGCAGCCTCCCAAATAAACAAACTCACTCATATAAATGTTCTGTTCTAGTCACTGAAGCCATCTTACTTTACTCTGATGTTATCATGTAAGACCTTTTAAATCTACATTTGCTGCCACTTTAAACTAACCCCAGTTTCTCTGACTGGGTCTTGCCTGCAGGTCCATGTGGGAACCTGTTAACTTCAGGCCATGTTTGTGGGACTTTGTGGTGTCAAATTTCCTCTTTATTTGTAAGTTACTCCAATAACCACAGAAAAGTCAGGTGGCCAAGAAGGGTCAAAGGCAAGGCAAGTTTACATGTAGAGCACATTTCATACACAAGGCAATTCAAAGTGCTTTACAGAACAAAAAAATCCATTAAAATCACAATAAAACATAAAAACAACCTTAATCATTATGAAATAACTTTAAAGAGAAGAGTGCAGATAAGACCCTTTCAGTCATACGCACAGTTAAAAAGAGCTGTTTGAGCCTAGATTTGAACATTGTCAGAGTCGAGGCCTGTCTCACATCTTCAGAAAGACTGTTCCAGATTTTAGCTGCATAAAACTGAACCCTGATTCCCCATGTTTAGTCCAGACTCTGAACACCAGCAGAAGGCCGGTCCCTGAGGTCCTCAGAGTCCGAGATGGTTCATATGGCACTAACATGTCGGAGATGTACTTTGGTGCAAGGCCATGGAGAGACTTGTACACAAGCAGAGCTGCTTTAAAGTCTATTCTCTGAGCCACAGGAAGCCAGTGTAGGGACCTGAGCACAGGACTAATGTGGTCGTACAAACGCGCAGCATACAGTCAAACACAAATTAAACACGTTGCAAGAAGAATGCCGTGCAAATGAATAAAATGTGGTGCAGGAATAAAAGCAAAAGCATCCTCACCAAACGCGCTGCATTCAGGGCAGCGATGCAAATAAACAAACTCACTAAAAAGTGTAACCGAGGTACAAAAACACAAACATGATGCAAAGTGTAAACAAGCTACAAAAAGACAAACGCCATGAAAGAACAAAAGCAAATGCATCCTCACCAAATGCTCTGCAATTGGGGAAACCACGGCAAGCACAAGAAAACAATGAAAAATCTGAAAGCAACAGCAAAACCAAAACAGCCGCATGTCGACTCGCTTTGTCGGAAGTTTGCCAAACCTGAAGGGGGCGCTGTCAGCCTCTGAGACACACGGAGGCGAGGAGACAGCTGACTGGATTTCCGTTCAAAACAGCGGGAGGATACAGTCTATGGAGGAAAGGTACGCCGCTGTTGTGCCAAAAGTTTATTTTTGCCAGACTTAATATAACACAGAAGAGTGACATTTGCAAAATTTGACTCCAACCAGTACTTTTTACCCCTTAAAAAACGAGTAAAGGGACATTACAATGTAAAAATTCAGGGTTTTTTGCTTGTACTCACTCTGTAATGTCCCTTTACAAATTTTTAAGGGGTAAAAAGTACTGGTTGGAGTCAAATCTTGCAAATCGTTAGCCTAATACCATAATTGCCTAAGTCATGTTTGAACGGTTTCGGAAAACAAGAAAAAACACATTTTCAGCAAGTTCATAAGTATTTTTTCTTGATATTGTAACAGTAACTTCATCCAGGTGTGTGAACAAGTTTGCAAAAAATAAAAACAACAACAGCAATTTCATAACAAATAAAAGTGACTTAGGCAGAATATGCCTTGACTTAGGCGTTTAGGCTAACATAACCAAAGTTTTTTTACTGTCCTGTCCCGAGTTGTGTTACTTGTCTAACCTTAAAGTCCCACTCAGGTGCTGTGTGAACTCATTTTCACGTTGTCTATTGATGAGGGAGGTTGTCATAGTACTGGTGAGCCACTCTTGGTAGTACTGGTTTCATTGCCTGCAAGTCATTGAATTTCCTTAGAGTTATTGGCAATTGGGCAGGAAAGAGTTGGACCCAGTGGAACGGTTCTTTGGGGATGCTGATTCGCTGAGGCAAGTCCTCCCAGTCAGACTCAAAATCCAACTTGTACCGGATTCGACCATCCGCCAAGTACTGGAGAGCCCGAAGGTCATGGACTGTGGGGTCACCAACTTTTCTACCTGGTCGAATGTTGGTGACATAGGCCCCAGATAACTTCATGAAGTCATCGTGGTATACTCGGGTGACCTTGTATGGGGATGGATGCTAACGCAGTCTCAAAGATGATGATGTAATCATGTGGAGTGTGAATATCTTTAATGGTACGTCAGTCAATGAGGCTATGCATGGAGTCACACTCCTTTATTGTGTGCACTGCAACCAGCAACTTTTGTTTTATGGTGACACCATGCTTCATGGCCAAATCTAGGTACGCGTTTGTGATGGAACAACACCTTCTCTAAATTGGTATCAAGTTCATTTCCTGACCCTGAAGCAGAAAAAATAAAGTGTTTCTGAGTTTCTTGAACACAGTAAACCATGTTTAATTAAGAGGTTCACTGTAAAAACTCGAAATGTCACAAAGCATATTTCCCTTGTTTCTAGTCAAAACAATGTCTTTACACTTAAAATAAAAAGCAAAAATGGTGTTGAAATTTTGCTTAAAACAAGTGAAACATGGCTAAAAACAAGTTACTTCTTAGGTGATGTGTCTTATTTTAAGTGATTAAAGATTTTTTACTAGAAATGAGACAAATGTGCTCAGTAAGATTTTGCTAGCATTAGCTAGCTCTCGCTAGCTCCTACACCACTTCATCATACCTTGTAGCAGAAACATGATTTAAAGCTTAAATAGATAGTTCCTAATCCCTGAGTGACTAAAAGTACAATTTACTGTAAATTAAGTTGAAGAAATATGAAATAGCTTACCAGGTGAATCAAAGAGAAGAGCTAATACTTCACTTGTGGTCAGCAGAGCTCTCTTTGTCTATCGGGTCTGCCATCTTTGTATGCCTAAGTCAAGGAGATGGCTTCGGCAGAAAGTGATTTTGGATTGTAACAAATGTTCTGATAGTCTGGGAACAAAGGCAATAAGGCAGGATGATGCAGCAGACTTACGGGAGTAAAGTTAGGCAGATATCACAATTTGGCCAAAATATGACTTAGGCAATTATGCTATTAGGCTAACGAAATGACACTCTGCTGTGTTAAATTAAGTCATTTTGGGGCTAAATATCCATCTATGTACAATACCAGAGGCATGAATCAGTTTTTGGCAAGCAAAAAAGCAGATTTTTACATTGTAATGTCGTTTATTTGCATTGCTTCTCTGAATGCAGCGGGTTTGAGGAGGATGCTTTTGCTTTTATTCCTGCACCGTGTTTTATTCATTTGCATTGCATTCTTCTTGCAAAACGTTGAATTTGTGTTTGCGTTTGACTCTATGCCATGCGTTTGATCCTTCTCAGCCACCGTAGAAAAGGCTGAGATTCATGCACAACATTTGTCTATGTGGCTGCACAAACATGAAGAAAACGTAAAATTAATAGGACAAGTAAACATAACAGCTAAGAGAAAAGATAAAAACTTAAATCAAAAAACCAACATGATGATTAAACAATCCAAAAGATTGCAAACTGAAACATAAAATATACATTACCCTTTACACTTCATCTTTTAGTCAACTGAATTTACAGTAGATTTCATTGATTAAAATGTGAAATTTCATCAACTAAAACTAGACTATTATTGAATTAATTTAGATGACTAAACTATGACTAAAAATAACAGATACATTCGGCCAAAGACTACTACTTAAACTAAATTAAGCCTTTACTGCATGAATTTTTAAATCACAAAGGAAGACTTTTTCAATATTTATTTTTACTTTCAGTCAAGTTAAAAACCATGTTCATTTTTTTCTGGTTATATTTTGAGGGAGTTATGCATCTGTCAACTTCAATGTTCATCAACGGCATAAATTGTAATTTAGTGGAACTAAATATAGATCCACAAACCCATCTTTCACAAACATTAAGAGTAAATAAAAGTTTTTTTAAAAAAAAGTGTCTAAAGCATGTGTATTATTTTTGTTTATTCAAATCTTACACTTGTGAATTACACTAAAATTTAGGTAAAAAAAATACAAAATTATGTACGTTCTGAATACAGGTATAATGCCAAATTGCCCCATTCATTGGCTATTTTAGATTCATAATGCAATATCTCAATATGGTTAAAAAAAGGGCAAAGTTAATATTTTTATGAAACTTAAGACAAGTGTCTGGGAGGTCACAACCTGGTAGTTGGGTGTTGTACTGCAGGCTAAGGGGTAAAATTAACACTGCTCCACAGTCTCCAGATCTCAATCCAATAGAGCACCAATGGCTGAAATGCAGCCAACAATCTGCAGCAACTGTTTTTTTTAAGATTACTTTTTGGGGTATTTTTGTGCCTTTATTGAGGAGAGAGAGACGTTGGATGCAAAGAGAGCAGGGGAGGACATTCTGCAAACTGGCCACAGGCTGGATTCAAACCCTGAAGAATGTATATGGGACGTGTCTGGTTGTTACAACCCACCAAACCAGCACCCAAATCTGCAGCAACTCTGTAATGCTATCATGGAGGTTTGGACCAACATCTCTGCGGAGGTTTCCAGCAGCTTCTGAATCAGTGGCATGAAGACTGAAGGAGCTTCGAAGCCAGAAAGAAGTCCACCAAAGTACGAGCAAAGTGTACCTAATAAAGTGGCCTCACATTGTTTTTCAAATATTCATTTTTCCCAGTGTGGCAGCACAGGCTGTTTGCCAGAGAGTATCTTCATGTGTGGCTCTCCAAGCTCGTGTTGATCTAACTCATTAGCATCATTATTACCCAGCCTCGGGCAGAGAGCTGGCTCTTCTCCTCCTCTCTTCTCCTCTTCTACCATCTCCTCTGGTGCCCTGTCCTCCCCCCTTCTTCCTCACCGCTGTCCCTGCTCAACACTTGGCACCCTCATCCGTCTCTTCCCTCCCTTCATTTGCGCTCTGGCAGCACACGCTCTCTCCTCTCTCGTTCCTGTGTTTCCAGGGAGGGGTAGAAAGAGAAAGAGCTGAATGAGAGAGATGAACATGGAGAGGGGGGAGATGAAGCAGATGTCTCTGTTCCATTAAGAGAGTAATGAGCAGAGCTAGAAGTGCCCTCATCACACACACACTGGATCACACAGCGGGATGTGCTGGAGGGTCCGGTTCCACAGAGCGAGGAGACAGCAACACCTGGCCACCTTTCTGTACGACATCACAAATAAGCTCTCCCTCTCCTCCACTTTCATGTCCTCTCTTCTCCTTTGTTCATCCCTCCTTCTGCTGCTCTTCATTAATTCTGAACACTTTTTTTTGTTTTCCATCCTTTCTTTTTGTCCTCCTGCTCTCTGATCTGAAGTATTCTGAATATATACTGTATAAAACATGAAAAAGTTTCATGAAAGTCACCTCTTGGTTCCTCAAAAGGAGTTATGAATCTCAACTATGGTGGTTGGCATTCTGAAATGCAAGCTCCATCTGACTTTTGAACAGCAGAATGTAAGAAAATCCCTGGGTACAGCTGCACTGTGGTAAATAACACATAGACAGTGTGCTTTTGTGGACAAACAGAGGAGAGTGAACCAGAAGCTGTGCCAAAGAACTGATAAGGCACATTACTAATGACAGAATTCTCGAAAACACTGCTAATGTCTACAGCCCGTTGTTTTAGAGACTCTTAACATATGGCCCATCTGTTCAGCTGGGATAATGTCTAAACTGTGGCTAGTTGGTTGTGTGACAAACAGATAGATATCCCTTATATGCTTTGTTGAATCACAAATATATTGCTTCGGCTGCAGCTGCTTCAATTTTTCCAGCCAGATACAAGCTAATGGGAGTGCCTGGATTTGACCATAAACATGCACATTTGATGGTGATACCCTCATAAGAACATATTTAAAGGATAAGTTTGGTTTCTGCAGCTTTCACATTGTTTATAGAATGAAGTAGAACAATATACTCACCCAGAAGGCTTTCCTGATCCAAACAGTGCTTCAGGAGATATTTAGATCCAAAATCGAGCGGTGGACATCCGTATAATGGTAGCACACAGGGCTTGTATAGCACCGCTCCTAAAACTGCATTAATCGTCCAAAAACTCATTAGTTTCACCAATATTTCATCATGGTCCGCTCAGGCTACTCCTCCATTACAGTCTGTGTCGCTTCAGACCTCTGTGCTGACCTCTGAACTGAAGAAGAAGAACGTTTGCCTCCGTGTATGCGCAGGAGGTTATGTTTTTGGGAGAGTTTGTTTGTCTGTTTGTCTGTCTGTGAACAAAATAACTCAAAAAGTTATGGATGGATTTTGATGAAATTTTCAGGAAATGTTCAGCATGGGAAAAGGAAGAACTGACTCAATTTTGGTGTTGATCCGGATCAGCGTCTGGATCCGCCATGACGAGAAATGCAATTTTCGTGAATAACTACTGAACTAAAATAGTTATCATTATGAATCCAATTGCTAATGGTATGTTTTCATGGTCAAGGAATCTAAATATTTAGATGAAATAAAGGTAGGACTAATATTTATGGTGAAAATCACAATATGGGAGAGGACTGTGGTGCTGGCAAAGGTCTGCGCTCTCCGAGTCCTTTAGTGTTCTTATGCTTAAGTGATGTCGGTGCTTCTTGGCTCAAGCCCACCCATTCCAGTCCTGTTTATCATTTTGGAGCTGTAATCTGAGATGATTGTTTGTATAAAACAACTTGTCCTGCCAAGTTTTCTTCCCTCATCTGGTCAGGTTAAGATGACCTAATGTGGAGAGGAACATCTGCAACACCTCTTCAGGCAGCAACACTTTATCTTGTAATAACAATTTTTCCTGCTTTTGTGAGCAATCTCACTCCAACAACTTCACCAACATAACAAAGTAAAGACCGACCCACCCCAAACCCTGCGCTGTGAACCTTTCGACAGTGTTATTCATGCTGTCGGACAACGGCTCTATAACCCTTTAAGGCCCAAGACCATAGGTTATAGCCAGAAAATTCTAATTTTTTGGAGCTGAAACGTTTGGTTCATTTGATACATTAGGTGTGTTTGGCTACTGATAATCCATTTGAGGACATTTTTATCATTTATCTGATTGTATTCAGATGTTTGTTTTTTTTGTAATTTGTTGATCATATTTAGTAGAAAGAGGTATTATAAAAGTATGTATCAAATATGATACAATTGGCTTTATAGGGTTAAGTCCTTTAGGTTTGGATCAAACAGGTGAGAACGTGAAATATTTCAAACCTTCATTTTTGTTTAAATAGGCGTTAAGTAAAAAGAAAAAGGACAAGGACAGCGTTTAATGTGTGTAATCTTAGAACTCAAAGCCATTTTGTCTTTATGCACCTACGTGAGAGTGAAATACTGCATCTCTATTCATCTCCTAGTGAGTGTGCACAAGCGTGCACCAGTGTGTGTGCACGTTCATGTGAAATATGATTGTGAAGGTGATTCACCCTCTTTACAATTTATGTATTTCAGCAGCAGCAGCCTCGGCCCGAATCCTCTGAGATGACAAACGCTTTCCCATCCAGCCAAATAATCCCATTACACACATACACACACACACACACATGCACACACACTCACCTATCAGACACAACAGGATGCCGTGGGGGGCACCTAAATCCTTCAGAAATGGACTGAGCGGTAAAGCAGATCCCCCTCACCAAAGATGATGCTCATTTAAAGATGGACACACACACAGAGTCACAAATAGCCAAACTGTGACCGTGGAAACAAACAGTTCCTCACACACACACACACACCTACACACACACTCCCTCTTTCTTAAGGCTTCAGCTGTGCTCTCGGCTGCTCTAAAACCAAATCTAAGGATGTTTATTCGTCTAGTCTAAGGTCACACTAGGCTGATCGTGAGCAAAAATTACCAAAAATCTCGAGCTTCACAACTTATTCTAATACATAACATCAAGAATTAAAGTATATCAAGTAAAAATATCTGTTAGTAGGACTGCCATGTTTACTGGTAAAATGTCTTTGAAAAAGATTTTGCAATCAAAAGTAGTTATTTGAGTATTACACCCTTCCGAAGAACTGTTTTGCTTGTTTTATTGTCAGATTAATCCTAATATATACAAGCAATTTGATGTCTGTTTTAGCTTTTTATTCCTTGTAATAAAATACATATATGCACTGTCAGATGAATATGCAATTTGAGGAAGTGTGAATATTTTTGACATGAAATCGGTCAAATACACTTGCTAAGATCTGAGATTTTGCAGTGTGTTTTCTAGCAAAGCTAAACATTTCATTTGCTTGAAAATAATTGCAGAGAATCACGAGTCAAGTGAATGTGTAAACTCTCACGTTATTATTATAACTAATGGAAGATGCTGCGTAGATGCACTAGCTAAAAGAATTGGATGAATTGTCTCCATGGGGCAGCCCTAATGCTAGCAAAGCCTGCTATTGTGTTTTTTATCCCATATGTATCTTCCAGTGGGTCACCTGTAGGCAGAATTCAGACACACATGGTCCAAGCAGACCAGACTGAGATCGATGAGCTTTATACAGTTTGTTGTTCCCAGAGTCCGAACCAAATTGGGAAAGAAGGCTTTTAGGTTCTCTGCACCTTCTGCATGGAATAATCTGCAGATTGAACTTAAAGGGGACATATCATACTTGTTTCTCCTTTTCACTATGCCAGACTAGGATGCCTGTAAAGCATTTCTGCACTCAGTACAAGTCATTTAGTTCCTTCATTGCCCCACAATAGCGTTCTCAAAATCCTCATTTTAGGCCATTATCAAGCTCTCGTTCAAACACGAGGATCTGAGGATGATCCAAAGTTACCTCGCAACGTCACAGCCCTTTGTGCTCTGATTGGTCAGTTCTATCGGGGGTAGAGCCAGCCTGTCCTTCTTCTTCTACTGTATTTTCCGACAGGCTCAAAGCAGCAAGCGCGTATTGAGTCCCCCTACAGGCCAGAGCTGGTAATGAGTGAATGTGAGCTAGGGATCTATATACTGCTGCTGGACGGATGTGTTCCTGACTGAGGGTTTGTGGCTAACGGACATCGCAGAGGAGGAAGTGTTTTATCAGATTACTCCAATAAAAAGAAAGGTACCTCGTGATGTCACGACGTTTGAAATCTCACGGACATCTTGCAATGACCTATTTTCAGAGGCATCAAATCTCGTTCTAGGATATCAGAAAAAATACAATATCTCATTTTTTGAAAATTAAGGGGGTGTAAGGTCTTGTTTTCAAATTTATTATATTATATGTAAGTATTAAATCATGCATCAGCATGATATGTCTCCTTTAAGCTGCAGAGCTTGGTGTCTCTGAATGTCTTTAAATCTGCAATGAAAGCTCTGGAATACAGAAGTTCTGAATGTCACTGTTTTAACTGATGACTTTCATTGTTTTCCTCTCTTCTTTGTTCTGTATTGACTCTGTGTGACTGTTGAAACTGTGTTTTGCTGTCATTACTGGTCAGGACTCCCTTGGAAAAGAGATCTGCTGATCTCAATGGGGCTAACCTGGTAAAATTAAATTAAATAATAATAAAATAGAAAATTAACTTGGCTTTTATTTAAGTGATAAGCTTACTTAATTATTGATAACTATTCTGATATCTATATTAATACATATGAATGTTCATATTTTTGCAGTATTTTACATTTGTGTTGAAGATTTACACACATACTTTCTTCAATACTTGATTTCTAATCTCTGCATACATTCAAAGGCAGAAAAATATAACCACAAATACATTACTGATTCTTTTGATCAGTTATTAGTTTATATAATTGCCTGATAAAAAGTATCTGATCCTATGTCACAGTTTTTTTAGGTGGGAGTGCAGTGTTTATGGAAAATTAACTTACACTTTAAAAGTTGTCATTTGGATCGTGAATCCTTTTGTTTAGTTCTACAGAAGAATTTAAGGTGTTGAGATCCTATTTTTGTGCTCTTTAGGCTCTAATTATCAAGACTGAACAAAAAGGGGAAAGGGGGCGCTGTAGTGCAGCAGGTAGTGCACGTGCTGGTTCTAACACCATGTGCTGTCTGGAGTTTGCATCCATGGACACTCGGATTTCCTCATAAAGGCCAAAAACATGCTGGTTATGTTGACTGTTGACTGTACTACCCTTAAGTGTGAGCATGGTTGTCTGTCTCTCTATGTAGCCCTGTGATTGGGTGATTACTGGTTCAGGATAAGCCGTATGAAGATGATGGATGGAAACAAAAGGCTTGGTAATCATTTCTGTTCTCTGGGCCTATATCTGAAAGTCTTACTTTTGAACTGAATATCAGGTGAAAAAAATCCCTGATGTTCTAATTTCATATGACAGGCTTGTGCATTTCCTTAAATTAAGGACTTGGCCGATGAATATGTTGTTTTTATTCAGTTTTTAAAAAGTAATTACAAATTAACTGCAGATGAAACCCTGGAAGTTGTCCCCTGTCTTACTTAACCTTCTTCAAACTACTTTTCATGAAAGTGTCTTCCCTTCAATGAAAGTGTTCCCAGTCCATTCCTGGAAGTATAAAAATTTTCTTTTAAAACATCCTTCAGATAAAACCCTAGTGCTGCTTTAAGTGTGAGCATGGTTGTCTGTCTCTCTATGTAGCCCTGTGATTGGGTGATTACTGATTCAGGATAAGCCGTATGAAGATGATGGATGGAAACAAAAGGCTTGGTAATCATTTCTGTTCTCTGGGCCTATATCTGAAAGTCTTACTTTTGAACTGAATATCAGGTGAAAAATATCCCCGATGTTCTAATTTCATATGACAGGCTTGTGCATTTCCTTAAATTAAGGACTTGGCCGATGAATATGTTGTTTTTATTCAGTTTTTAAAAAGTAATTACAAATTAACTGCAGATGAAACCCTGGAAGTTGTCCCCTGTCTTACTTAACCTTCTTCAAACTACTTTTCATGAAAGTGTCTTCCCTTCAATGAAAGTGTTCCCAGTCCATTCCTGGAAGTATAAAATATTTCTCTTTAAACATCCTTCCAGATAAAACCCGGCACAGAGAGCTGTTCTCCTCATCACCACAACAAACACTCAAATCCGCCTTAATTATTACAGCCGACATTGCCTCATCCCTGTTCCCTTCATTTTTATCTTCAAAGTAAATAGCTGCAAAAAAACGCCCTCCAAAGTAAATAAACAGAGGCATAGCCGGCCCGCTGAATCCACTTTAAGAGCCGCTGCCCTGAGGCAAATCATCATAACTTAGACTTTATGTTTTTAGTTGCAGTCGAGTCACTGTTGTGTAGTTTGTTCATTTTATTTGTGCGACTTACACAGTCGCCAAAGTTTCCATCAAATCTAATGCTCCCTGCCCTCCTTTCATCTTTGTTCAACTCAGCTGTTGTAAATGCATTCGAGCTGCAAACAGAAACAGCAAACATTCTGGGGATCAATGGCAGTAATCCTGTATAAACTATTAAACCGTGGAGCCCAAAATGTAAATTGATTCATGGCATCTCAAGCAAATCAGCCATGATTACAGAGAGTAGCCATCAGGGAGAGAGCAGCACTCTGGGGCTTTTGTTATCCCATCAGATTAGTGTTTTCAGAGTTAGGAATCAGACGGACGGAGAGTCCTGCTCCACCTGCAGAGGAAACAAGATTACATTTTAGTCACCAAGCATGTTCAAATCAGACTAACAATGGCTGGAGGTTAAGACCAGTCTGATGTGGTTTTCAGAGTCCAGCACCGCCATCGACACCAGGCTGTTCCATCACTGTTCTCTCCCTTCAGCTTGTATGACAACTCCCTTTACAACAAATGGTCAGGGTTTGGACATTTCCTCAGAAATCAAAAGTTAAAGGATAAGTTCGGTTTCTACAGCTTTCACATTGTTTATAGAATGAAGTAGAACAATATACTCACCCAGAAGGCTTTCCTGATCCAAACAGTGCTTCGGGAGATATTTAGATCCAAAATCGAGCGGCGGACATCCGTATATAGTAGCACCTAAAACTGCATTAATCGTCCAAAAACTCATTAGTTTCACCAATATTTCATCATGGTCCGCTCGGGCTACTCCTCCACGACAGTCCGGTGTCGTTCCACCCATGTTTTCGTGACTGTGCTGACCTCTGAACTGAAAACTGCTCTCTGGCCAGCTGTTCTTCTCTTTGCCTCCGCGTCCTCCTTTCGATGAGCTTCTCATCTGTAAACTCTGGCACGAAACTGTAAGGACACCCATCATATTCAAAGTTCTCGTCCACAACATCTTCATCCGATAGATATTCGCCCATTTTGCACAAAACTGGAAGAAGAAAGTTGTTGAGTAGCCGTCGGTTGCCACTGAAACAATGAGCCGTACTGTGCATGCACGGCAGCCGTAAAGAAAGTTTTTAGTTTAGAGGTCAGCACAGTCACAAAGACATATCTGGAGCAACACCGGACTGTCTTGGAGGAGTAGCCCTAGCGGACCATGATGAAATATTAGTGAAACTAATGAGTTTGTGGATGATTAATGCAGTTTTAGGAGCAGCGCTGTACATGCCCTGTGTGCTACCATTATACGGATGTCCGCTGCTCGATTTTGGATCTAAATATCTCCTGAAGCACTGTTTGGATCAGGAAAGCCTTCTGGGTGAGTATATTGTTCTACTTCATTCTATAAACAATGTGAAAGCTGTAGAAACTGAACTTATCCTTTAAGTTGTGCTATGATGTGCTTTCTACCATAAGAACTAAATACAAGTCAACTCAAGCACCCTTTAGGTGTCATGGTGGGGCTTTAGCCTTTCACAGCTCACATAAGGATAGCAGGGTACACACTGGACTGGTCATAAGCCAATCACAGGGCTGACACACGGAGAGAAGAAACATCCGCACACTCACATCAGAGGGGCTGGTCAAACAGAGAAGTGAATTAGGATAGCGTCAAAGGTAAACTATTACATTCCTGTGTAACAATGCAGCTACCAGGTGTTTTCTTTAATTGCTGCTGTGCATCACAGTTTTTAGCAAGGAGTTTTGGAAGTGAATAAAATTTAAGTTTTCTGAGAATAGGGTGGCATTATGGAGAGGTTTAGGGCAATTCTAAGGGCTAATGGGTTAAACATTTTTTATACAAGAGAATTTTCTAATAAGTAAAGTAGGGCTGGGCGATATGGACTAGAAATAAAATCCCTGAACACTCGATTTACGATTTTAATCAATTTTTTCCTTTCTAAAAGAAACAAAACTCCCAGTGACATAAAAATGAAACAAATCAAGTTTTGCTTTTGTGTTGTCTAAATTTCTCCCTCTTAAAGTCAAAGTCTGGGTCATAAAAGGTTGATTATGTAGAATACACGTAGGCAGGTTTGTCTACATAAACACTAAAAGGTTGGGGTATTTTTACAGTATTAGCATGAATCTCTCTGATCAATATTTAATCTACTTAAATAACAAACACAAGCCTATAAAAGTGATTGTGCAAACCCTACAAGGCAGACCATCATGATTTTTTTTTTCATGATGGTCTGGTTTTTTAAGGTTAACAACTTACAATTGGACTAAGGCAAGAAAAAAAAAATCTTCATTTTTAATGTTTTAATTCTTCTGCAGAAAATAATTCAAATTAATGGATATAATCTATTTTTTTGCCCAACTCTAAAGTAAAGTAACACTTCCCCTATATATCATTGTATACAGATACATATATGCATTTATAAAATACACATATACCTGTGTATATATACAAATATATACATCCAACACCCAACATGAATCCATATAGCCGCAAATAGAAATCCATTCCTGAATGTGGATTTACAGTTGATTTTGTTGATTAAAATGTTAAAAAGCATAATCTGAAACGAGGCTGAAGTTAAAACAACTTAGGAGACTAAATTATGACTAAAAGTAAAAGACTATAACTGGAACATAATTTAAAATTGTTATCCAAATTGACAGCCACTGTTTTTTTTTACTCTTTATTCATGCACAGGGTGGCCTTTTCCATTCTAGGCAAAACCTTTAATTCACATATCCAATAAAATGTTTGTAGTCCCTGCGATCAACTGGCGACCTGTTCATGGTGTACCCCGCTTCTCGCCCAGTGACAGCAAGAGCCTCTCACTGGCCCAAATAGGGACCCCAAAAGGGATAAAGGGGTATAGAAAATTAATTTAAGTAGTGAGGCTATCATGTTTATCACAACATGGCAGGGGATCTCATTGCAACCCTTAGAGTGGGCAGGTCTGAGCACTTGTTGCTTTCTTATGATCACTTTTATTCCATGTCGACCAATTGTTAGCACATTTTCTCTTCTTTGATCCATGTAAGCTTATTTGAACAATGCCCAAATTCAACAAAGTGTTTTCATCCATTTTCTGTGCACATTCAAGCACATCAACTCTGCATTTTTCTCCATTTTGAACCATCAGCCCACAGGTTTCCCCAATGTGTTTCCAAAGACGCAGAAGCTGGATCCTGGCATGACCAGTTGGTGTCTTTAATTATCATCTTCAAGGTGACAGCGTCCTTCCTGTGAGGATTTTTCCATTTTGTAGCATCTTAGTCATCATGTAGGACTTTTTTGTAATTAATCAACATGAAGCGAGGATGAGGCAGCGTGTGATTAATAAGAACAGGCCTGCAGGGAGACCCCCCTCACTAACACATGTCTATTCTGGATGTGATCTGAATAAGAGCCAGGCCTGCTGTGCCTCCTACATGAGAGGGGCCGTGGACCCGGCCTGCCAGTGTGAACGAGGTACATCTATGGACCACAAACAGCGAAAAGATGATCGAGAGCGAGGAGCCAAACACCCCCGGCAGCTCCATCACACCCTCTCACACACTAAGCCTCTGTTGTCTCATTAGTTTGTCCTTCACAGCCTCCCATATCAGATTCAATGATTAATGGAATTCATGTGATTAATGATTGATACATGATCTCTGCAGGGATTTTCATGCTTCATATACTGGTTTTACATACAAGCAATGAGGCAGGGAGTGAGGCAGCAACAGATTTTTCATGTTTAAGTTAGATGAAGAAATTGAGTGGGATCTTTGGTGATCTTATTGGTTCTGATCCATCATTGGATCAACCTTCTCCAGCTTATCTCAGCTTGGTCAGTATGACACAAACATATCACTCAAATTACAGCAAACTGAGAGGAAAATATCACAGAGGGTGCATGCTGAGCGGCGTCCACATACATGACGCCAGATAGACGAGTGAAAACAGGTCATGAACACATGTAGAGGTCTTAGCCCGGCTTAGCTGAAAAAAGAAAGGAAATGTTTGTATAACCTTAAAGTGATATTCGGGGATGGAAAAAGTTGGGTCCTATCACAAGGTTTAGGGCAGAAATTACCCCTACAGCAGTGTTTCTGTGCAGCAGAAGCCCAGGGCGCTAGGACCAAGCACCCCCTTCCTCCTCTGGTCCTGCTCGTCTGCCGATTCTTCTGCAGTCACAGGGGGCCATATTTTACTTGACCAAAAACACAAATAAACGGACTCCCACCGAAAAAATCTGATATCAGTCTGCATTCACACTTTATTTAGAGAATTTTCAGCGCGTTACTTTCACACAAAAACATAGCTAAATAAGGCTCTGTTTCTCATAGCGCCGCGAAACGGCCTCCGCGCAAGAGCCACAGCCTCCGGCTCTGCAGCGGAGGCTGCCCTAAACCTTGTGATAGGACCCAACTTGTTCCATCCCAGAATATCACTTTAAGTAAGCGGTTCCCAACCTTTTTTGATTCGTGATCAGTGTTGGGGAAGTTACTTTCAAAAAGTAGTGTTTGCTCGTTACTTCTGAAAAAAGTGACTTGTGACTTTACTTAGTTACCCTCTATGAAAAGTAACTTTTCACATTACTCCCTACTTTTAGGGTTGAAGGGGGTTGAAAAACACTGCCTTAAGTGGACTATAAGCTGCGTTTCCTCTAAGCAGTCCAGTTCAGTTTGACTTGGTTTGGCCCGCTAGTGCAGGTATCTCCACTATTGGACAAGGAGAAAAGTCGCACAAAAATTGATCTGTGTTGTCCCAGTTTCTGGCACCCCTCTGAGGGGGTGCTGAGGGTGTTGTGTTGTTTAGCTCTGACCTTTTGGGTCATCCTGGTGCGCTCTGCAGCCCAACAGAAGGGTGCCAAAAAAGTTCCTCTCCCTATTTGGTGGTAGAAAGCCTGTGATTGCCATCATGCTTGGTGCAAACAAAGCTTCTGTTATTGAAAAATTGGGCCAAATAGATGAATAAATCTCAAAAGGGGTCTAAGCTGTAATGTTATCAAAGGTGACTCAGCTGAGAGAGGGTGTCACGTGGGCAGTTGGTCATGAAGACTTAATTTTGTCACCTATGCATAAAGCAATAACCTGCCTGAAAGTGTTAGAAGTTCAGTCTGAGAGTTGTCTAGCAACAAGCTGTTTTAGGTTGTAGGTGCATGTGTCTTCAATAAAACCCATAAGAAGCTGTAAAAAGTTGGATCTGTCTTCACATCTTAATTCTTGCATCATGGAATTCTTGCATATGTTCATTTTTCTGCTCTATGGGAAAGTTAACACTTGTGAGTAATGTTTATGTCAGCACTGTCACATTTATTTAGTGTTGAAATATCAAACATGTTTTCAACAAACTAGTTTTTGATCCACTGTGTCCTATGGTCTGATTTTACTTCAGCACACTGCCCATCCCCATAGTTCTAAACCATGTTGGCTGAAAGGAAAAAGTGTTTAGAGTAGTACAAGAATAAATGAGTGCATTGCTATTTTTGAACTCGTCTTCTTCCTCGGCAGATGAAGGAAAGGACATGAAACAGGAAGGATAATGCTGCACATGAAGCTCTATTTCTGTTGGTTCATTTGTCCTGTAAACAGCTTAACAGTAGATTACAGTGCTTCTGTATAATATGGATTTAAAATCAATTAATTTGTGTAATTACAGACTGAATCCTACAGTAGCTGAAGACCATTTTAGACACTGAGATGGATATGTACAAGATGAAGAGGAGAAAACAAGAGATGAAAAATAAGAAGAAAATGATGTTCTGTAGAAAGAACTAAATTCAGTTAATTTAGATAAGATTAAGATGGATTTATGAATCGGTGTTTGTTCATTCAAATTAGAGAATTAACAGAAAATGAAAAGAACAAAGGACTTATCCAAGCAGAACAAACAAACAACAAATGAATTTATCTTCATTTCAGTTTTTCTTTTTTTCCTCTTAGATGAAGAAAAATCTTGAAATTCTGTCAAAGGAATCCCACATCAGTTTTGTTACACCATGTTCAACAGTTTGTTGTTTGAGCTTATGCTTCTTCTTTTTGTTTTTGGGTGGGTGACAACTATCAAATCAGGACATAAAAGCCGAAAATAGTTTAAAAAGCCTTTAAAAAAAGCCTGTTCAGTCCAAGACTGCTCCTTCCAAAGTGAAAGACCAAGAGACTCTTTTATTCCTCAGGCCATCAGACTGTACAGCTCTTCACTGGAGGGCAGGAGGAACAACAGGAAGACAGAGGATGGGAAGGAGCAGTAGGCATATTTTCATATTCTATTTTATTTAAGGATGCTACGAGGAGTTTTTAAGCAATTACAAAAAAGTCTCAATTTTAGATATATGCCTGATGGAAATACACACTTTAAGATGAGTTTTATAGCATCAAAATAGGTTATCTATAAATGCTATTCCTTAGCTTTGCGGTTGGGTCGGACAGGGCTGGACTGGCCTGGATACTCAACTTCAGGAACAAGACAATTAAAACTAGAGCAAATTTATATTATTCAGACACGTCTTAGAGCACCAGGCTGTAAGTAGCGATATATAACTGGCTGCAAAACTACGATACTAAGTTTTCCAAAAGTTGCTTGTCGCCACACATCAAAAACTACCACTACGTAACTAGAAAGAGATACATTACCTCGTCACTTTGCATCCTGTAAGTTGTTTGAAAAAGAAGTTGTAAAGCAATGCAGAGTTCTGAGGAAGGTCCGAGCTGCATTCATTAGCATCACAACAAACGCACGCTTTGGCTTGGGTCACGTCTTTACGACAGTCGCCGCGCATGCTCATGGGTAGCAGAGTCTTTATGTTGCCAGAAATAGATTCTCCTCATAGCACCTTTAAATGTATTAATAATCATATTTATTTATATTTTTGTCTATATCTATCTTTTTTATTTATCTTTTTATCTGTTATACTACTGTAGCAGTTGTGTACTTTCTCTCTTGCGTAGTGTGATGAATCAGATCGGCACAGGTCTTTAGCTTTGGCACCAACACGCCGTTTATTCACAGGGAAGTACGGTATAATCTGACAAGCACAGAGGCATATACGGTTTCTCACAGTGACTCGCACAAGCTCCAACATTGCTAAAACATATAACAAAAAAATTATTTAGCAAACAGTTCGGGTGCTACCAATGAAGATCAGACTTTACATTTTAGCTAGAAAAACACACCACATGTGAGCCTAAATGACTCAAAAACAATCAATATAATCACAGAAAAGTTCTATGCTAGTCCCTGAGATAATCTTAAACATGTCAAATGAAAGACAGCACTCCTGTCAAGAAAAACAAACTTTACATTGCATTTTTAGTGGAGCTTATAAATATGTGAACTTACCACAGAGAAACGTGGTGCAGTCTGGCAGAAATAAACCGGTTGCACCACTCACGTCTGCAAGGGCGCCAGCAAAGGGCACATACAGAATTAAATATAAACAGTTCATAAAGAAAAAATAACATTTTATGCCAAGAGATAGCAAGTGGAATCTTTAACTCCTTTACACTACAATGCCACTGGAATGCTAATTTCCCGAAGGGAGTTTTCCAAAGTGATTAATTAAGCTATATTTAATCAAATGTAACCTAATCCAATCCAATCCATTTTCTTTCTGGTATGAAAACAAAAACAGTCACTCAGGAAACAGCACCAACAAATTAGCATCAATTAATGGACCAAAAACAGTCTTGGGTAATTTATTTGGACTTTATTTTTTAGCCACTAAACACAAGTGAGAAATGAGAGAAATCTGAGTAAATAAAAAATGCAAGTTTAACTGGATTTGATTTGTTTTTGTGTTGTGCAAATGTAAAGGAATTTCAGCCTCTGACTAACTGGCACTTTGTATTTTGGGAAATGGTTGAAGGTAGTCTGGGACTTCATAAATCTGTTTTTGTGAACCAGTGCGAAGGCCTTGTGATGTCTACTGCATGCTGAGATGGTCGGTATGAATGACATTAAATCATATTTTTGTTTTCTGATGTTTTTGAGTATGGAAGGATGTTTTTTCCACTTCGTCCCACATTTGATTTAAATGTCTTTTTTCAAATTCAGACCTAGCCGTGTTTCCCTGGAGGAGATGTCCCACTGACCTTTAACAGCTTTTTAACATTTCACCACGCCACTTTGTGTACTTGTGTGTGTTTGTGTGCATGTATATGTGCATCCCTGTGTGTTACATGGGTGGTGTTTGTGCCAGACGGTGTTATTGTGCCTCCGGCTCTCCCTTGTGACCCCCTCATGACTCATCTAATAGATTCCATACTGAACCAGGTGGACACACACACACACTCAGATGCACGGTTTAATTTGGTTATTGGTGACAGCAGTGAGCGAGCCTCCGTCCATCTGTCCACTCGTCCTCTTAGTGTATTTTTATCCGTCTGCATGTGTGTTTATATCAGGATGTATGAGTTTACTGCATGTGTGACTGTTGGTGTTGTTTGTGTATGAAAAACTCTTTTGTACATGGTTGTGTGTTTTTGTGTTCGTGACGTAGATGGTGTGAGTGTGTGGGCAGACAGAGTGCTGCGCCTCCTGCACCCTGCGGCCATCTGAAAAGAGGAACAGTGTTCTACCTGCCCACATGCACAAACACATTCAGAGACAAATACAATATAGTTATAGAAATGCAAAGATGCACAATGCAATGCTACATTTGTCTGAATGAATTTATAGTTTTTATACAACAGTTTGTCCCAAATTATGTCATCAGGTCACATGAGCAGTGGAAACGGTGAGCTTTGTTTCAGAACTAAAGGCCCGTTCACACAACAATGTATAGAAGCTGAGGAAGCTGCAGTGATAATGGAATGAGGCCAAAAGAAAGGCCAAATATTTGTGATTGTACATAAGTTGTGTAGGTCTGTCCACACCAAAGGTCCAGATCAGCCTGCAAGTGCAAGAGAAAACAAAAAGGGGCAAAGATAGAGAATGTTAGAGGGACAGTAGCATATGCAGTTTCACCACATCTAATCAGGCAGATATTGCCAACCTCCAACCTCCAATGGTGATTGTTAGGGGTGTAACGAAATGGTCAACTCACGAAACGATACGAAATACGAAACAGGGCTCACGATACGAAATACTCACGATATGAAATAAAGATTTAGTAAAATCCCCAATAGTAGGAAGTTGTGCAAAAATCTAATTTTCTTTATTTTCTTCCTAATGCAGACATACAAAAAATATTGCTGCATCAGTACAAAATAAATGCTCTTTGAAAAAAAAACTAAAGTGTAGTTTTTTTCCCTTATTTAGACTACAGTGCAAATACAAACATTAAATCTCAATAAAAAGTGCTTTGTTGTTGTAACAATCAGGATAAGTACATTCTTGAATGAAAATGAGAACAAATAACAGTCCTCAGAGCTGCAGTTTAGACCTATAAATGTCTGAACTGTGAACTATAATATTTAGCCTATAACAGTGCATATACTTCTGATCTTCAAGTATGATCAAATTCTGTCAACTCAACAGTAGATGCAAAAATCAAACATTGTTTTTTATGCAGACTTACACAAACCTAGTGGAGCAGTTCTACCGTTTGTTTTGTGTTCAATGTGGATTTTGATGTTTCCTATAAATTGACGGTCAGTGAAGGGAGCAGGAAGGCGGGGCGAGCAGGTCAGAGTTCAGAAGGGGAGAGTTTTGTCTGTGTTTGAGCGAGGAGGGAGAGAGCCGTGCAGGAGGTCTAGAGATTACTACTCACTGTTTTGGTCGTGAATTAAAATTGTAGTTGGCGTGGTCACAGCCCACAGTGACTGTTAAATAAAAGCAGGTATTCGCAGGCCGGAGTCACCTTTATTTTTACGTCCGATGGATGTCACAGTACAGCCGCTGCCTATCTGCAGGTAGTTGTACTCGCCGCAGTATACGGCGAACTGTAGCGGCATATTTTGCACACGGTTGTTGTTTTGTCCGCAATCTTGTCACCGTTCTCTCGTCTTTTACACGGGAAGCCAAAATAGGTCCACACAACCGATTTATCAGACGAAGAAGTGTCAGCTAATTCCTCCGCTTCGTCCTCCATATTGCAGCGTGTTTTGCTACGGGAGGCAAGGAGGGTTTATTTCGTCCTTTTATTTCGAGCGTCTTTGATTTTTATTTCGTCATTTTTTATTTCGCGAAATTTCGTGGCACGAAATTTCGTTTCACCCCTAGTGATTGTCTAAAAGTCTAAGGCTACGTTTACATGGAAACCGGTTCAGTAGATGGCGCTGTAGGTCTGCAGAGAGGTAGCACTGCTACAAAACACATGAAGAAAAACTTCACAAACAATAATGGTGAATAGACGCACAGAGAGGCAAGAGTTTCTTTTCTGGACAACAAATCAGTTCGGACAACAAATCTGTATAGGTAGTTTCATCTGGATAACAAACCAAGCACGGTAAGATGCTCACACGTTACTCTGCAGATGGCTGAAGCTGTTGTTGTCCCTGGTATGTGTGCACAGCCTTCATGTGGAACAGTACTGCGCGTGCGGTGACGTCAGTGTTTCAGCCTGAAACGATGTGGGTTTACACAGAGCTGCATGGAAACTTTCCACTCTGGAGCCAGTTTTCAAAAGTTACCGTTTTCAGAAAAAACGCAACGAGTTTCCATGTAGACGCAAGGCCAAAACGCAATGAAAACTTCTAGGATATGACCATTTTCAGCACCATGTAAACGCAGCCTAAATGTACCTCAGAGCAATAGTGTGAGTTATGTCCCTCTTTACAAACTGTACATAGTGCTACACGTGATTTATTAACATCATGGATACCAGTGTTTTGCATAGAAGCAGAGGTTTATCTAATGAGGGAGAAATTCCTTAAATTTTCCAGCCTCTGCTTTCTCTGTCTGTTTTTCTGAGTTAACATTTTTAAAGTAGGCAGCAAGGCAACAGCTAAAAATGGACTGACTAAAGATTAAAAACAGCTTGTTTACAGCATCAGGTTGTTTCCATTGTTTGGCTACATTTAAGGTCATGAAAAGGGACGTCAGAGCATTTTGTCCGGGTATAACAGTCTCAAAAATATTAAAGCTTCAGACAGTTTTTGATAAGAAGAAATAAATTGAAGCTGGAATTTCAGTGACAAGTTACAAATCAGCACATACAAACTTCAGCGTGTTAACCACAGCTTGGGTGTCTAGGAGCATCAGTTCTGATCTACTGTTATTTAAGTGTAAATTGGCCCTCATGATCTGGAGCTGATCAATCATGGCATCTCCACTTTAAACATTTACTATTCAGCACGACTACTTATCACCATGAAGCACACATGGTCTAATGCATGGGCCTTATCATATAAATACAAACAACACAGTCACACCGAGCCATGCAGACAATAGAGATGAACAATGCTGCCGCACTGTCCTCTTCACACTCTGCTCTTATCTCTCAAATACACAAATACACACAAATGCACACAAGCACACATACATGCACATGTTATTTTATCAAACCTCGTCTGCTGCTGTCACATTTTCTCTCTTTCTCTCCTTATCAGGACTGTGCTCTTTCAGGAGCTGCATCCTAATTCTTCACCAGACATGAACACATGCAGCAAGGACCAACAAAATTGGTTTCTAAAGGGGTCTTTATAAAAACAACAGCTACATAGCATCAGGTCTTCATGTTTGACCTGTTATACTTTTATTAAAATAGCGTATCTGAAGCCCTCTTGGGATTGCATTTTCACAGGTAATGCTGCATTCACACATTAGTGCAGCTACTTCAGTTTCCCTTTTCAGCTAAATGGCTGCTGAATTCGAGCCAACATCCAGCCAATGGGAGTGCCCAATTTCCACCATAAGCATGGCCATTTAGTTACTACCCTCACAAGAACACATCCAATGGGCTTATCCTTGTTGGAGTAGTGTTAACTTTAACTGGCCTGTACTTTTCTGTCAACCCACTGCCATGGCAAGTTGTTTCATCTGTTTATTAGCTGATAGTTATCCAAATTTAATAAAAGTATGTTTCAAAAGTCAATTTTGCCTTGTTCAACACAGGTCAACATAAAGCAAAGAAAAGTGTTGCACTGGCGGAGTATGTCATTTCTCAATGAATCCCTGACTGATTGTAGATAAACTTACACAACTAACAATGAAAGAAAATGTAACACTAACTAACCTAGCTTGGAGCTGCTGATCGTTGGACAAACGTATCATGATAATGAACAGATCCAGCTGAATCCTCAACTTCCAAATCACTTCATCTTTGAGTTGAAGTGGACCTTTGAGCTAAGTGTCCCAAAATTCACTCTTAAGTACTCTTAAAGGTGTAGTCAGCGATGTGGGAGAAAACGAGTGCAGAGGTTGTTGATAAACTAATTTAGACCCGCCTCTCCCTTCATACCTCACCCACGGCTCCACCCCCGAAAGCTGATGGACGTGCATCGTCATGGAAACAGCCGTAGAAACTGTGTAGCTGACCAACGTAGCTAAGGTAGCCCTGACTCGTCAGACAATAGTAGCCACAACTCGACTGCCATTATTGAAAACATCACAACAACAGTACATTCTGGCAGATTAGACAATAAGATGAATGCCCGACAGCTGTTACTGTTATGTGAAGCACCACAAAGCTAATGTTGCTTACCTGTCCAGCAGAAAGACGGCGACATCCGCGTCCGTTTTCAGGTCTTTCAATTGGCGGAGTTCCCTCCACCGTCGGAAAGCAACACCAATGTTGACCCGGGTCTTCGTCTTTCATGGTCATAGCCCTTCTTTTTCACTTTTCACTCCTCTGACCTTTTTCTTTTGGGCTGTTTTTCAGCCATTGCTACAGCACCTATTGTATCTTTCTAATGCTAACTGCACACCCTATGCAACCTACTGCTCCCCCTCCCTGTTGCACCCTGTTTTGGTGACTCGGCCCGAGCCACAGTATGTACCTGCTGAAATTCAGAGTCAAGGCTGTGTATTGAAACCGGACTTTTTTTCCCAACATGCTGTCAGTGGTGACATCTTGTGGATGGAGAGGAGACATACGGTGATTTTGATATTGTATTAGATTAGAAGATTGGAACATCGCTGACTACACCTTTAAGTTAACAAATTTGCAAGCAAGAGGTAAAAATTAGGCACCCTGGCCTTGGTATTTGGCCTTGAGTCATTCTGGAAAGTAAATGAAGCTCTACAACCCTGACATCTGAGGTTAAAAATATATTAATTTTTCTTTAAAGCTAGGGTCGGTAATTTTGAAAAACTGGCATGAATTTGAATGTAGCATCTCCTCAGTATTCCGCTCAGCCCCTTTCATCCCTCCGTGGAGCTCCTCCAAAACCACACCCCTCACATGCATGAGCACTGCTGATTCACAACTATGACTGATTCAACTCAAAACTGGTCCTCAGCACAACATTTTAGTTTTGCACTACGCCAAGTCATGTCTCACTCAGTGGGAAAGAAAACACCAAAATACCGTCATAGCAAAGTTAAAAAAAACATGGTGACTTAGTCAGTACTCACAACCTGATGTTTTCCCTGTTTTACTCCATATGTAGACAGCAGCTGTTTTTCTCTTTTTTAAGAACACATCATGCATTGATTGCCATCGGGACATAATGATGATTTTAACCAGTACAACAAAAAGTGTATCTAAATCACACTACTAACCCTAACTTTAAGTTTGGGTAGATATTCCTACTAACTGTGCAGAAAACTCTGCAAGACACCCTAACAACACACAATAAAAAGCCAGGTTCCATGTTTTTTGACATCAGAGCCTGATAAATCAAAGAAAGTTGAAGAAAAATGCTTTAAAATGTATTTGGGATATTGTGGACAGTCCATACATTTGGCCAATGGATGGACAGACTTCCCCAAAAACAAAATGTCTCCATCCTTGATTTGTTTACTGAAATCAGGCGGTAAAATGCCAAACAATACTTATATTAATTTGACATTTTCAAAACATTAAGAAATTAACTCTGATATCCCCAAAGGGCAACTAATCTTCCATATGGAGGCATTCAACACTTAAAGCCTGGAAATATGCTGATTTTTCTATCAACTACTAATATGGATTTATATTTAAGCTTCTTACATCTCACCAAGTGTTCTTCTGATGAAGCCTTGAAGATATTATTTTACTTGATCTTGACATAAAAGGCGTCTAAAATGTCTTGAGATTAGATTAAATATTCCTATATGGAGTCTGAATCCATTAGAAACCTATTAAGAATCCATTATAATGTTAAAAAGTGACAATAGTGAAAGAAAGGCTCAGTGTTAATTATTTCAAACTTTTCCAACTGTCCAGAGACGTCAAAACACATCACAGCTCAGGGGGTTTGATGTAATTTGGAACTGACAGCTTCAGAAAAGCAATTTGTCTGCCCTCCTCTCCAGCACAGCCACATCCAATCCATGTCTGTCCATGTCTAAGTCAAAAACTTTGGAAAGATAAGTGTTACAAGCGTTCAAGTTCAAGGAGCATGACCCCATTTATTCAACGACAAATGTGCAGCAGCAAATTACACCAGCTGGTGGCATTATGAAGTATTTCAGATGGTAATGTCTGTCAAAATCATCATCATATGATTATTTTTAAAAAGTTATCAACAATAAATTCAACACAGCTTCTGAGGTTAAACTAACAACATTAATCTGAAAACATAAGTTGTTTTTGTGCCTTGTAATTTCAGAAAAAATTTACTTCCTTCTTGTCGTAGAACAATATTATTTCCTTTTTAAACGTTTTGTTAAATCAATAAATCAAGTTTTATTTCTTCAAAGACAGCCTAACCCTGATGTTCCTCTAATATGTAGACCCAAACAACACATGGCCTGTAGAGTGTAGAGAGTAGCTGCCCCTATATGCAGATGATTCACTGCTGTATTCCTCACCCATTAATCACCACCTTGTCATGGGGACAAGGTTCAAACGTCCGTGAACTCGTGAGCTGTGTGGGGGGTGAGCAGCCTTGTGTGGCCTTCCAAGGCTATTTGTCTCCGATATAAGGAGAAAACTGAACCACAGGCAGAGGTAGGACACCAGAGAACCCTCCTTAACAGGGCTCCTGACAGTAAAAAATAGATAGTTCTCTAGGTTCACCCAAAAAAATAACATGGAGCTACCAAACAGGCCTCCACCTGGGATCACTGCAGACATATGCAGTGTCCACAGAGAGCAGATCTATAACAGCGTCGACTAGTTAAAGGTTCTGATCCTAAGCTCTGACCATGAGTCTGTGGCTAACTAATATAAATGAGTTTTCACTGACAGGTATTTTGGCATAGTTCAGAGAAGAGCTGAATAAGGATTCCTCCTCGTGACTTTCTTTTGGAGGTCTTAGGCATGTCCAACTCAGAAGAGACACCGAGCTGACCCAGAACTTGTGGTAGAAATTTCTTTCCTCCTGGAAAAGCAACACCTTGGATTGCTGTAGGGGGGGCTGAGGAGGGCTGCAGGGAAGGAGAACTTTCAGTCACATTTTATTTCTGCCACCACAACTTCAAACCAGTCAGCAGAAGAAAATGGTTGATCTATTTATTAATGGTCAAATATGCAGTATATGGTCGAACAGCAAGATGGATGGGTTGATGGATGGATGAAAGAGCAGATTAATGGATGGATTGAAGGACATAGGTATCAAGTTATTGAGGTTTCCTTGATTTATTTTTATTTTATTTTATTTCATTTTATATCATTTATTTAACCAGATTAAAGCCCCATTGAGATTTAAAATCTCTTTTTCAAGAGGGACCTGGCATCGCAGCAGCAGACAGTTGCGCAATAAAAACAACAAATACATTCAGACATCAGCACATTGAAACCAAACCGTTCTGGAAACACCAATTCAAAACAAAAGAATGACCGGGAGATTTAAATCGTCGTGACAACACGAGGTACCTTTCTTTTTATTGGAGTAATCTGATTAAATACTTCCTCCTCTGTGATGTCCGTTAGCCACAAAACCATCAACCAGGAACACATCCGTCCAGCAGCAGTATATAGATCCCTAGCTCACACTCACTCATTACCAGCTCTGGCCTGTAGGGGGACTCAATACGCGGTCGCTGCTTTGAGCCTGCCGGAAAATACAGTAGAAGAAGAAGGACAGGCTGGCTCACCCTCTCTGCAGCTCTGACAGAACTGACCTATCAGAGCACAAAGGGCTGTGACGTTGCAAGGTAACTGTAGGTCAGCCTGGAAACCGAGTGTTTCAACGAGAGCTTGATAATGGCCTAAAATGAGGATTTTGAGAACGCAATTGTGGGGCAATGAAGGAACTAAATGACTTGTACTGAGGGCAAAAATGCTTTACAGGCATAGTCTGGCATAGTGAAAAGGAGAAACAAGCATGATATGCCCCCTTTAAGTTATGGGAGTTTTAGAAAATTTGGGAAATATTTTTGAATCCAGACAAATATTTGTATCACCACCAAATTTTAATGGGTTCTTCCTTGGACCAAACAACACCTCTGGTAAAATTTTCATGTCAATCTATTGAGTAGTTTTGTCGTAATCTTGCTAACAGACAAACAAACCCTGGCGAAAACCTGACCTCCTTGGTGGAGGCAAGAAAGACTTTAATGCAAGAAAACTTTGTCCTCTGAGTCCAGAGAGCCACTGATGGTCAAACAGCCATTTGCAGCTCCTGAGCCCCAGGTTGGCGACCCCTGCCTTAGGTAAACATGTTTTACTGATGGCCGAATAAAATCCACACAGAAACCTGCCATCTTTAATTTAAAGCAGAATAAGCTCTGATCAGCCTCTCCTGTAGTTTGAGCTCTGAGATGTTTGAATCAATACGGCGGCACTTTGGATTTATCATTAAACACACAGTCAGCGCTGTGCTGACAGTGAGGACATTGAGAGGCAGTTAAAGTCTCGTTAGCATTCAGGGGAGGAGTAACAGAGTGTGTGCGCTCGCTGTCTGTGTGTCCATTTAAGCAGAGAATCCTCCAGAGAACAGATGAGTCTCACATCAGTGGAGAAAGCAAACACCCATTCTTCTTCCCTCTCCTCATTTTACCTCTCGGCCTGCTCCTCCTCACTCCTTCCTCTCCTTTATCTCCTCATGTCCTACTTCCTTCTCCATGTTGGTCTCTGCTCCTTCCATCTTTTCTATTTTCCATCTCAGTCGTCACCCTCACACTTATCCTCACCTCCCTCCCTCACACTCTCTGTCCTCCTTAAAAGCTCCTCTTGCCTGCATTTCCCTTTATTTAACACCTCCTCTCTCTTTCTCTATATGACTTTCTTTTTCTTTTATTCATTTCCTTAATTCGTCTCCTCTTTGGCCGTTTTTGTGCTTTTGTCCTGAACTGCTTCCTCCACCTTTTCTTTCTTTAAATGCTTTTATATAATCCCTTCTCTTAATTTTAACCTCCTCGTCATCACTCGAATCCCTCAGTTCATTCTGTTTCATTCACACATGCACTCATGGCTACTTCTCTCTTTGTTTTGAGGTGCATTCTACGTCAAATCTGTTTGGTTTTGATCCAACAAACTTCGACCTGTTTGCCAAGTCAGTATCATTTTAAAGCTGCTCATCCCAGCCAGACCGCTGAACCAAGGCAGCTAGAGAGGGGGTTTTTGTTCCTCTTTTCAGGCTCCAGTGAGGTTCATTTGTATCAAGACCTTGGACAAACCTTGATCCAGCCTAACTAAGTCCTGAAGTGCTTTATGTGAAGGATTGGCACAGCTGTTTCTGGGTGTGGGTGGATGAAGAGCACGTCAGCTCTTGTTCGGTGGCTTTCATTCCAGGCCCCCCAAGGTTCCCTCTGAAGTGACAACAGGACTTGTTAAGCTTGTTGTGGACAATCTTGTGGAAACAAGGCTAGGTACCTCTTCAGAAGGAACCTTGGGCAGAAGACTGAGATCCTCAACAGATGACTACTTCTCTCTGTGTTCCAGATCTTGCTCCTGATGTTTCTCTCCTTTTGTTTCAGCTTTATAAAAAAACAATTCATGCTGCCATTTCAGGTCTCAAAATGTACCTGTCACATCAGGGGAACAAGCTCATCACCCTTTGCTATGCCTCCAGAATTCGTAACAGAGGCGTGATAATTTCAGCATGAGGACTCGGTGGGAGACAGGAGTGACGCGAGTAAGCGTATATGCCTTTGTGTGTATGTGGGGGCACACGTCATGGCCCACATCCAAGTCATTTTGCAGTGTAAACTGATGTGGATATTGCAGCTTTGCAGAATTAACGTAAATGTCTTAAGTAGGTCTGTCACGATAACAAATTTTGCTGGATGACAATTGTCTCAAAAATTATTGCTGATAAACGATATTATAGTCAATGTTATTTTGAAACATCATTTTTTTCATTAATTTAATCATATGTCTTAACAAAATGAGTACACAATGTCAAAAGCAATGAACTTTAATTTCTTAAGAGTATTTAACTGTAATTGGAAGGTTAAGAGCTTTTAAATAAAATAAACAAAAAAAAAGAGGAAAAAAACAATGAAAATGATACAGACTCTCTTTTTTGGGAAAACTGCAGGTAAAAAAAATCATTATAATGATCAAATACAACAAAAAAGTAGACCCTGTCTCTGTAGAGAGAAAAAAACAAACTCCAATAAAAACACACAACAAAAAACAATAAAATAAAATGGAGTTTATACAGTTCAGGAACTTTTTGTGACATGTACGTTCTCCCAGTCAATTCATACTGTCTGTCAGGCTTTTGTAACATTGTTGGCTTTTCGACCGTAATGAAGGGCTGCATTTCATTTGCAATGTAGCGAACGATACTCTCTGTGAGTGTGCACCATTTTGCGCTGTTTTATTTATATTTACTTTGCCAACCAAACGCCTCAGTAAGCACTGACTGTCTGGACGAAGGCTCCGCTGCACCTCCTCTTCTTCGTTGGCACTACTTTTAAACAAATTCAACATATCGGCTCGTCGGTGTTCATGAGCTCGTACCTTGCATATTTTGTATAAATCCAAAATATTCCCACACTGGGGCTGTGGCATTTGACTTTGGAACTGTCGCTTTCATGCCATCATTCATATTAGTGTTTGTTTCCTTATTACTCCTCACGATGCTCGCTTCAGCTCTCTGTGTGTGTACGCGTGAGTGGCCCCAACTCTCCATCAAAGATTGAATGAGTGACAGATGCATCACTAACCCCAACCCCGCTCATTCCGCTATAGAATCAATGCACCCAGGCTTAGAGAAAGACAGATGTAGTGAGCCATCTTTTCATCCAGCCTGTTTGATAGAAAGAGAGGAAGAAAACAAGCATGCATGCACATCAATTTATCAAGGCCGGCAAACCTACCGAAGATGTTGATTTATCGTTTGGTTAATTACCTCCGCCAAGGAGGTTATGTTTTCGGGAGAGTTTGTCTGTCTGTCTGTCTGTGAACAAAATAACTCAAAAAGTAATGGATGGATTTTGATGAAATTTTCAGGGAATATTCAGCATGGGAGAAGGAAGAAGTGGTTCAATTTTGGTGTCGATGCGGATCACCGTCTGGATCCGCCATGACGAAAGATACGATTTTTGTGAATAACTGCTGAACTAAAATAGATATCATAATGAATCTAGTTGTTTTCATGGTCAAGGAATCTAAATATTTGGATGAAACAAAGGTAGGAGTAATATTTATGGTGAAAATCACAATATGGGAGAGGACTGTGGTGGTGGCGGAGGTCTGCGCTCTCTGAGTGCTTTTCTTTGTGATGTATTGATGATCGCGACAGGCCTAGTCTTAAGGTATAAACATAGTTAAATCTCGTTGAACCATGAATTGGGCCATAGATGACCCAACCTGAATGTTTTTATCCAGGTTGTCTTGATTTATCCCCAGTTGTTCCTCCGTCTTCTGCTCAGTTCCTTATATCTTCTCTGTTTTCTTCATCATGCTCTGCCTGTATACGTCTTGCCTGTCTTTGACCTCACTTGTGGCCTGTCCCTCCAATTAGCTGTCTCACTGGACCAAACTTTTGTGCTTTCCTAACTGTTTAAACTTCTTTGAGCTTATGTGAGTTCCTTTATGTAACTCTCAAGGAAGAGAGTTTCACTGCTTTGCTGCACCAGCAGTACATGGAAGTGCATGAAGGATTAATAAAACAGGAAGTCATGGTAAAGAGATGGGCTGATTCCCTTGGGTTGATGAGTTGGATGAAATTTGTGGGGCAGTAGCTGCATTTTTCATGAACCAATATCTTAGGCTAAAAAGCCACCGTGGCCCTTCACGTCTTCACTTCTGAGCATGTTTAGACTACTGGCACTCCTCATGCATCTTTAAGAATATTTTTGTTGTATAAACAGGTCACATTTGACCATGATGATGACAGTAAAGAAAAGCTAGCAGTGCAACTTCTTATTTCCTCTGTTTTCTCCTCATTAAACTCCTCCATCTCCTTCTTGCCGTCTTGTCATTTATCTCCTTTCCTAAACCATATCTGTGTTTTCTATTCACCCGCCCGTCTCACTCTTATCTCTATGTTCTGTGACACCACATGCACATGCTTGTGTGTTGTTATGAGCATGTGCAGCAGACTTTAGCATCAGTATTCAGCACCACACCCTCAGCCCTTTGATAGCCCACCCCCTCTGCCTGCACGCCCATCGGAAGTACGACTCTGTGTGAGTGTGTGTGTCAGCAGTGAGTCTCTGCAGCTACATAGCGGGACATTAGTAGTCTTTTGCCATCTTCCCTTCCTGTCCCCTCGATCCTTGAGCTCTCTCCCTCTCTCTGTTCTGTTCATTTTCTCATTTTCCTCATTAAACATGCAACACAGCTCACCCTTTCCCCACCAATTCAAGAGTTTCTGCTTAAGATCCGTACCATGCATTGTCTTTTTATCTGCAGAAAATGATCCACTTTAAAGAAGAAGGAGCTGCATTAAACTTTAAACTATCGAGGCGATTTCTTTCTCGGTTTTGATTTACTTTCCAGGAGCAAAAGTTCACTTTCTCAATAATGGATTTGAGAAAGTATAATGGAGTTCACCAGCAGAATATCTGAGTCATCATTATCCATCATCCATTAACTGTTTTTATATCACATCTTGTTTCGGTAGGTTACAGATTCTCTTTTTGCATACCCAATGTTGTTTCTACCACGTCACCCACAGCATAAAGAAGCACTCGTTTACATTAAAATGATTATTTAATATACACTTGTAACAACATATGGTTATTAAAGACTAATGATAACTCTGAAGAAACTAAATTCTACAGGAGGAAATATAAATAACTGAGAACACCACTTAATAAAACTCAGGAGACTGAAACAGGTGTTTCAAAGTAATGCTTGTATTGAAATGTTGAAATCAATCAGAAATTAAAGTAAACAAAACAGAACTTTCAAACAAACGATTATAAATCAAACAAAAATATTTAATGTGTTACCCAACTCGATGAAAAAGTCTTCAGTTCATCTTTCTTATAATGTTCAGTCTTTTTGTCAATGCAAAAGGAAGAAATAAAAAATGGGGTCCAGTTTTTCATACCAAACCACAAACAATGATAGGTTGATGATCCTGATGAGATGAAGGTGTGGTGGTGATGATGATGATGGGTGGCGAAGGTGATGTTGTTCTCGTCCTAATTAGCTCGGCATCTTCTATGGACCCTTTGGAGTATGGAAAAAACCTGGCCTGTATAAAACAGACCAGCACCGCAAGATTCTGGATCCACATGTTATTCATTCAAGGGACTGTGAGGAGAATCTGTTTCTGGCGACATAAAGACTCTGCTACCCATGAGCACGCGCAGCGACTGTCGTAATGCTGCGTTCCAGTAACCTCAGAACTGGGAGTGACATCATCTCCAACTTATTGGCGTTCCAGTTGAAGTCGGAAAAAACATGCCGATCTACCAGGCTATTGTTAGCTGTTGTTAGCACGCCCTGCGTTTTTGTTCACAAATATCACATGAAGAATGTGATTATCACTATGGCAGCATTTTTGTAAATATAAGTCTAACAATACTATGTATACAGCTGATCTAGAGCGACACACCCCAGTCAGAAGTGTAAATAAATGGATTATTACAGGAGCTAAATAACTGTTCACACTGGGAGCATCCATCTTCAAATGTTGAACAAATATGTGGTTGCTGATCTATATTAAGTTCCATTGAATTATTATTAACTCACTCAAAATATAGCATTAAAAAAGTGGACATTATTTTAAGTTTGTTTAAAAGCAAAAGCACATATATTAAAAATCATTCCCAAGTGATTTAATAAATTAATGCATGAAAGGGTTAAGGAAGGAAGATAAAAGGATCGACAAAAGATGGCACTGAAAAGCACCATGGAGTTGACCGTTTGCTTGCTTAGCATGTGTTTGTGTTCATGAAAAGAAGTTACAGTACCCATGAAGAACCCAGGTATGTGAGAGGATGATAGGGGAACTCCACAGACTAAAACTGAAAGGGTTATTTAGGCAAAAACAAGCAGGATGGAAACAAAACAAATACAAAATAATACAAGTGCAGTAAAATATAAAAAAGGACAAGAATGCATTGTAAAAGACAAAACAGGTTAAAAAAATAAAACAAAATCAGCTAAGGGGTGATAAAAACCAAGCGTAACCCAGACATGAACCTTTAATAAAAACAGTTTTTAAACTGTTACAGCTACTGAATCAAACGCAGTTAAAAACCACATTATAAAGGCAGGCCTTGAGTTTGCTTTTTGAAATGCCCTATAGGCATTTAAATATGAAACTGTTAAGCATTTAGTGATGTAAGAACAGACAACTCTCTCCCAGTGTTGTGGGAAGCATGAGGAACAGTTAAAGTGAAGCATCTGAGGACCTGAAGGATCTGAAAGGAACATAAAAAGATGGTAGATCTGAATTTATGGAAGAGCAGGACCAGGTGAAGCTTTAAAAGCATTTAAAATAACCTTAAAATCAGTTCTTAAAGAAACATGCAGCCAGGGAGGAACATTAGCACTAAAAATACCAAGTGCAGCCTGTCTAATGTCAATAAAAAACTTTTCTTTAAGTGTCTGTTGATTCAGTTTCAGTGATATTAAAGCTGGCATCCAGTGTGTTCTGTTTCCTGGGAGTTATTTTCATAAAAAGTGTCGCCATTTGTTCAAACAGACACTCCTCACTTCAGGTGATTCTGCCCTCAAACCCTCTCCTTTTATTCTTCCAGTCGAGCCTTTCCTCAGACATCAATCTTCCTCTCTTTATGTACTTTACTTCCTCCTATCCCGCTCCCTCACGTTTTATTTTTGTGGTTAATACTCCGGTCTCTGCAGCCGCTGTGTGACGGCAGTCCCTGCAGTCGATCAGTCTTTATTTCCGTTCACTCTCCCCGTTTGGATTGACTCTGATCAAGAACTATTAGGGTGCTTCAGGCAGGCCTTACGCTGGTGCATGCCGGCCAAGCAGAGAGTGACTGAGGGTGACTGTGGATCATTACTACACTGAATCAGGAGAAATTTAGTACAGATGTGTTTGTGCATGATGGGCATTTATGTCTTTGTGAGGGTGAGTGTGTGTGTGCCATCTATTGTTGATGTGTGTGAGGTTGCACAGAGCAGCTGTGGTTGGGATTCCCATTTTATGATCCAGTCTGTTTCAACTGTGAAGAAGATTTGGAACAGAAAATTCCTCTTTTAAGGAAAAGTTTGAAGATGGTGAAACCATAGGATGTGAAAAACTTTAGTAACTTCCTGTAGGTACATGTTAGCACCTGAATATTTAATAACTAATTAGAAAAGCACTCGGAGAGCACAGACCTCCATCAAGCAGCTCAGTACCGGCAGTGGATTTTTCACAACCCCTGTAAAAGTTACAATTCTGGATCACCAGATCAGGAACAGTGCCAGGATCCAGACCAAACTCAACAAATGCATGGAGGAAGTTTGCCTTCATGAACACATCACGTTTTAGGAACATCTCTTCATATTTGACATATTAATTATTGTTGTCAATGGGATTTCCAGTTATAGAGTTCAATTATTATTATTATTATTATAATTATTATTATTTACATCAATCTGTTTCAGATCCAGCTGAAATTTACTTTGATAATACAGACATGGACCCCATATTGTCCTGTAAAATGGGAAGGGAAGCTGTCCAAACTGGTAGGGATATGATTTTTTTTTTTATTCCGCCCATTGGTTGGCTTTTTTTTTTTGCATCCAGACAAATATACATATCAATTCTACTCTTCTCTCACAAGTTCACTTTATATCTTGTAAGTATCTTTCTTTCTTATATTTTCTGCCTTTTATTCCAATATTTCTTCCTACCTCATAATCATACCTAAATAGAGCTTCATAGTCATGTAGTTGTCATATATTTTCATTATTTCAATTGCAGTCATTAGCATTTCAATCCAACCCTAAATATTTCAAGTTGTCTTATTTCCATTTTGTTTCCACTTCGCCTATCTTCTGTAACCTTGCAGTGCAGTTGGATCAGCCTGATTCATGACCACAATCAGGCAGATCCATCTAAACTCCAATCTATAACAATCATGCTTTGTTCAAAGTGGGACGGCCCAATCATCATCCTCTAGAGCAGGAAGAGGTGGAGTTATGGAGATGAAAACAGGAAGTTGCTGTTTGTACAAAGGTTAGCATCAATGCTAACAGCTTCAGCATGAGCTTCATCAAATCTGGAGCACATATCTGTTAAATAAAACTCTAGAAAGCACTCAGAGAGCACAAACCTCCACCAGGGTATATTACATATTGCTGTTGCATCTATAGACAATAGTTTGGGATAGTTACATTCATGATATGATTCATTGACCCTGAAAACCCACACCTAGCACTCAGAACAATGCTGATATCATATCAGTTAGACAGTTATGGAGCAAAAGCAATCATCCGCTAATGGTGGTCATCTGACTCACCAATAAAATCTTAGCATTTTTAAGTTGGGCCGTTACCAACATCTCCTAAAAACAAGCATACACCAACAAAATCATAGCCTCCTTGGTGGAGGTAAATATAACAAACTGTTCTAGGTAGAAAGGCTATTTTTGCCCCACTTCTGTTTGGCAGATGTTTGTTCTACAAGGTGGTTTTTAGGTTTTGTACCTAAATTATGGCAGAAACATCTTACTACCACATTATCTGACTGGCCAGCAATGGCAGTGATATACAAAACCCTAGTCCAGTCTCCTGCCTGATATTCTTTTTAATGTTTTTCCCATTTCCCATCACTTTCTATGAGCTGTTGCCCAGATGAATGCCCAAAAAAATCATCTGGAGATTCAGATTAAAAAAGTCATGTGGTGAAACTGCGAATTATCCCAAAATTTAATAACCATACCTCAAAACTTTTAACATATATTTTTCAGTTTTCAGTATTGTTTGATCGTGAAAGATATTGTTTTTTTTTTTTATCAATAATGAAATCTTATTTTTTTAACTATGTCCCAGCTGCCCTCCTTAATATTAACTTTCTTTTTTCCTGATTTTCCTGCTAAAAATATGTAAAAAGATCACTTCCTGGGGACAAACTCAGGACGGGCATCACAGTGAGGCTTGGTAGTAAACACATTTACAGTGTAAGACATTTTTGTCTCTGTCCAATATGTCCTAATGTGTCCTTTTTGAGGGTAAACTGCTAAAAATTCAATGTCTAATCTGCTTTTAATCCCGGATATATGTTTCCAAAGTCTGCTAAGATTCACACAGCACCAGACTACAGCTTATTTCCTCCGAGACATACGGACTGAGAAGAGAAGTTGATGGAAGAGAAGAAATTAGGCAAAAAAACAACTTTTTTAACATTAATTGAGAAAAGTGAGGAGAGAAAAGACTTAAAAACAAAAAAGGATGCATGGATGAGGTTCTGCTTCCATTTTAAAGAGAAAGAAATAAGGGAATAGGATAAGAGAAGAATGAAGGCATGTAGTAAAGTGAAAGGACGCAGAATAAAGGAGGAGAAGACGAAAGGAGGACTGGAAAGGGGACAAGGAGTCAGCAGAGGACAGACAGGAGGAGGCATTAGTGCCATGATGGGAGGATCAGCATGGAGCAGCTTTGATGTCGGCAGCAGGAGAGCGAACACACACCCACACATGAACACACACATGCACACTGTGGCACAGAGACACACCTTGCAAAGGGATGCGACCTGTGGATTTAAAGCAGCAGGTTATGAGAGCTACAGCGACACAAACAGGAAGGAACCCATCAGAGAGCTGAGCCACACAGAGAGGGAGACGGATAAAGACGGCTGATCTGTTTACCTGCAGTAAGGAGGACGTCTGTCAGCAGAGCGTAAAATACAACAGTGAAGTCTTTTCCTGAAGTTGGACTACAGGCGAGGTCAGACGACATGATTTATCCCTGATGGTGGGGGTTTTGGACCCAAGTATTTCTGTCCTTCTGATTACAATACGTCCAATAAGAGCAATGGAAGCTCTGCATGTTGGAGGATCACAGATGTAAACAGGCAGAAGTCAGTGCCTGAAGAACTACAAGACAGAGGAAGTTCGTCAAGCCTCAAAACAACATCCCTGACTTTATGGTGGGATGTAGAAGGAGTAGGAAGGAATAAATACTTGTTGAATCCCTAACCTTTATACAGTTTGTCATGTATCATATAGAAATATGTTCTGCTTTGGCATTTATGCAAATATATTATACATATGTACACTCCAAAACATATCATATAAATGCATTTATACACCTAGATTCTACTGTTGAGATATATATATATATATGTATATAGATATGTAGATAGATAGATAGATAGATAGATAGATAGATAGATAGATAGATAGATAGATAGATAGATAGATAGATAGATAGATAGATAGATAGATAATATTTCACGGCTCGGTTGGATATGTTTCTGTCACGTTTGATACTTTTTTGATACAAAATATGAGAAATTTCAATGCCTTTTTACTTGTGGTTTATTAAAATAACCAAAATTTGTTTCAACTCAGAGTACATTTGAAATGATTTAAATGACAGTCTAAATGACCCAGGTAAAGTCTGTAGCATGTGTGCTGCTTGTTGTTTCTGTCTGGTTCCACTTGTTTTAACACCTGGATGATGTCAGCGTTTGTTGTATTTCCCCCGACGTAGTTTAGCATCATGTTGCACTTCCGACATACTGCTGTGTTTTTGTCCATGACACGCTTGCCATCAGGGTCATACTTAACACGGAAGCCAAAGTAATCCCAAACGCCAGATATGAATGATAGTGGAGGGTCATCAATTTCAGCTGAGGGTAAAGCACTCGCCATGTTGCAGCGCCCTAGCGTATGTAGCTTCTTCTGTCTCAGCAGCTTGCCTGAATGAAAGGGGAAATTGCAAATTGCATATTGTTCAGCTCATAGGATGTACTGAAACGAGGTCACTGTATCGAACAGTATATCGTGATATACTACATAAAAGTCTATATAAATATAAGTTGTACCTATGCACACATACACATTCCTACTTACCTGTATATACATAGTATGTAAATATCCATAAATAAGATACCTTTATCTAATATCTATACACTATAAAGCAAATATGATATAATTATAACAAAGTGTTTTTTTTATTTGTGTATTTATTTCCCCCATCTCTCTGATAGATAACACACTTCCTCTTCCATATACTTGTTACTTAACAGTTTTTATGCTACTTTTCAAACACATTTGTTTGTACTTTGCTTTATCTCCATAAAGCTGAAGGTTCTTAGCTAAATAATTTATACTAGACCTATTTATTCGAACTAACTTTCCCTTTTTTTTTATCTCCATGCTCTGTATGTGCTCTGTGTTACCATGCTTATGGTAAAGACAGCCTAAAGCGATCACACCAAAGTCCTCATGTCTACTACACATCTCCTGCAGAGCATTTGGGATGAAAATAGGAAGAGAGATTTTATTCTTACGTGTCCCGAATAACAAATCTACTAAGGACATATAACACCATGTGAGAAAGTGAAACTCTGAAGCGAGTTCGAAATTCACATGAAAGCCAAGGAGGTACAGAGAGCACAGACGACAGCGTGGCAGCAGTAAAAAGACCACCCTCTATGTCTCTGAGCAATAATCCCCCTTCTTTTTGGGAAAGAACATTTTCATCCACCCGACAGAGAACTTAAGGCTGTCATCAGTCCCACTGTAAAGAAAGAAAAAGCTTCTGTAGTCATCTTCACAGCAGAGGAAATCCAGCAGTCAACGTCGTCACCATCATCTCTTACAAAATGTAGCTCCGAGGAGAAGCACGGTTTTATTTTCAATATTCTGCCATCAAATTATCAAATTATACAACAGGGAAAAGAGTGAGCCACAAGTACTGCTCCACATCCATTGGGACAGAACATCTGTGTGGATATTCAGATGTTGGGCTGAATGTGAAGCTGCACAAAGCTGTCATTTCATTTGGATGCCTCTTGTTTATAAAGAAGCCAATGGAAAATGGAAAAAGGAACCAGAACCTCCAGGTCATACAAGACTCTAGTTTTAAGCTTGACTGAAACTTTAAAGAGGGTTTCAGTATTTGGACCTGAATTAGAGGTTTACATAGTTTGCCTTCATGCAATACATTATCTATGGTTACCAGTTCATGTAGAGAATCAGGAACAATACCTCAAATAATTAACATCACAACGCCTGTGAAGAAGTTCAAACTAAATTGATAAATTCCCGTCTTAAAGGTGCTATGAGGAGAATCTATTTCAGGCGACATAACGACTCTACTACCCATGAGCACGCTTGTCGACTGTCGTAAAGATGTGACCCAAGCCAAAGCGTGCGTTTGTTGTGATGCTAATGAATACAGCTCGGACCTTCCTCAGAACTCTGCATTGCTTTACAACTTCTTTTTTCAACAACTTACAGGATGAAAAGCGACTAGGTAATGTATCTCTTTCTAGTTACGTAGTGGTAGTTTTTGATGTGTGACAACAAGCAATTTCTGGAAAACTTAGTATTGTAGTTTTGTAGCTGGCTATAAATCGCTACTTACAGCCCGGTGCTCTAAGACGTGTCCGAATAATATAAATTTGCTCTAGTTTTAATTGTCTTGTTCCTGAAGTTGAGTATCCAGGCCAGTCCAGCCTTGTACGACCCGCCATGAAGCTAAGGAATAGCATTTATAGCTAACCTATTTTGATCATATAAAACTCATCTTAAAGTGTGTATTTCACACACAACACAACACAACTCCCTTATCAAGTTCTCCCATTGGCCCCATTTACATGGGTAGTTTTCCTCAATCTAATTGAAATTGATCGGATTCAGTGAATCCAATTCGATCTGTATACATGAACTTTGAGTAAAGAGATCCACGTTCCCTCTGCGTTTGCATGGCCCCAGCTGAATCAGATTGTATTTTTTTTTTTGACATGCGCAGAAGGTCACTCTGCCACTACCTGCAAATGCATAAGAGAAGAAGAGGTGCACTTCCTGCTTCCTGTTTACCTCTAGAAAGATGGATCCCATAGACATTTTATGTCGTGTTTAGTTGGGGATGTTCTGCGTACATCACTACGTGCCTCTTACGTACTACGGAGCGCCTGCGCAGACCAAACAATCCTCTCTATCAACCCAATCCACTCCACTCAGCTGTTTACATGAAGCATGGAGCGGATTATCAATCGGCGTAGACTACCTCTTACAATCTGATCTGACATACAATCAGATCTGGGTAAATCAGATTGGCTAAGGTGTTTACATAAGACATTTCTAATCCGATTGACCTTTCAATCTGATTGTCAAGAGGATTTTTTTGACCCACGTAAACAGGGCCACTGACTCCGTGTGCCTTAAATTCAAAGACATCGCGCGCTTGTTTGAGAGTCAGCAGAACAATAACAAAGAAGCTAAAGATGTGATACAGCAGTCAAAAGAGCAGGAAGTGGACAAAATTGTGGGAAAATGTTGCCAAGTGCACAAGAACCACTTAGTGTGAGTTCAGGTGAGTACTGAAACACCTGAATATGTCAGGAGTGCCATGTGTTTTGCCATTGAAAACGAGGATTTAGGACATTAGGGAATTCAAAAAGAATCAGGTCAATAAGCCCTAAACTGTTGTCGATTCACATTCCTACACAGTCCTAAGTGCAACATTTTAGTTTGACAATCCTCCTCGTAGCACTTCTAATCTGCAAACCAAACTAGTTCCCCTCCCTCAGGACTCAGAGAGTTCATCATTAACATCAGATTATCTTTGATTAGTGACTTTGTGAGAGTAAAAGGCACCTGAATGAGCGGATTTAATTGCCCCGTCTCTCCTTTCTATATTTGCACTTTCCCTCTCTAATTGCTGTCTGTGGACTTTCTCCCTGAGCTGTTTTAAGTGCCCTTTGTCACTCTGAATGTCCTGCGCTGCCTTAAGTGCTCCATGGAATAAAAAAAGGCTTTTGTTAATCTGTGAGTGAATAGAAGTGATGTGGTGTGTGCAGCATGGTGAGGTTTGGAGCAGAGCTTGAAGGTGGAAACAGTCTTGAAGTTTGGACCTTTTTGAAGATCAGTGCAACAAGGAAGACTTATTCAACATTGACTGCTTACGTGCCTTTGGACAATCATTCTCCCACTAAAGCTAAGTGTTTGGGGTCACGGAGGCTCAGAGGAATGTTTAACTTTAGTTTACTTTTGTTACAAGTTTCAGTGATATCTCAGGTCATGGGAGCAGATCTCCGAGTATGAATTTTCACTAAAGAGAAGATCATGCAGTGATCTGAAAGAAGAAAAGTCAAATTTTTCATCTTTCCAGCCAAGGCTCTGCTCAACTAATTCTTCAGTTCACTAATCAAACTTCTCCTCATCTGCTCATTCATTTGTCTGAATTTTCTTCATGTTGATGCCTTTCACAGATGTTCAAAAAGATTCAGATCAGGGCTCATAGAGGGCCACTTCAGAATAGGCCAATGTTTGACTCACCAAAAAGCTCCAGTTTTTCTCATCTGTCCTAAAGACATTCTCCCAAAAGCTTTGTGGCTTGTCTAGATGCACTTTGGCAAATTCCAGTCTCACTGTTTTATGATTAGCTTTCTACAGTGATGTCCACCATTTAAGATGCTATGAGGAGTTCCTAACTAATTACAAAAAAGTCTTACTTTTAGATATATGCCTGATCGAAATACGCACTTTAAGATGAGTTTTATAGCATCAAAATAGGTTATCTATAAATGCTATTCCTTAGCTTCGCGGTCGGGTCGAACAGGGCTGGACTGGCCTGGATACTCAACTTCAGGAACAAGACCATTAAAACTAGAGCAAATTTATATTATTCAGACACGTCTTAGAGCACCGGACTGTAAGTAGTGATATGTAGCCGGCTACAAAACTACAATACTAAGTTTTCTAAAAATTGCTTGTTGTCCCACATCAAAAACTACCACTACGTAACTAGAAAGAGATACATTACCTCGTCGCTTTGCATCCTGTAAGTTGTTAAAAAAAGAAGTTGTAAAGCAATGCAGAGTTCTGAGGAAGGTCCGAGCTGCATTCATTAGCATCACAACAAACACACGCTTTGGCTTGGGTCACGTCTTTACGACAGTTGCCACGCATGCTCATGGGTAGCAGAGTCTTTATGTCGCAGGAAACAGATTCTCATCAAAGCACCTTTAAGTCCACTTTGGCTCAAACATGGATGGTGCGATCTGACTCTGATGTACCTTGACCTTGGAGTTCACCTCTAATCTCTTTGGAAGTTGTTCTGGGCTTTTTGGTTTCCATTTGTATTCTCTGTCTCTTCAGTTTGTCATAAGTTTTCCTCCTTCAGCCACGTCCAGGGAGGTTGGCTACAGTCCTGTGGACCTTAAACTTGTGAATAATTTGTGCAGCTGTAGTCACAGGAACATCAAGCTGCTTGGAGATGGTCTTATAGCCTTCACCTTTAACATGCTTGTCTAATTTTCTTTCTAATCCCCTGAGACAGCTCTCTCCTTAGCTTTCCATGGTCTATGTTCAGTGTGGAACACATCATGATACCAAACTTTAAATAGGCAGACTGAGTGATTTCAAATTTGTAGACACCTGTGATGCTAATTACAGGACACACCTTAGTTTAACACAGGCATGTCCAAAGTCAGGCCCGGGGGCCAAATGCGGCCCGTGTTCAAATTGTCACCGGCCCACAGCCTCTGTTATAAAATCAATTATATGTGGCTTGCTTGCACCGTTGACTGTTGTATAAAATACGCTTGTACAAAAAACCTATTTTACATTTCACATTTCAGAAGATGGCAATAGCGCTGTGACCACATCCTTGTGGCACTTGACACCTGACCTTTTGTCATCATTTCAGCCCATCCCATTTCAAACATGGTGACTGTAGCTAAAAAAAGAAAAGTTGACAGCGAGTGCCGCTGATTCCAGAACAAGTGGAAATTGGAGTATTTTTTTTGCCGAAATATGAAACAACTGTGTCTGCCTAATTTGCCACGAGACTGTAGCTGTTTTCAAGGAATTCAATGTCAAGCGGCACTACCAGACAAAACATGCTAACTATGACAAGCTAACTGGGGCCGAACGCAACGAAAAATTGAAACAACTGGAAGCTTTTTTAACAGCACATCAGCGCTTTTTCACAAGAGTCCATGAGTCAAATGAAAATGCCACATGGGCTAGCTACGATGTGGCAACGCTGATTGCCAAGCACTGCAAACCTTTGACTGAGGGTGAATTTATTAAAGACTGTGTGCTGAAAATAGTTGAGAAAATTTGTCCTGAGAAGAAGCAAGATTTTGCCAATGTCTGCCTGGCTCGTAACACTGTGGTACGGAAAATTGAAGACATTTGATTAGATATTAAGAGACAATTAGAGTCAAAAGTTGAATGGTTGGCCCCTGCACATTTTCACCATACCAAATATGGCCCTCATGGCAAAAAGTTTGGACACCCCTGGTTTAACATATCCCTTTGGTCAAATCATTTTCAGTCTTTTCTAGGGGTACCATCATTTTTGTCCAGGCCAGTTTCTTTAGTTTGTACGGAAATGATTCTGTTAAACCACAATTCAAAAGTAATGTCGTATTTTCATTTGTATTTATTGTTAATTTTCAGTTTCAAGTTATTTCAGTTACCAATTTGGGGTTTTCTTTCTTTAACGGAAGGGTACCAAAATTTTTTTCACATCTGTATATCTTTTATTTGTTGTTTTATTGATGGTTGGTTAGTTTGTTGAATGTGATTGATTGATTGTTTCCTGCTTCTTTGTATGTTGGGTGGACCGGTAGCTTGGTTGGTAACTGAGTTGTGAATTTGGTTGGCTGTTTGTTTTTGTTAGTCATTTGGGTGGGAACCTCTTTGTCATTTGCATGTTTGTTTATGTGTCTTATTTCTATTGAATGGTTTGATTGACTGGTTGGTGGGTTTAGTTGATGGTTTCATTGTTAGGCTGGTTGATGGCTTTGTGTTTTGTTTGTCTGTTTGGATGTCCAAACACATCCTTTTCTCCCCCTGTGTTCACCATTCAGCTGAAATCCAAAAATCTGAAGGTTAGATGTACAAATCTTTGGCAAAGAGATGCATCAGATCCAAACCCTGGTGTACTTACTCACATACTGAGTCTGTTAATAGAGATTAATGCCATTCCACATTTTTCTGACTGATGTCAGGGCATGATTAAAAATCATGCTTAAAGGTGCTATGAGGAGAATCTATTTCCTGCTACATCAAGACTCTGCTACCCATGAGCACGTGCAACGCTCGGCGACTGTCGTAAAGATGTGAGCCAAGCTAAAGCGTGTGTTTGTTGTGATGCTAATGAATGCAGCTCGGACCTTCCTCAGAACTCTGCATTGCTTTGCAACTTCTTTTTTCAACAACTTACAGGATGCAAAGCAACGAGGTAATGTATCTCTTTCTAGTTACGTAGCGGTAGTTTTTGATGTGTGACAACAAGCAATTTCTGGAAAACTTATTATCGTAGTTGTAGCCGGCTATATATCGCTACTTACAGCCCGGTGCTCTAAGACGTGTCTGAATAATATACATTTGCTCTAGTTTTAATTGTCTTGTTCCCAAAGCTGAGTATCCAGGCCAGTCCAGCCCTGTCCGACTCGACCGTGAAGCTAAGGAATAGCATTTATAGATAACCTATTTTGATGCTATAAAACTCATCTTAAAGTGTGTATTTTGATTAGGCATATATTTAAAAGTGAGACTTTTTTGTAATTACTTAGAAACTCCTCATAGCATTTTTAAGGTTCAAATGTGTTCACCTCTGTTCTTTACTCTTACACAGGTCAAATTTGTAGCTTCTGCAGAAAATTGCCATAGTAGGATATCATTTCATTAAAATCTTAAGAGCTGTTTTGAGATGAGGCAGCATTTCTGAGTAAAATGTTGTTTGTGGTTATAGCCTTCCAAACAACTCTCTGAACAAATACAGACTTTCAAGGGAATATTCTTCTCAGTTTGATGAAAAGTTGAAGCTTCTAAATAGATTTCTCTGGTTGCTGAGTCTTCACTCAACTCAATTTCAGATAATTTAGGTTCATAACACAGATGCTTGATCGGAGTGACAGCAGGAGAACGTTTCATTTCATTGATCACTAAACAGTGAAGATGTCATTTTCTGTAAATCTCTAAAAATCTGCATAATTAGGACATTCTGTGACTAACAGCTTAATTTGGTCTAATTTAAAACCAACATATGTTTTAGAATGTCTCCGTCAGAGCAGGTGTGTTAGTCTTTCTCTCCCTGATGTGTAAAATCCCACTTCTAACCCAGACACATGTATTCCTAAGTGTCTTAAATCCACAGTGCAGTAGAAGTTCAGAGAGCCTGCAGTCAGATGTAACACATCCACATCTGTGCAGCTCGTTGAACAGCTTGCATTAGGCTTTTAGACAAACACAATGCCTTCCTGTTGACTTCTTTTCACTCGGCAAACAAGCTGTGCTGCTGCCAACCCGCTCTAAAGCCCCAAACTGTTGGCATGAAAACTTTCTGTTTTGAATGTCCTGTAAAATGGAGAGGCACCACTAGTTAAGCCTCTTACATTAATGCGAGGACTGGCCTGGAGACAGAGGGAGCAGGGACAAGTGTGGCAGCAGCACTTTTGGTGGAGGGGGGCAGAGTTTGGGGTCCTGAGTTTTGCAGACTGTGAGGGTGTGATTGTATCAGCACGTGTACGGTGTACATTTTAGGACATCCTCAGTCTCAGGAAAAGCTCTGTCATTTCTCAGACCAGACGGACTCAGAAAAACCTCCCTCAGACCAAACGGCCTCAGGCTTCAAAATAAAAGTCATCAAACAAAACGTCAGATAGAACGGCCTCAAAATGAAAGCCATCAGACAAAACACTGGAAAAACGGACTCAATTAAAACAGCATCAGGTTGTTACATACAACTGAACATTATTTTTAAGAGACCGGAAGTGCGCATGACGTCATCAAAAGTCAGTACCATAGACATTATTATATATGTTCGAAATGGCATACTAACATACTACATACTACAAACTCGTGTATATACTGTATACTACATACTATAAGTATGATTAGAATGCCAACCGTTCACACTGTAGTATACTATTAAGTTTCCCATGATGCATTTCAAACCTCCGACGACAAAAATCAGAAGCACACCAGGCTATCAAATATCTCTGTTGATTCACCACATTTGAAAGTTCAGAGAGCATTTTAGGCAAGAAAGTCACCACATAGAATACCAAAATGTGGTCATTTGAGACATAAAACGCACCGATACAAATTTCATTTCAGCATTTCGGACATTCCGTTATGCGCGCCATTATGCTATCCAAGAAACTTCCGGTCGGCTCCAAAGCAAGAGCCCAATTTACAAAAGCGTTAAAGAACTAAAAGGAGATAATAAAAGATGCTTTAATTTTGAAAACGGGAAGTTTGCCAGTGGCTGATTTTTAGCTGAATGTCGTCTCAAGACAATTTAACCTTTATGATATTACGATGATTTTGATATTGTTACGACCTGATGCTGTTTTATTTGAGTCCGTTTTTCCAGTGTTTTGTCTAACGGCTTTCATTTTGAGGCCGTTTTATCTGACATTGTTTTGGTTCAGGCAGTTTAATTTGACACTGTTTTGTCTGATGACTTTTATGCTGAAGCCTGAGGCCGTTTTATCTGAGGTCGTTGGTCTGAGAAATGACAGAGGTTTTCCTGAGACTGAGGATGTCCTAAAATGTACACCGTACAGGTGGTCTTTCTCATTGACACAGGACTCTGGTTTGGGTACAAACATGATTCAGTGATACAGTTTTTGAAGTTCCACCCACACATTTAGCTGTGTTTAGCCTTTCCACAAATAAACAATCCTTACAGTTGTACCTCGTTGTTGAGGTGACTAATCAGGCTTTCCAACAGTACAAACTAAACCACCAACTGTTTTTATGAAAGGGGAAAGAAACTCAACTAAAATAACCTTTTCAAACAGTTTTTCAGGAGCATGTTGGGTACTAGCTGCTCATTCTTTCCTGTTTTCTTCGGATTGCAGGTATTATTTTCCCCTTTTCCTCCAGTCAGTCCTCAGCAGCACTCTGTCACTGGGTTTTGTGTTTTTTTGTTTGGGCTGAGGGCTGCTGGTGGTCCAGGTATTATGTTCCTGATTGTTCTTTTGTTTAGTTAGCTCTATTAGGACACAGTTGCTTATGGGTCATTACCTCCCAATTTTGTTCATTTTTGCCTCTTCCAGCCGTTTCGGTTCATTCAGGTATTTTCGTTTTTGAATTTAGCATAACAAAATCACTTCAGGCTTTTGTCTTGCTTCCTTTTATATGTTTCTGGTTTCCTTTTGTTTACCCCTGAGCTATTTTTCTTTTCACAACACCACAACTCAACTGTTTGTTTTTTCCAATCCAATCCACTTTATTTGCAAAGAAACATTTAAAACAAAAAAGACATTTACCAAAGTGCTGCACAGTGACTATAATCAGAAATAAAATTTAATAAACAGATTAAAGAACAAAAAAAATACATAAGAGCACAGTGAAATCAACTACAAAAGACTTTAAAAACACTTAAGAACATAAGTTCAGAGAACAAACAGAGGCAGAGACAACTCTCATACTGAATTAAAAGGCAACAAAAAAGTCAGTAGCTGAGTTAGGGTCCTATGCTTTACCGTTTTGTGCAATTTATCATCTAAAAGTGCCCCGAACTGAGTTGGAGAAACAAGCTTTTTGTTATGCTGCCCGTACGACTTGCAACATTGAGAAGACAGAACTGAAAATGCCAGAGCTGGTTTCAGTCAAAGCTTTTAGTTCCATATTTATTGTTTACTATTTATTGCCTTAACTTTTCTTGAAATGGTATTTTTTAGGGCGTGGGCTGCTTACCTCTTGGCCAGGTCGACCTCGTAATTGAGATCCTGATCTCAATGGGAATTAACTGGTTAAAGATGCTATGAGGAGTTTTTAAGTAATTACAAATAAGTCTCACTTTTAGATATATGCCTGATTGAAATACACACTTTAAGATGAGTTTTATAGCATCAAAATAGGTTATCTATAAATGCTATTCCTTAGCTTCACGGTCAGGTCAGACAGGGCTGGACTGGCCTGGATACTCAATTGGGAACAAGACAATTAAAACTAGAGTACATTTATATTATTCGGACACGTCTTAGAGCACCGGGCTGTAAGTAGTGATATATAGCCGGCTACAAAACTACGATACTAAGTTTTCCAAAAACTGCTTGTAGTCACACATCAAAAACTACTGCTACGTAACTAGAAAGAGATACATTACCTCGTGGCTTTGCATCCTGTAAGTTGTTGAAAAAAGAAGTTGTAAAGCAATGCAGAGTTCTGAGGAAGGTCCAAGCTGCATTCATTAGCATCACAACAAACACACGCTTTGGCTTGGGTCACGTCTTTACGACAGTTGCCATGCATGCTCATGGGTCGCCGGAAATAAATTCTCCTCATAGCACCTTTAAATTTAAGGTTTTAAAAAATTAATTGAACCATTAAGGGCAATAACAGAGCAGCCTCAGTGACTATGTGGGCTGACCTCGGTGACAAGAAGAAGGAGCTGCTCTGCAGATCCTAATGGGGACTTTTAAATGATCAGAGATTCATGCACATCCTACTGCTGGAATTTATATTTGTTCAGACCAAAATGAACATTTTTCAAACACAAAAGACAGACCACTAGAGCCAAAAGAAAGTTTATCTTCAAAGAATTTGGCTCACACAATTGTTTTTTTCGATAAAAACACTCCCATGTTTTGGTTGAAATGATCCCACTGATGATAGCTAGCATTAGCATTAGCCCACAAAGTGCTACTATTGATAGTTAAAGTTTGTTAAAATGGCTCACACATGTATAAAGTGACATCTAAAGCCTTGTTAGAATGGTGGACATGTAGGTTTTAGTTCACCACAAGGACATTTTTATTTATTTAGGGCAAATAAATGAAGTTACATGCATCATTTTTGCCGTCCAGATGAAATGGCACGGGGTTAGATTTTGCCTGCAAACTGGTTCGGTGCTTTTTAATCCTTTTGTTGTTTGTTTGTTTGTTTGCTTCTCTCCTTCCTCCTTTGAGTCTCTTCCTTCCATCCTTTTTCTCTAAAGGACCAAAGTCACCTTTCCTGTCAGCGGTCTGTAGGTGTGTGTGCACGTGTGTCAGCGTGTAATAAGCCCACTTCCTTACCTTAACGTTGTTATTGGGCTTGTGACAGCTCTAATTTTCTCTCCTTCTCTCTCTCACACTCTCAGGACAGACTTACTAACCGTAGTGAGAGGTTGAGAACAATCCATTGCTGTCTCTTTCCATCAAGTCCTCTATCTCTTGCTGTGAGCGCTCCTGAACCTGTGTGTATCTGTGTGTCCGTGTGTATGAAGATGTTTAATGAATAAGTGTGAAGAGTGAGCATGGTTCGAATGCTGATCTTAAAGGTGACCCGTACACCAAAAATTGGACACTATGGGATGCATGTGTGGTTGTTATCATCATCATTGAACAGATGCTAGTTTAGCTAACTGGCTTCCCATTTTTTTATTATTATTATTATTATTATTATTTTATTTACAAAGCTTAATATTACTTTTGTCATTTTTTTTTAAATTTCATTTAATTTTATATTAATTCCCACTCCATCCATTCATCATCTATATTGCTTATATATAATAGTTGACATCGTAAGCTTTACAGCGGCACAGCATTGTGAAACCAAAAAGCTAAAAACCAGCCCTGGAAAATGAGGGAAAAGCCGTGGAGACACTCTGCTGTGCTGCTTCTCATGCCATCTACTTGCAACCACAATCAGCTGTGGCTTTTTATTGAACATGCCCACATCAGACAACAAGCTTGTCAGTTAAACAGTTTCTTAAAGGGAGGGTCTTCAGGATTTGTTAAAAAATAAAATATCAAGATTTTCAGGAAAAATCCTGCTCAGTCAGCTCCTCTATTGATGAAGTTTGTGTCAAGACAACAAATCTGTCTGGATGGTTTAGTCTGAACTGAGCACAGTAAGTAGCTCACGTGTTACTCAGTAGACGGCCGAAGCTGTTCCTGGTATGTGCCCGCAGCCTTCATGTGAAAGAGTACCTCACATACGGTGATGTCAGCATGTCACCCTGAAATGGGGAGTTCACGGTGAGGTGCTTCGTTTGAATGTTGTGTTCACAAAATCCTGTAACCCTACCTTTTTATGAATCTTACAGTAAATAAACAAAAACATAACATTTGGTTTGCCCATTTAATTCATAAAATGATAAACAAATATTCAAATATAATTGGGAGCACCGCCTCAACAACAGTTTTAGGCTCACAAGAGTTGGAGCCTGTTCTGGCTAACATTGGGCAAGAGGCTGGGTTTACACTTAACTGATGGCCAGCCAATTGCAGGGCCACATAAAGAGATGAACAATCATACATGCTCACACTCATAACTAAGAGCAATTAACTGAATTAACAAGGTTTTGGTTTGTAGGAAGAAGCAGGAGTGCCTTGAGAGAACAAAGAATTTGCAGACCTTGCTGTAACACATTCAAAATACTTGCTGTGCCTTTGTGCCACCCTAATGATAATAATAATAATAATAATAATAATAATAATAGTAATAATAATAGTAATAATAATAGTAATAATAATAATAATAATAATAATAATAATAATAATAATAATAATAATAATAATAATAATAATAATAATAATGGAAGATTGTCACAGTGGTGAGCAGGAATAATAACTGGTTCAGGGTTTCCCATAATAATGTTAGCTAATAATAATAATAGATAATTAATGGATAATAGTCATAAAAAATGTCGCAGAAGTTTGTGTTCTCACTGTGCTTGAATAAGAAGAGAAAAATAACTAAATTTGATAATAGAAATAAGTTAATAAAATAATACATGGGTTACGTCTTGATCCGTTCGTAGAAGACTTTGAAGACTTTGAATCGCTTCTGATAAATATGAAGTAGGTATTTTTGCAGCAGAATTTCATTTTCATTTGTGTCCCACCCAATGTTAGCTAGGATGGCCCTCTGTGACCCATAAAGATAATTAATGGATAATAGTCATAAAAATGTGTCGCAGTTTTGTTTCACTGTGTTTGAAAAGAAGAAAAAAAATCTTTTTTGATAGAAAATAAGTTATAAAAATTACCTTATTGAGCTTCAGAAACTGGCTGATTGAGGCTGGAGGCTTTAGTTGGGGACAAATTGGAGCAAATTGATGAATCCACTGAGGTGTTCTTAAGCAGTTAAAGGAGTGAAAGTCCTCCCTGAACATTCCACACAATCCAGTTTTAGATTCTGTAATTAGTTTCCCAATTTGATTAAATGCATCCCTTCATTGGCATTAGCCACTGATCTGCTGTTCTGAAAATTAAATTATACTCATTACGCTGTAATGTGATCAAAGGAATTAATTTTCAAGCCTTACATCCCCCATCTGACCTTTTCTCTCCCAACAAAAAAATCTGTTTCTACTCTCAGTTAAAGTGCTTTAAATCAGCTTTAACAATCTCTACATGAAGAGTTTCAACAGTCTGCAAGGCCACACATAAATTATTGAAATGAGATGTTTGAATAAAAAACTCACACATCTTTTTGCTTAAAGTTTGAACTGTTCTCTGTTTCATTTGGATTTCAATTCTAAAACGCTCTCTGTTGAATCCCAAGAGCTCAAACTCAGACGGTTACTTACATTTGCATGTGTTTGTCTCACAGTCTACATGCTGGAGTGGAAACATTATTTTTGCAGTAATTCCCAGAGCTGCAGCAAAAACCCGAATGTAGCCACCAATTAAACCTCATTATCCTGGAGCTGAGCAGAGAGAGATCACTACCCTCTGACTGCTAAGTGTTTGGAGACGGTTAGTTGAAACCCAACTCTCGGTGTTGATTACAGACAGTCACAGAAAGCTTTCTAATGAAGGTGCATTTTTCTAATTACACCTTATTACAGTCTATAAAACCTGTGTTTTTTGTCTAAGTGCAAGAAATGGGCTGAGCAGCTCTGCAGGGAGATGCTGGAGACCTACTGAGGGGTTTTGGTGAAGCAGGAATCCATCCCAAAAATGGCGACGCTGCACAGCTGGAAACTGAGTGAGGAGAACTGCCCTTGTGTGCCAGGTTATACTCTGCTATACCCAAAACAATGGGAGTCTTTTAGGGCCAACAAAAACTATGTTTCAAGATGATGAAAAAAGAAAAGAAGCGATAACAAAAGATACCTTCATCTAGGTAAGGGGTGGGCATCTGGGTACCCTTAAACTCCTACAGAGGTCCAATAGTTTTCAGTCATTTTACGATTAAAAATCTGCCAAAAAAAAGTACAAAAATAGACTTTTCTACGAAAGCATTAAAAATGTAGCATTTCAATTAATACACAGCTATATTTGTCTGTACTTGTTTCTGCAAGTCACTGATTTGAGCATTGCAAAATGCATTTATTACAAAATATATATATTTGTAAGTAACATAAAACTATAATAGTCAGAAACTACTCTGGCCGTCAAATTTATCAAGCAATCAATCAAACTTTTATTGTATAGCATTAGTCATAAAAAAAACTTTGTAGAGCAAAGTGCTTCACACAGAAATGAAGAAAATAAATTAAAATAATAAAATGTAAAAAAAAAAATTAAATACAATGAAAAATACCCCCCCCAAGCTAAGACTAAAATAACAATAAAAAAAATACAAAATCTTGAAAGAAATACGATTAAAAAAAATAAATTAATATAAAAATAAATGGGTAAATATTTTTTTTTTAAAATAGTAATATGATAAAATACACTTACGTAAGATAGTGAAAAGAAAATCAATAAACAGATAATAAAATTCCAAACAATAAATCTGAACTACATTGAATAATAAAACATATTAAGGGGGTTAAAATGGACAAGAAAGATAAAGATATAAATAAATAAATAGATAAGTTTAAATAATAATAATGTATGATGCCGTCTTGTTTGCCAAAAGTTTCCCACCCCTGACCCAGGATGTACAGTTTTATAGCTTGTGGCGTCATATTGTGTGTACCTGACATTAAGTCTGATGAAATTGTATCATTTGAGCGTCAAAATAAAACACATTTAATGAATTCCATGTTTCTGTCCCAGTGAAGAGAGTTTGTCCAAAAACTTAAAGACTGATGTGCATGTTTTGTAACTGACTCTTGATTTAATTTTAATCTCATTCAAAGGCAAAAATTAAAGGAAATTTATGATGCTTTGGCAACAACTTTTTTTCAGCGTTATCATATCAAGTCAAAAACAGGGATCATGATCTAAGGAAAGCTCAAATCAGAGTGCAACTATTTTTAAAATTCTGAGGCCATGTCCAAATTTGGGCTAACATCCATGAAAACAGAGGTTTTCCTCCACTTAAAAAAAAATTTCCAAACATCTCTGTCCACTTTAAAAATAATGTGCAAAAAAATCAGAAATTAAAAGATAAATATTATTAGCATGTGACGATGCTTTTGACAAACAGCATTTACATCTTTTTTCATTCAAAATTGGCTCAGATATTTCTCCAACCACATGTCTGCCTGGTGTTCCAGTTAACTTGTGACCATGTTAACTGATGACAGTGGGCAGTTTTAGCAAATATGTATTTGCTTGAAATTCAATTTAAGACACATTTGCTTGATCAGAACTTATCAGAAGTTTTCAAAAGTACTTTGTTGGTTCCAACTACGGCTGCGATGGACAATGTTATTTACCAAGAGAACCTTTTTGCCATTTTAGTTGTTATTTAACAAAAGTGCCGAATGAGCATGTGTGGCAAAAACTTTTGTTAATTGAAGCCTTGTTATGATGTGGCTAATGAAGCAATCGAGCCTATCCCAGCTGTTTTTCAGTGCAAGTTATAGCATTTACTGCCTATCAAATTTTACTTTAATTGGACATACATTTTCACAAATGCATTAAGCCATGCATTGAGGGTAGTTTTAAGCAGATGCCGTAGTCAACTGTAGCACAATTTCCTCTGAAATTATGTTTTCAGTGCTGCCATGGGAGATTTTGTCAAATTCTCTTCATATGAATTTTATTTTATTTTATTTTTTTGTTATTTCGACTCCATTGACTAGGCTGCGGGTGGCATGGTGGCACTGCAGGTAGTGCACATGTCTCATAGCTAGAAGGTTGCCAGTACAATCTGTGGGTCAGTCAGGGCCTTTCGAAGTGAAATTTGCATGCATGGGTTCTGTCCAAGCTTCCTCCCACAGATCAAAAACATGCTCATTGTGTTGACTGGGACTCTAAATTGCCCTTAGGTGTGAGTGTGAATGTTTGTTCATCTCTCTATGTGGTTCTGTGATAGGCAGGCTACCAGCTCAGGGTGTACCCCGCCTCTTGCCTGGTGATAGCGAGGACAGGCTCCAGGCCCCTTTCGGACCCGAAAGGGATAAGCGTTATAGAATAGGAATGAATGACGAGGCTGCATGTGACCTCCACAACAACTACAGACACAGGCACCATGGATCAACATTTGAGCACTTCGACACTTGAAACACAATCACACCGGGTCTCTTAAATCACCAACAGGGCTTGTGTGGTCAGAGCTGTTTGAAGAACAGAGGGGAGGGATGCATATATGTGAGCATGTAATTACCCAGACTGCCACAGCATCCCCTCTGTTCTCCTGAAAACAGCTGACTCATTATTGCCGGTCTGAATCGGCATTTTCCTGGTTCACTCTGAGACTCCTGACAAGCAGTTTCTGAAGATCCTTACCCTGGCAGGACTTTTCTAAAAGTATGTTTTTAATGACCTGACATGCAGGGTGACCAGCCCTGGTTGATGTTATAATGATCTAAAAGTCTGGTGGCATGTACCCAACAACTATCCTCACTGGCATCACTGAGGTAAGAAAGAGTCTGTCAGTGTAATCAACCACCATCGGTGTAACACGAGATAAATACATAAAGGTTTAACAATGAATCCAAAGATAAGGTGACAATTGATGTTTGAATGTGACACAAAGACTTTAATCACCAAGGATGCTGACTCGTTATCTCGCTAACGACAACGACTGTCCTGAAAGAGAGAGAGAGAGGGGGAAAGCGCAGTGGTTTGTTGTTGTTGTCATGTGTTTTGTGTGAAGCCGAGGTGATTCCTCTTCTCTCTTATCTTGTTGTTCTCTTGTCTCTGTCAGCCAGCTGTCTGCTGCAGAGCTGCTCACGCACACGCACACACATACACAAACACACACACACACACCATGTAGGCAGATCCTTCGATTCTCCTACACACTCATTGACAAGCACTCACCTACACACAAACACAAACACACATGTACTGCAGGAAGTAGCTGCAGTGGGCTGTTGAGCAGTGGAGTGGAATGAGTGTTTGTGATGAGGTATGGTTTACAAACCATCCTGAGGATCAGTCTGTTTTACATCACACAACACTTTTGAATAGTTGTAAGGCCACTGCCATTGTTTCAGCCATCACTCATATTAACAGCATAACACACAAGCACCATAAAGGCTCATTTATGCTCGTCATACACATGAAAAAGTATGCGTCTGTTTCAAACGCACATACTCCTATGCGACTTTTATGTTGGCAATGGATGTTGACCAACGTATCCACCAGGGGGCATGAATTTGTCTCTCCCCGACCTCCACTTCTCCTTTGCAACCGACGAGCTAACATTTAGCTCCCTCCTGATCTCCTCCCAGCTGTTTTGGAGTTTGATTTTGTCGCGGTGTCCCGGACAAGTAACATCATATATATGTTTGTAATTAAGCACCAGCTCACACAGCTTTTCTTCGAAGAGCCCCGCCATTTTCTGCTTCGTTTCTCTCCAGAGATGGGTATCAGGTTGATAGTAGCAACACTGCCCCCACGGTTTCCGGTGGTACTGCTCCGTCTGGTCCGTATCCCTAAGCTTCAAGGATACGTGCAGAAATATGGACGAAAAGAATGCGAAGCAGGGATAGAGAGCTCTGTCTGTATCCGTATCTGTATTTAACGTTGAGCATAAATGAGCCTTAAGCCTCCATGCTTACTGCAAATGTGCAAGAAGCTGCCATTTTGTTTCTGCCCTTGGACTCAGCTACAGAGACACTGCTGCAAAAGTTTGTACTCTGAAAGCATTCTTAGCTTAATCCTGCCAACACAACGGACCAGTGTTAATTTTGACAGCACTTTCTAATTTAGTTTTAGTTAGTCATTTACCTAAAATATCTTTTATTTTTAGTCATAATTTAGTCATCTAAGTTGTTTTAATTCTAGTTCAGTGATTCTACAACATTTTAGTTGAACAAATCTGCTGTAAATTTAGCAGAGTAAAGTATGAAGTGTAACGGGAAAGGCATTTATTATGTTTCCTTGAATTTCTGAACCCTTTATTGAATGTTAGTAAAGTCTGAATGTCTAAATGAAAAGAAACAAATGTTCCTTTGTGTGAAATGCAGTCACCTTTATTTAGGCTACCTGGCAGAGCATCTCAGTTACAATACCAGAACTGACAACAAACAGTGAACCTGCTCTACACGAATATATCAGTTCATAAACAGAGCAGCTCTGATTGGATCGCTCCACAACTTACCCCACCACCACCAAGCTAAGGCAGCTGTGATTGGATGTCCCTCTGAACTCATCCAACCTTTAACACAACCAAAGTAGCTGTGACTTGATAGATTCATCACTTGTCTCTACTTCCTACATGACCATATTAGTTCTGACTGGATTAAGTCTATTTTAAACATTTTAGTTAGTTTTTATTTGTTAACAGAATGTCAGTTCATTTATTTAGTTTGAATTTGTGTCCATGTGCACTTGTTTATTGTTTTTATTCACACTTTCATGGACCAATCAAATATCAAGCAGCTACACAATGGACATGGACTTTTGGTTCATCAACTCACATAGAAAAGTCTCAGGAAGTTTGGCTCTTTTGCTGTTTTATAGTCAAAGAAAAGGTCAAACAATGTACATGCCAAACATGTGACACTGAAACAAGGTTTCCTGAGAGACTGGAGGACGAAGTGCCTTCTTTAGTTTACACTGTGCTGTTAGCAACAAAGGGTCTCAATCTGTTGTCAGCTGTTAAATTACATTATACACAAAAAGTTTGTCTAACATGGTGAATTAAGACGACTGTGAAGCAAATCTTGCTTTGTAGTTTTTTCCTCATCATTTCTTTCCCATTAATTTGAATGAAACTATTATTTAATTGTTTGGCATTAACATGCTAAAGAGTCACAGACTATAGTTTAAAGAAAAACAGATAAGGCTGCTGAATATTTGTCATTTAGAGCAAACAGTCCTTTTAGAGTCCAAACATTGGCAAATTTGTGCAGATGCAAAATCGTTTTTGTATGTTTGTTTGGTAGTTTGTTTTACATTTTTTCGTCATGCATTTCCTCCACAGAGGGCCTGGCAAGGACTTTCCATGTGCCCTCAAGAGGAACTGAGGCTACAGTGATTTGGAAAGGCTCGAAGATGAAAACACACCTCCCACCCTGCTCTGCAAACTGATCTGTGATGTTGGTTTTGTTTTCATCTCTGGATATTTTTAGGTTTTTGTCTTTTCACTTGTATTGTTGTTCATTTCTTCATATTTGAAGATCAGAATTCCACTGTTCTATTTGAATCATGGCCATAAGGATTTCTTTTTTGGTGGAAACATTATTTTTTCCTCATTTTACTGTAAAATGCAAAAATAGTTCATGTAACTTTTGAACTGAGTTGATGTTGGTAGTAGAGTGAGCATCAGATCCCTCCGGGGTTTGGAGGATTAACAAGCTAAAATGAGCAACTGCACTTTTAGAACAAGTCCCAAAACAGGCAACATTTACAAGCAACTTAAAAAAAAAAAAGTCCAAAGTTACTTATAATAAGCAGACCTGGCAACTATGATGGCAGGTGGAGTCTAGAGTCAAAGCAACCCCACCATCAGGCCTCTCAGATCAGTCCCTGAAATTTAGTTTTGGCTGTTTACATTCATCCTTGTCATCCCCGAACAGGAAGCACTTTGTCATATTTTATTTTTTATCAATATTCCGCCTTTTCCGTCCTCTGCCGGTGTTAAACGTTTGTTTTCACTTTGTATTTATTATTACAAATTGAAAAGGTGCAGGAAAACAGGTCGATGGAAAGCCACTTTCTTTGTTTGTGTTTTCTGCTATGTGAGCTGTCATAACTTACTCCTGAAAACCAAAAGTCCACAGGAAGAGACAGTCCGATCAATAAACACTCACACACACGCACACACACACACCAAAAACACACTCAGGAGCTGACAGGTGAGCAGAATGCTGATGTGTGCAGACAGCTCGCTGTGAGACGGCTGCTCCCTTTGATATTGAGATTTGAGGTCACTGAAGGAGCGCACACACAAAAACGTGAACATTTAACTACACACCAGCACACACAGCCATACACAACGTGGAACCTGAAACTTTCTTTACTCCACACACACTAACACACAATCACACACACTCTGAGTGTCTTAAATATGACAGACTGCAGACAGACAGCTGACACTCTCTTCTTCTTCATGTCAGGATGTGGCCTGAAATCTCTGATGCGAAGTCTCTGGGTCAGAGATGATGACATTCTCACAAAAATGGTGATTTTTGCTTTGATTGTGCGGGCTGTTGAATCAAACTCGCCAGAAATGCGGCCCTGCTCATGGTACCATGAGACTCTAATGGCCCTTTTCCACTAGCCCTACTCTACTTGATGCTACCTGGCTCTACTCTACTCGCCTTGTGCTGCTTTTCCATTAGCCCCAGTAGCCTGCCCAACGGGGTGCAGTGTTGCTGAGCAGCTCTGCGGTGACATCATATTGAGCGCGACACAACAATCTGTGGCTTTTTGTCACAAACTGAGTAAAAAAGGAAAGCAGAAGAAGGCTGCAGGTGGCAGGAAGAAATACCCCTTGAGAAGCACAGGAGAGTTTTGGAAGCTATACAACAGAATGACAATGAGATGGGAGCTACCGCTAGCATACTAGGTCGGCGCGCTCATGACTCATCGATGATGACATTGTCTGACCAATCAGTAGCCAGCAGTTGGTGACGTCATCTATTAGTATTGACTCTGCTCGCTTGGAATCAGAGCAGAGTAGGTATTAAAACTAGCTTGTTTTAGGAGGTACCAGGCCAGTGGAAACACGCTGCAAATCGAGTAGGGCCAAGGCGTGCTAGTGGAAAAGGGCCATTGCAGTACTGTAAGAGGTGGAACCTTCAGTTATCAGGCTGCTCTCCTCTGAAACCATTTACCAACCACAGTTCAAGAGGCAGACACCCTCTCTACCACTAATGTTGGACTTAAAACTTTCCTTTAGAACGAGCTTAACCCTTTGACTAGCATTGTAACCCTTTGACTGACTGTTCTGTCCCCATATGATGTATTCAAAACTCTGAAAACATGTGTAAGGCTGTTTTTCCTCATTCACCTCAATGAATAGTGTAACTCTGATTATCTTCACTGAGTGGCACTGCTGTACATAAATATGATTGTCTGAAACTTTGGGAAAAACAGAACTGACTCAGTGCTGCACAGCTCCCCAGAAATCTCAGAATAGAAGCAAGCAAGACATCCAAGTAAGAAGAAAATCTTTTCACATCATTTTTGGCCCCTTTGATAATCATCTCTCGATCACACACACACACACACACACACACACTTACATGCAAAAACTCAAAGCTCGTGAGCTGGGTAAAATGGAGAAATACATTAGTTAAATAAATGAAAAGTTATTTAATAAATTCTACTCTGTGTTGTTTTATATGAACAAACTAAAAATGCTCTAACAGAAATGAAATAAATCTATTCATGCCATGAATGACCTTAAACAGACAAGTCAACCAGCAGGTTGATCTGCTTGTTTGCTTCTTGATTGGCTAATCTGAAAAATAAAACCTAAAATGTTGCTAAACAAAGAGGCAGGAACACAATTTTACCAACACACTGTTTTTACAAATGTATTTCATACTGTGGAAGTCAAAGGACTAACCACTCCAAATCAAAATCTGAAGACCAATTATAAAATGACAAGAATGTTGGTTTTTAAGGTTTTAAGTAGAGCTTCAAAATGTAACAAGCAGAAAAGGGAGAATAATTTCACTCTTTTGGACCATCCTGCATATTCCCCTGATCTAAATCCATTTGAGAACATTTGTAAATAGATAGCAAGGGAAGTTTACAAAACTGAACATTAGTTCCTGACAGTGGACACCTTGGTGAGGCCGTCTTCACCACTTAGAGTAACGATCTCTCTCCTGGATAAACTGGCATCAAGAGGCCTTAAAAGGCTTACTGAGTCCCATTTTCCACACTTTTGTTTCTGTTTTTGAGGGGTTTTGGCTGAGGGCTGGGATCCCCCTGTAGTTGGAGCAGAACCTACGGTCCCCCTTCTTGAAAAGGGAGGGACCACCACCCAGGTCTGCCAATCCAATGGTACTGTCCCCGATGTCCATGCGATGATGCAGAGTAGCGTCAGCAACTTAGTGAGTTTAAGGCAAAAAATGGGAAAGATCACCTAGCTGCAGTGTTGACAAATCCTTTTAATAAATTCTTGGATCCACATTCTGATTCCTATTATCACCAGAATTCAATACCTTCCTTGTGATATGCCCAATGCTCCATTAAATTTAGTGTTGTGCCCAAGACCCCACTATCCAGGACCAAGACTTGCCTGAGACCAGAATGCACCAAGACCAAGACTTTTGGGAGTCGAGACTGGGACAAGACCAAGTCTATCAAATTCTATTTCCAAACCATGACAAGGTTGAACAGTTAAGGGGGATGTCTCACAGCCACAACACCGGAAGGTTGCAGTCATCACAGGGGAAATTATATGAATTGAAGCTTTTTGTTGTTTTACTAAGTGCTCCTCCTTATTCACATTAATGATGTTGAAGAACAGCAGATCAGTTCTGGTCTTGATCGGTCTTGACAGAAAATCCAGAGTCCGGCCAGTCCGCGACCGAGACAAGACAGAGTAAAAATGCTCTTGAGTCCGAGACCAAGACCTTTAAAATGTAGTCTCAAGATCAAGACCGGTCTTGAGTAACACAACACTAATTAAATTCTCATCAAATATATAGAGCACTAGCTTTAACTAAAAGGCTTACTTTTAACTCCTACAATCACAAATAATAAGGCTTCTCTTTATTCCCCGATGTTTCAAGTATTCTTTTGCAAAGTTTATTGGAGTTTTAGCTGTACAGCAGAATGCGGATGTGACGACAACCGAAAGTTGGGAACCGGAAGTTGAGAATGGACATGCCTATTAGCCTATTGTCCTCATGGCTACCTATTGAAACTTGGCGAAATCTGTCCTCCTCAGAAGTTTACTTGTAGGGATTGTCTTTGACAAGGTTCATGTCACATATAAGAGTTAAATGAATCATCTGTGTGCTACAATTTAGTGTAAGAGGATAGTATAAGGCTGTTAGCTGTTAGCAGCTAAGTTAGCGGCCAATGGTCATTAACTGTTGTTAACTGTTAGCGGCTAAGTTAACCGCTATGGCTAACGTCCATAAACTGTTTTTAACTGTTGTTAGCCATTAGCCGCTACATTTACCGCTATGTATGCTACATTATAAGAGGCAACCCTGCTTGATGTGGATTGGTCTGTGATGAATGTGGCGAGCCAAACGATTGTCCAATCACAAGCTTGTGTTTTTTTTAACGTTCTGCCCCTGAAAACAAATTTAAAGGGCTCCTACCCAGATGAACTAGTGAAATATTTCTGTGGCAGATATATGGAGCTGTCCATCTGGCTTGTCGGGTTAATCTTCTCTCTGACAAAGCTTGATCTTGTCGTAACTTCAGTTTAACAGTTACCGACCCATAACTTCATGGTACAAGAGGATACATCTTCTAGAGTAGAAATTCCAACCACAGACGGCATCGCAATGACATACAGTATATGAAATGAAACTTGGATATCCTTTATGATCAAATGGAACAAACCATTGCTGTACCAGACTTTGGCGAGCCAAACCAGACCACTGAGAGGAAATACAGCTTTACTGATCCCAGGACATGCCATCATCAGGTCTACATCAGCCAGAAGACGGACTCTTCTGATGTGTTTCTGTATGCTGTGCCCACTTGACTCTGCTTTTTTCACCCAGTTTGGTAGAAGACACTTTCTTCTCTCTTTGACCAATCAGTGGTTTGACATGTGGAGCCATTACTGCTCAGTAAAAATAATCTCTTGTGTCACCTGGACGTTCTGTTTGCTGCCTCACAAAGTGCTAATGTGTCAGAGCCTTTATGCCAGCTGGTAGAAAAACAATTTAGGGGAAAATTATGAAATACAATTGCTCATGCGATTGCTCTGATTCAGTTAATCCGAGAACGTGTTAAATGTGTGAATGTGATGATTTGCAGCGTGGGTGTTTCAGGCTCTGTAAACATGTCAACACTGTCAGGCATCATGTTGATGTCACAGGCTGAGAAAAACAGTTTGGGCTGAAACGTGGATCTGGAGCATGTGGTGAAGAATCAGAGTCGACGCTCTGATGGATTTCTGCGTTAGGTAACTGACTGCATGAGTGTGAAGAGTTTATAAAGTGACGGTCGTCAGTCTGCAGCTGCAGTTTGAGTCCTCGCTGTAGAGGATCTGCCGTCGCTCCTGAACGCTGACAACCATCTGCCGTCCACCTCTAACCAATAACAGAGCTGCTTATGCTCGAGATGATGCTCTGTGAGTTTCATCCTCTCTGTTAGTGCTGAACTCTTCTCTATTAGCCAAGTACGGCAGGTCTGTGTTTCAGGAACATCGGCAGTCTTTTGGTCAGTTTCAGCTCCTGTGATGTTTTCCAGCCTTCCGTCATGGGAATGTTGTTTCTGAACACACTTTGTCTCGTGATCATTAAGATGCTCCTTCAACAAACATAATCTGCCTCGTATTTGTGTAGGAGAAAGTGAAAAACAAAATTACAAAATGCGTTTCAGAAGATCAACTAGAACACTTTTATCTTCAAACAAATTCAAATTTTGGGGAAAACATATTTTCTGTAACAAATTGACAAAAGTTGAAAGACTTTCCTCAGGACAAATAAATAGTTTTAAGAACATTTCTTAAATATACCTAACATTCTTACAAATACACCTTCTGTTGACCAACTTACATTTGAGACATCTGATTTTCAGGAAACAAAATTAGATTTTGTAAAAATTGTCACATTTGTAATAACCAAATTCAGATTTTTTTCTAGATTTCAGAAAAAATAAAGAAAAAAGTGAAACTGCAGAAAATATAACATCTGAAAATAAATGTGATTTTTTGATAAATTTACTCTCAGATCGCAGACTTGAATTCAAATTGACAAATATAAGAAAACAAAGTTTTATTTCTTTAAACTAGTTTAGATTAAGACAACATAATCATTGATAGAAAGATTTCACCAGATTTACATTTCAGTGCACAGAGATATACTTTATAAAACAAAAGTACATTTAGAAAATAAAATCAGACTACGCAAAACAAATTAACATTTATGAGTACAAAATTACATTTCTTGAAGAAATAATCCAATTTGCCAAAACTTCTTTATATTCAGGAAAACAAACCAAGTAAGTTTTTAAAATTAATTTTAATTAAAACAATTCTTTTCTCATAGCATATAAACTTGATTTTTCATTGACTCTCACAAAAGTGATTTAATTCCAGAAAAACAAAATATTACAAAACTGAAAATAAGAATTTGCATTGAAAACATTTTAGACAAACATTTTATATGTATTTGGAAAGCAAGGCAATGGGAAGGCAAGACGAACATTACAGTAGTAGAAAATCCATTTCAAACCTAAAAACACTTTTCAAAGGACAGACTGACAGAAAATGGACTAATAGTAGAAATGTGATGGAAGGACAAAATCAAATTGAGGCTGTTGTGAAAATATTTTGAAAGGTTTCTTTGATGTAACTTTTTTTTCTGAAATGTGATGTGGTTTTTTTGAAAGTGTAATGCAAGTGTATTGTTTATTTTTGTTAAATTGAAATTTAGTTTCACAACATGGAAGTGTTTCCTGTTTCGTACATTTGCTTTCTTTAAATTAATTACATTATTCAAATTAAAATTGTTCTGTCTTCCATAAAAGTCTTTCACTAATGTTATTTTGTTTTCCAAAATGTAGATTTGTTTAAAGATGTGAATCTGTTTCAAATTGAATAACTATCGTTTTGCACTCTGTTCACCGTTAATTATGGACTTAACAAAAGCTTAACTCAGCTTCAGTCCAGATGTAAAGGAGTGAACCTTTTCATCAGCCCACAGAATGACAGTCAGCCTGTCTGAAGGCTCCACATGTACAGAGAGCCTGTGGCCGTGCACACTGCAGCACGAACACACTCTGCTCCGTACATCATGCTCCAGGCCGCTGTGTTAGAGGAGAGTTACAGAGCAGCTGGTGGGTGGAGCATGAAAACCTACTTTGACAGTATGTTATTTTCTCACCTCGGAGTCATTTGGAGTTTAAGTGGCTTTAAGTATGAAATATAGAGAAGGCTGTATCACAGTGAGCAGGAGGGCATGTTCACAACTGCTGTGACTGTGTGTGTCTGTGTGTGTGTGTGTGTGCAGGGCTCTTTGTGCTGTACAGTGTGGTATTGCTTTAGTTGTACAGCAGCTGGTGGTTTTTAGACACCTCTGTATGTTTGGTGTGAAGCACAGGTGTCTCCTGTAATGTCCACCTGATCCTGGTGTCATTTTTAACCCAGAGGTATACTTGTGTCCATTCTGTGTGCCAGTGGTGCACGTTATGCACAAGCTAAAGTGAGCACAGAGCTGGTAGGATCAGTGTGGAGGCAGAAACAACTACAATGGGATGTTTTAAGACAAACTGGTATTTAAGACAATGATTATCGACATGTGAACACTGAAACTGTACAGACACAAACACGCTGGTTTATCCACATGATCACCAATAAACTCTATTTGAGGAAGAAATAAGTTTGGTGTATCCATTCAGCTGGTGGCTGCATAAATAATTGACTTATTGGTGACATCATTGTTGACTGCTGTTTTTGTAAATTCATTTCTTTGGCTGTATTTTCTCACATATACACAACTGACTAGTATTTTTAAAACATTTATGTATACAACACTCCACAATGACGTACAGGAGAGCAACCCACTGTTTTTGTAAGTGCCATTACTACATTTATCATCCCAGTCATCCTTCAGACATCAGATAACATAGTCACTTATAAGACCATAACACTAATGCTACGGCCACACCGGACGCAAATTGGCGTATTTAAACGCGCATAGTGCCTGTGATGCGCCGCGCGTAATGCCCGAGGCTGGACGCTGGACCATTATGACAAGCTGAGGGGCGACACGCATCACTATGCAGGCGCAATACAGAGCCGGAGCCAGTCGGACTCAGTGATGACCCGAGCAGGCAAATCCAGCAGGAAACAAATATTTACAGAACTTACCTTCAAAACCTGTCTCCTCAGCGAATTTCACCCAAGCCTGTTCCTTTTTGTTCCGGTCTCTGTAGAGTACACACGTTGAATCGTATAGCTCCGGATGATGGCAAACAGCACACATCAACCTCTCCTCCATCTTTCCGAGGGGTTTGAGCAGGAGCAGGTGGCCGGAGTGTCACACGTCATCAAATTAGTGATGTCAGGAGGGAAATGTCATCGCTGATTGGCTGCCGCAGCACAGCGTCACGCGAATTTGCGTCGAAAGTTCAACATTTTCAACTCGAGCATAGAGGCGTTTGACGCCCCAAACGCGCCAGACGCTTCATACACGCCACGCCAAACGCATCCAACGCGCCGCACGGGGTGAATCTGCGTCCAAGTGCGTCTTTGCATTGACTGTGTGTGTAATCTCAATGCACGTCTTTGCGAATTCGCTTCAGGTGTGGCCGTAGCATTATAGCTAGAAAAAAAAAAAATTCTAATGTAGCTCCTACTGTTTTCACAATAATAAAACTGCAGAGGATCAACATCAAACTTAGATAAAAGCCTGACTATGTCTGTTTGGTTACAAAAATCAAGGTTAGACAGACTGTTAAGTGAAACAGAGTTATAAATAACACTATCTCCTCCCTTCACCTCTGTATAAAGAAAGGATGTTCCACCTCTAAACAAAAGGATGCTGAGAAAGTAATTTAGAGACCAACAGCGAAAAACAGCACTTCAAAATTGAAATGTAACAAGGCTTTCTTTTCAAAAATGATAATAAAAAATATATATCTCATTAGGAAAATAAATCGCTGGAGGTTGTTTTGATTGACCTGGTTGCTTATTTCAGTCAGAGAGTCTGAGACACAATGGCATGACTCCGGCTGGATTTCTGCCATGTTTGATATTCAGGACTCTCACACATTCAGACAAAATATGTTCTCATCCGTCCGTTTTTTAAGATGTCAGACAGCAAGAATGTCCATGTGATGTGTGTCTTCTCCTTCAACCAGGACTTTTTTAAACAAGCAGGAAATAACCAAAGCCTCGAATGAGGCCGGAAAGTTGATTTTAATGATTTTCCTGCTTCCATTGTTGGCTGGTGACATATGTGTGAGTGTTCCTGAGCTGCAGTGGTGTAGTATTTGAGCAATACACACGTGATTCCTGATATGATGGATTAAACTTTGTTCCTCATGTTACGTCACGATTTAATTCACCCACTGCAAGCACTGAGGCTCTTTACAACACCAGATTGGACAGTACTAGCATATAATTTTTCTGTAGGTCATGCATCATAGGCATTTGGTAAAATGCCATCCTACATCACATCTCTGTAAAACCAATCTCATAATCAATATCCAACAAGATCTAGTGACCTCCTGATGCTTGAAGTTCCACGGGTAAACGCTGTATTTGGAAGAACTGCTTTCAGCTTCTGCTGCTTTCACCTGGAAAATCTTACAACAAACATTAAAACTGCAAGCACTTGTTTCTTTTGGTCAGTTTAGAACACCGATAATGAATTACGCTGCTTTTGAATGTAACTGTTTTTAACTGTGTTGTTTTATTGTTGTTCTCTGTACTCTCAACATCATTGAAAATGAGGGGACACCCTCAATGATTTTTCGAGATTAAATAAAGGTTGAATGAATGAATGAATGACTTTAACCACCAAGTGAGAGTGCAATTTTCTCCATGACTGGCACCACCATCAGCTAAGAATGGCACATGCATGACTACCTTTATATGGAGTCAAATGGCACCACACACTGTGCTTTATGTATAAGAAATATAATTCGAATCAGCCTCGTCTTGAGGATTATACATTTCAGACTTGAACAAGAGTTCAGCATTTGGTTATTCTGACTCCAGGCATTTCATTTTTTGAGTTCCTTTGCCCCTGTCCTTGTTGGTTGGTTTAATCAGTTCCCATCAGCATGAGCTCTCATGTTGCTTCTGAGTAACCCAAGACACAGAATCATGGTTGACCAGTTGGAAACGCTTTTTTGATTGATGAAAAGAATAATTTAGAAAGTTGATAACTAACCTGATCTACTTCCTGTGAGCTCTAACTTCCACCCCACACGTGGCCCCCACATAGATATATAAAGCTTCACAGACAATAAGGGAGAGCCTCCATCGCCTTCAGTCCGATGAAGAGAAAATCGATGTGGAGAGTCGTGTGGGCAGTGAGAAGCACAACAGCGATGGCAGAATAATGTTGGTGATAATTGCTGGATGGAAGCACTTTGCAGAACACAGCTGACGGTATTTGCCAACGGGTGAGCTCTGGCTCTAACTGCGGTGATTTGTGCTGCGAAGAAGACTAAAAATAAAACTCAGAGTGCAGCAGCATGACTGGCTGTCACCACTCCCTGTAATACCAGGGAGTAATGATATGACCAAAGTAACATGCACAAAAGGCTTCTGTTCCAGCGTGTGTGTACGAGTCCTTTCAGTGCACGGGCACCTCTCACCTAATGTGACAGCTCCACAAAAACAGGAATAAGGAGCAATTAGAGTCATCCCTGTACGTCCAATCACATCCAAATAAGCATGAAACCAGATTAGCAGCTAAAAAAACTGCAGAAGAGGCTCTGATGAGTCAAATGAGGAATGATTCAGTGGCAAACAGGGATTTCATAAATGTATTTCAAAGGAGACAAAAACGAGTCAGAGGAGCTGCAGGCAAGACGTTGATGTGAAGGGAATATTCAGAGCTAAATGTTTGACAGGATCTGCCAAGATCAGAAGGATGGCTGTAGTTTCAAATCTACAAATAAAAACACTTAAGCTTCACAAACTGAACAACTGTATTGTTTCATAGACAAGTACAGCAGCATTGGTTCAACATGAATATCAGCCCTTTTTACAACTGTCAGCCACGAGCATGTAAACATGAGGAGGACAGATACCAGTTTTCAGATGTTTATATGTGGTGTCATCAGCGTTGAGCAAATTACTTTAAAAAGTAACTAGTTAGACGTAATACTTGCTCTCCAAAAAAGTAACTGAATTACTACCATGCAGTTAGTTACCAGGGAGAGTAACTGATGTGTTACTCTTGAAAAATCTTTTTCTGCTTGACCTGTGTGTCTCAGTCTCTCTCTCCTTCCTTGTTGTTTCCTGCTGCGGAGTTCTTGGTGTTTTTTTGGTCTCTAGATTTTAGATTTACTAACAACAGACAAACACTTTGCTTTAGGATATAATGTAGATTTCACATTAGTATTCTTGCCTTTTAGTTATTGTACTTCAACCTGCAAATGCCAGTTTTAACTCCACACACCGCTCAGGACTCGCCATTGCTGCAGCTAGCTGTGTTGCCTGATTTTGCCAGTGACATAAGCATTTTTAAAGATAGGAACCTACGTGAAGCATATTTAATTTTTATCCAAGTTACATCTCAATTTCAAAATCATATTGCTTCTTTAATGTCATTTAATTTACTGACATCCCTTGCTCATAGGTGGAACATCCTTTTATTTATACAGAAGTGAAGTGCGGGGCTAGTGTTATTTGTAACTCAGTTATTGCTAAACAGTCTAACTTTGGACATGTCAGGTCTTTATCTAAGTCTAATCTTAATCCTCTACAGCTTTATTTTGTTGAAAACAGCGGTAGCTTCATTAGAAATAAATGTAATTCTGGCTATATTTGTGTGGTAGGATAAGTTAATTTTAAATACCTCTGAATTTGGTTTATATTGATGGTAGATCATGCACCAGATTCCTCCTGGGTTGGAGGGTACAAGTCCAAATGAGTAACTGCCCTATTGGAACAAGCCCAAAAAACTGCAACCTACAACTCTGAATGTACACATGCAAATTACAAAAAGAAGCCGAAAGTTGCTTATAATAAGCAGATCTGGCAACTCAGCAGCACGTCTCCTGTCTGTGTCTGGCTGCGTGAAGCAGGTCGGATAACAGCTGCTCGACATCGGTGCAAAGTAACGTGCCACATTTCACTGTAGGTGACAATAACGGCATTATAGCCTTTGAAATAGTAATTAATAACAGTACCCGTTACTGGGAAAAAGTAACAGCGTTAGTACACCCAACATTGGGTGTCATGCTAATTCAGTGCTGACATGTGGCTCAACTAACCACTAATTTATGGTCCTTTACACAAAAACTGCCAGAAAAAAAACAGTTTTCATTTTTAACTCCATTTGAACAGGGACCCCCTTTGTCAGGGAAAATTATGATGTGTGACACATGCATAGTACTCCTTGAGATAAAGGTTGTGTGCACACCCAGGAACAGCCAATGAGCTGCCAACGTCTGCTGCTAACTGTGCTCGGTTCGTTATCACTCCTCCAACAAAATGTGGAGTTGCTGCATCTGTACTCAGACCAGTGGAGATGCATTTATTATATTCATCAAGGACAGTACAAACTTGCATTGCCAACTACTGGCCTAGCAGGCAGGCTACCAAGTTTTAGTTGTGAACCTTGTGACTGCTCATTTTTATCACATCCTGTCCATGTGAACTTCAACTTCATCATTATTATAATCCTGTGTTTTGCAGCAGGCATCAGCACACTAGTACATGATAAAACATAAAACATACAGACATTTGGAAAATCAGGAAAAGTCCTGGGCACAAGTGAAAAGGAACAAACTTAAAGTACGAAATACCAAAAACTAAAGAATCAGACAAAGCTTCAAAAAGTGCACTCATTCAGTAAAGTGCTGTATGGTAGATAAATAAACAGTAATGATGAACAGTCGGGTAAAACAGCTATAAAGAGAGTCAAGAAATAGTCAAGAATTATGAAGTACTTTTGAAAATACAAATGAAAAACCTTTCTGTTTCTGGTGACAGCGTTGTCGTGTAAACAGGCCCTTACAGAAGATTCCTTATTACCAAAAACCTGCTTATGTGCAGGTCTGGATTCCCTTAAGAATACATTATATATATAATATTATATGTATATATCTATATCTATATCTATATCTATATATATCTATATATATATATATATATATATATATATATATATATTTGGTAAAGCCTCTTTCAGATCTCCTGTGAGGAGGGCAGGTCTGTCTGGGTCTTGGTTGAGGCCACTAAAGTAATATACCAGTCCCAGCATGGACACTCATACTGTAAACATATTGGCACAATCAGCATGTTAAATCAGTCCAATGAGGTAATAATCACTTCTATTAAAAAGTGAACAATCATGAGTCACCTACTTCTCATACATGTTGCCTTACTGACTCCTCACACTAACGTCACCTTCGCCTGACTTCCTGTGACTCAAAAACACGAGTTCAGTTAACATGTTCATTCACACTTTAAAACACGTGTCGCACATACATGACTCACTTTATAAGACTTCATTTTGAACTTAGGACCTGAGACTTTGTTAAATATTCTTTTACTCTGAAAGAAAAGAGAAAGTGAGTGATTTCTAGGTTTGTTGTTCTAAAGAGGTTTCAAGATCTCACGGTCAAGAGGCATTCATTACAGAGCGTAGAATCAATGCAGTCATTGACTAATGTCTCAGAGATGTAACAGCCTTTATTTATCCTTTAATAAGAAGTTAGAGAGGAAGTTGTAAGCAGCTCAGTGATGCTGTCTCGGGTCGAATCGTTACTTCTATAATTCATAACAAGTGTTGTAAGCCATAATCCTCATTTTACAGTTCCACATAAATGCATTTAAACATATATAAAATATATATAGCCTATACACATATATACATGTACCTGTCACCTGTTAGTCCACCTCTCTGCCATGTACTGACTTTTATTTATTACTGTCTCAGCTGTTTTGCCCTTTGGGGTAAATAAAGTTGTCTAAACTAAATTAAACTCTTTTTTCTTCATGCTATTGCTTGTCAGTATACAGACTGATTTGTTAGTTATTAAACTTCAGAAAAAGTTATCAAAATTCATATATGATGTAGCCTAAGAGCATAAATCAAGGACAGTAACATGGTCATATATTTCAAACATTGTTAAAGGATAAGTTTGGTTTCCACAGCTTTCACATTATTTATAGAATGAAGTAGAACAGTATACTCACCCAGAAGGCTTTCCTGATCCAAACAGGACATATATAGCGCCGCTTCTAAAACTGCATTAATCGTCCAAGAACTCATTAGTTTCACCAATATTCCATCATGGTCCGCTTGCACAACTCCTCCACGACAGTCCGGGGTCGTTCCACCCATGTTTTTGTGACTGTGCTGACCTCTGAACTGAAGACTTTCTTTTCGGCCGCCGCGCATGCACAGTACGGCTCATTGTGTCAGGGGCAAGCGCCGGCTACTCAACAATTTTCTTCTTCCAGTTTTGTGCAAAATGGGCGAATATCTATCGGATGAAGATGTTGTGGAGGAGAACTTTGAATATGATGGGTGTCCTTACAGTTTCGAGCCAGAGTTTACAGATGAGGAGCTCATCGAAAGGAGGACGCAGAGGCAAAGAGAAGAACAGCTGGCCAGAGAGCAGTCTTCAGTTCAGAGGTCAGCATAGTCATGACAACATGTCTGGAGCGACATCGGACTGTCTTGGAGGAGTAGCGTTAGCAGACCATGATGAAACATTGATGAAACTAATGAGTTTTTGGATGATTAATGCAGTTTTAGGAGCGGTACTATACATGCCCTGTGTGCTACCATTATACAGATGTCAGCTATTGGATATTAATATCTCCCGAAGCACTGTTTGGATCAGGAAAGCCTTCTGGGTGAGTATATTGTTCTACTTCATTCTATAAACAATGTGAAAGCTGTAGAAACCAAACTTATCCTTTAACCCATTTAAAAAGACATGCACAAATATTTGCTTCACTTTTCCAAGTTGTCCTGCATCGCCAGCACCGGTCAGCCCTCGCCTGCTCTGATCAAATGTGCTGAATCAAAGCTGTGGACATATACTATGATTGTTTTTCAAGAAAAATGAATCAGGGAGCAAAGCAAGTTCATGGAGAGACCTTTCTTCTTCCTCTAAGAAACCCCAAGGACCTGACTAGTCAGAGAACATTTTTATTAACCTCCACACTGAAGAAGTAAAATGAGTCATTTCTTTTCATTTCATTTCTTCTTAGTCTTTGTTCTATATTGAAGTACATCCTCTTAGACAGGACACAGGAAGTAAGAGGCAACACAAGAGACTTTGTCCTTTTAAAGGTCCTTTTTTGTGTCTGAGACCCACAGAGAGTGAACAGAAAATGTCATTTAATTTCTGTCAGATTTTTGGGCTGGTCTGCAGATTTTAAACCTCTGACGAGTCAGAAAATTCAGGCTTTATTCTTCACTTGCAACTTTATTATTGATGCCTTGTCCTGCTAAAATTGTGAGGATATAGTTAAGTGAATAGACAGTATATAACATATATGTTTGTGCACCAACTTCACAGCTTGAGGTTGAGAAATTGGGATTTGTTTGTGATGCTTATTGTTCATTAAAACTTTTTTGTTGGTCCAAACTAGTCCATGCAAAAATGTTTATTTGGATGAGGCAAAGGTGCTTATTTTTGCATTTGGGGGTCAACACAATGGTGGCTTTACATCACACCAGTGACCAAGGCTCAAGGGAAGGCAATGTGAAGTGGCCCTGTGCCTTGTTCCAGGTAGAAACAGCTTAGTGCAGGTTACATATACACAGTAATTATGTTAACATTTTTTTGTTTTTTGAGTTTGTTTGCAAGTTACTTTATCCTGTGGAGGTCGATAAGGATAAACGAGCAGACGGAAAGCTCTGAAGTTTACTCTTCGACTTCCAACATTGCAAACAAGCTCAACAAGAAATGCTAGTTAACACCCCACTCTCTAACATCATAAGGTATCGCCATTTTACCTTGTCTACTTGCGTGATATACTCCCTCTAGTGTCCACTACAATCCTCTGATAGCTGAGGCTTTAAGGATAAGTTCGGTTCTACAGCTTTCACATTGTTTATATAATGAAGTAGAACAATATACTCACCCAGAAGGCTTTCCTGATCCAAACAGTGCTTCAGGAGATATTTAGATCCAAAATCAAGCGGCGGACATCCGTATAATGGTAGCACACGGGGCATGTATAGCGCCGCTCCTAAAACTGCATTAATCGTCCAAAAACTCATTAGTTTCACCAATATTTCACCATGGTCTGCTAACGCTACTCCTCCAAGACAGTCCGGTGTCACTCCAGACATGTTTTCATGACTATGCTGACCTCTGAACTGAAGACTGCTCTCTGGCCAGCTGTTCTTCTCTTTGCCTCCGTGCCCTCCTTTCGATGAGCTCCTCATCTGTAAACTCTGGCTCGAAACTGTAAGGACACCCATCATATTCAAAGTTCTCCTCCACAACATCTTCATCTGATAGATATTTGTCCATTTTGCACAAAACTGGAAGAAGAAAGTTGTTGTATAGCCAGCGGTCTTCCCCTGAAACAATGAGCCGCACTGCGCATGCTTGGCAGCCGTAAAGAAAGTTTTCAGTTCAGAGGTCAGCACAGTCACAAAGACATGTCTGGGGCGACACGGACTGTCTTGGAGGAGTAGCGTGAGCAGACCATGATGAAATATTGGTGAAACTAATGAGTTTTTGGACGATTAATGCAGTTTTAGGAGCGGCGCTATACATGCCCCGTGTGCTACCATTATACGGATGTCTGCCGCTTGATTTTGGATCTAAATATCTACCGAAGCACTGTTTGGATCAGGAAAGCCTTCTGGGTGAGTATATTGTTCTACTTCATTCTATAAACAATGTGAAAGCTGTAGAAACCAAACTTATCCTTTAATAACCTGACTAGCCAGATGGACAGCTCTATATATCTGCCACAGAAATATTTCACTAGTCCATCTGGGTAGGAGCCCTTTGAATTTGTTTTCAGGGGCAGAAAGTTAAAAAAAAAAACACACAAGCTTGTGATTGGACAATCGTTTGGCTCATCACATCAGCACAGAACAATCCACATCAAGCAGGGTTACCTCCTATAATGTAGCATAGATTGCGGCTAATGTAGCGGCTAATGGCTAACAATAGTTCACAACAGTTCATGAAAGTTAGCCATAGCGGATAACTAAGCCGCTAACACCTAACAACAATTAATGACATCTAGCTGTTAGCCGCTAACTTAGCCGCTAACTTAGCAGGTCTGTCTGCTCTGCAAGGCTAGAGGCTTAAGGGAGCCTTGGAAAAATTTAAGAAATGTAAATAAAGTTTTTATTTTTTCTCTTTATGGACAACTGTTAATACATCAATTTGTCATTACTGTAACATAAATATCCTGATAGCATAGGTCGTCTATATTAAAAAATGTCTTTAACTTGATTGTTTGAGAGGATTAAGGTCTTATTTTCATTTGAACAAAACACACCCAGGTGGACCCAAAAAAGCAACAATCAGAAATGTCAGTGCTCAAGTCAATTTGACAAAAGTGTCTTTTTTATTCTTTTGTGAGTGAAACTGCATCAACAGACAGTGTGTGGGCCATCTCAGAAAACAATGTGTGTGTGGGTGTTTCAATGCACATCATATGCCTTCTCTGTGTGAGGTTCTCTGTGCTTTATGTGTGAGCCCACACGCAAGTGTTGTGGAGGCGTCACACAATGTACTCTGGTCCTATTTCACAGCTTAGATGCTCCAGGAATGTAGCATTTAACTCTGTAATCATCTGCCCATCTTATACTGTAGTCTTTTATATAAGGCCGAGGATTGTTCTTCAAACTTTGATGTGTTTCTTAACTTTAATGGTGATGAGCTGACAAATAAATCACCAATTAAGAAGACGTTTTTATCTTAAAACTCATGCATTATCATAATTCCTGTCCTATTCTGGCTTTAAACTTTATTCATTCTGAGTGCAGACATCGTCCTGCATTATTGTAGCAGTATAACGGTAAAAGTGTGTGAGTACTTTGGTTACAGTGAATCCTGCTCTGTTACACATATATGAAAATTTAAAAATAACATTAAATATAAATCATCATACAAACAGTATTATTTTTAAACTCAAATACAGGAAAAAAAAAATCAGGATGAAATGTCACAATACTAAAGCCACTTTAAGCTTCTTTTAAATTCAATAAAAGATTGTTTACAAGTATAAAAAGCACAAAAATGTTAACTTTATTCCTTGTTTTTAAATATTTTCTATTAACATTATATATTATATTATAGTTTAATGCCTCACAAAAGATATTTAAGGACACAATCATATCAAAGTAAGTTCTTCAATGACTTGCAAAAGACAAAACTTTTACTAGAAATATATATCATTCCTAATTTATACATTACATAGCACTCATAACTCAGGATTAATCGTATTTAGCAGTTGTTAGTTTTTCTTAATATTTACAGAGTTATTCTATTTTATTTATTTTAATGATTGACGAGCAGAATTGAGTAAATTGGAGCCACTAGTTGCTCACCACTGCTTTAGAAGAGCTCCCTGAGCTGCAGCACTTTTTTTTTTTTTTTAGGCCTCTTTTGACTGCAGGAACTTTTAAGACATTCAACAGCAGGCACCAGGATCTAAGGCTGCGTTTACATAACACCGAAAACGGTCTAATCCGATAAGTTTTCATTGCGTTTTGGCCTTGTGTGTACATGGAAACTCGTTGAAAAAGGAAACTTTTGAAAACAGGCTCCAGAGTTGAAGGATTTGAATCTGCTCTCCATTCAGCTTCATGTAAACCCGTATCAGAGCGTTTCAGGGTGAAACGCATCACATGCGCAGTACTCTTTCACATGAAGGCTGCGCGTGCATACCAGGAACAACAACAGCTTTGGCCGTCTGCCGAGTAACGCATGAGCCTCTTACCGCGCTCGGTTTGTCATTCAGTCAAAACTATCCTGACAGATTTGTTGTCGAACTGATTTGTTGTCCAGAAAAGAAACTCCTGTGTCTCTGTGCGTCTATTCACCATTGTTATTTGTGAAAGGTTTTCTTCTTTGTTTGTGTGTTGTAGCAGCGCTGCCTCTCTGCAGACCTACACCGCCATCTACTGAACCGGCATACATACTACAGCGGATTAACTTGTCTCCGAGCGTCGTCGTCTGAACGCAGAAGAATTCTAAAACGCAAAGGAAAAATCTTTGCGTCTTTAAGTCAGGAGTTTCCATGTAAACGTAGCCTAAATCAGTTCTCAGGTAGATGTTTCACACATAGACTGTAAAAAACATGGACGTCATGTCGCAGGGCTCGTATTGAAGTCACAAAAACTGCTCCCCCTGGTGACTGGCTGCAGTATAGGTCAAATCTCCATCTCCCCCATTCATCTGAACGGGCCGTAGTGAAACTTCAAAAAATAAATACACCTAATAGAAACATTTCTCCCATTCGTATGCTGTGGTGATATGAAAGTATTATTGGGCTGCGTTTTTTACAAGTCCTCTTTTTTCTGAAAAGTTTCTTTTTCATCAGTTATTAGAGTTTAAAAAATAACCTCGGTTTACTGCAGTTTCACAATGATTGTGTATGCTGTATGCTGTGGAGTTTTGCGACCGTTTACGACAGCTGCGTCCAGATATGCTCCAGATTCTCTACTGGCTGCACAATGGCGGTGCCCTGACGGGGAATGTTATGGCTTCAAAACCGTTAAATGGTAGAAGGCGGAGCCACGCTATCCACTATATACACTCTATGGTTTCACACCCTGAAAAATTGGGGTGGGGGATATAGCCCAGGATCTCTGGAGCGGTTCAGTGCTGGAGTCTTTTGATTGGCTGAGCACTTGCAGCTTTTCAACTTAATAAAACGTCTCCAGAGAAGATCTGCAATTTGATCTCACATTTTACAACCTAGCACAAAAAGCTTTTTTTAATGCCCAATAGTGTTTTTGTTTTTTGTCTAACTTACACTAAATTGAATGAATTAAAATAGTGATATAGAACTTTTCACAACATGTGAGCACCAAGTTTCAAAAAGTAAGCATTAGTGTAAGCTTTCTGCTTGGTGCTTGTGAGAAAAACTGGCAGGAACATCCAAACATCAGTGTATAGTCTAATTTGCATGATAATCCCTGTGCTGTAGGCTTCTTTGGAAATCCAGGAACTTTCTACTTCCTTTGAGGAAAGTTCCTGGGACCAATTGTTCCTTGAAACTCAAATTAAAATTGGCCTTTTGCCTGTGTGTTTTGGCCCCATGCACATAATGTGAACGCACTGCAAAATGCTCAGATCTTAGTAAGTTTATTTGTCTAATTTGAGGTAAAAAAATATCCACCATAGTTGAAAAAAGTTCATTTTTATTTGATGGGTTTAGAAGCACTGAATAACTTGCAATTATCATAAAATATCTGCCAATGAAACTAGCAAAATTTTACTCCTTGAGAGTCTTAAAATCAGGTACAGAAACTACTTAATTAACTTATTTGTCTTGCCACATTATTTAAAATCGTTACAAGAAATCCAGGGTTTATTTTTTGTTTTAAAAATCTGATTTAAGATGTGTAGCTGGACATGTCAGGGAATTCTGGCTTTCAATACGTGTTGGGAGATTTTTAGAATTGAAATTGGATGAATACACTTCCTTAGATTTGACTTTTTGCAGTGTGTAATTCTTGTTTGCCCAGTTATAAACTATCTGCACTCCACTGATCAAAACTTGGGACCTTTAAAGTGTCCTAAGAGTTAGCACACTTCACTTATTTGGCAGGATTGGAGAGCTCATATCACGTCTTCGAGTAAACTCTACCTCTCTCTCTGTCTTCCTTTATGTCACTGTCACAATGGCCCTGAGAAAACTCTTTGTGAAGGTTCAACAATATCCGGACCTCCGTGACCTGCAGTCCTGCTCTGTGCTGATAATATTAGACGTGACAGTGACGGAGCAGCCCTGCCGGAGAGGTTGAGTCCTGGGGTGGGGAATCAAGAGAAGGAGAAGACACAAAGGCTCCTGAATCCAGGGCAGCTCTTGTCTTCCACTTAATATTCTGCACCTCACCTGCTGGTATGTTGAGCCGCAGCACGTCCTGAGAGTGCCGGAGGCGTGAAATGACACACATCATATGCTGATGTGTCTTGGGCTTTGAAGGTGAGGATGTGTTCTCGCACAATGCAAAGCTAACCGAAAATCTGAGGCAGGGAAAACAGATGGAGAGAATAAAGTTTAACTCCTACCCGGGCAACCTTGGGCCTTCAGGAAATATGGTGAGACAGTGTATGTGTGGATATTTTCTGTTTTTAATCATTTACACTGTCAGGGGAACTAGTTCCTAAAAAATTCAGTAGAACAATAAGGATGACTTTTCTTAGATTAGATTAAACTAAACTGTATCAATCCCTTTGGGAAATTAAGATTCTGATAGCATTTTGAAATATGGATATAAAGATGAATTAAAAGATACATGCAAGCAAAAATATGGAAAAATACAAACTTAATATAAAAAATGAATGTATGTCTGCAGGCTGGCTACTGCTCCTTCTCATCTTCAATCTTACTGTTACTCCTCCTTTCCCCACTGAGAAGTTGTTCAGTTTCTCATGAGCGCTAACACGAGGTCTAATATCGTCAAATCTGAAGAGGTTTCATTGTGTTTTGGCCTCCCATTTACATGGGAACACTTCCTGAAGTGCTTAAATCTGCAAACTTTTGAAATAAGGGTCCAGAGTGGAGAGTTTTCAAAATAATCCTCCATTTAGCTCCATGTGCATTAATCTTTGACATGAAGGCTGGAACCACAACAGCTTTGCCGATCTACCGAGTAACATGTCTGCTTACCGTGCTCGGTTTGTTATCCAGAAAAAAAACTATCCAGACAGATTTGTTGTCCAGACAAGAAACTCCTGCGTCTTTGTGCGTCCACTCACCATTGTTGTTTGTGAAAAGTTTTTCTTCTTTGTACGTGTGTTGTAGCAGTGTTGTTTCTCTGCAAACCTACATCGCCATCTACTGGACTGGCATGCATATTGCAGCGGTTTCATTTGTTTCTAGTGTCTCTGCATGAACACAGATCAAGTTTGCATACATGATGGAAAAACCTTTACGTTTCAGGTGACTGTCTTCATGTAAACAGGGCCTCAGCCTGTTTGTCCTGCACTTGGAAAATCTTGGTAAATAATATTATGATATTTGGTTTGAACATGTCATAGTTGTTTGGACCAGATGGGCTTATCTGGGTATTTTAATTTAATATAAGACAGGAGGAACTCAATGGTCACTTGTTACAGCCAAAGTGTGCCGAAGAACATGCTAAGAACATTTTGTTTGTTCATAACAATCAACTAAGAGCATGAAAATGAGACTTCACTTTGCAAGGCTTCCACAAAACCTGACAACATAAGATTATAAAACTGTCTCCTGGTCTGAATAATCTGGATTTCTGCTCCACATTCAGATGGTTGGGTAAGAATTTGGTGTAAAAATTATGAAAACATGGGTCCTTCCTGCTTCCCTGGATTTTTCTTTGCTTTTAAGAGTATTTTGGGCATTTTGTGCTTTTATTGACAGATGAGAGAGAAACACAGTGAATAGGCTTGTGAAAGAGAGCAAGAGAGAATAGGGGGAGTACACAGCATGTATGTGGGTCGGGCCTGGTTGCTTTAATACTCTGCCAAACCAGAACCACTGGATATTTCTATTTTTTACTTTACTTATGCATCATTTTAACCCCAGAGTAAAAGAGGTTTAAAACCCACCTTTTTAATCCAACTTTTAATTGATTTAGACTTATTTATTTATTCCTTAATTTTTATTCTTCTATTACTTTATAACTTATTCTTTTAGTCAAACTTCTTACAGTATTTAATTCTTAATTTTTTATGTTATTTCAGTTATCCATTTTATGTTATTTTATCTCTCTTCCTTTCTTATTTTTTTATTATTGTTTTAGTATGATGGTTTTTAGCTCCAGTGCTCCATCATAGGGGCTCTCATCACTGGGAACTGCTCCTGGTCCATTTCTGGGGCCGCTGACGGGGGACGGCTCTGCCTGCATGGCCGGAGGCCCCTGCACTGTGTTGTGGGGCCTCGTGTCTGTGCAGGAGGATGGGAGTCTCCGCCTGCGCTCCTTGTGGGCCGGGAGCCCTCCTCAGTGTTGATGACCCCCAAAGGTAGCTTATTCCTTACCTCAGTCCTCGGTGCACAGCCATGTCTCTCTTTCTCTTTTTTATGACAGCTCGTATGATGTGTGGGTGCAGGTGTGTGTGCGTATGTTGATGTCCACAAGTGTGTGTCTGGATAAGTCTCTTTATTTGTGGAAGAGGAATAGCCGGGTTTACTGTTTTTATGTTGTTTTTAGCCTCTGTGAGGCACTTTGTGTTGCTTTTAAGTATGAAAAGTGCCTTATAAATAAAGTTTGATTTGATTTGATTTGATTCAAAGTGAATATTGTTCTGACCAGCCTCCATGGTCTGGAGGTGGTTCATGCTATGGCTCCAATCATCTCAAACTATTTTACTGTACTCCAGTGGCCTCCATAGTCACCAGATTTTAATTCAAAAGAGCACTATTGGTGAAGTGGGGAGATTCTCATCAACTGCAGCTACTGTGTTTCCAACATCTCTGGGGGATGTTTCAGCAGCTCATAGTACCTATGACACGAAGACCGCAAGGTATACCTAATAAAGTGGCCAGTGACTCTATATTGGTTTTACGTTTCACCCTTCCCAGTGAGCCAGTTGTGTTTCCACTCCTTGCGGCTTATTTGCATTCTGTGAAATCCAAAGTTAGCAGCACTCGCCTGAAGAAGTCAGAGAGCCTGGATGGGGAAGAAGAGGGGAGAGAGGAAGGAGCTGGGAGTGAGAGATAGAGAGGATGAAAGGAGAGGAGGTGAAGGCAGGATGGGAGGAAAAGGAGGAGCAGAGGGTCTTGTCTTGTTAAGAGCCTCATGCTGTTTTTAGCAGAGTTTGCCAACAACTGTTCCACCATCTGCACACTCACATACCCTCTCTCCAATCCCCCATCCTCCTCCTCCTCTTCTTCTTTTTCCTGCATCACTCTGCCCTGATGCCTTCAAAACCTCCTCTTATTATTTCTGCCTAATTCTTCTCCTCATACTCCTTTTTGGGGTTTATTTGTGGGCGTGAATATTCAGAACTTGTTCTTCTTTTGTTTCAACTTTGTTGAAGCTCAAGCAGAGATGATGAAAAAACGGAAGATATGACCTTCACATATTCACCTCCAGGGGCACAAATAAAACAGCTCAAAATGTGCATTCAGCGTTTAGATTGTTTTATTTATAGCCTGGATATTTGGCACTCACATTCTCCATTACAGTCTAACTCAGCAGAAGAGGTTATTAAACCCTCTCCAGTCCAGGAGCCCAAACTCTCGGCCTTTATCTTGGTCTTCCTCCGGGATGTAAACTCATTAAAAACACTTTTCTTCAGCAAACCGCAGAAATAAGGAAGGGACCGTGACCCATTTTAGCCGTCAGCCCAGGAGAGCTCAGGACTCAGCAGTTTAAAATAAAGTTTAGCCTGAATAGCATTTTTTAACTGTTTATTATACCAGGGAGACGAAGAAGGTGGTTAATAGGAGCTCTGGATGCCAAAGTGATTTACCAAAACAAAGATTGTTTTTTTGGGGAGATTATATCCTGATCTTATAAAAAATGTTCAAGATAGAAGCCATTCTCCAAAAAGTGGACATGCTTGAAAACAGGCCAACATTTACCGTAAAATACCAAATAATGGCCGGGGCGTTAATTTGTTTCAATCACTGTGCAGACCAGGCGACTATTTGGAACAGGCGTTTAATTCCTTTCCCACAAAAATCTTGCGTGTAAAGAATTTAATTTTCCAGTGAACGACAGTACAGGCCAAAAGTTTGGACACACCTTCTCAATCAATGCGTTTCTTTATTTTTATCACTAATTACATTGTAGATTCTCCCTGAAGTAATGATGACCACTCATTTCTCTTAACTTAGCTGACTGGTTCTTGCCATAATATTAATTCTAACAGTTGTCTAATAGGGCTGTCGGCTGTGCATCAGCCTGACTTCTGAACAACACAAATGATGGTCCAACCCCATTAATAAGGCAATAAATTCCATTAATTAACCCTGGAAAGGCACACCTGAGAAGAGAAAACCATTTCAGGTGACTACCTGTTGAAGCTCATAAAGAGAATGACAAGAGTGTGCAAAGCAGTAATCAGAGCAAAGGGTGGATGCTTTGAAGAAACTAGAATATAAGACATGTTTTTATTTGTTTCACACTTTTTTGTTAAGTACATAATTCCACATGTGTTCATTCATAGTTGTAATTATTGATGAAAATAAGAAAACCCATTGAATGAAAAGGTGTGTCCAAACTTTTGGTCTGTACTGTATTAATTCAATATTCTTCCTCTAAAGAGATTCACTCACAGTATATAGTAGCTATGTCACATCTCAAGAAAGTGAATATTATAAAACAGGATTATCACACTTCTCCCCGTTTATTTCACCTGTATTGAATCTGTTCCCCGAGCTTTAAAGATCTCATTCTCCACACCGCGCCCTGCACAAACTGCCCGTGTGTTGTTGTGTGTTTGTGCTCTATTTTGACGTGGCGTCTCTTCAAAGCAGAGGGAGGAAGTCAGGTGTTGGGGTGCGCGTGTGGTCGGCGCCCGCGGGGGGACCGGCAGATCAAAGTCGGCGGAGTCCGGCGGCTGCAGGCGGGAGGGGAGGACAAACACTCACGTCCCTGCGTCTGCTCTCACCGGGAGGACAAAGCGGGATGAGGCCGCTCGGAGGAAGAGGAGTATTCTCTCTCGCACACAGCTGGTCAGCGCTGTGGGCTTTCTTTGTGAGCAGAAGGACTGGTTTGATCACGGAGCAGGCCGGTGTCATACAATGAGAGGAGTGAAAAAATGGGTATAATGTACTGTGGAAACACTGAGGGATGGCTTGGCAGTGTGTTTAAAAGAATACAGGAGTGGAGAATGATTAAGGCCTGTCTGTGATGAAAGAAAAGATGCAAAAACTGTGAAAGAACTGCCAGTTTTTATGAATATTTTAGCCTATATTCTGTTTTCTGAAGTGGTGCCTGAGCCACTCACACTATGAGTCATTTCAGTCTTTTCAAGCTTTTGGGAGTTTTTGGCTGGTTTTAAAAAATGTGACCAGAAATGCAGCGCTGTCTCGATGTGGACTTTCCATTGAACTCATCTGTCTCTGCAGGAGAAAGGGGAAGGAAAAAATATGAATTGGTGCCTCATAGCCTGAGAAACTCAAGAAAAGGACAGAAACACCGCAACCATTCAGAGCTCAGAAATAAACAACAAGGAACAAAATGACTGTAGAGAAAAAAAGTTTTAGTTTATTGATCAAATATCAAATTCTCCTTTCATCAGGGGAAGAAGAGGGTTGTGAATGAGGGCTATGACGAGGATCATTAGTCAACAAAATTATCAATGCTCAAAAAACTACGCTGGCCCATGTGTTAAGATCTATTTTGTGGTGCAACAAAGGACCATGTTTCCTTCCAGGAGGTCACAGTGCATTAAAGGTGCTATGAGGAGAATCTACTTCCTGCGATATAAAGACTCTGCTACCCATGAGCACGCGCAGCGACTGTCATAAAGACGTGACCCAAGCCAAAGCGTGCATTTGTTGTGATGCTAATGCTGCGTTCACACCGCAAGCGACCCAGCTACCAAAGTCGCTTCGCCCTTTGACGTAGCGTTGCGCGTCCATAAATACCTCAGTTTGGTAACCGCTGCCGTCGGCCGTCACTCGGTGACATCACGTCCGCTTGAGTTTCACCGCGATCATTTCATATATCATGTAATAGGATGTATAAGCAGACATTATTACCTCCGCCAAGGAGGTTATGTTTTCGGGAGAGTTTGTCCGTCCATCCGTGAACAAAATAACTCAAAAAGTCATGGACGGATTTGGATGACATTTTCAGGAAATGTTCAGCATGGGAAAAGGAAGAACTGATTCGATTTTGGTGTTAGTTCGGATCAGCGTCTGGCTGCCATGGCGAAAAATGTGATTTCTGTGAAAAACTACTGAACTAAAATAGATATCACTACAAATCCAATTGCTAATGGTATGTTTTCATGGTCAAGGAATCTAAATATTTAGATGAAATAAAGGTAGGAGTAATATTTATCGTCAAAATGACAATATGGCTAAGGACTGAGGACTGGCGGAGGTCTGCGCTCTCCGAGTCGTTTGTCTAGTTTGGTAACACCGGTGTTTCCCTTTGTCTTGTGCCAGTTAGTTTGTCTCTTTTTGTCAAACTGATGATCAGCTGTTCTTTTATCATGAGCTTCATGTTCTGTAACTTTTTTGTCCGTCAGTCTTTAGTTCTCTGACGCGATTCCTGCATCTCTCATATAATTCTCTGGTGGGTGGAGCTTTTTACTTTCCCATCTTGACATTTGAGGGTCTTCTCTGTATGACAATAAAGGGGTGAAACTGTTGGAACAGAAAGTGCTCACAAACATAACACCAAAACTGTCGTATATTAGAAGAACAGATTGCATTTCTTGGTCAGCGCTGCATTTCTGTGACGTACAAACAGAGGAACAATCAGCTCAGACGCCTCAGTGGAGTCTGTAGGCATTTGCCAGGTCAATTTGTTGCTTTCCTCTCAAACACACAGATCTAAACATGCATACATGCACACACAATCATATCTATGGACACACGCACACCACCGTACAGCTTCAATTTGTTCTTATTTGCACCCGGCGAGGAGAAGGCGGGCAGAGCGATATGGTTGGATGGTCCTCAGCGGATGGGGAGCGAAGGAGAAGAATGAAGGGAGGAAGGAAACGAGTTGACGGTTAAGTGCATGCATTATTCATGTGGGAATAAATGCTTCATTCGTAACCGTGGTGACATCACCATCCATCAGCCCGCCCGCCTCCACCTCTCTGCTGGTAAAGTCTTTCATGGGTGGCGTGACCCTGTTTGGATTTGTGTGTTTGTTCTAATTCCATCATTTTTTCACACTGGATTATGTTTGACCACTTTTCTTCTTCTGCCTTTTCAATCACTGTCTCCTTGACTCTTTCACATGTAGGAACCATTTATCCCACAGGGTGACCCAGAAGTCTAGAGAGCACCACTAAGTCCATCCATCATTTGTTTCATAACCCCACCCTCAGGTCTCTTTAGGAGTCCAAATCATCCATAACACCATCATCACCCATCCCACTTTTTTGTCTTCCTCAATAAGATTCTTGTTATTAAACTTTAACTTGAAGTATTTTCTGTTTGGTCACTACATTTCCTTATTATTTATTTATTTAATTTTGAGGCAGTTCCCATGTAGTGCACCAGTGTAGTGTTACTTAACGTCTACACCCTCTGCAGCAAATTTTCTGTCGTCTTATCTATCAGTCAGTTTCCACATCCCGCACTTTGATGTTTTTCAGGTGTGTTCTAGCAGCACAGCGCTGTGTGCGTCTTCTGAGTTTATTTTCAGCAGGAGCTTCCTCAATATCTGCCACATAGAGCACTAAGTCCTAGGTCAATTTTGCACTTTTTTGCATTTATTTTTATACTTTTTTTTTTATTCCTGCTGACCTTTCAACTATTAATGACTGAAGACACAACTAATAGCCTGAAAATTCTGACTTTTTGGAGCTGAAAATGTTTATTTCACTTCTTACTGAAAATCCTAAAAAATCTTGTTAGTCGTCTTTTCTCTGATAGTGAACTGTGATCTGAATTTGGCCCAATATCACAACATAAGTGGGCTAATGTAATGCTTCCAAACAATATCCAGCATAGAGTAAACAACATTGCTAGCACTGGTCTAAAATTATTTGAGTATAATGACACATTGTTCACATTACTCAAAAAATACCAATGTGACAACCTTAAGGCTTCAAAATGGATGCTCATGCTGACATTGCAGTTCCTTGTGTGTCCTCTTGAGGCTGGCTGCAGGCACCATGGAGGTGAGGTGATGTGTGCAGAATACAGACCTTTTATGTCCGTTATAAACATCTGCACAGCCCGGCTCAGATAACAGCATCAGTCCAAAGCTGAAATCATCTATGTGCTCTCTGTGTGAGTATTTTCATACCATGCCTTTTTTATTTTATTGAGGATCTCCGGTTGTAGAAATTAAAGATACATGTACTGATATCTCCACACATCCATGCAGATATGCTTTGGGTGGGTGAATCCCATTTATATCCCTTAGCCCTTGTCTTACCCCTTACTCCTTGATTTTGCGCGTTCACAACTGGTGAAGGGATGTCCCAATTCTCTGTAGGGTTAATACCAAGGGCTACACAGCTCTCATAAACAGACTGGGACCTCACCTGTTACGAAGGGGTGTGGGATTTCCCATAACTCACGGCACCTGCCGACACAGGGCAGGGCGAGACCGAAGGAACCGCATAATTATAACTAATTTTTAAATCATCAAGTAAATATTAATCATGTTTGAATTGTTGGTCGTATCTTACAATTTATCACTATAACGAGCTAGTTTTAGCTGCAGCTTTTGTTGCATCTGTCAAAGCCAGCAAGCAGCTCTGGGTGATGACATAGCGGGAATTGAGTGGCGTCTCGTTTCTCAGCAGTGTGTTTTCACCTCTTCACCTTGGCCTTCAAAACAGAGAGCTAAGGGAAAGGGGTGGAATTGGGATTCACCCAGTTCAGCCTTCCTAGCTCCTTTGATAGTCTAATAAACGAAGTTGCATGGCTTCATCCAGTTCTTTCTATAGTCTGTGGGTACCTCTGAATTCCTGATTGTGTATTTATAGGTCATAGTGTAGTAATTGGCAGGATGGAAGGTCCCAAGACTGCAGTTCCTGGCATATTTTTAATCTTTATGTCAACACAAATAATTGATGAAGGGTAACAGAAGCTCAATTTTAAGTCAAGCATTATTCACTCTCTGGTAGTTGAAAGCCTCAGGCGTCCGCCAACCTCTGCAGTAACAGCAAACTAAGCCTCCGCCATCTCTCATTTTATTCTCCTCCTCTTCCCAACCGTTGCGTAGTCTTTCTGTACATCCACCCAGCCTACAGTCCATCCATCTTTCCACTCCGTCCATGCCTGTGACTCTCCACATTTTCTTGTCTAAATCTTCTCCATCACCGCCTGCTTCATCACAGAATTCATCAACTCCCAACAACACTCCTTTTCCCCTCCTCCTCTCCATCCCTACATCTTTCTCCCCTCGTTCACTCTCCCCCTGTATTGCTTCACCCAGGATGAATGGCCCCAGCTCTGAGCCAGCGGCCTCACCCTCTCGCTGCGAAAGGACCGGCCTTTTAATGAATGTTTCATGGCCGTGACATCGTCCAGCTCCACTTTATGGGTCTATTTTTTTCTCCTTGGGCTATTTCACAGTGTAATGTTGCCTCTGCGTCGTGCTGGCAGCAATATTTTCTCCGTATAGATCTTGCAGTCAGTGGTGCAATATGTTGGCAGCATTGATTTTCCTTCTGGAACCTTCCTACACGTCTCTTTGTGGAGGATGTAATGTTGCCTCGGGGTGCCTGGTCGCAGATGGATCAGCTCTGAGAAGCACCTGGCTCTATTTCCCTAAATATCTGTTCTCCTAGTGGATTATCCGTATCTCTGCTGCTCTGTAAGTGCTACAGTTTGCAATGTGCTCCAAGAAAAATGTGAGCCAGCAGGTAAACATTGATTGGAGAAGATACTCCTGTTGCAGGTATTACAGTACTGCAGGCCACAGGTCTGTCTTTCCTTAAGAAGCTTATGTTTGTCTCAGTGTCCCGTTAGTATGTCCTGATACTTCTTTTCTTTAGCCAAACTCCAGAACTGCCTTAAATCCAGTTCAGGTCAGATTTATATACTGAGAACATATACCAAAATAACTCAGTGTTGACAGAATTAAAAATGTTACCTTATCATTGCAAATATTAAACATCCTTCTACATCATTCATCCATCCATCGAACCATCCATGTATCCATGCATCAATCCTTCATCCATTATCCATACATCCATCAATCAATTCGTCCATCCATCAAGTAATCTTACTGATTTTAGTCTAGCTCTTACCTGAATTACCTTTTAGTGTTTTTATTTATTCTTTATTTTATTTATACAGCCCACTTTTTAAAATTATTTTGTCTTATTTTTATTTTTATCTTTTCTATCTTTCCTTATTTCATCTTCTACTTTTTCAATTTTTTGTTACCTCATTTCAATTTATTATTTATTTTTTTTAATTCTTTTTGTTATTTAATTGTATGATATATTTAATTGTACACTTTAACCTAACTGCCAGTGTTTTCTCATTTTTAAACTTTTAAGATGGTGTTTCCTCAGTATGTACTTGGTACATCTGTGTGCTTAATTATTGTCTTTTATTTATGATGCTTTTTGTCAACACTGTGTATGGACTGTTGTGTGGGTGTGTTCAAGGGCTGGATGGAGTGGGTTCAGGTCATAAATCCTTAATTTAATTCATCTGTCTGTTTGTAAAGCACTTTGTGCTACATTTTTTGTATGAAAAGTGCTAAATAAATAAAGTTTGGTTTGATTTGATTTGATTGATCAGTGTTACCAGTCCATTATAGATAATCCATCCATCTATCCGTCTTTCAATCCATCCATCCATTAATCCATCCACCAACTGATGAATCTTATTGCTCCATTATCCATTCATATATCCATTTGTATTTATCTGTCTGTCCGCCTATCTATCATTTATAGTGTCACTTTGTTTCATCTTTTCCAGCCATTCATCATTTATCTAAATTTTCACTTCATCAAGTTTCGTTCATTTACAGTTAGTCATTTGCTCATCTCATGACCTGTTTTTCTAAACATACAACCATCAATTAATTCCATTATATTTCCCCCATTTGTCTAATGATTAAATCCTTCATTCATCTCTTTATCAATCCTTTGATCAGGCATTTAACAGACCATCTATCCATCCATCAACTACATTTATTGTCCATCCATATTTTGTCCAATCATTCATCAGTTAATCTAATCATCCAATCATCAAATCATTTATTTAGTCATAGTTTACTTCATCAGGCATACGTACACACATACATACAAAATATCTTCAAATATACAGCAGTAGGTAAAGGCAATTTATTCCTTTTAAGCCCTAAAATTTATCTTAATAATATGCTAATGTAAACTGGTCAAATACTAAATCTTGACTTTTTCCCAAAGCTGTGATTCCACCAACTGATGAACACATCAAACAGTAAATAAAGTGAAAATTTTTCTTAATCCTTATTTATTTCTGGTCTCAGCAGGTCCCAGACCTTCACAGCAGACATTCAGCAGTATAAATAGACTCCCTGAGATCTAGAGAGAAACGAGGAATTGGCACTTAAAATGTCCGTCTAATGAGCTCAGTCCAGCCGTTCATTTAAATCAGTTTAAAAGGACATTTTGTTCAAAGTCTGTTCATCAGATGCTTTGATTCACACTGATCTGGCAGCCATGAGTAGTTTAAGGGTTTCAAAGCAAGTTTAGGATCAGATCTGCTAATGAATCCTGATTTAGCTGCAATCACGGATCAAAAAATGAATGAAAGTTGCAAAAGCTTGTAATATGAAAATAAAATAGACTTTTCTGACATTAAAAGAAACAAACCTTGAAACAAACCAAACAGCACAGATATGAAGCTGGGATCTTCTTTTTATATTTTCTATTAAAAACTAAAGAACATGTGTTCGTTTTTTTTTTTTTTTTAATAATAGTTTTGTATATTCTCAGGATATTCTGGATGTTTGAGACATTAGATTGAACATTACCCACTGTGATAGCAATCAGCTCGCCCCATCCACACGAAGATAAAACGCTTAACGGTTTCAAAAACGATCGTGATAAAGACGAAGGCATCTCAGAAAATGTGTGCGTCTACATGAATGCACTCGATACACATGAAAACGCTGCAAAACACATGCCAGACCTCTAGGGGCGCTGTAATGATATGACGGAAACAGACAAAAAAACAGTGGGCATACGCACTTGTGTCAAAAGTTGTAAACAGAGATTGTGATAAAGTGATCATAAAGTGCCGTAATGTGTCCTCGATAATTGTTTGCTCAACTCCGTGGTGATTGAGAAGAAGGAGATTTTGCTGCAACAGGGATAGTAGGGTTACTAGCTTCATCAGCACATATGCTTCACGTACGCCGCCATTATTGTCGTTGCTGCGTGCGTGTCAATGAAGATATGAAACTATGACGTAAGCGTATCTGAAAACTTGCGGAGAGCCAGTAATCACAGAGCTATGTATATGGCATTTCAAAATCTTTCCACTCTGGAACCTGGTTTCAAAAATGCTTGTTTACACCCCCCCCAAAACGCCGTCTTCGTATGGATGGTACGCAGATTCTGTAAAAAACTTATGCGTTTAGACCTCGGTTTGTCTTGGTGTGGAAGGGGCCTTATTAGTATGTTTTCAGTCTCTATGCCAGGAGGTTAACCTACATGCTGCACCCTTACGCAGCCCCACACTTTCCTCTGTGTTGATAAAAATCTTTAGAATTATTCTTAATGCAGATGACACACAGTCTTAATAAAAATCTGTGTTCAAATCATCTGTTCTTATGTCACTCTGAGCACTGTGCCAACTTTTTCCGCCACACTGTACCAACCTGTTCCATCATTTCAGACCCCTCAGTTACTCACCTGCCTCCCAGCTATCCTCACATACACCTGCCCTGTCACCTGTCTACACACCAGCTCCTCATTAGTCATCAGCCCAAGGATATTCTCCTCGACCAGCATTCATCCAAGTGCGAGACTGTCTCTACGGCCCCAGCTCTCCAGCTCTGCTCCTGCTCCGTCTGCCTGTTTTCTGACCTCCAGCCTGTTCCTTCACACCTCCTGATTTTTCTTTTTATATTTTTACTGCGGCGGGAGAAAATGTGCACTTTTGATCTTTGACCAAACACAGACATCCAAACCTCTGCCAGGTGTGTCACAATCACCTGCCAGTTTCAGAAATAACTGTGTTCAAGCTGCATTTGAGTGCTTCTTAAAGTCTGAGTTTACAAGGTTGGAAGTCATTCTTGCTTCTTTGGTTTGTTTTCGTGCTTGGAGTAAAACTCTTGAACAACTCTGCTGCAGCAAAGAAGTGGGTTTTATTCTGATGGCTTAAACTAATCAAGGCCACATTATTGGAGTAAAGTCTTTGTTCAATTTCAATATACGTTTAAAACAGTCTTTGTGGATGATACCAACCAGGCGAAGAATAATTCTACCTTTAAGAGTAAACCAGCTCACATCAATGGGGTTCTTTAAAGTTTTATCCAGGCTGTCTCATGCCTTTGTTTGTAAAACAGTACCATGGATAGAGTAAGAGGAGCCATGGGCCTCAATCCACCTGATACAGCCATGCATCCATCATCTATGCTGCTGATCCCTTTTGGGATCACAGGTGGCCTGGAGCCTATCCCAGCTGACAAACCTTGGGATACCACACACTGGTACACCTTGAACCTGTCACCAGACAATCACAGTGCCACATAGAGAGACAGACAATTATTCATGCTGATAACTAAGGACAATTTAGTCAACCTAGAGAGCATGTTTTGGTCTGTGGGAGGAAGACAGAGTGTCTAAAGAGAACCCATGCATGGTTTTTCTGCTCCCATTGGCCACATTCTTAAAGTCATTCATTAATCTCTATTTTAAGAGTAAGTTGCAGCTTAATAATTGTTTTGGGCTTGCTCCACTAAAGTGAAGACAAACTTGAACTGAGATAAAGGTCCTACTTTGATAGAGTGAAGCTTGTTGTCTTAAAGCTTCGTTTTGGGTTTGGGCATCTTGGAAATATTTCATCTAGATAGTGAACACAATGCCGGGCACAATGCACAAAGATGATTGGTATTACATGATGGTATATGAGTGTGTGTTCAGTGCAACATAAATCAAACTAATTTAAAGGGACTGTGAGGAGTTTCTAAGTAATTACAAGATATATGCCTGATTGAAATATGCACTTTAAGATGAGTTTTATAGCATCAAAATAGGTTATCTATAAATGCTATTCCTTAGCTTCATGGTCGGGTCGGACAGGGCTGGACTGGCCTGGATACTCAACTTCGGGAACAAGACAATTAAAACTAGAGCAAATTTCTATTATTCGGACACGTCTTAGAGCACCGGGCTGTAAGTAGCGATATATAGGCAGCTACAAAACTAGGATACTAAGTTTTCCAAAAATTGTTTGTTGTCACACATCAAAAACTACCGCTATGTAACTAGAAAGAGATACATTACCTCGTTGCTTTGCATCCTGTAAGTTCTTGAAAAAAGAAGTTGTAAAGCAATGCAGAGTTCTGAGGAAGGTCTGAGCTGCATTCATTAGCATCACAACAAACACACGCTTTGGCTTGGGACACCTCTTTTGGTGCGTTCCAGTTGTAGTCAGAAGTAGGAATTTCCGAGTTCCGAGGAGGAAACTGCAACTGGAACATCCCCTGAAGTCGGAATTTCCGACTGGGAACTCGGTAAAACCTCGCCACCCCCAAGTTGACACAATTAAAGATGGATGCCCCAGTGTGAACAGTTATTTAGCTCCTGTAATAATCAATTTATTTGCACTTCTGACTGGGGACTCTAGATCAGCTGTATACATAGCATTGTTAGACCATAGTGATAATCACATTCTTCATGTGATATTTGTGAACAACAACACAGGGCGTGCTAACAACAGCTAACAATAGCGTGGTAGATCGGCATGTTTTTTTCCAACTTCAACTGGAACGCAGATAAGTCAGAGATGATGCCACTCCCAGGAACACAGCATTACGACAGTCGCCGAGCGTGCTCATGGGAAGCAGAGTCTTTCTGTCGCTGCATATAGATTCTCCTCATAACACCTTTAATAGTGCTTTCAGATCTATATGTTTGGCCCAGACAAAACAAACCCTGATTCGTAGAGAAATTTTGGTTCATTTGGGAGCTGGGAAAGTTTCCATGACCTATGGTAAGGACCAAATAACCAAACTCTGATCCGCATGAAAACAGGGGGTCTTGGTTCATTTCCAAGCAGATCAGAGTTTGGTTTTTGGAGGGATTGAAGGCCATTTGAACAAACAGAACAAACCAAAAAGCAGTGAACTGTGGCTTGAATTGGGCCAAATACCACAACACTTAGCATGCTAAAGTAGTGGCACTGCGAGCCTGTGGTCCTCTTAAAGGCTTACATCTACAAATCTGTGACAAACATGTCTACATATGGCTCCAGTCAATATGTCAGTGCCACCTTGTGGCCTAAATGCAGATTTTCTTTTTATTATAGCACACATGTCTTCGGAGCTGCTCTGAGTGAAGCAATATTATTACTTTACATCAGTTGTGTATAAACAGCCACAGTGCATCAATGAGCTGAAAGGCTGAAGACCAGAGCTTAAGACCGTGCGAGGACCAGGTGGTGATGCTGCAAATAATCTGGATCAGTCTGTCACTGGTCCACCTGTCAAAGAGCAGGGTGAAGGAAAAAGCAAAAAAAATAAAATGATGTTGCAACTTGAAAGGATTAACCCCTGAACCAAACAGTCTGTCAAACTGCAGGTGTGAAAGTGAGGCATTTCGGGCAGCTGCTCGCCCTGCAGAGGCGGAAAAGGAGAGGTCTCAATGCTGCAGACATTCCAGAGAGCAGCTCTGTAAACTAAAGCATGATGACCACACTGCAAGGTATGCAAAACTCCCAAAAGCAGAATATTGGCTTTTTTAAAAATTGCCCCCCCCCCCCAAGACCCTCCCACAAATAGGTACTGTCCAATCCCACGTTAGCAAACGTAACTATGTACAAGATTCCTGTCAAGCTCTCAGCAGAAAACAGTATGCCCTAGCGGAGCAGATATCTGAGAAGTTTGGAGGTTGGTGTTGGTCTTTTTGTCTTCTCCAAGCCCAAGACTCAAGCAGAACGATGCCAGGTGTGGATAAAGCACAAGAACACCTACATTTGTTCTAAAATAAAGTGCTAACTAATGTTAGCTAACCATAGCTCCGTGTGCTGGGTAAGAAAACATTAGCAAACAAAGAGGTCTCAGTAGTAGGTCACTTCTGTTAAACCTTGAGCCACTGGGTAATATTTAGGCAAAAGAAATACTACAAAAGTTACAGCAGAGAAGTTCTGACATACTATATCTGTTCGCATTTTTATGAACAGACGCCCTGAAAGAGGCAAACACAATGATAGCGATAACATTATTAATTTCACTTCAAACAATATATATATGAACTTACCCTGTTGGACAAGAACATTGTTGTTCTTGTTCTTGTATATAATTATTTTAAAGTGAACTATCAACACACGAGCTGCTTGACACTTGCATTGCGATCTGTGTGCTTTCCCCTCTATTTTAATGTCCTCTACATTTGAACTCCAACATTTGATTTGGTAAATGAAACTCTCAAAAGCATACCGGAGATCTTTCTGTCCACTCCTTTTTAATATATGTGAAGAAAATGTCCAGAAATGAGCATATATTTCTTTAGGAATATCACTTACCAAACCATTAAAACTCCATATTTCTCATTCTACGAGGGAAAGTTTGACAGGCGTAGTAACTAGGGCTGAACAATTAATTGCAGATTAGATTAAATCACAATATGGCTTGTTGCAATTTTCAAATCGCAGACAGTGCAATATTTTTAACCTAAAATGTGTCGAACATTTTGGCATTGTGATGTAGTTTCTTGCAATTTCATGCCTATTTTAACCTATTTAGACCCAGTTTTTACAACTTTATGCCTACCTTGCTCCCATTCACCTTTTTTTTTTGACCACTGTCAGACCATGTTTGGAATTTTTACATGGTTTTTGAAATGTAATCCCAATTTTGCTGCTATGATCAATTTTCCTTAGTCACTTTTTAATTTTTTGCCATTTTTTTGCAATTTCATATCTATTTTGCTCCTATTAACTTTTTTTCCGCTTTTGTACCATTTTTTAAACCCAGTTTTTACGATTTCGTACCTATTTTGCTTCTTTTCTTCAGTTCTCCACTTTTTCTCAAATCTTTTATCCTCAGATTGATTTAATGTCATATTGGTTATACTATAAAGTGATCTTCCGCTTATGTTTGTTTAAGAATACATATGATAAGGAACATTGAAACAATTGCAGAGTGAATTGCAATTGCAATATTGGGGAAAAATATCGCAACTTGATTATTTTCTCAAATCGTTCAGCCTCGTCATGGAAACGGCCGTAGAAACTGCGTAGCTGACGTAGCTAAGGAAACCCCGACTCGTCAGACAACTCGACTGCCAATATTGAAAACATCACAACAACAGTACATTTTGGCAGATTAGACAATAAAATGAATGCCTGACGGCTGTTACTGTTATGTGAAGCACCACAAAGCTAATGTTGCTTAGCTTACCTATCCAGCAGACGGACGGCGACATCCGCGTCCATTTTCAGGTCTTTCAATTGGCGGAGTTCCCTCCACCATCGGAAAGCAACACCAATGTTGATCCGGCTCTTTTCTCTTTTGGTCATAGCCCTTCTTTTTCACTTTTCACTCCTCTGACCTTTTTCTTTTGGGCTGTTTTCAGCCATTGCTACTGCAACTATTGTATCTCTCTCTTACGCTAACTGTGCAGGCTACGCAAACTGTGACTCCCCCTCCCCCTTCTGTCTGATCTGCGCATGAGTATAATCGCCTCCTGGATGTGGGGGGGTTTACTTTGTTTTGGTAACTCGGTCCGAGCCACAGTATTTACTGGCTGAAATTCTGAGTCAAGGCTGTATATTGAGACTGGATTTTTTTTTCAACATGTTGTCAGTGGGGACATCTTGTGGATGGAGAGGAGACATACGGTGAATTTCACAAATACTGCATTTGATTAGAAGATTAGAAGATCGCTGAGTACACCTTTAAGCCATCATCATGCCTGCCAACCACACGCAAATCCAGTGAGTCTCAAGATTTCCTACAACTCTTGAAATGTTTCTGCAAAGATGTGCAGTGCAAGTCCATAACTTGGGTTCACATCCAACGACAAAAACTCTTTTCTATGTCCTTACCTGCACACTTAAGGTCCCTCTGTAAACAGCTGATACGGCCACTTTTGGGTCCAAACCAACTGAACACCAGTAGTCCAACAGACAAGTAAAGACAAGTGCCCAAGGGTCTGAGATGAGTTTTAGCCTTGACAGAGGGAATTAAAGGATCAAACTTTGAAAAGAAGTGATGAAAACCTTGTAGTTCACCCCTCTAAGAACATGCTCCAGCTGCACACTTCTGCCTCTGCAAATCTTTCTCTGTGTTCTCTGGCAACCTGACCTTCATCCCAAAGTAGAATCTCTTCTCTCTGCTCTTATGAGGTAAAATGACCTTTCTGTCAGGGTTAGCTCGCAGCTACACCTCATCCTCCAACTGAGACAGAAAACTAATCTACTGAAGCAGGACCTTTGCCCAGCAGAACCATTACACATCTCCTTTTTCTCCTTCTCTAATTGCTCCATCCTTGAAAAAAAACAACACTCCTTTATCCTTCCTCGGCTGTATCCTCTCTCAGAACGCCGCTCTCCCGTAAAATCTCACTGCTGAGCTCTGACATTTTCAATCTTGAGAATAACTTGGCGTGCTCGAGCTCTTTCAGAGCCTACATGTATTGCTAATTTCCATACTGGGCTCCTTTTGTGGAGCTGCCTGTGGATGAATTTGGATTCCAATCAATGTGCAGCACTGGCTGAAATTTTCTAACACCTGTAATGTAAAGGACAGAGGCAGTGATGCAGAGAAATCTCCCATCATACATCTGTCTTACATGTGCTTCAGAATGTAATTTAAAATGTGATTCATTTTTGAGGCTGCAGCCATGTCTCTCTACACAGCAGACCCCCACAGTTCTGCAGAGGAGATTTATTCCTGCAATATCATATTTCATCGTTCCTGGGGAGAGCTCATTTATATGAAATTGGTTTGGGTAGAAAATACTCTCACCCTCCCCAAACATTTTATTTCTAACATGAAGCAATTTGCATTCACCGGCCACTTTATAAAGCACATCTCTTACCAGGCCGGACTGTCTTTTACTTCCAGTGTGGCCGTGATTTTCTGGAAACATTCCTCGAATCTCATGATAGCAAAACACATAAAGGGATAGACATGGTCAGAAAATATTTTCCTGCTCCAACAAACACAACACCAGCTGAAGCCTCAACTGCTCACACAAGGCAGGATGGATTCATGCTTTCATGATGTTCACATCTAATTCAGAGCCTACATCAGACTCGTCTCTGGCTCTGGTCTTGTAGGTGGTCTGGCATCCTTGGTGTGGACTGCCTGCTGCTGTGGAGTTATGAAGCCTCAATAACTACAATTACAGACATGACACATATTTGACCATTTCTTTAGTCCCATTCCAGTTTATAGTCATTATAGCTGTTAATGTAGACATTAGTTTGACCTCTTTATCCATGGTTGATACACTTATAGTAAATTTCTTACCACCACAGAGGCATAAGGTCCCTCTTGAAACTGGGATGTCACATCTCAAGAGGCCTTTAACACATTTATACTTAACGGAGACAAATATGATAAGGATGCACCCATGAGTTCGCCACTACCATAAATTCTTATTTTCAGTAAGAATATCATTGATTATACTTCTATAAAATGATCACCACAACCATTCAGACATGAGGACCCTCCTGAAAACGAGATGTAGCATCTCAAGAGGCTAACCTCTAATAAACCAGACGACAGGTCTATGGTTCATGGATCTGTCCCTAACTTTAGTTCTTACTTTAGACCACTTGTCTCCTCTTACTTCCCTTCCTTCACCCTCACACCAACACAGCATGGTGTGGATTTGCTGTTCATCATGAGACTGGGATCCACATTCAAGATTTCCTGCTGCTTAACAGAAGGTTTTTTCTTGAGCCATGATGGAGGGATTCATGATTGGCTAAATGGATTCATGTTGGGTGTTGGATGGATATATTTGTACATATATATGTATATATGTATCTGTGCATATATGTGTATCCATAAAATGAAGAGTTTTATGCTCTATTGTAAAGTGTCTTGAGATAACAGTTGTTAATTGGCACTATAACTAAAGATTGATTGATCCTGCAGACCAGGAAACATTTCTCCTGTCTTCGATTAAATTTGATAAGCCCATGCCACCTGCAGCCTCTGTCACGGCCGGTCTTAAGCCACTGGCAAATAAAGGGGGGAGGAACAGAGTAGTTTGTTAAGAAAAATGTAAATTTATTGCAAAAATAAGTAATAATGTCGAAAATATTAATGAAAATCTAAATACTGCCAGAGCAACCAAACAAAAGAACAACTAAGGTGGAGAGTGGGGGTCAGTCAGCCTCTCCTCTCCAGCTCCACAGAGGCACTAAAAAGCCTGATCATTATTGAGGACACCGGGTCCAAATGTTCTCCATCAGCTCTGGGGATGCCTGAAGGATTGGGACATGGGCTGACAAAGCACGGTTCATGTGTTAAAGTGTCGAACCAGTATGTTCCCCTTATCTACCAAATTATTAACATAGAACTAAAAGCATAAATCACTTGAAAAATTAATTAATACACAATTCATGAATATAAGTGGAAAATGAAACTAGTTTAAGATGAGACTGAATCTCACACTGGTACTATGGCTGTGACCACATATGTCAGTGCTGTTTCTTTCTGCTCATACTGTATATTTCTATTTTAAGGCAGAATCTTGTGAGCTCATATGCTGTGTGCCTTCTGTTCATATCAGTACCAAGTGCTCTTATATATTCCAACTGTATCAGGGAGAGATTACAGAAAAGTTTAAGGTACAAATGAGAATGCTCCAGCAAAAACGAGTAAGGGACCACCAGTATGGTCTGGGTTTTTGGACTTTAAAAAATATTGTGGTCAAACAGAAATCTAATTTAAACAATGAATTGAATTTGTGTTTATGGATCAAGGGAAGAATATTAACTTCAAAAATCTGTTGGTAATAATTGTTAGTGTGTCTACTTGTCAATACTTTTAGTCAACAGCAAATATCAAGTCATTTGTAAACAGTAATGGGACTAAATTTTGATGCTCCTTAAATGATAATTCAGTCATTATTTTCACTGCCATTCTCTTTGCACCTGGGCTGCTGCTTGTTTTTTTTTGTTTTTGTTTTTTTGTAAATACATTTCTGAAGTGACGCTGGATCCATAGCTGTTTTTTGTTTGGACTGTGTGTATTAGACCCTCTCAGCAGTCATTCATTGGAAGCCTATTATAAAATGGTTGATATTGTCACTTAAAGGAGTACTTCACCAAAAGAATGTTATGCCTTCATTTTCTACTCACCGTCATGCTGAGGAACACTCTGGAGCACTTTTTTGATGTCTCAAATGCAGCCGGAGATCCGGGGGGATTTTCGCTGTCAACAAACTTCCATCTAACAGGGGACAATGGCGCCCGAAAGAAAAAGGTCCATAAAAGTCCACAAAAACGTGCCTATTTTCCTTCATACTGCTCGTCCACTGTAATCCAAGTGTCCTGAGCGGGTAACGTCCATGATTAATTTGAAACGAGGTCATTTAGTACATTTTTCGAGCCTTTTTCGAGTCTACGCGCGCTCCATGAACTATGGAAGCCGCGGCAGACCAAGCCAGATGCTTGCGCGCTTTCAGGGACTACTGTGCTAAATTGCAAGCGTAGAAGAAGAAGCTTGCGTGCTTGTGATTGTCCACATGTGGGAATATAGAGGTAATTAATACAACAAAAGACACCCCTCTCGTAAACAGTGTTCCAATACATTGTGGCTTACACTTCCATTATTATTTTTTTGTGTAATATATTTTGAATTCATGTACTGCATTGTTTAGGTGGCTTTTGGACTTTGACAATGTCATACACAGGCAGAAAACAATGGTTAGCCAGAAAGGAGCAATAACAGACTTTCACCACTAGAGGGAGCATACTGCAGCGAGTCCGTATGTTTAGGTCACGGTACAGCTATACTTACTTTCATTCAGTGCTGTATCCTGATGCTAGACAGAAGCATGCTCCTTACTTCTGTATATTTCTGTATGTGTATCCTCAGGTAAGCAGACATGACAATGATGATGACAGTATAAGACAGTTGAGGTAGTTTGTCACTGAGAGAGGAAAAGTTGGCCGTTTATTTCCTAAAAGTATGTGTTTACAGGAGTTAATTTGTGATTAGCAATGTTAAATTAGCACGGAAGCTAAGTCCTGTCAGAGATCGCGCCCGAGTGACAGTGTTTAAGATTAGTTTGTGTCTGAAACATCTGTAAAGAAGCTAAAACGTGCAGTGTTGATTACAATAATATTTTGCATGCCCTTGTCAGGATTTGTGTCATGATTTACCTGTTCAGTTAGCCGCACAATATAAAGAGAAGAGTAAATCATATACTTTCATTCAGTGCTGTATCCTGATGCTAGACAGAAGCATGCTCCTTACTTCTGTATATTTCTGTATGTGTATCCTCAGCTCTGAAATCAGCATTAAAAAATATAAAAGTCACACTGAAGTGAGTCTCACTTAACAAAGTGTGCAACACACAGCTCAGTCACTCACAGCAGAGTGTAAACAGCGGCAGTCAGAATGCTCAACTCCCTCCCTGCTCTGCCCCCCACCACTGACCTCAGGACTGCACTCTTCACTTTTCCCCTGCTCATTTGCACCCTAACCATAATTTATTACTGTTACCTCTATATACATACCTTTACAAAACGTTTATTCTGTTCATAGTAAATTTATTCTATTTATTACTTTAGATATTATTAGGCTATTATATTTTTTATACTGTAATTTAGTTTTTCTACTCTTGTTTTTAATATTGCCTTTTGCACTGTGGGTCAGAGAGGACTGAAATTGCTTCTGTGCTGTATGTCAAGCATGTATAGCATATTTGACAATAAAGCTGACTTGGACTTTGACTTTGAAATCACTCACAAATCAGTGATGAGCAAGTATTTTCACTTCTGAATGTTTTGCAGTGGTCAAAACCTGGTGGAATGAAAGTATCTTTTCTTTTCAGAGATGCTTTCAGTGTTGGTCTTGTTTTTCATTTAATGGAGAAATGCTGTCCGAGTATGATAAAACTGCTACTGAGGCTGTTAGCATCTGTGCTACTCTCCGTATGTGCATTCACTTCTTGCTGTCATCTTTCTTGTAGCTCCGCCTCTTCCTGCTCTAAATTATTTATTCATTTTATTGTTTATTTGACATGGACACACAGTAACATTGATGCTGCGATATTTAAATATGCACAGAAGGAAAGAAAGAAAGAAAGAAAGAAAGAAAGAAAGAAAGAAAGAAAGAATTCTGCCTGGGCTGTGCCACTTTGGCCCAAATTTTCATTGGAACTTGGCAAAATGGATCTGATAACAGACATTGAATCAGGTGGATCTAACTGCACTGTAAACTTAGCATGAAGAGAGACTTCAGAACAACTTTCTCTTGTCTTTTGAGAGCTCTAGTTAAAGCTCGAGGCTGTTTGATACACTTAAAACTGGAAGATTCTGCCTGTTGCAACCTTCTTTCTTAATTTAATAACTTAAATTTTCATGCTCTTATTTATTTAAATGTCTTTATTTAATATATTTACTGCTATACTGAGCATAAGTGCCACCAAAACACCAAAATTCCCCTTGTGGATTAATGAGTTGTTTCTGATTTTAATCCACTAGCAAAAAAATCAGAGTTTACATAAACTAACTGTCAGCATGTTTTTCATGCTAAAATTCTTAAATTTGCTATAAGCTGTTCTTCATTCATCAATATGATCATGGTCCACCAACTCCAGGTGAAAAATAGTTTTTGTTCATTTTTGTATTTTATCTTATGTTGTGCAGAAATTGAAAATGTGCATAAAGATAGTCCCCACGCTGAGAAAAAAGAAGTAGGTGTTTTATTCATCCAGAGATCCAGAGGATGCTGGGCTCACTCTGCACAGGCTGAAGCTCGCGGCTCTGTGTGTGCGCAGCAGGCCGGGGGGGCAGCCCTGTGGGATGCTCCTTGCTGTTCAGTTTAACAAGGTGGCAGTGGAGCTGAAAAATCTCATGCATCCTAAAAAGCGTTTTCGCACAGACGGCCATTAGAGAGAGCAGTCCTCTGAAACGGTTCAGCACGCTCACTCGACATCACACAAACGCGCAGAGCAGCGGTTACACCAGGTGATGCTCATCTCTCCCTGATCTGTGTTCAAGTCTTCAGATTATTGGTGAAGAATGGGCTTATTTGTATTTAAGTCAGCTGAGGAAGTGAGGGGGCAAGTGAATCATCCTGCTCTCTTAAACGATTAATAAACCTTCACGTCACTTAAATAGATCAGACTTTTTTATTCACATCCATTAGTCTAATTTCTGCTAAAAGTGTCAAACTGCCTGAAATATACTCACCTGACAAACCCACAAACACTTATGCCTTCTGGTTTTCACATACTCAGAGTGCCTGCTTCTTTAAGGCACCCCTGATAAGTCTCCTCTTGGTGATTTGTCCAGTCAGCACTATTGTCAACAACTCTGCATTCATTCTACCATCACTGCTCTGTGCTGGTCTTGCCTTACTTTGGCCTCTTCATGGACGAGCTCAACATCACATGGAAGACACATGTAAAACAATGACTATTAAATTTGTTTTTTCATTTGGTTTCATTGGTTGTATACTTTAAATATTGAGAAATTCAGTATAGTAGGCCGTGTCTGTTTTTATTAACAAACCTGCTAAAATTAAGTATTGTTATTTTTTAATTATTTATTCAACTTTAAAGATTTATTGTACGTTAAAATGTTGTCTTCTAAGGACTCTAGCATGGAGGGTAAAACTCAAGACAAATTGTAGGACCATATATATATATATATATATACATTAGGGGTGCAACAATACATGTATCCGTATTGAACCGTTCGATACAGCGGCCTCGGTTCGGTACACCCTATGAACCGAACAACACGCAATTTTGTATTTATTTATTTGATCAACTTCTGACGAGGTGCTATGCGCTGAAAGTTCAGTGAATCTGCGTTCGACTACTCCGGGCTGCATTGTCGAGCACTGATCCGCTGAGCTGCACGCGCAGCACCTCCCCTTTCATTTGGCCAAGCTGCTGAGAGAGAAGAAGCTACATAAGCTAGGGCGTTGCAACATGGCGAGTGCTTTACCTTCAGCTGAAATTGAAGACCCTCCACTATCATTCAGATCTGATGTTTGGGACTACTTTGGCTTCTGTGTTAAGTATGACCCTGATGGTAAGCGTGTCGTGGACAAAAACACAACAGTATGTTGGAAGTGCAACACGATGCTAAGCTACGTCGGGGGAAATACAACATGACAACACATCCACGCCGACATCATCCCGGTGTTAAAACAAGTGGAACCAGACAGAAACAACAAGCAGCACACATGCCTGGGTCATTTAGACTGTGATTTAAATCATTTAAAATGTACTCTGAGTTGAAACAAATGTTGGTTATTTTAATAAACCACAGGTAGAAAAGGCATTGAAATTTCCCATATTTTGTATCGAAAAAGTATCGAACCGTGACAGAAACATATCGAACCGAACCTTGAATTATGTGTATCGTTGCACCCCTAACATATATATAAATATATATATATATATATATAATTTCCATGAAGGAAACAAAATGTGTCTGTATCACTTTAGCAGCACCCTTGGAGCGCTGCAGGAAGTCCGGGAAGTTTGATCCCTGGACACATGCCAGGGTCATAATTTTGGTCTTTAAGGATGTGATCAGATATCATCTTCTTAGTCTTCTCTTCTCACTCTGAGTAAAATCTCCACACATACCTGTGCCATTTGCCACCTGTGAGATGTCAGTCAGCGTGACCATGTGAGCGTGCTGAAGCAGATTGAAGCGCCTCTTGGATTTTGGACATTTTATTGAGCATTCAGTAGATTTCATGTATTTTCGATGACTAAAGAGTTAAGTGTCATTTGTTTGTTGGCTGGATTCATGTTTTTATTTGTGCTGCGTGTCGTGGATTCATCGCTCACGTCTGTAGTTTGTTGATTTGTTGTTGACTATGTAGCTGGGTTGGTTCCTTCATCATGTCGGCTGCATTCAGTCAAGCATGTCAAACCAGGTCTTTGTCTGTCCTGAATTGCTCATAACTATTAAAAGTATACACTCACTGGCCAATTTTTTAGTACCAGGATTAATCCATTTCGCCCTGAAAACTGCCTTCGCTATTGGAGTCATAGATTCAACAAGATGCTATATTTCCATGATGTCATCACAGAGTTAATGCAGGTTATTAAACTGAGCAGAAAAAAATCTGAGAAATCTGATCCTACCATCTGAATTTGGCAGCAGAAATTCCGACCAGTTTGAGCTTCATGCATTGAGTTTCTGTCTTGTGATTCACTGATTAGGAGTTGGTAATAATAAGCAGTTGATCTAGTGCACCTCAACATGTGATTGGAGTTTGTTAATAAATCTTAAAATTACATTTGTCGCATCTTTTTCAGTTTTCATCAAGAATTTTAATAAACAGGATTAAAAATCAGCACATACAAAGTCAGAATAATTCGATCATGTGTTGCATGGCGCAGCTTTTCCTTTAGTTTCATCCCAGCTACAACATGAGGACTACTTAAAACTGTGCAACGACAGACGGCAGGAATAAAACCTCATCGGGGAGACACCTGTGCAGTCTGAGGCTTCAACACCACCTTTAATTTGCCCTGATTTAACAGTTTGCCTTTTACATTTCTCAGGTGTTTTAAAACCTCCTGATATGAAATCTAAATCCTGGAAAATATCTCTCAATTAAAACAGTCCATTAAACTGTGATGATGACGTACTTTATGCCTTTACACTTAATTTCTGCCATATGTTTCAGTTATGATTTTTAAAGCACTGATGACAGATTCTGAACTCACATTATGACTCCAGTTTAATGAGATTTTACATCATTTATAAAGATAGTGTCATTATTTGTGCAAAAAGGCAGAGAGTTACTGAAAAGTGCTGTGAGGAGGGTTAAATATGGACGGGGAGAATAAAGAGGAATTAAAACTGAGCAGTAGACATGAGCAGAAGGAGGGGCAAAAGAGGAAATGTGGGATAGTTTTGTGACGGATGAGAAGAATAATGTGCACGGAGATTGCAAAAGGAAGGGTAAAAACAATGAATAGTGATAAGATAGGATGGGCTGGGTAATTTATTAATATGAACAAAACAGGCAAAGAGGTTGGTATAAAGATTGCTAACTATAAGAAATACTAACAGTAGTTTACAAATGACAAAAAGTTAACTTCCTGCAAACAACCAATCAGCCAATCACATGGCAGAAACTCAATGCATTCAAGCATGGAGACGTGGTCAAGATGGTTTGCTGAAGCTCAAACTGAGCATCAGAACTGAGAAGAAAAGTGATTTAAGAGACTTTGAACGTGGTTGTTTGGGCTGGACAGGCTGATCTGTGAGAAGCTGCTGTTCTACTGGGATTTCTGTGCACAACCATCTCTGGGATTTAAAGAAAAATGGTCCAAAAAGAGAACATATCCAGAGTTTGGCTAAAATGTCTTGTTTGTGCAAAAGTCTAGGATGAGTGCTAAAGTGGAAACACAAATAAGCAGTTTGTTGGGAACAATGTATGCAGAAGATTACTTCTGGATGAACAAGACGTTGAACCTTGAAGCACATGGACTACAGCAGCAGCAGCAGACCACACCAGATGCCACTCCTGTCAGCTAAGAACTGGAAACTGAGGCTATGATTCACACAGGCTCACCGACAATGAAGGAAGACTGGTCTGATGAGTCTGTATTTCTGCTGCTACATTCAGACGAAGTGTTGGAATTTGATGTGAACATTGTGAAGGCATGTCCTTGTGTAATGGTTTGCACCATCACATCTCAATCCAATAGGGAAAAAAAGGGACTCATCATGGGTTTTCAGCTGAAAAACCTGCAGGAACTGTGATGCAATAATGGAGATCTGGACAAACAGAGCACATTTTGAATGTATGACATGAAAAATTGGATATTTTCTAATTTTATGCCCTAAAGTTGCCAGGTAGTATATGTATCATGATTTCTTTTGATAAAAAAACAAACTGAAAATGATCAAGTTAGGTAATGTGAACCCCATTACAATAAAAAGTAAAGTACATTTTGAAACATATTTTTCTAATTATGATCTCAACCTTATTCTAATTGGACCATACCATAGTTTAAACCTCATAGCATTATATTACCATTTTGATATTAATCATCAACTGTAATGGGTAAAGAACTGGGTATTTATTGTCATATAATACCTTTAAGGCAAATGTGTAGCTACTCTCATGTGCATGACATCTTTTTGTTAGTTTTTATAGAAGTGCAGGGTGTGTAAAGTGGAGAGAGTGTGTTGGTGTGTGTTCATATGTGTAGGTTGACATTCCAGTGAGATGTAGTAGAGATTGAGAGATGCTGAAGTGTGTGAAGAAAATGAGAGTGTATGGCCTGTATGTGGAAGGTTCAGACCCACTGGGCATGCACGTGAAGATGTGAAAATAAACCAGAGGATAAAGTCAGATTGTGTGTTTTTGTGCTTCAGTGTTGGCGACAGCAGGATTACAGAGTCAGACTTTTGTCATTTCTATGGAAATGTGATCCATTCCAGTCTGAGTGTGGGGGTGTGCTGGTGTGTGCTTCATATGAAGTGAAAAATAACAAAACCTTGCCAGGCCATGTTTTTATGTTTTTATTTTAAATTTTATTTTTTGATATTTCCAAATGAAAGAATAGTAGAGAGTCATAGTTAAAGGGCCAGAGGGCCCAGGGTTAATTGTGCCAGAATGCATTATTTTTGTGGCACCTTTAGCCCACTTTGCTTTGCCTAATCAAGCATGGCTGAAAATCTGTCAATAATATCATGTGTATAGAGAGAAAATGTTAGAGAAAGGGAGAGATAAAGGAGGAGAGAGAGTGGAGAAAGACAGAAATATAGATATATTCTTTTTTAACAAATTTTTTCCAAGACTCCTGATCATGCTGCTCCCTTTTTCATGGGGGCCCAGTCTGCTCTGATTGTCTATGTGCTGCTCCTTGCCATGTTGTCAATGACTCTGCATTCATTCTGCCATCTCTGGTCTGCACCGAAGTGCCACTGAAACAATAAAAGAAAGTCACAGTGATAGGACCGTATGTCTAATGGAACAGGTCATTTTGAACATGATCTGACACGGTAAACAGGGAGAGGGAGACGTCCAGATGCCATGGACTTGTCTTGTGCATAGAAGAACTCTATTGCCTGTGGAGTCATTATAAAACACACTAAGGGGCAGAGATGAAAAAGCATTAATGTGCTTTACCTCAGCTGGAAAAGGCATCTGCAGCTCCTGTCAGCTCTCTGCTTTGATTCTTTTACTTCTCTTCTCCTCGTATCTGCCTGAGCTCGAGTAAATATTTCCGTTTGTTTCCTGCCTCCTTAACATCCAGTTAGCAGAGAAGACAGAAAACCAGTCTGGAAGTCAAACAGCCGACTGTGCGATAAAGAGACATGTCTGAGGCTTCTTCTCAGCAGGGACGGAGTCTCTGAGCCCTCTGTCTGCACCCAGCTGTGACATTCAAATCTGTCTGTCTCACAAAGTGACCAGCCAGCGTGTCGCTGACATTATCGATTCATCCAACGACGAGCTGAGTTAAAGTACGATAAGAGAGCACTGCAGAGACGAGCAGAGCGAGGGATTGTTTTCCATTTGTGTTATTGATCAACTAATAGGACTGATCAGAGCATCATCTGTTTGTTTCTGCTGGTTAGAAATCAATAAGCCACTCTGATCGTTTATGTTTCTTTATTATATCAAACTGTTAATCTGATAGATCCTCCTTCAGGGAGCAGCTGTCTGGATCCATGTTTCCTGGTTTACCTCTCGTCTTTATGTGATTTTCACTCTACTGTAATTGAAGGTGTAGCTCTTTATTCTGGAATGATCCGACTCAAGATTGTTTAATTACTCTGACATGCTTTATAAATATGTACGTCCCCCTCAGGGAGGATCTCCAGGTCTTTTGTCCACTCATGGCTGGGAGGTTTGAAGGCCATTTGAAGGAGAGATTAGAGGATAGAGCATGCAGGGTTGCCAGTTTATTTGAAGGTGTAGTCAGAGATCTTCTAATCTTCTAATCTAATGCAGTATTTGACAAAATCACTGTATTTCTCCTCTCCATCCACAAGATGTCACCACTGACAGCATGTTAAAAAAAAAAGTCCGGTGTCAATACACAGCCTTGGCTCTGAATTTCAGCAGGTAAATACTGTGGCTCGGGTCGAGTTACCAAAACAGGATACACCCCCCCACTTCCAGGGGGCGATCATACTCATGCGCAGATCAGACAGAGGGGGGAGGGGGAGTCGTAGGTTGCGTAGCATGCGCAGTTAGCGTAAGAGAGAGATACAATATGTGCAGTAGCAATAGCTGAAAAAAACAGCCCAAAGGAAAAAGGTCAGAGGAGTGAAAAGTGAAAAAGAAGGGCTATGACCATGAAAGAGTGAAGACCGGGGTCAGCATTGGTGTTGCTTTCCGACGGTGGAGGGAACTCCGCCAATTTAAAGACCTGAAAACGGACGCGGATGTCGCCGTCTTTCTGCTGGATAGGTTAGCAACATTAGCTTTGTGGTGCATCACATAACAGTAACAGCCGTCGGGCATTCATCTTATTGTCTAATCTGCCAGAATGTACTGTTGTTGTGATGTTATCAATATTGTTAGGTGAGTTGTCTGACGAGTCAAGGTTACCTTACCTACGTTGGTCAGCTATGCAGTTTCTACTGCTGTTTCCATGACGATGCACGTCTATCAGCTTTCGGGGGTGGAGCCAGGGGTGAGGTATGAAGGGAGAGGCGGGTCTAAATTAGTTTATCAACAACCTCCCCACTTGTTTTCTCCCACATCGCTGACTACACCTTTAAGTCACCTTCTCTAGGTGTTTTGTTTGTGTTTGGTTTGATAACCAGTGAATGGAAACCAGGCTGTTGAGTAAGGCTGGGCCAAGGTCTACATGTGATCGCAGACCTGCTGATGCCACTTTTAGACACAAACCGAGTGCTCAGATGTGAACAATGAATAGATTAATCCACCAAAGTGGTGGTTTCACACTAGATGCATTTGTTGGACAACTCGCGATGGTAGACCCTATACATGAGGCAGACATGATATTTTTAAAAGTAGGCTCAAGACCCACCTTTTTAATCTAGCTTTTAACTAATCCCATATTTTTATGTTATTTTTATCTATATTTTTATTTTATTTATTTATATAATCTCGCCTTTTTACTTGCTATTCTTATTCTATTACTATTCATTTCATTTACTAGTATTTTATTTATTTATTTTATTCATTTAATGATTCTTAGCCTATGCAGTTTTATGTTTTTATTCCATATTTCCAGTGTTTCCTCAGCAGGGGGCTGCCTGCACTGGGGGCCGCTGTTGGCTCTGGCTGGGATGTCTCTGTCTTTGGTGGGCGTCGTCTTGGACAGGTGGGGGGTCTGCAGCAGTGCTTTGCTGCGGTGGGCCCCTCGCTGGTCCTGTAGCGAGGCATGCCCGGGTGGAGGCATCCTGGCTCTGGGCCGTGGGCGCCGCCCAGTGCAGTCGGCCTCCTGGCGTTTCCTGACCGGGCTCCTCTGTACTCAGCCACACGATTTTAAATCACACATTTTAAATCATGTTATGTGTGTGCGTGTGTATGTGTGTGTGTGTGTGTGTGTGTGTGTGTGTGTGTGTGTGTGAGTGCGTGTGTCTGGGGGGGGTATGCGTTGGGGTGGAGTTTGAATGGGGGGGTGGAGGGGGGATGGGGACTGTTTTTAACATGTATAGCACTTTGTGCTGCAGTCTTACTGTATGAAAAGTGCTTTATAAATAAATTTTGATTTGATTTTTTTGATGAGGTGGGTTAAAAACTCGACCTTTATCGTGGACTTTGTGTTTTTTTTTCTTTTTCTTGGGGTCAAATATGCTCCAGCTGCTGGTCTTATGGTCCATATTCAACCTTGTTTCTGGATTAATTTTTTTTAACTCTTTTAATTGGCTGCCATTATTTTTCCAAATTAGCACCACCAGTCAACGCCCTGTCGCCGTTAGCCTGTGCTTCTAGATTTGTTTTTTTGTTACTGAGGAGTGCGTCATTAATCACAGAGCGCCGGTTTATTTTAATGAGACACTCTTTATAAATCAAATCATTCAATAAACACTGAAGGCTGTTGTTTGCCCCGAGACAGAGGAAACTAGAACAAGAGAGGAAGAGAGAGAGAGAGGTGCTGCCTTAAAAACACAGAGCCATTCATCATTTGGGGAGCGCCGCCTTAAAACAGAGAGGCATCCATCAGCCTATCAGGAGCCGTCTAATGAGCATCAGGCCACTTCATCAGCTTCAGCACAATCTGCCCTCTCATTCATCTCGGAGCAGAGGCCTGTCTGTTAATGTCAGCTCTCATATGCAGCAAACAGCTACACACTCATATCTGCACATTGACCTACATGTGCCGACATACAAACTAAATCTATTTGTGAGGGACCTCTTGAGCACCTGTAGTGATGTGCAGGGGGAGGTGAGGTTGTTACTGCTGCTGTGGAGCATTACAGATGTGTTCAGGTTTTGGTTGGTGGGTCATAAAACTAAAAAAATTGTTTTATTAGACGTACATTGCTGGATACTCTGTATCAACCAACACATGGAGGGTAAAATAGATACTTCAGTCCTTTCTCTGCCTCGTGTTGGAGACACAAACCATGACCATCTGATGAGAATCTGCTCTTCTGATGTCAAAGTAACCAGGCTCTCCATTTGGAAGTGCAGTGCGACTAAACCCATTTATTACCTCCACCAAGGAGGTTGTGTTTTTGCTGGCATAGGTTTGTCTGTTTGTTAGCAAGATCCCACAAAAACCACTGGATGGATTTTGCTGAAATTTTCAAGAGATGTCAGTAAAGCCCCAGTCACACATTCCCGTTTCTCATGGCGATTGTGCACAATTGTCATAATCCTGATAAAACCTGCTTTGGTTGTGGTGCATGCGCTACTTGGTCTGGATCAGCCTTGTTTAGTCGTGGATGAACTGCGGGGAACGTGGAAGGGTCCTGACAGTTTTGAACTGTTCAAAACTGTCGTGGAGAATCGCCGCTCTCAGTATAGCCGGGTGGAAGCCTAATGCAGTCCCAATGCAAACGGTATTAGCGCGGGGCTCAGTCGGGCTGATCGTGGCTCAATCCTGAAAGCTTTATGAGGACGACCGACAAGGATGTATCCGTTTGTGCCCCGACTGTGTCCCGTTCAAGACAGCGCAAGCGACGGGCTCAGTCGGGGGTACGTGACGCGAACTGAGCTCGTGCGGGGCTGACGTCAAGTCAGTGGGATGAAAATTCATGGAATCCTCGTCATATCGTTGTATTCACCTTGCTGGAGTGGGACGAACGCTCCCGAAGCGCTGTAGAAGCTCTACTGAAGGTGTATTTACAGTCATTTCATCCCGTATCATAGCGATCACATCAGCCTTGTCAATCGTGTACAGTCGTGCACAATTGTCATGAGAAATGGGAATGTGTGACTTAGGCATAAAGGCCCGACTTAGAAATCATTAGATTTCTGTTGTTGATGCAATTTTGTAAGACAGACAGCTCCATATATCCGGTACAGAAATATTTCACTACTCCATCTGGAGAAGAGCCCATAGAAAATGTTTTCAGAGGCCGAAACTTCCAAAACAATTTCAGCTGGTGATTGGATGTATATGAAAATGTAAATGTAAATGTTCTTTATTTATACAGCCGTTTACAACAACCTTTTTGGTGAACCAAAGTGCTTTACAATAGGTAGTATTTAAAAAGCAATAACTCAAAACAATGGAAAACAATTAAAAGCAATAAAAGCAATGAAAACAATACGAGCAATTAAATGCTGCAAAATAAAGTAAAATTAAGTCAAGTGTCACCATGCTACTTGGTATTAAAAGCCATCATAAATAAATATGTTTTCAGTCTAGATAAGAAAAGACCCAGGTCAGAAATGAAACGCATTTCAGCAGGGATCTTATTTCAAAGTCTGGGAGCAGGATTGGATGATCATTCTGCCAGTCCACTCATCACAGACCAATCATATCAAGCCAGAGTTTGACGTAGCAGCTCAGTCCTGGTGTTAGCCATTAGCTTAAACTACCTTTCAGTCCTAGACTAACATCTTACATTAAAGTCTGGGAGCAGGATTGGATGATCGTTCTGCCGGTCCACTCATCACAGATCAATCATATCTAGCCAGAGTTTGACGTCGCAGCTCAGTCCTGGTGTTAGCCATTAGCTTAAACTACCTTTCAGTCCTAGACTAACATTTTACATTCAGCTATACCACACAGATGCATTGTTTACCACTCATATTCCATGCTTATATTTGATTGTTTGTCTAGGCATTTAATTGCTCTATTATTTAGGAAACCCTGCATTAGAGTAACCTGGGTTTGGAGATGTCTGCACTGACTGTTGGCTGCAAGGATATGTCCTTAAATCACAAGAAGCTGGACTATATTTTTAATGAGAGGATTCTGCCCAGAGTTTGTAGAAATCAGTTTGTGTTTTCAAAGCAGTCTCGCCTGATTGCTTCATTAAGCTCGGATAGAAAAGTGCAAACTGGCCACCACACTCATCCTTAGGCTGAAGAAAAACTCACCATTTATCAACCCTAATGCAGGTATGTTTGGCTACAAGGATGAAGCTTCTCTATTGTCTTGATGCATCCTTAAATTTACATGAATCTAAACTTGTTGATACTTAGATCCACTACATTATTGACATTGTGTGGCATTAAATCTGGAAACAAAGAGCTTTTAATCTATTTTTGTACAGCTCAACCTCTTGTTGGTAACATATACACATCTTCATATATACAGACTCATGTACTTTATGGTCCAAACAAAGAACAAACCTCCCACAGCTAAAACTTTATGTCTCAAACTTTCCTGCCTCTGCTCCAGTCTCTCATTTTTAGTCTCTCTTTCTTTTATTCTTCTCTGTCTCGCTCACCCAATTATCCATCAGCTGCTGCCGACGCGCTCGGTGCTACAAATGAGGAATTACCCTTGTTGCCAAGTTTCCTGCTAAATGTCACCTTGTATCTTTACTGCTGGGCTGCAATTATACACAAGCTCACCCCCTCGAATGAGCCATTTTTCACAAAAACCAACAGACTTCTGTGGTAACTTTAGGATTTAACAGAGTTTGGCGTAGGAGAATCAGATGTTCAAATGAAGCGGGACGTAAAATACACCAACAGGTCTGAGCTGATCAATCACTTCTGTGTTATTTATTTAGAATCTGATGTTCATGCTTTTTAAATCTTCACATTAAAGAAAATAAAACCTCCAGTAAATGGAAAGAGGCTGGGCTAGACCCAAACTACTTCTGTGTTAACATCAGGATCACATAAGGCAGCAGACCTTGGCCGGTCTCCAGTGAAGAAACAGCAGAGAACTCCTTTACAGATCCATAACTGGCATGACCACCTGCTGGCACGGATCCCCTGAGCTGGTCTTCTATCAGGGCCAAGTGTTTTACACAACCAGCAGTTTGTTTTTGTTTTTCTTACAACTTCTTGAAGCTTAACTTCAGACATTGATCAGTGTTGTGAGTATTGAAACTCAAATCATGCAGGATAGGGAGTTTCTTTAGCTATAATAACAACCCAAACCTGATGATATTGTCTATTTGATCTGTCCAACCCTCAAAAACAAGGATTTTATAGTTACAAATCACTGTAAAAAATAATCCAAGAGACAATACTGAGCCCGACAAATTGCCCCAGTATTGTAGGCATTGTTAAGCTAAATCAATCAGACTGAAATTATTTACTGTCTCTTATCTGTCATTATGCTGAAGGTCTAATGTACAGTTTCCAGTGTTAGCTGATTAGCATTCAAGATCTCATTGTTAAACCCTTGAGGGTGGAGCAGAAGCTAAGGCTGGAAAGTAGCAGTTTGGGTGGAGTGGCAAAGTGGAGCCAGGAGCAGCACGGCATTATGTTCTCCTGGTCTCAGCTGCCAGTCAGTCTGATATGAATTTTGAGTAGTTATGTGTATGGATATAAAGATGAGGAGTTGATCATAGATGACTGAATACCTGGCACTGTACTTACAGGTCTATTTAACTGAATATCTCCACCAAATAGTCAAATCAAATCAAATCAAACTTTATTTATAAGGCACTTTTCATACTTAAAAACAACACAAAGTGCCTCACAGAGGCTAAAAACAACATAAAAACAGAAAACCTGGCTAACCCCCTCCCACAAATAAAGAGACATATCCAGACACACAGTTGCGGACATCAACATACACACACACACACCTGCACCCACACACACATACTCACACACATTCATACGAGCTGTCATAAAAGAGAGAAAGAGAGACATGGATGTGCACCGAGGACTGAGGTAAGGAATAAGCTACCTTTGGGGGCCATCAACACTGAGGAGGGCTCCCGGCTCACGAGGAGTGCAGCCGGAGATTTCCCCGCCCCGCACAAATACAAGGCCCCACAACACAGTACAGGGGCCTCCGTCCATGCAGGCGGAGCCATCCACCAGCAGCGGCCCCAGAAATGGACCAGGAGCAGTTCCCAGTGTGGAGAGCCCCATGAGGAAGCACTGGAGCTAAAAACCAACATACTAAAACAATAATAAACATATAAGAAAATAAGAGAGATAAAATAACATAAAATGGATAACTGAAATAGCATAAAAAATAAGAATTAAATACTGTAAGAAGTTTGACTAAAATAATAACTAAGTTATAAAGTAATAGAAGTATAAAAAATATGGGATAAATAGGTCAATCAAATCAATTAAAAGCTTGATTAAATAGGTGGGTTTTAAGCTTCTTTTTAAAAGTATCGGGGTGCCGGTTTGGCGTAGTGGTTAGCACCCCATGTACTTGCTTCTGCCGGTCCAGGTTCGAATCCCGCCTGTGACCAGTTTGCAGAGTGTCTTCCCCTGCTCTCTCTCCCCCTTTCACAAGCCTATCCACTGTCTCTCTCCTGTCAATAAAGGCACAAAATGCCCAAAAAATATATTAAAAAAAAAAAAAAAAAGTATCAACAGAGGCAGGCTGTTCCACAATCGGGTGCCATAATAACAAAGAGCGGCCTCCCCGAAGAGGTCATGTTTATACCCACGTCTGTTAGTTCATGATCAAGATTCTCAAAAATTAGATTTGTATGGCACTTTCAGGGAATATATCATGGCACAAGAAAGTAGTGATAATATTTGTTGGCGAAATGAGTCCTTATGCAAATCCAGGGATTAATTTATTGATTTATTACTGTTGCAAGACAAGGCAGTTTTCCACATTTTCATATCAACTCAAGTTCTCAACTGATTTTCATCATATTCTCAGGGAATGTCGATCACGGCACAAGAATGGGGTGATAGTATTTTGATGGTCATCCAAATCTGGATTTCCTAACAGTGTGAGATTGCACTTTACTTCATCTTGGAGCATCTGGACACAGCAGCAGCCTACGCCAGGGTCCTGTTAGTGGATTTAGCTCAGCTTTCAACACAATAATCCTGAATGTGCTACAGGACAGGCTCTCCCACCTAAACATGCCTGACTCCACAGGTGGATTAGACTGAGGGTGAAGGTGAAGCTTGGGAAACACACCTCTGACAGCAGAGCCATGATACTTCAACTATTCAAATCTGAATCTGTTTTGAGGTATTTCTTTTTTGCTCGAGGTCATAAAGCCTGTTCAGCCCAAGACTGCTTGCTCCTTCCCAAATGAATGACCAACAGACTGAAAAACTCTTTTGTCTTTCAGGCCATCAGACTGTACAACTTCTGACTCGAGGGGAGGAGGAGTAACAGGAAGACAGAGGATGGTGCAGTGGTGGCCAGTAGCCATATTTTTAATCATATTTGGATTTTCTTTTTCTGCAAATTGCTTTTCCATTTTACCCTGTTTAGTGCTTTACAAATGCTGCTGCTGGAATCTAAACTTTCTTCAGGGAGTCTTCCTGAGGGATTAATAGGTTCTATCTAATCTAAAACTGACCCCGTGCATACAGTGAAAGTAGCATCATCATCACTTGAGTCATTGCCACCGTATGAGTTTCCTCTGCCGTTTTGTCTTCCTGAGTCCTCAGAGCAAAACAGCAGATCATCTCGCACAGGTAGAAGAACACAAAGCCATCTGCTGCAAAGGACAGTTAGCCTTGCAGAGCAGACAGACCTGCCTGATTCTGAAATCCTATATATATATATATATATATATATATATATATATATATATATATATATATATATATATATATATATATATATATATATATATATATATATATATATATATATATATATATATATATATATATATATATATATATATATATATATATATATGTGGCCTGTTTCCTGCATATATATATATATATATATATATATATATATATTAGCTCTGCCACAACAAGCTCCACCTCAACCACCAGCTCCACCTCAACCACCAGCTGTCCACCCATTGACAACTGACATAGTATAGAACTATATATATATATACATATATATATATATATATATATATATATATATATATATATATATATATATATATATATATATATATATATATATATATTTATATATATATATATATATATATATATATATATATATATATATATATATATATATATATATATATATATATATATATATATATGTGCAAGGAGTTTCTTTGCAAGAGATGCATTGAAGCAATATACTGCCTAAAATGCAGCACTTGAACCTCCCTAGCCCTTCTCTCCTAGCCACCTTTATTCTTCTGTCACCATATTTGTCAGTTTTTTTATTGTTAGCTGTTGTACTCAAAAATATTCCTGCACTGTTATTTATTGGCTGTTGTAATTAAATATAATACTTTTCTGTGAACATATCTGTGTCAACCCGTTTAGTAGTTTTTCCCGCATTAAAAACAGCACCCAGATGTGTTCAAAATGACCTGAAAGGGGTTTAAATCTTGAAATCCATGTCAAAAATGATTTAGTGTAACTCCATGAGTCACCTCAGATATTTTGAGAATAATAAGTACACATATCTATAATAACAAATGGCTAAATGACAGGTGGACATTTTTGTCCACGAAGGGTCATGGATGGGATAAAAAATCATGGATTTTCATGCTGAAAGTTGGAATTCTCAAATGTGATGCAAAATGAGCCCCCTTGCCAAAAATCATGCCCCTGTGACCATCTTTTAGCTACTTTCTAGAAAGTGGACATTTTTGTCCACGAAGGGTCATGGATAAGTTAAAAATGCATTACACGGTCAAATGATGGATTTTCACGCTGAAAGTTGGGCATTGGAAATTTTACCCACAATGACATTCCTTCACCAAAAATCAGCTCTGCCGAGGAGGGGGATTATCTGTGAGAGGGTTTTGGATTTTGGAAATGGACAAAAATGTCCAAGGATCATACGAGGGTTAAGAATACAACCCAACTTCAAAAATACTGGTTTATCCCTTTAAAGCGTGCCCTGCCTGAACTAGTAAATGATCAAATCAAACTCTCTTTAATGTCTCATGACTCTTGCAGTTCATAAACCCTTCTTCTCCTGTTCATCTTTGTCTCAGTAAACTATGATCCTAACCGACTGTGACTCCGTAGATACATTTAAGACAAAGACAGATGAGCAAAGTTGACTTTCCTCCCTGAAGTTAGAATAACATTGTCAGACAAGTCGGCAGTTGCCCTGCAGCCCCAAACCCAGCCCGTCGAAACCGGAGTCACTTGTGTTTAATTTTGCTGGTATCCCTCCGGAGCACATCCTGATGCAATCAAGACCAAGAGCGGCACAGCGATGATGGGCTTCACGGCTGTGGGGGATTTTGAGGGCTTGTACATTTCAGGATGTGGAGAGAGCCAGAAGAGCCGCTGAAGGATGTTAGGATGATAAATTCAGCTCTCAGAAAGTCTCTGTTTGACATCACCATCCAGTGTTTCATTAAAGAACGGCTGCGGGGACTCAGAGAGGCTTTAGCAGGGTTTAGTCGGGCCCGCTGAAATCGAGGGATATTCATTTTCAGATCAACTGAGGAAACAACACAGGTGGCGATACTATGGCATCTGTCTGACACGTGGCGAGGGTGGAAGAACAAAAACTGTGGGGACTACCCTAACAAAACAGACTGAGCTCTTATTTTTTCTTTTATTATTTTAAAATGTTGCCAATTTGATGAGTAAATGACACTTAATGTTTATTATTATGACAAAAATAATTAGCAACAGGTGTTTGAATAAGTTTATTGTTGATTTTAAATACATTTAATTTCCCCAAGTTATATTCCTCTCAATGAATTTAAAGGAAAATGTGACAGTTTTAAGAAATGGTGCTCAAAATGCATCCAACTCTATGTTGGATAGTATCCATCCATCATCTATGCTGCTTATCCTTTTCATAGTCAGAGGGCGCTGAACCTATCCCAGCTGACATTAGGAGAGAGGCAGTTACCAGCCAATCACAGGGCTGACTCAGGGAGAAAGACAACTACACACCCATTTGCTTCTGATGTAAACCTCATGAGCATGTTTTTATTCTGTTTAATGAAACTGAATGGAGAGAAAATGCAAACTTCACAGAGGACCATCAACACCGTCGTGGCATTTTGCTGTGTGTCAATTAACAAAAAAAAAAAAAACGTAAAGCTCAAGATGGCCACTGAGGCATGGGGGAGAGTGCATCAAAAGTATGAATGTCCAAGCCAGAGAGTTTCTTTGGTTATATTTTCTGCCATCCTGGTTTAAAAAAAAAAAAGGTCACCTTCCCGCATGCCCCTCCCATCCTGTTGTACTTGCTCCTCTACATGTTCACTGACTTTTGTAAACTTAATGTAATTTCATCATATCTACAGATACCTACTGCAAACACAAATCCTTACAAAACTTAACTAAAAAGGGCAAAGTCTCATGAGAAAACACATTGATTTCTCTGAAATTAACAGCATTCCACCATAAAATTGACAGATACCAAGTGTAAAATGTCTATAACATGGATTAAAAAAAACTCATTTTCCCTTAAAAACTAACCAAAAGCAGGCAAGATTTCTTTTAGTACATTTTCACTGTTTTGGGTGAGAAAAAAACTGTGTGAGGAAACTTTTTTTTTAATTAAAAATTTACATACGTGATTTTTTAACCCTGGTGGACTGTTCAAGTATACTATACACAGGAACTGTTATGGCTGTTTTCAGCCGCTAACTTTTTTGACTGCTCTAAAAACATACAAGATCAATATTTTTTTTCTACTTTTTTCACATGAACCTCTTAATCCACTTCCGCACTGCTCAAAACTACCAAGCATTGAAAAATAAATAACAAATCTTAACACCTTTAGGGCAATTTATCAGAAAGAACGCCACTAATTATGGGAGGGTTAAACACGAAATGACCTGTTTTCTATATAAAAAGTCATCAGAGACCGGAGATTTTTTACAGGCTGTCATGGTTTTGGATATGTCAAAGTTTAGTGACATCATTGACTTTGATGTCTTTTTTAGTTCTTGTATCATCAGATTTAAAACTAAAAGTTACACAGGTACTGTTGTGGCTGTTTTCAACCACTAACCTTTTTGACTGCTCTAAAAACATATCAGATCAATATTTTTTTCTACTTTTTTCAGATAAATCTCTTAATCCACTTCTGCACTGCTCAAAACTACCAAGCATTGAAAAAGGAAATGATCAGTAAAACCCTTAAAGATATAGTAATATAGAATAAAACACGGCAAGCTTACTGGAATTTATAATGTAATGACAATGTTTTGGAATACAATTCAGTTCTTATGCTGTGAATTGAAAGAAGGTAATGATACCTTGAATAAAAACTGAGTTGTAAAAATGTAATAGAAACACACAGGAATAATGTTAATTAGAAATGCGACTATAGACACATTTACAGCACCTTTTTTTGCATCTTGCAACCAGAAAGTTGTTCTAAAACTTTAACATTGAACATCCTTACCACCCCCAGCTTAACTGCCAAAGCTAGAAAAACAAAAGCCTAGATAAAGTCTCTCATATTCTAAATAATAAAACAAACAAAACTAAATAAATAGCCAAATTTAATTATGAAATCTTGCTTAATGCTGTGAAAAGCTGCTTTGGGAAAAAATGACCACTTTGTTTGAGCTGAAATGTGAAGACTGGAGTATTAAATGACGCACCAGTCTTGACCTTGGACTTGGACTGGCTGAACTCTCACAGTCGTTTTAAGCAGTGACTTTGCCCCACCTGTCCTGGACTATCATCTGAGGAGAGGGCAGACCTGAGGGAATATCCCGCTCTGAGAGCAGGCTGACTTTTGTTTTTCCTAGAATCCATTTGGAATAAATACAAATAAATAAGAAAATTAACAGTTGTCTGTGTTTAAAACACAGCGATGAAGCTTCCTCGTGTTCCTGTCGTGCCTAATGTTGCTCCGACTTCAAACGACCAATTAATGTGAGGAAAAGGTGTCGGGGGTGGTGGTGGTGTTACTGCAGCTAATGAATTGCCACTCGCGGCACTTCCATGAGCCTGTGTGTGTGTTGACCTCCCCTCTTAAAGCCAAAGGGAACAGACTGTTGTGTTTTAGCGAGCTCTGCAGACCACACAAACAAACAGACACACACGCATAGTGGCAGGTTGGCAGCAGTACAAAGGAAGTTGAGGATCAGCGTTTGATCCATCATGACCTTTAGTTTGGCTCCAAGTCGCCTCTGCTCTCTGAAAATCCCTCTGTAGTCCTCCTCTTCTCTCTGTTCAGCATCCTTCAGCATCGTCTTCTGTTTTTATGTAAGTATTTGATTCATGGCTCTTTCAAAGCTACACAAACAGAGCTGGGTTTGATCTTTGTGCCTATTGAGCTGCTTATTATCTCCTATGTGGGCGAACGGGCTGAGGGGCGACGGAAATGCAGAAATGAGGGGATTTTTTTTGTTAAGTGGGTTTAAAGAGTGTTTTTCTTCAGGGCAAGGGGTTTGAAATGATGCCGGTGCTGTTTTTTCTGTTGATGCCACTTTCTAATGATGCTGTCTGTCAGATGGATTACAATAGAGGAAAACTTGCTTATTAATGTGAGGCAAGTTGTTTGTAATTTGTGTCGTTTGTGAAAATTAATCTTGTTACTTAACTGTACAATTGGGGAGACCAACATGATGAGAAGGGGTGGGAATGGATAAGATTTTGGTGATACAAGTGCTTTAACCATTCTTTTTATTTATCCAATTCTTTATTGATTCCCTTATCAAATCCTGCTGATCTCATCCATGGGCAAAATTCAGTTTAAAAAGGGAAGCAGTGGCAAGCACATGACGTGATATGTCTGTGCCTCCTAGCTGATCCCGAAATGAAATACTCCGGAAGTCCAAGTTGCAAATTTGATAAAGGTGGTTGGAATTTCACACTTTGGAGATGGGCACCCCTCAGGTACCCCAACCTTATCAGTGTCTTTCTGTGATTTGACGAGATTGCCACTCCCTTCTACTAAGTTACTGGTGTTCCCATCCTTTAAACATCATGTAGTAAGCATTATTTTGTGATATTAAACCAATTAAACCAGAGTCATTGGTGGTACATCACCTTACAACAGGTTGAATAACACCTCTGTCATGGTCTTAGTGGGTCTGTGTCACCTTCATTGGCACTATGCAACATTGATGTGGATGGTAGGAACACTTTCACACTAAAAAAACTACACATTTTTACTGCTTTGTGGCATACGTCACCTCCCCCTCAAAGTGAAAGCTATACCTTCAGAAAGGGAGAGTATAAAGCAGGTTTTCAATTTTTAAAACGGATTTAATGAGCAGAATTTAGTTTAAAGTAAAAATGCTTTTATTTTCCTAATGGAAACAGGCTCTGGCTCACACTCCTGCACAGTAGGTGGCAGTAATGCTCCTCTGATGCTGGATGCCAACCGCCATTAAACAAGAAGAAGAAGAAGAAATGTAAATGTAGAGTTGCTACCATGAAAAATCTGAAGTGAAGAAGTTTTACCAGAGAAAGTGAAAAAAGGAAAGCTGGAAAGGAACAAGCTAAATGCCCAGACAGGGATTAGCAATGGCCCAGCACTCACTGGTCGATGCTGATTTAGCCCTGTTATTGTTCGGCTTGTATGTACATGATTATTTATTTGAATGGAACCATGATCAGACTGTACCTTATCAGTCCACATGGTTTATTTGTCTCTGGGGACGTCCCACCGGCTTGTTTCTCCTCCCTCTGTATTACAGCAAATGCACATTGGTGTACAACAATGCAGTTACACTCAACGACCAGAGGGGGCACTAGAGAGCTGAAAGCTGGAATCTTAGTGCAGCTTTAAGTTGAAGTAGCAACCCTTCCTGTCTTGTATTGAACACAACATTTCCTCCTTTTTTAATCTTTTTTGCTGACTGCCTCTGATGAGAACACGGTGTCCTTGATTTGCAAAGCAAACAGAACAAAGTGAAAGGAACTGATAAAGGATTTGTCAAGCAAAAAGACTAATTACTTGGGGGAGTTGTTAGCAGTTCTAAATCAGAATTGGTTATCAGTTCTTACCTCTATTGATGAGGGATGGTCTCAAAGTTTCTCTTTGGAAGTTGAAAGTGAGGTAAACATTTCAGTCACTAAAAAAGATGAATGTGCTGAACAGAAAACAAGCTACCACCAGGAAATCCCTCCAGTCCCTCTTTGAAATCTCCTTCTTTATCCTCACCCACGTTGACGAGAGAAAGACTGAGACTGTTTTTGATGCAACGTGTTGCTTCGTGCAGCACTGTGTTGCCTAAGCTCATGTCCCTTGTGTTCAGTTGGGACAAAGTGTTTCATTGAGCTGATAGTTGAATAAGGAGATTTTTGTCACTAGAACATTTATGTAAGATTTCTTTTAGCATCTTGCTTTTCATGCACAGCTGCTGTGCACCATGTGAGAAGACCTGCCTTTATCAGCACATGATGATTCAATAACTCTTTAAATCATTCTCTCACCTATTTACCTTCACTCTGATCAACTTTCATATCCATACACACAGTACTCTTCCTCATGAATTAAAATCAGGAGAGCATGCATTCATTAAAATAAGAGTATCCTAAAGCCCACACACTCAGTGCCGGTGGAACAGGGACTACTCTGGCCCTGGGCTAAACTCACTCTTTAGAGATCCAGTGATTAGATGGAGCCATAGGCAGTGTGGCAGACTGAGCTGAAGGCTGATCTCAGGGTTTAGACTGACCCTGTGGGAGATGTTATGGACATGAACATGCAGATGGCTGACGGGGAAACCTGCAGCACCTCAGACTTCATCTCACGTGGAATGCAAACTGTCTTTGTGAGATTATTTAGTCTAATATGATGACTAAAACACCTTGAGGAGGCGTACCCCTGCTGTCTCATTTTTAAGAAAAGTAAAACATGTTGCCTCCACAGGGGAAATAAACTGTTGACAGCTGAAAACAAGTGGAGAGTCGCTCTGACACCTCTATCAAGGAAACAGAGCAGGTAGCTTATGATGAATTACCGCTGTGATATCCAAGTCACAAGTAGGAGTCCTGGGAGTCTGGATTAGTCTGGAAGCTGCTTTCATGTAAAAATATTCTGTTGAAAGATGCCTGACCTATAAAAGAAAGAAGAAAATGCTGCATAAAGCCCACATGAAGATGGAAAGTCCATCCCCAAAAGTTTCTCCTCAGGCCCCTGTCTGTATCCTGTAAAGGTCAAGCACCCCTGAACCCAGTCAGTATCTACGTTTCAGGATGTAAAATTTGCTTTGAAATTCCGATTTGCTCCATCTCAAGAGGTAGTCTTACATCATGAGATGGAAAAAGCTGCAGAATGATTTGGGATTGTTGAACACTGTGCCGGCCGCTGGCTACCGAACGGCCGGCTGCAGCACGGGCCACCGGCTGGCAAACGGCCGCAGCACTGGGCCGCAGCACTGGGCGCAGACCGCAGCACTGGGCACCGGCCGCCGTCTGACCTTCAGCTCTGGCCGTTCCGCCCCTGGTTGAATAGTTACACTGCTATGTCTTCTGTGCCCAAAGTTATTTTCTTTGCATATAAAGAATTTAAATCAGATAGAAAACTAAGACACGCCAAGTGCACAACCTGCAACGCTTCGATAAGTGAAAAAGAGGGCACAACATCAAACTTTATCCACCACCTGAGGGCACATGAGGCCAAGTAAGTGAAACTTGCAAACGTCAGCCAGGTAGCTAACATTCCTGCCATAGGTCAATATGCCAGGAACGTTAGCCCGAACTGTGGTCAATATGAAGCTAGCAAAGCTAGCATTAGTAAAGCGGGTGTATGTGTGTTGAAATATTAGGTCGTGCTTGTTAACTCCAGCTAACGACAGATAATCCAACAAGCTGGATAACATTGGTCAGTTAGCCACAGAGAAATTAAAAGAAAATCAACCAAACGGCGTAGGATTAATAATTAAAGTGTATTTTTTTTTGCCCGCATGCATGTGTGTGTGCGTGTGTGTGTGACACACACAAGCAACCAACTACGTTTCACCTAGTTTCCTAGTCAGATAAGGTTTCTCTCTTCAAGATAAAAATCTGAGTGCTTTTTGGGTGAACTGGGGAACAATGGTGAGGGACCCGACACGTCATAACCTGTGACTTGACTTGCCCATAACAGAAAAAATTTGGGACTTGCTCGAGACTTGGATCAGAGGGACTTGGGCAATTGTCTGGTTCATACCTCAGGGAAGAAGTGATAAGATAGATAGATAGATGGATAGATAGATAGATAGATAGATAGATAGATAGATAGATAGATAGATAGATAGATAGATAGATAGATAGATAGATAGATAGATAGATAGATAGATAGATAGATAGATAGATAGATAGATAGATAGATAGATAGATAGATAGATAGATAGATAGATAGATAGATAGATAGATAGATAGATAGAATACTTTATTAATCCCCGAAGGGAAATTCATGTAATTCATTATCCGAATCCAGCAGATTCAGGAATTTCAGCAATACCGGGAATACAGTTTGTTTTGCTGTCTAGCTTACCTTAATTTTCATTTCAAAACTAAGACTAAATCAAGACAATTAAAGATACAGAAATTGAGAACAGCATAAAAAACTTAAATGAAAAATACCAGGCTAAAGTAAGAACTTCAAAGTTCCTGATCCCAAGCATCACCTCAGTTTCATGTTTCTTCACTGAATTCACCCTGGAAGTCACGGCTACTCTTATTTTATTTATCACAGACTTCTGTTGAACCCTCCTGAGACAGAAGGAGAATTATTAAAGATATGAAGCAGAAAGCAGGAGTGGATGGTTGGAGCGTAAAAAGCAAAACAAACAACCTTAAAGAACGTCTGACCCCGGCCACAACAGCTACTAACCCCTTTTAGCTGAGCCGCTAAGAGGCCGCGGAGGCACGAACATACCACTGGCCTTTGTCTTAGCCTCACTTTCACTTTGTCCTCAGAAGCACCAGCCCATAAACACACACTGGCTAACTAAAAGACACACATGCTGTGAGCACACGTCTCCATTAGATCTGTGAGCCTGGACTCCCTCCGTCTTCTTTCTGAGGGTGATAGTTCCATTTCAGGCTGATCACTGCCATCTGAAGCAGATGGATGCCAAGCAGCCCCGGGCAAAAAGACTCATTCCCAGGCTAGAGCCTGGAAAACCACAGAGGGTGAAAACCCACAGAGAAGGCTTATAAAAAAGAAGATAGTTGGTTTAGGAATACGACTCCTAAGATTTATAACAGACGGCTTCACACAAGTGCAGAACTTCCATGTTTTTAACAGATCTTGAGAAAATTGTGCAATAGTGTCATCAAGCAAATTGAAAAACAAGAGTAGAAGTCTCCAGAAATGCCAAACTATCTTTGATTTCAATGCAACATTTGCAAAGAACATAGATGTTATAATATCTGTCCATTATGCCTTAGAGAAATATTTACTTTTCCACATCCTGAGTTTAGATTTCCCCTTTTAAATAATCTATTTTTGTGGAGATAGCTGAAGGGCTGTGTTTTGTCTTAACTGAGTAGATTATGGCAGTGAGCCACAGTTAAACTGTTTCTGTATGCTTAACAAATTACAAGGATTAAACTTTAATCATGGATACAAGGGTCGTGAATGCACCACTAGCTCTATCTAATAAGACAAAATAAGAAGCTGGAGCAAAGCAAATATAAAAAGAGAATGAAATTACATGTTGACTTCTTGTCAAAGGGCTAAAAGGGTAAAGAATATAGCAACAAGAAGTGATCCTAGACCACAAATCTGTGAAGGTGTTTCCAGCAATGTCGTGATTTTGACAGCACTTTATAAGTCAGTTTTAGTTCTATTCTGTTGCCTAAAATATTTGTAAGCTTCAGTCATAATTTAGTCATCTAAGTTGTTTTAATTCTGTGTTGGGTATCTTTTTTTTTGGTTAGATCGCCAGTCAGCCACAACACACTTAAATCCCCTGTCTTTACTTTTCTGATGACTGATTTGGACCTCAGCAGATCATCTTGATCATGTCTTTATGACTAAATGCATTAAACCACTGCCATGTGATTGGCTGAGTGGCTGTTTGCATGAACTATCAGCTAATCAGGCATACCAAATAAAGAGGCCCATATGTTTTATTCCATTTTATTTAAACAGAGAGTTTAGGCGTTTAAATACAGTCAAACTGCCTGACCTTGACAAACCAGGATTAAGTTGATGTCTTTATTCTGTGATCATCTTTGCCTGGAAACCTTGAAGAAGGGCAGAGCACTTCCAAATTACAAATCAGCTGCTGAAATTTCAGACCCTCTGATGTCTTATATCTGCAGGAGAAGAGTGAAGATGAAACTTTCATACAAGAATCTTTTTATATGTACAGTCCTTCTCATCATTATTGGCACCCATGACATTTAAGTACACAATGTGACAGTACAAACAGTTTCTTTACAAACCTTTCTAACTTTGCTCTCCATCACTGTAATGGACACAAACTTGGCAGAAGTAATGTTCACATATTAAGGTTTGTAAATTATACTTCATTAGCTACTATGATCATGCAGTCATATTTAGAATAGGTAGTTTTAATTGCAGCCACTTGAAGCATACAAGGAAAAGAACACCCTACCAACAATTAAGCATGGTGGAGGTTCCATAATGGTTTGGGGCTGCTTTGCTGCATCTGGTACTGGAGGCCTTGACCATATCACAGGAATCATGAAATCAGAGACTCTTCAAGAAATTTTAGAGCGAAATGTCCTACCCAGTGTAAGAACACTTGGTTTGAGTCGAAGATCATGGGCACTCCAGCAAGACAAAGACCCACAGCACACATCCAAAAGCACGCAGGAATGGTTGAAAAGAACAAAAATGGACTGTTTTAAAATGGCCAGCAATGAGTCCTGATCTCAATCCAATTGAAAATCTTTGGTATGGCTGGAAATCTGCCATTGGGGAAAAGAAACCTGCAAATGTTCAAGAGCTTGAACAATTTGCATAGGAAGAGTGGGAGAAAATACCAGCTGAGAAGTGCAAGAAGCTTAAAGATGGCTACAAGAAACATTTGGAGGCTGTCATCAGCGCCAAAGGGTGTGCAACAAAATACTGAAGAGGGGTGCCATTATTGCTGCACATGCTTTTTTTTGTTTAAGTATTTTGGACCTTAAATTAAAAGATCCTGATGACATAAATTTGGTACATTTTCATTTATTTCTGAAGATATTGTTAAAGTAATGGAAATAATGAAGGGGTGCCAATAATACTGAGCAGGACTGTATATATATATTGCTGCCTTTAGCTGGTAGACTTGCACATTGATAATGTGCACAATGATGAATAAATGATAGAGCCTTCAGTAGACTTAAATGTTTGAACTGTTGATTCAGGCTTGGCTCCTTGGATGTCATTGGTCTTGTTCAGCACACAGGAGGCAAAGTGAGTCAGGAAATCTTCAGTTCATATTCATGTGGTTTAATCACTTTTTTGTTTTGTAGTTTCAAGGCTTTCTAAGATACTCTTACAGAGGCTCTGTAAAAGTATTTCTATCTTTTAAAACTCTGTCCAAGCAGACAAAGGGAATGTTACTGTCATTCATACCTCTGCCTTTAAAAACACAAGTCATGTTCCACACAGTTAATAATCAATTTAGGACCCAAGTCTCAAGGGCAGCGACGACAGAGCGAATCAATCGATACAAAAGGAGGGTGACAGCAGAAGGCCTTTCCATCTCGCCGCCTCCTTCTGACTCGCTTCAAACATTCAACAGTTCCAGAGCTGGAGAAAGACTTCTTCACACTTATTGATCGGCTGTTTTACAACAACAGAAATACCTGGGGTTCATGTACAGTCGAGAGTCTCACATTCTTTCAGAGGAGGATGGCACAAAGAAGTAATGTGAGTCTGGACCATCGGTGTTCAACGTGTGTTGTAGGTCTGCTGAATTTCACTCATTATCAAAATGCTGATAATAACATCAAACACCAGCTCTCGCATTTACAGAAAGCAGAGATATAATGAGATCTGATGGAGTCAAAGGAATGACTCACCATGTGATGATATCTGTTCAGCCTTGGGCTTCTAAAATAATAATCAGGAACCAGTCGGCTTCTCTTTGTCACTAATAACCTGAGCAAAATCATGTTTTACTTTTTACAAAGTGCTTTTATGTTCGATTTTAACCCTTTCATGCATGAATTATTAAATCCCAAAGGAATAATATTTTCAAAGTTTGTTTTAACTTTCAAAAAGTCAAAAACCATGTTCATTTTGTTCAGTTAGATTTTTAGGGAGTTATGCATCTTTCCACTTCACCATGCATCATTGGTATAAATATTAAGTTAGTGGAACTAAATATAGATCTACAAACGTCCTCAACAAACTTTTAAAAGTAATAAAAGTAAAAGAAAAGTCTGAAGTTTGTGTATTATTGCTGTTTAATCAAACTGTTCACTTGTGAATTACATCAAAATTTAAAATGAAAATATTAGGGCTGTCACTTTAGTGCATTAATTAGATTAATTAACTACACCGCAAATTAATGCCATTTGCCCCATTAATTTTGGGGACCAAATTAAGCCAAACATAGATAGGTCATTTGCAAAAAACAAATATGTATTTTCATGTCAGTAAAGGCTCACAGGTACAGGGCATATTTACCATGGACTCAGTTTAGGAATGATTAACCATGGTGCCAATAGTCACACTTGCACAGGTTTCAATTAAGTTTAAATTAAGTGTAGGAATCTCTTTGTGTAGGTTGATGAGCATAAAAAAACAAACAAAAAAAAAAACAGATTTGTCATGGAGCCTTTCCCTCCTCCCATATTGCAAACTTTTGTTGTTTAAAGTGGATTTAACCCTCTGGTTTGAGAAACCTAGGAACACCACAGGGACAAATACAGGCAGAGTGTGAAGCAGATGGATGGATTCAAAGAGAGAGTTGGATTAAATGAACTTTTAATCAGTGAAGGAGAAAGTGGTAAATAGTGAGCATCAATATTACAGTGTAGCCTGTGGCTGAGGCAGATAGATACAGGGAGACAAGAAGTGCAAGTGAGACAGAGGGGAATAATAACCTCTGCCTCTTCTGTCTCATCCACTTTACCCTCTTACATTAATCAGGCCTGGTGGGGTGGGCGAGAGAGCCTCACTCTGAGCTGAGCTGTTGGGGGGGCTGGAAAAGTGGGCCAGCGATTGGAGGGTCAGCAGTTCAAAGCTGCGAGCAGACGGGGGAGAATCAGCTGAAGCTGCTCCGTCTCACTGAATAGTTTTGAAGTGCCCCTGAGCAAGGTGCTTAACCTCTGTCTGAGTCAGAGCTGCGGCGCCACGAGCAGATGGAGGCCAGGGTCTGATAGGTCAGTATTACCTTAACACCCATCCCCCTGCTGCTGCTTTACACCTGTCAGGCATGTAGCAGACACCCGTATAGGGTCTGATGGTTCGCTGTAGGCCCGGGAGAAAACCACAGGGAGCTGCTGCATTCCTCAAAGGGGACACCAACACTAAACAGAGCTTATATTAACGGTATTTAACCAGAATATCCTTGTTGAAATTAAAAATCTCATTTGCAAGAGTGTCCTGGCAGCAGCACATTTACAAAGTTACAGACAAAAAAACAGTTACAGACACAAATACAAATGAACCAATCAAGTCAAAGTCACGGAGAAGCAAGTTTATCAGTCAAGCTTAACAGTCTACAGCCTACATCTTCCTCCAATGCCTTTAACCTGCACTTAAAAAGATTCGAAGAGACCAACTCTGACCATATCTGAAACTCATTTTACCCATTTCAAGACGAACTTAAGGGACAGAGAGCAAAAGTAAATTCACAGACTCACAAAACGAAGGCTATAGCTTCCAGAACTATTCACGTGAATATAGTTACTTAAGCATGAAGTAGGCCAAGAATAGCCTCGTAAATCAGGATACTACAATGATTCAGCGTACGGATGGTAGGAGAGGGCCAACCAATTCTTAGTTTACTTAGCATGCTATAATCACTGGAATAAATAGTTTGCCATTTATTTGTGGTACTTGAAGGTGCTATGAGGAGAATCTATTACCAACGACATTAAGACTCTGCTACCCATGAGCACGCGCGGCAAATGTCGTAATGTTGCATTCCAGTAACCTCAGAACTGGGAGGGACATCATCTCTGACTTACCAGCGTTCCAGTTGAAGTCGGAAAAAAGCATGCAGATCTACCAGGCTATTGTTAGCTATTGTTAGCTGTTGCCCACAAATATCACATGAAGAATGTGATTATTACTATGGCAGCATTTTTGTAAATATAAATCTAACAATACTATGCATACAGCTGATCTAGAGCGACACACCCCAGTCAGAAGTGCAAATAAATGGATTATTACAGGAGCTAAATAACTGTTCACACTGGAGGCATCCATCTTCCATTGTCAACTCGGGGGTGGCGAGGTTTCACAGAGTTCCCAGTAGGAAATTCCGACTTCTGGGGACGTTCCAGTTGCAGTTTCCTTCTAGGAACTCCAAAATTCCTACTTCTGACTACAACTGGAACGCACCAAAAGACGTGACCCAAGCCAAAGCGTGTGTTTGTCGTGATGCTAATAAAAATGCAGCTCGAGCCTTTCTCAGAACTCTGCATTGCTTTACAGCTTCTTTTTTCAACAACTTACAAGATGCAAAGCGACGGAAAACTTAGTATTGTAGTTTTGTAGCCGGCTATATATCGCTACTTACAGCCCGGTGCTCTAAGATGTGTCCGAATAATATAAATTTGCTCTAGTTTTAATTGTCTTGTTCCTGAAGTTGAGTATCCAGGCCAGTCCAGCCCTGTCTGACCTGACCGCGAAGCTAAGGAATAGCATTTATAGATAACCTATTTTGATGCTATAAAACTCATCTTAAAGTGTGTATTTCGATCAGGCATATATCTAAAAGTGAGACTTTTTGTAACTACTTAGAAACTCCTCACAGTCCCTTTTATACTGGAAATGTTTTAGACTTCAATGTAAAACTTTTATTATCTTTACATTAGGCTGTACCTGTAACCAGGGTGAAAAACTTAAAAAAAAAACAAGATAGACAAAACTTTTAACAATTTTCTTTGTTACTACAGCAAATAAGCCCTGCACCAATTAGCCATTTCTGAAGTGTAAAAGCTGCAGTTCCTCAAGTGTCCACTTGAGGCTGTCTGCAGGAGTCAATGAAAGTCAAATACACTCTACATCATAAAATTTGAACGAAACATCTTAACAGCCAGGATAAAAATAAACATTTGTCTTTACTTCACTTAAACTAAAAGAGATGTGGTGGGAGGGAGGTGTCAAGAATTATAGTATTGTATTCATAGAGGTATGGCTTGTATGATTTGTTATAGGTGTTAGTTTGAGGCCTTGAGCCATATCAGCTCCAACCCTTTTTCCCAATCCCAAAGTCCACCCTAATGCTCTACGCCTTGAGCCCTCATGGACTTAAAGAGAGCATAATTTGCCCCCATATTCCTCGATGACAGCAGACTCATAGTCACTAATTTTGACAAAACTTTACCCTTGCTTGTGGGCCCAGTTTCCTCTGATTGGTTGGCTGGCCGACTTTGCACGGAAGCAGTGCCAACCTTTAGAACCAAAATACCGCCAGTGTATTCGTGCCTTCATCTTAAGTTGTCCCTCAATAAAAGACCAACCTTACTGGTGCTGGTATTTATTTGTATTAAAAGCAGAACTACAGGACAAGAGATGCCTAGTATGCAAATAAGTTAATTTGACTGTTAACCAAAAGGTGTTTCACTGTTATGTGTTGTTTATTATGGTTTATCCCAACAAATGGATTAGTGTTCAGGAATTAATGGAAAGACCATCTTCACTTATTATAGTGAGGAGGTGATTTTTAAAACAATAGACCACAGAACAACATTATAGAATTAAATAATTATTGATTCTCTTCTATATTCAAATGTCTGGTCACAGCATATCCATGTTTGATTGGATATATCAAGATAAAATAGTCCTCTGTATTTCTGATTGTAAAAATGTTTGTTAAATCAACATGCAGTCCATCTAACATAATTACATGCAATGTAGAAATCATGGGGGCATAGTCTGCAAACTTTGTGTCCTGAAGCTTAAAATAAACCCAATAAATAAGCCTCATAAAGTATGCAGAGCACATCTCTGTGTTATCTTCATAGAAGTCGCTCACAAAGATATTGGGACTGTGTTGAGTCATAATTTCATCACCCATGTTTAAAATTCCGGGCGCTTTGGGAAATGAGAAGAGACTGCCTTGTGAGTTACTTTATTTTCAGCTGTCTGTAAAACAGCATCGCTCTCTATTGAGCCTGTTAAGCTCTGTGTCCAACAGTAACTTCACAGCTCTGGCTGCCTTTTCATATTATTTCAAAAAGAGATACCAGAATGTCATATTTGGCTCGTGGGGAAAGACAGTAATGAAACAACATCCAAAGGCCAATCCTGAATGTGAACCTGAAGAGCAGATAAAGAAAAATCTTTCTTTCTGATGGAGTGAAGGGTCAGGGCTGTCTCCTCAGACAGATGAGGTGAAATGAATCACAGTGATGGTGGCATGAATATGTCTGTGGTTGTCACTTTAGCAGCTCAGTTTTGTGTTTGGCACAACATTAAAACACTAGGGTGCATATTCTGTCCTGAATAACATGTCAGGTGTACTGTAGACAGATAGCCAACAACAGAGGTTGAGAGTGTACAGAAATCTTTCTTGTAGAACTGCAACACAATAAAATATACAAAATGTTACAATTAAATCAAATTAAATATATGCAACAACACTGGTTACACCTTTTTTTTTCTTTCCTTTTTCCTGATTGCGTAGGCCTATCAGTTAAAGGTGTAGTCAGCGATGTGGGAGAAAACGAGTGGAGAGGTTGTTGATAAACAAATTTAGACCCACCTCTCCCTTCATACCTCACCCCTGGCTCCACCCCCGAAAGCTGACTGATGTGCATCGTCATGGAAACAGCCATAGAAACTGCGTAGCTGACCAACGTAGCTAAGGTAACCCTGACTCGTCAGACAATAGTAGCCACAACTCGACTGCCATTATTGATAACATCACAACAACAGTACATTTTGGCAGATTAGACAATAAGATGAATGTCCGACGGCTGTTACTGTTATGTGAAGCACCACAAAGCTAATGTTGCTAACCTATCCAGCACGAAGTCAGCGACATCCACGTCAGTTTTCAGGTCTTTCAATTGGCGGAGTTCCCTCCACCGTCGGAAAGCAACACCAATGTTGACCCGGGTCTTTGCTCTTTCATGGTCATAGCCCTTCTTTTGCACTTTTCACTCCTCTGACCTTTTTCTTTTGGGCTGTTTTTCAACCATTGCTACTGCACCTATTGTATCTCTCTCTTAAGCTAACTGCGCACGCTATGCAACCTACAACTCCCCCTCCCCCCTCTGTCTGATCTGCACATGAGTATGATCGCCCCCTGGATGTGGGGGCGCGTACCCTGTTTTGGTGGCTCGGCCCGAGCCACAGTATTTACCTGCTGAAATTCAGAGCCAAGGCTGTGTATTGAAACCCGACTTTTTTTTCAACATGCTGTCAGTGGTGACATCTTGTGGATGGAGAGGAGAAATACGGTGATTTTGACAAATAGTGCATTAGATTAGAAAATTAGAAGATCGCTGACTACACACTTAAGTGCCCAACACGATATTAACTAAGCAACACATTTCTTTCTTTCCAGGATACTCTGACAAGTCAGTAAGAGCATGAACACAGTAAACAGCAATCATGGTTTATACATAAACACCACACACAACGTGGATGAGGCTTAACACTGAATTAAATCTGCTAAGTTATTAGCTATAGCCTTTTAGCATTAGTATTGTACCGTTAGCTTTGTTTAGCAAAATCATCATCCTCGTCATGCCCACAACACATCCAGTGTTGCAGAAGATGAGTCACAGCAGTGGAAAACCACACTGGGTGCCACTCAGGAGGTTGAGGCTACAATGCTCAGGGGCTCAGCAATGTTGGATGATAGATATATGGAAAACTGAGTCTGGATTTCTGCTCCACATTCAGATGTTAGGCTCAGACTTTGGTGTGAACATCATGAAAGCATGGATCCATCCTGCCTTGGATAAGTGGTTCATGTCGTAGGTGGCATCATGGCAATTCTTGGCACACTTCAACCCCACAGCCTACCTGAGTATTGTTGCCAACTATGTCCATGACCACAATGGACCAAAGCTCAGATCAACCCAAACTCTTCAATGTGACAATAAGCTGTCTGAACTCCAATGGCCTCCGCTGTCACCAGATATCAATCCACGAGGGGACATTTTTGGATGTAATGGAGCAGGAGATGCTCATTATGGATGTGCAGCAGTGTTCATCTTGATAGCACTTTTTAATTTAGTTTTAGTGTTTGTCGTTTGCCTAAAATATCTTTTAGTTTTAGTCAATTTAGTCATCTAGATTGTTTTAATTTTAGTCTAGTTTTAGATGCTGAAATCTACTGTAGATTTAGTTGACTAAAAATGAAATGTAAAGGGTAAGGCATTTTTTTCTGTTTCCTTGAATTTCTGAAGTCATGTTCTACTCTTGGATAAAATGAAACATCTAATAACCCTTTATTGAACGCAAGTAAAGTTTGAATGTATAATATGCATGAACATCTCAGTTACAACACCAGAACTGACAACAAACAGTAAACCTGCCCTACATGAATATATCAATTTATAAAGACAGCAGTTCTTTTAACATCATGTGCAGGAGAAAACAGGTTGCCGACAAAAACTATGACAAAATAATTAGCCAACAAAATTAACCAACAAATATTTCCAGCACATTGTTGAATCTATGCTAAATGGGGCCAAAGTTGATCCTAAAACAGCCCTGTGAGAGCTTTTTCAAACTTTAAATAGAGGACGTCTTGGGGGGCATACCAGCTAGCCTGGGCCCTGACATAAGTTTATCATCCACCTGGTTGGATGTTTGTTTTCACAGCCTGTCTTCTCTCCCCCGCCCTCCACTGAAGTCTGCAAACATGGAGTATTTCCATCAACACACAGCGACACACAAACACAGACACATAATCATCTTCCACCACCTTATCCATTACCCTCTATGTTTACCTATTCACCTGTAGTGCCCGCACATCCATCACAGACACAGTGTAAACACGCACGCTCCCCCAGCCACACCTCCACCCACCCCTCCACTTTCCTCACCTAATGTTCTTGCACCCCTCCCACACTGATAGCATCTCTGTCTCCTGCAGAGGAAAATGCTTCCTCCGCCGCTTCCTTATCACAGGAACAATGCAGCGGAGTGCAGTGACACAGCCTCCCTTATCAGCGGTACAATACACAAAAGGCAACACAAAGCCACACATCGGCGCACAAACTCGTAATACGGCTCATTCGGTGCTGTGAATCAAAAGACTCGCACGCCGCTGCCTCGAAGGGACGTATTGATGATTGTATCCACCTTGAGCTTTTATTTGTGCCTCTCTATGCGTCTGCCACAAAACGAGGCACTTAACCCTCAGCAGTAAACTATAAAATCAACATAACCTCGACACAGAGACATCGCTCGAAAGGCTCAATCCAAGGTAATGTTCATTTGAATTGATGTTCTGAATGGGGGCACTGTGAGGCCCTGAATCATAAAGCAGAGTTGTGTTTGTGAGACTCAAGTGTCTGACAAAGTTGGCAAATGCGAATACAAAAGTGTAAAAGTCGACTCGTGGCTTGTGTCCAACGATGTGCAGAAAAGAAAGAATCACTGTTTGTTTACATGAAGGTATTCACAGGAAATTCAGCATTTACATGGAAGTTGGTGCAGCTTAACAATTAGGCTATAAAGCTAACATAATCCATCTTTCTTATTGTGTGTGTTGGGATTATAAAGTCACAATGCAAAGTTGAAAAGATAAAGCTTTCAAGGTTTCTGTCTGCACAATGCAAATGCATTAACAGCCTCTGACTCAGAGTTTATGTCATAGGCAGATGTGACAATAGCCGTAGTTACAGGTGCGAAAGCTAGCTCTTTAAATCAAGACATTTTCAAATTCAATCAGCAATTCAAAGCATGATTAAAACATATATTTACCAAAATGAGAGACATGCCAACACAGAAACAGAATGGTCTTCTGCAGGCGTTGCTGTTCAAATGGGGAGAAGAGAGTGAGCAGGCTGAGCGTTCCTGGTTTTATGCCTTCAAGCTGTTGATCCTCAGCAACCAGTTTATGGTGTACATTTTAGGACATCCTCAATCTCAGGAAAACCTCTGTCATTTCTCAGACGGCCTCAGATGATATGGCCTCAGGCTTCAAAATGAAAGCCATCAGACAAAACACTGGAGAATCGGACTCAAATAAAAAACAGCATCAGGTCGTAACAATATTATAATCATCGTAATATCATTAATGTTAAATCGTCTAGCCAATAATCAGCCACTAGCAAACTTCTCGTTTTCAAAATAAAAGCATCTTTTATTATCTCCTTTTAGTTCTTTCACGCTTTTGTAAATTGGACTCTTGTTTCGGAGCCGACCGGAAGTTTCTTCGATGGCATAATGGCGCGCATAACGGAATGTCTGAAATGTTGAAATGAAATTTGTATCTGTACGTTTTATGGCTCAAATGACCACATTCTGGTATTCTCCGTGCTGAATTTCTCTCCTAAAATGCTCACTGAACTTTCAAATGTGGCGAATTAACAGAGATATTTGATAGCCTGGTGTGCTTCCAATTTTTCTGACGTCATTTTGGTTGAAGCAGTTTAATTTGGCAGAGGTTCTCCTGAGACTGAGGATGTCCTAAAATGTACACCGTACCAGTGAGAGGAGGTGTCTTCCAGTTAGGCGTAAATCCGCCTGTGCACCACCAGGTGGCACCATAAACTCTGGAACACAAGAGTACTTAGTAAACTCGACCTATGCCACCAGATGAGGCCAAACTTCACAAAAATAAAAGACCAAGAAAAGAAAATGAACACAACTACTTACGACCATCAGGAAGGAGTTTACACTCTCTCTCTCACTCTCATTTAAGCGGTGGCACCACTTGAGATGGATTTGACGTAAGCTTGAGTTATAACATAAATCTTACCTACCTCATAGTAAGTATAAAGTTCTTTGTGAAATACAGTTCCCATGGTGCTTCATTTGTCGAGCTGGGAAAGCTAAAAGCTTGAGGAGACACAGAGGGCCTTAGTAGCTGCTGGTTGCAGCATGATGATGTGAGAAATAGACTTCCTTGTTTGCGTTTTTCTGTTGTTCATGAGCAGAGAATATTTTGGCCATTGAGCAAAAAGCGCTGTAGAGTTACCTGGCTCTGTTGGAGATTTTACTGCATGTTGTCTTTGTTTTTATTTGACTCTGTCAGTGGGCAAAAGTTGTAAGCTTGACTGACCTTATCTGAACATTTTGACTTAATTCTCTCAGTTTTTTGTCTCTCTTTATTATTGATTAATATCAGTTGTGTTGTGTTATTTCCAGCCCTTTATCTGCACTAAGATATGGTTGGCTGCTCTGTAAAAAAATGCTTTTGGAGGTCCTCGAGCCTGCACAGGCGTTTGTGAAAAAGACACCTTCTTAGGGATGGGAATTTATAATATTTTATCGATACCAATGTTGTTAATAATCGGGCTAATCAATCCTTTTAACGATTCCCTTATTGATTCCTGCAGATTGTCCATGTGGGCAAATGTTGGTCTGTAGATTTTCAGTGTCAACAATGTCAAACACACGTCATAGCATAGATAACTGCTTCTGCAAGTTGATGGTGTTTCCACTCACTTAAGGTTGTGCAGTAGGCACCTTTTGTAAAAACATAAGCCACTTTTCTGAAGCTTCTGAACCCTGTCAGTGGAAGGAATTGGTAACGGAATTGATTAGCAAAAGACTCATGATATGGATTTTTTTGATGGAGCTGTTAATGATTCTCAACTGGAAATGTTTTTTTGATTCCCATCCCTACTTTTTCTCAAGAATGTGTGGTCATAGTTGATTTTTTTTTAACAGAACCAATCAGTTCTGAGAATTAAGTTAGATTTCAGACTTTTTTTCAGAACTCTTGCAAAGTCAGTAGTCTCACTTTAATCCATTAATTTAAATTGAGATGAGAATTTTTTCGAATAATGATGTTTTTCTCCTAATTCTGTGAAAAACATCAGAGGTTTGACAAGGTTGATGATTCAAGTGATAATAAAGACAAAAAATCAGATTTGTCTCAGAAATGTAACTCTAAGTAGTTAATCATAACGTTATAGGTGGAATTTTGGTCTTAGTTTCATAAGTTTGGCTTTTTTAACCAGAAGTTTTACTTATTTCCCAAACTCTATGATTAAGCTCAGAGTTCTGGTCTTATTCATGGAAAAATGAAAATAGCTTGATCTTGTTTGTTTTTTCTGTACCAGGCAGCAGAAATTCCTTTGGGGTTATTTCCATTAAAGTCCATTTGACATTAGGATCGACGTATGGTCTATTGTTACTTGTCAATGTCATAGCACCTTTAAAGACCTCTTTCAAAGGGGTTGTTTAATTGTTTTGACTGCTCTGTTTTTTTTTTGTTTGTTTTGTTTTTTGTTTTGATCATGTTTATCATTAACCTGACATGCCAGATGGACAATTTCACATTGGGAATATGTCACTAATCCATCTGGGGAAGAGCCCTGCAAAAATGTTTTCAGGGTCAGAAGCTTCAAAAACGACAGCAATCTGTGATTGGACAATCGTTCTTATCACAACCATCACAGACCAATCCATATCAAGCAGCGCTGCTATGATGTAGCATATGTAATGGCCGTAGCAGCTAACTGTTGTTAGTGGCTAGCTTTTGTTAGTTGCTACGGCTAATGGCCCTTTACTGTTGTTTGCCCTTGTTAGCTGTTGGCTGTAGTGGATAACGGCCGCAAGCCGATAGCTTAACTACTTAAAGACTATCGTTTCACCTTAACTTATACCACATTGATGTATGATTTAACACTTATATGTGACATGAACCTCGCCAAAGACAATCCCTATGAAGTAAGCTTATGAGGAGAGCACATTTCGCCAAGCATAACTGAGTAACCATGATGACCACAGGCTAACCGACATTAGCCGCCATTATTTGTATAACAGGAAGTGACTTTATTTCATGTCATGTCACTTCTGGTTGGTGTCACACCCAAAGCTCCCGCTGCTCTTGCTGTTCCCTCTTCCCTGATTGGGCCGTTAAGCATTTAGCTGAGTGAAACCGTTGGACAATGAAGGCTGGCAAGACGGAGATGCATGATTTCAGGATTTATCATTACATAACTCTTGTTTTATCATTTTGAAACATGTTGTAGCAAATAACATGCGGTAATAAAATGTTACAAGCCTTAAAATACCATTTTTTGTCATTGTATGCTCATGATCATTACAGAGAAGCATTAACATTTTTTTATTGGGGTCTTAAATGAATCCTGTTTCTATGCTAAATATGTGTGAAACTGATTAAAAAGACATTTCCAAATGTGTTGCTCTGTATTGATGTTCTGTTTGGTGCTCATGTGTGTACATTTTAGGTTATATTAGCCTTCCTTCTGGTTTGTAAAATGCATTGCATTTGTTTTTCTCTGCTGGTCGTTTGCATTTCCTGCAGACTCAATGTTCTCAAACAACAAACACTTATGTGACGCAGATCTGTTACTTCTGTGGTTTACAAGGATTAAAGCAGATCAGAATCCTCTCATCTATCAACCAGAATTGAGATCATCTTACCCTGGAACATGGCTTTATTGTTTGGATAAAAAAATCTAAAAAAACAAACAAACATTCACAACAACACAGTCACCAAAACCCAGTTTGTTTACTCAGCAGAGCTGCTTTGGACTGCAGCCAGGGCTTCAGCTGATCCTGGGGTTAACCCATTTAGCCCTGCATTACAGCTGATCCACCCCTGAACCCACTCCAGCTGCACAACAGCTGTATGTTTGAGGACGTCTAGGATGCTCACTTAAAAGATCACCCTCCAGTCTGTCAGGGGCCATACGAGGTGAGACTTGCTCTTCCTGGTGTTTGCTGATCTGGTTTTTCCCAGAGGGAACGGTTAGAGATGAGCCGCTGAAATCCCTGTCGATGTGTCTCGCTCCAAACAGCCAGTGTGAAAGAAAACTTCAGGAGCAGGATAAGAGTGCGAGTGCGGCTCGAGATGCAGTGAATTAACCCTTAAATGCATGGTGTCCACTACAGTAGACAGATATTGGAATGATTGTTTACCCTTTAGGTTGCAGAAACATGTCCAACTACCAGGTGGTAAATTCTCAAACCCTTGTCTTGTTTCATAAAATATAATCTTTGGGGTGCTGGTTTGGCGGAGTGGTTATCAACCAGGCACCCCATGTACTTGCATCTGCCGGTCCGGGTTCGAGTCCCGCCTGTGACCAGTTTGCAGAATGTCTTCTCCTACTCTCTCACCCCCTTTCACGAGCCTATCCACTGTCTCTCTATCAATAAATAAATCAAAAATAGCTGATGATGAGCAAATTGGGTATAAATGCCTGTACTCAGATCGAACATTGTTCTGTATTTCTTATTTTAAATTTGGGTGTAATTCACACATTAAATAGTTTGAAGAGAAATCATACATATACTTCATATTTTGCTTTTTCTCTTATTTACTCTTAATAAATGTTTGTCAAAGACGTGTTTGTGGATTAAGTTCCACTTAATCACTGTTTATACCATCGATGCATGGTGTCCACTGTAGCAAACAGATGTGTGACTTCCTCAAAATATAACATTGAAAAACTATAAACATGATGTTTAACTTGTTTGAAAGTTAAAAAAAAAACATTTAAAAAAGTATTCCATTGTAATTTAATAATTCATGCATGAACGGGTTGAAAAAATATAAAACCTGCCCACAACTTGTGAAAAAAAACTCAAACAGATCAACTCGAGCTGGTTCCAGAGGTGACTGTGTTGTTCCATCTCATGCCTGGAACTCAGTTCCAAGCACAATACGTGAACTCCCAACCCTGACCTCTTTTACCAAACAGCTTAAAGCCTGGCTACTGGAAAACCAACACTGTTGCCATAACCAGGCCTAAACTTGTGTATTTGTCCTATGTATTTATTTTGTCAAGGGCTCCATCTTCAATTTTTACTGAGCAATGTGCAATGCAACTAGCACTTTATATTCCTAGGTACTCTAGGTATTACAAATTACCATCGCCGGTATTACTGTACATTCACACCAGAAGCGGTCTGAGCGTCGGCGGCGTCCAGCGGCCATTCATTTTCTATGACCGCCGGCGTCGAAGAAGCGTCGGCGGCGATCACGAGCGGCGCGGAGCGAGCGTCACGAACGGCGTGGAGCGGCGTGGAGCGGCGCGGAGCGGCGCGTTTCGAGCGGCGCGGGCGATGAGCTGAAGTTGGGAGAAGCTCAACTTTATGCAAATGAGCAGCGGCGCGAACGAGGCGTCAGCCAATTACAGGCCGATCTGGATTCCAATGCGGAAGACTTTGAGAGGGAGGACGAGAAAACATGGGAGGAAAAACTTATCATTGCCGTCTCCAGCCCCCCCAAGTGTGATCAACGGTGAAAGAGGGAACCGAAGTCCCATGTGCATCACATATACACGTTCCAACCCCCCATATAACCTCCCGTTTTGTGCAAATGTTACATAAAAAGGGGGGTAAAGTCATAATCAAATAAGCTGTAGTTTAAGGGTCACAAGACTGTGTGTATGTCTGTTTACTTATCTTATTTTAGTTCAGTCTTTATATATTTACATAAAAGTGTGAAAACGAGATGGTGAAAGGAGATGGTGATTCAGAACATATCTGCACCTCAGCTTTGTAAGCCCCGCCTCTCCGGCCGCTCACATCGAGTCCCATGCCTGCGTGCGTCTGTGTGTTTTCAACTGCCAAGCGGCGCGGTGAGAGCGGCCAGAGCGTCGACAAGCGATTTTGACGCTTTTGGTGTGAACGTACAGTTAGATTATTGTAATATGCAATTGAGCATGAGGCAATCAAAATAGTTCTTTATATTTTTTGGGCATTTTGAAATACAATAATGCACTTTACACTTTAGCCCTCTGCACTTTAATCAGCTCCTCTGACCTAATTTTTTTTTTTGGTGATCAGCTATGTTTGCTTTGTTTCATATTGTTTGTTTTGCTTTGTCTTTGTTTTGTTTTGTCTTGTTTTGTTTTTTATTGTGTATAAATGTTTTGTACAACACCAACCTGCCAATAGGACTACAGATGGAAATTAGCCACATGGCTATAATCTCACATGTTTACATTTATATGTCCATTAACATGTACTGTCCCATTTCCTTCTTTTAAAAATTAACAAATCTACACTCTACAAATCTACATGTTCAGATGCCTTACTCATGTTCACCATATTGCTGTACAATAACTTTCATTCACTGACAAATTCATCGCACCATTGTCTGTGTATGTTTGATCTCCTTAAAGGTGCTATGAGGAGAATCTGTTACTGGCGACATTAAGACTCTGCTACACGCGCGGTGACTGTTGTAATGCTGCGTTCCAGTAACCTTGGAACTGGGAGTGACATCATCTCCGACTTATCAGCGTTCCAGTTGAAGTTGGGAAAAAAAATGCCGATCTACCAGGCTATTGTTAGCTGTTGTTAGCATGCCCTGCCTTGTTGTATGAAGAATGTGATTATCACTACGGCAGCATTTTTGTAAATATAAGTCTAACAATACTATGTATACAGCTGATCTAGAGCGACACACCCCAGTCAGAAGTGCAAATAAATTGATTATTACAGGAGCTAAATAACTGTTCACACTGGGGGCATCCATCTTCCATTGTCAACTCGGGGGTGGCGAGGTTTCACCGAGTTCCCAGTAGGAAATTCCGATTTCGGGGAACGTTTCAGTTGCAGTTTCCTACTCGGAACTCGGAAATTCCGACTTCTGACTGCAGCTGGAACGCACCAAAAGACGTGACCCAAGCCAAAGTGTGTGTGTGTTGTGATGCTAATGAATGCAGCTCGGACCTTCCTCAGAACTCTACATTGCTTTAAAACTTCTTTTTTCAAAAACTTACAGGATGCAAAGCGACGAGGTAATGTATCTCTTTCTAGTTACGTAGCAGTAGTTTTTGATGTGTGACAACAAACAATTTTTGGAAAACTTGGTATTGTAGTTTTGTAGCCGTCTACATATCTCTACTTACAGCCCGGTGCTCTAAGACGTGTCTGAATAATATAAATTTGCTCTAGTTTTAATTGTCTTGTTCCTGAAGTTGAGTATCCAGGCCAGTCCAGCCCTGTCCGACCTGACCGCGAAGCTAAGGAATAGCATTTATAGCTAGCCTATTTTGATGCTATAAAACTCATCTTAAAGTGTGTATTTTCATCAGGCATATATCTAAAAGTGAGACTTTTTTGTAATTACTTAGAAACTCCTCACAGTCCCTTTAAGCTGTCTCTGTCACAAATCACTGTGTTGTGCTTTGTCCATTCACCTCACACACTGTCGAATGTTTCCAGGTAACATTTTCTAAGGTGGCTCTTGTTTAGCCTCCTGTAAGCACAAAAACAAATGTGTTAAAGTCACAGATGTTGGTGTCCAAAAACCTGTTATATAGCAGGGAAATATCCGACAGTGTTAACCCTCCAGTCTGAGGTCGTATCACCCACCTCTGCTTCACAAAGGAAAGAAAAGGAACGACAAAACACCTTCACAAGCATCTCTGCTCCTAATTCACATTTCTGTTCACTCATTGTTCTTTCCATTTCCTTCTTGTCTCATTGCACAGCACTTGTCATTATTTCACATTTCCTTTCATTCTCACTTGTCACACCTCCATTTTCTCTCGTCTTTCCCATTTCCTCAGCATTTCTCATTTTCTCTGCAGCTCTTCTACTTCCTTATCTTTAGCTCTTTCTGTACAGTTTCCCTCATTTCCTCTCCTCCCTTGTCCCGCTCCCTCTCCCCCCTCCCTGTTTCCTCTTCCTCGACCCCCTCAGGCCGCCAGTCTCCTGCTGACTCACTAACTTAAAGTGAAATTATTAACACATTAGTTTAAAGGGGGTTTAAGGATTATTTCCACTTACTTGAACCATTTGTCTAATGACTTCCCTTTTGTCTCCTTGCCCTCATCATTACCTTTTTTTTTAAAACTTCTCCTGTTTAATTGATTAACCAATCTGACCTTTCTACCTCTTTTACTCTCTCTATACCCTCTATATTAAAAAAACTACCACCAAATCCATCTCTGCCTGCAGGCTGAACATCCCGTTGGATCCTAAAGTGTTGATTTATGACCCAGTAATTTGTTAAAGAGCTGATTGTTGTATTAAATATTGATTAAAGTGTAGTTAAGAGGGCTCGACAGCCCCTGAGAGCTCCGCCTGCCTGTTTCTTTAACCATCATCAACAGCAGAAGCAGCAGGACATGGAAACAACAACAGATTTTCTGGTTGTTTTTTGTTCTCTTTCTGCTTTGGTCATCAGCTCCACCAATCAAAGCTCCTGCCACATGCTCCGCAGGAGGGCGTCAGCTCCTGCTTTCATCCATAAATATGCCATAAGTATCTAATTATGGTTTAACTGTCATGCTTTTAGGACAGTCTGACAGATTACATAATATTTGGTTGTGCTGATGAGAGAGAAACTAGCAGGAGGCTGAGGTTGTCTTTGCTGAGTGGTCTGTGAGGATTTGAAAAGTCGTGCATCGAGTTGTGTATAAAAACAAGAACAAGACAAACTGCAAATGGAATATTTTATTTTGCACTAAAGTCTCTTAACTGTCAGCTCTGATACTCAGGGATGATTCAATGCAAACACCAAAGAGGGAATAATAATCACTCCAGTCCAAAGGTTAGCAACAGATCAAAAGTCATTGTGTTTACTTCTCTCATATTCTCCTCTTGATAATCTTTTATTCTTTTTCCTTTCTCTCTTATAAATGGGATAACATAAAAACAACAGTTCCGTAAATCTGCTACAATACTATTAACTGCATGGCTTGCTGTGTAATGAAATGAACTAATGAGGTGAATTTAAGGGCGTCTTCACACCAACCATATTTAGTGCACACCAAAGAAGTTTTGGCCCAGGGTTTGGTACGTTAGTATCAATGTGAATGCAACCACCGCACTTTGGTGCGCACCAATTCAACCGGTCCGAGACCTCCATGAAGGGGTGGTCTTGATCCGCTCCATCTCCCTACATTTGGGCCCTCCTCACACGAAGATGGCCCTGTATTGTCTTGGCGCCGGCATCAAACCATGTATCGCTGTTTACACATCATATTGTACATAGGCTTGTGCATTTACATGACAACACAAAATCCACGCAAAATCCTGTCGGGTTGCCCGTCTGGTTCTGCTCCGAGGTGGATTCCACGTCAACAAGTGCTCATGCACGCATAACATGTCTCTGCATGAGCACTTGTTGCTGTTGTTGCTGTAGCTGGTGTTGTTGGTGTTCTGTGAGCAAATGTTGGTATAAAAGTCGTAGCAATATTTGTAGCTGCTGGAACAAGATCAGAATCAGTCCAGCTGCCGCTATTGTTGTTGTTATTGTGTGTCACAACGTGGGTTGCGGGGCGGGGAGGAAGAGGGGTGCTATGAGGTCATCGTCTTTTCTGGACTTATCTGTTTATGCCAACTACGGCATGAAGACGAATACGCAGATATCCACTTGCAGACCCGTTTTCAAAAAAGATGCGGAGTCATGGACAGATACGCATCTCCATGTGTCATTATCACCAGATCGATAGTTTATTTTACCGGAGTCTTACAAATTTGTACTCGTGTAAAGCCCACCTTGGTGCGGTTTCACTGGTGTGAAATAAAGTGGTCCGAACCAATCTACTTTTGATGCATTATGGGTATTGGAAGCACCGAATTATGGGTAAAGTCCTTCCTTATTTACTTACTATTAATCCCGGGGTCGAATCTTTTGCTTACTCAATTTATAAATTTATTTATTCTGGTTGAGGATTACGATGATTTACGAGGGTCCAGAAGGTTGCTGATGCCGTCTCAAACGCGATTGAAAGAAACACATTTGAAGGAAAATATAGAAGAGAGTGAAATGTAAACATTGGTTGTCTGGTGTAGGAAATGGTTAGCCTCTTCTTCGTTCTCCTCCGTAGCAGGTTTGGTAACCAGTTACGTGCATATCACCCCCTGCTGTTTCAAACTGAGTAAATACACAAGTGGGCCCGGGCATGGTTTGATGTTGCCAGTGTGAATGCAAGCCAGCGGGGGAGGGGGAGGGGGGCGAACCGCACCGCAGCATGGTTCGAAACAAGTGGGCCTAATGTGAAAGTGCCCTAACACTCAAATTCCAAAGACATCCCTGAACCCTGCCTCATTGCACCACAGTGGAACTTGCTTCACCATTTGAAAACCATTGGTCTAAGCTCTGCACTTGGCTTTTTACCACAAGCTTTTTATCTTATTCTTAAAAGTGCTCAGTCAAAGTGAAAAGACATGCTAAACCACCTAGGTGTGAGGATTCAGTGAATCCTATGCAGTCTGCTTGCCCCCTCCCTCTTCGACTCTCCTTCTGCTCCTGCTGCGGGGGCGGAGTTTCACTGCTCTCCGACCTGCACACCTGCCTCACATCATCTCATCAACTCCCCTATTTAAGATGGCTCCTGTGAGGAATCCAGCGTAGGAGTGTTGCACTCTGATCCTCGGTTAGTGCTAGTCTTGTCCTCATGTTTTCCTGTGTCTGCCTTTTTGCCCTGTGCAGGGGCGTTGTCATGATTTTTGAGAACTCTCTACTCACTTGTGTTTTTGGTAAACTTACCTTTGCTCCCTTTTCAGGTGTTCTGTCACCGCCACCGCTGACGTCTTTTGTTTGGCTTTGAAGCCTTTTGTTTTTTGTTTGTCTACAAAATAAATCTGTTCCACTTTTCCTCCTGCCTGCTGGTTTGAGGTTTTGGGTCCAACATTAACCCTATAAAGCCAAGTGTATCATATTTGATACATGCTTTTATAATACCTCTATCTACTCAACATGGTCAATAAATTACAAAAAATCATCTGAATACAATCAGATAAATGATAAAAATGTCATCAAATGGATTATCGGTTGCCAAAAACACCTAATGTATCAAATGAGATACAGAAAATCTATATGTTGAATTTTATGGACATTTTAATTTTTATGGATTTTATTAGAAAGTGAAACAAACATTTCAGCTTCAAAAAATTTGAATTTTCTGGCTGTAATCTATGGTCTTGGGCCTTTAAGGGATAAAACCTGTGGTCAAATCCTGACACTAAGGATGAAAAAAAATGAAACGTGCGAAATGTATGACATGATTTCTGCAAGGCAGCTCTGAGGACAGAAGGGGTTCAACTAGCAAGGCATACCCAATAAAGTGGACATGTCTGTGTTTATAGCAAAAGGAAAATCACCGTAAAAACATCTTTAGTCCATGAAATAAATTTGAAAGATATTCTTCTTAAAGATCTTTCATCAAGACCTTGGATCAACTTCTTGATTTGAAAGTCAGAGCTTTAATTTTAGATATTTTGGTGCAGAAAATAAACCATCTGCTCTTTTTAAAGTCGTTTTCTCTTGGCCTGGATGCAAGACTAAAAAATCGTTATATTCCTGTCTGACTCAAAGGGGTAAAGGAGGGTTACAAGCCTCTCTTTGATGGAAAATGCCTTCTGGAGCTCAGCTGAACAGTAATCTGTGTGGCAGATGCACCAGTGAAGCACACAAGTCATAAAAACAAGGCATCTGCCAGAGGCCGTGTACTGAATCACAGCACTAAACAAGAAATGTATTAATAAAAGGGAATTTGCTCGCTGCTGCAATCTGTGCAGACGAACTCAAACGAGATAAATGAGCAGCAAACCAGTAATTCCTCCAAAGTGCCCTTGCAGTATTATTACTCTGGGATTTGGCTGATGGTCTCACATTCTGAATGACTTTTAATGAATGAGCAAGAAGACATGCAGAGTGTAACTCAAGGACAACGACAGGCATCGATTTTCTCATCAACTGTCTGAAATAATCCAAGGTTTGTTATTCCTCGAGGTTCAGTCGTACCTTTTATATTCATCGACATGATATTAAGTGACAGAATAACTTCAGTGACTGCTCCAAACATGACTCACATGTTTCCTCAGCCTTTACTGCTGCACAGCTGCAATAACATCGATGTCTGCTCCTGTCGTGTGCTGGCAGCCGGTCATGACTGAAATCACACCAACACTCACAGCACCAAATGATGCTAATGATGGTTTGGACTCTGGATGCTTCACACTTCACGGGAACATAAATTATGTCTTACAAAATGATTTAATGATGAAAACCTACACTAATAAATAATTCCCTTAAAGGATAAGTTTTGGTTTCTCCAGCTTTCACATTGTTTATAGAATGAAGTAGAACAATATACTCTCCCAGAAGGCTTTCCTGATCCAAACAGTGCTTTGGGAGATATTTAGATCCAAAATTGAGCAGCGGACATCCGTTTCCACTTCACCTATGTTTTTGTGACTGTGCTGACCTCTGAACTGAAGACTGCTCTCTGGCCAGCTGTTCTTCTCTTTGCCTCTGCTCCTCATCTGTAAACTCTGGCTCCAAACTGTAAGGACACCCATCATATTCAGAGTTCTCGTCCACAACATCTTCACCCGATAGATATTCGTCCATTTTGCACAAAACTGGAAGAAGAAAGTTGTTGAGTAGCCGGCGGTCGCCCCTTAAACAATGACCCATACTGCACATGCGCAGCAGCCGTAAAGAAAGTTTCAGTTCAGAGGTCAGCACAGTCACGAAAACATGGGTGGAGCGACTCTGACTGTCTTGGAGGAGTAGCCCAAGCGGACCATGATGAAATTTTGGTGAAACTAATGAGTTTTTGGACAATTAATGCAGTGTTAGGAGCAGCGCTATACATGCCCCATGTGCTACCATTATACGGATGTCCGCCGCTCGGTTTTGGATCTAAATATCTCCCGAAGCACTGTTTGGATCAGGAAAGCCTTCTGGGTGAGTATATTGTTCTACTTCATTCTATAAACAATGTGAAAGCTGTAGAAACCGAACTTATCCTTTAATATCTCCTTTCATACATTCAACAAGGTGCTAAGACATCTAATATCTCCAAGATAGCATCACACAGCTGCTGCAGATTTGTTGGCTGTGCATCCATGATGAGAATCTCCTGTTCCACCACATTTCAGACTATTTAATTGAGATCTGGAGACTGTGGAGGCCACTGGAGTACAGTGAGCTCATTGTCATGTCGTAGAAACCAATATGAAGTGATTTAAGCTTTGAGACATGGAGCTTCTGGAAGTTCCATCAGAAGAAAGTCCACTGTGGTCATAAATGGATAGACATGGTCAACAGCAATACCTGTGTAGGCTGTGGGGCTTAAACCAGGCTCAGGTGGGACAAAGGGGCCCAAAATGTGCCAAGAAAAGACCCCCACACCATCACACCACCAGCAGCAGCCTGAACTGATAATCCAAGGCAGGATGGATCCATGCTTTTATGATGTTCACACTGAATTCTGTGCCTTAGCAGAAGTCCAGACTTATCAGACCAGGAATACGTACTCCTGCGGAGGCGTGGTTCCAGTAGTGCTGCAGCAGACGCACCTGACACTCATCTCCTGCAATCACCGTCACCTATTTCTACCCGTCTCCACATGACTGCAGTGCGGGTGGATTGCACTTACAACCCTGGTTTGTGTTCTCTGCATGAGTTTAATTTATAACTCTCGCTCTCAGCCTGTTCCCCCTTCTTGGAGATTTATTAATGTCTTTTTGTGGTCTGCTTGGTTGACTTTATACTGGCCTTTTCCCGGTGCTCCCTTTGTTTCAGGTCTCCACTGAGCCCTCACCACCACTCCTGTTCACTTTTTGCCACTTACCTGTTTTTGTCACCACCTCTTTAAAACTGTTGAAAACTCAACCTGTTGCATTTTTGAGCTTTTGGGTCCAACTAAACATCTAGAGGGTATTTTTCTTTGCTTGTAATGAGTGTTTATTTGAGTGACTATTTACATTTTTTAACTGTAACACCTTAAGATTTGCTTCAAATGTAAAATACATAAAAAAAAAACATTCTGGGCTTCCTCTCTGGCATCAACAAGGCATATTGGTCTCTATAAATCTAAAGAATGAATGGATGGATTGATAGAAAAAAAGGTTAAATTAAAGAAGAATTGATAGATGGATGGATGAAAGAATACATTGATTGAAAGACACTTGATTGGACGGATTAATAGAGGGGCAAACTTAGGGCTGGGTATTGATTCAGATTTTCTGGATCGATTCGATTCGATATTACAAGGTCTCAAATCGATTCGGTTTATGATTCAATTCGATATTTATTCAGTCTGAGATATCTTAGTTAAAATAGTGCTGTAAATTTATAAAGTGACCTTTTGACCTGGTACATCATTAAAATTGTTTTAACTTGAAGGACTAAACCCAAAGCAGTTACATTAATCATATTTTAATGATATGCATTAATGCATATTCTGCATATTACTTGTTTTTTGTCCAACTCTTATTTCCTTTGTACTTGTTAAATCTAAAATACTGTACATCCAAACATCAGCTTTTAAACTTGCCAGTGGTGCCCATATAGAAACGCTGATCACACCAGACTTGCAGGGTTGATACCACAGGCTGCTTCTCTGCACATCCAAAGAAGAAAAAACTACCCAAGTTAAAAGATCCATCTTTGGAATTTATGGATCGATTGTGAACCAGTTAAAGGAAAATCGATTTAAATCGATTAAATTTATTTATTTACCCAGCCCTAGGCAAACTCATCTGTCAAGGCATTTTCAACATTGTTAAAGGACTTATTAAACAGTCCCATCTTGCACTGAAAAAAAAAAAACCTTGAGAGATTGCATCCACATTCGGATTCTGATCACCACCAAAATCTTATCACTCTTCCCTTCTTCATCGGCCAACATTCCCTGAAAATAGCATTCAAATTGTTGAGTTGTTGAGTAATTAGCAGAAATATGCAATGTTAAAATGTCCATTTCAACTCAAAAACTGAATCTGTATCTACTTCTGGATCAACACCAAAATTAACCCCATACAGCCAATTGTATCATATTTGTTACATACTTTTATAATACCTCTATCTACTCAATATGATTAACAAATTACAAAAAAAATAAATAATCAGATAAATGATAAAAATTTGAGGACATAAAATGTCCTCAAATGGATTATCAGTTGCCAAAAACACCTAATGTATCAAATGAGATACGAAAAATCTATATGTTGAATTTTATGGACATTTTGATTTTTATGGATTTTAGCAGTAAGTGAAACAAACATTTCAGCTCCAAAAAATTTGAATTTTCTGGCTATAATCTATGGTCTTAAAGGGTTAAATCTCTTCTTCATTTTTGCCATGGCCAAGGTTTTATGAAAATCTCATCAAAATCTGTTTTTAACTTTGTCAACAAGCTAGCAAACAAACAAACTAATGTAGATCTACAAAAACATTTCTTTCTTGGGGAGGAAATAAGTAACTGTGTTCATGGATGGACTGATAGACAAGGAGCTTAGCAGATGGAAGAACTCATATTTTTATGTGTTTTAGTCCATACAGTACAGTTCTCTAGAGAGAGCTCTTATGTAGTGTCTTATTTCCTGTTCTATAATATAGTCTCTCTAACCAGGTGTTTTTCCATTTCTCAGCACAAGAGCAGCAGTCCAGTAATGCTTCCACCTTTTCACAGAATTCTAAGCAGTTGCTGACCAAGTGCTCTCAAGAAACTCTGGGAAATGAGCTGGTGTCTATATATTCCCCTCTCAAGACTCTTGACAATTCTCAAAAAAAAAAAAAAAAAAGAACGTGAAGAGCAGCAGAAGCAGCAGCTCTGTACAGCATCAGAACCAAAGCTAAATCAGAGCAAAGTACACCAATGAAACGTGAATATCATCCTCTGAAATCCAATTATTTAGGATATCTCCATGTTCCTGCTTCATACCTCTCGTGGCAGACTCCCTGATCACTGATGCTGGATGGTGGCAGGATGATCAGGAATAATGCATTCATTCAGGGCATCAGGAGAACACACTGTACAGAGTCACAGCTCACCGTCAGGGACGATTGTTCAGTCAGATAGGAAATAGGCCAGCCCATTGAAATATTCAGGGCACAGCTTCGCATTTGTGATTTTGTTTGCACAGAGGGGATTTTTAGGAAAGTTTGCACACAAGCTATTTGTCATAATGCTGTCAACAATGTAGTTTTTTTTATATCTTGCCCTGCACATCATTTTTATGCAATATGCTGCAAACAGAACAGTTGAAAAGGTGACACATTTCACATTTAAGACCCACAACCACTGGAATAACACTAAACAAACATGCTGCACAGTTTGTTGACTTTAATTTAGAATACTGTCTCACACAATTATTTAAATGTAATAACTGAGATGAGGAGATATTGAACCACATGACATGTTAGCCTTGCTTTTTCTTTTTTTCCACCTATTATTATTTTAGGATCTTAGTATTTGTCCACACATTTTTTATCTATTGGTTGTTCTTCAATATTCGACATGATAGTTTTCAGATACTGAAAGTTCAATGATAAAGTGATGTGTGTGATGAAATCTGAAAGTAATTGTGGTTTATAATTGTGATCTTAACATCTACTGATAGTTGTTTTGCTAGTTAGTTATGGTGTTGCCATAACTAATAGGCATAAAAATAGGAAATCTATAGATGCTATTCCTTAGTCTTCTGGTCGGGTCGGACAGGGCTGGACTGGCCTGGATATTCAACTTCGGGAACAAGACAATTAAAACTAGAGCAAATTTATAATTCAGACATGTCTTAGAGCACCGGGCTGTAAGTAGCAATATAGAGCTGGCAACAAAACTACGATACTAAGTTTTCCAAAAATTGCTTGTTGTCACACATCAAAAACTACCGCTACGTAACTAGAAAGAGATACATTACCTCGTCGCTTTGCATCCTGTAAGTTGTTGAAAAAAGAAGTTGTAAAGCAATGCAGAATTCTGAGGAATGTCCGAGCTGCATTCATTAGCATCACAACAAACACATGGGTCACCTCTTTTGGTGCGTTCCAGTTGTAGTCAGAAGTAGGAATTTTCTAGTTCCAAGTAGGAAATTGCAACTGGAACGTCCCCCAAAGTCTGAATTTCCTTTGTGGATCCTTACCGTAGCTCTTGAGAACTTCCTGCCCTCAGTCTTTAATTACAGCCTCACGGAGCATCACAGAGACAGGATCTTTACCTGCACTGATCCTGGAGTTGTTGGCGCACTGATCACTGACAGTCAGATTGATTTTCAGTCTGCTTTGTTTCTCCTCCAATCAACAGTCAGTCTGTTTACCTACATCTCCATGTTTCCAGATCACAGCGTCCCACCTCATCTGCCGAGGACAAAGGGTCCTTCCCTCCTGTCTCTCTCTGCGGAGCTTGATAACAATATTACAACATCATCCAGGATGCTGAGCTGCTCCCATAATGACTGCCTTCACCATGTGGCTGCTGGTGAGAGGGCACGGCACAGAGGCCACCCTGTAAGTGTGTCCTGGTTTCAAAGGAAGCACACAAGGTCTTCACTAAAAGAAACCATGACAACAAGGCAGCAACCTCCCAATTCATCACACTCTGCCACTGGGGTGTGTTTGGTTTATAACTTTGTCCTCCCCCCTTTTAGTAGCAGTCAGTGTGTGTATGCTTGTGTATGGGACAGTCAGCTGAGGTTAGAGGCTCCAGTGTGTGTGCGTGCATGTGTGTGTTTGAGTGATAAACTAAACAAAGCCCGTCTCTGTCTTTGTCCTTAGCCTTTTCACCTCCTCGTCTCTCTGCGGGCCGGTGGAGACAACCTGAGTCTCTGTGATATCAACACAAACACTCGCTCTGTCTCCGTCTGTTGTCCTCTGCTCCTCCCTCAGAGACACACACAGATAAACATCCTCTTTCTCATTCTGCGTTTGGCACTCTCTGTCCTCGTCCTTTCTCTGGGAGACGCTCGAGTGGAAAGTGAAACCGATCCTGTGTCTCAATTTGGGTTCCTCTCTGCTAAAACACCCTATTCTTAGCACAAATACGTGCCTGGATACTCTATCCGGAAGTCCCCAACTTTTTTTGTACCATGGCAAAGTAGTCGCAGACGGACCAACACACAAACACACATTCATGGTTTAATTTGCCATAACCCACGATCGGAGGGAGCCAGGACCTTTTTTCTAAACCCCAATAAAGGATGAGGACCCACCCTGCTTTTATCAGCTGATTAACTATGATATTTATGAACACAATTGGCTGAAAGTAACCAGTTAATACAGAAACTAGTTAAACCACAACACATTTTAAGCAAAGAGGAGAATGCTCAAACAGCTTTCAAACTTTTGCTGTTTGTGTTTATCTATCAGTCCGATCTGATCATTTAAGCAAAAAGAAAAGGCTCCAAGGTCTCTATTTAAAACACTTTAATAGCATGGTCATGTAGACCTTAAAAACAGAATTTGAAATGAATCAAAGTTTGTTTTTAAAGGGACTGTGAGGAGTTTCTAAGTAATCACAAAAAAGTCTCACTTTTAGATAGATGCCTGATCGAAATTCACACTTTAAGATGAGTTTTATAGCATCAAAATAGGTTAGCTATAAATGCTATTCCTTAGCTTCGCGGTCAGGTCGACAGTGCTGGACTAGCTTAGATACTCAACTCAACAAACAAGACAATTAAAACTAGAGCCAATTTATATTATTCAAACACGTCTTAGCGCACTGGGCTGTAAGTAGCAATATATAGCTGGCTACAAAACTACAATACTAAGTTTTCCAAAAATTGCTTGTTGTCACACATCAAAAACTACCGCTACGTAACTAGAAAGAGATACATTACCTCGTGGCTTTGCATCCTGTAAGTTGTTGAAAAAAGAAGTTGTAAAGCAATGCAGAGTTCTGAGGAAGGTCCGAGCTGACTTCACAACAAACACACGCTTTGGCTTGGGTCACGTCTTTGGTGCATTCCAGTTGTAGTCAGAAGTAGGCATTTCCGAGTTCCGAGTACGAAACTGCAACTGGAACGTTCCCCAAAGTCAGAATTTCCTACTGGGAACTCGGTGAAACCTCACCACCCAAACTAGTTGACAACCAAAGATGGATGCCCCCCAGTGTGAACAGTTATTTAGCTCCTGTAATAATCAATTTATTTGCACTTCTGACTGGGGTGTGTCGCTCTAGATCAGCTGTATACATAGTATTGTTAGACTTATATTTACAAAAATGCTGCCATAGTGATGATCACATTCTTCATGTGAACAACAACGCAGGACGAGCTAACAACAGCTAATAATAGCCTGGTGGATCGGCATGTCTTTTTCCAACTTCAACTGGAACGCCGATAAGTCGGAGATGATGTCACTCCCAGTTCCGAGGTTACTGGAACGCAGCATTGCGACAGTCACTGCGCGTGCTCATGGGTAGCAGAGTCTTTATGTCTTTGGAATTAGATTCTCCTCATAGCACCTTTAAGGTCGTTTAATAGTTTAAAGAGTGCCTTGGAGTCTGTTCCCTTGTTTCTAAGACTGTGAATCCCATTCCAAAGACTACCTCCAGCAAACTCTTTTTTTGAGTCCAGAAACACTCCGTCCTCTTGTCTTTTGAAACTGATTTAATGTTTCTATTGATTTTTGAGAAGTTATTAGTTCTGACCTCGAAACCAAATCGTTCCACATCAGGAGGTTGAGTGCTGTCATGTTCCTTACCTCCTCTGGTTACACACATCAGACAGAGTACAATGCAGGTTGGACTTAAGGTTAAACAGTGAGTTCATCTCTGGTTGTGCTTTCTGGAGCAGGGATTCAGGAATGAGAGTGTGATTTTAGATGTACAACAAAACAATTGATGAGTTTTCATCCAACCAGTCAACTTCAGCTCAGCTTAGTATGGTACCACATTTTACTGTAAAATAGGGAGAAAGACCCATCACTTTTTGTGAAGTTTGTGAAGGTTATGAATGTCTTGGTTCCCTTCCAAGTAGGCCGGAGGGAAGCAGACCAAAGGGGTGTAAATTGTGCCTTGGATTTGACCAAATAGCTAAAAAAGCTAACTTAGTGTTCATAGGAAGCAGGTTGCGGCTAACATTAGCATTGCTAGTGTAGCCTCTGTGCCTGACTCTGCGTGTCTGCTACAAGATACCCTCTGCGTTTTGTTTGTAGATGGAAGGGCGTAGACATCAAGTTTGTCACTGGAGCAGGTTTATTCTGTACAAAATAAACACATTTTCAGTGGACCACAATTCATGCATCTGATCTCCACCAGCACAGTTCTAAAAGGGGAGCAGAGAGCATGGCCGACGGCATGAGAAACGGCCCACACATTAGCCTAGCTTGAGATCGGTAAATTAGCTGTTAAAATTATGCGCTACACGCCACTTCAAACACTTCAAAAGTAAACCTTCAAATGTTTGTAACGCTTAATCTGTGAGCCTAAAGATATACATATGAAAAACTAGATATAGTGTTAACTGTGTCTCAACTCAAACTGAACAGATTCAAACCTGAAAACGTACCTCTCCTCATCATGTCCTCAAGGCATCTGTGGAGAGGAGCGGTACAGGAAGGTACAGGAAATGACGCACCGGAAGCGACCATCAAAATAAAACATGTAAACACGTACAACAAAAAGATTTAACATAATTAATAACAGAGGGTGGACTTTTGGTGAATTACCTGTTTTTTTTTTGCCAAACTCGTTACACTAGCACCACCAGACTCCAGTCCTCTTAATAGGTTAGCATCTCCTCCAAGCCAGTTGTGTATTTTCGGCTCATAGTGCATCAATGGGCCTGATGGCAGGAACACAGACTCCAGCTTCAGCCCCAACTAGAGGCAGGAAGCTACATTACACAGCACTTGAAGGGCTTTTTGTACAGATATTTCACACTTTATTTCTTCTCCTTGTATCTCCACACCTTCTTTTATCTTTTTTTGTTTATTACATTTTTTCATGTAAGTTTTAATGCAGCCGTCTGCCCTGAAATATCACAAGTAATCATGACACAAGAGACAAACCTCTTTGGCCCAGATATGTTCCTGTTCTGTCCTGTAACCCTCTCTGTGAGCTCTCTGTGCCAGTGAGTGTGCGTTAACGTGTTTGTGTGTTTATGTAAGTAACCTCTCAGGATCATAATCATAATAAACTCCTTTGTGCAGCGCGTCCTTGCCCCATATCAATTATTTAATTTCACTGAGCTGTGAATGTTTTTCTGCTCTCAGGATTAACCCTCCCTCGGTGTTGTGTTGTGGTTTTGTTTGTGTGTTCATGTTTACGTGTGTGTTTGTGATTGAATGTAACATGTATGATTGCATCAGCGAGCATTATCTGCTCCATAATGCTGTGGACCTGTCCATTGGCAGAGAACCGAGATGTTCTTCCACAGGTTCACATACATATTCATAAACACATCTGAGGATATATATGCACACTGCATCGCTCTGTGACAGCAGCGTTAGAATTAGAAAGGAATATCCCTCTGCCACTGGTAATGAATTTTTGTTTCGCTCTTTGCAGTCTCCTGAAAATTTAATTCTGGTCTCATTAATTGGCCGTGGTGAGTCTCTGTTGGCCGTGCTGTCCTGCTGAAAACAGCCAATGGTCTGTTTCAGACACAGCTGGTGTCACACAGACCGTCCAGAGAGATTTATTTGAGTGTAATGGAGAAATCCTAAGAGCTGTTCAAACGAGAAACAAAACACAAAAGGCCCTATGACTGTACTTGGCTAAGAACTTTATTTACAAAAATAAGCTTCCTGCTAGTGACCTGTTGGTTTTAATATCAAAGAAAAAGCACTAAATTAGCCACAGCTTACCAGCACCAGTCTCTGGTCTACATTCAACAAGGTTCTGAAACATCCCTCTCATACCCCTTTTCCACCAAGCTGGTTCCAGGGCTGGTTCAGAGCTAGAGCCAGCTTAGCACCAGTTCTTTGGTTTTCCACGGACTAAGCACCGGTTGCTGGGTCTCAAAACCGGTGCTTAGCAAGCACCAACTCTTTGCTGGGCCAGCAGAAAGAACCCCTTTACGTCGGGGGCTACGGCTTACGTCGGGGTGGGGGCGGGTGAAAACACGGAAGCACCAAAGCAGAGTAAAAACACGGAAGCATTCTTACCTTCGTCTTCGTCGTCAAGCGTGATCGCTGTTCGTTGCATAATCGTCGAGTAGCATTAACTTGCTGGATCGCCAACTTTTGCTCTACAAAGGAAGGCTCGAAAAGCCAACAGCAACACTTGAACCGCAAAGTAGTCCTCCATCTTTGTAGTGGCAATTGAATTCGGCGCTAGTTGTTATGGGAAACTAGCGTGACGTATACAGACGTTTACATTGACGTGATGACGTAGCCCTCTGGCCGGCACCCGTTTGTGGAAAAGCAAACGGTTCTTAACAGGTTCGCAGTTGAACCAACTGCGAACCAGCTCTAGCACCAGCCCTGGAACCAGCTTGGTGGAAAAGGGGTAATAGATGTTGGTCCATATCTCTATGATAACATCACAGTTCTACTCAACATCAATGATGACATTCTGCTGGTTTACCACAACCCAAGGCAATTGGAAGACAGTAAATGCATTGTCATGTTGATGAAACCATTTTGAGATGATCTGTATGGAGCCCCTAAGGTGCCATGGAGAAAAAAAAGATAAAAATTGTGCGCACAAGATACTAGAACGTGCGTATGATGTATCAAAACGTATGCTCGAAATACTTATTTGTGCGCATGTTTTAGCTAAAACTAGCTAAAAAAGATACTAAAACGTGCGCATAATATAGTAAAACGTGCACAAATAAGTATTTTCTGCGCACGTTTTAGCTTTTATATAAGGTACATAGCCTAAGGGACTGTACATACCCTGCACTCCTACATTCACAGACACAGCTAACGTTGGCTGGTTACTGGGATGCTTCAATCAAGCCCGCTGTCTTCTTCTTCTTGGTCTGTTACAGCAGCTGAAGACAATATATTATGGGGCATTACCGCCATCTACTGATGAGCCCAGCTGCCTGTTGCCGCTTGTCTGTATAATTAAACTGAGCGCACGTTTTAATATATATTGTGGGCACGTTTTTTTTTTTTTCATGGTACCTTAGGGGCTCTGTAGATTTGAGCTTTGGCTGTGTATTTTCCTGGAAGTCTTCTTTAGAAGATGGTCCACTGTGGTCACAATCAGACGGACATGGTCATTGGCAACACTCATGATGGCTGAAGTGTTAAAAAAAATGCTTATTTGGTGCTTTGTGTTAGGCTTGAAGGATTTATCTTTTTCAGATTGAAATTGTAATTTGAGACAACACAATCATGTGATCACCAAAGCTGCAGTTTTTTTGCAGCGCTTATGCTGACCCAGGATCTGTTGCACCAACTATAACACACAGTTTTTTTTTAAAATTTGTAGTAATTTGCATTTACAGACATCCTGATAAGCAGGTCAACAACACAAAGCCTCTGTTTTGGAGTAGAAGGTGAAAAATCCCTTAAATAATGAAAACAGCTTATCTCTCAGTAGTGTTAGATGACGTATGTGTTACGTGTGTTTGATCATTGATTGTAGTCTATACTTTAAACACATTGAACAGTGCACTTAAGCTTGATTTGGGAAAATCAGGAATCAAATTGAAATTGCAGTATCCATCAGAAAAATCACAGTTAGTTATTTTCCTGAAATCTTTCAGCCCTCCGGTCCCAGTTCCAGTAGCAGCCTGATACATTAATCCAAGGCAGGACCAGTGTTGGGGAAGTTACTTTTTAAAACTAGTGTTTGCTTGTTACTTGTTACTTTGAAAAAAATTAACTTGTTACTATACTTAGTTACCCTCTATGAAAGTAATTTTTCACGTTACTCCATTACTTTTCCATTCCTCCATCTTGGACAGAGCCCATATCTGTTCCTAAATGTGAAGGCCTACAAGAAGTTCTACTACAGAGAACATAACAGTTATTTCTTTTGTGCTCTTTATTTTACAAATTGTCACATACCCTGTGGAATGAGAGCTCCTGCCCAGTATTTCCACATTTTTCATCTGAAAAAAGCAACCAGGTTGATAAAAACAAGCCCAAAATAAGCAACCTCCAGCTATTTCCTTTCCTAATGTGATATACTACTTTTTAAAAAGAGAAATCTACATAAAGTGTGTTAATTTTTGTTTACATTACATTTCAATATCACAGTGCCAAGCAGCTATTCAAAATAAGAATGTTGCTTATAGTAAGCAGACCTGGCAACTTTGGCTCTGGAGCATGCGCCATGTGAGTGACTGTGTTTGGGGGCGTGCACGATAACCAGGAAATGAGGAAGTGGACAAACTGCCCACTGCAGTCAAGTTTTGCTTTATGTTAGGAGCTGGAAGATAATCAGGGGGAGTCAGACAGACAGAAGAGCCCCAAGAAGAAACTTTACGTGTAGAAACAAGCCCAAAAAACCAAGACCCACGGCTGTGACTCACAGGATTTGCGGCCCTTATATGCTTATAACGAGCGGACTTGGCAATGCTGCTCATGTCTGTGAGAGCAGCTGAGAAGGCAGCTCGGTGTCAGATCTGTCTGTGGGAAAAGTAACGTGATGCCGTATTAAAAAAGGAATTCCGTTTGGTTATTAAATTTTCAGTAGCAGTGCGTTACTTTACTTTTTACCTGAAAAAGTAGTTACGTTACTGTAGTTACGTTACTGTAGTTACGTTACTTTGCAACGTGTTACACACAACACTGGGCAGGAAAATAGGAATCTAGACTCACAGAGACAGGGACTGTCCTCTGGAAACATGACTTAATTTTGTGTTTATTTAATAGAATATCAGCATTGAGTTTGTCAGTAAGCATCCTTGAGAATTTGATGGAGAAAAGCCGGCCCCTTATATTAGAAAATCTTGTTCGAAAGTGGTTTATTTGACAGTTGGGATGATTTCTCAGAGCTGGGTGGTCTGCTCACTATCACTAAATCATGCTGCTGTCATCATATCAGCCTAAACCGCTGAAATTCTCTCATATACGAATGAATTTTATACATTTCCATCTTGACATTTAGAAAGTTTAATGCATTCTTTTCCTGTCCATGGCTCAACACTAGATGCACCATGGGGAAATCATCCTGGCTGAAGCTGCTCTTAGCCGGCTCTAAGCTCATCCTTCATAGCTCGTCCCTCCATCTGGCTAGCTTAGCTCGCCGTCTGATAGCTGAGTCTGATGTTCACACGCAGCCTCCATATTTGACGGTGGCGGTTGTCCCTCCCACATGGCGAGGATGGGAGTGGAGCTGTGAATTCTCATGCTGGTGTGAGAGATGTCCTGGACTATCTTTAGGAAGACACATTAAGGACTCACTGCAGGTGTCGATGGAATAATGCAGTTCGTCCGGAGGAGAAGAGCGCTGATGATCTGTAGGGACGTCACCGAACCTGATGGGTGTGATGTTAAATTAAGGGACTTTCTGGTGGTACATGTGAGCACTGAAGCAGAAAATACACTCACTGGCCACTTTATTAGGTACACTTTACTAGAACTTTCATTCTCTGATTTGTCTTATTCACATTCCCTATTTTGATTTTCCAGCAGGTTGTCTTACCCATGTCGACATGCCTGAATGCACTTATTTTCTGCCATGTAATTAGTCGACAAGCTAAATTGGCTTATCTCTTAAAAGCTGATCTTGCTGTGCATCTGGATCCACCTGATTCAATGTCTGTGATCAAGTAGGTCCATCTTGTTAAACTTTGATCCAGAAATTTTGCAATATCCTGATAATCCTTGAGCAGAATTAACTTTTGATTTAAGTTTGTGGAAATACTTGAAACCATTCTTCAGTAATCACATTTATGAGCAAAGAATAAACATGAGACATGACATGCTTGACCTTTGGCCTTCAAAATATGAGACTATCCCTAAGTGAAAGTGGGAAATTGAAGAAATTCTATTAAAAGTTTTCTGAGCATACCAGTTTCACATAGGGCAGGGTGATATTTTGATAAAATTTATTTATTCAAATTATTTCCTTCAGATAATTTAAAAATGAAAAATTGCTATATTCTTTGCATCGACTCTCTGTTACATCACATAAAAGATGCATCAATGTTTGAAAAATAAATACTGATATTGATATTAATTTTGTTTGCCAGTTTTTGCACAAGCACATTTGAAGGCTTGTACATGTTTTTTTTAATCAAATTATATCTTATACTGATGAGAAAGTTCGATTTTGATTTTCCTGTGAATGTAAAGCAGCTTTCAGTGTTCATAAAGGAAGCCTGCCTCCAGCTAAATTGTATAATTTACTTTTGGTAAGAACAATGCACTTTTACTTAAAGTGGAATATTCAGTTATGGAATATATTTCAATAACATTAAGGCAAAATTTCTATTTTCTGTCTCACTTGATTTATTTTTATTTGAAAGGGGAATAACAAAACAATCACAATTAAAGGTTTTGCAAAAAGGATCAAAACAATAAAAAAACAAGGATTTTGTGTTTTAGTCTTATCATCCATCCACTACTTTCAAAAAAGTGTCAGGTTATGCACAGACAGAAGTCTATTTAATGATAAAACCATGTTGATGTTAATGTTTCCACCCTCCTGCTATCACAAGCACAAAAGTATAAAAACAGACGACTCAGGCACCAAATTGTGGAAATTATCTTGTTCTTCATATTAAAAGTTAAAAACAATCTCCTTTATTTTTAAAATACATGAATATCATTTCATTTCTGCACCGAAAATCCCCGTCATTGTTTCTCACGCAGCTCTCTGAAGAGACAATGTCTTCTGTTATTACAGCTTTGACACTTTATGATCTTATTAATCATTGTAACAGCAGATATTGCACTGATCAAAAGCCTGTTTCTCTAAAAGTACTGAAGACAGAAAAGGCTTATCCTAAACTTTCTGAGCAGCTGTTTAATCTTTAAGGACACTTTTTATTGCAGTGTCAGACTGGAGTGCTCCCGCTGAGATCAGTGCAGCTTCTGTCTCAGCTCACAGCTGGAAATTAAACAGCAGAACTTCAGCATGCACGGGGGGAGCCGGTAGATTATACCATCTATCTGCTCTGTTCTGCAGTATTACATGCAATTTAAATGTATTATCCATGAGCAGTGAAGAAACTGTGAAAAAGAACTGAATGTTAGACCAACATGTGCATCTTTCAATTTGAATTGTAACTTTTCTGTTTTATTCCAACTCAAACTCACTTCCTGAGTTGTTGAACAAATATTTTTCTTTTTTTAAGACTGCCAAACTGATGTAACAACTTGAAATCCTCCACGTTCCTTGGTGTTAAACTTTGGCATGAAAAAATATTAAAAAAAAACATCACTATATATTTCAAAATATACTTTAGAAGTTATTAAGCAGTGAAGTAAGTGTAGGCACTTCATCATTAAATATGATTGTTTTCAGTTATTTCCACTAAAATATCATAGTTAAATAGATTAGACAATAAGATGAATGCCTGACGGCTGTTACTGTTATATGAAGCACCACAAAGCTAATGCTGCTTACCTATCCAGCAGAAAGACGGCGACATCCGCATCCGTTTTCAGGTCTTTCAGTTCGCGGAGTTCCCTCCGCCGTCGGAAAGCAACACCAATGTTGACCCGGGTCTTCGCTCTTTCATGGTCATAGCCCTTATTTTTCACTTTTCACTCCTCTGACCTTTTTCTTTTGGGCTGTTTTTCAGCCATTGCTACTGCACCTATTGTATCTCTCTCTTACGCTAACCGCGCACGCTACGCAACCTACGACTCCCCCTCCCCCTCTCTGTCTGATCTGCGCATGAGTGTGATTGCCCCCTGGATGTGGGGGGTGTACCCTGTTTTGGTGTCTCGGTCCGAGCCACAGTATTTACCTGCTGAAATTCAGAGCCAAGGCTGTGTATTAAAACCGGACTTTTTTTTCAACATGCTGTCAGTGGTGACATTTTGTGGATGGAGAGGAGAAATACAGTGATTTTGACACATAGTGCATTAGATTAGAAGATTAGAAGATCGCTGACTACACCTTCAATAGTGCAGCAGCATCACAATAACCTACTTTACCCTATGTTGATGATAGTGGAGCAGCAGCCAGTGCAAACACACACTTTAGGTTGAGTGGACATGTGAAGACAATGACTTTAGCTGACAGTGACCTTATCATGGCAGCCTGATCCTCACAGCCTCTGTTGTTAAACTAACAAACTTGCAGGCAGATACATGTCTGTACATACTGTGAACATAGCACAATTTATTATTCCAGCAAACAGCAGCTAATATCCTTCAAGCAGCTAACCTTGAAGTGCTCAGTACAGGAGGAAACAATGGACACATTGGATATTAGAGTAGGGGAGACAGGGACAGCATGAGACACTGATGTAAGCTGATTGAACCCCTTCTTTTGAGAAGCTTAAGATTCTATTGTTGATTTCTTGTCAGAATAAGGACTGATTATTTCACTTTTTACTTAAGACAGAAAGATTTTACACGTTGAAAGTTGATTTTACATGTAAGATTGACAAACATGAATAAAAGTGATGCAAAATTGTATAATCACTCATTTAATAACCTCTGTTATGTGTTCATTTCAGTAGTTAATCTTTAAAAAAAAAAAGCCTGACACACCAGATTCATAGTTGCATTTGGTCAACAGCAGATCAAACATGTCCGGGGATGGGCAGAGCCTTTACAAAGCATGTCTGTCAGGTGATTGGATGATCATCCTGTCAGTCTCATTCATTCTGAGCCAATGTGATAATGTAAGGGCAACTCTGCAGGGGTTTAAAATACAAGGCATGAGCCACTTTGTAGAGCCAACTTTCCCCAAAACATGTTGGAATTGGAGTGAAAACATTCTGTTGTTACTTTCAGTGTATTTGCTTTTAATTCAGTTAAGAAACGTGGTCAAGCTCAGACAAAACTACTACTGAAGCTGTTAGCATCTGCTAATGATGCTAATTTCTATACAAGCAGCCATGTCCTGCTGTGGTCTCGCCTGTAGCTCCACCTCTTCCTGCTCTATAGGACAGTGATTGGGCCTTATCACTTTGGACTGCTGTCAGTCATAGTTTGGCAAGATCAATCAGCCTGGTTACAGATCTTGTATCAGGCGGATCCAACTGCACTGCAAGGTTAAGAAAGAGAATACCTAATCAGACTCTGTTAAACTGTCCTTTTTAAGGGGCAGACATTGTTTAGTGCAGTGCAGTTTGTAAAAGTATGCAGTGTGACAGATGAGAAGAATATTTCATAGAAGATGACACAAAGATAGGAAGGTGCTAATCTGTCTAAAACTTTAAGATCAAGTCTGAAGTTATAAAATGAGTGTGTAGAGTCTTTAACAGGAGGCTAACATGTTTTTTTTTTTCCTGTCAGGACACGTGCAGCAGCATTTTCACAAGGTGATCCATAGCCCAGTCTTAATTAAAGCACAGAAGCATCTATTTTGATGTTAAACATCTCTATCAGCCCTTCTTTTCTCAGTAAGTGCCTCTTTAATTGACTTTTTCCTTTAATTCAGAATAACAAAAGCCCAAACATGCCAATCCAATCCTGTTAGTCTCTGTTAACAAACTTTAATTGCTACCTTAACCAAGCTCTCCAGCCTCAAACCTCCTCCTTTATCTCATGGTCCCCCTCTCTCTCCTACACTCTCCTCATGCAGCTGATCCTTTGTATGAAACCATTATCCCTGTGAGGACGCTCTGTGATTCGATTGTGCTGCTGGTGATTTCCAGCTGTTCTCCAGACTCTCCATGACTGCGATAATGTGAAACCACTGCGCCCATTATCACAGTGTTGCTTCTGTTATTTCTGTTAATTTTAATGACCGATGAAGGTTTTCCTGTCTGATGTTTCCTTCCTTGGAAAATGTTCAAGAGATCCAGAGTGGAATGATGAAAACATCCTGACCCTGTGCTGGCCTCCTCTTCCTCTCCAAGTCTTTTGTTACAGTTCAACTCAAATGCTTTTCGAGACACAGCTCTCTTCAGGTCTTTCCTTGAGATGTTTTCAGTTCTCCTGGCTCTGTGTTACTGAAATCTTATTTTTAAATGGTGCATAGTTTTACTAATCAGATGATAAACTCACATGGAGCAAACTCTCAGTCCAGATTTGATAGCTTAAAAACACATTTGCAGAAGACTTAAGCATAAATTATGCATGCAATTAATTAAAGGTGCTATGAGGAGAATCTATTTCCGGCGACATAAAGTTTATTGTGATGCTAATGAATGCAGCTCGGACCTTCCTCAGAACTCTGCATTGCTTTACAACTTCTTTTTTCAACAACTTTCAGGATGCAAAGCGACGAGGTAATGTATCTCTTTCTAGTTACGTAGTGGTAGTTTTTGATGTGTGACAACAAGTAATTTTTGGAAAACTTAGTATCGTAGTTTTGTAGCTGGCTATATATCACTACTTACAGCCCGGTGCTCCAAGACGTGTCCGAATAATATAAATTTGCTCTAGTTTTAATTGTCTTGTTCCAAAAGTTGAGGCTAGGGATAGCATTTATAGATAACCTATTATGATGCTATAAAACTCATCTTAAAGTGTGTATTTCGATCATTCATATATCTAAAAGTGAGACTTTTTTATAATTACTTAGAAACTCCTCATAGCATCTTTAAAGCATATTAACAAGGACTGTGTAAACTTTTGCCACTTTGAAAGTCTGTTTTTAAATGTTGTGAATTGTCAAGCTGATGTTTTGTTATTGTTTTATTAGTTTTGTAACATTTTTTTGGCTGCTACCTTGGCCAGGTCTCTCTTGTAAAAGACATTTTTAATCTCAATGGGACTTCCTGATTAAATAAAGGTAAAATGAAGGAATAATATATAATGGTGTTTTTAATAAAACACGTAGCATCACATATTCAAACTTAATTGAAAGGGTAAAAAAACTGAGATTGAGTGTTATACAGAAAGAAAAACAGATAAAATATTCAAATCAAATCACATCAAACTTTATTTATAAGGCACTTTTCATACTTAAAAGCAACACAGAGTGCCTCACAGAGGCTAAAAACAACATAAAAACAGAAAACCCGGCTATCCCCCTCCCACAAATAAAGAGACATATCCAGACACACAGTTGGGGACATCAACATACGCAAACACACACCTGCACCCACACAGTCATACGAGCTGTCATAAAAGAGAGAAAGAGAGAGATGGCCGTGCACTGAGGACTGAGGTAAGGAATAAGCTACCTTTGGGGGCCATCAACACTGAGGAGGGCTCCGGTCCATGAGGAGCACAGCCAGAGACTTCCATCCTCCCGCACAGACACGAGGCCCCACAACACAGTGCAGGGGCCTATGGCCATGCAGGCGGAGCCATCCCCCGGCAGCGGCCCCAGAAATGGACCAGGAGCAGCTCCCAGTGTGGACAGCCCCCATGAGGAAGCACTGAAAACCATCATACTAAAACAATAAGAAAAAATAAGAAAAGAAGAGAGATAAAATAACATAAAATGGATAAAAGAAAAATTAAAAAATAAACATGATAAGAAGTTTGACTAAAAGAATAAATAAGTTATAAAGAAATAGAAGAGTAAAAAAATAAGGAATAAACAAGTCAATTAAATCAATTAAAAGCTTGATTAAAAAGGTGGGTTTTAAACCTCTTTTTAAAAGTATCAACAGACTCTGCAGCCCTGAGATTTTGATACATGATTGCTGTAAAGTAATCTCTTTGCACTAACCTTTTTGGTCCGGGTTTTGGCGAAACATTTTAAATCTGACACCACATAAAAACATTAATGTAATGAAATCAACCTTGCTTCTTTTTGACATTTTCAAGACTCTAATCTCCAGCAGTGCTCCAAAGCGGCACGGGCCAATCATTGTCCTTTAGAGCAGGAGGAGGCAGAGCTACGAGTGTGTTTATTTTTGTTAATGAAAGTCAAACTAACACTGGGAGCATTTCTTCATAGATAGGATATATCTGATTGACAGAGCGTCCGTCCAATCACCTGCTGGATAAGCTTTTCATGGTTCTGCTCACTCAAACACTTTCTATTTTTAATGTTTTTTTTGCTCCAAAAACTGATCAGTGTAGAAAATCGCAAATGTTAGTCAGGCAGTGAGCACTGGCAGACCTGCCAGACCATGTTCCCATTCACATTATGACAGTTTAACAGATATTTCAGGTGCCCGGCCATCTTCACATGTGTATTAATCAGTTTTGGGATAAGCCTTAAAAAAATACTTCAGACTCATTTCAATAAAAGCAGAGCTAATCCTGGTGAAACAATGCGACAGAAACATCTCTGCTTTTCTGTTAATTTGTACTGAAACACCATCGTTTGCATTTGTTCTGTTGTTTTTTTGGCTAATCTGAATATAATCTTTCTCTTGATTTAAAATTTGACTAACAAAAGCCTTTTAAGTTTCACATATGTCAGAGCAGATACCTTGAATCATGTGTGAAGGTTATAAATGCCGTCATCAGTGTTTTTATTGGACACCGAGCAGAGCAGCAGCGTATAAAATCATCCTCCCTGAGAGCGGAGGAGCTAGTGGAGCAGCTGAGTGTTAGACAGCCGGGCTCTGTGGCTGGCTGGTTGGACTGTGGCAGCTCGGAGGTGTGAATGTGTGGAGCCGTGTGAATACAAAGCAGGAGGCTGCTGCCCAGAGAGGGAGAGGGAGAGAGAGCGAGGGCTGGCACGCTCCCCTGGAGCTCCACAGATAAATAATGAAAACAGGGAGCTCTGGGAAGGCGGCTCCGTGTATTTTGGTTTAGTGCACCAGCTGCTGTTTCAGAATGACCAGAGAATGCGGGTTTGGAGTCAGGGGAGGAGAGGATGCACGTTTTTACCTCAGTCAGCAATTCAGCTGCTGCAGCTCCTCTCACACGCACACATCCAAAAATACACACTCATACTTTACACCCACAGAACTACACGCAAGTTCACGCACACGGTGGCACGCAGAGAGGAGCTGCTCACTCTGAGCCAGGCAGCCGCTTGTTTGGATGTCAGTCATGCATCTGAAGTACAGCCACACATTACAAACATGGCTCTGTTGAAATGTGTCAACCTTGTCTAAGCAGAACCTCATCATGGTGCTGTGGCCATCTTTTCAGACATTTGTCATGTTAACTGAGGCGTTTCTTAAAAAAAAGAACACAAGTCAGGAATTATTTTAACTTCCACAGCCCCCTTTTGAAGGCTTCTGCTCAAAAAATGACATACTCATGGAGAAAAGAGTGTATCTCTGCAACCACAAGATCTATTTGAGTTATTTTGGTGTAAAAAACAAGTAACACTTGAGAGAATTGTCCGGATGTGTCATCTTCAGTATATAAGTTACTGGGGCAGAGTAAATGAAGATAGAAGTCAGAGTAATTTGAAAATCCATCCTCGCCTTAAAAAAAAAAAAAAAAAAAAAAAAAAATATTGTGAATTTCTCTTGGTAATGATGCTGGAGTGGCTGTTAAACTAAAACCTGAATAAAGTGATGCAGAGCAAAATTATAGAGGTTTTAGTATAACATTATGGTCAGGCAAGGATTTTAAAACAGTTCACTTTTTCCGACGTTTTTGTTGCAGAGCAAGCAACCATTCCAGAAATCAGGCACTTTGGAGCTGTAGAGGTTAAGAGTGTAACATCTTCACAGTTTACATGTATTATGGTATGTTTTGGATCATGGTTTTAACATGAGGTTGGACTTTCTCCTGCTTGTTTTTCTCTCAGTCTGTTATGTAACATAATCAATCAATCAGTCAATCAAACTTTATTTATAAAAAAACACCTTTACATACATAAAATGTAGCACAAAGTACTATACATGAAAATACACAAGAAGATCGGAGTCAGGGGTCACAGAATAAACTACAAACCCTACCAACCCACATTTACAGTCCTATTCACCATTATTGGCACCCGTGAAGTTTAAGTACACAATCTGACAGTACAGTTTCTTTACAAACCTCTCTAACTTTGCTCTGCATCACTTTATCAGACTCAAACTTGGCAGAAGTAATGTTCACATATTAAGGTTTATAAATTATACTTCATTAGCTATTATGATCATGCAGTCATATCTAGAATAGGCAGTTTTATATGCAACCACTTGAAGCCTACAAGGAAAAGAACACCCTACCAACAATTAAGCATGGTGGAGGTTCCATAATAGTTTGGGGCTGCTTTGCTGCATCAGGTACTGGAGGCCTTGACCGTATCACAGGAATCATGAAATCAGAGAATTATCACAAAATCTTAGAGTAAAATGTCCGACCCACATTTGAAACATTTGGAGGCTGTCATCAGTGCCAAAGGGTGTGCAACAATATACT